>CM045765.1:88074141-89438449 GCA_025200525.1 Camellia lanceoleosa
AAGCGAAAAAGTTTGTTTCTTGAGTTAAAAATGGGAACCACACCTCTCCTCTTGTTTTTCTCCAATTCTTTTCGACCATCTCATCATATTATCTAATGTGCTCTTATGTGTATATATTAGTAGGTAAAAATGGCTTTTTGTGTGTAAAAGTGCAAGTGTAAGTATGAATAGGTGACTTTAACTTGCATTTACCGCACTATTACAATTTCTCTATTTAAAAAAAAATATCAAATTCTATTTACGTTCCGTCTGCATTTCTAAGAGGGACATCTGGTGTTTTTAGAGCATATGATAATTCTATTAGCCCCTCACTATGTGTTTTTATGGCATGGATTTTTTATTTATTTATTTATTAAATAAATTGTTCACGAGTACGATAGAAAAATAGCCATATTTCTTGCAATTTTAAAAAATTACTGAAAAATCATATCATGTTGGTTCTTTGGTCAAAATTTAGAATTTTGAGTTCTCTTTCAAACTATTTAGGAGAAAGTCATCAAGTAGATCGAGAGGAGAACTAGTTCTCCTAAAAGGCTTAATACAAATCTAGACAAGTTTTGGAACATAGCTTGTAGATGAATTTCTAGTTGTTTTGTGCAAATTTCATAAATTGGAACTAATGATAGATTTGTTGTTTTATGTTTGTGTGCAATTTTAGCCCCTAAGATGACCCGGAAGTAGGTTTACCAATGCATTCTTTTACCTCTGCAGTTTTGAAAAGTGCTGAAAGTTGTACCCTATTGCATTATTTGTTCTTATGCATTTCAAAGCATGCCTAATGTTGTTTTCTTGCCTTACCATGTATATATATATGATTATCATGTGTTATATTTCCTCCCTTATGTTTGCCTTATGCTCGTTTATATTTTTGAATGTGACTAACTCGCTTATCAAAATATCTAATAAACAAAAAATGAAAAGAGGTTGGTACGTGGGTGACGTTCACACTAGTGTTTCAGAATGAATACACATGAATGAGATGAATTGTGATGGAATTAATACCAAATGAGTTAAGTCTTGCACAAGCGGTCTAAGTGAACCCCCTAGGATGGCACGAGATGTATTCAAACTCTATGCGATGGTTTCAAGATGTGTTGAGCCCTTTGGTATGGTATGTGCAGGTGTAGCGATCCTTAGGCACAATTTGGGTGTAAACGATCCCACTTTGGCCGTCCTTTTAAGGTCCACGGTGTCACTACCCGCACATAATCGGTATGGGCATAGGTCAAGGTTTACAAAGCAGCAAAAGGAGGAGTTCTAAATAGTCTGGTGTCCAACCTTGTGGTTGGGAGAAAGGATCTCTTTAGGGGATTCTAGATGTCTAGTCTAATTACTAATTTAGAGAACCATGTGTTGTATTCTTTGTTACCCAATTTGTTACGTGTATTATTGATTGGTTGATAGAAGGTAAGAGGGTGTGCTTTCGTTTTTACTAGGCATTCCAAGCTCATGGCATGTCATTGCTGTGTGATTAAGCGATTCATGATGCGAAGGTTATTTCAAAAGCAAACAAGATTAAGTGTTAAAGCCATGGTTTACTTGAAGACTTAAACTAGTTTGTTTGTTTGTTTATTTATTTATTTTTTCTTTTGACTTTTGGTTTGGCAAAGGTGTTTGTAATCCTATAATGGAACAACAAACAAATTATCTATGATATTAACTCGTTATATATGTATATTAAGATATTTTGGTTGTCTATCCCGCTTGTGTTGTTTTATTGTACTTATTTGACGATCTCGAATTTTGGGCGTCATAAACAGTAATGCTACCACCACAACACTCTTAAATTCTCTTTTTCTTTACTTTTCTCTATCTCTATCTACATACCTTTTGCCAATTCGCCAATCACGATCATGGAAGATCGATGATGGGGCAAATCTACCCTCATAGCATTATTGTCACGACTATAGTCTTTGCTCCATTTTTCCCAAATTCCATGCGGTAGTGTAGGGTCGAACCACCACCATTTTTGATTGTGGTCTACAACTAAACTAGGGGTATGCACGGGTTAGGTCGGGTCGGGTTTACCCTTGACCTATTAAGCGAACGAATAGCTCGTGTTGAAAGCCTTCCTACCCATTATTGTTGATCTCTCATTCGAATCGTGAGTCAAACCTTTGGTTTGACAAATGTTGTTGTTGGGATGTATGTAGAATCGCAAAAGTAGAAGTGGATAGAAATTTGAGAAAAGCATCTACATCTATGAACAGATCTCAAACATGAATTCCAAAGATGTACAAAACAATATTATGAAGCAAGGAATGAGATATATACATATATAAACATAGATCTATTAGAGATGGAAAAGAAAAAATTTCTTCAATGTCTCACTAGAAAAATATTGATCTAAGAGAGATGTCCCAAAAAAACCCATCTTCAATGCCACCATACTTGAAGAATACAAATATAAGAGATGTACCAAAATAATATTCCTCTTTATTCAGAGTCCTTCTAGTTTGGTGACAAATTTCGATGATGATGAGTTTGGCAATGATTCCTGATGGTGATGAGTTCGGGGCGAGAACATCATGTGGTTTGTTAAGGGGGAGGAAAAATGATGAGGAAAAAATGGCGAGGGTAGTTGTAGAGAAAAAAATATATATAGAAGATGAAAACAAAGGAAAGAGAGAGAGAGAGAGAGAGAGAGAGAGAGAGAGAAAGAGAGAGAGAGAGAGAGAGAGAGAGAGAGAGAGAGAGAGTTGAAATTGAAAAGTCAAGTCTCTCAAATTAAATAATGAGTGAGATAGAGATTGTCGGTGAGTATACTGAGTAATGAACAAGTGTAATCCAGGAACTAATGATATGATGCCACATGGAGGAATAAGCTTCTTGATAAGCACCATTCGGTCGGTCAGTGGAAATCAGTTTCAATAACATTTAAATAGTTACTTGAATTGTAATTTGAACGGATTGACTTTTCAAATTCACTGCCGACCGTAACTATGATCGAAATCGTCCATAAGTCTCACAATTTGGTCGAGTCCAGTTGGATTAGTCGGTTTAGTCGTTCATGCACCCTTAAACCGAACTACCACTGTTTGTTCAACACTAGCTTCAATCAAGCAAGATAATTTCAAATGAAGAAAAATCAAAATCGAGCATGTAGGAGAGGGCTCTAGGGTAGTTGTATAGGTGGCAATGATGGAAAATGACCGAGATTAGTGAAATGAGAGATTTGGGTGAAAGAAATGAGTTGAAGGATCACCGGTGGAAGAAAGCGGAAGGAAGATGGAGCTAAAGAGGCGGGGTTGGAAAAGAAAAGTTGCTAGTGAGGAAAGGGGTCAAGAAGAGTTTCTAGTGGAGAAAAAGGGTTATGGGAGGGTTGTCAAGGAGGGAAAGGGGCTGCCAGAGGTGGAGGAGATTGCCGGTTGAAAAGTGTTATTATGAGAGTGTACAGGGTATATTTGGGATTATAGAAGGGGTTCAAAGAAAAATAAGGACATGAGCAATTTTGATGGTAGGAATTCAAAGAAGTTGAGGGTTCTAAGAAGTAAGGTAAGGGCATTTAGGAATTCCTTTTATTCAATTCTGCCTTTTTATTAAACTTTATCTAGTTTTAACAATTAAATTTACCATACACGAACAGCATAAAGAATAAAGAGGGAATTACATGCAGGTGAGAGTTGGGGAAAAAAATTACAAACACATGGGGGTGCAAGAGTGTATGTGGTGTGGTGCAAATGAAAGGTTGTTGCACCCCTCCATGTATTGTTAATTTTTTTTCCCTAACTCTCATGCGCAAGTAGTTCCCCCAAGAATAAATGGGCAAATTACACTTTATCCCTTTATGTTTGGTCATTTTTTACTTTGCTCTTTTATATTTTAAGTTTTTTCTAATTTATTTTAATTTTTGTTTAAAATTAGATAGAAAATTCAATGTTATCACATAACATAAAATATACATTATTATATTTGAGTTTGGGTTTGTATAAGATATGTGAGTTATACATAATAAAATATTGGGAAAATTACCACAAAAAAAAAAAAAAAAACACCCCAGGGTTAAAGCGCCTTTTTCAATTTAAACCCTAGGTTTCTAATTTTGACAATTTGTACCCCACCATTCCACCCATGTTTCAATTCGATCCCCCCTATCCATCTCTGTCTCTATTAGTTAATGAAAGACTAATTTGGGCACCAAACTTGCCTTAATCTTCATGATTCAGGGCAAAAGACACCCCTCCATTGTGATTTAGGGCTCCATGCAACCCACCTGGTGCGATCGGTGATTCAACCCGCGATTGAAGCCATGCATTGAAGGAAGACAACAATTTTATAGTTGATTTTCCAAAAAGCTTTGGACTCTGAGATAGAGGTAAGAAATTGGTTGGTTTTTGGTTGTTTATACGGGTTTTTGATTTATTTTTCTCCATTGTTGACCTTCTTTTTTCTCCATTGTTGACCTTCTTTTTTATTATTTGTTTATGACATTGTTTTTCTCTCTATTGTCGGAGCACACTTCTTGTTTATTGTTTTGTGACATTGCTTTTGTCTTATTTGTATGCATGCCTCTGTATCACTGAATACATTGTGGTCCCAAAGTCTCTATTATTTTTTTAGGGTCTTGTGTGACTGGTTTTTTGTCATATTTTGTCTCCATAGATGGAGAAATGTGGGCCAAGTTTCTTTATATGAGGGTTTTTCTTTTTTAATATGCTTTGTTTTGCAAGTGGACCCATAGTTATTGTCATTGTTTTGTTTATGTATGGATGCTGTAATGGTAACTTTTGTTAAAGTTCTGATACATCATAGTGGCTATTTTATTGAGAATGATAAAAAGAGTTATGTTGGGGGTAATGTGGATGCATATGATGCAATTGATGTTGATAAATTATCTATCCCAGAGATTAGTTGCATGTTGAAGGAATTGGGTGTTTGTTATTACAAGCATATTTTCTATAGGATTCCCAACAAAAATTTGGTCTTAGGGTTAAGAGTCTTGGCTAATGATGACGATATTAAAGAAATGTTTTTTTTGTTGGAAAACACAAATACCTTAGAGCTATTTATTGAGCATCATATGCCAGATAATGTAGATATTGCTTATCATGTGTTATTCTTTACTGATGTGCCTATGAAGGATGTGGAAAATGATGGAAATTACAACAATGATCACCGTCAAAAGAACTCAAACGATGGCTTGATGATGGTAATGATGACCCATCAAACAGGGATTTCTTAGATAGTAGTGATGATAATGATCCTGATCTTGATGACATTATGTTTGACAAGATTGTTGAGAGAGATGTCAATGAAGAAGAGCTTAAAAAAGGTCATGAGTGTGAAGTGAATGATGGAGATTCATCTTAGGAAGAAATGGTTACCCCTACAAGCTTTGATGATGAGGATAATAACAACAAACCTAAATACCCTGAAATTGAGCCTGAGTTTGATATGCAGAACATAGAATTCAAATTAGGAATGTTGTTTAGTAATGCAAATGAGTCCAAAGATGCTGCCAAGGAATATGCAATAAAAGGGAGGAATGATGTGAAGTTTATTAAAAGTGAAAAATGGAAGGTTCAAGTGAATTGTAGTGCTGGGTGTGAATGGTGACTGTATGCATCCAAGATGACTGGAGAGAACACTTTGCAGATAAAAACATATCAACCTAAACACTCTTGCTATAGAACTTACAAGAATAGACAAATTACTAATTCTTGGTTGGCAGAGAAGTATGTCTAGAAATTTAGGATCACCCCAATATTGAAAGTGAATGAGTTTCAGGAAACTATCAAAGAGGATTTTGTTGTAAGTGTGTCAACAATGAAAGCTTATAGAGCCAAAAAAATAGCAATTGAGAAGATTGAAGGAACCAACGCTGAACAATATAGTAGGCTATGGGATTATGCAGCTGAGTTGAGAAGAACCAATGAGGGTACTAATGTTGACACAAATATGTGGAGGCCTCAATTAGAAGTTAAACCTAGGTTTCAGAGAATGTATGTATGCCTTGGTGCAATTAGGAGTGGCTTTCTATCCGTGTCGCACCATTAATTGGGTTGGATGCTTGTTTTCTCGAAAAGAACCTTGCCAAGGGCAGTTATTTGTAGCTGTTGGATAGGATGGAAACAATCAAA
Source organism: Camellia lanceoleosa (assembly GCA_025200525.1). NCBI lineage: Eukaryota > Viridiplantae > Streptophyta > Magnoliopsida > Ericales > Theaceae > Camellia > Camellia lanceoleosa. The sequence continues at coordinate 88,080,222 of CM045765.1, forward strand.
TGTATCCAATAGCTTATGCTGTAGCTAAGGCAGAGTGTAAGGAGAGTTGGACTTGGTTTTTGCACAATTTGTTAGAAGATATTGGCCCAATTGAAGAACATGGATGGACATTTATGACTGATCAACAAAAGGTAAATATGTTTATGTATTCCTTATGTTTTGAAATAATCTTATCATTATGTCATTCCTAGAATAATGTTGTCAATTAATTGTTTGGCTATGCTATCTGTTTTTATTATAGGGACTTGTTCCAAGCTTGAGATTGGTATGCCCCGAAGCCAATCACAGGTTCTGTTTTAGACATTTGTATGCAAACTTCAAGAAGTTGTTTAAAGGGAAAGAGATGAAGGATTGTGTTTGGAAGGCAGCAAAAGCATACACAAGGGTTGAATGGGAGAGGCACGTGACTAAGCTGCAGGGAGTAGATAGTAAGGCATATGACTGGATGATGAGAGTGAACTCAGTCCAATGGTCTAGGCATGGGTTTAATCCAAGAACCAAATCTAATAGGCTTCTGAACAACATCTCTGAATGCTTTAACTTATGGGTGATACAAGCTAGGGACAAACACATCCTTACCATGATGGAGATGATTAAGAGGGCTTTGATGGTAAGGATACGTGAATGTAGGGACAACATACCAAGTACAAAGGGCCCATTCAAAGTTGGAGAGGAAGTCAAGTCCGTGAGTATGGATACCTACATGGTCGAGGTATTGAGTTTGAAGTAAGACAGAGTGGATGGGTATGTAGTGAACTTAGAAACTAGGACATGCACATGCTTCAAATGGGACCTCACTGAATCCCTTGTCCCTATGGGGTAGCTGCTATATTTTTTCGTATGAAAGGGTTGAAGATTATGTTCATGCATATTTAAGAAGGAAACTTTTTGAGGACTTAGGAGCCATTGATTAATTCAATGAATGGGTCGATCTGTGGACTAAAATAGGTGTGACCCTCTTTACTTCCCGAGCTTAAAAGACCAACAGTAGGCCTTCAAGATAGAGAGTTAGGGACCTAGATGAACCTAAGAATTCATATAAGTTGTAGAGGAAGCGTCTACCCTAAAATGCTCTAAATGTGGTTGTTATGGTCATAATCAAAGGACTTGCAAGGGTCTGTGAAAAGAAAGAAAAGTGGACCTTCCGGGAAATCCAATAGTAGTGTAAGTATTCCATTGACCGAAAGTAAATAAACATTATGTTGGTAATAAATAATACATGTTACTAATACAAACTTTTTTTTGCAGACATTCATGGGCTTTAGGACAGCTGCATTATTTGGGGAAGAGGGGAGTAGCCAACCACAAGCTGATGGTTGCCAATCTAGGAAGAGCCTAGTAGCAGTAAGTGGTGTTGAAGAATCAACTGATGGGCAACCAAGGAAGAAGACAAGCTCAAGAACAATGACATAGGCTAGAAGCAAGCAATAAGCACTAGTCTAGTGTAAACAAGTGGTTTTGAACACTTTTGTAATTAAAATAAGGTTTTTGCAATATTCATGGGGTTTTGGCAATGTTCATGGTTTATCTTACCTTACCACTTTTGTAATTAAAATAGGCTTTTGAACAATTATGATGTACATATGGGTTATGAAACCTTGAACAGTGCTTGTATGGTTATTATCCTTCAATGGTTGAAGGGTTCAAACCCCAATGTTTGGTTCTCTTGAATTATGTTCTAAGTTCATGTAGGAAAATAACAGGTTCTTATGCTTGCTTTGTTGTGGTTGTTATGCTTATGTCAAACCAAGTTTTTGCTTCAATTTTATTTACATTGTACAAATAGATGAAGAAATGGTTACTTGAAAAGTATTCCAAGTTCAGCACATTGCTTGAAATGGTTTTTGCTTCAAAAGTATTCTAAATTTAGCACATTGCTTGAAAGCATTTTATTTACATTTCAATTACAAAACAAAAGCATTGCAATTACAAAACAACATCGTTGCACAAACCATTTCGTCATTACAAAATAAAAGCAGTTCACCAATTGATAACAAAAGCATTGCAATTACAAAACAAAAGCATTGTAGAAACCATTTCAAACCAAACATTTTATTTACATTTCACCATTACAAAACAAAAGCATTGCACAAACCATTTCCCATTACAAAACAAAAGCATTGCAATTGCAACTGCAATTGATAACAAACCATTTCACCATTTCAAACCAAACACAATTGACATTGCCATTGTACAACAAAAGAATTGTAATTACAAAACACATTGTGGAAGTAATGTACCCAGCCAAAACACATATTATGAATTACATAGCAAGCCTAAACACAAGTTTTCCTTCAACTATTCTGGACTAGAAACAGTTCATTCACAAGCAATGTAGCAATCAAGGCAAAGTTGACAAGCCACTACGTCAGGCACTTTATAACATTGAACAACATCCTCTAATCGTGCAACCTCATTGACAAATTTTTTAGGGCATAACCTTATCCACCAACTTTGGAAAAACTTGTCTAACATGAGCACATGTGAGTGGATCGTACCAGGAAAAGAAACCACAAGCCCTATTTTTTTGTAATTGCAGTGAAACATAAACAAAGTTGAGCAAGTGTTCATGTCATTCTTCCATACAATTGTTTTTGGGTGAATCTTCCATATAATTGTTATTTTTTTCAAATTGAAGATATTATTTTATTCTCAATTTCCTCTAAATACTGAAAAATTGCTAGTTGACTTTACTGAAAAATTGTATACACTTACTCCATAATAAGGACAACCCAAAAACCTCCTGGCAGGATTCGCATGAGTCCATGAAGTTTTGATCTTCGCTCTTAACCCACAGTTGCAACGAGTCATCTCACTCCAATTCTTCCCACCCTAGCTATTACCTTCACTCATTTTTGTCTTTCACTTTGATGGAATAGAAAATAGTTTCGAACGACTATGTAGAGATTAATAATGTCAACAATGTAGACACTAACAAAGTCAACAACGGAAAGAAAAAGAAAGTTGACAATGGAGACAAAAAGAAGGTCAATATGGAGAAAAAAATAAATCAGAAAGCCGTATAAAACAACAAAAAACCAACCCATTTCTTACCTCTATCTCAGAGTCCAAAGCTTTTTGGAAAATCAACTATGAAATTGCTATCTTCCTTCGATGAGTGGCTTCAATCGTGGGTTGAATTACCGATCGCACCAAGTGGGTTGCATAGAGCCCTAAATCGCAATGGAGAGGTGTCTTTTGCCCTAAATTGTGAAGATTAGGGCAATTTTGGCGCCCGAATCAGTCTTCCGTTAAATAATAGAGACATAGATGGACGGGGGCATCGAATTAAAACACGAGGTGGAATGAAGGGGTACAAATTGTCAAAATTGGAAAACTGGGGTTTAAATTGAAAAAGGTGCTAAACCCTTGGGCTTTTTTTTTCTGTAATTTCCCCTAAAATATTTTTATGTCATGTGATTGTCAATGTATCATTTTCTGTCTACTATTGTACACAAGTTAACTTTTGAAGTAAATTGAACAAAATTTAAAATATGAAGGGCCAAAAAAAAAAAAACAAATTTAAAGCACAAAATTAAAAAAATGATTGAACATAAAAAGACAAAAGTGTAATTTGTCCTAAATAAATTCATAAAATTAATTGGGATACACCATGCGAGGGGGAAAAAATATCAATTTGGCTTCTGTTCAATATATTGGATTTTTTACTTTAAAAATTGTGACAGGGATTTGTAGATCGCCGAACTTCCTCTCACACCCTCTTCAAGAGGGCACGAATTCGGTTCTAGCTACTACAGTTGGACTCGTCACGGTACTAAATCTAATCTTACAAAGTGCAATGTAAGACTGATAAATCACCAAAGAGTCCAATCTAGCAAAACGTTTTGGGAAATCAAATTTTAAATCAAATTATGCCAAACTGGGTTGCTTTGCCAGATTATAGAGTTACCACCTAAATATTTTATTTTGGAGAAATTTAGGAAACCCTGACTCGTGCCAAAGGCCATGTGTCCGTCATCACCAAAGTTACCTCGGCTCGAGAACTTGGGTACGAGGAGGGAAGGTCATGAAATGAGCACCCCCGCTCGCCCGATCAAAGGATCGGCCTCTACTAACATGATATGTTGTTTTTATAAACACATGTATTCTTATTATGGTTATTAATCTAGCATTACTATGTGATGCACGCAGCATACAAGTATAGACTAAATCGCTCGATTTGGAACAAAACATCTCATGTTTGTTTTTCGAAAATGGTTTGAAGATGCTACTCGCAAGTAGGCTAAAAGCAGATTTGCCACCAAACAAGGTGGGCTTAAAACATGATGATTTTGCCACTCCAAGTGGGCTTAAAACTCACATTTTGATGAATTGTTCCAATTCAAGTAATGAAGCTTTCATCCACAGGCATTCATGCAATTTATCAATTAAGCAAATAGTCCCATGGCAAGCATGCTATCATGGCAGTCACTTACACATATGCAAGGATGCTAAAGCATAAACACTCACAGTGCACTTCGAGCCAAAATAGAAAACTAGTTAGAAATCATGTATGATCCTAGCTATATTACAATGCCTAATGCAACACATGCAAAGTGAAACTAAAATAGGCTCGGCTATCTAAGATGGCATACGAATGCAATACTTGATAACATGCTTTGAAACACGTATTCAAGTAAGTGTATTGAAATACAATGCGGTTTGAATGATGCCGAGTCTGATGCATGCAAGACAAATGAATGATGCAAACATGCAAAGCATAAGGTATGCTAATCAAACGCGGCCCTAAAACTAACCATCGAAAGCGGTAAGTAAAAGCGAAAGAAATGGGGTTGAAGACATGCACACACACACGCACCCTTATTACAACATTTGCCCTCTTGACAGAGGGTCCGAAAGGATTTAGCTAAGCTAATCTTAGCTAAGCTAACTAACCAATCTAATTAAGCCAATTAGATTAATTACTACACAACAAAACGAATAACTAGTTAACTACTTACTAATTATTACAACACTTAATTAATTAACGAACTAATTAATTAAATTACCAAATTAATCTAACTAACAAGTAAAGCTAATCACAAATCATACTACCTCAGCTCTGTTCTAAGAGGTTGAAGATGCATCCTCGGTTGGCGTTTGCTCAGAAATCCATTACCATGCTGTCAATTGCCTCGGTTTGCACTTGCCTTGATCTCTGAAAATTATACCAACCTCCAGACTGCCTTTACTTTAAAACAGGAATTTACTGGTGAGCCACTAAAACTGGCCGGTCGGCTAGTGCTACTGGTTGGTCGGCTAGTAAAACTGGTTGGTTGGCTAGTTGCTGCTCTAGGCTTCTGGTTTTGCTGCAACAGAGAACAATAGAGGCACAACAATGTATTTGCAAGACAATGTAGGCACTGGCACTCTCCCAATCATGTCTCAAGCTTAAAGGAGCATGGCACTTGGCTCTCAAGCCACCAACCAAGCATTTTTAATGCATGGTGGCCAAGAACCAAGTTTATACCATGTTTATGAATGCACAAACAACAAACAAAGAGCCTCCACCCTATCATGCTTGATCAAGGGTGTTAGTGACCAAGAAACGTGACACGTTCCATCACTTCAAGTATGAAATGTCCCATATTTCCTGTGTTTAGATTAACGTCCAATCCAAACACATGCAATGCAACGTACATATGTTATCTTGGCATGTTTTAGTTGACTTAATTCTTGTTTACGAATTTTACATTACCAATCCATTCTTTAATTGGTTAAGTCCAATGTGCAAGTCCTCTAATGGGAAAGATGGCCTCAACCATGAGCACCTTAAGCATGAAAGAAGCCTCATGCTTTTGGTTAGTAGAAACCCTCAAGAGAGGGTTAAAAGCATTAGGCATGAGAGCCTCAATTCCATGTTCAAGCCAACAAGGGCTTAAGACCACTTTCAAAGAAAATGAAAGATTGAAACAATGGAGTGCAATGACCTATATTTCAGCACTGAAATGACATGCTAAATGACTTAAGATCATGTAAGCAATGCATGCTAAAAGGCCAAAAGCGCCAAAGCTAGTGAAGTGCAATATACAAGAGGCATGCAATATATAGCACAAATGACCAAACCAACTCTGGACAAAGCTCAATCATGCCAAAATAATGGTCCAAACATGCTGAAATGAGGGCTCAAAATGCTAGAAGAACATGCACATATGTTGGCCTATAAGCAACGCATAATACACAACCCTCAAAAGCTATGAAGAAGTGGAGAATATGAGAGTATGACTACAATATATGCACTGAAATTACATGCTAAATGGGGCCGTACCATGCAAACATCACATGCATAACATGTTAAAGGCCTCATAACTCAAAGCTAGTCAATGCCCTTTACACTACAACCATACTAAGCAATGCTCAAATGACCTTGACCATTCAAAACAGACCTAAGGTAGGTCGAAATAGTAGCAAAAATATGTTAGCCTTGCAGCAGAAATGGCAAGAAAGATATGCTCGTGTATTGGCCTACGAACAAGGCATGAGGCTCAACTTCTCAAAAGCATTGAAAGAGTGATACATACGAGAGTATGACAGTGATATATTGTAGACCTGCCCCCGAGAACTCCCCGGCTCCACGCTGCGAGGGCGCGAATTCCGTTTTGTTCTCTAGCTACTACCGTTCGAACTCAATGTCCCGGTTCTTAATCTGATCTCACAAAGTGCAATGTAAGATTGATAAATCACCAAAGAGTCCAAATCCGGCAAATCGTTTTAGAAAACTGATTTTTATAAAGAAGTGCCAAACATAGACTATTTTGCCAGATACAGAGTCGCCACCTAAATATTTTATTTTGAGAGAATTTAGGAAACCCTGACTTGTGCCTAAGGCCTCGTGTCCGTCATCACCAAAGTTGCCTCGGCTCAGGAACTTGGGTACGGAAGGGGAGGTCATGCATTGAGCACCCCCGCTCGCCCGATCAAAGATCGGCCTGTACTAAGCATGATATTTTGTTTTTGAAAACACATGTGTTCTTATTCCGGTTATTAACCTAGAATTACTATGTAATGCGCATAGCATACAAGTATAGACTAGATTGCCTAAGTTGGAACAAAACATTGCATGTTTGTTTGTTTGAAAATGATTTGAAGTTTGTTACTCACAAGTAGGCTAAATAGTGGATTTCAATGAATTGTTCCAATTCAAGTAATCCAACCTTCACCTACAAGCATTCAGGCAGTTATATCAAATAAGCAGTTAGTCTCATGACAAGCATGCTTTCATGGCAGTCAATAACACACATGCAGTATGCTAAAGCGTAAACACTCACAGTGTACTCCGAGCCAAAACAGAGAACTAGTTAGAAATCATGTATGATCCTAGTTCATGTTAAGATGGCTAATGTAACGCATGCAAGAATGCAACTAAAATAGGCTCGGCTATTCTAAGATGTCATGTGAAATGCAACTTGATACATGTATTCAACCTGGAATTGAAATACAATGCAGTTTGTCTGATGCGCCGAGCTTGGTGCATGCAAAATAGATGAATGATGCACGAATGCAAGCATAAGGTATGCTAATCGAAATATGCCCTAAAACTAACCATCGTAAGCGGTTAAATAAAAGGGAGAAAGAAATGGGGGTTGGAAGACATGCATCACACACACACACGCTTATTACAACAATTGGCCCTCTCGACGGAGGGTCCGAATAAGAAGCTAACTAGCTAATCTAAGCTAATTAAACTAATTATCACAAGCCAACTAATTAACTAACAAGCTAATTAATTAAGCTATTACAACACAAATGAATAGTTAAACGCATTAACTAATTAGGTACAGAACCAAAGCATAAACTAGCTAAGCAAATTAGTTAAGTAAAGCGATAAATCAGTGAGGCCTCAAAGGGAGAAGAATGCACGCATGCTTGGTCGTCTCATTTGGAAATCTGTCATGATGCCCTAACTTGCCTCTGTTTGCAATTGTCCTCAGAACCTTGCACCAAGCTCCAGAAAGCTTGTAACTTACCTTGGGGACCTGTGGGAGGGCTGCCGACCAGTTGTTGGTGTTTCTAGCCACTGGCCGACCACCTATCTTTGTTGTAGACCAGAAAAAGTGGTCGGCCAGCTAGTTTTTCTGTCTGCCGACTGGGCTTGTTGTCAGATTTCTCCACTTTGTCGCAAAGAAAGAGCAAGAAAGGTCATGGCAATGTATTTGCAAGATATGTGTGCACAACCACCTTCCATATCATTTCATAAGCTCAAGGAGTGCGGTTCTCGACCCTCGGGCCACTAATCACGATCTCGATGCATGATGGCCGAGAGGCGGTTGCACAATTCAATGTAAAATGAATGCACACATAAACACATAAAGCCTAGAACTCTATCATGATTGATCAAGAGCGCCGCCACATCGAGAATTGAGATATGTTTTATCACTTTAAGTATGAAATGTTCTCGCTTCCCATGTTTGGACTAACACCTATTCCAAACAAAATGCAACAAATAACATGGCAAACACAATGCAATGCAACATCAAGCATGCAAACATGCACGCGACTCAAGCATGCAAACATGCAATACAATAAAACAAGCATGCAAACAACATGCGAGGGACAAGCATGCAAACATGCAATGCAATGTAACATAGCAAACTCAATGCTAATGGCATGCATACTCAATGCAAAGCAACAAAATGGCATACACAATGCAAACATCAACATGGCATACTTAATGCAATGTAACAACATGGCATAGCATGCTCGATGGACTTAAACTGAATGTGGACAGACCTCAACCATGCCCAAAACAATGGCCATAATGATGAAACTAAGGCATGAAGTATAAAGTAAATGCATGCACAATGCAAAGGCCCATTGACCGGGCATAAGAGCACAACTCTCAAGAGTGCTCAAAGAGTGACAAAAGTGGAAGTGTAACAACACTAAGTGCACTGAAATAAGGTATGAAATGATGCCAAATCATTCAAACAACACAAGTATAGCATGCAAAGGTCCTACATTAGAGCTAGCAAAGAGAACTACAAAGGGACATGCAATACTAAGCTCTAACCATTAAACCAAATTTTGGACAGAGCTTAACCATGCCAAGGTAAGGGTTAGGAACATGCTAAAATGGAGCTCAAGAGCTTAGGCAAACATGCATACATGTTAGGCCACAAACTAGACAACAATGCATAACACTCAAAGGCACCTAAAGAGTGAATGAAGTGGGAACATGGCAATGCTACATGCTTTGAAATGTCATGGTAAATGATGCCAAATCATGTACATAACACAAATGAAGCATGCTATGGTACCCAAAACTTGAAACTATCATAGGCACTTACACTATAGCTATGCAAAACATGAATCATATGGCAAGGGCAATCCCAAACAGTCCTAGAACATGTCAAAATGAGTCTAAAACATGTATGGAAGGAAGTCAAAATATGCTAGCATGAAGGGCATAAGGCATGGGATATGCAAGGCAAATAAGGTGGATTACACTACACCTACCAAGACCAAGCATGAGATGGCTTCACCAACAAAAATCAGAGTTATATCATGGAAAAATAACCCCAAAAATACATTAAAATGATAGCTCGTAAGCTAAGGCATGAAGGCATACGCAATGATTCACGTTAAGGCATAAAGGGCAAACCCTCCAACGCATTGAATGAATGACAAATGCAAGTGCATGGAAACACCATATGGACTGAAATCACATATGAAATGATGCCAAATCATTCAAATAGGCCAAGCATTGCATGCTAGTGGACTCAATACACAAAGCTAACAAGCTAGAATGCATTATAGCTATACAAAGCATGGCATGCAAGACCAAAACAACACAAATCAGAGCTTAAGCATGCTAAAACATGGACAAAAGCTTCTTTGAGTTAAACCAAAATCATGCTAGAATGACATGCTAAAGCATGATACACAATAGGCTAATTCATGGAATTACACTACAAGTGTATGGAGCATGCGAGGGGCCATCAAACTCACCCAAAACAGAGTCATGGAACGCTAAAACAACACCAAAAACCTAAAATGGAGTCAACATAAGCTAGAAAGACATGCTACTTCATGAAGCATACAAGACTAATTTATGAAATTTACACTACAAGTGTATTAAGCATGCATGAGGTGATCAAGACAACCAAAAACAATGGCATGCCATCTCAAAATAACCCCAAATACATGCTAAGAACAAGCCAACACAAGCTTAATAAACATGCTCAAACATGAGGCATATGAAGCAAGTATTCAAAATACCAAGAGAGGGGATGACCCTCTCCTATTTGGGACCCCAAAACCACCTTTTCACCACTGAAAATCCTCTAGATTTCAGTGGTAGAAAGGTCATGCAAAGGTTAGAACAAGAGCCAAAAGGGATGGCTCAAAACACGGCCTAACAAGGCTTAAGAGGGGGTAGACCACCCCCAACAAAAAGGTGACCTTAAACAAACATTTTAAGCATGCAAAAATAGAACTTTTTTTAGTTGGAAGTTAAGCTTAAATCAGCATGCAAATAGGTCCAAAAGCTTAAGCAAAATCAAGGGATTTAAGGGTTAGAAGCTCACCCTTGATGAACACCTTCAAAACCACAACTCCAGCAGGTTTTCCAAGATCAAACCAATCCAAAAACACCAAAACTAGCTCCTAAGCACCTCAGCAACAAAAGGATGGTGTTTGAGTGTGTGTTTGTGTGTTAAAGTATGATAAAACTACACTTTAAGGCACAAAAATGAAGAGCAAGAGCAAGGTAGATACAAGTATGTGTATGTATATCTTAAGGCACAAAATCTGAACCTAGAGGAGGGAGGAGGAGGTTCTCTCTTATAGAGAACCAAGCTCAAGCTTGTTGGACAAGCTTTGGGTTCAAGGCTATCCCTCCATACATGTGTATGGAGGATGGCTTTAGTGCCTTCCAGCTGTGCCAGCTGGAAGAAAATATCTCCAAAAAGGTGACAAAAAGCAACCACAAGTGGTCTCCCAAGAAGACAACTGTCGGCCATGGTGGGAGAGAGTTTAGAGCATGAAAACAATGTAGTGGTGAGGTGGCCGAGAAAAGATGGCCCAAACGCCAAGGAGCACTGAAAAATGGTCAAGGAAAGAAAAGTGGACTCCAAGGGGAAGAATTGGTCCCCCACCCTTGTACCACCTTCCAAACAAGGAAAACAAGGTTTGTACCAAAAACAAACCAAAAAGGATGCAAGACGAAAGTTCAGGAGGCAAAGCGCGCAACTGGAAGCCTCAAAACTAGTCTCAAGCACCAAAAGTGGTTCATGATCACAAAAGTGGTCTCGGACCACGTTGTCCCTCTAGGAAGAGGCAACAAGGTGTGGTTCAAAAACCACGCCAAACGGAGAACGTTAAGCGGTCCCGAGTCAAGGCGCGCGGCCGAAGTCTCCGAAAACCGAAAACTAGTCTCCAAACGTGAAAAGTGGCCTACGACCACAAAAAGGTGGTCTACGAGACCACCCCCCCTCCAAGGAAGAGAAACAAGGTTCGGTCTGCAAACCGAGCCAAAGCACAAAGAGTTCAGAGGCCCGGAGGCAAGGCACTCGGCCAAAACTCTGGAAACTCGAAACGAGCACAACATGCACAATCACCGAAGGCCAATCGATGACGCTCGAAGTCTTGAGGTCGGTCAAAAATGGGTTGTCTACATATATGCTCTGAAATCACATATTAAATGATGCCAAATCATGCAAACAACTTAAGTAAAGCATACTAGAGGACTCAAAACACAAAGCTATTAAAGCCTATCATGCTATAGCCATGCAAAGCAAGCCTCAAATGACCGAAACCACTCAAAACAGAGTTAAAGCATGCTAAAACAAGAGTAAAAGTGTCACACCCCAAACTCGCCCCTAAAAGTTCGGGCATGACCCATACAGAAACGGACACTTAACCTGATATACATATCATATGGGGCCTGAACGGAAGCATTTAATATTATAAAATAACACAGAAAAGCATCCATTGAGCTAAACCGAACATACCATGATCATATTCGTGAGAGCCATTTATTTTTACACATACCCATACACATACATGACCGCATAATCAGACATTGGTATAGAAAGGGGTCATATACATACATTTTGACTTTAGGTAAATAATTAAAGTGCAATTCAAAATCTTAACAAAACTTGACATAAATGCATAGACTTGGTCTGGGAGCCTGGGCATACTGAGGTTGACAACTGAAGGGTGAGCATCAAGGGTTAAGACAGACTCCCAAAGTGATTACCTACAGAACAGACATAACACAAAGTGAGCGAAGCTCAGTGAATAATAGCACATAAACAATTCAATGCTCAACTTGAATTAAAATACATATCAATGCATACATAAATAATAAGGCATAAGGTTAATTGATTCTGTATTAATTCTTGAACGGCCTAAGGCCCAGTTTAGAAACATATTGACTTGAAACATAATATCTTGGAACATAGTGGCTTTAAGTCCTTGAACATATTAGCATTAAACTTTTAAACATGTTGGCATATAGCCCTTGTACATATGGCATGAAGCCCTTGAACGTATGGCATGAAGCCCTTGAAACGTGTGGCATGAAAGCCCTTGAAACGTGTGGCATAAAAGCCCTTGAAACGTGTGGCCTAAAAGCCCTTGAAACGTGTGGCATAAAAGCCCTTGAAACCTGTGGCCTAAAAGCCCTTGAAACGTGTGGCATAAAAGCCCTTGAAAGGTTGGCATGAAGCCCTTGAACATAGTTTGGCATTAAGCCCTTGAACATATATGTATGAACCCAAGAGGTGTCTCACACGGATTCTAGAGGTGACTCACATTGTAGCACTTAGTTCCATGTAGCACTTTGTTTCATACCAACAATTATTAGGTCTTACTAACCAAACATACGCATCTTGTCATACCATAAATGGAAATAAATCATACATGTTCTTTATGCATGTTCCTTATGCTTGAACCATAAACAGAAATTATAAATCATATTTGTAACATACTTGAACTTGTAACATATATGCACTTATAACATGCGTATACTTGTAACATACTTGACCTTGTAACATACTTGAACTGATAACATACATGAACTTATAACATGCATATACTTGTAACATACTTGCACTTGTAACATACATGGACTTGTAACATACTTGAACTTATAACATACATGGATTTGTAACATACTTGAACCACGGTATTATTACCCCGGGTAAGGCCGTGTGCTACGGATATCATGAGTACCTTACATATATGGACAATCGCTCATTAAGTCAAAACGTAACATATTAGTACATAGAGCATTTCTTGTTATATCATGTCATGTCATTACAAAGATACTTAACAAAGATGGAAATAATTCACATTCTCATGAGGCTTACATAAACATGTTAAACTTTTACCCTTATATCGTGGTTCCTAATAATTTCCCATTCACGCCAATACACATAGCTTTCCAATTATTCTCGATTCTTCAAAGGTGTCTACCCTTGATAACCTATAACTGCCTCTCATATTTACTCAAAATCCGTTCTTCAAGAATGAACATAATTGCTCTTTATTTCTTAAGAAACGCCATAGTTCATTTAACTGCTAATAGGATATAGAAGCATACATCTTTGTTTGATCGCTCATATATGTTACCATGTTTGATTTGTACTTAGCAGAGTACTAATGGTAGTTACATCATTCACATGAGTTAACATAGGTAACTTAAGTTTAATGTAACATTCTCGATAATTATTAATGAGAGATAAGCACATTTATAGATTGAATGATTTCGTGAGATACGTGAATACCATAGTTCCATAGTGTTTATATCGCCCCTTGTTCATCATGAATCACTATAGCTATCTTGCACATAATGTATCGTTAGTCTTTTTGTCAACAAAGATTACCGCTCAATAATGCCTCTAGATTTTCCAATCAACACATTGTTAACTTACTTACTTGCAAGGAACAGCATATTAACGATAAAAATCATTAACGATCATTGAATGACCGTACTACTACTCACAGTGGTAGGCCTCTGATAGCGGTGGAACAATATCCTTGTCTTGACCTACAAACACAATGCACAACACATAATATGAGAGTAAAACCAATCTTTTTTTGTTCCTTACTTAAGCTATGGTGGTTCTAGACTCATTAGTCCTCCATAGGTTATAACCCATGCCTCAAAAGATAAGAGGAATCGATAGGGGAAAGGTTCAGACGAAGAAACAGTACAAACCCAGTAAACAAAAAGTGGACAGTCGCCACTAATTTTGGCATAACTATTTCTGTATTTACAATTTGGTAGTGAGACCACTTCCATTAGAAACTAGACTTCTAGGGCTTGATTTTAGGCTCAAGAATCACTCAAAACGGAGTCCGGATGCAAAAGATATACTTGTTCAAAGTTGGCTGGACAGAGCTGTCTCCACATCGCAGTGGGGAAACAAAGGTCAAGACGCGTGGCCCTCGATACTTACATCCGAAAAATGGCTGAAAATTTACGACTTCTCATTTTCAAAATAAAACCTAAATTACATGTAAATCAAAGCCCAAAACCCTTTAATACATGACCAATTTCACATTATTATTCTTCATCAAACACCATAATCTCAAAATAAACAAATTTAATGACAATAATTCTTCAATCAAGAAATTCTTAGAAAATCAATGTTCAATCAAATATATACATAGAACCCTAACTCAAATGGGTTCAAAGCTTCCCTTATTATCATGATTTCATGAAATTAATGTTTTAAACACAAGGATTCAAGATAATCATCATACCTTAGTTCAATCTTGGTCTTCCTCTCAATTCTCCTCCACTTCTTCAAGCCTCCATGATTGATTTCCCTTCTTTTTCTTCAATCCCCTTTAATCATCTTCAAACCCCCATGGTTGTTGAGTTGTTTCCCTCAAAAATCTTGGTCTCTTTTCCTTTATCTCTCTCACGGTTCTCTTCTCTTTCTACCTAAGATATTTTGGGCTCAAATGTCTTAAGTTCCCAACACACATAACATGCCTCCATATATAAATACACACACACTTAAGCTTTCACAATAAGGAGGACCAAATACGCCCTTACGAATCGCGAAAAATTAAATTTCAATTAAACTTTCCAGATGACTCTAAAAATTATGATTATCATAAATATGTCCCCTGTTCTGGTTTCTGAAGCCTCTAAGGCCTTCAATTGCAGTACCAAGTTAACCACCCAACGCACATTAACGAATCAGACAAATTAGATTTCTAATTAAATTTCCCAAATAGTTCTAAAAATTTCCATTAACACATCCAAGTCCTCAATTGTGATTTCTGAACTCGTAAGGGTCGGTAATTTCAATTTTAAAGCCATGGCTCAATAGATAATTTCTCAATTTGAACACATATCATTAAATTAAAACGCATTAACCCATAAGGCCATAAAGGTAATCTCTAATACGGATTTTGGGGTCGTTACAAAAAGCATGCTGGAGTATAGCCAAAATAAGCTAGAATGATGAGCTAAAGTAGCAAGCATGCAAAGCTAGTGAGTAAGGTTACACTACAAGTGTAAAGAACAAGCAACCAATGATCAAACAAAACAAAAATAGAGTTATGGAAGGTCTGAAAAGTCACAAAAATATGCTTGAACAAAGCCACAAAGAAGTAGAAACACATGCTCATTTGGTGGGCCACCAATATATGTAAACAAGACAAGAGGAGAGGGGACCACCCCCTCCTATTTGAGACCTCAAAACCACCTTTCCACCATTGAAATTTCTCAGGAATTCAGTGGTAGAAAGGCCAAGCAAAGGTTATTACAAAAGCTAAGGAAGGTGGCTCAAAAGGCTTTACAAGCCAAAGAGCAAAAGAGGGGAAACACCCCCTAACCACACAAAACTCAAACCAACATTTTCAAGCCTTAAAATCAGAGTTTTTAAGAGGTTAAAAGAAGCCTCAAAACAGTATGCAAATGTGGCTAAGCACTTAGTCAAAACAAAGCTTAAAAGGGGCTAGTTCCTTACCCTTGAAGCACAGCAGCAAGGAAGCAACCTCAACAACAATTTTGAGCCAAAACAAAGTCTAAGACCTCAAATCAAGCTTCAATGGACCTCAGCTCCAAAGTGAAGGTGCTTGACTAGGTGCCTTAGTGCAAATATGTGAAGAAAACACACTTTTAAGCTCAATATAGCACTATATATATATAGAGAGAGAAAGGGAATTCTACAGAAAGAGGGAGATTTTAGCTTTGAAAAATCTGAACCCCAAACAAGGGGGAAGGACCTCCCCTTATATAGGCAATGCAAGCAAAAGCTTGCTTGATAAGCTTAAAGCTTGTCTCCATCCCTCCATACACGTGTATGGAGGATAGCTTCAATGCCCAATAGCTGGCTCAAAAGATTTGAAAATATTAGAAAAAGGAGAAAATTGGCTGCCAGCCAGTTCAAGTGGCCGGCCGACCACTCCAACTAGCTGGCCTGTCACTCCAACTAGCTAGCAAGGAGAAAAAGTGGCTGGCAAATGCCAAAAGTGGCCGGCAGGGCCCCACTCTCCTTCAGCCAAAAGGCACCAAGGTTTAGCCTAAAAACAAGGCCAAAACACAGAGGGTTTAGAGGCTCAAAGACAAGGTGCTCGGCCGAGACCTTCGGGCACTCAAAACTAGCACAAACATGTGCAATCGTCGAGTGTATAGACGATGACGTCTGAGTCTTAAGGTCGGTCAAAAATGGGGTGTCTACAGTTGCCCCTCTTTGACAGAACTCAGAAGTCATGAAATGACGGGAGTGAATGTTAAAGCCCAGAGACGACCCATTTTTGACAATGCCGAAGGATTAGACAAACAGGCAAGATAACAAAAAGATGTGCCTGCAGGCAAGGGCAAAATGCAAATGGCATGCAGAATGCAGAACATAACTTATGATCATGCAAAGAAAGCTGTAACGAAGCATCTAGATTGCTATGCAAAGAAATGTTACAGCAAACTTAGAGATAAGTAGGTAAACACAAACCAAACCACATCTCATGCAGAAAGGATGTAAGAAAATTATGCAATCTTAACTACGGCTCACGCAGGAAAGACTAAAAGCGACTATCAAGAACACCCAAAGTCTCAAACGAAACACCTCATAGCGTATCAAATGCGAAAGGAGAAGGACTGAGCAAGAAAGCACAGTCATCCAAACGCGTGTCAAACGCAAGAAGAGAAGGGCATCCAAATGCGTATCAAACGCGAGAGGAGAAAGGGTAACGAAATGCGTGTCAAACGTGAGAGGAGAAAGGTAACCAAACGCGTGTCAAATGCGAGAGGAGAAAGGGTAACCAAACGCGTGTCAAATGCGAGAGGAGAAAGGGTAACCAAACACGTGTCAAACGTGAGAGGGGAAAGGTAACCAAACGCGTGTCAAACACGAGAGGAGAAAGGTAACCAAACGCGTGTCAAACGCGAGAGAAAAAAGGCTGCAGTGCGAACACTGGAGGGTGGTACGAACATCGGGCACTCATTCCAATGTTTCTAATCGAACCAAGAGAGTTTGGGGGAGGGGTAGGAATGATCTTACCTGGAGTTCCTCTGATTGAAATACATACAACATTGTCTGGTTTTGCCAACTTCAAATGAACCGTACATACAATATCGTGCCTGTCCAAAAGAGAAACTTTGATAGCTACAATATAGTAGAAGCACATGTTTAACATTACATCAAGATATAATTTCAATACGAGATAAACGCGTACATATACAATGCGCAAATGAAAAGGTGCATAACAATGCATGGGAGACATGCATAACAATGTAAGTGAAACGGTGCATAACAATGCAAGTAGAACGGTGCATAACAATGCGAGTGGAAGGTGCATAGCAATGCAAGTGAAAAGGTGCATAGCAATGCAAGTGAAAAAGTGCATAACAATGCAAGTGAAACGTGCATAATAATGCAAGTGAAAAGGTGCATAACAATGCAAGTAGAACGGTGCATAGCAATGCGAGTGGAACGTGCATAGCAATGCAAGTGAAAAGGTACATAACAATGCAAGTGAAACGTGCATAATAATGCAAATGAAAAGGTGCATAACAATGCAAGTAGAACGGTGCATAACAATGCGAGTGGAACATGCATAACATATTCTGTGCACAATAATCAATGCATATTCAATGCAATATGCTCAATGAAGAAATGCGCGTCTTGACAGGACCGATTCAAACGCAACCTCCGGTTTACCTGCCGGAGGAGTTGCAACGAATTAAAGGGATACACCTCAGACGCATTTTAGCATCACATGTCAAATCACAAATCGAGCTTCAAATACAGACCACTTGAGCTTAAAAAATGTACTTCCCTTGCATTTTCTTGTGTTGTTGGGGATCTCTTGCTTCTGCATCTTGCGCTTCCAAACCACAGGAACTACCTTTCTTCCTAGTAATGTTCACAACTTTCCCTATTCTCCAACAGGGTGACAGACTAGGTTGGTTCAATATCCAGAATTGAGGCGGATACCTGCTACCTCAACCTATGGGGCTTCCATACAGATTTCAAGCCGGGGATACACCCCTGGGTATTTAAACTAGACTTTAGTTTCGGAAATCCCAAACCTTTGCATTCTAGGCATCAGCCATTCGAACTCTAGTTTCCACCGTCTCAGTTAGTCTCCTAGGAACTCATTGAAAACACAGCCAAGATGTCTCTAGCGTGGAATAGTACTCAGGGAGAGCACTTTTGATCGCCATTCTGGCTTAAAGCAGTCTTGAGCTTGAGCTTGAGGTAGAGGCACACATATACTATGGAGCATTAATAAGACTTGAAAAGGTACATTCGGAATGCAATCTCAGAACTTTCTGAAGGTGAAACAAGCTCAGATGCTTCAATTTTCCCTATTTTCTTTTGCTTTGCACTCTGGAACCCATATAGTTTCAGATAGGTCCTGATTCTACTATTCTCACATGACTGGTCAAACCCCATAGCTTTTATGAAAGAACAAATCCTGTTTTGTACAAATGTGGGGAATGGCACAGCACTCTGAGCACAAAATGATTTATTTTTGAATTTGAGAATGAGAAATGAGTTCTTAACCGGGTATTGAGCCTATGACTGACCACAGCAAAAACGCCTCAACAATGGAAAACAAGGGTGAAACAACCTAAACACATCTATTGACACTCGAAACGACTTAAAACAAGAATTGAGACAAACAAAAACACAACAAAACACAAGACTCAAATGTGCACAGGGAGCCCATTTCTCCGGGTATTGTTTCCCACCATTTTTTATTTGTGATTCTCACATCACTCTGGCACTCAATCTCAATTTTTTCTGAAAAAGCCCTTTTCTCACTTTTTCTGTCAGCTCACATCTCTCTAGTCTTTAATCTCTCTCGTTATTATTTTTTTTATCCCTCCCCCGTGTGGTTGATGGATAAATAGGAAGTTGTGGGCTCTTGCCCCTAGTATTCAACTAGATTCTCCTTCTTTCGCTCACAACAATGAACTTTCCCACAGAGGGGTTGCGCTACGACTGGGTGTGCAGTAGATTTGCAACTGACATCGGTTGACGATGCCCTTAGCCAGTTTGGATGTGATCAGACCTATCTAGATGAGAGAGTGGAATATTCTGCTCCATTCTAGTTTGTGCTTCGCACTTGGCTTAATACCTCGCTGCTTGGAGGATAAAAGAGCTTTTAACCCTCCGCTGTTAGCTGCAGTTGTGCCCTTTTTTGGCAAGTAGAGTGCCCTTTCTAGCAAGGACATTGACAACGGGGAAAAGATAGAAAATCTAACTCAATCGTGCCCCTAGTTCATCATTTTGACCATTTTTTTGTTTTTGCTTTCTGTTAAAATTTTTTTGACCAATATGAGAGTTAGATTAACATGCTTATTCGATTTTCTGATTCGAAATCATGTAAGTCAAGTTATGAGCATTGAAATTTTTTCTTTTTTGGGTCCAAGAAATGGTCCAGTTTTGGAAAAATAGAATAATTTTCGAGATAATTAGTCAATAAAAATTCTCAAAAACTGTTTTCGCAAATGGCCATGGCTCGACCAACGCGAAATCTACTCTCGAGATGCTCAACCTCAGATCTGAATTTGATTTTTCTTACAGTTGAATCTTCCAACGGAGTAGGACAACTGAGTCTAAACGAAGATGAGCCAATTTGCACATGGATAAGATAGCCGAGTTGAACAAGGATAAACTAATCAACATGGATGAGCCAAACAGGCTGAAAATGGTTGGGGCCGAACTTCAAGATGAAGTTGCCTACGTATCCCAAACATGGGAATCAGGCTTGACGTAGTTCTGGGTTGAGGTTCACTCGGGTGTTGACTCTCTCTTTACGCCTAACTTTTGTCAAGGCCGCCCTTCCGGGTTTTCAACCTTGCGAGCTCTATCTTTCTTTTTCTTTTCTTTTCTTTTCATTTCTTCTTTTCTTTTTCTTTTCATTCTTTTCTTTTCCTCTTTTCTTTTCATTTTTTTTCTTTTCTTCTTTTCATTTTTTTTATTTTCTTCATTTCTTTTTCCTTTCATTTTTTTCTTTTTCTTGCTTTCACTTTTGCCTGGGTCGCCCTTTCGGGTTTTCATCCCAGCGAGCCTCTCAAGGATAAAAAAGTGTAACATGTCCATGTTGAATGGTCATAGGATCTCGAAGCCTTCTGAATCCAAGAGAATGGCTGTTGTTTACTTATGATGTAGGAGTCCATCCAAAGGGGGGCTGAATTTGCCCCTAGTGTTGTGGATAGGAACTCAGTTGTCCTTTAACAATAAATTTTCTCCTTCCAGCTGCAGGAATTTGGCTTTCTTGCCAGTCTTCATTGGTTGGCGAGGTGAGCCATATTTGACTCTTCGAGCACATCTGACATTTTTGCCCCTAGTTCAAGAGATGCTTCAAATCTGGCTTGGCGGGCCTCCTTTGATGTCATACGACCTTATTGCCCCTAGTTCAAGGGCTGCTTTAAATCTGGCCATGCAAGCCTCATTCTGTGGTTAACCGTTGAATATTCTAAATCCAAGTTCAAGGTTTGAAGGCAAAAAGGGGTTGAGTCTCGAGGGTGAGAGTGATCCTATGTTGCACAATCTCACGATCAATTCCACGCATGTCCTCACAAAACATTTTTTTGAAATCTTTTAAGAAAGCGACCAGTCGCTCGTGAAGACAATGTAGAACCAATCTGGATCAAACCAGGATCCTTCTCAGTAC
Organism: Camellia lanceoleosa; assembly: GCA_025200525.1. Taxonomy (NCBI): domain Eukaryota; kingdom Viridiplantae; phylum Streptophyta; class Magnoliopsida; order Ericales; family Theaceae; genus Camellia; species Camellia lanceoleosa. The sequence continues at coordinate 88,101,318 of CM045765.1, forward strand.
TCACATTAACAAGCATGATCTCATTTATTAAAGGCTTAGCATGCCTCTTTTTCTCTCAATTGATCAAATTTTGCAAATCTAGAGGAATTCCTCCATTTTTGTTTTCATCACAGTGTTAGAAAAGTTTTGAAAAACTTAGGTCAATTCAATGACTTAAAGGCACAGAGAAAGTAGGTTTCATTCAGAATTCAGATTTGCTGGCATAACTAGCTTCATGGCAAAAGCAAACTCAAAAGAAAGAGTGTAATGTAAAAACACAAAAGATAGTGATATCGAGGTAACACCGCCAAATCACCGACTCTACACAACAGATCGACTCGATACAACAAGACAGACTCAACTGACTTAGTACAAATAGACTGACTCAATACAACACAACAAGACTGACCCAATACCCAAGTCAGAAAGTAAAATAACCAGAATTTGCACATTGCTCAAAACAGTGCATGTCATATGTCATATTTGGAGTAAAATGAGCGCAATCAGCAGGTGGTTCATCCCCTTCGATCACATAGTCACATTATCCCTCCAAGTTCACTGATCCAGTGCCGATAGACTTTGCAGAGCCTGGTGCGACGATGACCTCGTTGTCAATCAGATCTTGTATTTCATGACGAAGACGAAAACACATGTTAGTGTCATGGCCGGCTTGTTGATGGAAGGCACAGTACTTGGCCGCATCATGCTTGGCCAAAGAGGGATTCGAGAGAGGCCAAGGCTCAAGAGATTTGAGATGGCCCTTTTCTATAAGGATTTGAAGAGCCTTGGATGAGGTCATGTAAAGCAGGGCGAAGACCCTCTGGCCCGTGGTTGGTACTTTGCAGGTTACGGGGTAGTTCCGGATATGCTAGCAAAGGGGTTGGTAGGTGCTAACTAGGTTTGCTAATCTCTTCTGAGTGTAGGATTAGAGCTGAAAGGAACGTTTCTGACACGACATCCCTTTTCCCGACTCGCCCCTTGATTCAGAATGCTCTCATCCTGAGTGGCAAAAGTGTCATCTACCATCTTTGCAACAACTGCAAGCACTCGTTGTTTGTTCAGCCCTTTGGGTTTCAAAGCCTCAACAACCCACTGAAGATGTTCAAAGGGACCAATGCTTGCCCCTACCTTGTTCTTACCACTTGCCTCCACTTTGCCAAGGGATTGGGTCACTATATTAGAGCGGAGCCCAGTTGTTGTCGACACGCCAACACCCAAATCTGAGATAGCTTAAGGTTGGCCCTTTTTAATTGCCGCTTGCCTCAAGATCAAGGAGCCTTTTGGATTGAAACTTCTAGCCTGTGATGTGGTCGATGATGGAGCCAAAATTCCAAAGGCTAAATCTGCCACAGTTTTTTGCAAATCTTCAATCATGCTCACTAGCTTAGAAGTAGCGGGTTCATGGGTTTGAGATGATTGGGGTTCAGGTGTACCCATCATGCATAAGTCCATGCTGACTAAAATGAACACCTCAGGCTTGGGTAAATGGCTGGGGTGATGTATATACTGGGGTCAAACGAGTTGGCTATTGTTTGGATGAAGTTTACCTACCTAGGTTGAGGGTTTTGATTGACATTTGGCTTTTCTGGAGGTGCTATTACCTTGTTATCAATGAGATCTTGAATCTCACGACGTAGTCTGAAGCAAAAGTCGGTATCACGACCGTGCTGCTGATGTAAGGCATAGTATTTAGCTGGGTCATGCTTTGGAGGGAGAGGATCGGGTAAAGGCTGTTGTTCTAACGGTTTCAGATGTCTTTTCCTGAGTAGGACCCCTAGAGCTTTAGACAAAGGCATATAAAGTGGGGTGAAAACCCTCTTGCCTCGGGGTAGATAGTTCGAAGTTTGGGGGTTTGGATTGGACGTACCAACAAAGGGGGTGGCTATTTTCGGAGTGGTGGTGGCCATTCCAACTTCAGAAGATCTTGCAGTTACATCACCACTGGTGGTCGCATTCGAACTGCATGTATAACCTTTCTTGGGTGGCTCCCTTTCGTGGTCAATTAGACCTTGTTTCATAGCATCTTCTATCTGTATCCCAATCTCGTGGAGGTCAGCAAAGGTGGGGAGGGGTAAGACAATCATCCTCTGCATCAACTTCGGTTGCAAATTCCGCGTGGCCATCCTTACCTACTCTTTCTCAGCTGGCCTGGTGGTCATCATAGAAGCCTTGGCTCTCCAATGGGTTACGAAGTCAAAGAAGCCCTTTTCGGCTCTTGTCTAGTTGTCTTGAGATCACGAGTTGTGACCTCAATTTGCATGTTATACGAATATTGGGTGATGAAAGCCTCGGCTATCTCTTCCCAACTCCTCTTTACTGAATCCTCCAACTTAGCGTACCAGATAGCCGCAACACCCGACAGGGTCCGACCGAAAAGAGATAGCTTTTGTAATCTAGAGAGGCCCATTGGCCGTAAGATATCCGAGAACAAACGTAGATGCACCATAGGATCTCCAGAACCATCAAAACAGTCTATATGTGGCATCTTGAACCGGTCCCAAGAATGTCACCGCCGAACTGTAACCATTCTCTATGTCTGGAATGGAGTTAACGCCTTGAGCCCTCTTGAACAACTTTTCAAGCTTGCTCACTTTTAATGTAGTTGGATCTACTTCAAACTTGAAAGGGGCCTCAATTAGGTAGGCCTGTGCTTTGGAAGTCTGAGATGGAGTGGGATCCATTGGGACATCTGTATTTTCCTAGGCATTGGCGGTAGGGGCAGGAGCTCGTGGTGTAGGAATTTCTACTGGAGGTGGGTGGGATGCAGAAGCTGTTCCCTGTTGTGTTTGTTACTGCTGTTATTGAAGCCGGGCAATGAGTTTGGCTTGCTGGGCCACGACCTCGGTCTAGTGGGCGGTAACCTCCACTTGGCGAGCAGCATCCCGCTGCATGGCCTCCATAGTCTGTTGGAGCTGACACATCATGTCTTCCATACTCATACTGACTAAAGGGGGCTGATCTATCAGATCTGGTGAGTTTTCTCTTTTTGAGGTGGAAACAAGAAACTAAGCCCAACTTCGCATAGGTGATGTAGATAGTGACCGCTGAACTGGAGACTGTTGAATTGGTGATCTATGCTTGACTGGCCTTTTTTGCCTTGCCTCTGGCGAAGGAAACATTGGTTGCCTTTGAACTAAATCCCCTAACCTGACAAAGTCTATCAACACGAGTCCAGTGAACATGGGGGGATATCGGAGCCTTCTGAAGCTATGGTTCCAGGACTACCTAGCAAAAGTGAAAACAGATAGCACCTCAGTCTGATTTCACCAAAATAGATATGAGCATAGTTGAATAATTGTGCTCTCTACTGAATTCTGCCCCAAAATTTCTGCCTCAAAACTGATACCCTCAAACACTGATGTCCTCAGACTGATGCCCAGACTTACAACTGATACATATAACCTGTAGAGATACACTCTAACAGCACATATCAAGCAAGAGCCAAAACACCCTTATGGTGGGGTAGGGGTTTCCCTGTCCTATTTTGTCAGGAGCTAGGGTTTCACTACACACGCATGCGGTTTCAAACAACCTATATTCGGGTATGCAACCTTTCCTAGTTTGGAACAGTCTCTAAGGCTTCTAATATGCAACTAGGTCGAATGGTCAAATAGGGTGCCTCGGCATAACCGAGGTTTGTGTTCCCATCGTGGCAGAGCCCGTAACCGGCGAGCCTTATGGCACGCTTTTCCAAGCAAGCTTATGGCAAACTGTTCAGGAATAGCAGATGGAAAACACTGTGACTTAAGCGCACCAATGCAAATGCAACGCAAAGAAACACGTAAGTGTAAACAAAACAACGCATCATGATTTTCGAGTCAAGTTCTCTAAATCCCCAACAGAGTTGCCGTAAATCAGAGACCGAACTTCCTCTATGCACCCCTCTTTCAGAGAGGGCGCGAATTAGGTTCTAGCTACTACAGTTCGGACTCTTGTCACGGTTCTGAATCTAATCTCACAAAGTGTAATGTAAGACTGATAAATCACCAAAGAGTCCAATCTGGCAAATCGTTTTGGAAAATCAAATTTTAAATCAAATTATGCCAAACTGGCCTACTTTGCTAGATTACAGAGTTGCCATCTAAATATTTTATTTTGGGGGAATTTAGGAAACCCTGACTCGTGCCAAAGGCCATGTGTTCGTCATCACTAAAGTTACCTCGGCTCGGGAACTTGGGTACGAGAAGGGAAGGTCATGAAATGAGCACCCCTGCTCGCCCGATCAAAGGATCGACCTCTACTAACATGATATGTTGTTTTTATAAACACGTGTATTCTTGTTCCGGTTATTAATCTAGCATTACTATGTGATGCACGCAGCATACAAGTATAGACTAAATCGCTCAATTTGGAATAAAACATCTCATGTTTGTTTTTCGAAAATGGTTTAAAGATGCTACTCGCAAGTAGGCTAAAATGCGGATTTGCCACCAAACAAGGTGGGCTTAAAACATTATGATTTGCCACTCCAACTGGGCTTAAAACTCACATTTTGATGAATTATTCCAATTCAAGTAATGAAGCCTTCATCCACAGGCATTCGTGTAGTTTATCAATTAAGCAAATAGCCTCATGGCAAGCATGCTATCATAGCAGTCACTTACACACATGTAAGGACGCTAAAGCATAAACACTTATAATGCACTCCAAGTCAAAACAGAAAACTAGTTAGAAATCATGCATGATCCTAGCTATATTAAAATGCCTAATGCAATGCATGCAAAGTGCAACTAAAATAGGCTCGACTATCTAAGATGGCATATGAATGCAACACTTGATAACATGCTTTGAAACAGGTATTCAAGTAAGTGTATTGAAATACAATGCGGTTTGAATGATGCACCAGGCCCGATGCATGCAAGACAAATGAATGATGCAAACATGCAAAGAATAAGGTATGCTAATCAAAACGTGCCCTAAAACTAACCATCGAAAGCAGTAAGTAAAAGGAAAAAAGAAATCGGGTTGCAAGACATACACACACACACACGCACCCTTATTACAACATTTGCCCTTTTGATGGAGGGTCCGAATGAATTTAGCTAAGCTAATCTAAGCTAACCTAACTAACCAATCTAATTAAGCCAATTAGATTAATTATTACACAAAGAAAACTAATAACTAGTAAACTACTTACTAATTATTACAACACTTAATTAATTAACAAACTAATTAATTAAATTACCAAATTAATCTAACTAACAAGTAAAGCTAATCACAAATCATACTACCTCAGCTCTGTTCCAAGAGGTTGAAGATGTATGCTCGGTTGGCGTTTGCTCAGAAATCCATTACCATGTTGTCAATTGCCTTTGTTTGCACTTGCCTTGATCTCTGAAAATTATGCCAACCTCCAAACTGCCTTTACTTTAAAACAGAAACTAAAATCGGGCCGGCTTAGTAAAACTGGCTGGTCGGCTAGTTGCTGCTCCAGGCTTCTAGTTTTGCTGCAATAGAGAACAATAAAGGCATAGCAATGTATTTGCAAGACAATGTAGGCACTGGCACTCTCCTAATCATGTCTCAAGCTCAAAGGAGCGTGGCACTCGGCTCTCAAGCCACCAACCAAGCATTTTCAATGCATGGTGGCCAAGAACCAAGCTTATGTCATGTGTATGAATGCACAAACAACACACAAAAAGCCTCCACCCTATTATGCTTGATCAAGGGTGTTAGCGACTAAGAAACATGACACGTTCCATCACTTCAAGTATGAAATGTCCCATATTTATTGTGTTTGGATTAACGTCCGATCCAAACACATGCAATGCAACACGCATATGTTATCTTGGCATGTTTTAGTTGACTTAATTCTTGTTTACGAATTTTACATTACCAATCCATTCTTTAATTGGTTAAGTCCAATGTGCAAGTCCTCTAATGGGAAAGATGGCCTCAACCATGAGCACCTTAAGCATGAAAGAAGCCTCATGCTTTTGGTTAGTAGAAACCCTCAAGAGAGGGTTAAAAGTATTAGGCATGAGAGCCTCAATTCCATGTTCAAGCCAACAAGGGGCTTAAGACCACTTTCAAAACAAATGAAAGATTGAAACAATGGAGTGCAATGACCTATATTTCAGCATTGAAATGACATGCTAAATGACTTAAGATCATGCATGCAAGGCATGCTAAAAAGCCAAAAGCACCAAAGCTAGTGAAGTGCAATGCACGAGGCATGCAATATATAGCACAAATGACCAAACCAACTCTGGATAGAGCTCAATCATGCCAAAATAATGGTCTAAACATGCGGAAATGGGGGCTCAAAATACTAGAAGAACATGCACATATGTTGGCCTATAAGCAAGGCATAATACACAACCCTCAAAAGCTATGAAGAAGTGGAGAATATGAAAGTGTGACTACAATATATGCACTAAAATTACATGCTAAATGGTGCCGTACCTTGCAAACATCACATGCATAACATGTTAAAGGCCTCAAAACTCAAAGCTAGTCAAGGTCCTTTACACTACAACTATACCAAGAAATGCTCAAATGACCTTGAGCATTCAAAACATACCTAAGGCAGGTCGAAACAGTAGCAAAAACACGTTAGACTTGCAGCATAGATGGCAAGAAAGATATGCTCATGTATTGGCCCACGAACAAGGCATGAGGCTCAATTTCTCAAAAGCATTGAAAGAGTGACACATATGAGAGTATGACAGTGATATATGCTCTGAAATCACATATTAAATAATGCCAAATCATGCAAACAACCCAAGCAAAGCATGCTAGAGGACTCAAAACACAAAGCTATTAAAGCCTATCATGCTATAGCCATACAAAGCAAGCCTCAAATGACCTAAACCACTCAAAATAGAGTTAAAGCATGCTAAAAAATGCGTAAAAGCATGCTAGAGTATAGCCAAAATAAGCTAGAATGATGGGCTGAAGTAGCTAGCATGCAAAGCTAGTGAGCAAGGTTACACTACAAGTGTAAAGAACAAGCAACCAATGATCAAACAAACCAAAAAAAGTGTTATGGCAGGTCTGAAAAGTCACAAAAATATACTTGAACAAAGCCACAAAAAAGTAGAAACACATGCTCCTTTGGTGGGCCATCAACACATGCAAACAAGACAAGAGGAGATGGGACCACCCCCTCCTATTTGGGACCTCAAAACCACCTTTCCACCACTAAAATTCCTTTGGAATTCAGTGGTTAAAAGGCCAAGCAAAGGTTATTACAAAAGCTATGGAAGGTGGCTCAAAAGGCTTTACAAGCCAAAAAGCAAAAGAGGGGAAACACCCCCTAACCACACAAGACTCAAACCAACATTTTCAACCCTTAAAATTAGAGTTTTTAAGAGGTTAAAAGCAGCCTCAAAACAGCATGCAAAGGTGGCTAAGCACTTAATCAAAACAAAGCTTAAAAGGGGCGAGTTCCTTACCCTTGAAGCACAGCAGCAAGGAAGTAACCTCAGCAACAATTCTGAGCCAAAACAAAGTCTAAGACCTCAAATCAAGCTTCAATGGACCTCAGCTCCAAAGTGAAGGTGTTTGACTAGGTGACTTAGTGCAAATATGTGAAGAAAACACACTTTTAAGCTCAATATAACACAATATATATATATATATATAGAGAGAGAGAGAGAGTGAATTCTAGAGAGAGAGGGAGATTTTAGCTCTGAAAAATCTGAACCCCAAACAAGGGAGAGGGACCTCCCATTATATAAGTAATGCAAGCAAAAGCCTGCTTGACAAGCTTAAAGCTTATCTCCATCCCTCCATACATGTGTATAGAGGATAGCTTCAATGCCCAACAATTAGCTCAAAAGATCTGAAAATATCAGAAAAATGAGAAAATTGACTACCAGCCAGTTCAAGTGGCCGGTCGACCACTCCAACTAGCTGGCCGGCCACTCCAACTAGCCGGCAAGGAGAAAAAGTGGCTGGCAAATGCCAAAAGTGGCCGGCAGGGCCCCACTCTCTTTGAGCCAAGAGGTACCAAGGTTTGGCCTCAAAACAAGGCCAAAACACATAGGGTTTAGAGGCTCAAAGACAAGGCGCTCAACCGAGACCTTCAGGCACTCCAAAACTAGCACAAACATGCGCAATCATCGAGTGCACAAACGATGACGTCTGAGTCTTAAGGTCGGTCAAAAATGGGGTGTCTACAGGATTGTCAACTAATAGTAATAGTGCCCATTGCTACGAAGCCTACTACTCCTTTTCACCATTTTTGAATTGGGATAGTCTAGTAAGAGTGTCTCCAATAGTGTATCAGATTTTTTTATCAATTTGAGTAAAAATTTGAGTAAAAGTTCCATTTGATATCAAGTGCTCCAACAGAAGTTTTTGAAGTTTCATCAGAACACCGATTGACCGGCCAATGTAAATTTTTCACAAATTTTTGCCTTGAGGTGGTCATCTGGGGAGACATTTGGAGGGACGTCTTTGGGGGACATCTGGTAGTGAAAATCAAATTGCTATGAACAATGATTTGATAAAAGACACATTGATCCTTAGTTTGATGAAAGAAAAGTAAAATCCTAGATTTGATACCTATTTGATGAAACCGTTGGAGTAGAAAAGAAGTGAGTTTTCACCAAATTCAAATTTGATGATAGATTTGAGTAACCATTGGAGATGGTCTAACTCCAAAGAATCTCAACTCAAAAGATTGAATTGTTTGGGAACAATCTAAAATAGGGTGATTCTATTAACACACTATTAATATTTTTAGTACATATTATTACTTAGTACATACATAAAATAATTTTTAGAATTTAAAAATATCTTAATTCACACCTTAACTTTCCATTACTAATCCTATATTAATACACCACTAACTATTGAATACACGCCATTACACACACACACCAAAAACTCTTCATCTTTACCACTACATACAACGAAAACCCCCACAATCTTTAGAGTAGAGACCATTTTCATTGATCTTGATCTTCATCACTAGCAGAGGTTTCATTCGGCCTTCATTTTCACGCGGTGTTGATCTCCATAGTTAGCATTGAACTTCCGTCATGTCTCATCTCGTCATCTCCTTGTTTCAGATCGCCGATGAAGTGTTTCAATTTCAACATTGCTACATTTCTACATTGAGTGGTTATGGAATTCTGTAAAAAAATTTAACAAATTCATCAAATTAGTCATATTCATGAATACATAATTCAGCAAACTTAATGTGTTCAAAAATTTATATCTGAACAACAAATAAAAGTTTAATTTATTTTAGTTGAACTAACTTAATTTGTACAATTTTTTATGTATGAACAATTAATAGTTGAAAATAGTTTGAACAAAATTGTTTTGTTCAAATATAAATAATTGAATATTGTGTAAAAGTTCAACTCTAGTTATCTAAACACGATGAACAAACTCATCTTCCCAACATATTAGCGAGATTAATAAAAATCAAAAGTTAAGTCACAATCTAACCTTTTTAATGTTCAAATCAACGTTTAGATTTATATCGGAAAGAACTATCTCAGTGTCATTTATAGTGTGCAAATCTTCAAAACTAATCAATTTCAATGTTCTGAAACCCTAAATCTTTAAAGGTAATAATGTTTTGAATTTGAAAAATAAGTATAATAAAGAAGAGAATGAAGTGAGCTAATTGATAATTAATGATATCACGAGTGTATGTTAATGGTGAAAATGATGAAGAAATACAATATTTATATGTTAAAACCCTAAACCCTATAAGGATGATGGTGTGTGAAGAGTATTTTGTATTTTTAAATATAAAATTTTTGAATGGGCAGAATACATCCTATATTATCCTTAATGGTCATTTCATTGGAGAATATTATTGAAATGTCAAATTTAATTTATTAGTTGTGTGTACTGAGAGTATTAGTGGTGTATAAATAGAATCACCCTCTAAAATAACATATTCATTGTCTTTTAGGTAAATTATTAATAGGTCTTACTTTTGAGACTTATTATCCATTAAGTCATACTAATAAATGATAAATTTATCAATGTCTCTTACTTTTATGAATAAATTTATAGGGAGATATTTATTAATTAGAACCTATTGGTAAATAAATCTAGTTAATAAAATTGATTGGTAAATGTTCCCAATAATACTATGCACACAGAGGACCAAATACAAAAACTGTTCATCCGAATGACCAGATGGTCAACCAGCCATAGCTTGTCAACTGCGGCTATCATATTGTCAACCGCGACTGTCATCTTATCGACCACAACTATCATCTTGTCAACCGTGGATGCCATCTTGTAGATCGTGACTATTATCTTGTCATCAGGTCAATTACCTAGTCATCTGAATGAACTGTTTTTGTGTTTGGTTCTGTATTTGGTCCTTTGTGTGCTTAAAATTACTAAAGTGCCCCTTGTCTTTTTATCTTATTTGGGTTACATTATCTCTTATTTAGGTCATATCACCTCTATTTTTTTTCATATCTTTTCATAAAAAATAAAAAAAATTATTAAAATAGCAAATTCTCAAACAATCCAAAAAATGAAAGAAAAAATTAGTTGGGTGATAATTAAAAAAAAAAAAGAAGAAGAAGGAATTGTTAAATCTAAGTCAATATATACCATTTATTAATAAGTCTAGTATTGAAAATATTTACTGTAGAGTCTATATTAATAACCTATTTATATGTTGGTAGAAAAAACATCGATAAAACATTTTTTTGTCATGATGTTCAATCTTTGCCTTTTTTATTCTAATTTTTTTATAAAAAAAATAATTAATTTAATTTTTTTTTGTTGTGTTTTTTGTGTTTATTTTTTTTATATTTTAAATAATTTTTTTTATTTTTTAGATGTACCTAAAAAATAAAATATTTGTAAAAAAATATATAAAAATATTAATAAATATGCAAGAATACAAAAATGTACTGACTTTTCCTTTTTACTTTTTGGTATGCAGTGAATTTTGAAAAAAAAAAATTCACAAATTATTTATATTAAGTATATCTAAAAAATTAAAAAAAAATTATTAAAAGTATTAAAAAAATTAACTGAAAATAAAAAAAATAAAAAAATAAAAAAAATTCAATTTTTAAAAAATTAAATTCAAAAATTGAAACCAAATGGCCTACGCCTTATTCTTCCTTTTTCCTCTTCCGCTCCGGCCTCCCCTTTCTCCCTTTTTTTTTTGGGTGCGTTTGTTTGGACGGACTGGATAAGGAGGGATTGTAATCTATCGGACTGTTAGTCCTGGGATACATTGTCCCGAAACTATTTGGTTAGATTGGATTTGTATCCTATGTTTGTTTAGTCATGGGATTAGATGTCTGGATTGGACTATTTTTAGTAAATCCAATGTTTGGTTAGACGGACTGCATAAGGATAAATGTTCAAAATACTATTTTACCCTTATAATTTATAATTTATAATTTAACAACACTAAAAAAATTTAATTTATAAGGCCACAATTTTTAATTTATTATTTTCAATTAAATTAAATTTATAATTTATATTTTATATTTTTATTTAATATATAATTTTAAATAACAACAATAAAAAAATAATTTTATTTAATATATAAATTAAATTTTCAACAACACTAAAAAAATTTAATTTATAAGGCCATAATTTATAATTTATTATTTTTAAATAAATTTAATTTATTATTTATATTTTTATTTAATATATAATTTTAAATTAACAATACTAAAAAAAATTATTTAATATGTAAATTTAATTTTTTAACAACACTAAAAAAATTTAATTTATAAGGCCATAATTTATAATTTATTCTTTTTAATTAAATTTAATTTATAATTTAAATTTTTTATTTAATATATAGTTTTAAATTAACAACACTAAAAAAATAATTTATAAATGTTCAAAAGACTATTTTACCATTTTCTAATTGTTTACTAAGTAATAGCATGGAGGGTAAAATGGACATTTCACAAAATAATCTCATGGGATACCAATCCCATGGTTTCTATCCCACACTCCCCCCATGGGATAAGATAGTTCCATTTTTGTGGGACTAATAGTCCGGGGGGACTATTAGTCTGGAGCAAAATTTTTCAAACAAATAATGGACTATTAGTCCGAAGCAAAATTTTTCAAACAAACAATGGATTATTAGTCCGGTGGGACTAATAGTCCAATCCCACCCTCCAATCCCACCCTCTTGTCACTAATGCCTAAAACTGATCGTCGCTGCTACATTAGTTCGAACCTCTGACTTTTTTCTCACCACACCCTAAAGTGTGGTTACAAAACTACAAGGCTAAACGTAAAGTCAAATGTATGGCATTAGTTAACGCACCGATAAACAAGACTACCACGAGTGCTAACCTTTTTATTTAAATTATTAATAGATGATGATACTATTTAGGGATGGTTTGAAATGTTGATTTTTTGATTAAAATAGTTTAAAAAAAAATCAAAACCTAAATCAGATTCTCTAATTACTTTTTTGTACATATTTTTATAAATAAAAAAAATAATTTAAAAATTAGCTCAAATAATCACATACAAACGAGCTCTCGGTCAATACTTGAGATTTGGTTGTGTTTCACGCAAAAGAGAAAATGCGTGTAAAATGTAATTATATTTTATTCATATTTTACTTATATTTTCTTTTTTTCTTTTCTACATATCTATCCAAATTTATAAACCAAATACAACAGAAGAGAGATGTGGCATTGAAAAGGAAGGACAAGCGAACAATAGCGAGAAAGGAAAGGTAATGGCTCCCCGCCATGCCATTATTCTCCATATCCCTCCATACTTTATTTTATGAGTCACATGCCGAGCTTATAACGATAATTCAAACCGTTCAACTTGTAGATCTAGCAATAAAAATGAGTTGTACAAAAAATTAGTTTCATCCGATATCAAAAGACATATGAACAAATTACAATTTGTTTTTAAAAAAAAAAAAATTGAACGAAAATTATGAGTTTAAATTTAAATCATCCATTTTATATTAAAAAAAATGTGACTTGTTCATTTATTTATCGATATTCGATAAAACTGATTTTTCACATAATTAATTTTTGTTACAAGATTTATGAGATAAACAATTTAGATCATTGTTGTAAACCTAAAATAAAATTTACAAAATAAAACATATGAAACTAATTTTTTACATAATTAATTTTTGTTATAAGATTTATGAGATAAACAATTTAAATCATTATTATAAACCTAAAATAAAATTTACAATGTAAAACATAAAAAGTATGTATGATAATAATACAGAGAGGAGCCATTCCGGAAATGAAAATGGTTGCAGCGGTTGCAAGGCGAAGGAGGTGGAGACTGAAATTTGACAGGCATCTTTGCCCATGTTTAGGCCTGATCATAACCCAGTTCAAAAAAAAAAAAAAAAAAAAAAAAAGCTTCACCAGAACAATAGTTAATATGTTAGGGCAAATTACATATACCCCTCGAGATTTAACAAAATTACAGATATCTTATTGAGTTTTGAGAAATTATAGATACCCTCCTGAAGGTATTATTTACATAACAAATTACGGGGTAAATTGTTATGAAAATATAAATCTCAGGGGTATCTGTAATTTCCGAAACCTCAGGAGGTATCTGTAATTTAGCTAAACTTCGAGGGAGGTATATGTAATTTATCCTTAATAATTAATTGGACTTATTAAAAAACAATTCTTTATTGACTTGAGTTGACTATAATATTTTGTTTTGGTTGTACTTATCTTTTTTGAGATTTCAAGAAATATATGATTAATCTTAGTGCAAAAATAAGGTGGTTGCACACCAAACAAGCACTAACACAAAGTTGTAAAGTAAGGTAGGTGTAAGTGGATAAAATAAATGTTAAAATAAATAAAAAAAGTGACCATAACATGCCTAAAAATGTAAAAGTAAAGGTAAAAAAAAAAAGGTGTAAGTGTAAGCAACAAGTGTAACAAAAAAGGCCAGAAAAAAAAAGTTTACACTATAGCATTACCCATCTATATCCAAACTTCTAAAATTTGAATGGCAAATTTTTTTGAAAGCTTGTCAAATTAACATATACAAACTTGACAAATCTTTTAAAAAAAAAAATAATAAAAAACTTTATCCAATATGTCAAACTTATTATTTTATTATATTTACTTTAATCTTTTGTATTTTAATATTTTTCAAACTTTTTTTTATTAGTCATTACTATCAAAATAATGAAAAACAAAAACATTTGACATCTAGGTATGTCAAATTTAGCATTGCTGAAACATATTATTGACACTTCACTTTTGAAAATTTGAGTGAAGTACATTTAGATTTCAAATTTTGTTACCATGAATGTCACTTTAAATTTGGCACTTCGAGTGCAGTTGCTCTAACTTCTTTTTTTTTTTTTTTTTTTTTTTTTCCAGTATAGTTAGAACAATTAATACTGGGATTGTTTGGGATGACCTAAATAAATGTACTTTTTGTCATTTTACGAAAAAGATATACAAAAAAATAGAGAGGTGATGTGATAGAAAAAAGATAAAAAGATAAATTATTTTAGAGTTGCCAAACTTAGCCTAATGTCAAAGTAGATAGACAAAGAAAAATAATATTATAACATAAAATATATGATAATATCATTTATTTTATTCGAACCAAAAAAATATTATTAATAAAAAATAATTTAAGTTAGTTCAGGCCTTGTTTGAGAAGACTAAGGCCTAGTTTTGGACACTAAATAAGTCAATACTTTTTTTTTTTTTTTTTTATATGGGTTGAGTTTGGGTTGGGTTTGAAGTGATGTGTTAGAGAGGTGATGTGACTTAAATAAGATGATGTGACTTAAATAGGATAGTGACTTTTTAACTTTTTGTCTTTTTTTAATCATGCCAAACTTAGCCTAAATAAGTGCACTTTTTGTCTTTTTGGACAAAAAAGTTAAGGCTGAAAATATGAATATTTGGGTTAACTTTTTGACTTTTTATGAAAAAATGTGTAATAAAAAATTGTGAAAATTAGTTTTTAGAGGAAAATTTGAATCGGGAGTTGTGCAGCCGTAATTGTTGACTTTTGATGAATAGTGTTAACTTTTTAACTTTTTGAGTAACTTTTTGACTTTTTAAATTATTTGGGAGTACCCAAACTTGGCCTCAATCAAAACTTTGACAGATTATTGCAATTATGTAAAAAATGTAGAATTATTATATTTTTTTTAACATCGAGAAAAATGACCTTGAAAAAAAACTATGTAGCACGCGCTGCAAATGAGAGAGTTGTGATTGAAAGTGGAAAAAGGAAAGGGAGAGAGGGGGTTTAGTTTAGAGTCCATTTTGACAACACATGGGTTGTCTAGGAGGCGACCCTGCCAACCAGGCAGCCCCTGCTAGCTCTCTTTAAAGCTCTGTCCCCCTGTTGTCCCTAACCCCCTCCTCCCTACCCCACACCTCAAAAAGCTTTTTCCCAACTCTCCGGTCCCTACCCTCATCACCCAATCATATTCTTCCACGTGTCATGTTATCCAGTTGGCCAAGTGTCTCTCTTCCAACCATCCTTAAATCACGAGTTCGATTTTATTCGTAAACTATTTAACTAAACTATTTGACTGTGCAAATAATGCATACATTTTTCATTGAGAAAATAATTGCGTAAATTTATTTTTATAAAAAATATAAAAACTTATATGTTTTTGTGAAGTGATGAATTTGGAATATTTCTTTATCCAAATAGATCCCGAAATAGTCCTTCAAAAGATACCTGAAACAATAACAATTCCGATCGAAGGTGTCGGAATTAACACTCCGATGATCTAATTAACTTTCTTTTCTCTCTAGTATATGGATTACTCTTTTCCTTAAGTGAACTTTTTAGAACATACCTGATCCTTGGCTCCTCCTCGTCCTTTTATAAAGCTTCTCTTTTAGGTTTTATCCTCTGTTACACACCTCTTAACGCTTTATGGAGAGAAATCGGTAACAAGCCAATATGTCAATTATCAATGAACTATCCGGCCTCTGTACTAAGATGTTACTCGGGCCATTCTATGTACCTTTCATTTAACTCTAAAGGAGCCTGATGGATGAGGCTCAATGGGCTGACCTGCAATTTGGGCCTAATGATATTGGATTCTTTGAATTTGGCTCTCACACATTTAATAATTAAAATATTATATTTTTTTTAAATGTTTTTGTAATTTTGTTGTTGTACCCATTGTGCAGTTATTTTTATTTTTTTTATTGATATATATTAGTGGAGTTTATCATTTTAAATGAAGTCATTATAATTTTTTAATACAAGTTCATATTACTGGATTAATTATATTTTGTGTAATATTTATAAAATAAAAAAAGTGTAAGCAAATTATTTTTCAGAAACCACAAGTATGCGTTTTCCTTTCATATCAGACCCCACTATTAAGTTCTTGCATGAGTTGTAGACGCCATCAAAGCTACTTGTAAAAAGAGACGGCTTTCAATGATTTGGATGGATTGACAAAAAATGACTAGTTTAGAAATTATGACAGTGACAACGTTACAAATGATCAGGGTGACGACGTTGATGAAATTTAGAAAAAAGGAAGAAAAGAGGAAATGATATAATTATGTTTGTTTGTTTTGCAAGTTAAACGTTAATAATAAAAATTAAAAGAAATTCAAGGGGTTGTGCCATTGTGGTAAAACCTTGGGGTTTAAGTCCTAAGATTACAAGTTCAATTCCCCTCCTTGGGCCAAGATCATTTGGTTAGGAGGTTGGACTCAAGGACGCTTAATCACCATACTTGGTGTGGGTTTAATGCTTCCCATTGCAAGTAGTCTCGACTTAATCGAAGCTTGCCTTGGGAGGTCGGGACAAGTTTCTAGGTTATAGTCTCTTACTCGGAACGGACAACAGGACACCCTGGTGATCTCCTCATAGGGCGCTGCCTTGGACCTGCGGGAGGGTAGGAGGATTTCCCTGTAACAACAAAAAAAAAAAATTAAAAGAGATTAAAAAGCAATTATTTTTTTAGATGGTAAAGTTAAAAAGCAAATATATATATATATTTTTTTTGATAATCAGTTCTTGTAAATTATTTTAATCTTACAAGATATAAATAAATTTGGATAAATTACCTTGACATCTCTTTTGGTTTCATTTGATTAGAAAGAAAAAAATTGTAAAAACTGAAAGTTAAAAAAAAAAATGGAAAAAAATTTTCTTGCAAACATTTGATTGATATGAAAATTTTACAAGAAAATGATAGAGAAATTTAAATTTTTAATTATAAATAGACTTCTTACATGACAAAATAAAACACTTTTTAAAGACAAAATCAAAAATTAAGTTTTTTTTTTTTTTTGTAATAAAAACTTAATTATATAGGATCTTTTACTAATTTATAATACATGGCACATATTTATTTTTATAATCCTTACAAGTACTAAATAAGTTTGAATAAAATGTTTTAGAGACTTAATAAATTTAATCAATAGTTTAAGAACTGAATATCGTTTGATTTATATGCTTTAGAGACTAAGGCCATGTTTGATTGGAGGTTTGGGAGAGAGAATTGGATTAGTAATCTTTGGGCCTGGCTATAACATGTTTGTTTGTAGAGAAATGGTATTAGATTGCTAATCCCATGGGATTATCAATCCCCACCCATGGTCATTCCCATGGAAGGGGTGGGATTACTAGTCCATGGGTAGCTCTAAATAAAACCAAACACCTCATTGCTCAAGACACCCCCATCTCCAAATTCAAATTTTTGATCTTCTCCTTTCAATAAGCTAAATAATTCCAAACCTACCCCCATCATTTCCAATCCCCTCCTAGCTACCTCCGTCTCTAGTCATCTGTCGCCATCGCATGTCGACACCCTCACCTCCCCACCATGCGCCTCTGGACTACCACCATTATCGCCTCAGATGCTCCTACCCTCCTCCTCCCGCTTCGCCATCACTTCCTTCTTCTTCTTCTCTTTCACCATTTGACATCGTCTTCATCATCTTCTCATCCTCGTTAGCTATCATTTCTCCACAACTGATGAAAGACGAAAGAAAGGCTAGTTTGAGACGGTGAGAGGGATTGGGTTGCAAGATTGTTCGTAGGAAGATTTATAGTGGAGTCAGAGGAGGCAATGGTGGCTGCGATAGAGGAAAAATGGGTGGCAATCGTGATGACGGAAGGAAGAAGTGGTGGCTGCAATGGTGTGAACAAAAGATGGCCATGGCCTTTACAACAGCGATTGGAATGGTTGGCCAGAGTTGAGTTGGTCTTGTCAAAGCAAACTTTTGTTAGCTAGAGTGAGGGTTTATTTTGGCTCTTTTAGTAATTTTGTATGAGGGTAAAATAGTAATTTTCTTTTATTGAGAAAATGGGGTGTTCAACCAAATTTTTGGAGTTCATTTAGAAGCACCCCTAGTCCATGAGAAATTCTACTTATACTACAATTTTATCTCTTTACACCTATTTTCTCATTGCACCTTTAAGAAATAATTGAAATTCTCATTACACCTGTTATAATATCAAAACTAACCCTAAATCAAACCCTTTGCAAAAATCCCAATAGATTTTTCTCATTACACCTATTCATTTTGAATTGCTCGCATGTTATGTTACTGAACAAACTATATTTGTCCAG
This sequence comes from Camellia lanceoleosa, assembly GCA_025200525.1. Lineage (NCBI taxonomy): Eukaryota > Viridiplantae > Streptophyta > Magnoliopsida > Ericales > Theaceae > Camellia > Camellia lanceoleosa. The sequence continues at coordinate 88,119,796 of CM045765.1, forward strand.
TTATCTCATTGTCGCACGCTTCTGATTCACTTTCCTTAAAACAACATTTTTTTTTTTCTAAATTTATGATAGACCTGTTCGGTTATACATTGCTAAATAATTTGGATTATTTCGATGTCATGTTGCCAAACAAACTAGATTTGTCTAGCCACATGTTGTTGTACATTTACATATTCACTTTCCTTAAAACATCAAGCCTCCATAAAAACATGAAGTATACAAACATCTATAAAAATGTTAATAAAATTTTTCAATACAAATATCTTTAAATTTGTCAATACAAACATCTATAAAACACACTGAAATGTTATCACAATTCATCTATGTTAATAATTTCAGTAGTTACTACATCAGGGCTAACAAACGTACGAAATTGATCAATACAGATAGTATATGTTTCCTCCTAATCTATTAGCACACGGGTGATGAAAACGAATACAACACGACTAAAACTGAGACCTTTTGTGATGGTCTCAAACTTCACAAAGCTTCACATGTCATCACAAAAGATTTTTTATGATGAAGTTGTGACGGGAAATGAGGGGTGGCAGAAGGGGACTTGACAAAAGGTGTTTGCAACCGTCGCTTTCTTGTAGCGACAACAAATCAATGTTTTATGTGACGGTTTAACCTAACACAAAAAAGCGGAGAAAACATCACTTTTAGCAAGGGTTTAGGATGCTATCACAAAAAAACTTTTTAGAGACAATAGTTGACGTCACTAAAAGTATTATTAGCAACAATCTAAAACTTTGTAAAAATAGAATTAAAACCACCTCTAAATAATTCGACTAATATGTATATGCGACAGGTTATCCGTCGCTAATAAAATGCAAGGAAATGATGATTACATTAACGGTTTATTTATTATCATATAAAAATTATTTTCATAAAATAAATATATATTTTATTAATTCATTCCCTGTACAAAATACTAATATTTTCTAAAATAAAATGCATCCATATCTACATCTACATTCACAAATTCATATATACGAATAATATATATATGTACCTTGTAACTATACAGTGTCAACCAAACATTCTTTACAAAAATATATATAACATCCTCCAACAATACTAATAATTTTTTATAATTCAACAATTCAAGCTTGTATCTAAAACAAAACAAAAGTATCGACAGTATAAATAAAAAAACATATATATTATAGCTTGTTTTCATATCAATAGTAAGCTCCAATATTGATATGCGAAGATATCATCACGTATTCAAAAGGGTAGCATCTGCACAATACATATATATATACAATATAATTAATTTCAAGCTTACAAAAAAATGTAAAACATTTTATATTTATTTCAATAAATAAATAAGATTGTAACATATATATGAATCGAGCGCGACACAATGTATCTTCCAATAGCTTCTTCAACTGTTCTTAGACCTCGGGATGGTGTTTCCAAACAAGCATTCAGCCTTTTTGCTTTGAAGAGAAAGACTTTGCAATATTCGGGCCTAATTGAAGCTCCATCAATTTCACACAACAGATCGTCACTAATAAGAAGTCCCTTCGCCAATTGGACTATTAGTATATGTGAACTATCCAAAGAAACTTTAATTACATCCTACAATGATGATAATACTATTAAAATCAGGTATTGATTGAATACATACCGCTATAGTCTAACAATAATTGAATAAACACAAAATAAGAAATCTAACCAGATAATTGTGTTTAAACACAGACACAACCCCTAGTAGTTCATGCTAGTAGACATGAAATAGATGTGAGATTAACAACAAAAAGGCAATATAGGTGACACAAAATAAAGAACAAACAATCAAAGTCAAGAGGCCGAATTAGGCTCTAGATTCAAACCGGGAATCGGTTTCGAGTCCCATCTGTTCCTACAAGTTATTTGTGCCTAGTTAGTTGTGTGTGTCAAGTTTTGACAACATTCAACGTCGTTTGAGCATTTTAGTGTCTAAACCGATTTAGAAGAGTTTCTAAAGGATAAGTTTTCACAAACAAGAATTAGGCTCTAGATTCAAAATCAAGAATCAGTTTCCAGTCTCGCCTTTTCTTACAAGTCATTTCTAGCTAGTTAGCTATGTGTGTCAAGTTTCATTGATATCCGATGCCGTTTGAGCATTGTAGTGTGTCAATCCGTTCGGAAAAAGATTTTCTAAAGGACAAGTTTTTACAAATGGAAATTAGGCTCTAGATTCAAAATCGGAAATTGATTTTGAGTCCTCTCTTTTCCTACAAGTCATTTGTGATTAGTTAGTCATGTGTCTCAATTTCGTTGACATCCGACGCCCTTTGAGCATTTTAGTGTGTCAATTGATTTGGAAAAGGAATTTCTAAAGGACAAGTTTTCACAAACAAAAATTAGGCTCTAGATTCAAAACTAGGAATTAGTTTCGTGTCCCATTTTTTTCCCTAAAAGTCATTTATGCCTAGTTAGTTGTGTGTCAAGTTTCGTTAACGTCCGACACCGTTTGAGTATTTTAGTGTTTTAACTAGTTCATAAAAAGAGTTTCTAAGGAACAAGTTTTCACAAAATAAAATTAGGCTCTAGATTCAAAGCCAGGAATCAGTTTTGAGTCCTATCTTTTCCTACAAGTCATTTGTGACTAGTTAGTCGTATGTCAAGTTTCGTTGACATCTGAAGCTGTTTGAGGATTTTAGTATGTTAACCAGCTCGGAAAGATTTTCTAAAGGACAATTTTTCATAAACAAGAAGTTTTCAAAGTGTTTGAAAGTTTTACTTCATGATCTATAGGTGGTGTATGTGCTCTCATCTACCTCATTCTCATTAAATGTACCAAAAACACATAAATAGTATTGTAATAACTCGACTTTTTCAAATGCTCCATATGCTTTAATGCCCTCGTTATATGAGCAATTGTACGTGTGATTATGTGCTTTATGTGAAATTCAATGTTGTAATTTGTAAATTACATGTTTATAAATTTGTATCTGTCGGCTATGAGAAAACTTGTTAGAATTGTGACCTTTGGACTGAAAATTGAAAGCCTTAGAGGCACGATAAATCGAAATTGACTTTACGATTATGATTAGCATGATTTTTAGGACATTATAGGAAGTTTTATAAAAATTTGATTCGTAATGAATTAATTAACTTTATTTGGCTAAAACTCCAAGAGTTAATACTTTGAAACTGAAATTAATGACTTTGATGGGTTCATAAACTGAAATTAAGTACATGAATATGTTAATTGGAATTTTTAGAGCCATTTAGGCAATTTAATTGAAAATTGATTTTGTTTGATTCGTTAAGTTATGTTTAGTTGGCTTTTATAGATATATATGACTTGTATATGTTTTGGAGCTCATCTTTATCTTTTGAAGAGGCAAAAACGTGTAGAGAAAGAGGGAGAGAGCTCTAGAGAAAGAAGAGAAGAAGAGAAAAGGGAGAGAAGAAGAAGAAATCAAGCTAGAAACTTGGAGATTGGAGGAATTTGAGAGAATAACTCAAAGATTGGCTTAAGGTAAGTGTAAACCCTTCTTTAATTGGTTGGAATCAAGTCTTGACATGAAGCTCTAGTACTCATGAATGCTAAGGTTTTGGTTTATGATCTAAACTTAACAAATCTCATGAAATGAGCATGTAATCTTTGGGTTTGTTTAGTCAAAGGGTTGATTCTTGTGTTTTGAACTTGTGTTGGGTTGGATTGTAAGGAATTGTTTCCTAAATTGTCTCTTTGCATGCTTTGAGTTCATGTATATATATATAAGATGAAGAAAATGGAAGTTAGAAAGTTGTATGTTAAAGTTGTGCTCTAATCTAGCTTGAGTTTCATATTATCATGCTTAGATGCCATGTTTTTAGATGGAATTGCTTGAATTGAGCCTTAATCTTGAGGTTCGCATGGTTAATTATATGAAATGAAGATCTATGTGAATATGGAAGAAGAAGTTTTGAAAAAGTTTGAAAAAGAACTGTAATGACCCCAAAATCTGTATAAGAAATTACCTTTATGCACTTGTGGATTAATGTTCTTCAATTTGATGATATCTGTTTGAATTGAAATATGATCTGTTGAGTTACGACTTTAAAATTTAAATTACCGACCTTCATGGGTTCAGAAATCAAAACTGAGTATCTGCATATGTTGATGTGAATTTTTAGAGTTACTTGGGAAAATTAATTGGAAATTTATTTTGTCTGATTCGTTAAGGTGTGTTTCGCTAGATAATTTTGTATAGTAAATTGATAGCCTTAGAGGCTTCAGAAACCGGAACAGAGGACATATTTATGATCAGCATAACTTTTAGAGTTATCTGGGAAGTTTAATTGGAATTTGATTTTGTGCGATTCGTAAGGGCACGTTTGGTTCCCCTTATTATGATGAACTTATGTGTGTATTATATATGCATAGATATATGAGTTGTTGAATTCATCATTTTGGGTCAAAATATCTAAGGGAGAGAGAAAGTGAACCGTGAGAGAGAGAAGGAGAGGCAAAGTTCCTCTAAGAGAAAACTCAACATCCATGGGGGATTTGAGGATGATTGAAGAGAATAGAAGAGAGAGGAGGAAGATCAACCATGAAGCTTGGAAAATTGAAGAAATCAAGGGGAAAAACAAAGATTTAAGATAAGGTATGTGGCTCTAACTATCATCTTTATAGATAATTCACCCACTACATGAAATCAAAAAGTAAATTGGAAGTTTGATATGTAAATGAACAAGTGTGTTGAATTATGAATGGATTGGGTTGAATTCAAGGAATTAAACCATGCTTTCCTTAAATCTGCTTAGGTTGAGTTTAATCTTAAGGGTGATTCATGGAATAACAAGGTTTGGTGTGAGAATCACCTATGTGTAAGTTATATTTACATGATTTGGGCATATAGAATGGAAGTTTGGATATATAGGAAAAGATGAGATTCTATTTGAATGATGTTAGTTGATTATATTTTGGAAGGAATTCTACATGTTTTTGAGTGAATAGAGTTGAAATCAAGCTTAAAAATGGAAAGAACAAGTGTTAGAGCAAATATCATTTTCGGACTGTCTAATTTTGCCCAGACCGCACGAGCGGCCATAGGCACCGCACGAGCGGAACATGAAAAAAACAGAGCATTGCATTCTGCGTAACCCACCGCTCGAGTGGCCTAGTCATCGCATGAGCGGCCAAAGTAGGCGCAAGAGCGGGCACTCCTGTTTCAGCATATACTAGGTAACTTCAAATAGGCATATGTCCCTCATCCGGACTCTGTTTTGAGTGATTCTTGAGCCTAAAATCAAGCCCCGGAAGTCTAGTTTCCAATGGTGGTGGTCTCACTCCAAAATTCTAAGTACAGAAATAGTTATGCCCAAATTAGTGGTGACTTTTCACTTTCTGTTTACCGGTTTGTACCGTTTCTTCGCTTAAACCATTTTCCATTGATTTCTCCTATTTTCTGAGGCATGGATTATAACTTATTGAGGCATAATGAGTTTGGTACAACTATGGCTAATTGATTAAATAGTCAAAGAGAATAAGTAAAGGATTGATTATAATCTCATATTATGTGTTGTGCAGTGTGCTTGTAGGTCGAGACAAAGGGATCGTCTCATTACTACCGGGAGCCAATCACTATGAGTAATAGTAGTGTAACAATATGTTTCACTTGCTTCCTGTAATTAGGATTTAAGTATTGTTAATTGTGAATGGCCTATCCCATTGATATTGTGCTTTGATTAACTTAATTGATATTGTGTTTTGATTACATTAATGGCATTGATATGGACCTAAGGTCGATCTGTCCCTAGTAATAGATGTGGGCCTGAGGCCATTATGATGTGAATTGTTCTGTCCCTATTAATGCAGTGAGATATTTGCCTTCTGTTAATAATTAATACTGACATTCTATTATCTGCTAGTTAACTATCTGAATTTATGATGAACAAATGGAACATATGTGCATTATGGAAAAATGATATCTTTGTGTATCTAAAATTATTCTGTTTTGCTAATGATGGGCCCGAGGCCAATCTGTTGATATCTGGACCTGAGGCCGCTCTGTATAATCTGTTAGGCCTGAGGCCACTCTATATAATCTGTTAGGCTTGAGGCCACTCTGTATAATCTGTTAGGCCTCAGGCTGCTCTGCATAATATTTTGGGCTTAAGGCCGTTCTGTATTATCTGTGGACTGAAGGCTATTTTGTATCATATCTGGGCCCGAGGCCATTCTGTATTACATGTGGACCTGATGCCGTTTAAAAATATGATTATAAATAAGATCTGTGTATGGTTTGATATGCATATTTACATTCTCTAAGTCTATACTCGTTTAACTCACCTCCTTACATTGCTATTATTCACTGAGCCTTGCTCACTCCGTTTTTATGTATGTTTATGCAGGTGAGCCATTGGGGATTGACACTAGAATTGTATTAAGGTCTACCTGTCTATCAAGCCGCCTGGGGTACGCCTCCGTGTTGAGGCCTTATAATTTTGATTACTAGGAGTTGTGTAATTTTTGGAATCTTATTTAACTGTGTGTGAGATCTGCATAATTATGTGGTTGTATATGTAATTCTGGGAATGTATTTAAAGGCTTAAATTAATTAAACCATCATGTACGCACAAGATCAATGGATGTTGTCTTTTATTGATATTGCTTCCGCTTAAGGCCTCATATGTGGTTAAATATTATTCTAAAATTCTGTTTGATGCCTATGTACTGGCCGGTCATGGACCAAACTTTTAGGGGCGGGTTTGGGTCGTGACAATAACTAAATAAGGAGATTGATCTTCCTTACTTAAAGATTCATTGTATTTTTGATGTTTTGATTTAGAAAACCATCATAACCTCATAATTTCCTTTAGTTTTACATGATTTTGAGTGATTTGAGTTGAAACGTAGCTTGGAAAATGGAAGAACAAGTGCTGGAGCCAACACATATTTTCGGCAGCAGATTTTGCCCAGAGTCGCATGTGCGATGGGGCGTCCCTTACGTGTGGCACTCCATTTCTAGCACCCAATTTGATTCTGCTAAAAAAGCACATTTTCCCACACGTGCGGCCCTATTTCCCGCAGGTGCAGGGCACCTCTGTTTCAACCCAACTTCAAATAAGCATATCTCCCTCATTCGAACTCCGTTTTAAGTGATTCTTGAGCCTAAATTCAAGCTCCATAAGTCTAGTTTCTAATGGTAGTAGTCTCACATCCAAATTCTGAGTACACAAAGAGATGTGTTCAAATTAGTAAAGGTTGTCCACTTCTGTCTACTCGTTTCATTCCATTTCTTCTCCTAACCCAATTTCCTGTCTACTCGTTTCATACCATTTCTTCTCCTAACCCAATTTCCTTCCGTTTCTTCCCATTTTCCTTTATATGGATTATGACCCATTGAGGACTAATGAGTTTAGAACCAACATAAATAATTGATTAAGGCAAAGAAATGGTTTGGTTTATTTGATTAATCAAAGATTAAGTAAAGTAACTTTGATAAAAAAAGTAATTCTATGTTCAATATGTTTTGCTATGCATTTGTAGGTCAAGACAAGGACATCGCCCAACTGCAACTAGAAGCCCATCAATGTGAGTAATAATATTGTAAAGATATGTTCATTTATATTTATTTTAATGTGTAAGTGTTGCAATGTTCTGGAATTATGTTTTATGTGAATGAATGAGTTACAAGACCTATGATATGGAACATGGCTATGAAATTTGAATTATTTATAATATGATATGGTGGGCTTGAGGCCGTTTTGATATATGATTGGGCCCAAGGCCATTTTGATATATGATTGGGCCCGAGGCCGTTTTGAGATATGATTGGGCCCGAGGCCGTTATGATATATGATTGGGCCCGAGGCCATTTTGATATTCGATTGGGCCCGAGGCTGTTTTGATATATGTAGGCCTGAGGCCGTTTGGTTATATGGTGGGCCTAAGGCCGTTTTGTAAATATGATTATGAATAATGTTGTGAATGATGTAAATGTGGAAGAGTATTGTGTTATGCTTTTTTTTAATCTAGATTATTTACTTGATTCACTTCACTTTATTATTACTTATTGAGCTTTGCTCACTCCGTATTTTATCTGTATGTAAGTGATCAATCCAGAGACTATCCTTAGGTCAGCCTCAGGAGTTCTTTTGTGAACCTGCTAAGTGATGTCACCCAAGATGCGCCTTTGTGTTGATGTTTTAACCTTGTACTGTTACAATTTTGTATTTACTTAAGTTTCATGTATATGTGTGTAAGATATATATATGTATATTAGTGTGTTTGCATTGTTTTAATTATTCCAATTATCATGCATGCACAAACTCAATGGACATTGTCATTAATTTTTCTTCTGCTTTAGCCCCCGGTATGATTTGAACATTATGAAATTTTTGTTTTTGAGGCCTAAGTATAGGCCGGTCATGACCTAAAATTTTAGGGATGAGTTCGGGTCATGACAAGTACCGAGATACTGTTGCCACTTATAAATTTTTATAGGGGAAATTACAATTCGGCGGTGTTTACACAAGATAATTACAAATTTATGGAAAAAGTTTAAGAGTTTAATTCTTGATTTTCATAAAGTTTACCACCGATTTGAAATTATTTTTATAAACCCACACTGAATTGTAATTGTTCCTTCTTTTTTTTATTAATTATTATATATTTATCTCACTATTTTGTTGTGATTGGTAGACGAACTTATAAGACCAATATTACAATGTGTGAATATTAATTATTAAGATTGGTTACACAAAATAGTGTAATGTTATACAATAAAATCATTATATTTAAATACAAACCCATTATTGATAATATTTTTGCAATCCAATGTCTATTAACAACAATTAAATTACATACAGATAAGAAACACTTTATAATATTGAATTCCCAAATTTGGTTCATATAATCTATTTTGAATTACATTTTAGGTTTTGTTCCAATTGAAGTATTGGGGTTTCTTTACACACTAATTCAGACCATTTACATATTAATCCAGAATCGCGTATACATACATAATTTTTAGCAACATTGCAAAGTCATAGAAATGGGTTTGCTAGAGAAATACTGATTTGTCGAACCTAGTAAAAAAAAAAAATGATGAAGAAAGAGAATGAGGAAATGGGTAGTTTTCCATACCTAGTTGAGTTTGGGATTTGAAGTGTTTGAGATTGAATTGATGGATAAATTGAGCTTAGGAACTAACCACAAAGGCAGCAACTATAACAATCTATGAAAATAATTTTCTTTCAATTAAATCTCATTTACTAGCCACTACACAATAATCAATTCCACCTGTATTTCAGAACCCAAAATTTTAATAAGTACAAAAATACTTTTAAAAAATTATAAAAATAGAAATATAATATATACACATGTATCATACATCCTCTAGAATACTAACTCCTGTAACAAAATTGAAAAAGAAAAACAGAGTAAGGGTTGGAAGAGAGAGTTTGTAGGGTCTGTGAGAGAGAGAGAGAGAGAGAGAGAGAGAGAGAGAGAGAGAGATTGTGAAAGTCTGCCAATTGAAGTTACATTTAACCTAAGCAACAAGAAATAATCTCTGTGTTTAAAGCTAAACTACAATGTTAGGAGGTCAAAACAAGACCTGTTTCAAAACCATACTTTTTAATATCCTATATATAGACAATCACTCCATGTAGAGCAATTTAAGATAGGGGAGAATAATTAGTAGAATGTACAAAAAGGTATTTGAATTACACTGAAGGAAAAAAAAAAAGACTCATTTACTATAATCCCAGGCAATAGTGAAAATGAGCCACAATGGCAGTAAGCTCAAAAACAAGCCTTAGACGATGTAAATAGAGCATCCCTTCTCGACAAAATGTAACGATCACTAATACTAAAAATAGGCAATAATCACAAGAAATGCTAGTTCACTTAGATTTCTAGTATCTAACATTTTTTTATGAATCACAAGGCTCACAATCTTAAATAAGCAATAATGTAGAAAAAATCACGTAGTTTACAATAAACTTGTATTTCCCAAATCACACCCGCAGTTAATGAGGATTACATGCAATTCCAGTTCTCTATCTCTTCAATTTCTATAAAATGAAAAGCAAAACAATATAACAAACTAAAGCTCCCCTTTAATTTCACATCTTTAGTGTAAGAGAAGCTAAAACAATGTAACAGATAATAGTTGGGCCTTCATTCCCTTTGCTGTTTTACATTCTCACCTAAATCCTATATATACCCTAACTTTCCTTTCTATCGAATACATACAAAAATAGGTTTGTAATGTGGAACACAATTTTAAATAACCCTTAAAAAAGAATTCTCCGTAAAAGGCTTACAGGTTCAGAAGTGATAATGAAACTATGGATTGCAAACTCAACAAGCTCTATAAAAGATTAAACCAAAGACAAGCACAAGCATAAGCATTTCTAGAAGTGCAGGTCTTTAGGACATAGCAACCATCAAATCACCCACATGGGAGTTTTAAATGGGATGAACTGAACATAAATTGCTGTATTTAATATATACAAATCTAATTGATGTCTTTAACATGTACTAAGCAAACAGGTTCAATCCCCCATTAGCATAATAGATGCTTCTTCTAGATTATTAACTTCATGTGATAGCAAACAAGCAGCTGGATTTGCATCTCCTTGACTTGAAAAAAGTTACTCTTTTAATGATCAAGTATCAAGTATTATTATATTAAAGAAAGGCACCAAGAGGCCATATAGACTTTAAGGCAAACAAAAACATCACTTTACCATACCTAAATCTTTACTCAAAAGTCTCTGCAAAGTCCAAGAATTATTTCAAGCAAGGGTCAACTACATTCGAGAATGAACTATACAAAAGGAATAATATTCTACTTTTCAATTCAAGATTGGAGCTTCTTTTCCATAAAAAATCCTCTGGTTATGCTCCCCCAAATAACACACAACAAGCTAAAGGTTTCAAAACCCAAGCTTTCTTCCTTCCTTTCTTTTCTCCACTCAAGCCTCCCTCCAAGACATCAACTTACACCCACATCATCCAAACACAGTCTCAATTACCATTTTAAGAATCTACAAGCTATCTCCCTGATGTCACTAAGGATGTATTAATGTGAAAATAGATGCGGTCTTTGAAGCTCCCAAAATCTTGTACTAGTCCTTTCGTTGGCTCAACTTCATCGATCTCTCTGCTCTCATCAGTACTTCACAAATATGAGTAGCCTGTAGTATTAGCTTATCAAATTTTGTTACCTACATAAAATTTTAGATATATGGATTTCGAAAGGGAAAAAAAAATTCTATATAGGTCCAAAATGTTAAACTCAACTCAACAAGCCTTGTTCTAATTACTCCAGGTTAGCTACATAGATCCATTTCCTCCAATTGGTTCCATTGGCAAACATATCCCCAATTAAGTTTAAGAGAGCTTATAATATAATTGGAAAACATTTTACGGCAAACCTGAGGTGATTTTTCAACCACAGACTTTAGATCTGCCACAACTCCCTCCCAATCTTCTATCTAAAGTCTCGCTTTACCTCTATGAAAAACATTATCCCTCGTTAAGTAATCTTTAATTAAACAATTCAGGAAAATGCTTTTGGAAAACTATGGGGCAAAAATAAACATAAGATAACCAGAACTAAAGCTTCAACAAGCTCCTCATCAATGTCAAGCACTTTAGTGCAATTACTTACAACATCTTTTCCCCTACCAATCTTAACCAAGACCTTACATAAACAAAGATGAAGGTGAATGTTGTGTGCCAGCTGATTTGGGTACAGTGCATGGGCCGCTTTGTAGTCTTCCATTGCAAGACGCAGCTGGCCCTTATTTTTGTTTTCTTCAGCTTGCATAAAAAAATCGACATTTAAGGATAACAAAAGGTTACAAAACAACATAAGATGACATGGAAATGGCCATTATTAAGCTCCAGAAAAGCTTATCAGGCTTACGTGTTTAGTCTTCTTGAGTAAAATTTTTAATCCAAAATAGGCTTTCTTCAATTCATGATGCTCGGGGTCCAAATGAAGATCTTTTTGGAAATGCCTGTGGAAGACATCTAAAAATTTCCATATGAACGTAAGGATACTTTGGACAAAGTATAACGAGATCCAACGAAAGAATTTCAACAAGATTTTAGTCTTTTTTAATCAATTTGCTTTCTTATTTTCTTCCTTTGTTATATTTTTTCTTTTCTTGGATGGGGGAGGGGCTGTTTAGCTCAAATTTGTTAGCTTTTGCTAAAATTCTCTCTAGAATGAACTATATTTTGTATTGAATTTTTATCTCTTATTATTCATATATTTTACCCATAGGCTTACATCCTTTTATATAGAGAAGGTTATACAAAAGTTCAATGAATAAGATCCATGAACCTAAACAACCTTGCAATTAACTAGGTTCATGAATATAATCTAGACAATGTACTTAATAAATATAAAATATATGAATATAAAAATACATGAATACAAAGAATGTATGAACTCAATGTATCCAATGCATGCAATATATCCAATGTATCTAATGTAAATATGGCATTAATTTTAACACTTCTCCTTAATGCCATATTGTGTGACACCCAACATTTCATATTTCTTTATCATCTCCCTTTTAAAATCTTCAATCAATTTTTCATCACTATCGGTAAAACCCAAATCATCAACATAAAGTGAAACAATGAGAATACCGGTTGTACCTTGCCTTTTGATGTACAAAGTTGGCTCACTTTTGCTTCTTTGAAAACCCTTTTAATTGAAGTAAGCATCAATTTCACTATACCATGCCCGGGGTGCTTGCTTTAAGCCATATAAAGCCTTCTTCAACTTGTACACTTTATCTTCTTTGCCTTTGACAACAAAGCCTTGAGGTTGATCAACATACACCTTTTCTTCTAATTTTCCATTTAAAAATGCTGATTTTATATCAAGTTGGTGCAAGAACCAACCCTTTTGAGCCGCCAAAGCAATGATAGCTCTAATTGTATCAAGTCGAGCCACAGAAGCAAAAGTTTCTTGGAAATCAATTCCAGGTTGTTGTGAATATCCTTTTGCTACAAGTCTTGCTTTGTTCTTTTGAATAAAGCCATCCGGATTGAACTTTGTTTTGAAAATCCACTTCACACCAATTATTTCTTTTTCTTTCAATTTCTCCACTAACTCCCAAGTCTTATTCTTCTCAACATGAATATCATCTTCCATTGCTTTCTTCCATGCTTCATCTTTAATTGCCTCTTCAAAATTTTCAGGTTCAACAATGCATAAATTGCATCTTGCATACACATCACTAAGACTCCTTATATTTCTTGGAGTTGAACTTGGAGATGAAGAACTTGAACTTGAACTTGGAGAAGATTGTGAACTAGCAATTGGTGACCCTCTTTGTGGAGATTCAAGAGTTGCAACATCTTTAACTTGTGGACTTTCCGATTCTTCATTGAAAGCAATGCTTTGATCTTGGACTTTCTTTTCCTTCCAATCAAAAGACGCCTTCTCATCAAAGAGAACATCTTTACAAATAATCACCTTCTTTTGATCCAAACTGAAGAGTCTATAGCCTTTGGATTTCGAGCTATAACCCACAAAGATGCATTTCTTACTATTTTCATCAAGCTTGTGCCTCACTTCTTTTGGAACATGAGCATAACAAATGCAACCAAACATCTTCAAGTGATTCACCGATGGTTTCCTTCCACTCCAAGCTTCAAATGGAGTTTTGTCATTAAGAGATTTTGCAGGACATCTATTCATCAAGTAAACTGCTGTATACACAGCCTCACCCCAAAAAGTTTTGGGTAGGCCCTTCTCAGGTAGCATAGACTTGGACATCTCCTCTATGGTTCGATTCTTCCTTTCCGCCACACCATTCTGTTGTGGAGTGTACCCAACAGTCAATTGCCTTTCTATTCCAATATCTTCACAAAATTTCATAAACTCATTTGAGCTGTATTCTCCGCTTCTATCACTTCTCAATACTTTCATCAAACAACCACTTTGTCTTTCAACAAGATTTTGAAATTTCTTGAAGATAGATAAAACTTCAGTCTTTTGTCTCATGAAATACACCCAAGTCATTCTAGTAAAATCATCAACAAAGATAATGAAGTATTTGTTACCTCTATGAGTTGGAGTATCCATGAGTCCGCACACATCTGTATGGACAAGCTTCAATGGTGCTTTAGCTCTCCATGCTTTCTTCTTTGGAAATGACTCCCGGTGATGCTTTCCAAGTGCACAACCTTCACAAATATGTTGCACTTCATGAATGGTTGGCAACCCCAAAACCATATTCTTTGGTTGTAGATGCTTTAAGCTTTGAAAATTCAAGTGTCCAAATCTTCTATGCCAAAGCCATGAATTATCAATCACATCCATCTTCAAAGCCGCATTTTTGCTATACCGGAAAATGAGAGGAAAACTTCTATTCTTCTCCATCTTGATTTTTGCTACAACTTGGCTTTTCCCTCCTTTGTCAAAAATTTTGCAAAAATCGTCTTCAAAGTGAACAAGATATCTATGCTCCATAAGTTGTCCAACACTTAGCAAATTTTGCTCCAAGTCTGGAACTAGGAGAACATCAGAAATGAATTTTGTACCCATCTTGGTTTCTATAGCAATAGTACCTTTTCCTTTTGTTTGGACTAAGGCACCATTCCCCATTTTTACTTGAAAACTGGAGGAAGCATCCATTTTCACAAAAATGCTCTCATCTCCTGTCATGTGATTACTACATCCGCTATTGAGAAACCATACATCCTTGTTTTGATCTAATTCCTTGTGACAAGCATAGAACATGTGCCCTTCATTTTCTTGCTCCTCAGAAAAATTAGCTTGTTGAGTGCTCTTGACTTGGCAATCCTTCTTGACATGCCCAAATTTGTTGCAATTGTAACATTTTGGCTTTCCTTGAAACCAACAATCTTTATCAACATGATTGCTTCGGTTGAAAATTCCACACTTTTGTTGAGTGGACTCTTCATTTTCCTTTCTTTGAAAATTAGACCTTCCTCTTCCTCTTGCATTTCTTGCTCTTCCGGTTGCATTTCTTTCTCTTCCTCTTCCTTAGGAATTAGAGGTACTAACATTAAGCTTGGATTGAAAGGCACTTTCAATTGACTTTTCAGATTGCCTACTCAACCTTTGCTCAAATGTTTTAATTGAACCCATCAAATCTTCAATACTCAAATCAGCAAGATCTTTAGTTTCTTCAATGACAGCAACAATAGGATTGTATTTCTCCGACAAACTTATCAAAATTTTCTCAACAACTCTTTGATTAGTAATATTATCCCCATAAATTTTCATTTGGTTTAGAAGTTCCATAACCCTAGAAAAATAATCCTTTAACAATTCCATATCTTTCATCTTTAAATTTTCAAAATCTCTTTTCAATGATTGAAGTTTGATGGTTCTTCCCTTTAAGTTGCCTCTATACTCTTTTTGAAGAATATCCCATGCCTCATTCGTTTTTGTTGCATTAATAATTCTTAGAAAGATTGCTTCTGAAACTCCTTGTTGAATAAAAGAGAGAGCCTTTGAATCCTTCTTCCTTTGCTCTTTTAATTGGTTCTTTTAGGGATTTGTCAAAGTTCCTTCATCTTCAGGTTCCTCGAACCCATTTTCAACAAGATCCCAAAGATCTGTATAGACAAAAATAGTTCTCATTTTCACATACCAAAAATCAAAATTTTCACCATTAAAGATAGGAGTATATACATTTTGGTTGTTGGGATTCGCCATGGACGTTGATTTGTTCTTCTTCGAGGCTTGTTTTCACGTATCCGATCTCTATGCCCAGCTTGTTCTTGACCTAACCAAAGCTCTGATACCATTTCTGTTAGCTTTTGATAAAACTCTCTCTAGAATGAACTATATTTTGTATTGAATTTTTATCTCTCATTATTCATATATTTTACCCATAGGCTTACATTCTTTTATATAGAGAAGGTTATACAAAAGTTCAATGAATAAGATCCATGAACCTAAACAACCTTGCAATTAACTAGGTTCATGAATATAATCTAGACAATGCACTTAATAAATATAAAATACATGAATATAAAAATACATGAATACAAAGAATGTATGAACTCAATGTATCCAATGCATGCAATATATCCAATGTATCTAATGTAAATATGGCATTAATTTTAACAAAATTTTGGTCACACAAACCTTAAAACAACATCATGATCAGCTAAATAGTAGTAGGCATGACCACATAGCAGTAATGCCTTCAGATTGTTCTCATCTTCTTTAAGAATATATTCTATCTCGGATGGCAACTGAATAATCTTTGGCAGCAAACAATAACTTCAACTTAAGGAGTTTGGCCTGAAGAATAAGAAGAAGAAGAAGATGAAGATGAAGAAGAGGAGCATCAAATAAGGTATTCTATGCATTGCAAACTTACAATAGCTAATATCCATGAAAATGAAGATGATCATGATGATAGTCAATACCCTTTAACACGCAAGAGAAAATACAAGTACAATTTTGACAACATAATCCAATGATTTTGTGAACTTGCTTGAATCATAGAGATTCGCAGCGGTCTCAAGAGCACTCTAAGCCTACAACAATTGAGAAAGTTCCTTCTCTACAACCGAATTTCCAGGTTTCAACTCTAGAATTTTTTTATAGTTTTTCTCTGAATCCTCAGAGAGACTAGGGATCATAATGGGGTGAGTAGAGTGGGTTTTACCCCCCATCTCCATCCCTATCCCCTATCTCCAATCCCCGATTTTTATTTTTTCCCCATCTCTATCCCTAATCCCCAATGGAGACCAACTTCTTATTACCACCCCTGCCCCTAACATCCTTGCCCCATTTGCTTTGCTTCATTGCTTTGCTTTGGGTATATCTCCATAATATAAACAAAACAAAAGCAAAATATTAAGAATTGAAAAAAGTGAGTGAAAGAGACAGATTGATTAAGATTGTGTTTGGTTTATGGATTTGAAGATAGATTTGGATAGATTTTATACACATTTTTTTTTTCAAATCTCTCCTCAAATTCGTGAACCAAATACAATCTAAAAATAATAATTTAAAGAAAAACTATGTTGCTTCAGTTTTTTTTCTTCTTCTTTAGATTGAGTACTGCTTCAAGTTTTTTTTTTTTTTTTTTTTTTCTTTTTCTCTTTAGATCTAGTATTGTTTCAGTTTAATAAAAATGAAATCAAAAACAAACAAGCAAAATTAAGAAGAAGGAAAGTAAGAGGGAAAGGAAAAATCAATTAAAAGAAAGAGATAACTTTCAAATTATTAAAAGAATCTCACATCAAAAAAATATTAATTAGAACTACTATCATTTCCACATTTCTTGCATGGGCTCTACTGCATATGGGATTTGGTTCAGTAAAATCTAAATTTTCCCCTCAGTTCTTTTTGGCTTTTAAGCTTTGAATATGTTTTCTTTGTTTACTTAAATTATTAGGAGGGTAAAACACACTCTACCTACCCCATTACCATCTCAAGTCCCTCTGAGTTATTCCCCTTCAAAACTCCGATCAAACCTCCAACAAACGTAATTAAATTGATTATTGCTGCAATTGCTAGTGACACAAATACAGGCACCGTTCCCTTTCCACCACAATCAGTTTGATAAAGGTGGGAAATCATTTTCATCTTTTAGACAATACAATTATTTTCCTGTAACCCTAATGTCCAAAACAGAAGGGCTCAATAGAATCCTAAACCCAGGGTGCAAGAGAGAAGATTAAAATATTAGGGAGAGGAGAGTTAAGAAGATGAGAGAAGATGAGGGTTACTTGGACATCGGCTCTACCAGTTCACTTTGCTGCAACAAAGGACAAACAGAGCATGCACAGGGTATTTTCAAGGATTTGTTTGCACAACTCACCCCTCCTTTTCATGAACAAATCAAAGGAGTAGTGAACTTAAGTCATAAACCACCGACTCAAGCAATTTCATTGCACGATGGCTTATGAACCAAAGTTGCAAGTTCAATAAATGCAACAAAATAATACTCTAACCTCCTCCCTTTCATGAAAGAATCAAGGGAAGTGGTGACCTTAGAAACTTGAATCATTTCATCACTAATGAGTATGAAATGGCCCAAGCTTCCATGTGTTCAATTAACGTCCGATTGAACACAACACTTTTTATTATCTTGCATCATTTTTAGTCCCAAGTTTTAATTACTTCCTTTTAATTACCTTTCAATTATTTAATTCAATTGAGTCCAATAATGACCTTAAGTCCTCTAAATGGAAAGAGAACTCAAACCAAAAGTTGTTTTAGGTGTGAAAGAGACATCATACTGTTGGTAATGAACCCCCAAAGGGATTAAACCATTAAGTATGACACCTCAATCTCATGCTTTAAACAAACAAGTAGTTTGAAACCACTTTCAAAGAAAAACAAAAACTAAGAAATGAGGGAGATTGCAGAGATAATTAAGAGTGATCACAAGTATGGAAAGCCATAAATAAATGTAATCAACTTAAAGGAGAACGTGTCTAATGCCTAGAACACCAAACTCATGAGGACAATTACACTATAAGCATGCAAAACAAAGCTCAAATGCAACTAGAAGCTTAAAACCGTGTTAAAATAGTGTAAAATAAGTCCTAAAATGTGCTGAAATTGAGCTAACAAAAGCTAGATTAATATGCCAAAACATAACACAAACCAAGCTAGTAAGCAAGACATAAGGAGGGGAAGGTAACCCCTCCAAATTTGGATTTCAAAACATGATTTTAGCCACTGAAAAAGATCTGAAAATCAGTGTTTAAAAGCTCAGAAAAAGTTAATAAAAAGGTGGGAAACACAAGGGGAAAGACCTTCAAAGCAAGGTACAAAGAAAGGTGAACCACCCCTTGACCTTCAATGGCCTTAAAATCCAAGTTTCAGCCTAAAAATACAAAAGTTTTACAGCTCAAAAATAGTTGGAAAATTGCAACAAAAAGCGTAAAAAGCAAGCTAATAGACAAAGCTTTATACCTTTTGAAAAGGAAATCAATTCCAAGAAACAAAACCAAGCAAACAACACCCTCAAGAGCTCTGACAAGGCTCTAGGATACCTCAGCTCAAATATGGAGAGATTTTGTTAACAGTGTATAGGCAAAGGTTAAGGATTTGTAGGCAAAAGTGTAGGAATTTGCTAGAGAGAGAGAGAATTGTAGATAGAGAGTTAAAACATAAGAGAGAGGCCCTTTATATATGGAAAACATGAATTCTCCTCAAGAGCATCCAACCCTACATGTGGGTGAAGATGCATGCATATCTGCAAACAACTAACACAACTGTCACAAAATATCTGCAAAAGAAACTGGTGGCGGCCAGACCATATCAGTGGTGGGCAGACTACATCACTGGTGGCCGGCAGACCACATTAGTGGCCAGCAACCAAAAGGTGATAAATCTAGAACCTCCAAAAAGTGTCTAGAACCCCCTTTTCTAGTAGTGCAATTACTCGCTTCCGGAGGTACTAGATGACCAAGAAGCAGATAAATCTAACAAATCTCATTTGTACTGAATTCATGACTATAGACCATTAACAATGCACTACTAGCCTTAATACAATGAATAGAAGTATAATCATTCAAATAAAAAAAGATATCGAAAAAATGAAATTGAAAATGCTTAGCAGTGATTTACCGAACATGTACTTTTTGTTCGGCAATAGATTACTGAACAACTATTTTTTGTTCGATAGTGGATTACTTGATATATATTTTTTGTTTCACAGTGTGATTCTAGGCTATTTGATTTTGTTTGATTCTGGTATACCGAACAAAAGTCGAATAGCCCTCTTAAAAAATGAAACGAAAACATAAAGAAAACTTACCATTTTATTTTTTTGTTGGTCCTCCATTACCATTTACTCATCAATTACTTTCTTTATTTGCAAAACACTGTGATTCTCACTTTTTAAAAGTAGATGTATAGTAGAGAAGAAGAAATGAGAAATGGAGAAAAGAAGAAAAGAAGTAGAAATTAAAATGTAATTGGTGCAAAGAGATAATCAAATCTATTTAATTTTTATCTTTTATCCTTAAAGGTAATTTCTCACATGAGTAAAATTAGAAAAGAAAAATCTCAAATGAAAGATGTGAAGTGGTAAATGTGTTGTGTAAGTAAAATTTCCCCTAATCCACTCCATAGATTGATGGCTAAAAGACCATTTTGCCTATCATTTTACAAAATCAACGAAGTTATTTTTCACGTGATAAGAGTTTTTACGTAATTTATATATTTAATCCTAACTAACTAATATCAACACACTAGTACACAAATAAATACATTTTATTTTACATCTCTAATTTAGTATTATCATACTAATAATCTCTTTACTCAATCACACTATATTTGTAATCCCATCTAATTTAATCCGTTAAATAAATAAAATCTAAATAAACTCTATCAATAATTAAAAACTAAATAAATAATTTAACGATAATTTAAAACTAGGAAGCGTAATAAATGTTTTAATTTATTTGCTCAAACCTACGTAGTGCTTGCAAGTCTTATATTTTAATTGATATATTTGTACTACTATTGGAGAGAAGTGGACGAGAGCTCTACTTAACGGTAGTCTACGCAGATGGTTTCAAATATATAATATTGGTTTAGCTGTCTTTCCTTATTTGTGTTTGTACTTGGTAGTGTAATTTCAAAATTTGTTCACTATCTTCATTAATATATGAAATTTCTTGGTAATGAGTGTTGCTAGTTATAGTGTTCTGCCAACAATAAGATAACTTCAAACGAGGGTATTGTGTAGTTGTCTTTCCTTGATTGGAAATGGGGATAGTAATAATTAAAGAAAAAAAAAAAAAAAAGAGAAGAAAAACACT
Organism: Camellia lanceoleosa; assembly: GCA_025200525.1. Classification (NCBI taxonomy): domain Eukaryota; kingdom Viridiplantae; phylum Streptophyta; class Magnoliopsida; order Ericales; family Theaceae; genus Camellia; species Camellia lanceoleosa. Next base: position 88,140,536 of record CM045765.1, read on the forward strand.
TGATAAATTTTGGAATCTTATGGAAAAAAGAGATATGGGGATGACTTTCTTGGTGTCAGGCACTATTTTCGAAAGGGCCAACTAAGATGATACCAATTCGGTCGTCGGCCTCCTCTTTTTTCCCGTCACTTCTTTTCTTTTTTTTTCTTTTTTTTTTTTAATTTTTTAATTTTTATATTATTTTCGTTTTCCTTTTTATTTACTTTCAGCATCGCCACAATGACTTCATCATCAGATTTGTCTTCATAGATCTATTTTTACTAGATCTACTTCATTTCTTTTAGATCTATCTTCGATCACTGGTGATAACATTGTCTCTCATTTTTTCCGATCTTCAAGATATAATATTTGGTTTGTGTTCAAACTTTTACTCTCACACCAAAAATTTTAAGATTTAATTTTAAATTTTTTCACAATTCAAAAATCGACGTTGTTTAACGCGTTCAATTCATATTAGACGATCACCTTTGCCTCAATATTTTATTTTGACTAGCGGAGGTGAGATCTTCGAGTATCAAGTTGAAGGTTGTAGTGTAATAGAGTTTTAGATGCGCTTGACGACTTGGATCTGATTATTTTTGGTTTATTTTTTAAATTTTTTGTTATTTGCTATAATTATCCTCCCTATGTGGAGTTGTGTCCCTCTTTTGTGAGGATTTTTTCTCCTCCTCTATGGAGGCTAGGATTCTTCCTTCTATGAAAATTTGTTATCTCTTTATGAAATATTTTGCTACTGCTGTACGAGGTTGGTCTCATTTTTTTTATCGGTTTTGCAAAGAATTTATTTATTTATTTATTTATTTCTAAGAAAATGAGAAAAAGATGATAACCTTGTTAAAAAAGATTTTTGTTAACATGTGTCTTGAGAACATATGTTAAGAAAGTATGAAGTACAATTAAAGTTGTTATGATTGAATAATTTTTTTTTTCTTTTTTTACATAGACGCTAAAATACCCATTTGCATTTTTTAAAATTTCTTTCTTTAATTTTATTTCTCTTATTTTATTTTATTATATTTATAACTTTTTTTTTTTATTTTTCAATTTGCAACACATAAAATGATTATATAATTCTAAATAATTTATTTTTAATTATTTTGTTTATTGTTTTTTGAAATAAATTGAAATGAATTTTTATTTTATATATTTTTTTTGTTGTAACATTATAGCATCCATGGATTGATTTTTATTTTTATTTTTTTGTATTGGTTATGATATTTTGGTATTAATAAATAGAAATATAATTTTATAAGTGAGATTCATCGATGTATTTCAAGAAATTGTTTCAAATTAAATGAGCTTTCAAACGAAAAAAAACATTGTTGTTTTATGCGATTTATAAATTTATTTTTATTTATAATGAACTATTAATATATATATATATATATATTTATATTTAGGAGGATACTATTGTTTTATTTTATTATATTTTTCTTATTTTTAATTTATAATTCAATAGGAGCTTCTACATATTTTTAATTGGGGGACTTACATGTAAGTCCTATATGTGGATTTATTATCCAATAGTTCCTATGATAATTAATGGTATTTTTCATCAACTACTATTAAAAAAAGTCACTAATTGTTAATTTTTAGCGACAATTTGAAAATTGTCACAAAAAGTCACTAATTATAAATTTTAGTGACAATTTAAAAAAATCATGACAAAAAAGTCACTAATTTTTAATTTTCAGTGACAGTTAGAAAAATTCGCCACACAAAAACGTCACTAATTGTAAGTTTAGTGACAATTTATAAAAATCGTGACCAAAAACAAAAAAAAATCGCTAATTATCAATTTTTAGCTACATAAGCGAAAAATTCTCACAAAAATTATTTTTAGCGATAATTTTAGTAGGTCTTATTTTCAATAGAATTTGATGAAAATCAAGTCCAACTATTAGAACCTATTAATAGTTTACCATTTTTAATTTTGATTAAATATATGGTGGTTTTATTTATTTGAACCGACACTACACACATTAATATTTGAATCTTCTAAATAGGTCAATTTCATTATTCCAAAATGAATAATATTAGGGATTATGAAAAAAATATCATGAAATGCTTTATGAAGGTTTTTTATCCTTTAATTAATGTGTGGGGTTTTATTGTATGTGTAATCTAACGGTAGAAAATATTTCACGATCATTTTCATATTTTTTTTTTCATGATACCTAACATTACTCTTCTAAGATGAGGGCAGTTTTGTCTACATAGAAAAGTGTCTAATTTTAGAAAATCACAATATTTATTTCTACTTGTGTTTTATATTTTTCTCATACAAAAGGTAGTTACAATAATTAATTATATTCTTAAAGGCACATGTTAACAAGGCCATTAAAAACTTTAAAAAATAGTTTAGCAATGTTTTAACAAGCATAATCACACAATTCTCACCAAATTCCTCGTCGAACCAATTGATTATTGTGGAAAATTGTTGGGCTCAATGCAAAACAATGCCCAAGTCGTATAGGCCAATGCTAACTAGTGTATATAGAACAACACTTGATAATGTGCATTTAACATTTATTAATTTGTCTTGAATTTAGTAATTTTTTTTTTATTTTAACTTGTTAATGTGGTTTTAATGTTAAATTAAATTATCTTGAGTTTAGTTACTTTCTATTTTTAACATATTAATTAAATTAATTATATTTAATAACTTTCCATTTTTAACTGATTATTTAAAAGGCTTTGCTCCCATTTGTATAGAAAAGAGAAAAAGTTATGTATCTCATTATTCTACTAAATATTTTATTAAATCTCTCACATGGGTGGGATTCACACAAATTCACATGTGTATGGGTCTCATACCTATGTGAAAGATTTGATAAAATATTTAATAGAATATTTGAAATCCTTAGCATAACTCTATAGAAAATAACACAACATTAAAAATTATCTTAATTAAAGATATTTTTATATATAATAAGACAAAATAAATATAAATGCTCTTAACAAATAAAAATAAATAAAGTACTGTTGACTTTACAAAAATTTAATGAGATAGATTTTATTGGAATTGACGATTTCATTGCTAATAAGTGCTCTTAACATATAAAAATAAATAAATAAATATGAGATACCTTTTATTGAAATTGACGATTTTACAAAATTTAAAGTACTGTTGACTTAAAAAAAAAAATCCTATTTAAAATATATTTTTGACCTAATTCTAAACAGTAAATAATGTGCTATACTTGCATCATGAAGTACATTTGGTAATTAAAATAATTTTAGTAGTTGAGTGTTAAGTTTTTGGAGATTAAAAGGCATTTAGTCGCCACAGGTTAAGTTTTTTCCGTCTAAATAAAATTTAGCCACCAAAAATGGTGTGTTTGGTTTAGTTTTGACAGATAATTTTTTAAAAAAATTTTGAGGGAGAGAGTTTAGAAATTTTTTTTGATTTGTTTAGTTGTATATTTTAGAAATAGTTTTGGAGTATGAGAGTTTGTGAGGATTTAATATTTTGTTGTAGTTGAGTAGATGTGTGTGAGAAAAAAAGTGATTGAGAAAGAGAGATGAGAGAGAAAAAGTGATTGATTGATGTGTAGGAGAGATAAAGTTATTTTGAAATTTTTTTTTTTTCAAAATCGCTAAACGAAATAAAATTTTACAAATTTTCCTCTAAAATTACTCTCTCAAAATCAAACCAAGCAAGGCCATATCTTTGAAAACTAACATGACGACTACAAACACAATGATTAGTCGCCAAAAGATGGATTCAGCGGCAAAATGTTTTGGCCATCATTTGTTTTTAGTTTTTTAAATAATTTTTTTTTGAAATTTCGAACAACTTTTCTAATCTAATATGCATCTTCCTCACTTTTACTCCTTCTCTCGCACTTCCTTCCTCTCTTACTTAGGGCTGTGCATAAGCCAAAACCTCCAAAACCGCACCGAATCGCTCTGAACCGCACCGAACCGTGCAAAATTTCAGTTCTGGCGGGTGGGTTGGGCGGGTTGGAGGACCTGCAGTGGCGGGTCGGCGCGGGTGGCGGGTTAAATTTTCCAAACCGCCTTTCAACCCGACCCGACCAGCCTAGGTTTTAAAAACAAATTCCAGCTGTTATACACCCTCTCACACACAATCATTCCTCCAGTAAACCTAATACCCACACACACCCACACATTTCAATTTCATCTCGTTCATCACATACACCCAGCACCACTGCTCGTCTCCTTCCCTTGCCTTGCTGATCGTCTCGCCGCTATTTCTCCTTCCCTTGCCGATCGTCTCCCGTTGGTTTCTCCTCCTCCTCGTCGATACTCTCGCTACTCTCTCTCTCTCGATGCTCTTTCTGTCTCTTTTCTTTCACTCTCTCTTTGTTCTTTGTATATACATATATATTGCTGGTACTGCTCTACTTTATATATATATATATCTATAGTGTTGTTGATTCATTCAATAATATTGTGTGTTATGCACAGCCCTAAATATAGTGTGTTATTTTGTTTATATAGTGTGTTATTTTGTTTATTTATTGGAATACATATATTTATTTTTTTATATCTTATATAGTGTTAATTCATCCAATATCTATATACATATATACTGGATTACATATATTTATTTTATTTTAATTTTATATAGTGTGTTATTTAGTTTATTTTATCTATAGTGTTCCTGTTCTATATATATATAGTGTTGATTATTTTGTTTTTTTTTTTTTTTTATACACTACACAGATTTTTATTTTATTTATTTATTTATTTTAAAATTTGAATTGTTAACAAGAAACATACATTCAAATCAAATCTGCTTATTTATTTTGATTATTTTCTTTTCTTTTCATTTAATTTCTCTTTTCTTTTTTCTGTATAAATCAAAATTCAAAATATATGTTTCATGTTTGTCAGGAAACATCCAAGCCCTTTTTTACCTTTTTTTTTTTTTTTTTTTTTTTTCAAATTTTGAAAATTATTATTGCTTTCATTATTGGTATCATTTTTTATTTTTCTTACAATCATATTTGTTGGAATGATGCTGCCACTAGACCAGTAACAATTCTCACCGCCAAGAGCATGTTGAAGAAATCAGACCAGTAACAATTCTTACAATCATATTTTTTAGATCTTTTTATTCTTTGATTCAAGTTTTATAATTTGAATTATATTGTTTATAAACCGTCAAACCGTCCGAACTGTCAAGGCAAATCCGCTATTATTTGCCAACCGAATCGCCGGTTTTTGATAAGAAAAATAGCAAATTCTAATGACATTTTTATCAATCTGTCACCCGTCATACGGTTTTAATTTTTCTCTTAAACCGCACCGACCCGCACCGCGCACACCCCTATTAGAAAAATGATTTTTTGCGACATTCTGATTAGCAATCGCAAAAGCAAATCTAAAATCTAAAATCTAGATAAACATAGAGACACATCTTTTACATAGTTGTGATGAGACTTCGACCTTATTTGAGAACATGTTTATTTAGTAATTTTTTAATGCACAAGTAGAGTGAATGGAATGAATCTTTGACTTTTTTGTATTTGTTGACTTTTAAATTTTTTTAGTGACTTCTTGACTTGTAGACTATTTTTTAAAATTGGCAAATGAGGCCTAGGGTTTTTAGTGTCTTTTTTTTTAAAAAAATAAAAATTTTTGTTAAAATATGAGGTGATTGTATAAAAAGTGCTTGTGACTGAATTTTAAATTTTTTACAAAAAAAAAAGTGCAAATATAAGGTGAAAAATATATGATTGGTAAGTGAATTTTTTAGCTAAAATATGAGATGAGAAAAATTGAAGCGTCTGAGAATATTTTTTGACTTCTTATGAAAAAAACATGCAAAAAATAGAAAGAATTGAAGTAATCTTGAACTTTTTTTTATATGATTTTTTTTGGTTTTTGACTTTTAACTTTTTTTAATGCCAATATATATATATATATATTTAAATAATAACTTTTTGACTACTTTTACATCTTTCCAAAATGACTATTTTTGATTGAAGAATGATGTGTTTGATTTGATTTTCTGAATCCATTTTGAAATGTATCTTTTTGAAAAGAGTTATAAAATTTAAAAATTTATTTGGTTGTATATTTTGAAAATATTTTTTTAGAAATTTAAAAGTTTAAAACTTGTTTGATTTTGAGTTTTCAAAACTAGATTTTTGAATTTTTTTTTTCTAGTGAACTTTTTTCGTATTGTAATCAATTTTATTTTTTATTTTATTTTTTTTAAAGATGCACATAATATACTTTGTATTTTAGTCAATTTTTTTTTTTTTTTTTACTTTTGGAGTTTTCAAAAATAATCTTTGAGTTTTAATCCGTATTTTATTATTTGTAATGAACTTTTTAAATATTTTAATCAATGTTTTTTAATTTTTAGATACACTCAATTTAAATACACTTAAAATGTATAAACTTTACGAAAAAATCTTTAAAAATACTAATAAATATACCAAAAAAAAAATATAAAAATTTAATACATTTTCGTATATATTTTTTTCATTGAATTTTTTTAATAATTTCTTCACATTTTTTTATCGGAAGATTTATTTTTAAATCTCTTTTAGAGGGCTTCTAACCTAATAAGTCCGCAAAGTATTCTTGTAGCCTAGTTATCATGACCCAAACCTACCCCTAAAGGTTTGAACCACAATCAGCCAGTAATAATGAGATTACGTATGGCCTCAGACAAAAATCAAATCATATTTAATTATACGGGGCTAGAAACGGAAGCATAAATATAAAATTTGTCTAATGAATTTGTGCATAAATGATATGAACAAAAACATCTTATATATATATATATATTAATAACTCACACTCATACATATATACATAAGAAATCTCACGTGTCCAAGATCATACATATGTCATTAACATAAAAACACAAAACTTATAGACAAACGCGGTCAAACATGACCAACAAAAGAAAATAGAAAGTCAAAAGATAAAAGCCTCGTGCGTGAGGCATCCTCGGCTGACTCCACAAAAACTCGGTATTCCTCCACATGTTCACTGGGGCTAGGGTTGGACATCTCACTTATAGCATTCCTGGTTTAGACTCGACCCGTTGATGCTTTGAATCCGGGTTTCATTTGTCTTATTTACATATTCATACCGTGTTTCTCCTTATTTCTCTTTGAGTTTGAGTATTGGAGTATCTTGGTTGTGTTTGGAACATGTTGATTGCTACTTTGTTCAAACTGTTGTTGTCCATATTTTGGTCTTTTCGCTCGAGCAAGCTTTGTGAGCTCCTTTTGCAGGCCTACAGAGATATTAGGGAGGTAGTGTTCTTCACTTGAGTGAGACTTCTTGCACTCGAGCAACGATCTTCTGTCGGTAAAACTTCTGGGAGATTGTATTTTATGCTCGATCGAAGATTTTTGCGCTTGAGCGAAATAACTTATTGTGTCTGGTCGCTCGAGCGAGCTGTGCGTATATCAGTTCGTAAACAGGCCATTTTACATCACTTTTTCATATCTCTCTTTCTTTCTAAAACATTTCAAAATCCTAAGTGAAGACCCTCTTTCTCTAAAACTTACTCTCTCTCTACAAGTACACCAAGATCTACCAATTTCTTCACCCTACTCCCTTTGTTAAAAATGTAGAGCTCACATAGAGCTTCGTTTTCATCCGAATAGAGTTGGGTTTCGGTGTTGTTGAAGTGCCATCTTTTTCTCTCTCGTTTTCTAGCTTCGAGGTAGGGATTCTCTACACTCTTTTATAATTTTTAACTTAGCTATTTGTTTTTATAAAACAATCTTGTGATTTTGGAGGATTTTGAGCAAACCTAGGGTTTTGGTTTAAAATCAAAAGATGGGCTTTCAAATAGATGTATTAAAAATAGTTGTGGGGTTGGAAATGGGATCGAGTTATAATCAAACTATTGATTTTGATACTTGGATGAATTTTAGAAGAAAAAGGGGTTTTACCCTAAATGGCTCAAATATTTATTTTGTATAAATAAATAGAACTGATGTTGAAAATGTAAAATTGGATGGATATTGATATTGATAATAGAGTTGGATATGTGTTATCACTCAGATCTTAAATTTTGGAAAGTTCATCTATATTGGAGATTTTATATCTGTTTAGAAATATCTATTTTGGGTGAATTAAGGATTAGGTGGAGGATAGTTATGATTGTTGTAGAAATTGCATGAGAATTAGGTGAATTGAAACTAATTTCTCATCTTTGTGTCTTGAACATTGTTGTTCATTTAATACATTGCATATGTAAACGAAATTGAGAAGATGAATGAATGTTGGAAAGATGTGTGTATCACTAAACTAATTGGCCTGTGTGTCTAGGGTGAAAGTCCCAAAAAATGTGCTTATACATAAGTGCCAATTCTCATAGATGAAATATCCATAAAATGGCAATAGTAGCGCTTGTATAGGCTACGTTTACATGGGTACCGTTTGACGGTTTTCTGCAGACAAAATATCTATGAAAGGTTGTACCGGTTGAGAATTCGTCGTTGTTTTTTGTTTAAAAGGACATGATTTGAGAATTGAGATATAAACTGAGCATGGCATGATTTTTGAGAAAGAAATGTAAAACGTTGCGGTAATAAGCATTACATATGCATCTCATCCTTATATCTTTGTTAAGATTCATATATTGTGTTGGATTATTTCTACTAGGCATTAGCTCACCCTATTTGGGAAACCATTTTCTGATGCTGTTAAGATGCCTCCGCCAAGGCAGTAGCTTGGGAGGATTGGAAAAAAAGCTTCATTTTTGTGTTTACTTGTTATTATTTTGTACAAGCCTAGGGCTTTATATGTATTGAGCTTAACACTCACTTTTGATGTAACTAAGCATTGTCTTGGAAAGTTGTAGCCTTTAGGGAATTTCCATTATTTGTTTAACTTCTATTTCTTATTTTGTCATTGATACATGTTATAGATTCAGGGTTAGGACTTATGAATGTATATTCACATGTGCTACCTTTTCTGTACAACTGAATTTCATGAAATGGAAATATATCGTACTCTAATTTATGTTGTTATTTAATTATTGTTACGGTTGGTTTATCATAATTATTTCGGGGCATTACAACTTGGTATCAAAGCGTACTGTGTTTGAATACTTTGGATACGTGGGAAGTGGTTATTACCACAATGGGTTTGTCTCGCTTGATAAAGACATTTGTATGTATGGTATGCTATGTGATAACATGCTTATGTGATGATATGGGTATGAAATTTAATTTCTAGGATATTGATTGAGTCTACGGGTTTCTAGAAGTCCTATTAGAAGCGCACTTGATCACTGCTATTTTTAATTGAAACTCTGGCAACGCCGCGGGACAGTCATTATCCAGGAAGGAAATTTGTATGTGTTTATGTGACTATGTGCTTATGTGGAGTGAATTACTATTGTCCACTGCATTAGGACTCAAGTGAGTTAGCTTTGGCACATTTGTAAATGTGCTAATCTCTTTTGTTACCTTTATTAGGATATCAGGACGTGGTTGTGGTGGTAGGCATGGTAGGCCTAGACGACAGGAGGTGCCGATACCGAATGATATTCCGGCACAAGAGGATGGAGTTGGTCAGGCTAATGTGGCCGAACCGACAAGTTAGCAGGCTATGGATGCCTTAGCCCACGAGATGACTGGAGCATTGCGGGAATCCATGGACATTCTCAGAGCTGGGAATCAAGTCCAAACCCATATTGGTAAGATGGGGCCATCTTTTCTAAAGCAAGTGTTCTTCCGGTCTAACCCAGACAAGTTTTTGGGTGATCCCAAAGAGTCACTAAAGGTGGATGAGTGGGTAGAACAGATAGTGAAGACGTTCGAGATGTTTGGCATCAAGGATGACGGATTGAGAGTGACCCTGGCATTCTTCCAGTTGAAGAGAGATACGGGTTAGTGGTGGAAGTATGCGCGTGGGCACATTAGAGTGACTTGGGAAGCTTTTGTCAATGCCTTCTAGGATAAGTTTTTGCCTCCTACTGTTAGGGAGAAGTTGAGGGAGTAGGTCTCATAGCTTAAGCAGTTGAACACACTGGTAGCCGAGTTTGAGGCGGCTTTTATTAGCCTCTCTAGATTTGCACTAGAGTTAGTGGCGACAGAGGAACGCTGTTGTGTGGAGTTCGATAAAAGGTTAAGGACCGGTCTTCTTTTTAAGGTAGTCGGTTCAATGATTAGAGATTACGTACGACTTGTAGAGTCGGCTACTCATCTTGAAACTGTGATGCAAATGGATGAGGAACGGATGAGGGGTTCTAGGAGGAATCAAGAGGTTTAGTGGGACAATAAGAGGCAGAGGGTTTCTAACCCACAGCAGTCCTAGGGAGCTCAGTTGAGGTCCATTTTCCCAGTACCAAGTTTGGTTTCTAGAAGAGGTGGTCAGGGAGATTTCACTTGTTTTAAATATGGTCAGCTAGGCCGCAAAGGAGAGAAGGGCAGTGGTCCATATCGTCTTCGGCTCGTTCTCTAGGCTTGAGTCAGGGGAGAGGGTAGCCCCCTACTTGTTATCAGTGTGGGCAGGCAAGACACTTGAAGAGGTTTTGCTCTCAGTTGGGTGGCGCACCTAGTGTGTCTAGTTCGAGACCGACATAGAGCCACTAGCCTGCACAGTTAACACAGGCCTTGAGGGCCAATCAGGAAGCCTTTTCGACTTAATCAGTGCATCAGGCTTATGCTTCGAGGGGTGAGTAGGTAGAGCAGAGACCTACAGGGTGTGTGTATGCTATTACTGTGCCAGACCTAGTACCAGCACCTTCTGTAGTGAGAGATACTTTCTTGTTTTGCAATTTTATTGCTAATGTGTTGATTAATACGAGTGCATCCCATTCATTTATCTCGTCTGCATTTGCATTGTCTTTGGGATTAGAATTGGCTCGGTTAACATCTCCTCTCAGTGTAGAGTCACCTATTGGTGGTGAGATTGTCTTGGAGCAGGGGTGTCGGGGTTGTGACATAGAGGTTACCAGTCGCCGACTTCTTTTTGCATTTGTGTTGATTAACATGTCGAGGTTTGATGCTATATTGGGTATGGACTGGTTGTCATCGTATCAGGCTGTCATAGACTGTTACCATTAGAGGGTTACTGTATGTACCTTGAACGGTGATTGCTTTTATTTCTTGGGGGACCAGGTTGATATAGTCTTATCATCGGTGTATGATCTGTGTGGGCAGACTGAGCTTAGTTTCCTTCTTGCCAACTTCTTGGGTAATGAGTGGAATGAAGTCCGAGTTGAGTTCCCAAGGGTAGTTTATAAATACCCGGATGTTTTTCTCGAGGATCTCATTAGTTTACCATCTCACCAAGAGATCGAGTTCTCTATCGACTTAGTGCCTGGTACGACATCGATTTCTATGGCACCGTATAGGTTTGCACCTATCGAGTTGATTGAGTTAAAGATTCAACTCCAAGAACTACTAGATAAGGGTTTTATCCACCCTAGTACTTCACCTTGGGGAGCATCGGCTCTCTTCGCTAAAAAGAAAGATGGTGCATTGCACCTTTGTATTGATTATCGGAAGTTGAACCAGGTAACTGTTAAGAACAAGTACCCAATGTCTCGTATAGACGATCTGTTTGATTAGTTAAAAGGGTCATGTTGTTTTTCTAAGATAGGTTTGAGATTGGGTTATCACCAGTTGAGGGTAAGGGAGGAGGATTTGCAAAAGATGGCATTTCATATGCAGTATTACCATTATGAGTTTTTAGTGATGCCTTTCGGGCTAACCAATGCACCAGCCGTGTTTATGGATTTGATAAACCAAATCTTTCGTGAGTTCCTAGACCGTTTTGTGGTCGTCTTTGTTGATGACATCTTGATTTACTCGCCCTCTGAGGAGGATCACGAAGAACACCTACGGGTAGTACTTGAGCTACTTAGAGCCCACAAACTGTATGCTAAGTTTGGGAAATGTGAATTTTGGTTGGGAGAAGTAAAATTCTTAGGCCATGTTATATCCGGGGGAGGGATGACTATAGATTCATCCAAGATAGAGGGAGTGCAAGGTTGGGAACAACCTAAGATTGCTTTTGAGATCCGTAGTTTCTTGAGGTTGGCTGAGTATTACTGGTGGTTTGTGAAAGATTTCTCTAGATTAGTGTAGCTTTCTTTTCGTGCTCTGTTCAGATACAACTACCGTTCGGACTCCCGTGGTTCTGAATCTGATTTCACAAGTGCAATGTGAAAGAGTGAAAACACAAAAAGTATCAAAATCTGGCAATTCTTTTGGAAAATTGATTTTGAATCAAATACCAAAAATGGACTGCTTTGTCAGATTACAGAGTCACCACCTAAATATTTTTGAAAAATTTAGGAAACCCGAGAGTTGTCCTAAAGGCCATTAGTCCATCATCACCAAAGTGTCTTGGCTTGAGAACTTAGGTATAAGAGGGAAAGGTTATGAATTGAGCACCCCACTCACTCGATCAAAAATCAGCCTCTACTAATCATGATGTAATTTTTATTTATATTATATGTTCTTGTTCTGATTATTAGACTAACATTACTATGCGTTGCACACAATTATAGACTAATTTTCAAAAATTGGAATGCTTTGACTTCATGTTTGTTTGAAAAATTGTTTTGAATACACATCACTTGAAAAGTTGAGTTTGTATATTAATCAAATTATTTTAATTTTAGCAATTAGCCTTCATCCACTGACATTCAAATAGGTATATCATCTAAGCATTTAGCCTTATGGAAAGCATGCTTGACATGGCAACAATCACACGCAATGCAAGATGCTAAAGCAATAAACGCTCACCTAGTATTCCAAGGCAAGCTAAAAGAAATAAAACAATTAGAAAAATGCATGTTCCTAAACAATTCAATGTGACTAATGCAACGCACACATTTATTCAATTTTTATTGGCTTGGCTATGAGCATGGTATATGATCCAATTCAAGACAGGTGATAAATCACGTTTTCAAGCAATGAAATTGAAATTGAAATTGGTTAGTATGATGAGCCGAGCCCAAATGTACCTGAAACAAGTGTATGCAAACATGAGAATGCTAAGTAAACATGATGCTCTATGCTACCATCATAAGCGGGTAAATAAAAAGGAGAAAGAAATGGGGGTTAGAAGACATACATGCTTATTACATATTTTTGCCCTCGTGCATAAGGGTCCAAATCGATGTCCGAACGTCTGAAATAAACTAACTACTACAAATTTGAATGAAGGAATTAAATAACTAACTAACTAAGTTGTTACAACAAGGATCTCTAGAATGAGCAATAAACTAGCAATCTAAGTTAACTAGCTATACAATTACAAATAAACAATAATAATAATTATAACAATAATGAGAGCATTAATTTACAACATTTGATAAACCCAAGAAGCACTAGGATGGTATGCACGTGACAGCTTTTAGAAGCAACTCTATTTGCCTTCCTTAGAATTTGCCCTATTTCATCTTTAGTCACGGCCATATGTTTCTGCAAAAACACACTGTATACCAAACATTGAAGGCCGATTGGCCCCCAATAAGGCTCGCTCAGGTCCAAATAAGGCTGGTCGTGTCCTAATTTTGTGCAAAACCCTGTTTTTGTGCTATGAGGTAAAAACAACGTAGATAGAGTTTTTTCTAAGCTCTGTTTGTCTCTCTTACACTTCTCTGTCATGGAAAGTCTCAAGAGAAGGATGAATTCATTTCCAAAACCATCAATGAGCAAGTTGATTGCTTGATGATTTCAAGCACGAGTTGGACAAAAATCAATGAATGCAATGAACAACACATATCCCTTCCTCTTATCATGGAGTAAGCTCAAAGAGAGAAGTAGAGACGCTTCAAGGGTCGTCAAAACACCATGAATTTATGTGCGACAACTCTTGACACAATAGACTCGGCATAACGACTGGTTGAATCCAAGCAACTTATTCCTTTTCTTTATATTGGTTGATCCCATTTTAAGCCAATTTCATTAGTCTTGTCCATTCTTTAATCCATTTGTCCAAAGTGATGATTAAGTCCGCTAAATGAGAAGGAATGTCAAACGAGAAATGCTTCTAAATATGAAAGAGAGACCATGCCTTTGATGATGAACCTCCGTAGAGATTAAGCCATTGAGCATAAGTTTCTTTCTCATATTTTGAATAACCATCGATCAGTTGAAATAACTCTCAAACAAAAGAAGAAAAGAAGAAAAGGGGGAGGTTGCAGATATGATTGTGAGATTGATTATTAAAATGAAACTCTTGACATGAAAACTAATCAAAGAAAAGTTATGGATAGCACAACACAACAAGTAAGATATAAGGACTTTTAACACAACAACCAAGGCGTTCAAAGTACACACTAATTAAATTAATTAGGGCAGCCTTAAAACAGCCCCTCATATGCAAAAATCAATGGCTAAAAGTGTATAAAAAGAGCCCAAAAAATCGAACAAGATGCAAAGGATACAATACTAGTGAACTAGAACAAGGAGGGGTGGCTAACCCCTCCACTTTTAAGACCTCAAACCATACTTTTTGGCCTTTTTTAAAATCTGAAAATCAGTTTGAGAACTAAAGCAAAAAGTGTAAAAATAAGGGCTTGAGCTATGAAATAAGGTGCAAGAGAAGGTGTTAACCCTCTCTACCCTTTGGTTGCTATCCAAACAAAAGTTTAAACACTTGAAAAGGACTCAAGACAACATAAAAACACAAGAAGTAGCTAACAAGAGATAGAAAAAGAAGTAAGAGAGAAGGTGGTAAGCTTATACCTCTTAAAAAAAAACAAGCTCTTGTTTGTAACACAAACTTGGTTCAAGCACACTCTCAAGCTTGAATTTTGATGCACAAGCCTCAACCAAGGCTCTAAGGTTATGACCTAAGGTGGTATATGGTGTATGGATATTAGTCAAGAGAGATAGGTTTGCTCAAAGGTGACTTGTAGAGGAAGAATGAGCTCTCTCTTGTGTGTATATGTTCATTTGAAATTGTTCAACCCTCAAAACAGAGGTATAGCCTCGTTTTTATAGAATTTGAGCAAAAAAGGTCAAAAATATCTTCAAAAAAAGACCGTTGGCGGGCCAAAATAGAGTGTATTGCCAGTAAGGCATGATAGGGTGCAAATGGCCACGGCCGACTCTTAATGGGACATGGTCGGGCCCTAATGTGCTGCCCTATTCCCCTATTTCAAACTCAGTGTAAGGTACTACAATGTTCAAAAATGAACCTCTGAGGTAAGAATAAGGCAAGTAGGAAGGTTTTGGGATTATTTTGGGGCTTGACCTTGGATTTCTTTGCCTAGAACTCGAGTCACACAATGTGGTTTTCATCATCGAGTGCGCTGGACCAAACGCTTAAGTCTTACGGGTGGTCAAAAATGGGGTGTCTACAGTTGCCCCTTTTTGATAGAGCTCAAAGTCATAAAATGACATGAGTGAATGTCAAAGCCCAGAGACGACCCATTTAATATAGCCGTAAGAGTTGGGCAAGAAAATAAACCAAAATACAAATACCAAAGGTTGAACTCGAATATTGCCTACGTATCTTTTTTGTGAGGAATCAAACCTGCGTAGTGCAATGGCAAAATGCAAAATGATATGCAAGAAACATAACTTATGGTGATAAAATGAAACAATGCAATGAAACATTCACATGTATGCTAACAAGCAATGAAGCAATGCAACAAGCGATAACAGGAATACAACACTTGTACAAAAGCATAAATCCAAGCAAAACAAACTAAGCCGTGTCTCGCACAGAAAGAAGTGAGTAAATAAATACGTCTCACGTGAAAGGGCAAAGGGAGTATGAACCAAACTACATCTCACATAGAAAGGATATAAGAAAATGCAGACCTAACTACAGCTCTCGTAGGCAGGGTGAAAAATGATACAAACCAGACCACGTCTCACGTAGAGAATGCAAAAAGCTCCATGCCAAACTGTGTCTCACACAAAGAGGGTGGAGAGTGGTGTGAACCCCAGGCCTACTTGACATTGTTAACCGAGTAATTGAGATCCCAACGTGTCTCACACAAGCGGAGGAAAGGTGGTGTAAAGAACAGGCACACTTGCTGTTTTTAACCAAGGGAACAATCCTAACGTGTCTCACGCGAGAGGAGAAAATGTGGTGTGAACAACAGGCGCACCAGCTATTTTTAATGAAGGGAACAATCCTAATGCGTCACACGTGCTAAGAGAAGAGGTGGTGTGAACACTGGGCATGCCCAATGTTTTTAACCGAATGAACAATCCAAGCGTGTCGCATGCGATAAGAGAAGAGGTGGTGTGAACAACAAGCGCACCTGCTGTTTTTAATCAAATAGAACAATCCTAATATGTCGCACGTGATAGGAGGAGAGGTGGTGTGAACACCGCGCACGCCCAATATTTTTAACTGAAGGAACAATCCTAACACGTTGTATACGATAGAAGAAGAGGTGGTGTGAACAATAGGCACACCTGCTATTTTTAACTGAGTGGAAACAATCCTAATGCATTGCATGCGATCGGAAGAGAGGATGGATCAATAAAAGGGGCAAACAATTCAAAACTTGACACAACGAGATTGGAAGGCCTTGGAAAGTAAAGCCCGCTAAGATAACCCAATTCAGGGTGCAAAATTGAAATGCGAATTTACGAAGAGTTAAGTATGAAGTTAACAAACTTATAGAAAATCAAAACAATTGGAGTGATACTCGAATAGGTTGCCGATTTTTTTTTTTTTTTTGTTTTTTCTTTCAAATATGAAATAACAACACGAATTACGAATTACATAACAAATAATGAAATAATGGACTAATTTATGAAATAAAGCAACAAAAACAACAAGTATGGAACAAGTAACTAATCAAAGCAACAAAACAAAACAAGAACAAAACCTGTTCCTTTTCTATTCTCTCTATTTAGTTATCTTTCCCTTTTCCTATTTTTTGCTTCTTTTCTTCATCTCTCTTTTTTGTTTTGTTTTTTTCTTTCTTTTTTCTCCTCTCATTTTTCTCCTTTCTTTTCCTTCTTCTTTCTTTTTTTCTTTTCGCCCACTATTTTTCAGTGTATTGTGATGCCTCATAGGAAGGTTTGGATGGTGTTTTGATGCAAGAGGGAAAGGTAGTAGCTTATGGCTCACGGCAGTTGAAAACACATGAGAGGAACTACTTTACTCATGGCTTAGAGTTAGTGGCAGTGATCTTTGCCTTAAAGATTTGGAGGTATTATCTGTATGGTGAGAAGTTTCAAGTGTTTTTTGATTACAAGAGTCTGAAATATTTGTTTACACAAAAAGACTTGAATCTGAGGTAGAGAAGGTGGGTAGAGTTTATAGAAGATTATGACTTTGAGTTGCATTATCATCCGGGAAAGGCCAATGTTGTGGCCAATGCTTTAAGTACGAAATCCATTGGTAGTGTGGCTAGTATTGCCATTCGGGAATAGGAGATGTTGAGTGCTATTGGTGAGTTTAACATGCATCTTGGTGAGTTTGTGGAGTCTGCATCCTTGTTTTCAGTAGTTGCACAGCCTACACTTGCGAACCGAGTGATAGAAACATAGAGGGGTGACCTTGAGGTAGAATCCCTTTGAGAGAAGATCTCCAGTGGGAAGGTAGAGAAAGGCTTGAATGTGTATCTCAATTCGAGTGTTAGATATCGTGATCGTTTTTTTGTGCTGGAGTCTTATCGAGAGGAAGTACTCCGAGAGTTTCACCATTCATGCCTTGCGGTGCATCCGGGAGGCACAAAGATGTATCATGACCTTAGTCACCAGTTTTGGTAGAGGGGAATAAAGAAAGATGTGGTCGTGTTTGTATCGAAGTGCCTTACTTGTTAATAAGTGAAGGCCGAACATCAGAAGCCAACGGGTTTGTTGCAACCCTTGCCTATAGCTGAGTGGAAGTGGGAGCATGTCACGATAGATTTTGTTGTGGGTCTTCCTAGGACTCAATGGGGCTAGTGATGCAATTTAGGTGGCAGTTGATTGATTAACCAAGTTGGCGCACTTTATATCTATGCGCGTAAGTGACTTGGTAGATTATCTTGCCAACCTTTATATTAGGGACATAGTGAGGTTGCATGGAGTCCCTGTAACGATTGTTTCGGATAGAGATCCGCGTTTTACAGCTCGTTTGTGGCAGAGCCTATAGAATGCTTTGGGCACGAGATTGACTTTTATCACTGTGTACCATCCTCAAATTGGTGGGCAATCAGAGCGCACCATTCATATTTTAAAGGATATGCTTCGGGGTTGTGCTCTTGACTTTAAAGGGTCGCGGGAGAGGGACTTGCCATTAGTGGAGTTTGTCTATAATAATAGCTTCCAGTTGAGTATTAGCATAACATCGTTGGAGGCCTTGTATGGCTGATCGTGTAGATCTCCTATGTGTTGGCTTGAGGTGGGTGATGCATCTTTGTTAGGCCCTGAGTTGGTTCAGGAAATAGCTGAGAAAGTCACTCTTATCCGTAAGAGGTTGGTTACTATTCAGAGTCACTAGAAAAGTAATGTCGACCATAGGAGAAGACTTCTATCTTTTGAGGTGGGAGATCATGTATTCTTGAAGATATCACCTAGGCGGGGTTTGATGAGATTTGGAAAGAGTGGTAAGTTATCTCCCATATTTATTAGGCCTTTTGAGATCCTTAAGTGGATTGGAGAGATAGATTATCGCTTGGCTTTACTGCCACAACTTTTCGGGGTCCATGATGTGTTTCATATTTGTATGTGTAGACATCATATTTTTGACCGACCTTAAGACTCAGACGTCATCGATTGAGCACTCAATGATCGCGCATGTTTGTGCTCGTTTCGAGTTTCCGGAGTTTTCGGCTGAGTGCCTTGCCTCTGGGCCTCTAAACTCTTTGTGTTTTGGCTTGGCTTGTGGACCATGCCTTGTTGACCTTGCCTAGAGGGAGAGAGAGGCCTATAGGCCACTTTTTGTAGTCGTAGACTACTTTTCCCTCTTGTAGGCTAGTTTCTGGTTTTCGGTTTCCGGAGCCTTCGGCCGAGCGCCTTGTCTCGGGACCTCTTAACGTTCTCCTCTTGGCCTGGTTTTTGGACCATGCCTTATTGCCTTTGCCTAGAGGGAAACAGAGGTTTGTAGACCACTTTTTGTAGTCGTAGACTACCTTTCCCTCTCGTAGACCACTTTTGTGCCCGTAGACTAGTTTTCGGGGCTTCCGGCTGAGTGCTTCGCCTTGCGGACTCTTGTCTTGCTTCCTTTTTCGTTTGGTTTTGAACCAAACCTTCTTATCCCTTTCCTGGAGAGTGGAACAGGGGTGTAGACCAGTTTCTCCCCCTGTAGACCACTTTTCTTCCCTGCCAGCCAGTTTTCTGGTCGGCCAGCTAGGATGGGTGGTATGTGGACCACTTAAAGTGGTCGGCAGCCATGCCACTACCTTCCTCTCTCTATGCAAATCACCTTTCCCCCCTTCCGACCACTTGTCCTTGCAGACCACTTTTTCTGGTCGGTCGACCAGTGGGAGTGGTTGGTCGACCACTTCAACTAGTTGGCAGCTTTCCTGCACTTTCTGCAGATATGTTTCTTGCCAGCTGTGCCAGCTGTTAGGCACAGAAAGCATCCTCCATACACGTGTATGGAGGGATTGCACCAAGCTTCTAGCTTGTTCAACAAGCTTGAAGCTTGGAATTCTATATAAGGGAGCCTCCTCCCTCTTGTCTCAAGTTGAGAATTTTGCATTAGGGCTATACATATCCCTCCATCTCTATACTTCTTCCTTTCTCTCTATATTTGTGCTTACAAGTGTCATTTCTTCACACTTTTGCACACAAACACCTAGTGAAACACCTGTGCTTTGGAGCTGAGGCACCTTGAAGCTGGTTTTGGGATTTTTGGATTGCTTTTGGTCCAAAAAAGTTGCTGGAGTTGCTGCTTTGTCCTTGTTCTTCAAGGGTAACAATGGTAAGAAACTAGCCCTTTAAAGCTTTGTTTTTGATTAAGTCTTTGGCCCTATTTGCATGATGTTTTAGGCCTAACTTTAAACTGCAAAAAGCTTTATTTTCAAGTGTTTAAGATGTTGGTTTGAGGCCTCTTTGGTGTTGGGGGGGGGGTTGTCTACCCCATTTTGTGCCTTATTTTGCTTTGTTTTGTGCCACCTCTTTAGGCCTTTGAGATCACCTTTGTTTGGCCTCTTCACCACTGAATTCCAAAGGAATTTCAATGGTGGAAAGTGTGTTTTGAGGCCCTAAATGGGTGGGGGTTGTCCCCCCTTCTCTTCTCTTATGTGCTTGTGTTGCTGGCTCACCAAGTTAGCATGTTTTTCTACCACCTTGAGGCATCTTAGGCCTTATTTTAGCATGGCATAACACTGTTTTGGGTTGATTTGGTTATCTCTTGCATGCTTCTTGCACTTGTAGTGCAATTCCACTCACTAGCCTAACATGCATCATGCTTTGGACCATCATTCTAGCATGTTTTTGGCTCCACTCCAACAAGATTTTACTCATGTTTTGCCATGTTTAAGCTCATTTTTAAGTTTTTTTGGTCATGCATGCCTTGTTTTGTATAGCCATAGTGCAATCCTGCTCATTAACTTTGAGTTTTCAAGTCACTAGCATGCATTGCTTGGGCTATTTGCATGATTTAGCATCATTTGATATGTGATTTCAGTGTACGTAGTGTGGTCATACTCTCCCATGCTTCACTCTTTCAATGCTTTTGGAAGGTTGTGCTTTATGCCTTAAATATGAGCCAATATGTATGCCATATTGTCTAAGCATTTGGGCTACCATATCAGTGTATTTTTGGTGTTATTTTGCATGATACAACTCTGTTTTTGGCTGGTTTGGCCACTTGTGGTTTGCATCTTGTACTTGTAGAGCAAATCTCACTTACTAGCCTTACATGCTTGTTGTTTTAGCTCATTATCCTAGCGTGTGTTGGCTTTACTACAACATGTTTTTGGCCTTGATTTGACATGCTCTAGGACTATTTTGGGTTGTCTTGGCCATATGGTTCATGTATTGCATATTTGTAGTGCAATGGGCTTGACTAGCCTTGTGTTTTGATGCCTCTAGCGTGCTTTGTTGGAGATGTTTGCTTGCCATGACATCGTTTAACATGTTATTTCAGAGCATATAGCATTGCCATATTCTCACTTCTTTCACTCTTTAAGTACTTTTAAGAGTTGTGCCTTTGTGCCTCAATTATGGGCCAATGCGTATGCATGCTTGTCTAGGCTTTTGAGTTCCCATCCCAGCATGTTTTGGTCTTTGTTTTGACCTAATTGAGCTCTGTCTATGGCTGGTTTAATCATTTGTGCCATGCATTGCATACCTCTTGAGTAGTCCCCTTTAGTAGCCTTCTGCCTTAGGCCTTTTAGCATGCTATGCTTGTGTTGTTTGGATGATTTGGCATCGTTTCACACGTGATTTCAGTGCATATAGTGTAGTTACACTCTCACATTTGTCATTTCTTAATCATGTTTAAGAGTTGTGTTCTTATGCTTAGTTGATGAGCCATTGCATGAGCACCACCATCTTGCCTTTCATGCCATCATTTCAGAGCATTTCGGCCTTTGTTTTGGCATGCATGAAGTCAGTTTGGGGTTGGTTTGGTCCATTGAGCATTGCATTACATAGCCTTTGTGTTGTATCATTCACTAGCTTTCATGCTTAGGGACTCTAACTTGACATGCTCATGTTGTTTGCATGTTGTTTGGAATGTTGTTGCATTGCATTGCGTTTGGACTGAAAGTTAATCCAAACACAAGAAACGAGGGACATTTCATACTTGTAGTGATGAAACGTGCCTCATTTCTCAGTCGCCGACCCTCTTGATCAGGCATGATAGAGGTGGAGGCTTCTTATGTGTTATTTGTGCATTTATTGACATTGAATTGTGCAAACTTGGCTTCTTGGCCATCGTGCATTGCGATACTCGGTTGGTGGCCTGAGAGTCGAGAACCGCACTCCCTTGAGCTTGAGAAATGATAGAGAGGGTGGTTGTGTACACATACCTTACAAATACACTGCTGTGCCCCTTCTTGTTTTTTGTTGCAGCAAAACTGGAGTGTGGCAGAATTTCTGGTCGGCAGACCAGTAAAAGTGGCTGGCCGACCACTTTTTCTGGTCTACAGCATGTTTAGGTGGTCTATAGGTGGTCTACAGCACCATTTTCTAGTCGGCAATGCACCAGGAGGTCCCCATTTTGGAGTAGAAGCTATCTGGAGGTTTGTGTAGTGTTCTGAGATCAAAATCAGAGGCAATTCGGGGCATAGTAATGGATTTCCGAGCAAAGTTGAGCATACATACATCCCTCGTCCAGAGGCCATTTCAGCGCTTTTGTTAACTTAGAATAAATTGTTATCTTAGTTAGCATTCGTTGGTTTTGTAATTAGTTAGTTAATGCGTTTAATTAATTAATTCATTTTGTGCTTAGATTAGCGCTTTAATTAGCTTAGATTAGCTAATTGTTCAAATTCATTTGAGTTGTAATATTTAGTTAACTTGTTAGTTAATTAGTTTTGTTTTGTAATAATTAGTCTAATTAGATTATTAGATTAGTTAAGTAGCTTAGCTTAGCGTAGCTAGCTTGTATTATTTATTCGGACCCTCCGTCGAGAGGGCCAATGTTGTAATAAGTGTGCGTGTGTGTTGCATGTCTTCCAACCCCATTTCTTTCTCCCTTTTACTTATCAGATTTTGATGGTTAGTTTTAGGGCATGTTTCAATTAGCATACTTATGTTAGCATGTTTGCATCCATTCATCTATCTTGCATGCACCGGGCTCGGCGCATCATACAAACTACATTGTATTTCAATACCAATTTGAATACATGTTATCAAGTTGCATTCATATGTCATTCTAGATAGCCGAGCCTATCTTAGTTGCATTTTGCATGTGTTACTTTAGGCATTTGAAACATAGCTAGGATCATGCATTGATTTCTAACATAGCTTCTGTTTTGGCTTGGAGTACACTGTGAGTGTTTATGCTTTAGCATCCTTGCATGCGTGTAAGTGATTACCATGATAACATGCTTGCCATGAGGCTATCTGCTTAAGTGTTTAACTGCCTGAATGCCTGTGGATGAAGGCTTCATTACTTGAATCAGAACAATTCATCAAAATGTGTGTTTTAAGCCCACTTGGAGTGGCAAAATCTTGTTTTTCTAAGCCCACCTTGTTTGGTGGCAAATCCGCATCTCAGCCTACTTGCGAGTAGCAACTACAAACTATTTTCGAAAAACAAACATGAGTTGTTTTGTTCCAATCCGCGTGATTGAGTCTATACTTGTATGCTGTGCGCATCACATAGTAATGTTAGCTAATAATTGGAATAAGAATGCATGTGTTTTCAAAAACAACATATTATGTTAGTAGAGGCCGATCCTTTGATCGAGCGAGCGGGGGTGCTCATTTCAGGACCTTCCCTTCTCGTACCCAAGTTCCCGAGCTGAGGCAACTTTGGTGATGACAGACACATGGCCTTAGGCACGAGTCAGGGTTTCCTAAATTTCCCAAAAACAAAATATTTAGGTGGCAATTCTGAAATCTGGCAAAGCAGTCCATGTTTGGTGTTTTTTGATTAAAATAGATTTTCCAAAACGATTTGCCGAATTTGGACTCTTTGGTGATTTATCAGTCTTACATTGCACTTTGTAAGATTAGATTCAGAATCGTAACAGGAGTCCGAACTATAGTAGCTAGAACTACAATTCGCGCCCTCGCGCGCGGAGCAGAGTTTCGGGCGGTCTACAGTATGCTTTGGAAGTATGAGTCGAATCCATTGCACGTGTTGGATTGGACCGACTTAGAGGTAGATGAGGATGCCTCGTATGAGGAGAGATCGGTGAGAGTCTTGGATACTCGAGACCAAGTCATGCGAGGCAAGACAATTTCTTTGGTGAAAGTATTGGGGCGACATCACGGAGTCAAGGAAGCAATTCGGGAAATTGAGTTAGAAGTCTGTGAGAAGTATCTAGACCTATTTGTTGATATTTGAGCATGTATTGAAACTTTTGTTATGTTAATTAAATATAAACATTATATATGTTTTGGAAATGTAAATTGTATATTAAGTGTTAAGAACTTGTTCATTATGTTGATGAGAATAAGTGACCGGCGGATGGGTCATGGTATTGGAATTGATTGATTATCATTGTTGAAATTGGTTTAAACATGATTTTAACGTTTGATTTATGATTTCGGGGATGAAATTCCTTAAGGGGGGGGGGAGGTTATAGCGTTCTTGGTTTAAACCCGACCCACTGATGTTTTGAACCTGGATTTCATTTGTCTTATTTACATATTCGTACCGTGTTTCTCCTTATTTCTCTTTGAGTTTACGTATTGAAGTGTCTTGGTTGTGTTTGGAACAGGTTGGTTTCTAGTTGGTTCAAACTGTTGTTGTCCAAATTTTGGCCTGTTCGCTTGAGCGAGCTTTGTGAGCTCTCAGTACTTTTGCAGGCCTGCAGAGATACTGGGGAAGTAGTGTTCTTCGCTCGAGCGAGACTTCTTATGCTCAAGCGATAGTCTTCTATTTGTAAAACTTCTAGGAGATTATATTTTACGCTCAAGCAAAGATTCTTGTACTCGAGCGAAATAACATATTGTGTCTGGTCACTCGAGCGACAACTCTTGTGCTCGAGCGAGCTGTGCGTATATTAGTTTGTAAACAGGCCATTTTACATCACTTTATATATATATCTAAAACATTTGAAAACTCTAAGTTGAGACCCTCTCTCTCTACAAATACACCAAGATCTACCATCTTCTCCACCCTACTCCATTTGTTAAAAAGGTAAAGCTCACCTAGAGCTTTGTTTTCATTCGAATAGAGTTGGGTTTTGGCATTGTTGAAGTGTCATCTCTTTCTCTCTCGCCTTCTAGCTTTGAGGTAGGGATTCTTTACACTATTTTATGATTTTTAACTTAGCTATTTGTTTTTATAAAACAATCATGTGATTTTGGAGGATTTTGAACAAACCTAAGGTTTTGGTTTAAAATCAAAAGAGGGGTTTTCAAATGAATGTATTGAAAATGATTGTGGGGTTGGAAATGGGGTTGAGTTATGATCAAACTATTGATTTTGATGCTTGGACAAATTTTAGAAGAAAAATGGGTTTTATTCTAAATGGTTCAAATGTTTATTTTGTATAAATAGATGGAATTAATGTTTAAAATGTGAAATTGGATGGATATTGATATGGATGATGGAGTTGGATATGTATTATCGCTCATATCTTAAATTTTGGAAAGGTTATTTATATTGAAGATTTTATATCTGTTTAGAAATATTTGTTTTGGGCTATTAGTGAAGGATAACTATGATTGTTGTAGAAATTGCATGAGAATTAGGTGAATTGAAACTAATTTCTTATCTTTGTATTTTGAACATTGTTACTTATTTAATACATTGCATATGTAAATGTAATTGAGAAGATGGGTGAATGTTGGAAAGAGGTGTGTATCACAAAACTAAGTTGGCCTGTGTGTCCAGGGTGAAAGTCCCCAAAAACGCGAGTATACATGGGTGCTGATTCCCACAGATGAAATATCCTTAAAATGGCAATAGTAGCGCTTGTATAGGCTACGTTTGCATGGATACCGTTTGACGGTTTCCCGCGGATAAAATATCCGTGAAAGGTTGTACCGGTTGAGAATTCCCCATTGTTTTCTATTTTAAAGGACATGATTTCAAAATTCAGATATAAATTGAGCATGGCATGGTTTTTGAGAAAGAAATGTAAAACGTTGTGGTCGTAAGCATTGCATATGCATCTCACTCTTATATCTTTGTTAAGATTTATATATTGTGTTGGATTATTTCTACTGGGCTTTGGCTCACTCTATTTGGAAAACTATTTTCAAGTGTTGGTAAGATGCCTTCTCCAAGGCAGTAGATTGGGAGGATTGAAGCAAAAGCTTTATTTTTGTGTTTACTTGTTATTATTTTGTACAAGCCTAGGAATTTATATGTATTAAGCTTAAGACTCACTTTTGATGTAACTAAGCATTATCTTTGAAAGTTGTAGCCTTCGGGGCATTTCCATTATCTGTTTAACTTCTTCTTCTTATTTTGTTATTAACACATGCTATAGATTCAGGGTTAGGACTTATGAATGCATATTCACATGTGCCACCTCTTTTGTACAACTGAATTTCATGAAATGGAAGGATATTGTATTCTAATTTATGTTGTTATTTAATTATTGTTACAATTGGTTTATCATAATTATTTTGGGGGCATTACACCGCTGATCACCTACATACATATATATAACGGAGTAAGCGAAAGCCCAATTAATAACATCAAAGTAAAGAGGTTATTGAGTTCTAATATGGAAATAAAATCATTCTCATATAAATACTGTATCATAGCGGAATGACCTCAGGTCCAATATATGACAGAACAACCTCAGGTCTAATATATATAGAGATACAGAGCAGAACAGATCATAATTATCAGAATGACCTCGAGCATTACGACGTTGAGTCTATTCAATTACAGCTATATAATGACCATTGGGTCATCACATAACAGATATCTAGACTTATTAGATGTGCAAAAAATTAGATAAGTGGAACAACCTTGGGTCCATCTCATTGAACATACGAAACGACCTTAGGTCTATCATATCAGTTACTGTAGACACCCCATTTTTGACCGACCTTAAGACTCAGACGTCATCATTTGTGCGCGCGATGATTGTGCATGTTTGTGCTCGTTTTGAGTGTTCGAAGTTCTCGGCTGAGTGCCTCGTCTTTGAGCCTCTTAACACTCTGTGTTTTGCCTTCTTTTTGGGCCAAAACTTGTGCCTCTTGTCTGGGGGGGGGGGGGGGGGCGGGGGCGGAAGGCCTTGCCGGCTTTTCTCCCTTGTAGGCCACTTTTCTCCCTTGTAGGCCACTTGAAGTGGTCGGTCGGCTAGGGGAAGTGGCTGACGGCCAATGTTCTCCTTTTTTAGATATTTTCAGATCTTTTGAGCCAGCTGCTGAGCACTGAGGCTCATCCTCCATACACGTGTATAGAGGGATGAATACAAGCTTTATGCTTGTATTCCTATATAAAGGGTGGTCCCTCCCCCTTTCTTGAGTTTCTGACATTTTGGAAGCAAAATTTTACTCTCTCTAGAACTCTCTCTCTCTCTCTCTCTCTCTCTCTCTCTCTCTCTCTCTCTCTCTCTCTCTTTATATTGTGCTTGAAAGTGAGCTTTCTTTGCATTTTTTACACACAACCTCTTAGCCAACTTAGACTACCTTGTTGCTGAGGTGCTTGAAGGTCTTGTTTGGGCTTTTGAAGGCTGGTTTTGGCTCAGAAGTTGCTTGTTTGTTGCTGTGCTTCTAGGGTAAGGCATTTACCCCTTTCAAGCTTGTTATTGTACACTAGTTTGGGCCACCTTCGCATGCTGTTTTAGCCTAGTTGTCAACTACAAAACCCTCGTTTTCTAAGTGTTAAAGATGGTTGTTTAAGGCCCTTTTGGAGTTAGGGGTGGTCCACTCTCTTTTGTAGCTTTATTTGCCAAGCTTTGTGCCATCTTTTAAAGCCTTTCAAACAATCTTGTTTTGGCCTTTTAACCACTGAATTCTAAGGGAATTTCAGTGGTAGAAAGTTGGTTTTGAAGTCCCAAAGAGGAGGGGGTAGCCTCCCCTCCGTGTGCTTTGTTTGCATGTGTTGATGGCCTAATAAGTGAGCTTCTATTTCTACCTTTTTGAAGCCTAGTTCAAGCATTTTTTTGGCTGGTTAGAGCACCTCTTGTTTGCCTCTTACACTTGTAGTGCAATCATGCTTACTAGCTTAACATGCTTAATGAGTTAGCCTATCATTGTAGCTTGTGTTAGCTCCATCTCAGCATGCTTTTGCTCATGTTTTGCCATGCTGTAACTCTGTTCTGAGTGGTCTTGGTCCTTTGAGGCTTGCCTTGCATAGCTATAGTATAAATGGCTTTACTAGCTTTGTGTTTTAGGCCCTCTAGCATGCCTTATTTGTGATGTTTGCATGATATGGCATCATTTAGCATGTGATTTTAGAGCATATGTCTTTGTCATACTCTCATATATATCGCTCTTTAATTGCTTTTGAGAGGTGTGCTTTGTGCCTTGTTTATGAGCCAATACATGAGCATGTCTTTCTTGCTTTTCATGCTACCATTTCAGATTGTTTTGGTCACTATTTTAGCATGTTTGAGGTCTTTGTAGGGCTGGTTTGACCATTTGAGCATTGTATTGCATGCCTCTAGTGTTGTTTCATTCACTAGTTTTAATGCTTTTGGCCTTTAACATGTTGTGCATGTGTTGTTTGCACGTTGTTGTATTGTTTTTCATGCCACTTTAGCACTGAAATATCTGCCATCTCCCACATTTCTTCACTTTTGATTTGTTTTGAGGGTTAGTTTACCGTGTGCTTGTGTTTAAGCTTGATAGAGTTTGTGCTCAAATGGCTTTAACCCTCTTATGAGGATTCCTCCTAGCCAAAGGCATGATCTCTCTCATGCTCTAAACCATTCTTTTGGTTAACCCCTCTCTTTTTAGGGGACTTTCACATTTGGACAAATCAAGTAAAGAATGGTTTGGAAATGTAAAATGAGTAAACAAGAAAGTAGACAAGTAAAACATGAATAAGATAAGCATTCGTGTTGCATTGCATGTGTTTGGATCGGACGTTAATCCAAACACAAGAAATGTGGGATGTTTCATACTCATAGTAATGAAACGTCTTGCATTTCTTGGTCGCTATCACCCTTGATCATGCATGATAGGGCGGAGGCACTTTGAGTCTTATGTGCGTATTCACTAAGCTTTTATAAGCTTGGTTTTTGGGCCATCATGCATTGAGATGCTTGGTTGGTGGCTTGAAAGCCGAGCGCCACACTCCTTTGAGCTTAAGAAATGATGAGGAGTGTGGTAGTACACACATTTCCTTGAAGATACATTGCTATGCCTTTGTTGTTCTCTATTGCAGCAAAACCAGAAGCTTGGGAAAACAGGTGGCCGACCGGCCACTTGAGGTAGCCGACCGATCACGTTTACTAGCCGGCCGGCTAGTTAAGGTGGCCGGTAGCCACTTTTTGTGGCCGATCGGCCACCAGTCCATTTATGTGCAACAATGATCCTATTTTGGAGTAGAAGCAGTGTGGAGGTTGGTTCAATGTTCAAAAACCAAGGCGAGTGCAAACAGAGACAACCGACGGCAAGGCGATGTGTTTCCGGGATGATGCCAATTGAGCATGTATGTCTCCCTCGCCCGCGAGGCTGTTTAATTTCTTTAATTAGTTAGAGTAGCTAATTAATCATTCAATTTGTTTTGTAATATTTTAATTAGCTTAGTTAGCTAGTTATTCAATTTCAATTGTGTTGTAATAATTAATTAGCTTAGAATAGTTAATTAGTTGGTTTGTAATAATTAGCTTAGCTTATTTATTCACACCCTCCTTCGAGAGGGCATAATGTTGTAATAAGTGTGCGTGCGTGTGTGCATGTCTTACAACCCCACGTCTTTCTCCCTTTTATTTATCCGCTTTCGATGGTTAGATTAGGGATCACGTTTTGATTAGCATACCTTATGCTCGCATGCGTGCATCATTCATTTGTCTTGCATGCACCAAGCTCGGCGCATCATTCAAATTACATCGTATTTCAATACCTATTTGAATACGTATATCAATTATTGCATTCATATGCCATCTTCGATAGCCGAGCCTATTAATTGCATATTGCATGTGTTACATTAGGCATCTTAACATAGCTAGGATCATGCATTGATTTCTAACTAGCTTTTGTTTTGGCTCGGAGTACTCGGTAAGTCATTACGCTTTAGCATACTTGCATGAGTGTGAGTGTTGCCATGTTTAGCATGCTTGCCATGAGGCTATGTGCTTATTTGATATACTGCATGAATGCCTGTGGGTGAAGGCTTTGTTGCCTGAGTTGGAACAACTCGATGATTGTGAGTTTTAAGCCCACTTTGCGAAGTGGCAAATCATGTTTTAAGCCCACTTGAGGGTGGCAAATTTGCGCTTTAGCCTACTTGCGAGTAACACTTTCAAACCATTTTCGAAAAACAAACACGAATTGTTTTGTTCCAATTCTTGCGATTTTAGTCTATACTTGTATGCTGTGCGCATCACATAGTAAAGTTAGCTAATAAGTGGATAAGAACACATGAGGTTTATAAAACAACATATCAATGTTTAGTAAAGGCCGATCTTTGATCGGGCGAGCGGGGGTGCTCATTTCAGGACCTTCCCCTCTCGTACCCAAGTTCCTGAGCTGAGGTAACTTTGGTGATGACGGACACGTGGCCTTTGGCACGAGTTAGGGGTTCCTAAATTTCCCAAAAACAAAATATTTAGATGGCAACTCTGTAATCTGGCAAAGCAGTCCAGTTTTGGCATTATTTGATCTAAAATCTGATTTTCCAAAATGATTTGCCAGATTAGACTCTTTGGTATTTATCAGTTTCACATTGCACTTTGTGAAATTAGATTCAAAACCGTGACAGGAGTCCAAACTGTAGAAGACCAATTCGCACCTTCTCTGCAAGGGGGGGCGCGTGAAGAAAGTTGGGTCTACAGTTACACAAAGCGACATTAGGTCCATTATATGCATTCATACTAATGAATCACATTTGCAGATAGAATGCTTATTCATACTTACAAAATCATTAGTTCAGAAAAAGCTTATCAATTTGATACAATCAGAAAAATAGTATATAAGAAAATATCTTTATTAAGATATTACTCACAATGATTTGGTTGTTGATATAGCTTTGCGAATAAACCTACAGAATTCATAACATATGCATATATTGAATCATATTGCTTAAACGAGTCGTTCTCTAACTTATTTAATTCTCTTAGGCTTTATTCCAACTCATTAATTCATTTAGGATGCTCAATTTATGCCTAAGAATGCTCAGAAAGGAATGAGAATGGAATTGTGAACAAAATATAACTTTTCAAAATATGCTAAAATAGGGCACTTCGCTCGAGTGCAATATTGGCCGCTTGAGCGGACCACATGGTTTGCAAAAGTAGTGGATGGTCCAAATCTAGGCTTGATGGTCGCTCGAGCCAATATGCAAAGTAAAAGGTGGTCGCTCCAGCGGTCACATGATCACTCAAGCCAACTGCAAATGGCTACAAAAATACTGGATGCATGAGATGTGCGGTCGAGTGACAACTTGTTTGCTCGAGCGATGCGGTCGAATTCTAGGTTTTCCAGAACACAGCTTAAACTTCAAAACAAAAGTTTAATGCCAAAAACCTTTGCATGACATGTTCTAAAACACATAAACACCTTTAAAAACATGAATTCAAAGCCCACTTCAAACCTTATGCAAAACTTCATGAATTCATCTTGCATGATTCAAATGACTTCAAGTTCTTTTCCAAAACTCTCAAAACATGGAATTAAGCTTCAAAACTTCATAATTCATGAATGCATGTAAGGTATGATCCTTAATTTAAACATAGAAGACAAAAATCATGCTCAAAATGATGGAGTTCAACAAATTTGTGCATTTATGTATGAATTGACTCAAATTCATCATCTTTAGCTCATTTATTGTATTTAATTATATAATCCTCTTGTATTCACATACTTGATAGCTTAATCTCACAAATTAAGGTTCAAAAGCTTACCTAAGATCTTCAATTGAGCTTGTATTAGCAATTTCTTGAGTTGTTCTTCACAATCCTTCAATCTCCTTGCCTAATCTTCAAGCCAAGCTTTTCCTCTCTCTAATATTAAGTTCTCTCTCTCTCTCTAAAGCTCTTTTTCTCATATTTTTGAGTGAAAAATGATGAGCCTAATCTCATTCTTAACATATATGTAAGGTTTAGTTAACTTAATACACTAATCACAAGTTAAGCTAATTACTTAGAGCTTAAGGCTAATCAAACAAACTTAATTAAACTGAAATAATCTAATTAATTTTGAACTGAATCAAACTTTAATCAAACATTAGGCTCTAAAAATTATGCCATTCACAATAAACTAACCAATTTCTGTTTCTAATGCCATTAAGGCCTTCAATTTCAGATTATAATAGAAATCACAACAGATATTCCTACGATTAACAGAAATGAATCCAAGAATCATATTAAACATATAATTAGCATTCAAATTTACACTAAGCACATAAGCACATGCAAAATTAAAGGATTAAAAGCATAATATGTGATGGGGTTGTCACACTAGTTAATCCCATTTGTTTAGACTTTTATACCTTGAGGTCATTTTTTTTGGATTTATATTTGTTGTTGGACTATTATACCCTTATTTTGTTGTTTCTACGTATTACACACAAATTAAAATATACATGTTTCCATATTTTGCTCTTTCTGTTTTAGTAGTTGTGTTCTTCACATTTTGATGTTGATTTAGTTGATACATTTTATCAACGTGTTTCATTTCTGGTATGATTTTGTGTGTGGTGGGTGTGGGATCTCCCAGAGGGTATCTAAGTGCGCCCAATAGTTCAAATTCCTGCTTGGTTTCACGAGTGTAATATGAAATAGAATAAGAGTCCAAATCTGACAAATCCATAGAAAACCACCCATCGTACGAAATGCCAAACTCGGACTACATCACTAGACTTGGAGTCGCCACCTAATCTTTTGGAAAAATTAGGAAACCCATAACTTGTGTCAAAGGCCAGTGTTTGTCACAACCAAAGTGTCTCGGTTTGGGAACTTAGGTATGAGAGGAGAAGGTCATGAATTGAGCACCCCTGCTCACTCGGTCAAAGATCGGCCTCTACTAATTTGCAATATGAGATTCACTTCTAAGATATGCTCATGTTTCAATTATTGACACTACTTTACCAAATGGAGCAAACAAATATAGACTAAATCACTTGTCTTGGAACATTTTGATCTCTTGCATTTCAAAAAGGATTTGAAATGTGCAACTCTAAAGAAAATAAGAGTTCACAAGCATAAAGATCAAAATCATCCCAAGTCAAGCGAACAAGCCTCCACCCACTGGCAATCAATGAGGTATCTCATATAAGCACATAGCCACATAGTAGAATGCTAGATGTAATAGAAGAAAGAAACACGCACAAGCAAGATGCCAAGATGAAAGAGGCTTATTTAGTACTTCTCTGCACCCGCCAAGTGCAATAATGTTAGAAAGCATGCATGTTCCTAGATACGACTAGCTAATGCGAATATATACACAAGAATGCAATTAAAGACTCGGCTACTAGCATATGACATGTGAAACATTGCAACACATGGGACTGCACACAAAATCACATAAGAAATGATAAAACACTAAGTATAATGAGTTGCTTTAATGCATGAAAAATGGATGCAAAGCATATAGATGATGAATAAAGAAATAAAATATGATGCCAAGAACAATATGGAAAGCCCAAAATAAAAGGGATAGACAAAGGAGAGAAGAGAAAGATGAATATGCATACATCTAAACTAAAGAAGTAATCTAGCAAAAATGATGGAAAAAAATACGAGAAGAATGGAATCTAAATGGATCAATTACACTAATATGACTATCAAATGAAAATATAGAAGCTATCAAGCAAAAGAAGCTATGAAACAAAGTAATGAAAAGAAAATATGCCAAAGTGCTTCTTTCACATACAAATGTAAGAGAGAAGCACTAATCCTCTTAAAATGCTACTAGAAGCTAGACATAATGAATTCATCCTCAATCACCATGAGTGATGACAGGATGAGATCTGTCCAAGCTATGGAAGCTTTCCAATGAACACGATAGAGAATTTCTTTCACAAATATTAAGAGATGAGAGGAAGAATAACAATAATCAAAATGAATCACAATCCATCATTTCTATCCTAAAGGCAATAATAGAAAGGATAGATTGGCTTCATTGATCATCAAGTGAGAAGAACTATCACATGATCGCAAACTAAGGCAATGAAACTAAAAATCAAGGAAATAAGATGGCATCTATCCCTTTTTCATAGAAAAGAGCAAAATGATGCCCAAATCTATGTAACAATGCATAGAGAAGATAGATCACCATTTATTTTCAAGATAAAGCCATGTTTGGCTTCCAAGAAAATAAGAGAGAAGATGATGGGAAAGTAAGAGAAAAAGCTAAGAAACACAAACAACCAACACAAAAAATGGAACCTCATTACAAGGATTAGAAGCCCCATTGATCTTCCTCATGGAAAATGGATATAAACACCCATTTCCATGGAGAGAAGAAAGTTTCCTAATCCTAGAAGAAATGATGTGTTTGGTTTCAAAGAAAAAGAAGAAAGAAGGCAAGAGAAAACACAAATATCACATTCTCTAATAATCTAATTAACCTTACAAAACAACTACAAATGCTTATCAAAACATAAGCAAGAGTTGGATCATGATAGTTAAATATGTTTGGATGATGAGAAAATTGGTGAGAAAATGAAAAGAAACAAAGATAGTTACCAAAACTAATTAAAGGGTGAGACTAAAACACTCTATACAAGTCCATAATCAACTCAAACACATAAAGAAAATCCAGAGAAAGGGTGTTTGGGATGAGAAAATAAAAGAAAAAAAAATTCTAGAAAGATACAATTCTCATAATTTAAGCAATCTTATGGAGGGGTGGCAAGTCAGCTCCACTATTCACATGCTTAATCACAACATATTCAATTAGACATACTAAATTAGGCGTGTTGACAAGAGAGAAAAGGAAGGAAAGTAGAAGAGAAAGTGATGAGAAAGTTTCAAAAGGTTACCTCAAAGATGGAAGAGCTCTTTGAGTTTGCAATCTTCTTTGTCTAATCACTCTGTAAGCTCTGAATTCAATCTTCAAATCCCAGCAAGAAGCTTCTTCTTCCAAGCTTTAATGGCGTCTTGTATGTATATGTAAATATATATATAGACAGAGAAAGAGAGAGAAAGTAAGAGTCATGAACAAGAGAGAGTTATTGTATCTCCTTTGCTTCTCTAACTCTTCAACCCTTGAAAAGCTGAATAAAAGGTGTTTTTATAGCCTAGGAGGTGCCTTGGTCGGAAATTCTCCTGTGAATTGCAGAAAAGCACATTCTCACTTGCATGGGGGACCATCTTCTAAAAATTGCTTTGTTTGTCACCAAAACCATTGGGCTTACCAACTTTCATTTGGCCATATCTTTCTTGTATAGCCATGGCAAAAGGCTATAGGCATGTAAGAAAGTTGTATGATTGGTCTAAAAATATATGATCGGGTCTAATGTTAGGTAAAAAGCATGTCTCTGGAGGATTCTCTCCATCCATGTTCATTTCTACTTTGTTATCGGTCCTTTTTGTAGAAGATACTATGTTTTTGATGAAAATACAAGCTTTGAACTTAATAGAATGCTTGGATTTCACAAGTTTGAAAACATTTCAAAAATGGTTTTAAAGGGTTTAAAACGGTTTCGGCCAAAACAGGTGTAAGATTGGAATCTGCTTCTTTGGATTGCTGAGGATAATTGAAGTTTTTGCATCTTTGCTTTCATCATTGAGTGATGAAATAGGGTGTCTATAGTAGGGTTTTGTTGTGGTTATTGTTATCGGAGTGAGAGAGGACGATTTAAAGCGTTGTGTATTCCACATTCTTGCTCATATGTGGTGGTTTCTTCCATAGTTATTGTTCGAAGCTCTAGTTTGTTATTTACCTGTGCAAAATCAGTCAGACATTGAACAAAGAGAACGAGTACAAAATTGTATTTTGAAGGTTAGTGTCGTGTTTGTTTTGGAAATGCATGTACATTTATGTTTGGTAACAGATTATGTACATTTTTTGAAATACATAGAAATTCATGTACATTTTTCAAAACTAGCTTTAGATTTTTTTTTCTTTTTCTTTTTTTGGAAATGCATGTACATTTTTGTTGTAATGCCCCCAATTTTATTACTTGGATACATTTCCAAATTCCTTATTAAAGTCCAACTTCATAATACAAGTATGGAAATAAAAAGTACAAAATGAATAATTAAAAAGTATTCTCTCTCTTGAAAAATATAATTGGTGGAACTTACAATATCACAAACTACAATCCACGACCTTAGACTTGCATCGAATATTACAAAATAAATAATTACAATGCGTGAACAACATCATTTTTATAACAAATAAACTTTTTACCCACAACCAACAAGAACTTAGTCCTCTATTGAAAACACTTCTTGATCCTTGAAGGAAGCAACTTACTCCACACTTGAAAATGGTTTAACAAAAAGGGATGAACACGAAGGTCTAGTAGGGATTCATAATGATTCTAAACAATAACATTTCATAGATAAAAATGATCATGATGCTCGATGTTATACGTGTATACATATGGTGTCATTTGATACACAAAAATAACCAAGAAATATCATTTCTTTTTCTTTATGCTTACGAGTCATTTATCATATTTTCAAAAGAGACCAATTCCTTAATTCCCCTTTAGTTTCACCAAACAATTTTATTATCATTGACAATTTACAACATATAACTATGCCCATCGAGTGCTCTTCATATGACCATTATTATTCAACGAGCCATACAATAATAATCCTCATTAATTACTCTCACATTTACCAGCCTCGGTAGGGAAGGGAAATTGGGTACCTATCAATCCAATACCATAGCACTAACTATACGAGTCATCAAAACCACAACACGATTTACTGAGCGATAACCGAAAGGTATCGTAACCTATCTCAATGCGCTAAGATTTACTAGTGGCTAGCCGGAAGGAGAATGAAACCTCCATATAGCCCCAACAATTCACATGCTTTGTTTGGTGCAAGCCGGAAGGTAACCGAACCCTATCTCTATGCGCCACACTTTACCAGTCGTTATCCAGAAAGAATGCGAAACCTCCAACCATGCTTTATTGGGTGTAATCCAAAAGGAATGCGAAACCTTTTATCAATGCGCCATGCTTTACCGGTCAGAAGCCAAAAGAAGACGGATTTTTCACACCTCTCATAGGCCATCACAACATTCTAAGTTTCACAACTAAATCAATAACAAGGAAAATACACATATAGCCTATTCAACAAAAATTAACACCATTCTCCACCGATGGCCAAGGACAAGACTCTAACAACATCTAGCACAATTCTCATGAAATGAAACAAATGAAGTCTTATAAAATTCCCACAACTACAACGTCATCACATGACTTAAAACTTCAACAACACATCATCACATAGTATAATTGTCCACCATTGATCACCTTTATACTTTTCCCAATCTTATAACCGTTACTCAATTACTCAACAAATATAGACATTAACCACCATCATGTTAATCTCATAACATAATTCATTTCTATTTTCTCTTCTCATATCACATTTCTTTCCATAATAATTAATATAGTTGAAATCTATGAATTTTAGCTAATCATCTTATTTGTCAATCATGATTTAAATAAAGAAAATTAGGGCTTTTCATTTTAATCATCAAAATCATGCTCTATCATCATCATTTTATCAAAATCAACATAAAAACATAAAATTAATTCCTTAAATTCCAAATCCTAACCCAAATCTACATGCTTTTCACAAATCTCTTTCCAAACCATGATTTTATGCAATAGAAAATACCACAAGTCTATCTATAACAAGGTATTAAGAGAAGCAAAGGAAATCCCTACCTCTTGAAGAGAAAAAAGAAAACCCAAAAATCCACTGGCGACGAAATGACAATCCACTTAGATCAAAAGGAAGCTCTCGCTGAGCTCTTTGTTTTGGTATCAGGAACTAGGGGTCAAAGATGTTTAGAAATTGATGAAATCAAGGGTTAAAGAGCTAAAAAACTTAAAAATGGAGAAACGAGGGAGAGAGAAGAGGAAAGATCTGAAAAAGTGAGGAAAAGTGGGCCAAAAGTGACTTTTAAAGTGCTGACCTCAAATAGACCGCCGAAGCGATCAAAAGTTCACTCAAGTTGTCAAATTAAGCTAGAAGCTCGAATAGACTACTCACAGACTATGCTCACAAATTTTAAACAGGCATAACTCTCTTATTCGGACTCCATTTTGGGTTGTTCCTGTGTCTAAATCGAAGCCTCAGAAACAATCTCCCCAATGGTTCTAACCTCACAACAAGATTCAAAGTGTAGAGAGAAAAAATGATAAAAGAGTGAAGACTACTCCAGGATAACTATTTGAATTTGGAGTTTTTGATCCAATCTCACCCAACTATCATGTTAACGCCTCAACCAACGCTCAAATATCAAGTAAGAAGGTTCTTAATTATGATAATCAAAGATTCAAATATAATTTCGTTATACCAAGAAGTACGAAGTGCTACAACCTCCCCACCTTAGGAAATTTTGTCCTCGAAATTAAGGTTACATCAAGACTCAAGGAAAACAAACACAAAAGAAACTATAACTCTTACTCCAAAGTCTAGATCCACAGTTGGGATAATCTCCCGGATCCCCTGTTTAATACTCAATACTCCAAGGACCTCTGAGTAACAAGATCGACAAGCTAACGAATCGTAAGTTACACCCAACTCATCTACTATGATGGAAAAGAAAATTTGTAAATCAAATTAGAGAATTCCCATTGTGTACGGGTTTGGGAATGACTCCAACAAAGTAAAGCCATGAATGTCGCTAAGACCCATACAATTCAATAAAGTCTACGAGGCTAGAATCTCACAAGAAAGGTTTCCACTTAATTGACACTACCATTCAAGGCCACAACATTAGGGAAATTCATTTCTGAATTCTATTCTCAACATTACAACCTGTGATATTCAACCGTCACCCAAATATTAGCTATCACTACCACAGTGATGCCAAAACTCAATCATAATATTCTCACAATAACGATTTAAAAGATAACAATCAGATCACTAAATGACAATGCGCATTTGTCTTATAAATTTTGGGAGTCCTATCTGTGGGCGTTGTCCCCTTTTTTATATCTAAGACATGCATCCCACACCGACTTGCTTTATTGACATAGAGAGTCACCACTTAATTTTTTTAGGGGAATTAAGAAACCTTTAACAATGAAAACTAAGTTAAGGCCTAGTCCGTCACAACCAAGAAAATTCTGAGTTCAGGAACTTAGATACGAAAAGGGAAGGCCATTTACATAGAAACAACCCTTATTGGCCAATCCGAAGATTGGCCGCTACTTACTCTCTATTTTATGATTTTAGTGGTTAATTGTTCACAGAACTTTATTTTAGACCTAAAATTCTTAACTAACTTGACAATGTGATTTGATGAAAAGTGGATATCATATACTTTAGATTAATGAATAAAGCCATAATTACATAAAAAAAAAAAAGATTTTGCAAAGAAAAGTGGGTTTTGATAACCCGTGGCTTTAAACATAACCTAAAAAGCACAATATTCAAGAATCATACAAAACACACAATTTTGTGTACAAAGACCTGTAGACACCCCATTTTTGACCGTCCTCAAGACTTGGACGTCACCGTTTGAACACTCGGTGATCATCCATGTTTGTGTTCGTTTTGAGTTTTCGGAGGTCTTGGCTACGTGCCTTGCCTCAGGATCTCTTAACTTGCCTGTTCTGTGCTTGGTTTTGCACCAAGGGCTTGTCTTTTGTGCTCCTGAGGGTAGGAGGTGGCTTGTCAGCCATCCCTTAAACCCATCGGCCTTGTTTTCTTTCCACCGACCATTGGTGATGGCTGGTCAGCTCTTTGTGTGGTCGGCCGACCATTTAGTTGGCCGATGGTCTCCTTTTCTGGCCGGTACCACCTTTTTGCCTCTTTCAGGCATAGTGCATGCCAGCTGTGCCAGCTGGAGTGCACAGACTTGTCCTCTATACAGCTATATGGAGGAACTTGCCCCTTTTGCACCCTTTTGGTCTAGCTTCTTGAGGAAGCTTGGACCTTTGTCTTAGCTTCCTCAAGAAGCTTGCACCCCTGTCCCAGCTTCCTCAGGAAGCCTTGGCCCCTTTGCCTTAGCTTCCCTTAGAAGCCTTGACCCTTTTTTGTTAGCTTCTCTAAGAAGCTTAACACTTTGCCTTGCCTATATAAGGAGACCCTCCCTCTCCTTTGAGGAGGTTCAGTAAAACCAGACCTAATTACATATATCTCTGATATATATCACCCTCTCTCTCTCTA
This sequence comes from Camellia lanceoleosa, assembly GCA_025200525.1. Taxonomy (NCBI): domain Eukaryota; kingdom Viridiplantae; phylum Streptophyta; class Magnoliopsida; order Ericales; family Theaceae; genus Camellia; species Camellia lanceoleosa. The sequence continues at coordinate 88,180,422 of CM045765.1, forward strand.
TATCTCCCTCTCTTTCTTGATTTGTGTGTGTTTGAGGGCCTAAAAGTGTAGTTTGTTCTTAGTTTTGCACTAGAACACATAGTGTTACACCATACTTCGACTTGGGAGGTATTGAGAGGTTGTTCTTGGAGTTTTGAGCTAGTTTTGATCATAAAGAAGAGGCTGAGGTTGCTGTTCTTCAAGTGTTCTTCAAGGGTAACACTATTTGCATTATATTTCCCAATCTTGCACTAGTTTTTAACCCACTTTGCATGCTGTTTTAGACTTTGTGTATAACTTGAAAAAGTATTGTATTTTCATGCTTAAGATCTTTCATTAAGGTCATTTTGTTGTTTGGGGTCGACCTCCCCCTCTTAGGCCTTGTTTGGCCCTTTTTGTGCTCTCTTTGTTAAGCTTTGAATACTATTGTGTTTTGGCCTTCTCACCACTGAAATACAGTGGATTTTCAGTGGTGATGAAGAGGGTTTGAGGTCTTGCATAGGGGAGGGACACCCCTCTCCCTTTGTCTCTCTTTTGTTTGCATTTTTGGCTCATAAGAGTAGCATGCATGCTTAGTTGCTTTTGGCTTCATTTCAGAGGTTTTTGGGTGTTATTGGGTCATATTACATCTCTTTTTTTGGTCAGATTTATGCCCCTTTGCATGCATAATATACTTGCTTTGCATTCCTCCTCTTTGCCTAGAAATGCATCTTGCCTTTAAGACCATCATGCATGCATGTTCTTGCCTAACTTTGTGAAGTTCTTGGTCATATTTCATCATGCTTGAGGTTTGTTAGGCACTGATTTGATCATATTTTCCATGTTTGGTATAGTCTCTTTGCATTTTGGCTTGTGAGCCTTTAGTGTGTGAGTCATGAGCATGCTTGAGTTGGGTTGTTCTAGTGATTTTGAATCATTTCTCATGACATTTCAGTCCCTAATCCATGCTTGTATGCTTGCGTTCATCATCCCTTTCATGCCTTGAAGTGTTGTTCTTTTATGGCTTGAAATAGGTCTTAATGCATGCCTCTTGGTTTGTGTCCCTTAGCTGCCATATCAGTGGATTTTGGAGGTCCTTTTTGCATGCTAAAACTTTGTTTTGTATTGGAAAGTTCATGCTATGTTTTCTTAGGGTAAGTGTGGAGTAATGCCTTTTTATTTTTTGTGTGCTCGTGAATGCCTTCTATCTTACACCCATCCCCTAGCATGTTTTGGCATCATTCTTCGCATGCTTTTCATAGTTTAACATGAGTGTTTAATGTCCACGTATATCACCTTTGAGTGTTCTTGAGAGTACCCTTCCATGCTTGGGTTTTTGGCTCATTGGTGTTCATGTTTGCATGAGCACTTGTCCATCATTTTTGGTACTTTTGGCCACTGTTTTGGGGTGTGGCTGAGGCCTCCCATTTCAGTTTAAGACCACCCTTGTATATAGTTGCATACTTAGTATGTTGCATGTTGCATTCCATTAGTTGCATGCTTGCATTATGTCTTGTTTGCATGTTTGCATATTGTTTAGTTAGTTGCATCACATAGTCTTGTTGCATGCTTGATATGTTCATGTTTAGCTTGCATAAATAGGTAGCATGGCATTGCTTTAGGTGCATTACTTTGCATTGTATATGGCATACATTACATTACATTTTGCTTGGTTTGGGGTGTCAAACCAAGTATGAGGATTGAGAAGTGTTCGTACTTGAAGTGACGAAACACGTTTCAATCCTTGGTCGCCAATGCCCTTGATCTCAACATGATAGGGTATTGGCACTCATTTGTTTTGTTGCATACATTTACATTGATTGGAAAACTTGGTATCTTAGGCCATCATGCATTGGAATGCGTGATTGGTGGCTCGAGTACCAAGGGCCACACTCCCTTGAGTCCATAACATGATTGGGAGAGTGGCCATGCACACATTTGCTTGAAAATTCCATGCCATACACTGCTTGCCCTATGCTGCTGTCAACTGCAGGATTCTGCAGGAATAAATGGCCGACCGGCCATCTCTAGTGCCTACCGGCCAGAAATGTCCAGCCGATGACAGCATCTTTGGTCGATAAGCCTGTTCCCATGGCCGGTGACCTTTTGTACTGGTCGGTGGCCCTCCACAACACTCAGAAGGAAGCTCAAGGCAGTTCTGGAGACTTTCATAATTTCCAGAGGGGTGAGGCAATGTAAACAGAGGCAACAGTGGCATGGTACCGGGTTTTCAGGCAAGGCGGATCAAGCATGCATCATCTACGCATCCTGAGGCAGGGCTGCGGCCACCTTCCTTCTGCATTTAATTTGTTAAATAATTAGAAGTTCTGTAATAATTAATTTAGTAGTATTCCTTTGGTTGTGTAATATTTATTCGGACCCTCTGACCGAGGGCAATTGTGTAATAAGTGTGTGTGAGTGTGTGTATGTTTTCCAACCCCAACTTCTTTCTTCCCTTTTATTTACTAGCTTTTGATGGTTAGTATTAGGACATATTTAAATTAGCATACCTTATGTGATGCATGCGTGCATTCATACATTTGTCTTGCATGCACCATGCTCGGCGCATCATGCTAACTGCATTGTATTTCAAATTCCAAATTGAATACGTGTTATCTGTTGCACTTCACATGCCATGTTTAGGATAGCTGAGCCTGTCTAGATTGCATCTTTGCATGTGTTGCATTAGCCATTTTAAAACATGAACTAGGATCATGCATATGATTACTAACTAGTTTCTATTTTGGCTTGGAGTACTCGGTAAGCATTTATGTTTTAGCATCCTTGCATGAGTGTGAGTGTTGCCATGATAGTATGCTTACCATGAGGCTATATGCTTACATGTTATAACTGCCTGAATGCCTGTGGGTGAAGGTTGGATTGTTTGAGTTGGAACAACTCATTGAAATCCGTATTTTAGCCTATTCGCGAGTGTAGACGTCCCCGAACGTCCTGAGAGGATGAATCCCATTTTGTCTATCTGTGGGTCTACTACAGTTCAGGACTCAAATTGTCACAGTTCTTAATCTTAACCAAAGAGTCCAAATCCGGCAAATTGTTTTGAGAAAAAAAAAAAAGATTTTTGAAAGAAGTGCCAAACATGGACTGCTTTGCCAGATATAGAGTTGCCACCTAAATATTTTTTATGGGGGAATTTAGGAAACCCTGACTCAGTGCCAAAGGCCATATGTCCGTCATCACCAAAGTTGTCTCGGCTCGGGAACTTGGGTACGATTGGGGAAGGTTAGCTATGAGCACCCCCTCTCGCCCGATCCGAAGATCGGCCTTTACTAACCGTGATATCCTCTTTTGAAAACGTTATGTGTTCTTATTCCGGTTATTAGCCTAGAATTACTATGTGATGCGCACAACACAAAAGTATAGACCAGATCGCTTAACTTGGAACAAAACATTGCATATCCGTTTGTTTGGAAAAAATGCTTTGGAATTCGCTACTCGCAAGTAGGCTAAAACACGGATTTTAATGAATTGTTCCAACTCAAACAATCCAACCTTCACCCACAGGCATTCAGGCAGTTTATATCACATAAGCATCTAGCCACATGGTAAGCATGCTGTCATGTTAACATTCACACTTGTGCGAGATGCTAAAGCATAAAATACTTACAATGTACTCCGAGCCAAAACAAAGAACATGTTAGCAATCATGCATGATCCAAGTCCATGTTAAGTGGCTAATGCAGCGCATACAGAATGTCACTAGAATAGGCTTGGCTAATCTAAGGATGACATGTGAAATGCACAGATATCATGTATTCCAGTTAGATTTGAAATACTTATGCAGTTAGCGTGATGCGCCGAGCCCGGTGCATGCAATACTGATGAATGATGCACGCATGCATAGCATAAGGTATGCTAAATTAAACATGTCCTAATACTAACCATCAAAAGCAGGTAAGTAAAATGAAGAAAGAAGTGGGGGTTGGAAGACATGCACACACACACCCACACTTATTACAAATTCGCCCTTGCTCGGAGGGACCAAAAGAATAATACGATTAATTAACCTACAAGCTAATTAATTATTACAGACCAATTAAACTAGCTAAGCAAATTAACTAATCTAATTTAAGCAATAAGCAGCCTCGGAAAGAGGGTCCAATGCATGCGCGCTCGGTTCTGCTCGGAAGGCCACTGCCATGCACAAGATGCCTCTGCTTTGGCTGTTCTGCTCTTCTGAAGACTACACAAGTCCCAGGATATGCTCTCTGCACACTGTGGAATGCCATCGGCTGAGGGAATTGGTCACCGGCCATAGAGAATGGTCACTGGCCACAAAATGAGTTATCGGCCACTGATGGATGGCCAGTTGGCACTAAAGATGGCCGGCCGGCCAAATCTTCCTGCAGAATCTGTGTTGATAGCAACAGAGGGCAAAACAAAGCATGACAATGCATTTCAAGCAATGTATGCACCAAACCACACCCCTTATCATGTGTATGACTCAAAGGAGGATGGGCCTCGATTCTTGGACCACCAATCGCGCATTTCCATGTATGATGGCCCAAAGAATCAAGTGTACATCTTGATATGGAATGCAATGCACATAATTAAACAAAGGGGCTCAACCTCTATCATACTCAACTCAAGAGGCAAAGCATGCATGCCAATGCAATGCAATCCTAAGCATGTGAACTAACATGCAACATGGCAATGCAATGTGTATATGCAAGTATGCAAGCAAACATACAAGGTGAGCATGCAAACAAGCAAAAGGAATGGACTTGAACTAATTTAGGCAGCCCTCAAACAAGCCTAAAACAGTGGCCAATGCTATGGAAATGAGGGCCAACACACACACTTACATGTACATGTTGATGGGCCAACACTTAAGCATAAAACAAGCAACTTTTAATCACACTTAAAGAGACTAAAGATGGACAATTAGCATGCAATGTAAGCTCTGAAAAACATGTAGGAAATGATCCCAAATCAACCTACTAATGCAAGCTAAGCATGCAACCAAGCCCAAGGACCTAAAGTATGATCATATGACACATGAAGCAAATGACCAAAATGGATCAAAACAGTCCCAAATCATGTTAAGGCAGGCCCCAAAAACCACTTAGATGGCATCTAAATGATCTACTCATAGAGGCATGCACAAATGCTTGAACATGGAGCATACAACACAACCTCTTAAAGTATCAAAGGAGTGATAAAATGCAAGCATGTAAACATATTACAAGGACTGAAATGACATGGTGAGTGGTTCCAAACCACTGAAATGATGCAAGTAAAGCATGTTACACACTCACACACCTAAGGTTAACAAGCCAAAATGCAAGGTGGCTATATTAAGCATGTGATGGTCGACCAAAACAACCAAAAATAGAGCTTAAGCATGCTAAAACAAACACAAAATCTTTACAAAGCTTGGCCAAAATCATGCTAGAATAAGGGTCAAAACCTAAAGCATTTTAAGGCCTAAACATGGCATTACAAGGCATGTATGCTAAGCAGGCATGGTGTACCAAAACCAACTCAAAATAGTGCTAAATCATGACATAATAAGCACAAAAAATAGCTAAGGCATGGTCAACATACACTTAAACATGGTGCTCTCTCAAGAGGCAAAAATAGCCCTTTTCAAGGACAATAAGGAGAGGGGGTGGCCCTCTCCTTCTTAGGACCTCAAGGCACCATCCTCGCCTCTAAAATCCCTCAAGATTTCAGTGGTGAGGAGGCCCAAACACAATGGTCCTGGAGCTCAACCAAAATGGCACAAAACAAAGGCCAAACAAGTCTTAAGAGGGGTCAAACAGGCCCAAAGCTTAAAACACTCTTAAAAAACTATTTAAAGCCCTTAAAAATAGAACTTTTATATGTTATACGCAAAGCTTAAAAATAGTTGCAAGATAGGTAAATAAGCTATGCAAAAATGGGAGAAAAAGGATAAGATTGTTACCCTTGAAGACCTCCTTCACAAACAATAGCCCAGCAGCTTCCTTAAGCTTGAATCAGCTCCAAAACTTCAAGAACAACTCCTTAGTACCTCAGTAGCCAATGGAAGGTGTAAGTCTAGGTGTTTGTGTGCAAATCTAAGACTAAAACACCTTAAGGCAAGAGGAGAGGGAAATATAGAGATAGGATAGAGATATTATGACCTAACCCTAAAATCAGAGCTCCTCTGACTTTTTTTGCTAACCCTAATGGAAGGAGAGAAGACCTCCTCTTATAGAGCTCAATCTTGTAAGCTTACAAGACAAGCTAACTAAGAGGGAGATCCCTCCATACACGTGTATGGAGGGGAGTCAAATGCATGCCAGCTGCACAAAAATATCTATAAAAGTAGATGCACAGTAGTCGGCCGGCCAAAAATGCAATTGACCAAAAAAAGATAACCGGCCGGCCATCTAGAATGCCAGCCGGCCAAACATTTGGTCGGTGGCAACAAAACATAGCCGGTGGCCTCAAGCCATGGCCGGTGATGGGTGGGGATGGTCAACAAGCCCTACCCTGCCCCTCAAAGGCAAAACACAAGTGTTTGGTGCAAAACCCAACACAAAACAGTCGAGTCGAGAGATCCTAAAGCAAAGCGCATAGCCAAGACCTCCGGGAACTCAAGACGAACACAAACATGGATGATCACCGAGTGTTCAAGCGGTGACGTCCAAGTCTTGAGGACGGTCAAAAATGGGGCGTCTATAGTGAGTAGTGAATTCCAAACCATTTTCCAAACGAACGGATATGCAATGCTTTGTTCCAAATTGGGCGATCTAGTCTATACTTTTGTGTTGTGCGCATCACATAGTAATTCTAGGCTAATAACTGGTTTAAGGACGCATATGTTTTCAAAACAAGATATCATGGTTAGTAGAGGCCGATCTTCGGATCGGGTGAGAGGGGGTGCTCATAGCTGACCTTCCCCAATCGTACCCAAGTTCCCAAGCCGAGGCAACTTTGGTGATGACGGACACGTGGCCTTAGGCAAACGAGTCAGGGTTTCCTAAATTCCCCCATTAAAAAATATTTAGGTGGCGACTCTGTATCTGGCAAAGCAGTTCATGTTTGGCACTTCTTTATATAAAATCTGTTTTTCAAAACAGTTTGCCAGATTTGGACTCTTTGGTTCAGATTAAGAGCCGTGACAATTTGAATTCGAACTGTAGCGAGCCCAATGTGAACAGAACGAGGGTTCTCCCCCGGGACGTTCGGGGACGTCTACAAGACCATAGAAGCTTGCATTATTTAAAGTACAGTGCAAATAGCACACATTTGCCAAGGAGGACAAAGAAACTTACTCAGATGCCCACTTCAGTGTCTTACATGTATGCATAAATAAATATGACCTAAATGCAACTAATACATACAAGATGTGAACCTAGGCCCGGTTTGAGGCTACTAAATGATGAACATGCATAAAGATAAAAGTACAAAAGAAAAATACAAATTACCTATATGATGATCAAACTGGGCCATGCATGTTGATTTTGTAATTAAAATAAACTTAAAAATATGTTGTTTTGATAAAAAAATAAATGAAACATGCAAGGCAAGGCAAAAAAGCTAATAAAATGAAGAAACTACATGATGAGACGATGAACTAAGATCCTAGCATGCTTTGAATATTAAAATAAGAGACTAAGGGGGACTAGAATACAAGAAAGGAAGGGGTTTACATGTTGGTTTTCTTAAACCCCTGTATACGCAAAGAAAGTAGTGAGGAAAGCCAAGTTCCTTACTTGCAAGGCTTCCTCAAGCTTAGGTTATAAGTTTGTTTGGGTTCTTTAGCCTTATGATGATTTTTACAAGTCTAGGATTGCTGTGTGATTGGCTATTTTCGGAGCTAAAAGGAGGGGGAGAGAGGAAAGGTGATATTTGGCTCTTAAACTTGCAAAAAGTGCCTCAATTTCTTAACCCCTCCAAAGAGAGGGGAAGGGACTCTATTTATAAAGCTAGGGAAGCTTCTGGAACCCCTCTAGAGTTTCATCACTTCCCCTTCTACCGTTCCCACAAAAATTGAGTTTCAAAAAATAACTTTGTGATGCTTCAATGTGTGCATGCGACACGATTGTGTGCACATACAAACAATGTGTGCACTCACATGTAACGTGCACATGTGCATTTTTTATTGGTGCACGTACCATGCAGCCATGCACAAGTATGTGGTCCTATGCCCTTGTCTTGCTTGCTGCACAAGTAAGCCCGAATTGCATTCTCATCAATATTTTTGATAAAATGGGTCACTAATTTTGAAAAATACGATCAATCGAAGCACAAGCGGGCATTCTGGGGTTAATAAGTTGTTTTTTAGCTGAAAACAGGTGTAGGGGTAAAATGGCCATTTTCGTAAAAAGTTACTTTTTGGCCAAAACGGTTTACATAACAATTCCAAACATCCTTAAACATTCTAAAGATGAAGTAATTTACCATTTCATCATCAGGAGGCTTGCAAGCGTTTGAAGTCTTAGGGTCAGTCAAAATGGGGTGTCTACATTGTCCCATCACAATCATCACAACTTATCAATTACACGCTAACATAATTATACCCACAAAATCAAGATCTCACCATGCTATCCCAACTTGAGGAATTTTCTCACGAGGTCAAGATTCCATTGCACTACCAAATTGAAAAGATTTTCACACGAAGCATCATACTCGTACAAGTAAAACTCAATGCCCTCAAGTGTGTCCCAAAGCACTCATTATCTTCCAACTCCTTAGCCAAAGCCAAGGCAATTTCCCCAGGTGACTCATTACTGATCAATTTTCGACATAACTCAACCAACTCAACAATCTTCCTACTCTTGTACCAAACACCAACCTTTACTCGATATTGTTCACCCTCTACATGGTTTCAACACACATTCTTCCACATCCTATGAGTCTATGTTAGACTCCTCCAATTAAATCATATTATGACCACTCTTCTCATACATTCTCCTTGTTTGAAACTCAACTACACAATTCAGATTCTTAAGTCAACTCATTAGAACAATTTTGCCTATGTAGCAGTTAAACACTTCACACTACTCACAAAGGGACTGATAAAGTCAACAACAATCCCCTAACTGACACCAACCCGAACGTATCAACTAGTTAGCACAATGTTACCCTTATCTCCTAAGGACACAAGCCTCACCCTTTCATCAAGGAACGATTCCAAACACTTATCAAGAGATCCTCACCATTCCTATAAAAGCCAATAGATCACAATACCCTGAACCACTTATTTTCAAATTACGTGGCCCAATTCTCAAGCACATCAAAATCTAGTGACCTCAACACATGAATTTCTAGCTCCAATAAACAAATCCTAAATCAAAAGAAAGTTCACGAATCATTAGATGTTCAATTCATGGAACAACAAATGCATTTACGACAATACTAGGATTATCAATTTCAACAACACCTTTTCAAATCAAGGAAATTTATAATAAATTATATGTCCAATTCGTTGAAAAAAACAAATTGACATACATACACAAAATAAGTAAGCATAATGTCTCTCTAACATAATGATGTAACACTATAATAGCAAAACACAAGAGCCACCCCACTAATGTGGAACTCCACGCTAGGGACAACAATGACTAACACGGCCCATCTGTTTATACTTAGAACAAGTAGGTGGTCCCCTATTAAGTGATTGGGTTGATGAATTTGTTTGGTTGGACCTCCCAAGGGACGAGTCTGATAACATGGATTTAGACTGAGGCTGAAACTACACCTGTAACTAAAATTCTACTCTTCTCTGCCTCTTACCAAGCCTAGTGCCTTCCCGAATAATGGAAATTACCAGTATAGCCTCTTCTTCTTCTTCATCTTCGTCCTAACCTACATTAAGATTGGTGGCTCCCACGTGAGCAGCCACCTCTACAAGTGTGTAATAATTCCTATGCATGAAGCCAACAAATTTTCATCGAATATCATTAGTTAACCTTTCCTTAAACTCAATACAACGATGCTCCTCTGCTGCTACCACCTTTGGTATAAACCTAGACAAACTGGTAAATCTCTCCTGAAACTGTGCCAAAAGAGTAATACCTTGGCAACTCCACAAACTTTCCTGAGTAGAAGGAGGAAAGTACTTGGCCAAAAAGGCCTTAGTGAAAGCAACCAAAGTAGTCATGTGGTAGTCCTTGCATAATTCCACCAATACTCGGTGTCTCCTTTCAGTTGAAAACTCGCTAATGCAATTCTCAACTTGTTATCCTCAATTCTTAACACCACCAAAGTCTTGGTGAATTGTTCTAATCACTCATATACCTTCAACGGATCAGGTCCTCTTGTGAACTCAGGTGGGTTGAAATGGAATAATTCCTTAGTAAGCATGAGGGCATGAGCGTCGTCCCCCTCATTGTGGGCTAAAGCCTCTCTTATTGTTTTTACAATCTCACATGCAATCTCCTAAGCCACTGTTGGTGCTATAGATTCAGGTGCCCCTAGAACTGATGTGCCTCTACCGGCTCTTCTATTTCCAGCACGTCATCTACTCCCTCGTCATGACATCCTATCAAAACAAAACCAAGCTTAGTAAAAAAAATTCTAGCCTTCTCCAAGACACTCACTCAATACACCCGCCAAGTTATAAAACATGCTTGGCATATAGTCACATAGCACATAAACAAATTAAACACTTAGCTATACAATCGATTCAAATCCACAAGGAAGACCACTTGTCCCGGAACTCTCAAAGAATTCCCATTTGAAACCATGTTGATTAGACGTGTTTCTAATGAGACCTCAAAGCAAGTTAACCGGCTACAAGCATTATCAATGAAACTTAACCCCATGCTCACATAAATGCAATACATAATGTCCTAGCGCCTAGTCTATCTACATGTAACATCCTCACCAAGCAAAGCAAAACCCATTGTGGTAAAAACCACTGGCCACAAACTCAAGGTTTTCAAACCCGGTTAGTTTTGATACCAAGTTGTAACGCTCCAAATTTTATTACTCGGATACATTTCCAAATTCCTTATTAAAGTCTAACTTTGAAATAAAGGTACAAATGAATAATTATAAAGTATTTCTCTTGAATAATATAAATGGTGGAAATTACAATCCATGACCTTAGACTTATATCGAATATTACAAAATAAATAATTACAAGGCATGGACAACATCATTTCTATAACAAATAAACTCTTTGTGGGTGCCATGCCTTTTTCAAGTCCAAGGCATTGCTTCCCACACCGACTTGCTTTGACCAACAAAGAGTCGCCATTTAATTTTTAAAGGAAAATTATGAAACCTTTAACAATGAAAACTGAGTTAAGGAAAAATCCGTCAAAACCTAAAAAATTTCGGGTTCAGGAGCTTAGGTACGAAAAGAGAAGGCCATTTACGTGGAAGCACCCCGTTTTACCCAATCCGAATATTGGCCTCTACTCACTTTCTATTTTATGATTTTAGTGGTTAATTATTCATACGAGTTCCTTTTAAGTCTAAAAACCCTTAACGAATCCTAACACTATATGATTGGGATAAAAAAATGAACATTATTTATTTTAGTTTTAAATGAATAAAGCCATACTTGATAAAAATAAAACATTGATTTTAAAATGAAACGTGGATTTTAGCAATCCATGGCTATACCCATAAACTAAAACAAATAACATTCATGAAAAATCATCAAAACATACAATTTTGCAAGAAAAACATATACTTGGATTATTAAAAGGACAATGCATGAACACACATACACTATGAGGATAGAGAAAACTTACCTAGATGCCCACTCAAGTGTCTTACATGCATTTCATAAAATAAATATGAACCCTAACATGCAACTAATCATATACAATAATGAACCTAAACTCAGTTGAGGCTACTAACATGATTTTTATACACAAAAAGGAACTAACAAATTAAAAAAAAAAAAAGAAAATATGCTGAAACTAGATGATGATCAAACTGGGCCATATGCATTAATATTACATGATTAATTTACCCTAAACATGTTATTTGATAAACTAAACAAAGCATGTGAAATAAAGTTAAAAACATGCATATAAAACTAACTTTTATGATGCTTCATGTTAAACTAACATCCTAACCACGATCTAATGAAGAAAACATGATTAAAAAGGTTTTGAAATTGAAATAAATAAGGTACTTACTTACTAGTTTGAATACCAAACCGAAGAGCAACCAAAAAGTGTGCAAAACATGCTTGAATGCTTCCCTCAAGCTTTGCTAAGGCTATGGGTGTTCCTTTTTCAACCCTAGATTACTTTAGGATGGTAAAGCTGCTGTATTAAAGGTAAGAATCTCGAATTTAAGGCTAAGGTGGTAAGGTTTCACTCTCAAACTCACTAAAAAGCTCTCCAAAAGGCTTTAAGTGTTAATCCCCTCAAAAGAGAGGAGGGGGGTGTATTCAGAGGCAAATAGAGGCTTGGGGGTCAAGAAAGATTGCCCTAGGGTTCCCCATCGCTAACTAGTGGCGCCTCTAGAAAATTTGGGTGTATCGGAGGGATGTGAGCACACAGAAGTCATGGATAGATGCACTAGGAATGTGTGCACGTATGATAAAAAAATGCATCTACTGCTGACTTCGTGAGGATGTGCGCATATACAAGGTATATGTGAGCACACATTCTTGACAAGTTTTCGTATTTTGGCCTTATGTTTTTCATCCAATATTAGATTGAGACGACTTAAGTGGCATTGGAAAGCTAATTCAAAGGTCTATAATTTTATGTGAAATAAGAGTTTCTAAATTCCAACTCCTTCTATGTGAAAACTGTACCTCAATACGAACCAACAAACAATAATTTTTGTAAAGAAGAGTTTTTGGCATGAAAATGGTAATACAACAACTCTAACAACTTCAAGCATCTCTAAGGTTGAAATTGTGATACCTTTTATCATCGGGAAGTATTTCAAGCGCCTAAGTCTTAATGGTTAGTCAAAATGGGGTGTCTACACTTTTCACCCGCAATCAACAAGAAATTAGTCCTCAATTGAAAACACTTCTTAATCCTTGAAGGAAGTAACTTACTCTGTACCTGAAAATGGTTTAGCAATGAGGGATGAACACAAACACAATGATTCCAAACAATAACACTTCATAGATAACAATGATCGTGATACTCGATGTTATAGGTGTATACATAAGGTGCCATTTGATACACAAAACATACACACACACACACACATATATTATTAAAAAATGTTTCCTTTCTAATAACCAAGAAATATCATTTCCTTTTCTTTATCCTTACGAGTCATTTGTCATATTTTCAAAAGAGACCATTTCCTTAATTCCCATTTACTTTCACCAAACAATTTTATAATCATTGACAATTTATAACATACAATTGCATACCCATCGAGTACTTTTCATATAACCATCATTATTCCACAAGTCATATAATAAGAAACCTCAATAATTACTTCCATATTTACCAGCCTCAGCACATAAGGCAATTGGGCACCTATTAATCCAATACCACAACATTGACTGTACGAGTCATTAAAACCACAACATGATTTATCGAGCCCTAACAGAAAGGTATCGTAACCTATTTCAATGCACCATGCTTTACCCGTGGCTAGTTGGAAGGAAAGTAGAACCTCCATATAGCCCCAACAATTCATATGCTTTACCAGGCACAAGTCAGAAGGTAAATGAACCCCATCTCCATGTGCTACGCTTTACCGGTCATTATCTCGAAAGAATGCAGAATCTCTAACCATTCTTTACTGGGCACATACTAGAAGGAATAAGAATCCTTTGTCAATGCGACATGTTTTACCGGTCACAAGCCAGAAGAAAATGGACACTTCACACCTCTCATATGCCATTACAACATTCTAAGTTTCACAACTAAATCAATAACAAGGAAAATACACATACAGCCTATTATTCAACAATCAACACCATCCTCTACTGATGGCCAAGGACAAGACTAACAATCTCTAGCACAATTCTCATGAAATGAAACAAATGAAGTCTCATAAAATTCCCAGAACTACAACATTATCACATGACTTAAACTTTCAACAACACATCATCACATAGTATAATTGTCCACCATTGATCACATTTATACTTTACCCAATCTCATAACCATTACTCAATTACTCAACAAATATAGACATTAACCACCATCATGTTAATCCCATAACATAATTCATTTCTATTTTCTCTTCGCATATCACATTTATTTCCATAATATTTAATATAGTTAAAATCCATAGCTAATCATCTTATTTCTCAATCATGATTTAAATAAAGAAAATTAACATTAAAAAAATAAAAACATAAGATTCATTTCTTAAATTCAACACCCTAACCCAAATCTACATGCTTTTCACAAATCTCTTTTAAGACCATGATTTTATGCAATAAAAATTACCACACGTCTATCTGTAACATGTTATTGAACAAAAGCAAAGGAAATACCTACCTTTTCAAGAGAAGAGAAGAAAACTCCAAAATCCACCGACGACGAAATGACGATCCGCTCATATTAAAAGGAAGCTCTCGCCAAGCTCTTTGTTTTGGTATAAGAAACTAGGGTCATAGATGTTTAGAAATAGATGAAATCAAGGGTTAAAGAGCTTGGAAGCTCAAAACTAGTAGAAATAGGGAGAGAGAAGCGAGAACGATTTGAAAAAGTGAGGAAATGTGGGCGAAAAGTGACTTTTAAAGTGGTTGACCTCAAACAGACAGCTGGAGTGGTCAAACGTTTGCTCGAGTGGTCAAATTAAGCTCTCAGAATCTTTGAATCTTGAACAGACTGGTCAAGCAGTCAAAAGTTTGCTTGAGTGGACTACACATATAGCTCAGGTACACAAATTTCAAACGGGCATAACTCTCTCATCCATACTTTGTTTTGGGTCGTTCTTGTGTCCGAATTGAAGCCATAGAAATAAGCTTTTCAATGGTTTGAGTCTCACATCAAGATTCAAAGTGTAAAGAGATAATATGATAAAAGAGTGAAGACTACTCAAGAAGAACTATTCGAATTGGGATTTTTTGATCCAATCTCGCCCGACCATTATGGTAACGCCTCAACTAAGGCTCAAATATAGATTAAGAATGGTCACAATTATGATAATCAAATAGTCAAATGTAATTCTATTATACCAAGAAGTATAGAGTGTTACATTTGTTGAATGGGCTACAAATATATATATATATAAATTTTTCTCAAAATGCTTACATTTTTGTTGAACAACTTGGTTATCGTAGATCATTGGTGTAAGTTGGATTTTGGCTATTTGTTTGTTTGTTTGTTTGTTTTTTTTTTTTTTTTTTTTGTTTTGGAGATGATTTTGATATGGTGTTATGTGAGAATGTGATATCATCTCTGTGTTGGTTAGTTAATCCAGATAATGTGAATGTTCACATTATCTGGGCGATTGCATGATGTGTATTTTCAAATCGTCATACTTTATAGTTGGTTGTGTGAACTTCAACTTGTCAATTGTATTGTGATGTGTAATAGGGATGGGGATGTTTTCAGTTTGCACTTAGCAGTGTAAAATGTTCACATAAGAATATATTTGCATGATTGTAGTTTTGTGTGGTTATAATGTGAATGTTCACTTGGCTATTTTAGTATTTTTGCAGCAGATGGATACTTTTATGTTATTATTATGCACATATGAATGTACTATTACCATGATTAATGTGATGCAAGCATTGTGTTATTCACGGTTGGTGGAGTGTATGTGTGAAAAATGGGGTGAGTTGTTTGTTGGTTTTGTTTTGTTGTTTTATCAGCTACTTGGGATTAATAGGTGCCATTTGGACAGCGATGAAGAACTTCAAAGTTTGTTCTTGCTTGCCAAATCGATAGGGGTTCAACATGTAGATGTTGTTGTTGAATTGAAAAGCAACATTGATCAATGTAGTGGTTTTGGGTCACTGCCTGTAGGGGGTGAGAATGAAATGAATACACTCTGGAGATTTTTGCAACTATAACGAGAAGGTGTTGTTGTCAGCCACTTGGGCAAATGTCATTATGCATGTGGGACAACGGGTTGTAAGAGGTGTGGATGAATTCCGGACCATTTTATGCAAATATGCAGTCCAATATAGGTTTCAATTCGAGTATGTCAAGAATAAAATGGCGAGGGTTATTGTTACCCAAAAGGCAACCCAAGATGGAGGAGTTGAATTGTGTTTCTAAATAAATTGCTAAATTAAAAATTAACCCAACAAATAAATAAATAAAAATGCTCAACAATATGAATGAGAGTAATGAAAGTAAAATGAGCAAAGTGAAGAGAAAGCAAACTCATCGATTATTGTGGTTCGGCTTAACCCAAGCCTACATCCACTCCCCAAGTATTCTCTTTGGGAATTTTTCTACTATTCTTCAAATAGTAATACAGCCCTAGCTTCACAACTGCTAGTGAACCTTAACAACAAACGATGAAACCCGATCACTCCAACTGACTAGTTTTGAATCTGGTGCTAGTTATAACTAACCCAAGTGATTTTGTTCCAAAAACCACTCACAAAAATATCCTGACTAGTTTAGAATCTGGTATCTAGTCATACCTAACCCAAGTAATTTTATCCAAAAAAATCACGCACAAAAACTCTATTTTACAATAATAATAAGAAGGGTGTGAAAACCTTTACAATTTTTGCCCAAATTCCCTCACAAAAGTATATAACTCAATGAAGAACACAAAATAATATTTTCTCAATATAATATAACTTTATCCCTAATATTTCACTTCACTTAATCTGCTTTACTTCTCTTCTCAATGCATCTTTTATAGCCAATGAAAAATAGTCGTTGGAGGAAATGCTCCTCTTTCCTTTTTTTTTTCCTTCCATTTGAATTTATAAAATATTTTGCTCCGTTTGATTCCATTCACGTCGAAGAAGATTGAATCAACAATGAAAGGAAATGAACAAAAAAAAAAAAAAAAACAAAACAAAAAAAAACAAACAAAACAAACAAAACAAACAAAACAAAAACAAAAAAAGAAGGTATGGAAAGAATTTGAAATAAGACAACCCACCATTCCTTGTATTATTATTATTATATTTTATTGCACAATAAATTCAATTAATTTTAAATTGGTGTAACATATATCAAAATAATAAAATACATTTTCATATTTTGTGTTCAATGGTTGTAAAATATATATATTAAAAAATTATAATTTATCCCATAATATTTTAGATATAATCAAAATCAAACTATAGAATTAACAATCTCCATATTTTTTTATGATGATAATATATGCATGGATTTGATGCAAAATTAAAATAAAAAATAGTATCACATTTGAATTAATGCAACAAAAATATATTTGACAATTAAAGTATAAGCGCAATTCAAATGTATTTTTTTTTTCTCCCTTTGACATCATCAAAATAACAGGCTAATACGGATGAGGAAAATCAAATTTTCTTTTGAAATAAATGCAATAAGAAATATTTAATAATAATAATGTAGGCATTTATTTTCTTTTTATTTTCTCCCTCTTTAAAATTTTTTTTGAAAAACAATTCATATATAATTGTTATAACTTGTGATGTCCTGGGTTTCATTTCAAAACCATGAGTATATTATTTCAAAATTTCTTTTCTTTGGAGTCCTTATTGCTATTGAACCCTATGAGTTACGTGTTGTCACCTGTTTTCTCTTTATGATTATTCATTCTAGTCTAAATGTGTTTTCCGAGATGCCGACTTGAGTCTTTGGGTGTTGGAGCAAGTTCAGGAATGATGGGAATGCTTTAAGGTTGATTTTTGCCCCACTTGAAAGTTGAGTCCGCTCGAGCAGTCCTTTTGTTGCTAGAGCGGTAAACTCGTTCTTTGAGTTCTTTGTTTTGAAGTTTGTAATTCTGGGAGTGTGCTTTCACTACTCGAGCAGTCTGTTTGCAGAGGAGAGAGATTCTAGTAGTTTGAATTCACCGCTCGAGCGTAGGATCCATCTCTTAGGTGGTCTACTCGAAGTTAGTTTCGTGAAATGTGCCCACTTAAAAATTTGAGGCCAACTCTTTTTTTTTCACTTTTTATTGTTCACTCTCTCTTTCTCTCTCTCTCTCTCTCTCTCTCTCTCTCTAAAACTTCACTTTACTCTCTTTTCTCTTTTCTCTCTCCAGAATACACTCACTAACCCCCCATAAATTCCTAGATCCCTTCAAATCCATTGGAGGTTTGACCCTTGTGCCTTTATTAATTTTGGTGAGCTTATTGCGGGCTACGGCGTGTGCAGTGGAGATTAGATTTCGTCACTATTGATTTTTGGGGCTTTTCTCATCTTTTCTCTCCAAGCTTTAGGTAGGGAGTTTCTTTGAGTTATATATATGATTTTAGCATGTGGTTGCTTATTTTGAAGTGATTATTGAGTTGGAGGTTTGGGATTTGAGGTGTTAAGTTTTGAGAATGTTGAAAAAGTGACTTTTCTTATGTACACTCAAATTGATTTGTTTTATGAACTTATGAGATTCTTGGAAGTGCATTGAGGAAAAATATGTTTTGAAAATGAGAGAAATTCTCCTTATGATTGTAACAACGCCCGCGGGGGACCTCGCTACAGTTCGGACTCGATTTTGTTGCGGTTCCAAATCTTGAACCAAAGAGTCCAAATCCAGCAAATCGTTTTGAAGAAAAACAGATTTTTGAAAGAAGTGCCAAACATGGACTGCTTTGCCAGATAACAGAGTCGCCACCTAAATATTTTTTAAAATGGGAAATTTAGGAAACCCTGACTCGTGCCAAAGGCCACGTGTCCGTCATCACCAAAGTTGCCTCGGCTCGGGAACTTGGGTACGATTGGGGAAGGTCACATCGTGAGCACCCCTTTCGCCGATCAAAGACCGCCTCTACTAACCATGATATCTGTTTTTGAAAACTTTGTGAGTTCTTATTCGGTTATTAGCCTAGGTTACTACGTGATGCTCATGACAAACAAGTATAAATGGGGTCGAATTGGAACAAAACATTTCATGTTTGTTTGTTTGAAAATGGTGTGATGGTGCTACCCGCAGGTAGGCTAAAATGCGGATTTGCCACCCTCAGGTGGGCTTAGAAAACATGATGTTGCCACTATCTAGTGGGCTTAAAACAAACAGTCAACGCATTGTCCCAATTCAAATAACTCAACCTCCACCCACAGGCATTCAAGGCAGTTATATCACATAAGCACATAGCCTCATGGCAAGCATGCTATCATGGCAACACTCACACGCATGCAAGGATGCTAAAGCATAACCACTTACCGAGTACTCCCAGCCAAAACAGAAAACTGATTAGAAATCATGCATGATCCTACATATACAAAAATGCCTAATGCAACACATGCAAAAATGCCATTATAGCGGGCTCGGCTATTCTAAACATGGCATGTGAAATGCTACAGTTAACATGTATTCATTTTGGAATTGAAATTCAAATGCAGTTTGTATGATGCGCCGAGCCCGGTGCGTGCAAAACAGATGAATGATGCAAACATGCCGTCGTACTGCATGCTAATTGAAATATGCCCTATATCTAACCATCGTAAGCAGGTAAATAAAAGGGAGAAAGAAATGGGGGTTGGAAGACATACATCACACTCACACACCCTTATTACAGTTGTGCCCTCGCGCAGAGGGTCCGAATAAATAATAATACAGTTCGAAAATGAAAGAATAATACAGTCCGAATAAATATACAAATTTCTAATTATTTGACAAATTAAACAAGAAAGCGGTAAACTGGCGCGCAGGCCAGGGGCTGCCTTGCTTCTGATGAATGATGTATACTGGACTGCCTCGGGCGGAAATCCAATGGGATGCCCCAATTAGCCTCTGTTTGCAGTATTTTTCGAAATGCGCGCCGGACTCCGAAAAGTTGTTGGTCCTCGATTTTGCTGTAACAGAGAGCAGGAAAAGGGCATAGCAATGTATTTCACAAATATATGCATGCCTCGATCCTCGTGCCACCAATCACGCATACCGATGCATGATGGCCGAGGAATCGGATTGCACAACTCACTATAGGATGAATGCAGATGAATACTATAACAAAATCTAACTCCATCATGGGTAATCCAGAGTGTTGGTGATTTTGGAATTGAGACACACTCCGTCACTCGGAGTATGGAATGTACCTCGTTTCCCGTGCAATATGCATGATATGCATGAAATGCAACTAATATACAACCTAGCATGCGCAATGCTATGAAAATGAGATGTCTCGAAATGCGTGCCCACGGGCACGCAAACCGAGGCGGTGACATACAGGCATGAAATGGCATACAGAATGCAAATTGGACTTACACTAACATGAGAGAGCCACAGCCACACTCACATAAGAGGCTATAAGATGAAAATCGGATAAAACCGAAGTGCCTCGAAATGCGTGCCCACAGGCACGCAAACCGAGGCGATGATGTGAGATGCAAATCGGATAAAACCGAAGTGCCTCGAAATGCGTGCCCACAGGCACGTAAACCAAGGCGATGATGCGATGGAAAAATTGGATAAAACCGAAGTGCCTCGAAATGCGCGCCCACGGGCACGCAAACCGAGGCAATGATAAAATGAGATGGAAATGTGAATTGGGCTTATACTAACCTGAGTAGACCTCAGCCACACTCACGTTAGATGCCGTTGAATAAAAAAATGCGCCTCGAAATGCGTGCACACGGGCACGCAAACCGAGGAATGTATGAAATGGCATACGGAATGCAATGATGGGCTTACGCCAAGATGAGAGAGCCTCAGCCGTACTCACATAGGCTGCCGTCGGATAAAAAAGAAGTGTCTCGAAGTGCGTACCCACGGGCACGCAAACCGAGGCAATGCACTAAGGCATGGAATGACATGGAGAATGATATGCAAGCATGCAAAACAAATTCTAGCAGCTAAATGAAGGGGGAAACAGCCCCGAAATGAGACGAAATGACAATCAATGCATGAAATCATCCCGAAATGTAATTCTAAGTGTCCGAAATGGCCTACGGCTATGCTAAACATGCAAAATTGGTACATGAAAGCAAAAACAGTAGCAAGGCAGCCCCAAAAATGACATCTTCTCAGTAAAAAACAAGGCCAAATTATGAGTATAGATATGGCAACAATGGCATGCAAAAATACGGGAAAAGAGGGGAATTACAAAGCAAGTGGTACATGGAAAATTCAAACCACAAAATTTCCTTCTACAACTTTGAAGAGGAGTCCAAAACATGCATATTTACAGTGAATGACAACTCCAAAATCAGCATGTAGATAGGCTCAAAATAGCATGCAATATAATCAGCTAACAAGGGCTATAAAGGGAGGTACCATAAGCAATGACCAAACAACTTGAGACCCTTAATAAAACTTGAAGAACAGACCAAAACAAGACATTTTATAAGCCTGATGAAGGCTGAAATCCGAAGCTAAGCAAGCCTAACAAAGCATGCAATTTTACGGAAAATATGGAGGATTACAAAGAAAGTACCAAAACCAATCATCAAATGGCCTAAGACCCTTAACAAATCATGAATAATGGATCAAAATAAGACACTCTCTAGGCCTGATGAAGGCTGAAATCCGAATCATGGTGAGCTTAAAAAAGCATGCAAAATGGGAATGGAACAAGAATGCAAAGCAAGTAGCATGTAGAGCAAGAAAACCAAGTTGAGCCCTTCTTCAAAGTTGAATAGGGGTTCAAAATAAGCACAATATCAGTATGTTGCATGCTCCAAATCAGATTGAAAATAGGCCAAAACAAACATGCAATTTTACGGTAAAATGGAGGAGTTACAAAGGAAGTGCATGATAGAATCACCAAACATGGTTGAGCCCTTCTTCAATGTTGAAGAGGGGCTCAATATAAGCCCACTAACAGTTTACATCAGTCTCGAAATCAGATTACTCATAAGGCAAATAAAGCATGCAATTTATTGGCATAAAAGGGAGTATTGAAGGAAGTATAAGATAGAGGGCTCAAACAGGGTTGAGCCCTTCTACAAACATCTAGAATGGCTCAAAAGAAGACCACTTTCAGTAGTGGTCAGAGCTCAAAACAGTGAGCAAATAGGGTATAAAATTGAAGCAAAATTAAGCCAAAAAAAGGAATTTGAGACTTACCCTTGAAGACTACACTTTTGCTTCCTCTTGCCTTGATGAAAGTTGCTTCTAAGCCTTTGAGGAACCCTTCCTTCCTGCTGGAAATTGAATGGTGATGGTGGAGCTTAGGGTTGATGAAGGATTGGCCTAGGAACTCAAAGGTTTTTAGGATTTTTGGAGATGAAGATGGAGGCTTTGAGAGAAAGGTTTTTGAGATCAAATTTTGTAACCCTAGCAAAGGGGCTGTCCAGCCCTTTAAGTAGGCCAAAAAGAGTGTAAAAGGGGAGGGAAAAGCACCCAAGCTTTCCCTCCCAAAATATCCCCCGGATGGGGGAGATATTTCAAAAGCAATTTGGGCAGAAGAATTTGAAGCAGTGGCGGCGGGTAGATTGAGGTGGCGGGCCGGCCCCCCCCCCTGGTCGGCCAGCCACTCACCCTGGCCGGCCGGCCATGGCCAAAAATTGAAGAGGAAAATTGCTGGCCGACCACCACTCCTTGGTGTCCTCCCAGGTGTGTAGAACAAGGCCCCAAGGTCGAAAATTGGCAACACCAAGCAGAGAGCTTGAAGGAGAGGCTCCAAAATGAAATGCACAATTCTTGGCCGACCACCAACTTTTAGGGTCCTCCTGGATGTGTAGAACAAGGTTCCAAGGTCGAAATTGGCAACAGGCAGAGCCACAACATAGAGCTTGAAGGAGAGGCTCAAAAATGAAATCAACAATTGCTGGCCGACCAGTAGTTTTTAGGGTCCTCCCATGTCCTCTGATCACAGATATGTAGCTTTGGTTGGAAGAAAATATCCCCAGGGTGTTCAACATTGGCACGGAAGTGAGCAAAACGGGCGCCGGAGGAGCGAAACTGGTTATCTGGGATAATTTATGGCCTCCCACCCCCCCAGTGATCTTCCTGGTGTTGAAACAGAGGTACCTGCCAAATTTGAACAAAAACTAATGAGAAATGAACGCTCGGGGCCAAAACCGCAATCGGGATCGAAAATGGGTGCGAGTGGAAGTGGTGTTGGCCACGAAGTGGGCATCTGCGACCCCAGTGTCCCTCGGAATGAAAAAACAGAGGTTCCTGCCAAAAATCAGAGAAAACCGATGCAAAATGGATGCTCGGGGCCCAAACCGCGCGATTCGGGGTCCCGAAAACCGGCTACAGGCACCGAAAGTGGCATACGGCGACGAAGTGGGCATCAGAGGCCCCAGTGTTCCTCGGAATGATGAAATAGAGGTGCATGCCAAAAACCGGAGAACTCGGAGATGGTTGGGCGGTCCCGAGCCAAGGCACACGGCCTGACGGTCCCGAAAACCGGGAACCGGGCTCCGAAATGGGTAAAATGGCCTACGGCCACGAAATGTAGCTCACGGCCACCGGGAGATAGCCCTCTGAGACCACTCCCTTCCTCAGAAAGAAAAGCAGAGAACCGAAGTCGGTTCGCAACCGAGACAAGGCCTGAAGAGAGTTCGGAAGTCCGGAGGCAAGGCGGCAGCAACTCTGAGACTTCGAACAAGCACAGAGATGCAACATCACCGGCGCTCAATCGGTGGCGTCTGAGTCTTGAGGACGGTCAAAAATGGGGTGTCTCTGATTTGCCCCTCTTTGGAGAACTTCGGAAGTCAAGAAGTGCGGGAGTGAATGTCAAAGCCGAGACGACCCATTTTTGACAAGGCGAAGACTTAGACAATCATTGAGATAAACGAGAGATGTGTGTGCAGCAGCGGGGGCAAAATGCAAAATGACGGTAGCGGGCGGTGTGCAACAAGTCAATGTAAAGCAAGTATTGACAAATAGATGCAACAATTTTAAGCAAGAATGCAAGGTAACAACTACATTTCATGCAGTTAGGAATGCGGAGAATCATTCAATTCTCGTCACGTCTCACACGGGGAAGATCGATACTGCTGGCGATTAAATGCAGTCGCACCAGCCTCAAATGAACCGTACATACAATATCGTGCCTGCAAAAGAGAGAAATTCAACAAGAACAATATGCTAACAACATATATTCAATGCGATTCCTATGATTCGAAAAGTTTGACACACACAGTGTCGGCGAGTGGATGCATCACAATGTGAGAGAAAATAATGCGTGACAACGTATACTCGAGCATAGAAGTATAGCACATCAAGAAGACACGCATGACAATGCAAAACATTCATGGGAATGCAAATTGTGAGCCAACTAATGACAAACGAGCACAAATCAGGATGCCTGTTTGTTGCGCAACAACGAGCTGAAAAACGCGCATTTCGGCGATGGCAACTCGATCGCGGCCTCTGATTTACCTCCCGGAGAGGTCACAACATGTTTAAAAAGGATACACTCCGATTTTGATGAATAATGACGAGACACATATCAGAAATTGCAATTAAAGTTCCGGTGGAGCAATTCGGCGCCAGAAAGTGCACTTTTCTTCAACTTTTTCAGGTCCCGGGAACTCCGATTTTCCTCAAAATTTGCAGAGAGGTAGGGGAGGGGGTGGGGAGCATGGTCGGCCAGCACACCACCCTAGGAGAGGCCATCGGCCAGGGGGGAAAAAGTAGATGGCCGGCCAGCCAGGTTAGGTGGCAGGCCGGCCACTTTCCCAAAGTAGGGGCATTTTGGTCTTTTTCGGCCATTCTATATATACACACTTCCATTGCCTCCGAAATCACACCCACAAGTGTGAAATTCTCTCCTCTTGCTCCCTAAGCCATTTTCTTTTTCAGATCTGCATTTTATATGCGCCCCTCGGCCTCCCACGCAAGTTGTTTTTGCGAAATCTTTCAGTTTTAGGCACTTTGAGCCGACTAAAGTTTGACTTCGGGGCGCCTCTTCTCATTTTCACCACTTGAGGTAATTTTGTCTCAATATTTGGAAAATTTTTCCGGGAGTTTACTTTTGTTGACTTTTCATTTCCCGAGAGTTGACTTTCGTTGACTTTTTCCAATTTGGGTTCATTTTGCTCATTTTTGCTCCTCTTTGCAGATTTCTCGACATGGCGGGTCATTTCTCATGTAGAGGTTTTCGGTGGGAGATGATTACGACATTATGACATTGCCCCCGAGGGTTCGCCCTTTTATTCCTGAGCGATATGCCCCAGCGGTACACAGGCTTCCGCGAGCCACTTTTCGTCATTTCACCGATTTCAACGATCGGGTACCCGGGGATCTCCTTCTGCGAGAACCGGAGCAGCACCTCTCCTACGATGTAGAGGTATGTTACTTTATTTCCTGTATCTTTCGTGCATTTTGTACCTTTGCCATGCTTAGACACACAGCTTAGCTTACAACACAATACTTTCCTTGCATCCCGAGCATGTGACTTAGCCACTTTGAATTTCACGAACGTACAACATATCGCCTGATTGTGAATGTATAGTACTCATTAGTTAGAAATTGAACACACGGCTCAAACATTGATTCACCGAACACGCAGCCCAGATTTGAAGTGAACACACAGCCCGCTGATTAAGAGTAGAACACACAGTCCCAAACTCTGATTCACTGAACACGCAGCCCAAATTTGAAGTGAACACACAGCCCCCTGATTAAGAGTAGAACACACAGTCCCAAACTTTGATTTACTGAACACGCAGCCTAGATTTGAAGTGAACACACAGCCCACTGATTAAGAGTAGAACACACAGCCCTAAACTCGACTTCATCAACACGCATTGATTTGAAGTGAACACACATTTAATCGATTAAGAGTAGAACACCTACAGTCCCAAACTCGATTCATCGAACACGCACCCAGATTTGAAGTGAACACACAATCGATTAAGAGTAGAACACACAGCCCCAAACTCTGATTTACTGAACACGCAATTGATTTGAAGTGAACACACATTTAATCGATTAAGAGTAGAACACACATTTCTAAACTCGATTTCTTGAACACGCAGACCCAGATTTGAAGTGAACACACATTAATCGATTAAGAGTAGAACACACGTCCCAAACTCGATTCTTGAACACGCGGCCAGATTTGAAGCGAACACACAAATCGATTAAGAGTAGAACACACACCCCAAACTCGACTTCTTGAACACGCATTGATTTGAAGTGAACACACAGCCCACTGATTAAGAGTAGAACACACAGTCCCAAACTCTGATTTACTGAACACGCAGCCCAGATTTGAAGTGAACACACAGCCCACTGATTAAGAGTAGAACACACAGCCCAAACTCTGATTTACTGAACACGCAGCCCAGATTTGAAGTGAACACACAGCCCACTGATTAAGAGTAGAACACACAGTCCCAAACTCTGATTTACTGAACACGCAGCCCAGATTTGAAGTGAACACACAGCCCACTGATTCGCACACAGCTTCTTCATTTCATTTGCACACAGCTTCTTCATTTCATTTGCTGATACACGCATTCATTCTAAATGCAGGCTAGCTCTCGCACAGTGCGAGGATATGGCTCCACTGCCGCGAGGGAGTGGTATGCCGAGCTTCCGGAAGCTGTCCGGGACTTGGTCGACTTCGCAGGATTCGGACCATTTTGCAGGGGGTTATCACACTGCCTCATCAGTAGGACATTATTTGCCGCCCTGGCGGAGAGATGGTGGGACACCACCAATTCTTTCCATTTTTCTGCGACCGGGGATATGACCATGACCCCGCTGGACTTCGCTATGATCACCGGCCTCGACCTAGGCGGTGGACCTATTCCTTACGACGAGGATATGGGTCAGTGGGAGGCGGCTTGGATGCATCTATTGGGGGCCCGCCCGCCTGTAGACAGAGGTACCGGGAGAGTTCGATATACTTGGTTCTCTTCCCATTTCCGGCGGCCACAGATGGAGCCTGAGTCTCCCGAGGAGGTCGAGCAGTATACCCGTGGTTTCCTCATGTTCCTCCTTGGCACCACTCTGTTTGCTGATAGAGGGAACATGGTTGGGTTGTATCTACTGAGCGCTCTGGTAGACCTACCACAAAGTTGGTCGATATGATTAGGCGGCTTGCTGCTACCCTTTACTGCTACATGAGCGCAGTCTCTCGCACGCGGGGAGATTTGCTTGGCGGCTACTGGAGAGCTTGGGAGGTACATTCTGTTCTCTTGATTTACATTTTTGCTCCTCATTACTTGTTCACTGTACACACGGCGCACTTTGCATTCTGTATGCTGCCTTTTAGCACTTTGTATTCACATCCCGTACTGCTTTTCTCAGCTATGGGTATATGCATATTTCCCCACATTAGCTCCGGAGATGGAGGTGGCAGGACCTCCTATGACTCCATTTTCATTGATGTTTGAGGGTGAGCACTTATCAAGGCCTCGAGAGACTCTCTTCTCTCTGCGACAGTACTTTGACACTGTTCGAGCGACAGAGGTATTTCAGAACTCTCAGTTCTTTTCATTTCATCTTTGATCTGCTCTATATATTCTGATTTCTGATTGATTTATGCACTGGTTATCCGCAGATCACTTGGCAGCCTTGGGCAGTGTTTGGTGATGATCTTGAGAATCAGTACCCCGGAGGGTCGACTAGTTCCAAGTACAGGTTCCTGTTCGAGGGACCAGTCGGTAGGGCTTGGTTCCTGGGGGAACGCTTTCAGCGTCAGGTGTGGGGGTATAATTCCCAAGACCCTCCTGCTGTGCCTCCAACCACTATGCGGACTGCCGACAGGCTATCTGCTGAGGAGGTCATTAGGGACATGCAGGGCACCGATGCTTTGCTATATCTTATTGAGGGGAACTATGCCACTTATCGCCGCATATATCTGATGCCCCCCCTGACGAGAGTGCGGGTTCCGCCACTGAGGCCTACCGGCGCACCATCTTCGAGTCGTGCCCGTGCTACGGACATCCCCTCTTCTAGCAGGGCTGGTGTATCTAGAGGTAGAGGCAGTTCGATTCCTCCTATCCCTCCGACTCTCGATCATCCCGGATGGCCAGATATGCCGACTGAGTTGACGAGTTGGCAGTATGGGACCACTTCTCCGATTCCGATCCCCATGGAGCCTCCGATGCCTGGTCACAGATATGTCAGTGATCCTGACTCACCACCGGTATGTTCTACCATTTTCATTCATCACACAGTCATTTTGGCAATTGCTTATTTATTGATGAGTTGAGCTTGTGTCTGCAGCCACCTCGGGATTACATAGACCAGATGCTCGGGGTGGTGGCCTCACTTGAGGGGATGGTCCTGCGTAGAGAGGCACAGATGTCCATCATGGGCTTCCAGGTACCCTTCATCTCTCTTGCATTTATCATATTTCTGTTCATATGCTGGTTTTGAGCATTCTGCTGTACTGCTAGGTTGTGTAGAACACATCTGGCACACACCCCATTCACATACTGTACTTGCACCTGCTTTTTATGTCTGAACTGATGTATTGCACTTTTCATTTTCAGATGCCTCCCGTGTATGCATCGACACGAGGTGGGCCACCCGGGCCTTCCCGGAGAGGTCGATGTGTTAGACCTACTCGAGGTACAGAGTCTCGAGGAGCTGGGCCATCCAGGCCTTACCGAGGAGCTCGAGGAGCAGGGTCGTCTCGCAGATGCAGGGCACACATTGTTGAGGAGGAGGAGGAGGAGGAGGTCGCAGAGCGTGTGTCAGAGACATCTCCTGGGGAGGGGGGCTCCGGTCTTGGTTCCGGGAGCGGAGATGAGCCTGAGGGGGATCCGGAGGATGACAGCTCTGATCCGGATGGTGATGATGGTGCAGAGGTTATCCCACAGAAGAGGATGAGAGGGCCTCCACATTCTCGTTCCCGAGGCTACTGATGTTATTTCCTGCTTTATTTTACTTTTTGGCTAGTAGTTTGTAGCACTTTGCACATTATTAGGTAGTTTTATTTTTTGTAAAACTTGTACCTTTATTTGTTGTAAATCATGATGGAATGAAACAACTTTTGAAAGGATGTTTGTATTTGAAATTCTTAGCATCGCATCGCATCATTTTGCACAAGAACGGAATTGAATGGAAATGTGCCTCATGTATTTATCGGGTCAGGTAGTGAACCGACGCAACAAATTAAAACAAATCGACTCACTAAGAAATAACAGAATCTTAGCAAATTTACAACTTGATAAGCAAAGTACAACAATGTTAACGACTCAATAGACAAGACTTAACAAAATTGTATAACCAAAAAGGAACGATTCAGAACACAAAATGCGACAGCTCGACAAAACTTACAACTCAATAAACAAAACAACAACTCGATAAGCAAAAACACAACAAAATGTATTTCAGACGGACGATCTGGATGATGGAACGTATCCGAAACCAATAGAAATGGAGGCCTTCGACATTCCCGATGCATGAAAGTACCTAAAACTTCCTTCCGGCGGGCAAAACAGGACCAACGCATGGCCGAAATCATTTTGTATCCGGAAAACAAAAAGTGGCCGGCCTACTAGGATAGGTGGCCGGCCGGCCACTCCTCCCGTGACCACCGAAATTTTGACAAGTGTCCCGTGAATAGTGTTTTAGCCTCCTATAAAAGCCCCAACCTTGGAGCTTGTTCATTTCATCACCATCTCTCACAAAAAATGGAGGCGTTTCTTGTGGAAAATCTCACATCTTGGATTTCTTCTTTGGATGGCTCGGAAAAGTTGAATTTCCGGGGTTTTGGCTTGAATGCACTATTCACGCTAAGCCGGACTCCACTACATCTTCCTTTCCTCTGTGCTGCGGCGAGGTTTTGGAACCCGGTGACGCACGTCTTTAGCTTTGGCAGGCAAGAGGTATGTCCTACTTTTAAAGATTTTCAAATCTTGATGGAGTCCGAGCGGCGAGAAATTCTTGACTCAATTTTAGCTATGCTCAAGCCTTAGGGCGGATGTGCGGTCTTAATCGCATGATGCTAGATCTCGATTGGTGATGGGATGTTGGACATTAGAGCTGATTCTCGATTCTCTGATGCCGGTGACCGCAGCAACCACTATTGGCAAGGCTTCCGGCAGCATGCCCTCTGCTTGTGCCTACTATCTCATTTTCTGTTTGTCTCGGGCTCCGGAGGAGCTAGCATCCGTTTGATTGAAGTCGCCCAAGGTTTGAGAGAAGGAAAGAGTTGTATCGCCATGACTCTGGCCGAGACATTGATGGGCTTGGATGCTTTCTACCGCCGGGAGACAACCAGGTTTGCGGGGAGTCCACTACTGTTGTAGGTAATGTTTCCCACCACCCAAGCTCACATGTATATTTGCTCACATCACTCGGCCCTCGGGCTCGTTTTTTCTCACAAAACCCTTATCTTACTTTTCTCTCATCGTACATCTCTCTATTCTTTATTCTCTTATTTTTCATCCCTCCCCAGATATGGTTGATGGATAAATTGCAAGTTGTGGACTCTTGTCCCGCTTATTCGGCTTGCGGCTACTACTTTCGGCAACGCCTAGTGAATGCTCTTGATGACAACTGGTGGTTTGAATGGATGTGCAATTTGTCAGCCGAACGCATTGCTTGGCGCTGTCCTTGGCTCAATCTCCCGGCGATGAGCTACAGCATGTCCCGGCAGGTCGGGATTCGACTGATTGGCTTGACTCATTGTGTATTCTATTTCCCATTCCGCATTCTGCGCCAGTTCGGCCACGATCAGACTTGCCCACCGGAGGGGATAGAGTATCCGGCTACATTTCTAGTTCGAGGCGCACAGCTGGCTCGACAGGCCGCAGCATGGAGAGTTAGAGAGCTTCTAGCCCCCGCCCCTACTTTCAGTTGCACTTTGTCTGACGAATGCTGGGATTGGCTCAATGAGGAAGCACAAGATGGGCCTAGGTCGGCATCAGAGGCTTCAACTAGCTCTGGAAGGGGGCGCAGGGACACCTGACTCGACTATGCCCCAGATTTATTGCTTTATTAGTACTTTCAAGTTTTCTTTATGAGTGTAATAAAAAAGCAACTTCAATTGTATGCAAGAGCAAAAGAACTCTGTTTTGAAATCAATGAAATTGAAGGTTGTGGTACTGAAAATTCTCCACTTTTGGTCCAAAAATGGTCTTAGTTGTGAAAAGATTAATTTGAACAAAGTCAACTTTTATTAAAACTTTTCAAAACTATTTTCGATATGGATCAGAACTGGACACACCTGAGATCTGTCACTGAAATGTACAACGCCGAATCCTAGCAACTGGAAAGTTGCCCCTAGTTTGAAAAGTGCCTCGGCAATTCATAGCAACGGAAAGTTGCCCCTAGTTTGGAAGATGCCGCAACACTTCATGGCAACGGAAAGTTGCCCCTAGTCTGAATAGCACTGTACCGGAGATCACGATAAATGCTGATGAATAGAGATGACTGAGATGATCAGAATGGACAAAGTTGATCGGGGAAAAGATTGTGACTGAACTTCGAGATGAAGCTGCCTACGTATCCCAAAGATGGGAATCAAGTCTTACGTAGTTCAGGCTTGGGTTCGCTCGGGTGTTTTCGCTCTCCTTTTGCGCTCTAACTTTTGCCAAGGCCGCCCTTTGCGGGTTTTCAACCTTGCGAGCTCAGTTTTTATAATTTTCAAATTTTCTATGCTCTAAATTTTGCCTAGGTCGCCCTTTCGGGTTTTCGGCCTAGCGAGCCTCTCAGGGGTAATATTTCTTCAACTTGTCCATATTGATCGGTTGGGAAAACTCTAAGCCATCTAGATCCATCAGAACCACAGCTCCACCTGACCAGATTGACTTGATAATGTAAGGACCAGTCCAATTGGGTCTGAACTTGCCCCTTGGGTCGTGGATGGGAGCTCGGTTGTCCTTGAGTACCAAATCTCCTTCTTTCAAGTTCCTGGACTTAACTTTCTTGTTAAAAGCCCGGGCGATTCTGCGTTGATAACCTTGGACGTGGTACAGTGCTTTCAACCTTCTTTCATCGAAAAGCATGAGTTCTTCGAATCTGTTTTGTTGCCAATCTGCTTCAGCTATCTGGCACTCGGCCAATACTCGTAATGACGGGACCTCAATCTCAATTGGCAGAACGGCCTCCATCCCATAGACCAATGAGTACGGAGTCGCCCCAGTAGAAGTTCTGATCGAAGTCCTGTAGCCCCACAGAGCAAACGGCAGCTTATCTGGCCAGTCCCGATAGGTTTCCACCATCTTCTGTAGTATGCGCTTGATATTCTTGTTGGCGGCCTCAACTGCTCCGTTGGTTTGCGGCCGGTAAGTAGACGACTTATGAAAAGCCACATTGTATTTTTCCAACAAATCAATCACCTCCTTCTTGAAGTGGGAACCATTGTCTGAAACTATTTCATTTGGGACCCCGTAGCGACAGATGATGTTGTTTTTGATGAATTTTGCAACGTGTGAAGCTTTCAACACCGCATAAGATTGGGCCTCAACCCACTTTGTGAAATAATCTATCGCTACAAGGATGAACTCATGCCCATTCGATCCCTTTGGCGTGACAGCCCCGATCACATCAATTCCCCAAACAGAAAACGGCCATGGCGAAGTCATGTTGTACAGCTTTGACGGCGGGATGTTCATGCGATTTGCATGAATTTGACACTTGTGGCATCGCCGGATGAAGCCAATACAATCCTCCTCCATGGTGGACCAGTAATAGCCTTGTCTAAGGATCTTCCGAGCCAACATCACCCCATTCATGTGTGCACCACATTCACCCCCGTGGATGGCTTCCATCAGACGCTTGGACTCTTCTGCATCAACGCACAGTTTATGCATTCCCAGATGACCCTTCTATGATTTACCCCGCAGATGATGAACCTAACGGCCAATCTTCTTATTGCCCTTTTGTCTTTGGCATTAACCTGGCGGGTATGTTTACATCTCGAAAAGTTCGGATGTCGTAATACCGGGGTGTTCGTCACGACCTTCATCTATGGCGCAATCGACTCATGGGCGGTGTAAATTTACGGTCAATAATATTTGGACGCATTCGGACTCCACGTGGGATGTCTATCATGGATGATAGAGTTGCTAAAGCGTCTGCGAACTTGTTGTTCTCTCTTAGTAGATGAGTAAAACTTAACTTTTCAAACCGAGGAATCAGCAAATCCAAGGTTTGGTGATATACATCATCATATTTTCCTCTTTTACTTTCCAGTCTCCTTTAGCTTGAGACACAACAAGGTTCGAATCCCTAATGACGTCCAGCCGTCTTGCCCCTAATTCCAGGGCTGCTTCCAAACCAGCAATGCACGCTTCGTACTCTGCTTCATTATTTGAGACTTTGAACCGGAGTTTGAAGGCTAGAGGATCTGAGGTGTCGGTGCTATCAACACTCCTATCCCATACCCATGTTGATTTGGCTCCGTCAAAGTACATTGTCCAAATTTCCTCGTCGATATGCAGAATTGCTTCATCTGGGAATAGATACTCAACTGCTTCATCCCCCTCAACCGGATGGTCGGCAAGGAACTCTGCCATTGCTCTTCCTTTCACTGTCTTGCGCGTCACATATGTGAGATCAAATTCGAGAGCAACAAAGAACAACGAGCTAGCCTACCCGTAAGCGCTGGTTTCTCGAAAAGATATTTGATGGGATCTAGTCGTGAAACCAACATTACAGAGTGAGCTAACAGGTAGTGCCGCAGCTTCCTGGTAGCCCATACCAAAGCTAAGCAAGCCTTTTCCAGCGGCGTATACCGGGTCTCATATTCTAGCATCTTCTTGCTCAAATAGTAGATGGCTCTTTCCACCTTATCTTCTGATTCTTGCGCAAGCATGCAGCCCATCGTGGTCTCAGTTACTGACAGATACAAAATCAACGGTTTCCCTGGTTCTGCTGGTGATAAAACGGGTGGGTTCTGTAGATATTCTTTAATCTGTTCAAATGCAGCTTGACACCGGCCGTCCCATTGGAACTTCTTTCCTTTCTTCAGAAGACCAAAAAGTGGTTCACAAGTCAAGGTTAGTTTTGAAATAAACCGTCTTATGAATTGCACTTTACCCAGAAAGCCTCGCACCTCCTTTTCAGTCCTCGGTGGTGGCATTTCTAAGATGGCCTTGATTTTGGAAGGGTCGACCTCGATGCCCCTTTGTGTAATCAGAAACCCCAGCATTTTCCCCGCTGTAACACCAAACGTACATTTCTGAGGGTTTAACCGCAACCGGAATTCCCTGATCCTTTGGAAAAACTTGTGCAAGGCGGTGTAGTGGCCCTCTCTTTCTTTGGACTTGACAATCATATCGTCCACGTACACCTCAACCTCTTTGTGGATCATATCGTGTAGTATTGTGGTTGCGGCTCGTTGATAAGTAGCCCCAGCGTTCTTCAACCCAAACGGCATGACCCGGTAGCAGTATGTTCCCCACGGGGTAGTGAATGCAGTCTTTTCTCTGTCTTCTGGCGCCATCACTATCTGATTGTACCCTGAGAAGCCATCCATAAATGAGAGCAATGCATGCCCTGCAGTGAAGTCCACTAACTCGTCAATGTGTGGCAAGGGAAAGTCGTCCTTCGGACTAGCTCTGTTCAAATCCCTGAAGTCTACACACACCCGGATCCTGCCATCTTTCTTCGGCACCGGAACAATGTTGGCCAACCAAGTCGGATATTCAGATACTAGCAGGAAGCCTGCGTCAATTTGCTTGGTGACCTCTTCCTTAATCTTGAGAGCCCAATCCGGGCGGATCCTTCTGAGCTTCTGTTTGACAGGTCGGGCCTTGGGGTCAAGGGGGATCCGATGCTGTACAATCTCAGGATCGATTCCAGGCATGTCTTCGTAGGACCACGTGAAAACATCTTTAAAATCTTTTAATAAAGCGACTAAGCGCTCGCGTTCCTCCAAAGACAACGTGGACCCGATCTGGACCAGCCGTGGGTCCTCCTCAGTACCAATATTCACAGAAATGATTTCATCCATTAGTGGCTTAACAAATCTCTCTTGCTCTTGCTCTATTAAACGTTGTAAAACCGGAGGGACTTCGTCCTCGTCGTTTTGATCAAAATTTTGAAAGTCTGAATTAATGCAATAAATTAGGGGCACAGAAAAGTACTCAGAAACCACAGATAGTCCATTCTCATTAAGTTCATCCAAATCGTCTGATTCATCGGTTACAACAGACTCAAATGAAAAGGAAAAAGACGACACAGGCGGGACTCGCATCGGGTTAACATCCCAAGAGTACCAGACTCAGACTCAGTCGAGCTGGAACCTGATTCCGACTCACTAGACTCGGTGGAATCAGATTCCGGCTCACTATCTGACCCGGAACTGCTGGATAAGAATCCCTCCTCATACTGCCAAGTGAGAGAGGGTGCGTTTGATGCATCCAAGATAGCTGCTGGTTGGCTCGCAGCCGTTTCATCCCCAATCATGGAGACCATGAAGTTATTCCCAAGCAATCTTGGTCGTCGGAGGATCGAGAGAGACATACCGTGCTACCCCATTTCCAATTCCGTGCCCTCGGAATCCTCGCCTTACTGCTCGGCCTCGGTTGTTGGAGTGCATACTACTGGCAACGTCATCCCCGGATAGTTGCAGGTCGAAGAAAATTTCGAAACCTGGTACGCGCTTCCTCTCCGCGTTGAACCACGGTTCTGGGAAGCCACAAAATGGAAAGTCTTCCCCCTCCCGGACAAAGCGTCCGTTCAGGGTACCCTGGACGGGCCTATGCATTAGATCAAAAGGCTTCCCAGCCTGCTTCGCTCTGGCTCTGCTGGCCATTTCCTTTCCCTTCCTTGCCCAATCTTCTTTGGTGGGCAGATAACCCAATCCAAAGGTATGTGGATTGTGTGGCACTTCGGCCAACGCTGCGACTCCTTTCCTGCCGCTTCTTCCCAATCCCATCCCGGGGATATGTTGTAGCTTGTTCATGAGGTAGACAGATTGAGCACTAACGTACACACCCTCATTCACAGCCATAATGTTTTGCACCACCCGGGCCTCGGCCAAAGTAAATCCTGATATGAACATGTCTTCCATGCCGTGTTCGATCTCCAGGACTGGCGTAGATACCTCCGGAAGGGGATGGATTGATGAATTCCCAAAAACAATGGCTACTCCCTTTCCATAGGGGTATTTCACCATTTGATGTAGAGTAGATGAGATGGCCTTCACCTGATGCAACCAGGGGCGCCCCAAAAGCATGTTAAAAGATGCGGGGACCTCCAAGACGTGAAAATCTACTTTTTGTTGTCCAGGCCCAATCTTGGTTTGGATTTTTACTGTCCCCAGGACATCCCTGCTTGTATTGTCGTAGGCTTTGATCACTTGAGTAGTCGGTGTGAAGTCCGCGGGCTTTAACCCAATTGCATACGCCGTTCTGGCCGGGCAGACATTAATAGCGGACCCGGTATCAACCAGTACTACTGGAATCCATTTGTCCCTGCATTCTACAGAGATGTAAAGGGGTCTGTTATGATCCACGCCCTCAGGCGGCAGCTCCTTGTCCGAAAAGGTCAATGCCGGGGAACCTCCTCCCGGAAAGACTAGCCCAACTAGTTGTTCTGGCGTAGTTTCGATAGAGAGTTTGCATCCCCATATCATGCAGATCTGCGAAGGTGGGGAAGGGAACTACAATCATCTTCTTCATTAACCCTGGTTGGAGATTGCGCACAATCATCCGAATTTGATCTCTGTCCGTGGGCCTCAAGGGCATCATCGATGCCTTTGCCCTCCACCGGGTTACAAAGTCAGAGAAAGACTCCTTGGGTTCCTGCCTTGTTGTCTCGAGATCACGAGTGGTAATCTCGATCTGTGTGTTATATGAGTATTGTGCAACAAAGGCCCCAGCCATCTCATCCCAATTCCTCTTGACATCATTATCCAACTTTGCATACCAGTTGGCGGCCACTCGACAAGGTTCGCCAAAAGCGAGCTTGCGATCTGGTTAGGCCCATTGGCCTCAAGATATCTAAAACAGTAGTAGATGAACCATGGGGTCCCTGCACCTCAAAAGCGGTCGATCTGGGGCATCTTAAATCTGTCCGGCAAAGTCACGGCCACGTCAGTATAGCCGTCCTCAATATCTGGGATGGCTTTCACCCCCTGTGATTTCATGAAGAGTTTTTCCAACTTGCTCAATTTCAGAGCTGTCTGATCCACCTCGAACTCGAATGGAGAGTCCGGATGATTGGGGGTAGTATTTTTGGACAGTTGCGGCTGAAGCGGGGGTGGAGCCAGCCCCGTTGGAAGACCCGTGTCCTCTTGGGTGTTTTGGAAGTTTGGCAGAGCGTTCTGTGGGTTTGGGAGGGTATTTTGGGTGTTCTGGGTATTCTGGGGGTTTGGAGGAGCATTACGCCGAGATATTGCTTTCAGTAATGGGGCCCCGGTGGAGGAGGAACTGATGTGCCCCTAGTGGAGGAGGGACTCGTGTGAAGCGGTCGGCGTTCTCTTTGTAATGGTGATCACCAGATTGTTGGGCCATGACGGCTGTTGTTTGGAAAATTCGCTGGCGGATAGCATCATCTTGCATTTGTTTCATGCTTTCACTCATCTGGCGCATCATCGCCCATTGTCAGATTCTGTTGTTCCATCTCGAGTAAGCAAGTGTATCTCTATAGCGTAAACAGAATCTCAACCCGACTATCGCCACTAGAGTAAGCTGCATTCGGTGATCCGTGCTAATCGCGGCCTTCTCGGCCTTCTTCGTGATCGGGGTAAAGAGCGGAACACTGGATGTCCGTCAACTAGATCCTCGGATCGGTTGAGTCGGCGACCTCGTGTCCAAATTGCTTGGGGAGTATCGACTGGCTCGGAAGCAATCGTGCTACAAACTGCCCTAGCAAAAAGATAATAAAGCAAAAAGGAAATAAATGACCAGAAAAACGGGCAGCATAACGGCTTAATTTAAATACACACAACACACAGTCGGGCATACAACACGCAGTTAATAAGCTGGAAATACACTGTCCTCAACCACTGATCACTATTCCTGTATTACTGTTCCCCAAAACTGAATCTGATATCCGCAGACAACTGATTCTCAGACACTGAATGATGCCCGCAGGCCTGATATCCCAACTCATAAACTGATGCCCGTGCGATCTTCGATGTCAAACTCATAACCGATACATGCATTCCTCAGAGGCGCACTCTAACAAGCACATAGCGAGATAAGTGAGAGCCAAAACACCCCTATGTTGGGGTAGGGTTTCCTGTCCTATTTTGTCGGGAACTAGGGTTTCACTACGCATGTGCCTTCAAACAA
The DNA here is from genome assembly GCA_025200525.1 of Camellia lanceoleosa. Classification (NCBI taxonomy): domain Eukaryota; kingdom Viridiplantae; phylum Streptophyta; class Magnoliopsida; order Ericales; family Theaceae; genus Camellia; species Camellia lanceoleosa. The sequence continues at coordinate 88,218,437 of CM045765.1, forward strand.
CCTATAAGCGGGTAAGCAACTTTGTCCTAGTTTGGAATGGTCACTGAGGATCGAATATGCACTAGGTCGAATGGTCAAAAAGGGTGCCCCAAAACCGGGGTTTGTGTTCCCATGTCGTCAGAGCCCAGAGCCGACGGCCTACCTTATGGACATGACTTGACAAGACAAGCCTCCAAGAAATCGTTAGGGAATGGCATATGGAAAACACGGTGTCTAGGCGCACTAATGCAAATGCAATGCAAAGAAACACACAAGTGTAGTCAAACCAGATATCATGAGTTCGAGTCAAGTTCTCTAAATCCTCAGAAGAAGAAGAGCGCGAAGAAAAAAACGCTCTTGGGGACCTTGCTACATGCTCGACTCGATTTTGTGCGGTTCCAAATCTTGAACCAAAGAGTCCAAATCCGCAAATCGCTTTTGAGAAAAAACAGATTTTTGAAAGAAGTGCCAAACATGGACTGCTTTACCGAGTCGCCACCTAAATATTTTTTAAAATGGGAAATTTAGGAAACCACGACTCGTGCCAAAGGCCGTGTGTCCGTCATCACCAAAGTTGCCTCTCGAGAAAGAACTACGATTGGGGAAGGTCACATCGTGAGCACCCCCGCTCGCCCGGTCAAAGACCGGCCTCTACTAACCATGATATCTGTTTTTGAAAACTTTGTGAGTTCTTATTCCGGTTATTAGCCTAGGTTACTACGTGATGCTCGCAGCAAACAAGTATAGACTGGGCCGTCTGAATTGGAACAAAACATTTCATGTTTGTTTGTTTGAAAATGGTGTGATGGTGCTACCCGCAGGTAGGCTAAAATGCGGATTTGCCACCCTCAGGTGGGCTTAGAAAACATGATGTTGCCACTATCTAGTGGGCTTAAAACAAACAGTCAACGCATTGTCCCAATTCAAATAACTCAACCTCCACCCACAGGCATTCAAGGCAGTTATATCACATAAGCACATAGCCTCATGGCAAGCATGCTATCATGGCAACACTCACACGCATGCAAGGATGCTAAAGCATAACCACTTACCGAGTACTCCCAAAAAAAAAGAACTGATTAGAAATCATGCATGATCCTACATATACAAAAATGCCTAATGCAACACATGCAAAAAATGCCATTATAGCGGCTATTTATTCTAAACATGGCATGAAATGCTACGATTAACATGTATTCATTTTGGAATTGAAATTCAAATGCGTTTGTATGATGCCGAGGCAAGCGTGCAAAACAGATGAATGATGCAAACATGCCGTCGTCGCATGCTAATTGAAATATGCCCTATATCTAACCATCGAAGCGTGTAAATAAAAGGAGAAAGAAATGGGGTTGGAAGACATACATCACACTCACACACCCTTATTACTGCTTGTACATCGCAGAGGGTCGAATAAATAATAATACACAAAATGAAAGAATAATACAAATCAATAAATATACAAATTTCTAATTATTTGACAAATTAAACAAGAAAGCGGTAAGCGCTGCCGGGGTCGCTTTGCTTCGATGAATGATGTATACCGATCGCCATGAAATCAATGGGATGCCCCAATTAGCCTCATTGCTATGATTTTTTCAATGCGCCACGGACCAAAAAGTTGTTGGTCCTCGATTTTTGTCAGAACAGAGAGCAGGAAAAGGGCATAACAATGTATTTCACAAATATATGCATGCCTCGATCCTCGTGCCACCAATCACGCATACCGATGCATGATGGCCGAGGAATCGGATTGCACAACTCACTATAGGATGAATGCAGATGAATACTATAACAAAATCTAACTCCATCATGGGTAATCCGGAGTGTTGGTGATTTGGGAATTGAGACACACTCCGTCACTCGGAGTATGGAATGTACCTCGTTTCCCGTGCAATAAGCATGATATGCATGAAATGCAACTAATATACAACCTAGCATGCGCAATGCTATGAAAATGAGATGTCTCGAAATGCATGCCCACGGGCACGCAAACCGAGGCGGTGACATACAGGCATGAAATGGCATACAGAATGCAAATTGGACTTACACTAACATGAGAGAGCCTCAGCCGCACTCACATAAGAGGCTATAAGATGAAAATCGGATAAAACCGAAGTGCCTCGAAATGCGTGCCCACAGGCACGCAAACCGAGGCGATGATGTGAGATGCAAATCGGATAAAACTGAAGTGCCTCGAAATGCGTGCCCACAGGCACGTAAACCAAGGCGATGATGCGATGGAAAAATCGGATAAAACCAAAGTGCCTCGAAATGCGCGCCCACAGGCACGAAATGGCCTACGGCTATGCTAAACATGCAAAATTGGTACATGAAAGCAAAAACAGTAGCAAGGCAGCCCCAAAAATGACATCTTCTCAGTAAAAAACAAGGCCAAATTATGAGTATAGATATGGCAACAATGGCATGCAAAAATACAGGAAAAGAGGGGAATTACAAAGCAAGTGGTACATGGAAAATTCAAACCACAAAATTTCCTTCTACAACTTTGAAGAGGAGTCCAAAACATGCATATTTACAGTGAATGACCACTCCAAAATCAGCATGTAGATAGGCTCAAAATAGCATGCAATATAATGAGCTAACAAGGGCTATAAAGGGAGGTACCATAAGCAATGACCAAAAAACTTGAGACCCTTAATAAAACTTGAAGAAAAGACCAAAACAAGACATTTTCTAAGCCTGATGAAGGCTGAAATCCGAAGCTAAGCAAGCCTAACAAAGCATGCAATTTTACGGAAAATATGGAGGATTACAAAGCAAGTACCAAAACCAATCATCAAATGGCCTAAGACCCTTAACAAATAATGAAGAATGAATCAAAATAAGACACTCTCTAGGCCTGATGAAGGCTGAAATCCGAAGCATGGTGAGCTTAAAAAAGCATGCAAAATGGGAATGGAACAAGAATGCAAAGCAAGTAGCATGTAGAGCAAGAAAACCAAGTTGAGCCCTTCTTCAAAGTTGAATAGGGGTTCAAAATAAGCACAATATCAGTATGTTGCATGCTCCAACTCAGATTGAAAATAGGCCAAAACAAACATGCAATTTTACGGTAAAATGGAGGAGTTACAAAGGAAGTGCATGATAGAATCACCAAACATGGTTGAGCTCTTCTTCAATGTTGAAGAGGGGCTCAATATAAGCCCACTAACAGTTTACATCAGTCTCGAAATCAGATTACTCATAAGGAAAATAAAGCATGCAATTTATTGGCATAAAAGGGGGTATTGAAGGAAGTATAAGATAGAGGGCTCAAACAGGGTTGAGCCCTTCTACAAACATCTAGAATGGCTCAAAAGAAGACCACTTTCAGTAGTGGTCAGAGCTCAAAACAGTGAGCAAATAGGGTATAAAATTGAAGCAAAATTAAGCCAAAAAAAGGAATTTGAGACTTACCCTTGAAGACTACACTTTTGCTTCCTCTTGCCTTGATGAAAGTTGCTTCTAAGCCTTTGAGGAACCCTTCCTTCCTGCTGGAAATTGAATGGTGATGGTGGAGCTTAGGGTTGATGAAGGATTGGCCTAGGAACTCAAAGGTTTTTAGGATTTTTGGAGATGAAGATGGAGGCTTTGAGAGAAAGGTTTTTGAGATCAAATTTTGTAACCCTAGCAAAGGGGCTGTCCAGCCCTTTAAGTAGGCCAAAAAGAGTGTAAAAGGGGAGGGAAAAGCACCCAAGCTTTCCCTCCCAAAATATCCAGGATGGGGAGATATTTCAAAGCATTGACACCAGAAGAGTGAAAGCGTGGCCGGCCGTAGATTGGGAGGTGGCGGCCACCCCACCTGTCGGCCCGACCACTCACCGTGGCCGGCCGACCATGGCCAAAAATTGAAGAGGAAAATTGCTGGCCGACCACCACTCCTTGGTGTTCTCCCAGGTGTGTAAAACAAGGCCCCAAGGTCGGAAATTGGCAACACTGAAGCAGGAGCCACAACATAGAGCTTGAAGGAGAGGCTCCAAAATGAAATGCACAATTACTGGCCGACCACCAACTTTTAGGGTCCTCCCAGATGTGTAGAACAAGGTTCCAAGGTCGGAAATTGGCAACACTGAAGCAGGAGCCACAACATAGAGCTTGAAGGAGAGGCTCAAAAATGAAATCAACAATTGCTGGCCGACCAGTAGTTTTTAGGGTCCTCCCATGTCCCCTGATCACAGATATGTAGCTTTGGTTGGAAGAAAATATCCCCAGGGTGTTCAACATTGGCCCGGAAGTGAGCAAAACTACACGGAGGAGCGAAATTGGTTATCTGGGATAATTGCTGGCCTCCCACCCCCCAGTGATCTTCCTGGTGTTGAAACAGAGGTACCTGCCAAATTTGAACAAAAACTAATGAGAAATGAACGCTCGGGGCCAAAACCGGGCAATTCGGGATCCCGAAAATGGGCCGAGGCCTAAGTGGTGTTCAAGAAGTGGGCATCTGTGACCCCAATGTCCTTGGAATGACAAAACAGAGGTTCCTGCCAAAAATCAGAGAAAACTGATGCAAAATGGATGCTCGGGCCCAAAACCATGCGATTCGGGTCCCAAAACCCTGAGCACGAAAGTGGCATCTGACCCGAAGTGGGCATCGAGGCCCCAGTGTTCCTCGGAATGATGAAACAGAGGTGCATGCCAAAACCGGAGAACTTCGGAGATGGTTGGGCGGTCCGAGCCAAAACGCCCGTGACGGTCCCGAAAACCGAACCGGGCTCGAAATGGGTAAAATGGCTCTGACCCACGAAATGTAGCTCACGGCCACCGGAGATAGCCTACAGACCACTCTTCCCTCAGAAAGAAAAACAGGTAACCGAGTTGTTCGCAAACCGAGACAAGGCCTGAAGAGAGTTCGAAGTCAGGAGGCAAAGGCGGCGCAACTCTCGACTTCGAACAAGACAAGATGCAACATCACCGAGCGCTCAATCGGTGACGTCTGACTCTTGAGGACGGTCAAAAATGGGGTGTCTACAATGATCAAACCTTAGATTTTTGAAATTAGGGCAAAGTGAGTTTTGTGAAATGTTGGTATTTTCTTTGAGAAAATGATGAATTTTCACATGTTGTTGTGTTATTGAGATATCCATGGGATAGATGAGTCTTATTATTGAGAAACTGATACAGATAGCATGATTAATATATGCTTAGACCATGAAAATAAAATGGATATTGATTGCGAATATGAAAATGTGTCATATATGGATATTGATTGTTGGTTTACATTGAGGAAATGTTGGGAATTGTGGGAAATGTATAATGAGATTATATATTTTTGCATTGACATTACATTCACCTGCATAGCTTTTGAATATTTATTATTATGGCTATGCCTTGGAAATTGAATTATTGTTTTGAGAAAGCCATTGATGACCTTGAAAATGTTTTGGGGTAGATACGTTTGGTAAGTTTGAATAGGGGTGTAGATTGGTATTGGTTAAGTTGGCCTGAATGTCTTGTGTGAAAGATCGAAAACATGCACGGAGTAGGTACCACTTGCCTTACAATTAGGAGCTAGTAAAGTGGGGATTGGTATGCCTACTTGTAGACACTAGCCTAGAGATTACCTGAGTCGTATTTACCATCATATATTTTTTGTTTGGAATTCATTGAGATAATGATATTTTCAAAAAGAACATTGCATGGGATTTCAAAAGAATAGCACTTGTGATTTTGGAGCACGGCATGACATTACATCCATATATACACAACTGATTAAAACATATATATGTTGTTATGATCTTTTTACTAGGCTTTGTTCCAACCCCTAGTAGATTTTGTATAGGAAAGGATGTGGTGATCCCGTATAGCTAAAGGCGTAGGAAGTGTTTTGAGAGCACGATGATCTTTTTCTTTTGTTGTTTATTTTTGACAAGCCAAGGGCATATCTATACATAGTTTATGCATCCCCAGATGACCCTTTTGTATAGCCTTCCTTCACATAGGATGTACTGGGTGGCTAAACGTTGGATTGCTCTTTTGTCCTTCTCTACTGCACCTTGTGGATAATCTTCCTTTTCTATGAAATTCCAGATGTCGTAGTACTGAGGATATCGGTCTTGGACTTTTTCCACTGCTACAATTAATTCATATGTTGGTGCATGTCTCTGCTCTATGATGATCGGTCTCATTTTGACTCCTTCCAGAATATCAACCATGGAAGCTAAGGTAACTAAAGCATCAACGAACCGGTTATTTTCTCTTATCATGTGAGTGAATGTAACTTTCTCAAACTTTGGTAGCAAAAAATTCGAAGATTGATGGTATACTTTCATTTTTTCTTCTTTGACTTTCCAATCCCCTTTGGCTTGTGAGAGTACCAAGTTTGAGTCACTGACAATGTCCAACTACTTTTCCCCTAATTCAAGGGTTGTTTTTAAACTGACAATGCAAGCCTCATACTCTGCTTGATTGTTTGCAACTTCAAAATAGAGCTTGAATGCCAAAGGCACAATGTGACTCATCGGGGGCAATAAGCAGGACCCCTATCCCGTAGAAAATTTGATTTGAAGCCCCGTCAAAGTACAACTTTTAGGCTTCTTTTGATACTTGCATGATTTCCTCATTTGGGAACAAGAATTCTGAGCCACCCTCTTCACTGACCAGTTGATCGGCTAGGAATCCTGCCACTGCTCTACCTTTCCCTGATTTTCTGGTGATGTGCTTTAGGTCAAACTCAGCTAGAACCAACAACCAATGTGCTAGCCTACCAGTTAGTGCTGGTTTCTCGAATAGATAATTGATGGGGGTCTAGTCTCGAAACCAACACCATTGAGTGGGCAAGTAGGTCATGTCATAATTTTCTAGTGGCCCATACTAACGTGAGACAAGTCTTCTCCAATGGTGTGTATTGGGCTTCATAGTCTAACATCTTCTTATGGAGGTAGTAGATGGCCTTTTGTCTCTCTGCCTTTGATTCTTGAGCCAACATACATCCCATGGTGAAATCTGTCACTGATAAATATAGAATCAAGGGTTTCCAAAGTTCCGGTGGTGACAATATTGGTTGGGTTTGTAGGTAATGCTTGATTTGTTCGAAGGCAAATTGGCAAACTTTCGTCCTAATGGAACTTGGTTCCCTTCTTCAAAAGCTTAAACAGTGGTTCACAGGTCGATGTCAACTTTGAGATGAATCGACTTATAAATTGCACCTTACCCAAAAAACTTCTCACGTCATTTTAAGTCCTTGGTAGAGTCATTTCTAGGATAGCTTTGATCTTGGAAGGATCTACTTCTATGCTCCTCTATGTGATTAAAAATCCCAACATTTTCCCAACTATTACCCCCAAATTTGCATTTATGTGGATTTAACCTCAATCTGTACTCACGAATCCTTTCAAAGAATTTTTATACTACAGTGCAATGGCCCTCTCTTTCTTTGGACTTGACAATTATATCATCCACATAAACATCCACTTCTTTATGGATTATATCATGTAATAAAGTAGTGATGGCCCTCCAATAAGTAGCTCCAGCATTTTTCAATCCAAACAACATGACCCTATAGCAATATGTTCTCCATAGAGTAGTGAAAGCTGTCTTTTCCTTGTCTTCTAGTGCCACCATGATCTAAATGTACCCAGGAAATTTTTTGATAAATGACTGAAGTGCATGCCCTACTGTGAAGTCTACTCATCAATGTGTGGTAACAGGAAATCATCCTTTGGGCTAGCCTTATTCAAATCCTCGAATTCAATGCAAACTCTAATTCTACCATCTTTTTTTTTGGAATCAAAACTATGTTGACTAGCCATGTCAGATATTTTGACACCATTTAGAATCCAACATTGATTTGTTTTGTTACTTCCTCTTTAATCTTAAGTGCCTAATCGTGGCGAATCCTTCTTAACTTCTACTTCACAAGTTTAGCTTCGAGGTTTAGGGAATTTATGTTATACAATCTCATGATCGATTTTAGGCATGTCTTCATAGAGCTACAGAAAAACATCTTTGAATTCTTTTAAAGAGCGACCAAGCATTCGCTTTCCTCTAAAGACAGCGTGGATCAAATTCGGACCATGCGAGGATCTTTCTCATTGCTTAAGTTTATGGAAATTATCTCATCCATGCTAGGATTTGCTCGTCTTTCCTCTTCCATTCAATTAAGTTTTTAATGCCTTAAGGAATTTCTTCCTCAAAATCATTTTCATTTTTAATTTCACTATTAGTGGAATTAATATTGTTAACTAATGGCACTGCAAAGTACTCAGAATCACTCATTATTTCATTAATCGGAGTTGGAGGACTTACATCTGACTCAAACTCAAAATAAATGGAAAATTTAGACTCAATCTCTACCCCTGGACTTATAACTTCCAGGTCATTTGATGCGTCAGAATCCAACATGCCAAATTCGGACTAACTTGACTCAATATTGGACTCGCTGTCAGAATTATAAATAGTACATTTTTCAGTGGATTTGGCGACATTATGTATTTGGTGACGTCCTCTTCTAAAGCTCCATTATGTATTTGGCGACATCCTCTTCTAAAGCTCCGTCTTCCAGTATCATCGCGGAATTAAAATTCCCTAAGCCAATGTAACCAGTCTCAATATCAGGCCCAGTCAGATTATCCATCTACTCTTCACTTCCATTGCTTGAACTACTATATCTGTCTTGCCCAATGTCTATGTTCGTGTGTATGAACTCTTCATCAATATTTGTGAGCTCATGATTAAAGAAGATTTCAAATATTGGGTACTTTTTCTTTTTCGTATGGTCAACCCAAGGTTCAGGAAAACTACAAAATGGAAAATCTTCTCATCTTCTGACAAAATGATCATTAAGTGTGCCTTGGATAGGTTTTTGTTTCAACTCATACTTTCTACCTTTTATTTTTTCCCTTGCCTTGTCTCGTGCTTCGGTTACCTTTGCCATTAAGTCTTCGTTTGTCAGTTGATAACCTAGCCTAAAGTTGAATAAACGATTATTGAGTTCTGGTACTTTTGCAAATTCCTTGTTTACGACTCTTTCCTACACCAAGACTAGAATTGTACGCCTATTTGTTCTTCATTAGAATGCAGGGTGCACCAACATATTTGTCCTCCTCCAGTGCTATGATGGATTGTACTAATCGAGCTTCTACTAAGGTGAAACCAAAAATGAAGGCATCCTCATCACTGTGATGAATTTCAAGTAGATGAGTGGTTATATTGGGAGATGGACGTACTAAAGTCTTACCATCCAAAGTAACAACATGATCTCTTCTAACATACCTGATTCTTTGGTGAACAGTTGAAGCTACAACTCAGAGTTGGTGCATCCACAGCCTTCCTAGCAGCATGTTGAATGTGGTTGGGACGTCTATGACATGGAATTCCATATCGTGCTCGTCTAGCCCAAGCTCAATCCTTAGTTTCATTGTTTCCAAAATTTTTTGCTGAGTGTTGTCCTAAGCCGTGACAACCTACTGTGGGATGCTTTTGGGGTTACTAAGCACCCCCAACAATTCAGACTCTCAATCTCTAATCTAATGTCACTAGTGCAATGTGAAACAGAAAAATAAGAGTCCAGATCCGACAACTTTTATAGAAAACTCATTTTATTGCAAATCAGTTGCCAGAAATGGACTGCATTACCAGATTTCTATGTCGCTACCTAATCTTTTGGGAAAATTAGAAAACCCGTAACTCATGCAAAAGGTCACCATCCGTCATAACCAAAGTATCTTGGTTCGGGAACTTAGGTATGAATGGGAAGGTCATTAATTGAGCACCCCCGCTCACCTAATCAAAAATATCAGCCTCTACTAAGTCGTGATGTGGTTTTTATAATCAATATATATTCATGTTGTGAAACCCCTGAAATATGTATTCACTTTTAAGACCCTAATGTTGAATTATTTTCTTAAAGCCCTCGATTACTTGAATTAATTCAAATATTGTCGATTAGCATTTTTTTATTTCTTTTCTTCAAAATAGGAATTTTCCCAGCCAGATTAGGTTCCCTAACCTAATTTAATTTAATTCTACCTAAGTAGGGTCCCAACACAAGAAATTAAGCCCAAGCCCTCACATTTTTATTAAATCACAAATTGACCTCAAACAAGTACCATCATATATTTATATATATACACTTATATCCTAAATTCTTTTTTAACATTATGTTTTACAATTTCCAAGATTTGTACACCAAATAAATAAGAAAATCTTCCCAAATTTTGAGGACATGACTAGGCATCATCATTATACTATAGTACAAACAAATCCCTTGAATCTTGGAGCAATAATGACTTTAGTACCAATAAAGATTTGCTATGAGTATTTAAATTAGCCCTAAATCTAACTAGATCATAAGTAAATACATAAATAAGATTCCAATACATGAGTTTAATTCCAAGCCCTCATTTCTTTTATTAAGCATTACCCCAAAAATAGTAATGTACCCTAATGTTATTAGTACCATCAATCTTGTAGGATATATATATACACACCTTGAAGAATGTGCTCTAGGACCAAAACAAATAAAATAATAACCCATCACACTCCTAGGGAAGAGTGAGAAACCAATTTCCAAGAACCACCATGATGGAATTCTAGAAATACACAACCTAATACCTAGACCTAGGATGCTAATTCCCAAAACTAGTTTCATTACAACCAAGTGTTACCTAATCCTTGAGTAAACCACTCCCCAAGTCACTTCTATTCATTTGAACTTCAAACAAATCATAAACTTTCCATCCATTTTTCAACTAGTGGGCATTTAGGACATTTTGCATCAAAACTTGTCTATAAATACCAACACCCCTAGCTTGCAAGCACACATAACACACCACACTCACACACACATTTTGGCTAGAGAGAGAGAGAGGAGAGCAAGGAAGAGAAGTCTAGGAGAAGAGGAGGAAGAAAGAAGAGAGCTTCCTTGTGCAAGCTTAGTAGGTAAGCCACCACACAACCTTCTCTTTCATTTTCCTTTTTCAAATACATGTTTCTAAGGGTTCTAAATAATGTTTTCAAATATGTTATTGATGAGTTACTTGTGTTAAAAATGCTAAAAGTTGAGCATTGATTCCATCTCTCTTGTATTTTTCCCATTTTGGCACAAACCACCTTCTTTTCTACCAATCTCTCAACTTTTCAAGAGCACTCTTTCAAACAAATTTTCTGAGTTAAACATGTGATACTTAGTATATTTTCTTCACAAAAGAAATGAAACTTTCCCATGGTGGAACCCCCTTTTTATAATTTTTCTTGTTTTGGGCATTCTACCTAAAAATCTGTTTTTGCAGCCACTTTCAAAAATTCCAGAAAAATGTACAAAAATATTCTGAACCTCCATTTTATGTCAAAACCTCCCTTAAAGAGTTACCTTTCAACTAAAAATGGTTTCATCGAAAAACATTAAGCGTTTTGAAAGAAAATCAAGTTTTCGTAACGGTCGACGGATCTGGACAGATTCTGGACAGCGCTGGACTATTTTCTAAATAACTTAAAATCTAGAAAAGCAAACCCATTTCTGAAAAATGTTCTAGAAACTAGATCAAATTCTCTACAAACCATAGGAAGACCGAGTTCGGTGGATGATCTAAAGTAGTCCTTTCGTATTAATCTTCGCGTGATGATTAATCTGGAAATTTGTTATGTATGGATGTTTTGTGCCCTTGTATTCATGAAAATGTTTAACGGCTTATGATCATATCTTGGCAAGATGTTGTATGTGCATGTTATGTTATTTATCTTTCTTATCTGGAGGATGCATGCTTCTGTGGATATTATTATATTGTTTAGTTGGACTAACCCTGACTTAAAACACTTAATTCAACGGGAAACCTAATTGGGTGGGTATTGGGTTTTTGAACACTTGAGTAATGAAAAGATGAGAATGTGTGGTATATGGCTTGTTGGGATGCGTTCCCTATTCGAGGTTAAATCTTGCGCAAGTGGTTTTCGGAACCCTTGAACGGAGCGGTTGTATTCGGACCCTAGGTGGTTTGGTGTGAGGAGGGATTCGGGCAAGGCCCTATTTTACCGTCTCTTTTGAGGCCCTGCGGTTGGCGCTACGCGGTATATAACCGTTGGTAGGCATCCGAGGTTAGTTCTGCAACAAAGCAAAGAAAAGAGGGGCATACCGAATAATCCGTCCGATTCTTGTGGTTGGGAGGATGAAATCTCTTTGGGGATTTCTAGATTACTAACATCTAACTTGACCCATTTTTTTATTTATTTGAGTATCATGCTTTACTATTTGATGTTATATTTGTAATTGTGTATTGGACTGGGAAAAAGGGGTAGGGTGTGTGTGTGTTTACTGGGCATTCAAAGCTCACGGAGTATCATGCCAGGTGAAAAAGCGGAACTCATAGCTGGAGACGACGAGCCCGAAACCTTCGAGGACTTTTGGCTATCTTAGGAATAATAGAAATTTCCTTTTTGTTATTTTGTAAGAACTCATGTAGAGTTTAAACTTTCTATTGGGATGTAATGTAATGAAACAATCTTTTGAATTAAGTATAAATGTGGTTATTATGTATTTGTATTCTATGTATGAACCTTATTGTTGCTTATGAGACCTTGTCTCAATACCTTTTAAGATCTGTCAAAAGGGTAGTGCGCTGCCTAAGAAAGCTGGACTTAGAAGGGAGGCTAATTTGACTCCTCCGGCGATCTGGGATCTTATTTGGTTATTGACCATAGGACTCATTAGTGACTCTCCCTTAACTGCAACCTATAGTGTAGATTCGGGGCGTCACACATGTTCCGGTTATTAATAATACTAACATTACTATATGGGGCAATAAAATATAGACTATGTCACTGATTTTGGTTATGCTTTGATTTCATGCGATTTTGAAAAGCTTTTTTTGTACAAACTCAAGAAGCATAAGAACCAATTACATTCCAACATAAGCAATATAACCTCCATTCATTGGCATTCATACATATATTTCAATTAAGTATTTAGCCTCATGGTATAGCAATGAACATAATAGAGGACATATATACACAATATGCTAAAGCAAAGAAATGCTCATCTAATACTCTGAGATGGGCCAAAAGAATAGTTTAGTATATATATGATGCTATACACAATTAACTAATGCAACACATACATGACGTGCATTTATAGGTCCAGATACTAAAATATGACATGGGCATCATCTCAAGACATGAGGTGGTGCATCTATTCAACTTAGAAATGATATACTCCACAAATACAAATGAGCTAGACCCGAATGCATGAAAAATGAATGCAATATATAAGTGTGATAAATAAAATATGATGCTATACAGAAAGCATATATATGAAAGACATGTAATTGGAATATTATTATAACAATTAGAATAAGAAAGGAGGGAAGGGAGAGAGAGAGAGAGAGAGAGAGAGAGAGAGAGGGATTATTACGACAAATAAATAAATAAAAGAAAAAAAAAATGAGGGATTGAAGGAGTTATTACAACAATGAATGGATTCAACCAAACTACTACTGAATATAACAAATCATATTAAACAAAGGAAATAAATCACCCAGTAGCTTCAAAACCACCCAAGAGAGCATTCCCCATAAGTTGTTTGCTCTATTCTTGGGAGGATCATCAAGCCAGACATAAAATGGGTTGGCTGAATAGTAAATTGGCCGACCGAACTCTTTTTCTGGAGATTTAGGTCAGTGCAAAAATTCCATAACAGAAGACAAAAACACATTCTGAGGGGCGCTCATCCCTTCTACCTCCTCAATTTACAGGAACCACCCAGGGAAGAGGTAAATGGGTCCCAACCCTTAACAACAACATAAACATATATATACAACATATATTTTTCTATAAATTAACAAATTAAGTGGATCAAAACAAGAACAAATTGAAGCCTAAGAAATGGATGGGAACCTACGTCATCTCTTTGTGAATAAGGGTAAATCAATACCCAAATCCATGCTATTAATTGGAGAGAGTAAATTAATACAAATCATTTCTTAGTGAAAGCTTTGCTTTTAAAACAAGAGATTCATCAAAGTCATTGAAACCCCCTATTCTGGTCATAGAACAAGGATGCTTCCACCCATTTCTATGTTCACAAATGATTGAGAATGGAGGTTTCAATACCCTTTGACCCAAAATCTCTTACTTTGCTTCCAAAATACTCAATAAAAGGAAAGAACACAACTTTTCCAACATCAAATCTCATGGATCACCCAAGCAAAATCCTATGAAAAAACCCCTAGCACTCATTAACATTGGGTAGAGAGTTGAGACACATTGATCAAAGTTCTTAGAGGAAGAGATATGTGGAGAGAAAGTGTGTAACTTTAGACACCCCATTTTTAACCGTCCTCAAGACTTGGATGTCATCATTTGTACACTCGATGATTGTCCTTGTTTGTGTTCGTTTTGAGTGCCCGAAGTCTTTTGTCGAAACGCCTTGTCTTTGAGCCTTGAAACCTTATCTGTTTTGTGCATGTTTTTGGACCAAAAGCTTGTTGCCTCTAGTCTGGAGAAGTGGGTGACCTGTTGACCCGCCCCCTAGGTTGTCGGCCAGGACTTGTTCTTGTCGGCTATCAGTGGTGGCCGACAGCCATTGGTCTCTTTTTCTAGATATTTGTTGTTAGCTGTGCCAGCTGTTGCTCACTGAGCTGCATCTTTATACACTTGTATGGTGAGATGTTCACAAGCTCAAGACTTGTTTTTCAATATATAGGGGGTATCCTTCCCCATTTTTGAGGGTTAGAAGATTTAGACCAAAAATATCTATCTCTTTAGAATTCTCTCTCTCTCTTGATATTTTGCACATATTTGCTTAGTTTCTCGTAGCTTTTGCATATCAACCCTTAACCAAATACTCTCACCTTTGGGTTGAGATTACTTGGAGCCTTGTTTGAGCTCTAGAAGGAGGTTTGAGCTTGGTTTGTTGCCTATATTGTGCCTTAACTTCAAGAGGTATAACACTTGTTATTTAAGCTTGTTTTCAATACTTCTTTTGTCATCCTTTCAAACTATTTTTGGGCAAATTTTGAACTGTCAAAAACTTTGTTTTTGTGACTTAAAAGTGGTAGTTTGAGGTCTCTTTGAGTTAGGAGGTGGTCTACTCTTCTTGCTCATTTGTTTGTTAAGCTCTTATACCATCTTTTCATCACTTTCAAACCAACTTTTTAGGCCTTTTAACCATTGAATTTTAGATGTTTTTTAGTGGTAAAAACCTTGTTTTGAAGTCCAAAATTGAAGGGGTTAGCCTCCTTCCTTATGTCTTGTTTTCATGCCTAGATAGCTTCATATGTTAGCATGTTTTTCTAGCCTAATTTGGCTTAAGTCCAGCATGTTTTTGCCTCTGAAATAACCTATTTTGGCTCTGTTTTGGGCTGGTTAGTTCAGTTGAGGCTTGTATTGCATAGTTGTAGTGTTAATTCCTTCAATAGCTTGATGTTTTAATGCTTTAATCATCATTCTTTTGAGTTAATAGCATGTTTTAGTGTTGTTTTGCAATTCATTTCAGCACTTAAAATCTCTGCAATCTCCCTCCATTCTTCACTCTTTTGTTTTCTTTGAAAGTGGTTTTAAACCCCTTGTTTGCCTAAGTGTG
This sequence comes from Camellia lanceoleosa, assembly GCA_025200525.1. NCBI lineage: Eukaryota > Viridiplantae > Streptophyta > Magnoliopsida > Ericales > Theaceae > Camellia > Camellia lanceoleosa. The sequence goes on from CM045765.1 coordinate 88,233,930, forward strand.
AAATGGAGGTGTTGCACCTAATGGTTTAATCCCTTAGGGGGTTCATTACCAATAGTGTAATGCCTCTTTCATGCCCAAAGAAACTCGTTCTTTGAGCCATCTTTCCATTAGAGGACACTTACTTTTGGACTTGATCAATTAAACAATGAATCGGTAATGTAAAATGAGTACATAAAATGAACACGTAAAAGGGGAAAGATAAGCATCTTTCGTGTTGCATTACATGTGTTTGAATCGGACGTTAATTCAAACATAAGGAAAATGGGACACTTCATACTCAAAAGTGATGAAATGTGCCATTTTCCTTGGTATCCATTGCCCTTGATCATGCATGATAGGGTGATGGTCTTTTTGAGTCTTGTTTTGCACTCATTAAACTTGCAGAAACTTGGTTCTTTGGCCATCATGCATGGAAATTGCTTGATTGGTGGGTTGAGAGCCAAGAGTTACACTTCTTTGAGATTGTTTGATGATAAGGAGGGTAACAATACAGATAACCCTTGAGAATACACTGCTTTTGCCTTTGTTTGCTCTCTGTTGCAACAAGAGGAAGTTCAGGGCAGCAGTGGCCGTCCAACCATCAGTAGTGGCCGACAGCCACCAGCAGTAGCCGACTGACCATCAATGAAATTTGCACAGAATGTTGGTAAGGTGGAGTAGAGGCATTCTTGGAGTTAGCAGCACTGTTGGTGTTCAAATGTGCAAACAGAAGTGTTCAGTGGCAAGGCGGTGGCTTTTTCGGGTAGAGAAACCGAGCATGCATGCATCCCTCATTTCCCGAGGCCTTTTAATTGCTTTTCTTAGTTAATTAGTGGTAGCTAATTCATGTAAACGTTGTAATTATTTAAGTAGATTAGTTAGTTAATTATGTTGTAATTTATTAGCTTAGTTGCTTTGTAATTAATTAGTTAAGTATTTAGCTAATTAAATTGATTTGTAATATTTAATTAGCTTAGAATAGTTAGTTAAATTTTGTGTTATAATAATTAGTTACCTTAATTAGCGTAGCTAGTTAGCTCTTATTCATTCGAACCCTCCTTCGCAACGGCATAATGTTGTAATAAGTATGCGTGTGTGTGTATGTCTTCCAACCCCGCGTTTTTCTCCCTTTTATTTAGCCGAGCCTATTAACTGCATATTGCATGTGTTGCATTAGATGTTTTAACATAGTTAGGATCATGCATCTTTGTAACTATCTTCTATTTTCGCTTAGAGTACTCGGTGAGTTTTTTATACTTTAGCATACTTGCATGAGTGTGATTGCCATATTACGATGATTAGCATGCTTGCCATGAGGCTATATGCTTAAATGCTAAACTACTTGAATGCCTGTGGATGAAGGCTTGTTGTCTGAATTGGAATGATTCAATGAATGTGCGTTTTAAGCCCACTATGTTTGGTGGCAAATCCGCATCTTTAAGCTCACTTGAGGTGGCAAATTCAAACCATTTTTGCAAAGAAACATGAGTTGAATTGTTCCAAGTCTTGAGACTAGTATATACTTGCATGTGTGCATCACATAGTAAAGCTAGTTTAATAATCGGAATAAGAACACATAATTTTATAAAAAAATCATATTATGATTAGTAGAGGCTGATCTTTGATCGGGCGAGCTGAGGTGCTCATTTCAGGACCTTCCCCTTTCGTACCTAAGTTCCCGAGCTGAGGCAACTTTGGTGATGACGGACACGTGGCCTTTGGCACGAGTCAGGGTTTCCTAAATTTTTCAAAAAATAAAATATTTAGGTGGCGACTCCGTATCTGGCAAAACAGTCCAATTTTGGCATTATTTGATTTAAAATTGATTTTTCAAAAAGGTTTGCCGGATTTGGACACTTTGGTGATTATCAATTTCACATTACACTTTGTGAGATTAGATTTAGAACCGCAGGAGTCCGAACTGCGAGGCCTTCTTTTCAAACCCTTTCCGAAAGGCGGGGCATGGAAAAAGGTGAGTCCACAGTTTTTGGCGACTCCGTTGGGGATTTAGAGAGCTTGACTCGAACTCATGATATGATTTTTTATCTACACTTATGTGTTTTTTGCATTTGCATTTGCATTGGTACGGCTAAGTCATTGTGTTTGCCATTTGCTATTCCTTAACGGTTTGTCGGAGGCTTGCTTGGAAAAGCTTGCCAAAAGGCTGACCGGTTGCGGGCTCTGCCACGATCGGAACACAATCCTTGGATCTGGACTACCACTGTACTGTTTGATCCTCCATTCACTTCTTGGTGTAAGGTGAGAGAGGTATATTAGGTAGTGTTGCTGAGGTACCTTTTTTTTGACCAATCGACCTAGTTGCTTATCGGAAGCCATAGAGACTGTTCCAAACTAGGGCAAGTTGCTTACTCGAATGCAGGAATTGTTTGAAACTGCTTGTTTACATAGTGAACCCCTAGCTCCTGACAAAATTAGGATAGGGTAACTATAGGGGCCGAATATTGGGAGTTGTAAAGAGGCCGAATAATTGGACCCGAAGTGTCGAAATATATACATCGCATTCGGCCCCGTCTTGCACATTTAAATCCTGCCCTATTTGGCCAAATAGCCGGTTGAGTAAGGGGCCGAGTGAAAAGCGGTTTGCAACAAAAGGAGTCGAGTAAATAGTTATACGGCGAATTGAAAGTGGGCCCAGCCCCGAGGCCCAAGAAAGAAAAGATATAAATAGAAGAACATCAGCCAGAAAGAGGTATGTAAGAATCATTGTGCTTAACTTAAAATACAAGTAACTAAGAGAGTATACACTGACTTAACCGTCGGAGTGCTAATTCCGGCACCCCGACCAGAGTGTTTGTTTCTTTTCAGGTCATCAGTTGAGGATCTCGAGTGTCCCAGTGGATCAAAGGAGTATTTCCAAACCACTTCCCCACAATTGGCGCCGTCTGTGGGAATACTCAATTACATCCATGGCGGGCGCAACAGAAGATCCTCCGATAATCACTTACAAAACTACACTGAGAGATGATCTCACCCCAACAAACATGCTGAGACCAGAGACTATCACTGCAAGACGCACCTTGAACTTTGACTCACCCTCGACTTCAGCGCATCAGACAATGCAAGTGATCATGGAACAAGCAAAGCAAAACAAACAGAGGTTGGAGAACATGATCACTGAGAACGAGCGCCTCCGTCAGGATTTGGCCTTGGAAGTGGCGAAGTCCAAACAAGCTGTACGCCTAGATCCGGAACGACGTCTGAGGGCAGGTGGTCGATGACCTCGAGTCTGACAAGAAGACACTAACAGCGACTCTGACTCATTATCCCCGGAGCCCAAGAAAAAGGGACTACCCGAAACTACCAGTTCCTCTGAAGAGAGTCCACGTATAAGGCAAAGGCGAAGACGAAATGGTTTAGACAAAGAGGACTAGCACGATCCCTTTGTGCGACAGATTACAAAGGAAGTACTACCCAAGAAGTTCAAAGCCCCATCGTTCACCTTGTACGACGGGAAATCGGATCCCGCGGATCATATCCGTCACTATAAGCAAGCCATGACATTGCATGCAGACAACAAAGCTCTCATGTGCAGAATATTTCCGAGCAGTTTAGGACCGTTGGCCGTCAGATGGTATTATAAGTTGGAGTTAGCCTCAATTAAGAGTTTCCATCAAATATAGAAATCCTTCAAGGCAAGATTTATCACCAACGAGGTCCAGCCTAAGCAAGCTGACTCTCTCTGGGCAATGCAGATCCAGCGGGAGAAACCTTACGAGCGTATTCGGCATGCTATTGGGAATGCTTTAATCTTGTCGATGACGCTTGCAACGACTCCATGGCCATTACCGCCTTTAAAATGGGTTTGCATCCTGATAGTGCTCTCCGCAGCTTCTTGACTAGAAGACCTCCTAAAACAGTCTAGTTGTTGATGAAGAAAGTTGAGGAGTACTACAAAGTGGAAGATGACGCCTTGCGGGTTAAAGCCGGAAACGTGGTCAACAAGACGGCCCCTTCTGAAATTGCTCAGCCGTTAAATTCTATACCACCTTAGAGCCCAGAACATCGGGCTAAACGAGACAAGAAACGGGATTCTCGTTGATCAAGCGACCAATGCCCCCACTGAGCAAATGAACAACTGCAAGTCGATGGTAGGCGCACAAGGCGCACAGACAAGAAATACACGGAGTTGTCAGAGCCGATCAGTGCGGTTATGTCCAAAGTCCAACACCTTCCGTTCTTTAAATGGCCGTCTAAAATGGTGGGACCTCTTGACATGAGAAGAAGGGATATGCGGTGCGAGTATTACAAGGATCATGGCCATGATACTGAGAGTTGTTATGCACTAAAGGATCACCTGGAGGAATTGGTACAAGATGGTCGGCTACAACAGTACGTCCGAAAAGGCAACTCAACCAAAGCAATAGCCTTAAGACAGGATTCACCTCCACTCGGCATGATCCACATGATATGCAGGCTGCCAATGTCATCCACAGTGCATACGATTCAGTCGAATTTCAACCCTCAAAATCATCTCACTCCAGCTAAACGGCCCCATGAAGCTGTGAGCATTACTTTCGATGATTTAGATTTGGCCAGAGTGACACTTCCCCACATCGATCCCTTGGTAATCAAGTTACGCATAAACTGATTCATCGTTCAGCATGTACTCATTGATCCGGGGAGCACATCGGAAGTAATGTATTACAAGGCATTCACCAAACTCGGCTCCACCGAATCGGATCTTTCTTCGGCTCCTTATCCAGTATTCGGCTTCAACACCAATCCAGAATACCCGTTGGGGAAAATCACACTACTCGTTTGAGCGGGCTCTCGAATAGTGGATGTGGAATTCTTGGTCGTCATGCTGCCATCGCTGTATAATCTCAACATGGGGCGAACTTGGTTGCATACTATGCAGGCCATGCCAAGCACCTATCATCAGCTACTACGTTTCCCGACAGAATGCGGCATTGAGCAAATTTGTGGCTCCCAGAAATTGGCACAAGCATGTTATCTCTTTCTTGGAAAGACGCCAAAAGAGTTGCAAGTGAATTCTATTGAGGTGTTGGATCGAGAGAGCCTCGACGACGTTGGGCGGCTCCCAAGTGAAAAGGCCACAGAAGCCCTAGATCGAGTTGAAATTGACGGAAACCCAGACTGGTTCTTCATGGTCGGTGCTTCCTTGAATCAAGCCGCCAGACAGCAGCTAATTTCCTTCCTGCTCGACAACCTTGATGTATTTGTGTGGACTCCATGTGAGATGCCGGGTGTAGATTCGTCTATTTCGCAGCACCATTTAAATGTTGACCCTAAATGCAAGCCAATTATTCAGAAAAACCGGTAATCAGCCACAGAGCACACTGCCGTCGTTATTGAAGAGGTTGACCGATTACTTGATGTCGGGGCAATCAGGGAAGTGACCTACCCTACATGGCTCTCGAATACTGTGGTTGTGAAGAAGAAAAATGGGACTTGGCGAGTCTGCGTTGATTTCACGGACGTAAACAAAGCCTGCCCCAATGATTGTTCTCCCCTCCCCAGAATAGATCAACTTGTAGATACGATGGCACGCCATCAGCATATGAGCTTCCTCGAAGCATACAGAAGCTACCATCAAATTGCCATGCATCCGGAGGACCAAGAGAAAACTGCATTCCTCACCCCAAGAGGAACCTATTGCTATGAGGTTATGCCTTTTGGGCTGAAGAATGTAGGGGCAACTTACCAAAGATTAGTCACTGCCATGTTCAAGGAGCAACTCAGCCACACTATGGAAGTGTACATTGACGATATGGTGGTCAAGTTCAAAGAAGAGCAAACTCACCTAGCCGATCTGGAAGAGACATTCGACAATTTACGCAAATACAAAATCAAAACTGAACGCTTCCAAATGAGCGTTTGGGATCAGCTCTAGCAAATTCTTGGGTTACATTGTCAACCACCGAGGAATCGAAGCCAACCCGAGGCAAATCATAACAATCTTGGAGCTTGGCTCCCCTCGTTTAGTGAAAGAGGTTCAAAAGTTAATGGAGATGGCTGCCGCACTCAACAGGTTCATCAATCGATCCACAGATCGCTGCCCACAATTCTTTTATATACTACGGTAAGGCAAGGCTTTTGAATGGACAGCCGAGTGCGAAGCTTCTTTTAACAGCCTCAAGACCTACATCCGATCAGTTCCACTCTTGACAACACCTTTGGCAGGTGATCTGCTCATTTTGTATCTGGCAGTTTCTGACAGGGCCGTCAGCGCCGTACTGATAAAGAAAGAGCTGGGGGAGCAGTGACCAGTGTATTATGTGAGCAAGACAATGGTTGACGCCGAAACATGCTACCTTCCATTGGAAAAACTCATTCTGTCCCTCGTCATGGCAGCAAGAAACCTGATGCATTACTTTCAGGGGCATACTATCGACGTACTAATGGACCACCCCCTCCAGTTGGTACTCCGCAGTGCAGAAGTATCAGGGCACATTTCAAAGTGGGCTCTTGAACTTGGCCAGTACGATATTCAGTTTATGCCTAGAACCTCAATCAAGGGACAGGTGCTTGCCAACTTTGTGGCCGAATTCACTGGGGGTCTTGCCGACTTCAAGTCCGATGAAACTCGACCTAAGCCGAACTGGAGAATTTATGTTGGGGACATTTGGCAGTTGTACTGTGATGGATCATCCAATCAACGAGGTAGCAGGGCCAGAGTAGTGATAATGGTTCCCGCCGAGGCAATAATTGAGCAGCCTGTCAAACTCGGCTTCGAAGCAACAAATAATGAAGCCGAATACGAGGCCCTGCTAATTGGCTTGCGAAATGCACATCTCCTAGGTGCTCGGCGTCTGCTTATATTTTGTGATTCAAAATTGCTAATTAATCAGATAAAGGGGGAGTACGCAGCAAAAAATGACAGTATGGCCGCTTACATGAAAACGACAAATTCCTTGCTGGCAAATTTGAGCATCATGAATTGAACCAAATAACTCATGACCAGAACACACATGCTGATGCCCTGGCTTGCCTAGCCTATGCCATTAACTTAGAGATTAAACGGACCATTGAAGTTGGTTTCGTCCTAGAGCCGAGCATTGGCCTTTTTGGGGAAGTTCAGGTCAATGTCATAGAGTTAGAACCGAGTTGGATGGACTTCATTGCTACTTTCCTTTCTTCTAAACAGCTCCCAGCGGACAAAAAAAAAGCGCATAAGCTGCGAAATAAAGCCCTGCGATACTACTTGGATCTGTAAGGAAAGCTTTATAAAAAATCCCTCTCTGGTTCATACCTGGAATGCGTTCATCCGGATAAAGTCAAAGCACTTCTGACAGAAATACATGAAGGCAGTTGTGGCGCCCATTCTGGCGGTTGCTCTTTGGCTCATCGAGCCATGACACAGGGGTATTACTGGCCAACAATGAGAGCTGATGCCAAATGTTACGTGAAAAAGTGTGAACAGTGCCAGAAGTTCTCTCCTTTGACCCACCTGCCTGCTGAAGAGTTAAACTCTATAACCAGTCCTTGGCCGTTCGCCCAATGGGGACTTGACATTATCAGACCACTACCTCGGGCCCCAGGTAACAAGCGATTTTAAAATTGTCGCGACAGATTATTTCACAAAATTGGTAGAAGCGGAGACACTAACACACATCTGAGATACCGACGTGAAGCGTTTTGCATGGACAAACATCATAACATGATTCGGCATTCCAAGAGAACTTATTTCGGATAACGACACCTAGTTTGATTGCGGTGTCTATAGGGAACTGTGCAGCAAGTATGGTATTCGGCCCTATTATTCCTCCCTGGCTTATCCACAAAATAATGGCCAAGTTGAAGCCTCCAACAAATCTATTTTAGACAGCATCAAGAAGAGATTGGAGAAAGCTAAAGAAAGACGGGTAGAAGAGTTGCCAAGTGTGTTATGGGCTCATCGCACTACTCCGAGGCAGTCCACTGGGGAGACGCCGTTCGCTTTATGCTTCGGAACGCAGGTAATCATCCCTTTGGAGATCGGCCTCCTAACCTTGAAATCAAGATTTTTTTGATTTGGGCCGAAGCGACATGATGTTAGCCTTGGACTTGATTTTGATTGAAGAACGGAGAGACCGTGCCCTTGCATCCATGGCACGGTACCAGTAGCAACTTGCTAAGTCATATAATCAGCATGTTCAACTACGCCGCTGCATACCAGGAGAGTTGGTCCTGAAAAACATGCTTCCAGCTGCCAACAATCCGGCCGATGGAAAATTGGGTCCTAACTGGGAAGGCCCTTATCAGATCGACTCAGTCGCGGGAGTAGGGGCATATCGGCTCAAAGACATGTCTGGGAGAAGTCTGCCACGGCCTTGGAATTCCACGCATTTACATAAATTCTATCATTGACCCGACTTGTGGGGCCTGATATTGGTTCTGAATGGTTTGCCATGTACATATTTCATTTTTGCTATGCAAAGTTTCCCGTTTTCTCATCGTGCAATTGAGTTCACAAGCCTTCGGATTCGGAGCGCCCTTCGTGGATATCACGATTGGCGAAACTAAGTTTTCAGATTTGGAGCCCCATCAGTGCATAACACCTTTGGGCCGATTAAGCCTCTGGATTCAGAGCGCCCTTCGTGGATATCACGATTGGCCAAACTAAGTCTCCAGATTCAGAGCCCCATCTGTACCTGACACCTTTGGGCTGAACAAGCCTCTGGATTCAGAACGCCCTTCATAGATATCATGATTAGCCAAACTAAGTCTCTAGATTTGGAGCCCCATCAGTGCCTGACACCTTTAAGCCGATTAAGCCTCCGAATTCAGAGCGCCCTTCGTGAATATCACGATTGGCCAATCTAAGTCTCTAGATTTGGAGCCCCATCAGTGCATGAGACCTTTGGGCCGATTAAGCCTCCGGATTCGGAGCGCCCTTCATGGATATCACGATTGGCCAAACTAAGTCTCCAGATTCGGAGCCCCATCGGTGCCTATCACCTTTGGGCCGATTAAACCTTCGGATTTGGAGCGCCCTTCGTGGATATCACGATTTGCCAAGCCAAGTCTTCGGATTCAGAGCCCCATCAGTGTATGACACCTTTTGGCTGATTAAGCCTCCGGATTTGGAGCGCCCATCGTGGATATCACGATTGGCCAAATTGAGTTTCCAGATTCGGAGCCCCATCGGTGCATGACACCTTTGGGCTGATTAAGCCTCTGGATTCGGAGCGCCCTTCGTGGATATCACGATTGGCCAAGCCAAGTCTCTGAATTCGGAGCCCCATTGGTGCATGGGCCGAATAAGACTCCGGATTCGGAACCTTATTCGTGCAGGACAATTATGGGCCCAATAAGACTTTGGATTCGGAGCACCCTACGCGAAAGTTCAAGCATGCAAATATTCAGAGTGAAATGCTTCGTGAAGTTGAGCAGGAAAAAACCGTATACACATTAAAGCATACAAACATTCAAAATGAAATGCTTAATTGAGTTGAGCCGGCGCAAACCGCATAAACAAATTAAAACATGCAAACATTCAAAGTGAGATGCTTAACTATGCATGCAAACATTCAAAATGAAACACAAACATTTAAAACAAAGTATTTTATTACTTTAACAAATAAACACAAACGTTTACAATATATTCAATTCTATTTGGCATCACCCTCGTCATCGCTCTTCTCAATCTCGAAAGCACCAAAAGGAAAGTGATGAGGTTGATATAATGGCGACGCCGATTCAACTCCTGTTCCTTGGAGTGCCTTTGCGGCTTGGAGAGCCTTAATCCACCCATGCCTAAAGCCCCGATTCTCGCATCGGCATACCTCCTCTGCGAGTTTCTCCTTGGTCTTCTCTATCACGACTTTCCGACTCTCGTGGAAGCCCCGTTCATAGGCCGCGGCCTTCGCATTCTCTAGTGCGAACATACTTGTGGTATCTCAATTAGCAATTGCATGGCTTAATAGCCGTTAGGTCACTCTTTCATCAACGATCGGGTTGGATTGTCCGGCTGTACGCGGCTCTGCCGTTTGGGCCTTCCTTCGCTCACGCTCGGCCTTCTCCGCACGAGCCTCCAAGTTTCAAATTCATTCATCCTTCTTCTCTATCTCCCGCCGCACGGCACGCAGACGCATGCCGACTTCATAGGCGGTGTACAACCCTCTCACTGCTCCGTGAATGCCCTCTCGAAATACTTCAAAATCCTGTCGACCAACCATCAACTGCTGGACTTCCGGTGGAAGAATCTATCGAGCGAACTCGACTGCTACACTTGGGTCGTTGACAATAGAATCTGCCTCCGTCATCGGTTTATTCCCCACAAAAATTGTAAAACTCAACGGTCACGGCATCACATCGGCCTCATTTCTCGATTGCAGTCGCGGGGAGCTTCCTCGTTGCTGTTTTTCCTTTCGGGGTGATCTGCTTCAACGACTTGGAGGTTGACGTTTTTCCCTTTCCCTAGACGTCCTACCTCCCGTGCGTTTGGGCTCATTGCTGCGATTCATTTCAGTGTCAAGCTCAGCCAATGTTCACCCTTCTCCTCTCCTGTTGAAGAACAGTGTATTTGACATTCGCACTTATCTAACCTTACGCAACAAACTGGTTTAAATTGAGCCTGAACACAATAAGTGGAATCACTGGCGCGAAGAGCCCACCCCATTTATTCCTAATGCATGCAGCGCCCCTGAGGCGATTTCATTAACGCTAAACTCCAAAAGCCCGATGCCGTTCGACGTGCACCGCAATGAGTCCATGAACTAATAATATTCGGCTTTTTGGAGTTCATGCATTAGCTGGGGCAAGGGCAAATTTATTAATCTGATCGGCCAAATATCTTAGCCCGATGCCGATTGATCTGTGCCATAGCCACTCCATGAACTAATAATATTCGGCTTTTTAGAGTTCATGCATTGGCTGGGGCAAGGGCAGATTTATTAATATGATCGGCCAAATATCTAAGCCCGATGCCGATCGATCTATGCCACAGCCACTCCATGAACTAATAATATACGACTTTTTGAGTTTATGCATTGGTTGGGCTAAGGACGGATTTATTAATCTGATCGGCTATTCGACGAGGATAAATTGTTAAATTACCTAGTTATCTAATCGGCAAGTATACATGAATGTTTTATCCAAAGTAGCAAAAAGCAATACCATTCATCAATAGCAAAATTAAGCACAAATAATAGCAAAGTATAAAGGAGATTTTCATTAGTAAATTGGGCAGTCTGTAGCCATTTTACATTTGAAAACTACCAAACAAAAAGTTACAAGTTTGCATGAAAGCGCCTAGCAAAAACCTAAAAACTGTAGTCATTTTACATGTAAATAAAAACTACTAAATGAAAAATTCCAAATCCTTAAACAAAAACAACTAAAGTGTCGCCCTAATCAATCTTCAGAGTCAGACTCCAGCGACTCAACATCTACTTGCTCGTATGGAATCGACATAGCCAATGTCACATCAGCAGCAGTAAGGGCATTGAGCCAGCCGTGTTTGAATCCCCGATTTTCAAATTTGGAGACTTCTTCCACATAATTTGCGAGAGTAGCGCTTTGCCCAGCCTCGTACGCCTTGGAAGCCTCGGAGTCGGCTGCTTCCTTCGCCCTCTTCGATTCTTCCAGTTCAACCTCTAGTTTGGCAATCGCCTCTTCAGCCAATCTCAGCTGGTCCACATTTCTCGCCCTCTCCATCTCGGCCTCGGTCCTCGCGCCTTCCATCTTCACCCTTGCCGCTTCAAAATTGGCCATGTTCCTCTGGGTCTCTACTTCCGATTGTACATGGCCAAGTCGTTTGATGGCGTCATGCTGGCGACAACCTATCTCGGCTATTCTTCCGACCGTTTGCAAAACAGGAAATTAAAACCAAAACAATATTTGCATAAAAGGGAAAGACAAGGTCAAGGTATATACCAGAAAACCCGATTGAGCGGCTAATGCTATTGCCAGTAGATCCGACTCCGCCTAGGAAGCTGCTTTGCCAGCCGGCAATGAGACGGACGTAGCCATGCTCAACGCGATGGCGGGGTCTTTAATAACCGACGCATCAGAGGAGATCGGCGTGTTTTTTTTTTTTATCTTTGATTGAATGACAAAAGGCACAATCACATCCGACTCCTCTAAACGTGGCCATTTGTCAGCACGGTTTTCTTTTGAGCCGGCCTCGGCCTCGGCCTCGACCTCGGCAGGATGCTTCTCCGCCCTTCCCTTAGCCTCTTGATTGGCTTGCACAATCGCCACGGACTCGGCACTTCAGGTTTAAGCCGTTTCCTCCTCGATAACAGGCAGGGAGGGCTGAGCTTCGACGACAGGTGGCACTTCAGATCGAATGGCCTCTGCTCTTCGTCGCGGGGCCATTCTTTCTTCGTTTTTGTTTTTGGCGAGTTGTGTAAGGTTTAACCCAGCCATTTCTTCGGGGTATGCGCCGGGAAGGTCTTCTAAATCGGTAAAAATGTCGTCAAACGGAAGGTCCCCTCGGCCCGAAGTGGATGGAGGGTCGGCTGAATTGAGGCCGGCTTCCTCGAAGGCCAACCTCAAAGCCTCGTCTACTTCGGTTACTTCCGCCTGCTCTGAATCGAACCCCTTGAAACCAACTTGCCGCAAGTTTTTGAAGTCGGTCAAAATAAGAGCCGTAAGAAACTCTTCACCCCTCAGAATTGGGATGTTTTCTGCCGCCAAAAACATCGTATATGTCGGCTTGTACCGAAGGAGAATGTGGGCTGCCCTCCCTTGTTTCTGAAGACACGGACGACCGAAATATTTGAGCGCGACTTTAATTTCCGAAAGAACGTCATCGTCGGTTGAAGTCTAGACTTTCTTCAAATCGTTTCCTGCACAAGTAAAACCATGAGATCTAAAAAATGAAGCTTTATAAATATAAGAAAAATAAATGCAAAAAGCTATACGGCCACTTGGTTCGCTCCTCCGTCTAGGACTAGGATCAAGGCGATCCTCGCCTTCGCCGAATTCCCAATTAGCTCGGACAACGACCATAACATCATCGACTCGCTTGCCAGAGCTGGAAAGCATAGTCACTAGTTGATGGTCGGTGTCCTTAGTCCTAAGAAAATAGCGTCCATGTCAACCAGAAGACTTGGCCAAGGCGTAACAATGCCGAATAGTAGGTATGCCAAGGTTAATCCTAAGGCGACGATTTAGCTCTGTAATCCCCATTATGATTCTAAAAAAGTTGACATTAGGTTGGGAGGGGATAAGACCCCAATGGCGAAGGACAACCCTAAGAAATGAATGAAGTGGGAAACGGATTCCGCCCTCTGCAATTGATAAGAGAGGGAAGATGATTGTGCTTTCATCATCCCTCTCCATATCGAGGGTGCCGTCTGTCATAAGTGACAGATGGACGTCATCAGGGATAGAAAAATGGCGTCAAAAGCCAGAGATTCGATCCGCGGAGAGGAGGTCTTTCAGATGTTTTGCCATTTCAGTCAGCCTATAGGAGCGTACTAAACTAAAGGCAAACTTGGAAAACAGATTCAAAGCAGAGAGGAAGAGAACTTACAAGAGACGAAGAGGATAATGAATGATGAATGGAAGTTGTAGAGGTGAGTCGGAAGGCAGCCCAAAAACTCTTAAGCATCAAAAAATGTGTGTTTGAAAAGACGACAAGATTTTAAATCACAATAAATGGAAGCGTACGAAGGGGCGGGAAGTTGAAATGATAACCGAGAGGCATGTGCTCTGACATCCACGTTAGAATGAGGTTAGCCACCGAATTTTGGCTCTGACTTTTCGAGTTCGAAACCAAACACTCCAGCTAACTGGAGTTAGTGGTGTGCTTGGGGGGCAATTGTGGGGGCTGAATACTGGGAGTTGTAAAGAGGCCAAATAATTGGACCCGGAGAGTCGAAATATATACATCGCATTCGGCCCCGTCTTGAACATTTAAATCCTGCCCTATTCGGCCAAATAGCCGGTTGAGTAAGGGGCCGAGTGAAAAGTGGTTTGCAACAAAAGGAGCTGAGTAAATAGTTATACGGCGAATTGAAAGTGGGCCCAGCCCCGAGGCCCAAGAAAGAAAAGATATAAATAGAAGAACATCAGCCAGAAAGAGGTATGTGAGAATCATTGTGCTTAACTTAAAAAACAAGTAACTAAGAGAGTATACATTGACTTAACCATCGGAGTGCTAATTCCAACACCCCCGACTGGAGTGTTTGTTTCTTTTTAGGTCGTCCAGGTCATCAGCTGAGGATCTCTAGTGTCCCAGTGGATTAAAGGAGTATTTCCAAACCACTTCCCCACAGTAACCCTACCCCCATTATAGTGGTGCTTTTGGCTCTCACTTGCTTGATATGTGCTTTTAGAGTGAAACTCTGCAGGAATGTATGTATCAGTTAAAAGTCTAGGTATCAGTTTTATGGCAGAAATTAGTGTTTGAGTACAGTTGTCCAGCTTATGATTGCAACTGTGTGTTGTTTCTGTCTGAACCGTGGTGCTGTGCGGTTTTTGATTTTTTACTTCTTTTTGCTTTATTTTCTTTTTGTAAGGTAGTCTTTCACCATTGCTTCAGACGATTCTGTTACCCCCCAAGCACTCTGGACCCGAGTTAGAAGGATTTGTATATCTGGGGATCTAGTCAGGGGACAGCCAGTGTTTGTTTCACTCCTGTCGGTTACTAGACGGAGGATTCGACAGAAGTCGCCAATTCAGCAGTCACCGTTTAACTCAACTGTGCCCAGTCAGGCCCAATCATCTACTTCCACTCCAGACAGAGAGTACTCGCCAATTCCAGTAGTTCAAAGTCCTCTAGCCAACATGGAAGATATGTTTTGACAACTCTAGCAAACTATTCAAGCTATGCAGCTAGATGGTGCCCGCCAAGTAGAAATTGCATCCCAGTAGGCTGAGTTGATCGCTAGGCTGCAGTAACAACAGCCGTAATAGGCAGCGGCCTCAGCATCTCATCCACCTCCTGTAAACCTTCCAGTACTCGGAGCTACTGCTCTCAAGCTAATGTCCAGGAAAATGTGGGCATCCCAGTGGATCCAATTCCACCCAGACCTCTATAGCACCAGTATACCAAACGGTGGCCCCTTTGAGTTTGAGGTTGACCCTACTGCTCTGAAAGTTAACAAGTTAGAAAAGCTCTTCAAGCGAGCACAGGGTATGAATACAATCCCGGATATAGAGGATGGCTATACTGATGTAGCGGTGACCTTATCGGACAGATTCAAGATTCCGCATATAGACCGGTTTGATGGTTCAGGGGATCCTATGGTCCACTTGTGGCTCTCCTTAGATATATTGCGGCCTATGGGCTTATCCAGACTTCAGAAGGTTTCACTCTTTGGCCAGACCTTGTCGGGTATAGCGGCCATTTGGTACGCCAAGCTGGAAGACTCTGTCATTTCCTTCATAGCACAATACTCCTATAATACCCAAATTGAGGTCATAACTTGTGATCTCGAAGCAACTCGTGTAATGCCCCAAAAATTTTGAACTTCAAAGAATATATTATTAATTAAATACAGGGTTTATCTAAGGTTAGGAGTCTAGGAAACGACACTAATGAGTCCAATGGTCAATGACCGAGTAAGACCCCAGATCGCCAGAGGAGTCAAGTTAGCCTCCCTTCTAAGTCCAGCTTTCTTAGGTAGCGCACCACCCTTTTGACAGATCTTAAAAGGCATTGACGCAAGGCCTCATAAGCAATGTAGAGATAGGCGTAGGATTACAAAGTAAATAATTATTACAGTGTCTCAAATTTTTAAACTTACAAAACGAGTTCCATTACTAATACAATCCAAAAACAATAAATAAAGACTAATAAGCGAAATGGTTCCCAAAATTTCTCTAAGGAAAACTTAAGTCTTCAAATGTCTTTGACTCTTTGTTGGCTTCGTACATTTCTTCGATACTTGGCATGAAACACCATGAGTTTTGAATGCCCAGTAAACGCACACACACCCCATCCCTTTTTCCCAGTCCAATACACAATCACAAATTAACAAGCAAGTAATGAAGCATGATAATCATTCAATAATGAAGGATTACAAGGTTAGATGTTAGAAATCTAGAAATCCCCCAAAGAGTCTTCGTCCTCCCAACCACAAGAATCGGATGCGGATTATTCGGTATGCCCCCTCTTTTGTTGCTTTGTTGCAGAACTAATCTCGGATGCCTACCAATGGTTATATACCGCGTAGCGCCAACCGCAGGGCCTCAAAAGAGACGGTAATAATGGGCCTTGCCCAAATCCCTCCTCACACCAAACCACCTAGGGTCCGAATGCAACCACTCCGTTCAAGAGTTCTGAAAACCACTTGCGCAAGACTTTAACTTCCAAATAGGGAACGCATCCCTGTCAACCAATCAATATCTTAGTAATCTTGTCCAAAAATTCGCAACCCATTACCACCCATTAAGTTTCCCATTTGAGTTAGATAATTTAAGTCAGAGTTAGGACATGCTCTTGATACAACGTCTATTGCACAAGTTTGAACAACTAGATAGCACAAATAAAAGGAAACGAGGTTACAACACATGAGATTCACATATGAAGATAGGCACAAGTAGTTCTAAGCATATTCAAGTAGTTACGGGAATAAGTTCGCATATGAATATGATTTCCAGATTTGCATAAGTGTGAGCACCATCGAAGGATTAAAATAAAATACATAACCCTATGATATGTGAAATATCATATTGAGACATGATCATAAATTAATAAGCATATTTATGAACACAATAGCATGAAATACTAATGCCAAACAGAAATTTCAGATTTAGTACCCATTAAAGATTAAAATCAAAAGGGTTGTTAGAGATTTTTACAGAACTCAGCCTTCCTATGGTTCGTATAGAATTTAATCTAGTTTTCAGAACATATTTCAGAAATGGGATAGCTTTTCTAGATTTTAAGCTATTTAGAAAACACTCCAGCGCTGTTTAGATTTGTCGACCGTTACGAAAATTTGATTTCCTTGCAAACCGCTCACTGTTTCTCAATGAAACCAATTTTAGTTGAAAGCTAACTCCTTAAGGATGATTTTGACATAAAATAGAGGTCCAGAATAATTTTCTACATTTTCTAGAAATTTTGAAAGTTGGCTACGAAAACAGATTCTAAGGCACAATATCCAAAACAAGAAGATTCGTGAGAAAAGAGATCCACTATGGGAAAATTTTCATTTATTTTGTGATGAAAACATGCTAACTAACATATATTAAAATCAAAAAATTTTCTTGAAGGTGTGCCTTTGGAAAGTTTGAGAGATTGGCATGAAAAAGATAGTTTTGTACCGAAATGAGGGAAACTACAAGAGAGGTAGAATCATGGCTCAACCCTTATCATTTTTAACACAAGTAACTCGTCAATAACACATCTGAAAACAATGTTTAGAACTCTTAAGAACATGCATTTGAAAAAGGAAAATAAAAGAGAAGGTTGTGTTGTGGCTTACTTGCTAGACTTGAACAAGATGGCTCTCCTCTTCCTTCCTCTCCCTCTCAAGACTTCTCGCTTTCTCTCCTTTCTCTCCTCTAGGCCGAATGTGTCTGTGAGTGTGTTGTTTGTGTTTGCCATGCTAGGGGGTGGTGGTATTTATAGGCAATTTTGTGTAAAAAGGCATAAATGCCCACTAGTTGGAATTGGATTGAAAAGTTTGGATTGACTTGGAGTCTAATGGAATAGGGAGTGATTAGGGGACTTAATCATGGGATTAGACAATATCTAGTTGGTCTCTAGTTGAAATGAAATTAGTGTTGGGAACACAACCCTAGATTTAGGGGTACTAGGTGTTAGGGTTTCTAGAATATCATAATTACAATTTCTTGAAAATAGGCCCCTCACAATCTCTTAGGGTGGCCGGCCATGGGGAAGGGAGATGGGGTATTTTTTTTATTCAATATAGGTGCTATGGACACACTTCCCAATATATATATATATAGATCTTAAATTGATTCATGGTTACTTATAGTATAAAAGTACATGTACTAGTTTTTGGGGAAATTCTTGAATTTAATTAAAGAAGTGAGGGCTTGGAATTAAACTCATGTATTGGAACCTTACTTATGTATAATTAAATTAAATTAGGCTAAGGAACCTAATTCGGCTAGGATATTCCTGTTTCGAAAAAAAAAGCTAACCGACAAGATTCGAAATAATTCAAGAAACTGAGGGGCTTTAAGGAAATAATTCAAACATAAGGGTTTTTAAAGAGAATACATTTTTCAGGGGCTTCACAATAAATGTAATGGAATGAGGAGGATTAGAACCTTAATCATGTATTTAATTATGATCTAGTTTAGGTTTAGAACTAATGTAAATACCTTCTAATTAGAAGCACACACACATATATATATAGCAAATCCTTATAGGTACCAAAGTCATTATTGCTCCAAGATTTCAAGGGATTTGTTTATACTAAAACACAATGATTATAGCCTAGGAGGTATGATGTCTAGCCATGTGATGGTGAATTGATGGACTTGTTATATATATATATATATTGTACAAATCTTGGAAATTGTAAAATATAATATTAAAAAAAGATTTTAGGGTACAAGTGTATATATAAATATATAATAGTACTTGTTTGGAGTTAATTTGTGATTTAATAAAAATGTGAGGGCTTGGGCTCAATTAAAATATCTTCTTCAAGTGTACAGTAAATAAATTAGTGTTAGGAAAGATAATTCAGTTTGTATTATCTTGCTTTGAATTTAAAGGTAAATAACTGAACGAAGACTGTGAAAACCGGGAGTTAAGGTTTAGAGCGATTAATCTAAAATTTGAGAGTTAAATAATTAATATTAGAGTGTTAGAAATGATTTCTAAGCTTCCAGGGTCGATTAGGGTTTGTATGGGTTTGTCTGTGATGCGTTTTCAGTTCTAGGGTTTAATTTGCGAATAATTGACGAACTAAGGGCTTTATTATAATAACTCAAAATTTTAGGGACCTAATAAGGTTTACAAAAGTCAGGGGTCTCACAACTCATCAGGAGCCGAAGGAGTGCTTCTTGAATTTCGTAACAAGGTGGAGGGCAAAGGCATCAATGATGACGACCTGGCCATATGGAAAGGATCAAATCAAAATGATAGTTCAGAACCTGCAGGGGAAATTACTGCAAGAAATGATTGTCTTGCCCTTATTCATATTCACTGATCTCCATGAGATAGGAGTTCACATTGAAGATGCGATGAGACAGGGTTTGATAAATGACGAGAAGGAGTAGCCCGAGAGGCCTTTCACACGCAGTTCTAATGCGACTACAAGTGGTAGTGTAGCTGGAAGGCCTTTTGATGTGGGTATGGTTACCTCCACATCTAAAACTGCCAACCCTTTTGCCAATACATCCAATACAACCTCACAAACCTCGAGCCACCAACCCCGAGGCCAAAGGGTCTTCACCCGACTATACATGTCGTTATCTAAAGCCTTCAGGTCCTGATCAAAAAAGGGCACCTTAAGCCACTAGAGCCTCGTTCCCAACCCGATCTTCTTCTCCCGAAACACAACTCGGCCAAATACTGTGCTTTTCACCAACAGCATAGTCATGACACTGATCTATGCTTCAGATTGCGTTATGAGATTCAAGATCTCATTGATAATAAGGTGATAGCGCCCCCTCAAAAGCCTAACATCACTACAAATCCCCTTCCACCAGATAACCAGGTCTCTCCACCCCGGCATGTGAACCTTATACAAACACTGGCTGTCCCTCATGACCCCAGTATATATATCACCCCTTCCTATCTACCCAAGCCGACGTTGTTCATCCTAGAAAGCATGGATTTGTGCATGATGAACGCATCTACATTCTAACCTGAACTCATGGTGGTGACTTTGGTAGAGGAAGGCAGGTTAGCCTTCAAGGATCATGGGAATGTAAGTTCAGTGCCTGAGGGCTCCATGGACTTATCTAAGGAGGAATACAACCCGTGTCGCTACATTGTGCCAATCAATCAGGCCAGACCAGATGTAGAGTTTCCAACAGAAATAGAGGTCAGTGTAATCTGGGAAGATGGCCCGAGCCAAATTCTGGATGATTTAGCAGAATTGGAAGAAGACTTGGACAATCTACAGTTCTACGATGAACAAGATCTGGGGAATGTACAGATGGACTGGTTCGATCTAAATGACTCGACAAACAACTCTGGATGGGTTAGTAATGAACCTGATATAGATGAGAAACTTGAACCAAAGCTGGAACAACCAGAAGTAGGAACTGTTATATGGGTCAGAACGGCCGAGGACAAGGGGAAATTGCCAGAGAGCACCGGTATTAAGAATTCAGCTCAAGAAATGGGCATTATTAGTACTGCTGATACAGAATAAGAAGCCGCACTGTAGCACTTTGAATAGGAAAATGATGAGAATAATCAGAAAGCTGGAAAAGCCAAGCAGCCTACGGGGGATGACTGTGACGTAAAAGTAATTGCAACAGAACCGAACAATTGCCTGTCGGTTGCCAGAGGAATGTGGTGGGAAGATGATGATCTGTATCTTGCCCACACTAATGAGAATTGGGGCCAAGACCTGCCAGACGACACTTGGTATTCTGAGGAGGTGGATCGTATGACTAGAAGCAGGCAGTACTTCAAGCCCCCACACTTAGACTAACCTGAAGCATCCGGAAAGGATAAGGAGACTAAAAAACAGAGGGAAAAACTATTAGAGGAAGAGGCTATGTTGAAACAATTAAAGAAGATTCAAGCAGACATATCTATCTGGGGGTTTCTTATGGCTTCGCACATGCACCGGCAAGTTGTCCTGTTAGTAATGGATAAGGCCAAGCTGTTTATTAATAGAACCCCAGAACAATTTGTGGGACTTGTCTTCCCGGGAGGTGCTTCGCCGACTTTGACGTTCTTGGATAAGGAATTATCGCTCGAGGGCTCTATGCATAACAAACCCTTATACATCTTCGTCGAATGTAGAGAGAAGTGGGTGCTAGTTGTATTGGTTGACACTGGGTCTACGATCAACGTTTGTCTGTCGCACACAGCCTACGCTATTGGCTTGAAGCCAGCGAACTTTGTACCTACAGCCTAGGTGATTTGGGCGTACGACAACACGAGCAAAGAAGTGATGGAAATAGTGCAAGTTAGAGTACAAGTTGGCCCGGCACAACAGGATATTGAGTTTCAAGTCCTGGATGTTTCGGCCACTTTCAACTTACTCCTTGGATGGCCATGGCTGCACCAAGTGAAAGTTGTTTCTTCCACTCTTCATCAGATGTTGAAGTGCCTCTATGGGAAGGGGATAGCCATTGTGTTTGGAAATTCATCTATACATCCTCCGCCTGAGGTTACTACACAGTACTGGAGATTGTACACAACGATAAGGATGTTTTCCTATCCAGGTTTACATTGGCTGAGGCCCAGGTTGTGCAAAATATCTTGGCTATTGATGAGGAGTTGTACGTCAGTGCTCAATCAGTCTACCTCATGAACAAGCTACAACATATATGTGGGATGGGATTAGGAAAGAGCAGTCAGAAGGGCGTTACTGCACTGGCCAAAGTGCCACCTAACCCACATGCCTTTGGGCTCAGCTACACGCCTACCAAAGAGGACTGGGTGAGAAAAGGGAAGGAAATGGCAGGAAGAGCCAAAGCAAAGCAAAGTGGGAAGCACTATGAGCTTGTGCATAGGCCAATTCAGGGAACTCTGAATGGCCGCTTTGTCCAGAAGGGGGAGGACTTCCCATTTTGCGGCTTTCCTGAGCCATGGTTAAACTCTGAGAAGTGGCGTCTACCCGGCTTTGGGATTTTCTTCGACTTACAGCAATAAACTTGAGGTAGGAGCAGTGCTGGCATGTCTCCTTTTGCATCCTCAAATCAAACCGAAGAGCTTGGGGGATGACCTAACCATTTCCATGATCAGAGACCGATCAGGCGTGGACCCTTCTGGTGAAATTCTGGATGCATCTAACGCACCCTCTCTTATTTGGCAGCTAGATGAGGGTTTTTTGTCCAGTAGTTCTGAATCTGGTAATGAGCCGGAATCTGATTCCACAGAGTCTGTGGAGTTGGAATCAGATTTCAGTTCCTTTGAGTCTGAGTCCGATATTCTTGGGGTTGATAACCCGGATGTTGTAGTTTTGTCCAAGTCGTCTTTTTTCTTTTCTTTTGAGTCGATTGTAGCTGAGGAATTGGATGAGTTGGATCTTTTGAATGAGAATGTTGCGGCAGATTCTGAGTACTTCTCTATGGCACTTGTGTATTGCATTGACCATGATTTTCAAAATTTTGATAAAAATGATGAGGAAGGAATTCCTCTGGTTTTGAAACATTTGATTGATCGAGAGGAGGAGAGGTTTGTAAAAGCCCTTGTTGATGAAATCATTCCAATTAATGTGGGTATTGGGAATGATCCGCGTTTGGTCCAGATTGGGTCCACGTTGTCTTCGGAGGAACGCGAGTGCTTAGTCGCTTTATTAAAAGATTTTCAAAGATGTTTTCGCGTGGTCCTATGAAGACATGCTTGGAATCGATCCTGAGATTGTACAGTATCGGATCTCTTTTGACCCCAAGGCCCGACCTGTCAAGTAGAAGCTTAAGAGAATACGCCCGGATTGGGTTTTCAAGATTAAGGAGAAGGTCACCAAGCAGATAGGCGCAGAGTTTTTGCTAGTGTCTGAGCATCCGACTTGGTTGGCCAACATTGTTCCGGTGCCGAAGAAAGATGGTAAAATTTGGATGTGCGTGGATTTCAGAGATCTAAACAAAGCTAGTCCGAAGGACGACTTTCCCTTGTCGCACATCAATGAAATGGTGGACTTCACTGCCGGCCATGCGTTACTCTCTTTTATGAATGGATTTTCCGGGTACAACTAGATTTTGATCGCACCCGAGGACAGGGAGATGACTGCGTTCACCACACCGTAGGGAATCTACTGCTACAGGGTGATGCCGTTTGGTCTGAAAGATGCTAGGGCTACTTATCAACGGGATGCAACCACAATTCTACATGATATGATCCACAAAGAGGTTGAGGTGTATGTGGACGACATGATTGTCAAGTCCAAGGAAAGAGAGGGCCACTACACCGCCTTGAAGAAATTCTTCAAACGGATCAGAGAATATCGATTAACGCTAAATCCATAGAAGTGCACTTTTGGAGTAACAGCAAGGAAAATGCTGGGTTTCTTGATCACACAGAGGGGCATCGAGGTTGATCCTTCCAAAATCAAGGCCATCCTAGAAATGCCACCACGAAGGACTGAAATGGAGGTGCGAGGCTTTCGTGGTAAAGTGCAATTCATATGACAATTTATTTCAAAATTAACCTTGACTTGTGAACCACTATTTGGTTTCCTAAAGAAAGGAAAGAGATTCCAATGGGGTGACCGATCTCAATTTGCTTTTGAGTAGATCAAGCAGTACCTTCAGAATCTACCCGTGTTTTCGCCACCAGAGTCGGGGAAACCGTTGATTCTGTATCTGTCAGTAACGGACACAACTATGGGCTATATGCTTGCGCACGAATCTGAGGATAGAGTGGAGAAAGCCATCTATTACTTGAGCAAGAAGATGCTAGAATATGAGACCCGCTGCACGCACCTAGAAAAGGCTTGCTTAGCCTTGGTATGGGCCACCAGGAAGTTAAGGCACTGCATGTTAGCTCACTCCATAATTCTACTTTCGAGATCGGATCCCATCAAATATCTCTTCAAGAAACCAATGCTTATGGGTAGGCTAGCCCGTTGGTTGCTTCTTCTTTCCGAATTTGATTTGAAGTATGTCACTCGCAAGTCTGTTAAGGAGAGGACTATAGCGAAGTTCCTGGCCGATCACCCAGTGGAAGAGGGCGAAGCGGTAGAATACCTATTTCCAGATGAGGCTATACCGCAAGTCAAGGAAGAGATTTGGACAATGTACTTTGACGGAGCATCTAACTAGTACGGTTATGGGATAGGGGTGTTGCTGATAGCACCTGACAATTCCCATATACCTTTAGCCTTCAAACTCCGGTTCAAAATATCCAACAACGAGGCAGAATACGAAGTGTGTATCACTGGATTGGAAGCCGTCCTAGAACTAGGGGCAAAAAGGTTGGACATCATTGGGGATTCGAACCTGGTTATGTCTCAAGCAAAAGGAGACTGGAAGGTTAAAGAAGAAAGGGTGAAGATCTACTACCAAACCTTGGACGTTCTGATTCCTAGGTTTGAGAAGCTAATCTTCGCATATCTGTTAAGAGAGAACAACAGGTTCGCTGACGCCTTATCAACTGTATCTTCCATGATAGACGTCCCGTTGGGAGTTTTTTTATATGGTGAATGGCTGCTCAGTTTATCATCTACGGGGGTAAGTTGTATAAACGTGGTCATTTGGGAATGCACAAGTTGTATGTTGACGCAGAAGAGTCGAAACACCTAATGGAGGCCATCCATGGGGGGGAGTGTGGAGCACACATGGGTGGAGTAATGCTAGCCCAGAAGATTCTCAAGCAGGGCTACTACTGGTCAACCTTGGAGGAAGATTGTATTGGTTTTGTTCGGCAATGCCACAAATGCCAAATTCATGCAAATCGCACGAACATCCCACCGTCGAAGCTGTACAACATGATTTCACCTTGGCCATTTTCAGTCTGGGGAATTGACGTTATTGGGGCAGTTGCATAGAAAGGGTCAAATGGGCATGAATACATTCTGGTCGCAATTGATTATTTCACGAAGTGGGTGGAAGCTCAGTCTTAAGCATTATTGAAAGCAGCGCATGTTGCTAAGTTCATCTGCAACAACATTATTTGCCATTATGGGGTCCCAAATGAGATCATTTCAGACAAGGACTCCCATTTTAAGAAAGAAGTGATCGACCTGTTGGAGAAATACAACGTAGCTTTTCATAAGTCATCAACATATCGGCCGCAAACCAATGGAGCTGTTGAGGCCGCCATCAAGAACATCAAGCACATTTTGCAGAAAATCATTGAGACTTACAGGGACTGGCCAGACAAATTGCTATTTGCTCTCTAGCTATAGGACTTCAATTCGGACATCTACTGGGGCAACTCCGTAGTCTCTGGTTTATATGATGGAGGCTGTTTTACCAATCGAAATAAAGGTTCCATTGCTACGAATTATGGCTGAGTGCCAGATAGCATAAGTGGATTGGCAGTAGTGCAGGTTTGAGGAACTAATGTTGTTCGATGAGAGAAGGCTGAAAGCACTGTATGACGTCCAAGGATATCAACATAAGATTGCCAGGGCTTTTAACAAGAAAGTTAAGTCTCAGAATCTTAAGGAAGAGGATTTGGTGTTGAAAGACAACCGAGCTCCCATCCATGACCCTAGGGACAGGTTCAGACCTACTTGGACTGGTTCTTACATCATCAAATCTATCTGGTTGGGTGGAGTTGTCATTCTTATGGACTTGGATGGCCTAGAATTGTCCCAACCAATCAACATGGACAAGTTAAAGCAATACTATCCTTGAGTGGCTCACTAGGCCGAAAACCCAGAAGGGTGACCTAGGAAAAGTTAGAGCACAAAAATTGGAAAAAAGAAAAACTGAGCTTGCAAGGTTGAAAACCCAGAAAGGGCGGCCTTGGAAAAAGTTAGAGCGCAAAATGAGAGTGTTAATACGCGAGTGAACTCCAACCAAACTACGTAAGGCCTGATTCCCATCTTCGGGATACGTAGGCAACTTCATTCTAAAGTCTGGCTGTAAACACCTCCAAATCAACTGTTTCCATGTGTTTGATCAAGGCATCCTAGTCTGTTCGTTATTTGAAAGATCGGTTACGATCCTTACCCTGAGAGAAGAGTTGATTATAGTGCAGTGTAGTGCAGTGCAGTACTATTCAGACAAGGGGCAATTTTCCATTTCTGGATTCGGGGTTGTACATCTCGAGGATAGATTCCAGGCATGTCAAGTTGTGATCCTTATTGAAAATGGTTTTGAAAAGTTTTGATAAAAGTTGATTTTTGTTCAAATTAATCTTTTTACAACTTAGACTATTTTTGGACTAAAAGGAAAATTTTCAGTGCCCACGACTTCAATTTCATTGATTTCAATACAAAGTTCTCCAACTCTCGATGCAAATCAAAGTTGCTTTTATTGCATTCAAAAAGAAAACTTGAAAAGTAAGATCAAAGCAATAAACTTGGGGCATAGATGAGTTAGGTGTTCCTGCGTCCCCCCCTTGTGCTTGTGGAAGCTTTCAATGCTAAAGTAGGCCTGGTTTGAGCCTTATCTTCAAGCCAAGCTAGGCATTCACCAGAAAGGGCACAACTGAAATTGGGAGCGGGAGCCAGAAGTTCTGTCGTCCTCTAAGCAGTGGGATATAGAGCTAATTGTGAACCTCAGATTGGAAATGAAGTCGAGTACTCTACCCCCTCTTCTGGGCAAATCTGGTCGTGTCCAAATTGACGCCTAAACCGAAACAGAAAGTAAAATACGCAATGTTCCAAGCCAATCAGTTGAATGCCAAGTTGTCGAGCCATGCTGTAGCTCATCTCGGGTAGATCAAACCAGGGGCAATGCTAAGCAATGTCAACAGCAGGCCTGTTGCACATCCTATGGCACCACCACCCTTCATTCGAGAAATCAACTAGTCGTTGATGAAAGAAATAGCCCCGTGCTGAGTATGCAGGGCAAGAGTCCACTACCTTCAACCTGTCCATGAGCCATATTTGGAAAGGGATGAAAAATAAGAGAGATTAGAGAATAGAGAGATGTACGCTAAG
Source organism: Camellia lanceoleosa (assembly GCA_025200525.1). Taxonomy (NCBI): domain Eukaryota; kingdom Viridiplantae; phylum Streptophyta; class Magnoliopsida; order Ericales; family Theaceae; genus Camellia; species Camellia lanceoleosa. The sequence continues at coordinate 88,260,497 of CM045765.1, forward strand.
AGAAAAAGTGAGAAAAGGGCTTTGAGAGAAAAATAGAGCATGAGTACCGAGTGATGTGAGAAACACATATGAGATAGGGTGGGAAACATTACCTATAGAAGTAGTGGACTTCTAGCGAATTTGGTTGTCTGCCGCCGATGAAAGGCGTCTAAGCCTATCAAAGTCTCGGCCAATGCTAAGCCAATGCAGCTCTTGCCCTCTTTTAAGCCTTGGGCTACTTCAATCAAGCGAATGCTAGACCCTCCAAAACTTGGGGCAAGCTGAAAATGAGCCAACATACACAAACAAAAGGCATGCTACCGAAAACTCTGCCAAAGACGGTCACCACGGTCACCGGCATCAGAAAATTGAAAAATGAGATTGGGAATATCCAGCTTTCCGTTGTGAGCCAAGGATCGAGCCTTATGTAAAGTGAACCTACACATCCTCCCTAGAGCTTGGAGGTGGCTAAAACGGGACTAAGGCAAGATTTCCTCGTCACGTCGGGATTTCATCAAAACTTGAAATTCTTCAATTATAGGGCATATCTCTTGCCCTCTAAAGCTGACAACATGTGTGATCGGGTTCCAACACCTAGTCGCGGCGTGGAGGAACAGAAAACACAGTGGGGTGCGACTTAGCGGGAACAGTGAATTTATCCCGAAACCCCGAAAATTCACTTTTTCTGAGCCATCCAAAGTTGCAATCCAAGTTAAGAGTTTTTCGACAAAGAATGGCTCTATTTGTGGCCAAAACAGAGCTGGAATGAAGAAACTACGAAGTCCCAACTTGTGTAGAAGATAAGGCACTAAGTAGAAAACGAGTGGCAACAATCTGGAGGTCCCTCACATTGATGGCCGACAACCCCCTTTTGTAGCCAACCGGCCACCGTTGGTGGCCGACAGCCTTTATTCATGGTTGGCAGCATTCTTGTTTGTCCTGAGGTCCTCCTGTGTGTTGAGAATCTGTGTTTTGTTCCGCTCTTGGCACATTGTGTTGTCTCGTTTTAGTTAGTTTTGTTGAGCCATTTTGTTTCAATTTGTTTATCGAGTTGTATTCGTCTTGTGTTGCCTATCGAGTTGTAGTTGTTTTGTTTTTTCTTGTCGAGTTATTACGTTGTTTATCGAGTTGTTATTGTTAGTTGTTTATCGATTTGTCTTGCTCTGTTTGTTAAAGTGTTGGTCGGTTCATTACCTGATTAAGAAAATGCCAATACAATGTGCAATTTTCAATCAAGATCAATCTCGTTTTTATGCTATGTGATGTTATGCAATGTTCAAAATGCAAAATACAGCACTTTTTCATCGAAAAGCTGTTTCATTCCGATCATGGTCACTTTTTACAAAAGAATACAAGTTTTAAAGCAAAAAAAACTGTCTAAAGCTGTACAAAATGCTAACACTACTAGGAAAACAAACTAATCAAAAACACAAAAATCAGCGCCAGCTATCTCAAGCTCGAGAGGTCCTCTTTGTCCTCTTCCTGGGTGGAGTCTTAGATTGTCTCGCCAACGCCATTGTTGCACTTCCTCTCGAACCAGTCGAACCGAGTCATCACCGCTCTCTTTGAGCTCGACTCAGATCATCTCCACCGCGTAACCCGAGCCAGCGTTATTGTCTCCACTCTCGAATGACTTGGCGTGCTGACCCACAGCCTCCTCGGTCTCGCAAGTCTCAACATCCTCATTGCACAGAGTGGGCTTTGAAGGCTCCTCCAGTCTCGATCACGATGTCCCCTTTGGCCGTGTGTCGGAGCCTACCTCACTCTCCTCCCTGCTGCTGAAGGAGGTACTACTGGTGCAGGTGCAGCTAGTGCTACTGGTCCCATTGATACGGGTGGAACCTAAAAAGGACAGTTCATATTAGGTATAGCATGAGTATTAGATGCGATGCAAAAGTTAGAGACAGTGTGTGAATGCAGGGCGTTAGATGTGATCTATAGATGCAGTGTATCAGTGCAAATATGAGAAGTTTTCAGTTGAAATGTCAGTGTCTGTGTGTCATGGGAAATTTGATATCTGGAATGAATACCTAAATACCATGAAGACTGAGCAGTGCCTCTCTCCTCAATATCATCCCCTCGAATGAAGCGACCAGCGCGAGCAATCCCTCGGTGTACCCTGCGGGTGCCTGCAAATGTGTTGGAAATGATCAATGTCTGGAAGGAATGAATAGTTGAGAGAGAATGAAAAATGAAAACTATGGTACATACCGGAGGTGAGTTAAGAGCTCTGACATATCTTTGACCAGCTACGAGAGGCTCAATCGAAATCTGGTAGGCTTCTCCGATGTACCGCCAACATGTTAACTCGGTCAGAAGCTCTGGCAAACCAAAGCCCTGTCTAGCGGGGGGCACCCCTCTGGCTCTACCCCTCGATACTCGAGCCCTGCTCATCGAAGGGGCATCTACTGCTCTCCCTATACGAGCATGAGTACCCGTCAAAGGAGGCATGAGATGAGTCTGGATAAATGTCGCATAGTCCCCATCTCCGAGAAAGTAGTCGGCGTCCACGCCTCGAGTAAAATCAATCACCTCCTAGGAGGAGAGGCTCTCTATGGCTCGCATAGATGGCGGAGGTGGCATGGGAACTACCTGCTGCGGTAAACCTAACGTGTGATGTATGAAGCACTCACCTAAGAACCAGGCTCGGCAGACTAGTCCCTCGAGTACAAGCCGATAACAGGAAGCCTCCCGAGCACCGGCAAACTAGTCTCTGACTCCCTCAGGTATCGTTGCCCAAGGCTGCCACGAGATCTACGAACAGAGAGTGCACGGATTGTTAGTTGCCATTAGATATGCAATATGAAGCAGAGCTGAAGTAAAGTAACAATAACTATGAGTTTTGAGTTACCTCTGTCGCGGTCACGGTGTCAAAGTACTGGCAAAAGAACGGGAAGGTCTCCCTAGTCCTCCTCACTCACCTGCTGTTGTACCGATGAGAGTAATGTACAACATGAGGCATCTCCACCTCCGGCTCTGGGGCAAGGGTGGGAAAATATGCATATACCTACAGCTGTAAAAAGAAAAAGGGCAACAGCGAGTATACAACAGATAAATACAGGCAATGCAGAAAGCTGAATATGTGTGCAGTGTGTAGAGAATGCAGAATTTAGAGAAAATGCAGAAAGTAGAATGTGTAGTGTAGCATACAGAAAGTACAAGTGCAAAGAAGAGATCAGACTATGTGTGTGCAGTGTACAGAAAGTGCAAAGCAGAAAGCACAGCAGGAAATGCAAAGTAGAAAAGTTAAGCATACCTCCCAGGCTCTCCAGTAGCCACCGACTCTGTTCCCATTTCTGCGGGATGTCAAGCTCATGTATCCGTACAAGGTGGCCAGGCCAACGCCGCGCCAGTCATAAAGCCGGACCTGAGACAATTCCACCAAGGCACTCAAGAGATATAGCCCTACAATGTTCGCCCTGTCGATGAACAAAGTGGTGCCGAAAAGGAACATCAAGAAGCCTCGGACGTGCTGCCTGATTTCCTCTAGGATCTTTGGGTCTATCCCTCTAAAATGGTCTGAGAACCAAGTGTATCGCACCATCCTTGACCGGAAGATATGCGGACGAGCCCCCAACAGGTAGATCCGGCGGCCTCCCACTTGCTCATGTCTGCATCGTAAGGGATCGAACGACCCCCTACCTTTATGCCAGTGAGCATAGCGAAGTCATGGGGAGTCATCGTCATCTCCCCCGCGGTAGAAAAGTGAAAAGAGTTGGTGGTATCCCACCACCTCTCTACCAATGCGCCAAGTAAGGGCCTGTTTGCTATGAGGCACGATAACCCATGCAGAACAAGCCGAAGCCGGCCTCATCGACAATCTGGCGAACGCCGACAGGAAGCTCCATGTACCACTCCTTCGCAGATATGGGTTCATATCCTCTGATAGAGTGTGAGTCCTCCTCCAATCAGAATGAATAGATGAAAGATAGTGTAAGAAATACAGTGCAAGAATGATTTGAGCCAAGCAGATGAAAGGTAGAGTAAGAACTACAATACAAGAGCATGATCTATGCAAGAAGTGCAAGGTACATTGAGGAAAATGTAAGAACACAGTGTATACCTTGGTGGCACCGTAGGATAAATGGGACTTCGGCTCTCGTAGCAAGAGATCCTCTGGCACGTCTCGTGTAAACCCTCTGAAATGACAGATGGTATCGGGCGGTAGTACATGTGTCTGAGGATGATATGTCTCTAGGTCAAAAGGTCGAACCCTGGGTGGTAGTGGTACAGGCTCGGGATCCGCCTCCATCCCCAGGGAAGCTCTGTCATCTAGAATGTCGTCCGCCATCTGGAAAGAAGATGAAAAAATGGACAAAAATGAGGAAAATGGGTGGAAAATGCCAAAAGTCAACAAACGTTAACCATAAGAGAGAGAAAAGGGAAGAAAAAGTCAAAGTCTGGGAAAAGACACCAAACCCAAGAGAAACTCGAGGTAAACAAACCTCAAGTGGTGAAAATGAAAGAAAAAACAATGAAATGAAATTTCAATTGGTTTAAAACGAAGAAAATCAAGAGGTTTTAGCAAATTAACTTCGCGTGGGGTGTTAGAAAACGCGTATAAAGCTCGGATCTGGAGAAAAGAAAGGTCTAGAGTGAGAGAGGGGTGAATTTCGGCTAGGGAGGAGTGAGGAATTGAAGTTTGGGGGTGTAAATATAAAGATCCAAGGCAAAAAGACCAAAATGGCCCTAAATTGCCATCGGTGACTGACTGGCCACCACTGGTGGCCGACAACCTTCATGTGTAGCCGACGGGTGGCCGACGACCTCCCCTTATGGGCGATAGGTTCCCAGTGCTCCTACATTGGGTCTTGATGCTATTTTGTGTCTTCTGTTTTCATGAAGTGCAAGAAAAGTTCACTTTTGAGTTCAAATTGTTGTTGCGGAAGCTCCAAACCATGTCTTTGGCACACGATGGTCATCGCTGACCCACATCAATGAGGTGTATCCTTTTTGAACATATTTCAACTCTTTCGAGAGGTAAATCAGGAGTTACTGAGTTGGTTTTATCAAGAACACTTTTGCCACTACATAGAATATGCATTTCTCTGTTTGCTGCATAGAACATGCACTTCTCCATTATTGCATAGAACATGATTCTACTTTTTCATGCATAAAGCATGCATAGGACATGCTTCCAATTCATCTCGCATAGAACATGCTGTCACTACATTTGCATAGAACATGCACTCTTACTATGTTATGCTTGTTGAGTTTCTTTCTTATGCAGGCATGATATTGTATGTACGGTTCATTGATAGGAGTTCCAAGTGAGATCATTCTTGCCCTTTGATTTACCCTACTTTGGTTAAAAACATTTGGATGTGTTCTGATGTTTATCACCACTCCCTGTTTTGGTTAAAAATATTTGGATGTGTTCTGATGTTTATCACCAGTTCCTATTTTGGTTAAAAACATTTGGATGTGTTCCGATGTTTATCACCACCCCCTGTTTTGGTTAAAAACATGCGCATGTGTTCCGATGTTTATCACAACTCCCTACTTTGGTTAAAAACAGGCGGATGTGTTCCGATGTTTATCACCACCCCCTATTTTGGTTAAAACATTTGGATGTGTTCCAATGTTTATCACCACTCCTTGTTTTGGTTACAAACATTTGGATGCACTCTGATGTTTATCACCATTCGCTTTGGTTAAGAACAGTCGGGTGCGTCTCGGTGTTCACACCTTCCCTTCTCTCCTTCCACGTGCAACGCGTTAGGATCTTGTTTGACACCACGGGTGCGCCCGACGGTTGTGTTATTCTTTGCCTTTCCTACATGATGCGTAGTTAAGTTTGCATAATTTTCTTACATCCTTTTTGCATGAAATGTGGTTTGGCTTGTGATTCTCACGCGTGGTATGTTTGATTATTTCCTTTCATGTTAGAGGTTGCTATACCTTACTTCGATTTGTTTGTCTATAGCATTTCTTTGCATAACATTTGCATCTAGATGTTTCATTACAGCCTCATTGCATGATCATAAGTTATGTTTTTGCATCGTCTATATCACTTGCATCCTGCCCCAGAACTATGCTGGTTTGATTCCTTGCAAAGGGATACGTAGGCAGCTTGCGGGCGCAACCGTCTTTGTTTTGCTTGTCTGTTTGTCCAAGTCTTTAGCCTTGTCAAAAACGGGTCGTCTCTGGGCTTTGACATTCACTCCCTTCATTTCGTGACTTCCGAGTTCTGTCAAAGAGGGACAATTGTAGACATCTCATTTTTGACCGTCCTCAAGACTTGGACGTCATTGTTTGTGCACTCGATGATTGTCCTTGTTTGTGTTCGTATTGAGCACCTGAAGTCCTTGGCAGAACGCCTTGTCTTTGAGCCTTGAAACCTTATCTGTTTTGTGCATGTTTTTGGACCAAGACCTTTTTGCCTCTAGTCTAGAGAAGTGGGTGACCTGTAGGCCAGCCCCCTAGGCTGTCGGCCAGGGTTTGTTCTTGTCGGCTACTAGTAGTGACAGACGGCCATTGGTCTCTTTTTCCAAATGTTTGTTGCCAACTCTGCCAGCTATTGCTCACTGAGATACATCTTCATACACATGTATGGTGAGATGTTCACAAGCTTAAGACTTGTTTTTCTATATATTGGGTTTGGGGGTGTCCTCCCCCATTTTTGAGGGTTAGAAGATTTATACCAAAAATATCTCTCTCTCTAGAATTCTCTCTCTCCCTTGATATTTTGTACACATTTGCTTAGTTTCTATTAGCTTTTGCATACCAACCCTTAACCAAATACTCTCACCTTTGGGCCGAGATTACTTGGAGCCTGTTTGAGCTCTAGAAGGAGGTTTGAGCTTGGTTTGTTGCCTATTTTGTGCCTTAGCTTCAAGAGGTATAACACTTGTTATTTAAGCTTGTTTTCAATACTTGTTTTGTGATCCTTTCAAACTATTTTTGGGCTAATTTTGAACTGTCAAAAACTATTTTTTGTGACTGAGAAGTGGTAGTTTGAGGTCTCTTTGAGTTAGGGGGTGGTCCACCCCCCTTTTTCTTTTTTTTTTTGGTGGGTAAGCCTCCTTTGTTTGTTAAGCTCTTGTACCATCTTTTCTTCACTTTCAAACCAATTTTTTTGGGCTTTTTAACCATTGAATTTTAGAGGTTTTTCAGTGGTAAAAACCTTGTTTTGAAGTCCAAGATTAGAGGGGTTAGCCTCTCCTCCTTGTGTCTTGTTTGCATGCCTAGATAGCTTCATATGTTAGCATGTTTTTCTAGCCTAATTTGGCTTAAGTCCAGTATGCTTTTGCCTTTGAAATGACCTATTTTGGCTCTATTTTGGGCTAGTTAGTTCAGTTGAGGCTTGTGTTGCATAGTTGTAGTGTTAATTCCTTCACTAGCTTGATGTTTTAATGCTTTAATCATCATTCTTTTGAGTTAATAGCATGTTTTAGTGTTGTTTTGCACTTCATTTCAGCACTTAAAATCTCTGCAATCTCCCTCCATTCTTCACTCTTTTGTTTTCTTTGAAAGTGGTTTTAAACCCCTTGTTTGCCTAAGTGTGAAATGGAGGTGTTGCACCTAATGGTTTAATCTCTTAGGGGGTTCATTACCAACAGTGTAATGCATCTTTCATACCCAAAGCAACTCGTTGTTTGAGCCATCTTTCCATTAGAGGCTAGTTGCTTTTGGACTTCATCAGTTAAAGAATGAATCGGTAATGTAAAATGAGTACATAAAATGAACAAGTAAAAGGGGCAAGATAAGCATCTTTCATGTTGCATTGCATGTGTTTGAATCGGACGTTAATTCGAACATAAGGAAAATGGGACACTTCATACTCAAAAGTGATGAAATGTGCCATTTTCCTTGGTATCCATTGCCCTTGATCATGCATGATAGGGTGATGGTCTTTTTGAGTCTTGTTTTGCACTCATTAAACTTGTAGAAACTTGGTTCTTTGGCCATCATGCATGGAAATTGCTTGATTGGTGGTTTGAGAGCCAAGAGTTACACTCATTTGAGCTTGTTTGATGATAAGGAGGGTAACAGTACAGATAACCCTTGAGAATACACTGTTTTGCCTTTGTTTGCTCTCTGTTGCAGCAAGAGAAAGTTTAGGGCAGCAATGACCGACCGGCCATCATGGTAGACCATCAATGAAATTTGCATAGAATGTTGGTAAGGTGTAGCAGAGGCATTTTGGGAGTTAGCAGCATTGTTGGTGTTCAAATGTACAAACAAAGGCGTTCAGTGGCAAGGCGGTGGCTTTTTCGGGTAGAGAAACCGAGCATGCATGCATCCCTCACTTCCCGAGGCCTTTTAATTGCTTTGCTTAGTTAATTTGTGGTAGCTAATTCATGCAAATGTTGTAATTATTTAAGTAGATTGGTTAGTTAATTTATGTTGTTATTAATTAGCTTAGTTGCTTTGTAATTAATTAGTTAAGTATTTAGCTAATTAAATTGATTTGTAATATTTAATTAGCTTAGAATAGCTAGTTAAATTTTGTGTTGTAATAATTAGTTAGCTTAATTAGCGTAGCTAGTTAGCTCTTATTCATTTGGACCCTCCTTCGCGAGGGCATAATGTTGTAATAAGTGTGCGTGTGTGTGTATGTCTTCCAATTAGCATATCGCATGCTGACATCCATTCATTTTGTCTTGCATGCACCAAGGTTTGGCGTATCATTCAAACTGCATTTCAATTTCAATATCGTCTTTGAATATGTGTTTAATCGCATGTTGTTCAAATTGATCCATATCCCACATTAGTACCCTGAGCCTATTAACTGCATATTGCATGCGTTGCATTAGGCATCTTAACATAGTTATGATCATGCATCTTTCTAACTAGCTTCTATTTTGGCTTGGAGTACTAGGTGAGTTTTTTATGCTTTAGCATACTTGCATGAGTGTGATTGCCATATTGCCACGATTAGCATGCTTGCCATGAGGCGATGTGCTTAAATGCTAAATTGTTTGAATACCTGTGGATAAAGGCTTGTTGTTTGAATTAGAATGATTCAACAAATGTGCGTTTTAAGCCCACTTTGTTAAGTGGCAAATCATGTTTTAAGCCCACTATGTTTGGTGGCAAATCCGCATCTTTAAGCCCACTTGAGGTGGCAAATTCAAATCATTTTCGCAAACAAACATGAGTTGAATTGTTCCAAGTCTTGTGACTAGTCTATACTTGCATGTGTGCATCACATAGTAAAACTAGTTTAATATTCGGAATAAAAACACATAATATTTATAAAAAAATCATATCATGATTAGTAAAGGCCGATCTTTGATCAGGCGAGTAGGGGTGTTCATTTCAAGACCTTCCCCTCTCGTACCTAAGTTCCGAGCCGAGGCAACTTTGGTGATGACGGACACGTGGCCTTTGGCACGAGTCAGGGTTTCCTATATTTCCCAAAAAATAAAATATTTAGGTGGCGACTCTGTATCTGACAAAGCAGTCCAATTTTGATATTATTTGATTTAAAATCGATTTTTCAAAAATGTTTGCAGGATTTGGACTCTTTGGTGATTATCAGTTTCACATTGCACTTTGTGAGATGAGATTCAGAACCGCGGGAGTCCGAACTGTGAGACCTTCTTTTTAAACCCTTTTCCGAAAGGCGGGACGCGAAAAAAGGCGAGTCCACAGTAACAACAAGAAAGGCTACTCTACATATTAAACTTGTGAATGGATGGCTAATTGCTACTCCTAAACACATCCATAAGGATCCAAAATAAGCAATAAGAAGAGATTAGAACTAAGGAAAGCAAGAAAAGAAGGAAAAAGCTATCAACTCAACTGATGGCTGGCTAAATTCTACTCCCTCCATATCCATGAGGACTTGCTACTTATTTAGAACAATTACATAATGAAACTAAGACCAGAAATGAAGAGCATAGAAGAGAGGGATGATGAAAAACATGAAAATATCAGGGGGAATCCCTTTGTTCTACAAACTCTCCTTTGGTTCGCTGAAGTCCTTTTAGATATGTTATATAATGTTCAAGTACCTCAGCCAAGAGCTTAAGCTTCAATGGAGTTTTAGAGTTGGAAAATGAAGGTAGTAGGTAAGGAATGAAGTAGGGAGAGAGGGAGGAACAAAGGCTCGTATAAGCTTTAGGAAAAAATTTCCAACCCTTAGAAAGAGGCTACAGAGCTCTATTTATAGTGCTCAAGGTGTAAAGATCTGAGATATTTATGTAAAGTGTGTTGAACAAGTTAAAATTCCCAAAAATGCTCTGTACCTGGACAATTCAGTCGATCGTTCCCTTTGGTGTCCAGCCAAATCTATTTTTGTCTGGCCAACCAAAAAGTACATCATCAGATCAACAAGGTAAGGTAGGCCTGAATTGAAAGGAGAAACAAGCATTTCAAAATATTTCACCCCTTTTACTTAATTCCATTGCATCTATTCCTCCTTTTGTTTTGAAAGAATACAACATTTTGATTTTGACAAGATGAGCCTCAGGACATATTGGTAATGTTTGGAACTACACAACTAAACCCATTTTGAAAAAGGTTTTTCCACTAGTCGAAAAGTACTTGTCCAAAACAGATGCTTGGTTGGTTTAAAAGCTCAAACCTTAGACTTTTGGCCGAGGATTCATAGTGCTAGCACATCTCGTTTTCATCATAGGGTACCCAAGAAAAAGCACCTAAGTCTTAAGACTGGTCAAAAATGGGATATCTACAGTTGCCCCTCTTTGACAGAGCTCGATGTGTCATTTCATAATTTTTACTTAACTAGAACACATTGCATAATTTCCGAACTCTACTCAAATTTTATTTCAGAATTTTCCATGGAATCTCGGATTTTATTCCAAGTGCCTATTCAAACAATTAGCTTCTAGTCAAACGCCTTATAAGGAAATTCAAAATTTTATTTCAAGGTGAAAGACTTGATCATCACCTCCTTATTTAACACTTTTTTCATAAAATCAAAATTACCCCCAAAGTCAATAACTTAAAGTTTTTTGTCCAATAAAAAACTTCCATAATTTTCAAAATTCTACTTAGATTTTTATTTTCTTAAAATCCTTTCATCCTAAACAGCTTTGGATTTTATTCCAAGTATCTAATCAAATAATTATTTTATAGACAAATATTTTTTAAGGGAATTAGAATTTCCATCAAAATGGAAGACTTGATCACCACTTCCTTATCTACCATTTTTCCTATAGCGATCCCGATTTTATCAGACTCGGATTCCGTGATTGTATGATGTCGTCTATGTCTTGTTTCCTCCCTTTAATTCTTTGAAATTCAATTTTGGGACTTGTTGGGTAAGTTTGGAACATGTTGGTTGTCATTTCGTACAAATGATTGTTGCCCAGATTTTGGCCTCTTCGCTCGAGCGAGCGTTGTGTAATCTGCTTCATCACTCGAGCGAGGGTTCTTACGCTCGAGCAAGAATTGAGAGTCCTCAGGTCTTTTCCCAGACGTAGCTTTTGTGGGAAGGTGAAAGTGCATCCCTCGAGGAAGGCTTCTTGCACTCGAGTGAGACTTGTGGAATTGTTTCTTTGCTCGAGCAAGAGTTCTTAAGCTTGACCGTGCGTCTGCGTTGACGTCAAACCTGAAGCTTGGCATTCCATGCTCGAGTGATCCTTCTTGCGCTCGAGCGAGGTCATTGTTGTGTTTGGTCACTCGAACGACAACTTCTTTGCTCGAGCGAGCCTCGCATATATCAGTTCACAGCAGTGTGATTTTATATCACTTTTTGATCTCTACTTCACTCAAAACCCTAGATCGGCTGCCTCCCTCTCTAAAACACTCTTTCTCTTTATAAATACTCCTTGATCTAGAGTCCTTCTACCCTACTTCCTTTGTAACAAGGGTAGAGTATCACGTGGGCTTTCTTTTGATCCGAAAAAGTTTGAGTTTGGAGCATCTTCAAGTTTTTCCTTCTTTCTCTCTGAACTTCTCCACTTAAGGTAGGGATGTTCTACCCTTTGTTTTGGGTTTTAACCTAGATGTTTGTCATTTTGTATAAATGGTGGTATTTCGGATAATTTGGGTAAAAGTTAAAGGTTTGGGCCCTAAACAAAAAGGGGTTTTTATGTTGAATTATAAAGTAACCTCGGGGGTTTGTGTGTAAGGCTCTTTATTGTTGAAATGGTGAGATTTGGACCTATGGGTTGATGTTTTGAAATATGGGAGAAAATTGGCCTAATTTGAATTAAATAAATTATTTTGTAAAAATAATGAAATGTATGTGGAAATGTGAAATTGGAAGGGCTTGTGGTTAAATGGTGTAGTTGGATTGATAAATCACTCACCTATGGAAAATTTGATGAATTATCTGTTAATAGATTTATTTATCTGTTTAGAAATATCTGCTTTGGGTTATCGGTAGAGGATAGTTATGATTGTTTAGAAATATCTGCTTAGGGGATAGGGTTTCCCTGCCAAAATATACTCAGATTGCTCTAGAATGAAATAATTGCCTAATTAGACCTAAAAATTTTGGAATCAAATCATTGCCTTTTTGATTGCTGATTATCGGAATCAAATAAAATCATTTCCGTACACAACAAAATACCATATATGCACATAATTTGCATTCATGCCTATTAGGGGGTAGGGTTTCCCTATCCCAATTTGAAAATAGAATATAAGATTTACTAAATCACAGAAAAAGGCAACAATACAATCTTAGAAAGGACGTTATCTTGTCCTAATTTGGAATGTGCTAAAGTTTTCTATATGTAAAGGGTAGGTTTAGTTAATAAGGTGCATCAATTACGAATATTAATAAACCTGCCATACCACCTTCAAGTACAAGGGGATGATCAAACAGTACTAATAACATAATATAACGCTTCCTGTCATGCCCCAAACTCACCCTAAAAGTTTGGACATGACCTATTCAGAAACGGACATTTAACCTGATATACATAACATACGAGGCCTGAACGGAAGCATTAGATATCATAGAATAATAGAAAACATTCTCCATTGAACTACCACGACTATGCCAGGATCACAAACATCACAACGGGTAAATAATATACAGAAACAAGCACGTGAGCATCAGTTATGTACATACACGTATACAGGCTCGGCCCTATGTTTGGGCGTACAACAAAAACATTGGAGCTAAGGAAGTTATATACATTCAACCTTGGACAGAAAATTAAAGTACGAGCCACACTTTAACAAAACTTCACAAAATGTAAGTGGCTTCATCTAGGGCCTGGACACACAGAGGTCGACAAAAGGAACGGGTGTCATGGGTTACGACTGACCTCTCGGTTGGTTACCTACAGAAGCAAACATAACACAGAGTGAGCCAGGCTCAGTGAATAATAGTACTTAGACAAGTCAATGCTTAACTTAAATTATAATACTTATTAATGCATATGTAAATGCAGAGATCATGAGGTTAATCTGATTCTGTACTCATTTCAAAATGGCCTTAGGCCCAGCTTTTAAATATAATGGCTTTAAGCCCTTGAACGGAGTGGCATTAAGCCCTTAAATAAAATGGCATTGAGCCCTTAAACAGAGTGGCATTAAGCCCTAAAACAGAATGGCGTCAAGCCCTTTTCATGCATGAATGAACTCAAGCGGTGTCTTGCATGGATTCTAGAGGTGACTCACATTGTAGCCCTTAGTTCCGCGCAGCACTTTGTTTCTTACCAGAGAATATAGATTGGCCATAGGCGCAGATAACATCAAAGCAGGCTAGTTTCAGAATCTTACAAAGTTCCAGAGTCATATGAAAGTACTCACATCCTTTCCATCATTCATACACATTCTTTGAATCATTCACATAGTTACATAATTAACACGTGAGAACAAAATGCTAATGGCAATCATTAGCTGTAAGTAAAGCATACTATGGCAGTACTACTACTCTCTGTGTTGTGACGACGTGCTCATTTCTCCCCGAGTGTGTCCTGCACACACATATAGCTCACAAGTTAGTTCTTTTTCTTTGTTAGACCATTTCCGAACTCGCTTTGTTTGAATGAATTTATCAACCTCAGAAATGCACCAAATACAAATTTTAACAATATTAGAGGGTCAAACACATAAAACGGAGTAACCCGTATTTTTCAGCATGGGCCGCACGTGCGGCTGTGAGCCCCGCACGTGCGGCAAAGTTCCCCACACGTGCGGCAGTGATGCCCCGCATGTGCTTTTTAAGCAGTAGCCAAGCCCCAGATTTTCACCATTCTCCGCACGTGCGGCCATGACCCCCGCACGTGCGGTGATTTGCTTAAATTTCTAGTCTGAAATTCAGTAGAGGTTCCATTTTTGTAGGTATTTTTGGAGCTCTAAAACCTGTCCATAAATTGCTAGTACATGGTCCCAAAGCTCACGTAAATAGGAATCACAATACATACATCAATTTAGTATAAGTTAGATCATTAATCTTAAGATCATAAACACGCCCAATTTCATGAGATTCCTAACTTCACACACACATAGACATACATACACAAAGCCATGTCACATAATTGAGTTCAAACAAGTCAATTGAAAGAGTAGAGTGTAACTTCTTATAGATACTTCAAGTTGAGTCAAAACATTCGAAAGTAAAGTTATCTTGCCAATTAACTTCTTGCACACCCATAAAACCACAATTCCAACCCTTAAGTGACATGATTATAAGGACATCTCACACAATTAAAAAGAGGTGTTGTAGGAGTTAAGTAAAAGAAAATCTACATACCTTGAGCTTAAGTTCTCAAATTCCCAACCTCCTTGGTGATCCTCTCCCTCTACCCTTCAACCCTTCTCTCCCCTAATCTTTTCTCTCAGGAGATATTTTTACAATTGAGGCTTCTAAGTCAAAGTTATAAGGAACATAACTATATATATACAGAAGGTAAATAGTATAAAATTTAATCAGTTTAAGCACTCCAAAATAAAATTTCGCAGAAAATCGTATTATAACTTAAAAATCATGCTGACCTCAAATGCGGAATCAATTTCTGATTATCAAAGCCTCTAAGGCTCCCAATGTTTGACCCAAACATTTTAATCACAACATATGTTTTCCTTAACAAACAGATGTAGATCCATAATCATAGGATTCACTTAACTAACCTTAATTCCTCATAAAATTTCACAATAAGTATTTGAAAGCACAGAATAAGGGACTGAGAATATATCAGAATCACATACGAGGGTCGGGTTATTACACTCTCCCCCATTAAATAAGTTTGATCCCTCAAACTTGTTTTACCTCAAGACGGAAACAGATGTAGATATTGGTGTTGCATTCCCTCTTCTTTTTCCCAAGTTGCCTCGGTTTTGTAATGTTCTTGCCATTCGACCTTCACCATTGGAATTTCTCGATTGCGTAATTGTTTCACTTGTCGGTCCAGAATTCGAAATGGTTTTTATTCATAACTTAATTTATCATCTAACACAATTTGGTGGTAATCAATGATATGCGACGGATCCGGAAGATATCCCCGAAGCATAGAGACATGAAAGACGTTATGCACTTGGCTCATACTTGGCGGAAGAGCGACTCGGTAAGCTACCGGACCCACTCTCTCCAGAATTTGAAAGGGACCAACATACCGGGGTGTTAACTTACCCCTTTTCCTGAATCTCAGATGTCCTTTCATTGGGGTGACTTTCACGAATACATGACTATTTACTTCAAATTCCAAATTCCGTCGTCAGTTATTCGCATAACTCTTCTGCCTACTTTGAGCAGTTTTCAGTCTTTCCCGAATAATCCTAACCTTTTCAGTCGTCAATTGAACAATTTCAGGCCCGAGCAATGATCTGTCTCCGATCTCGTCCCAACACACGGGGGAACGACATGGTCTTCCATACAGAGCCTCGTAGGGTGCCATTTCAATACTCGAATGGTAGCTATTATTGTATGCGAATTCTACTAATGGTAGATGGGTTTCCCAATTTTCTTGAAAATCCTACACATACATTCGGAGCATATCCTCTAGAGTCTGTATCGTTCTCTCGGATTGACCGTCGGTCCGAGGGTGGAAAGCTGTGCTGAACTTTAATTCTATACCCATGGCTTCTTGCAGACTTTGCCAGAATTGCAAAACAAATTTTGGATCCCTGTCCAACACAATTGAGACCGGAATACCATGAAGTCTCACAATTTCATTCACATAGATCACAGCAAGTTTATCTGCATTATATTAAGTCTTCACAGGTAGAAAGTGAGTGGACTTAGTTAATCAATCCACAATGACCCATATAGAGTTCATACCTCAAGGAGTCCGTGGTAATGCTACTACGAAGTCCATGGTAAGATGTTCCCACTTCCATTTCGAAATTGGAAGGGGTTGCAACAATCCTGCTGGCCTCTGATGTTCTGTCTTTACTTGTTGACATTACAAACATTTAGATACGAACTCTGCGATCTCCTTTTTCATACTTGGCCACCAAAAATTTTGTTTCAAATCCCGGTACATTTTAGTACTTCCCAGATGCATCGAAAATCTCGAGGCATGTGCTTCTTCCATTAGTTTCTGTTTAAGTTCCAACACATTGGGGACACACATTCGGTTTTGAAATTTGAGCACCGAATCCACTAAACTGAACCCCGGTTTTGGTTTTGTCTCTAATTCCTCATATATCTTCCTTAAAGTTTCATCTTCCATTTGACGTAACTTCATCTCCTCAAGTAACGTTGGTTGGGCCATTACTGTTGCTATTACGGCCTCCTGTTCACGTATCATGAGATCCACATTCATTTTATCCAGTTCAATTACCGACTCCTTTTGCTCTATAAACAGGTTTGCAAAAACCCCCATATTTTTCCGACTAAGTGCATCTGCAACCGTGTTGGCTTTACCAGGATGGTAATGGAGCTGTAAGTCATAGTCTTTAATCAATTCTAACCATTGTCGCTGCCATATATTCAATTCTTTCTGAGTAAAAAGATACTTGAGACTCTTGTGATCAGTATAAACTTCGCAGGTAGTGCCATACAGATAATGCCGCCATATTTTCAAAGCAAAAACTACCACTGCTAACTCAAGATCACGTGTGGGATAATTCTTTTCATGGGGTTTAAGTTGGCGTGAAGCATAACCGATAACCCTTCCACTTTGCATAAGCACACATCCTAATCCTTTATGGGAAGCATCACTATAAATCACAAATCCTTCTGTTCCAGATGGTAAAGCAAGAACCGGAGCTGTAGTTAACTTTGTTTTCAATTCCTGGAAAGCAGATTCCTGCTCTTTTGACCATTCGAATGTAACTCCCTTCCGAGTCAGTTGTGTAAGCGGCACAGCGATTTTGGTAAAATCTTGTATAAACCTCTTGTAATATCTAGCTAATCCCATAAAACTACGCACCTCAGTCACATTAGTAGGAGTTAGCCAATTCACGATCGCCTCAATTTTGTGTGGATCAACAGCGACTCCTTCCTTTGTTATAACATGCCCCAGAAATGCTACCTCGTGTAGCCAGAATTCACATTTCTTCAGTTTTGCACAAAGTTTCTTACCTCGAAGTGTTTGAAGGATTGAACGAAGATGATTCTCATAAGCCTCCGCACTCTTTGAGTATATAAGGATATCATCAATAAATACCACCACAAATTCATCCAAGTAAGTCTTAAAGACGCGGTTCATCAAATCCATAAATGCCGCTGGTGCGTTAGTAACTCCAAAGGGCATAACCAGAAATTCATAATACCGGGTTCGAAAAGCTATCTTCTCAACGTTACCAGCTTTGACTTTCAATTGATGGTATCCGGACCGTAGATCAATTTTAGAAAAGACCTGTGCCCCCTGTAACTGGTCAAATAAATCACCGACCCGCAGCAACGGGTACTTATTCTTGATTGTCACTTTATTAAGCTCCCTGTAATCTATACATAATCGGAGTGTTCCGTCTTTCTTTTTCACAAACAGAACTGGTGCACCCCAGGGCGACACACTTGGGTGAATGAACCCCTTATCAAGTAAATCTTGCAGTTGAATCTTTAATTCCTTCATTTCTGCTGGTGACATTCTATACAGAGTCTTAGAAATGGGTTGATTTCCCGGCACTACTTCAATTGTAAACTTAATTTCACGGTCTATTAACTGCCCTGGTAATTCTTCCGGCAAAACATCCAGAAATTCACGGACGACTGGAATCATGTCAGTATCCCCATTCATCACTTGCCCCTCCAAAACACTGCACAAATACCCCTGACACCCTTTCTGAATTAATTTACAAGCCTTTGCTGCAGAAATCAAATAAGGTGGAGAAGTCACTCCCTGTCCCTGAAAAGTAGATTCTGATTGTCCCGGAGGGCGAAAACTGATTTGTTTAGCTAACCAATCTATAGTTGCACCATATTCACTCAACCAGTCCATTCCCAGAATAACATCAAAATAAGTCATGTCAAGAGGTAACAAATTGGCATATACCCGGATATCCCCAAGTTGGAGTTCACAAGAAAGATATACAGAAGCACAGATCATAGAGTCTCCCAAAGGTGAAGACACATATAACATATACGACAAGTTTTCCTCAGACTTATCTAAATTTTGCGCAAATAATTTTGACACAAAGGAATGGGTAGAGCCAGAATCAAACAATACATGAGCAGAGTGACCGTGAATAATAAATGTACCTGACACCATTGTTTCCGCGTTCTGCATATCTCCCGGAATCAATGCAAATACTATGCCTTGTCTTGCAGTGTCTTTATTGTTAGTAGGTTTGGCAACTGACTTGGTGTTGGAAGTTGGTGTAGACCTCGCTGAACTGGTAGCAGTCCTATTGTTATTTTGTTGGTTCCTCTGGAGGCAATCCCTTATCAAATGACCCGTTTTGCCACACTTAAAACAGGCTCCAGACTTCCGATAGCACATTCCACGATGCTTCTTTCCACATTCTGAACAAACAGGAATTGAATCCTGACTAGGGGTAGAAGTACTGGAAGTCCCTGAATTTTGTTTCTTGTTTGGTGGAGCAAGTGACCCCCTTGATAATTGATTATTCTGCCTTTTTCCTTTCCATTCAGAAATCCGATTCTGAGCAGCAAGGTTTCCCTCTGCTATAACAGCCCTCTCCAATACATCAACATAGGTGGGTAACTTTAACATGTTAACTTTGTCCACGATTGCGCTCTATAATCCCCCTTCAAATTTCCGTGCCTTCTTGTAATCTGTGTCCACAATGTGAGGTGCAAACCGAGCTAATTCTACAAATTAGGCTTCATATTCGGCAACAATCTTGTTCCCTTGTCTAAGAGTTTCAAATTCGGTCACTTTCTTGTCTCGTATACTTTGAGGAAAGTACTTATCGTAAAATAACTCCAAGAATCTGTCCCATGTTAACCCCGAGTGGGTAGTTCTTATAAGCATCCACCACCTCCGTGCTTCGTCTTCGAGGGTGAAGGCAGCAAGTTGCACCTTTTGAGCTTTGGTATAAGGAAAAACTTTGAATAACTTCTCTATTCCAAACACCCACGCTTCAGCTTTCATTGGTTCTATTCCCCGTTTAAATGATGGCGGTTTCATCTTTTTAAACTCCTTGGTAAGGGTAATGGTCCGGTCTTCAGCATGGAAATTTTGTACTACGGGTGGAGGTACCGGCGACGGTGGTGGTTGCTGTTGTGGCTGTTGCTATTGTTGCCGTAGGGTCTCCGCCATTTCCATGATCATTCTCTCCATCTTGTCTAACCGTGCAGAAGTAGCATCATCCGGGTCTTCCGTCCTTGTTCTCACCATAACCTACATAACAATCAATTATATACAATAGACATAGTTCAAAATTGTTAGCATTAGCCGAATACATTTAATGTTGCCATCAATCTTTTCATATGCTTTCAGAATGTCATGCATGATGCCTAAGTCTTTTCTAGACATCCTAAGGCTCAATGGATCCATGTGTGAGATAGCAACTTGCGCTCTGATACCACTTGTCACACCCCAAACTCGCCCCTAAAAGTTTGGGCATGACCTATTCAAAAATGGACATTTAACCTGATATACATAACATACGGGGCCTGAACGGAAGCATTAGATATCATAGAATAATATAAAACAATCTCCATTAAGCTACCGTTACTATGCCAGGATCACAAACATCACAATAGGTAAATAATATACAGAAACATGCACCTGAGCAACAGTTATGTACATACACGTATACAAACCCGGCCCTATGTTTGCGCGTACAACAAAAACATTGGAGCTAAGGAAGTTATATACATTCAACCTTGGATAGAAAATTAAAGTACTAGCCACACTTTAACAACACTTCACAAAATGTAAGTGGCTTCATCTAGGGCCTGGACACACAGAGGTTAACAAAAGAGAACGGGCGTCATGGGTTAGGACTGACCTCCAGGTTGGTTACCTACAGAAGCAGACATAACACAGAGTGAGCCAGGCTCAGTGAATAATAGTACTTAGACAAGTCAATGCTTAACTTAAATTATAATACTTATTACTGCGTATGTAAATGCAGGGATCATGAGGTTAATCTGATTCTATACTAATTTCAGAACGGCCTTAGGCCCAGCTTTTAAACATAATGGCTTTAAGCCCTTGAATGGAGTGGCATTAAGCCCTTAAACAGAATGGCATTGAGCCCTTAAACAGAGTGGCATTAAGCCCTTAAACAGAATGGCGTCATGCCCTTTTCATGCATGATTGAACTCAAGCGGTGTCTTGCACGGATTCTAGAGGTGACTCACATTGTAACCCTTAGTTCCGCGCAGCACTTTGTTTCTTACCATAGAATATAGATTGGCCATAGGCCCAGATAACATCAGAGGAGGCTTGTTTCAGAATCTTACAAAGTTCCAGAGTCATATGAAAGTACTCGCATCCTTTCCATCATTCATATACATTCTTTGAATCATTCACATGGTTACATAATTAACACGCGAGAACAAAATGCTAATGGCAATCATTAGCTGTAAGTAAACTGTACTATGCCAGTACTACTACTCACTGTGTTGTGACAACGTGCTCGTTCCTCCCGGAGTGTGTCCTGCACACACACATAGCTCACAAGTTAGTTCTTTTTCTTTGTTAGACCATTTCCGAACTCGCTTTGTTTGAATGAATTTATCAACCTCAAAAATGCACCAAATATAGATTTTAACAATATTAGAGGGTCAAACACATAAAACGGAGCAACCCGTATTTTTTAGCATGGGCCGCACGTGTGGCTATGAGCCCCGCACGTGCGGCAAAGGTCCCCGCACATGCAGTAGTGATGCCCCGCACGTGCTTTTTAAGCAATAGCCAAGCCCCAGATTTTCACCATTCTCGGCACGTCCAGCCATGACCCCCGCACATGCGGCAAGGGTTCCCGCACGTGCGGCAATGACCCCGCACATGCAGCGATTTGCTTAAATTTCTAGTCTGAAATTCAGTAGAGGTTCCATTTTTGTAGGTATTTTTAGAGCTCTAAAACCTGTCCATAAATTGCTAGTACATGGTCCCAAAACTCACGTTAATAGGAATCACAATACATACATCAATTTAGTATAAGTTAGATCATTAATCTTAAGCTCATAAACACACTGAATTTCATGAGATTCCTAACTTCACACACACATAGACATACATACACAAAGCCATGTCACATAATTGAGTTCAAACAAGTCAATTGAAAGAGTAGAGTGTAACTTCTTATAGATACTTCAAGTTGAGTCAAAACATTCGAAAGTAAAGTTATCTTGCCAATTAACTTCTTGCACACCCATAAAACCACAATTCCAACCCTTAAGTGACATGATTATAAGGACATCTCACACAATTAAAAAGAGGTGTTGTAGGAGTTAAGTAAAAGAAAATCTACATACCTTGAGCTTAAGTTCTCAAATTCCCAACCTCCTTGGTGATCCTCTCCCTCTACCCTTCAACCCTTCTCTCCCCTAATCTTTTCTCTCAGGAGATATTTTTACAATTGAGGCTTCTAAGTCAAAGTTATAAGGAACATAACTATATATATACAGAAGGTAAATAGTATAAAATTTAATCAGTTTAAGCACTCCAAAATAAAATTTCGCAGAAAATCGTATTATAACTTAAAAATCATGCTGACCTCAAATGCGGAATCAATTTCTGATTATCAAAGCCTCTAAGGCTCCCAATGTCTGACCCAAACATTTTAATCACAACATATGTTTTCCTTAACAAACAGATGTAGATCCATAATCATAGGATTCACTTAACTAACCTTAATTCCTCATAAAATTTCACAATAAGTATTTGAAAGCACAGAATAAGGGACTGAGAATATATCAGAATCACATACGAGGGTTGGGTTATTACACTTCCTTGTTGAGATAACATAGCCTGCGAATAGTGTCCGGGATATTATGCAACGAAGCTAGGTTTTCTGAGCCTACAATGATGCAATGCAATTTAATAATTAACCACTAATCTCATAAAATATAAATTTTCAAGTAAGCTAACTTAATTCCCTGGCAGAGTCACCAACTGTGGGCATCATGCCTTTTTAGAATCTAAGGTCATTTTCCACACCAACTCACTTTGACTAACAAAGAGTCGCTACTTAATTTTTAAAGTGGAATTAAGAAACATTTAACATTGAAAACTAAGTTAAGGATGAGTCCATCACAAGCCAAAAAAATTCTTGGTTCAGGAGCTTAGGTGCAAAAGGGGAAGGTCTTTGAATGATAGCATCCCTTTTTGCTCAATTTGAAGATTGGTCTCTACTAACTTTCAATATTATGATTTTAATGGTTAATTATTCATACAATTCATTTTAAACCCCAAAACCATTAACTAACCTAAAACTATGTGATTTGAGAAATAATGAATATCATTTACTTTACATTAAATGAATAAAGCCATATTTTTTTTATTATGAAAAGTGATTTTCCATTAAAAGTGGATTTTTAACAATACATGGCCTGAAACACAAACTAAAACAAACAATATTCATAAAAATCAATCAAAACAAATAATATAGAACAAAAGCATTTAACTTGGATTATTTAAGAGCAATGCAACAAGGATAAGCATATGACAAAGAGATTTGGAGGACTTGCGTAGGATACCCACTTCTAGCATCTCACATGCAAAGACATAAATAAACATGACCCTAGCATACACTAAACACACAAAATATGATCCTAGGCCCGGTTTCAGGCTACTAAATGATGCTTATGCATGAATAGGAAAATAACAAGTAAAAAGCAAAAAATATACTAAAACTACATGATGATTCAAATTGGGCTACACATGCTTATTATATGATTAAATAAGGCCTAGAACATGCTGACTTAACAAAGTAAAGAAAACATGTGAGAGAGAAAAGAGAAAGCAAATGAAGCTAAGAGACTACATGATGCTATGATGAACTAATATCGTAGCATGCTTGAACACTAAAATAAAAGATTAAAAGGTACTGAGATATGAGAAATAGAAGAGTTTTACTTACTGGTTTATTCAAACCAAAGAAAATGCGAAGAATAATGTAAGGAAAGTTGAGTTCCTTGCTTGCGCATCCCTTAAGCTCAGTTTTTGAGTTAAGGTCCAAGTTCTTCAAGCCTTGGAGTATTTTTAGTTGTTTAGAGTTGCCTAGGGTGGGTATTTTTCAGAGTCAAGACAATAGATGGAAAGAAAGAGGGTGTTTGGCTCTCAAATGCTCACAAAATGGTTCAAAATCATAACCCTTTGAAAGGAAGGGAGAGAGACCTTATTTATAGGGTTCATGAGGCATGAGAGGCAAGCTAGGGCAACCCCTATTGCTTTCTCTGCCACCTCCCACTAAAAATGCACTAAGATTGAGTTATAAAAATAACTTTGCACGCTTGGATG
Organism: Camellia lanceoleosa; assembly: GCA_025200525.1. Lineage (NCBI taxonomy): Eukaryota > Viridiplantae > Streptophyta > Magnoliopsida > Ericales > Theaceae > Camellia > Camellia lanceoleosa. The sequence continues at coordinate 88,284,175 of CM045765.1, forward strand.
TGTGCACGCACAAACCTTGTGCGCAATCACACCTAACGTGCACACGTACATTTTGGATTCGTACATGTGCCATGTATGCATGCACAAGTATGAGATCCCATACTCTTGACTTGCTTGTGGTCCAAGTAAGCCCGAATTGCCTTTTGATCAATGTTATTGGTAAAACTGGCCGCTAATTTTGGAAAAAAATGTTTGATCAAAGCACAACCGAACTTCCCTCTCTTTCTTGGGGTTAAAAAGTTGATTTTTGGCTAAAAATATGGGGTTAGGGGTAAAATGGTCATTTCATAAAAATTTGATTTTTGACCAAAACAAGTTTATACGTAACTCCAAACAATTGTAAATATCCCAAAGATCAAATAATTACCATTCATCATCGGGAGGCTTGCAAGTGCCTGAAGTCTTAGGATCAGTTAAAATGGGATGTCTACACCACTACATAGAAGAGCTGATTTATTTGACTAACTTAAAGGATCTTGTTGCATTTTGAAGATAGATTTGAGATCGGGATATCACCAATTGAAGGTGAAAGATGATGATATTCAGTAAACCATGTTTTGCACATGTTATGTCCACTATAAGTTTCTAGTTATGCCTTTTGGTTTGACCAATGCACCGGCTTCCTTTATAGACTTGATGAGTTGAGACTTCCAAGAGTTCTTAGACTGGTTTTTGGTCATCTTTGGGGACAAAATCTTGATTTATTCACCCTCTAGGGAGGAACACTTTCGGGTAGTGCTTGATTTGTTTCTAGTGCACAAATTTTATGCTTATTTTGAGATGAGTTTTGGCTTGTGGAGGTGAAACTTCTAAGCTATGTTGTGTTGAGAAAAAGGGTAACCATTGATTCCTCTTAGATAGATGTTGTACATGATTGGAAATAACCTAAGAATATTTTTGAGATTCAGAGTTTCTTGGGGTTAGTCGGGTATTATCTAAGACACTTCAAAGAATGCCTCATGTCATAACCATATATCAATAGTCATCTTTCAATATCTTAGGTCAAACTAACTATTTTAGTATATAGAATATTTAAAATGAAGAATAAAAGTAAATAGCTAGAAAGCTTTAAGGAAAGAATAAGAAGAAAGAACTTTGAAATATTTATGATCAATAAATAAACCTAGGACAAATTGGAAATAGAAATACGTTTTAATAAGATAATCCAAGAATAGGAATATTATTATTAAAGAGTTGGGAGAAAACCTAAGACTTGATTTGAAAATCATAGCATGAGCCTTTGTACTAATTGAGGAGCTTAATGATCCTAGTCTAATGTGCTTGACCATTTTAGGTTATAAAAATTTTCCTACTCGGGATTACTTTTAATTAAACGTGATTAGTGAACCTTAATTGGGATTAATTAAGTAGGATTAAGTATAAACCTTAATTAATTAGTCCTAACCTAGATTAGTGGAGCTAAGTGATCAAGATTAGTGAATTAATGAAGCTAGTAACTTGTTACCACCTTTGCTTTGGCACACAAGATAAAACCTTATGTCCTGATCAAATAAAAAGGGGGGATGAGTTTTGCAGAGGTATAGAACCCACAGGAGAAGTCCAGAAAAGAAGAGGGAGAAAGGAGAAAAGGAAGAGAAAAAGAGGGAAAAAGGAAAAGACTCCAAGAACTTCATCAAATTCAACCTACAAAGCAATCCAAGGTAAGATTTCATCTCTAATTCTTGTAATCAATACTCCTAACATCTAAGAATAGAAAGAAATTAGGATTAATTGGGCTGAAAAATGAAGAAATATGAGAAAGAATAAGAATAGTTAAGGAAAAATGGAAAATAAGCTAGAAAGCTTAGGAATTCAATCTGTTGATTGAAGTTTGATGTTTTAGAAGCATATAGATTTTCACCTTCATGTGTTCTTATGATTTCTAAGAATTTTCATAATTAAAATACATATTTTGAATGAAAGAAAGGAAAAGTTTTGGAAAAAGATTAAATTCTTGGAATTCATGACCAAGTTTAAAGATGTGGTCCATAATTCTTAAAACAATTGAACTTTGATAGTTTTGAATTAGAAAACAATTATATTTCATATTAACCATTAATCCTACATGTTTTTGAGGTGTTTTTACTTGAATCTTGATCATGGAAATTGAAGGGCAGCACTTAGAACTCTGCATATTTTCGTGCAGTAGGTTCTGTCTCAGACCACTCAAGCAAAATTTGAGAACTCCCAGTACTTTGCTTTTTGTAGGTCAGTTAAATGGAATGAAGTTGGTTGATCACTTGAGCGGTGAGGACACCGCTCGAGCAAACATAGAAGGTCCCTAGAATCTTGTTTGTAGGCCTGAAATTCTAGAGAAATCATTTCACTGCTCAAGCGGTGAAAAGGCCACTCGAGCGAACTGTCCTAATTCAGCAAGTTTGAAATCAATTTTAACTCATTTTCTCCCTTTCTTTGGATACTTTTAGGCATGTTTTGAACCTAAGCACAAGATTAAGATAATTAGAAACCCACTTGAATTACGTTTAGTTGGCAAAGAAAATTAAACCCTAATCATGTGTCAAAATTTGTGTAAAGCTTGGAAGTTATCTAGTACTTCAATGTTTCGTTTCTTGTTTTGTTTAGGTCAAGCTTGAAGAAGTCTACACCTTCATTCTTGAAGCCATTTGTGAGTAATAATTTAGTAACTCTATGTTGACAAATTATGTTTTCAATGCCAAACTTGATTATGTTTACAAGCTTATTATGTTTTACTATGAATGAACATTCTATACTTTTGTATCATGTATCTAGATAGCATTCTTGGACCTTGTCCCATGATTGGGGGAATATCCAATCATCTTGTTGTGGCCAAGCTCATCTTGTTACGTTTAGCCGGTACTCGAGCCGGTTAAGCACCTTGTTTTCCTTGAATACTCATCACTGTGTATTTTGTTTGCAAGTCAAGCTATGCTTTGCCTTGTACAAAATATATATATATATGTATTATTTTGAAAGAATGTTTTAAAGCTTTCAATGGTCATTCATTTACCGCCTTACTTTATTACTACTCATTGGGATTTAGTTCACCCACTTCCCTTATATATATGTAGGTGAGCATTTGCGAGATCAAGCTTAGAGTTTTGCTTTCAACAATTTTTGTGAAGCCTTTGGAAATGCTACCTCAGCCGAGGAATTTTGTCAAGTCATTTAATTTTGAATTTTGTAATATGAATGTTTGATTTTTATGTAATGTAATTAGTATGTGTATGTAACTATAAATATGTGTTTGTCATATCATGTATGCATTGCTCAATAGACAATGATATTTCTGTTTTGCTTCCACTTCAGGCGCCAATATTAAATAAATATTTTCAGATTTGGTCGAAGTGGCCGTAGGTAATCTATGATTACTAGTTGGTCACCTCTCTAACCTTTAGGGGCGGGTTGGGGTCGAGATACTATCGCCGATTTGTCAGACATTTCTAGACAAGCCATAGTGTTTACTAGAATGACAAGAAAAGGTATAATGTTTGTATGGAGTAAGGCTTGTGAGAAGTCATTCCAAGAACTTAAGACCAGACTGACCATCGCACTAGTTTTGATCATTTTAGAGAGGGGTTTGGGCTACATATTTTATTGTGATGCAACTCGGGATGGGCTTGGTTGTGTGTTCATACAAGAGAGGAAGGTTATGACATATGGTTCACGACAATTGAAGACCCATGAGAAAAACTACCATATCCACAACCTAGAGTTAGCGGCGATACTTTTTTTGTTGGGTATACCGCCTTAGTAGAGTATGGGCCCCAATTGGTTTATTCAAAAAATATTTAATTTGGTTTGTTTTTCGGTATAATATATTTTTTATATATTATAGTTGATTTTTTGGAGGCCTAATAGGTATTTAAAATCTGTTTGGTGGTAGCTAGGGTTTTGAAAAAAATCAAAGAGGTTTATTGTTTGTGCTGTTAATATTGATATATATTTTATATACATCGATTTCACTGGATTTGGTTAAGAGTGGTAACATCAATAATGCTTTGGGAGAAAAGTCAAATTCATGGGTTCATTGTTAGTTGTGGCTGCGTATGTGTTAATTAGGCCAACAACACTTGACAACTTCTTTGTTAACTGCTTCGAAGACTTGGTGCTTTATTTGGTTGCTATTTCTGCTATTTCGAAGGTGCTGCTTTGGTTCAGATTTGTGGCCATCTTCAACTTTATTTCAAAAATAATTTGTTCATCTATTTGGTGAAGTCTTTCCACTATTTATTTGTGATTATTTGAAATTCACCTAAAGGTGGTTGTAAAACCCTTGTGTCTCATTTGTAATCGTTTGAAAACTCTTGGTTGATAGTGGAATCAAACTACGGTCCTGTGGACGTACCTCACATTGAGGGAATCACGTAAAAATACTTGTGTCATTATTGATTTGATTTTTCTGTAACTGTTTTTATTTCTTTCAATTGATTTATACTTGTGAGAAATTATCTATTTTCCCTAGCAACTAGTATCATAGCTTATGGTTTATATGGGTTTGTTTATTTGTGTAAATCAATGGAAGGGAATGTGGATCATATGACTAGCTTCAATGGAAGCAGTTGGGTAACTTGGAAAATTAAAATAGATGACCTACTATTTTGTAAAGATTTGTATAGGCCTATTGAGGGCGATAATGGCAAAACCTGAGGGTATAAAAGATGATGAATGGAAGAGACTTAATAAAAAAATTGTTGGTGTTATCCGTCAATGGATTAATGATAGTGTGTTTTATCATGTTGCTATCGAAACTTCAGCACATGATTTATGAAAAATATTAGGCCCTTATGATAGAAAATCAGCCACAAATAAAGTTTTTCTGTTTTGAAAGTTGGTTAATTTCAAATAGGGTAATTACATTTACTTCCCCTGAGGTTTCTGACAAATACAAGGACCTCCTCTGTGGTTTAAATAATTACAGTAATCTCCCCTACTTTACCTAACAATGTCAAGATTTCTCCAAAATTTGACTACCGTTTATACACCTAACCAACCCTACTGATGTCATCAAATGTAAGCACTAAAATGCCTATAATGCCCTCAAGTGCCCAATTCAAGAATTTGCTAGACTGTTGTTCTGTTGTAAAGAGAAAATTATTGAGGAATCCATTTTTCATGAACTCATATATCAAAAAATATTTTTAAAAAAATATTTTTTATTTTAAATATATTTTTGAATATATTAGTGTTGAAAATAGTGTGGAGTTTCAATATATTTTTATTTCAAAACAGAACAAATAATTCTTTTCAACACTATTTTCAAAACTCTACACTTAAATCATAACAAAATACTTAACAAAAAAATTAAATATTTAAAAATATATTTATAAAATAAATTAAAATATTTCAAATAAAAACTATATATTTAAAATAAATTTTTAAAATTTTTTTAATATTTAAAAAATATATTTAACATAGGTTTGTATTTTTTTTAAGTTTGTGTTTAGTTATGAGTTTTGAGTTGTATATTTGGTTAAGACTATGAGTTTTGAAAAGATTTTTGAAAAATTTCTAATTGGAATTGTGATTCTAAAAGAAAACCAAACATGTTTCTAAAAAAAATATTTTTTCGAAACATGTTTTTACTCAAAACTCAATTCAAAAACTCATAACCAAACACAAATTTAAAACTCAATTCAAAACTCAAAACCAAACTTTTTCCAAAACTCTATTTCAAAAGAAAAAAATTTAAAAAAATTTATTTTAATTTTAAAATTATTTTTAGAATCATGATTTGAGTGTGGAGCCGTATTTTGAGTTATGAGTTTTGAAAAGAAAAAATTTGTTTGGTTATAAGTTTTAAAATTTTTTGAATTTATTTTTTTAGGGTAAATATTTTATATTTTAAATATTTTTTTATTTATTTTAATGTGCATTATATTTCATACATTTATGTGTTGTATTTTTTAATATTTTTTAAATATTAAAAATTTTAAAAAATTAGTTTTTATTTTTAATGTATAATTTTCATTATAAATATTTTGTAATTATTTTATTTTATGGTTGTGTTGGTCAATCACGGGCAGTGGTAGTGATGTTAGTCTTGAACAAATGGTTTTTTCGTCTTTTTGCAGGCAAAAACAAGGGTAATATGGTCATTTTCTATAGGATACTAGCATCGTTTGTGCAAAGTAGACAGAATAGGGGAATCGTGACATTGTCAGGTAAAGTAGAGGAGGTTACTGTAATTATTCAAATCACATGGGAGGTCCCTGTATTTGTCAGAAACCTCAGGGGAGGTAAATGTAATTTACCCTTTAAAATATAAAGAAGGCAGTCTCATTCCGGAACATTTGAATGAAATGAAGAGTATTGTTAACCAATTCGCATATATGAAAATTATTTTTGATGATAAGGTGTAGGCTTTGCTGCTACTTAGTTCCTTACCCGAAAGTTGGGAGACTTTAGTTGTGATAGTTAATAATTCGATGCCCAATGGAGTTGTCACAATAAGCCAAGTCACTAATAGCTTGTTGAATAAAGAAACTAAAAGGAAGTCAGTGGGTTTCTCTCATTCGGGGGCATTTGTTGTGAGAAGCCGAAGAAAAACAAGAACAAGGAGAAATGGTTCTTCGGCCTCTTTATATTTTAAACAAGAACAAGGCATGACAAATCAAGAGATGGTACATTTTCAAAGAAAGACAATGAATGTGCCATTATTGCCATGAGAAAGGGAACATGAAGCAACAATGTCAAAAGCTCAAGAACAAGGATAAAAGCATAAGAAAAGTGTGGATAAGAAACAAGAACACACAACGACAGTTACTACCGATGGTGATCTCTTGGTTGTTTGTGAAGATGATTTTGTCAATTTTGTGGGCCAAGACATCAATTGGGCGATTGATTCTGGTGCTTCTTTTCTTGTGACTTCTCGGGTTGATTTCTTCATTTCCCGCACTAAAAGAGATTATGGTTGTGTTCAAATGGGAAGTGAAGGTTTGTCTAAGATTGTTGGCATGGGTGATGTTTGCTTGGAAACAAATTTGGACTGCAAGTTGTTACTTAAAGATGTAAGGCATGTTCCCGACATTCACCTCAATTTGATCTCTACCGAGAAGCTAGATGATGAAGGTTGCAACAACAAATGTGGTAATGGAAAATGAAAGCTCACAAAGGGTTCTTTGGTGGTGACCAAAAGCAAGAAGACTTGTACACTTTATTCAATGCAAGGAAAAATTTGCAAAGGTGTTATCATTGCACTTGAGGTTGATGCTTCTACCCAATAGTGTCACAAGTGGCTTGGGCACATGAGTGAAAAAGGCTGCAAGTTCTGTTCAAGAAAGAGCTTCTACCCAATTTGAAGGTACGCATATTCAAACTTGTGTTCATTGCTAGGTAGGTAAACAACATAGAGTTTATTTCAAAAAAATGTTGCTTCTAGAAAAGAAAATGTTTTGGAGTTGGTATATTCGGATGTGTGTGGTCCTTTGAAGGTTAGAGCATATAGTGGTACACTTTATTTTGTTACTTTCTTTGATGATTATTCAAGAAAAGTTTGGGATTTTCACCAAAAACTAAAGTTCAAATTCTAGATGTGTTTCAGCATTTCCAGGCCATGGTTGAAAGAGAGATAGGACAAAAATTGAAGTGTATCCAGGTGGACAACGGTGGTGAATAGATTGGGCCATTTGATGAGTGTTGTCCCAGCCAAGGTATTCGGCATCAAAGGACAGTTAAGAAGACTCCTTAATAAAATAATGTTGTCTAGAGGATGAACCACACCATTATGGAAAGAACAAGGTGTTTGCTTTCACATGCTAAATTGCCAAGATACTTTTGGGGTGAGGCAATAAGGACAACGGTTGACTTGATCAATTTGTCTCCTTTGTATCCTTTGAATGCTAATGTTCCCGAAAGAGTTCGAACCAAGAAAGAAGTACCTTATGATCACTTGAGAGTGTTTGGTTGCCGAGCTTTTGTGCACATTCTAAAGGATGAGAGGTCCAAGCTTGAAAGTAAGTCAAGACAATGCATTTTTCTTATCTATGGACGTGATGAATTTGGCTATAGATTGTGAGATCCAGTCAACAAGAAAGTTATTCCAAGTCGTGATGTTATGTTCCTTGAAGATCAAACAATTGAAGACTTTGGCAAAGGTGATTGAGTGGAGCCAAAATATAGTGATCTCATTGATATGGATTCATCTCCTTCATCTTTGATGGATGATGAAAATGGGGGAGATGTGCAGCCCTCTCTTGAAGATGTGGATGATGATGTTACTCCTAAAGAAGTTGAACTCAAAATTGAGAAAGTGCATCCAATTTAAGAACCGCCACCACAACTTGAGTTAAGGAAATTTACATGGGACCGAAAACCTTCGAAACAATATCCTCCCAATGAGTTTGTGTTGGGAGCCCAAGAGCTACCAAGAAACAATTGAGCATGCAAATAAAGTTGATTAGAAAAAGGCCATGGAAGAAGAAATGAATTCCTTGGTTGAAAACCACACTTATGATTTGGTGAAGTTGCCTAAAGGGAGGAAAATTCTAAAAAATAAGTGGGTCTTCAAATTGAAGAATAATGGCAAAAATCTAAGGTATAAGGCATGCCTTGTTGTTAAAGGTTTTAGGCAAAAAAAAAAGTGTTAATTTTGATGAGATTTTCTCGCTAGTTGTGAAGATGTCTTCGATTTGGGTTATACTTGGCATGGCCACAAGTATAAACCTTGAATTTGGGAAACTTGATGTGAAGACCACATTTCTTCATGGTGACCTTGAAGGAGAAATTTACACGGAGTAACCGAAGGGTTTTGTGGAGAAAGTGAAAGAGCATTTGGTTTGCAAATTGAAGAAAAGATTGTATGGCCTCAAGCAAGCGCCATGATAATGGTACAAAAAATTTGACTCTTTCATGATCAATAATGGTTTCAGAAACCACTTCGAACCATTATGTGTGTGTGAAAAAAAAAAATTGGATGTCAAATTTATTATTCGTTTGCTTTATGTTGATGACATGTTAATTATGGGTCAAAATTATTCTATGACTAACAAGTTAAAGTTAGAGTTGAGCAAGTCATTTGCTATGAAAGATTTGGGACTAGCGAAGCAAATTCTTGGTATGAAAATTGTTCGTGATCGAAATAAGGAACTGATTTGGTTGTCTCAAGAAAGCTACATGGAAAAGTTCAACATGGATAAAGCAAAACCGGTTGGTTGTCCACTTACGGGTCACATCAAGCTTAGTTTGAATCAATGTCCCACAAGTGAGAAAGACAAGGAAGAGATGTTGAAAATTCTTTATGCTTCAACAGTTGGTTATTTCATGTATACCATGGTTTGTACAAGGCCGGATATTGCTTATGCCGTTGGTGTGTTAAGTCGGCTTCTCTCTAATCTGGGTAAAAAACATTGGGTAGCGGTGAAATGGATTCTAAGGTACCTTCGAGGGACTTCAAAGGTGTGTTTGTGTTTTGGAAATGATAAGTAGATGTTTCATGGGTTCACAGATTCCAACATGGCCGGTGATGTTGATTTCAGGAAATCTACTTCGGAGTATTTGACAACATTTGTAGAGAGAGTTGTGGCATAGCAATCTAAATTGCAAAAATGTGTTGCTCTCTCAACAACCGAAGTTGAATTTATCACTATTACGGACGCTTGCAAGGAAAAGTTATGATTGAAGAAATTTCTACAAAAGTTGGGTTTGAAGCAAAAGAGGTATGTGATTTATTGTGATAGTTAAAGTGCTATTCACTTGAGTAAAAATTTGACTTTTCATTTGAGATCGAAACACATTGATTTAAGATACCACTAGATTTATGATGTATTAGATTCAAAGTTGCTGTAACTTGAAAAGGTTTACATGAATAATAATATTTTAGATATATTGACTAAGGCTTTATCAAGGGACAAACATTTGAAGTATTGGATTTTGGCGGGTATGGTTGACGTCTCCACCTAAGTTGGTAGGGGATTGTTAGGTATACTATGGGATGCCTTTTTGGGGTTACCAAGTGTGCCCAACAATTTAGACTCCCAATTTCCAATCTAATATCACCAGTGCAATGTGAAATAGAAAATAGGAGTCTAAATCCTACAACTTTTATATACATATACATATACATACATACACACATATATATATATATATATAAAGAATCCATTTTATTGCAAAACATTGCCAAAAATGGACTACATCACCAGATTTAAGAGTTGCCACCTAATCTTTTGGGAAAATTAGGAAACCCGTGACCTGTACCAACGGCCATTGTAGCATAAGAATCAACTACACTGCAAACTAGATAACAAAACCTCCATCCACTGGCACGCAAATAGATATCTCACTTAAGCACTTAACCTCATGCTGTAGCAACAAGTATAGTAAGGAACACACACATGCAATATACTAAAGCTCAAAATACTCACATAGTACTCCAAGACGAGTCCCAACATATATAGATATGTACATATATGCTTAATCCTATATGCAAGTTTCTAATGCAATACACACAGAATATGCATCTAGGAGTCCGAATGCTAAGATGTAGTATGAGTATCACCACAATGCATGGATTTATGCACGTATTCATCTTTGAAGATAGTAAATCCTATTAATGTGGATAATCCATACCCAAATGCACGAAACATGGATTCAATATATAGGCATGATAAAGAAAACATAGTGCAATACCGAAAACAAGTAAGTAAAAGAGTTAGAAAGACATGGCGTTGGAAGATTATTATAACAATTTGAGTAAGAAAATGGAAAGAGAGAAAGATTATTATAATAATGAATCAATTCATCCTAACTACTGCTGAATCTAACAAATTGTACTAAATAAAGAAAAGAAGTAATCCAGGGGTTCCAGAACTACCAAGGGAAGCATTCCCCAGAACTTGTTTGCTCTGTTCTTGGGAAAGAATGACCGGCCAGACACCAGACAAGCCCGCCAAAGTAGAAAGTGGCCGACCAAATTCCTTCTCCGGTTGGGAATTAGGTTAGTGCAGGATTTCAAGATAGAGGCCAAAGGGAGACTTTTTTTTTTTGCTTTGGGGGGAGGGGGGGGGTTCTCATACCTTCCACTTCCTCTGTTGACGAGGATCACTTGGGGAGGAGATGAATGGACCATAGCCTTCAACAATAACATAAAAAGATATATACAACATATATTTTTCTTAAAGAAACAAATTAAATGGATTAAAATCAAGAACAAATTCAAGCCCAAGAAATAGATAGGAACCTACATCTTCTTTTTGTGAATATGGCACATTAATACCCAAATCCATGCGCTTAAGTGGAAGGCATAGATTAATGCAGATCATTTCTTGGCGGAAGCTTTGCTTATTAAAAAAAAAGATTCATCAAATTAACTAAAAACTCCTTATCTATTCATAGAACAAGGAAGGAAACATCCCCTTTTATGTTCACAAATGATTGAGAAGGGAGTTTCAACTTCCTTTGACCCAAAATCATTTGCTTTACTTCCAAAATACTCAATGAAAAAGGGAAGCCAACACTCTTCAACACCAAATCCTATGGATCACCCAAGCAATCTCATAAAACAACCCCTAACACTAATTATCATTGAGTAAAGAGTTGAAACACATAGATTAGCACACTTGAGAGAGAGGATAGGTGAAGATAAGATGTGTAATAATAAGAAAAGCTACTCTAATTATTGAACTTGTGAATGGATGGCTAAAACTACTCCTAAGCACATCCACATGGGTCCAAAATTCCTAAGAACTAGATAGTTAGAGCCAAGGAAAGCAAGAAAATAAAGGAAAAGGCTGTCAACTCATTGAATGGATGGCCAAGGTTACTCCCTCCACATCCATAAGGACTTAAAACAATTACATAATGCAAAAAGCTAGAATTAAAGAAGAGGCAAGAGGATAAGATCAAAGATGCTAAGGATTCACCTCTTAAAGAGAATGAGCCTTTGTTGTTCACAAACTCCCTTTTAAGGCCCCTCAAGAGCTTCTAAGGGTGTTCTTTAATGTCCAAAATCATTTGCCCAGTGCTTAGGATCGAGCTTTAATGGTGAATTTAGTGTTAACGTTGAAGGTGGTAGGTGGAAGGCAAGGAAAGAAGGAGAGAGAGCTCTCAAGCCTTACTATCCCTTAGGCAAGTTTTTTCCAACCCTTTGAAAAGAGCTAGCGAGCTCTATATATAGAGCTCAGGTCACAAATATCTGAGATATTTGTGGTAGGTAAGCAAAAAAAAGCTGAAATTCTTGAAAATGTTCTATACTCGGAACATTCAGTTGTCTGAGCTTTCTAGTGATTGACTGAGTGCTTTTATGGCCAACCATCATTTGGTGTCCGGCCAACTAGTGGGTACATCATCAGATCAACAAGAGCAGGTTAGCCTGAATTGAAGGGAGAAACATGCATTTTAGAGGATTTCATCATTCCCATTCACTTCTATTATTTTCTTTGCTTCGTTTGTTTGAAAGAATACAGTGCTTTTACTTTAAAAATATGAGCCTCAAAACATTGTGGTAATGTTTGGATTTGTAGCACTAAAACTCATTTTGAAAGAGCTTTCCATTTTGGTTAAAAAATATTTTGTCCAAAATAGGTCATTGAAGGGTTTAAAGCTTGATCCTTAGAACTCCTATCATGGAACTTGCAAAGATTAACACCTCTTGTTTTCATCATAGGGAAATCAAAAGGCAGCGCCCAAGTCTCAAGGCTAGTAAACAATGCAGTGTCCACAGTTGCCCCTCTTTGATAGAGCTCGGTGTGTCATTTCATGACGTGAGTGAATGTCAAAACCTGAAGATAACCCTTTTTGACGAGGCCATAGGACTTGGGCAAACAAACACTATGCAGATAAAAGTTTGTTGAACCCAAGGGTTGCCTGTGTATTTCTTTGCATGGAATCAAACTGTAGACGCGCCCGGCGGGGGACCTCGCGCTAACAGTTCGGACTCCCTTTTGTGTCGCGGTTCTAAATCTGAACCAAAGAGTCCAAATCCGGCAAATCGTTTGAGAAAACAGATTTTTGAAAGTAGTGCCAAACATGGACTGCTTTGACATGAGTCGCCACCTAAATATTTTAAAATGGGAAATTTAGGAAACCACGACTCGGTCTAGAAGGCCACATGTCCGTCATCACCAAAGTGGTCTTGGCTCGAGCTTGGGTACGATCGGGAAGGTCATTTATGAGCACCTCTCGCCATGGTCAAGACCGCCTCTACTAACCGTGATATCCGATTTTGAAAACATTACGTGTTCTTATTCCGGTTATTAGCCTAGATTTACTATGTTATGCGCACAGCAAACAAGTATAGACCAAATCGCCTAAGTTGGAACAAAACATTACTTGTTTGTTTTGAAAAAATGATTTGCTACTCATAAGTAGGCTAAAATGCAGGTTTTGCCGCTCTCAAGCGGGCTTTTTAGAAAAGACGGTTTTGCCACTATCCGGTGGGCTTTAAAACTCACAGTTTTAATGTGTTGTCCCAATTTAGGTAATTCAACCTCCATCCACAGGCATTCATGCAGTTATATCACATAAGCACTTAGCCGCATGGTAAGCATACTATCATGGCAACATTCACACGCATGTGGTATGCTAAAGCGTAAATACTTACATCGTACTCCGTGCCAAAACAAGAAGCTAGTTAGCAAACATGCGTGTCCTAGTTCATGTTAAATGGCTAATGCATCACATACAGGGGTGCAATCTAAACAGGCTCGGCTAACCCTAAACATGGCACATGAGATGCAACAACTATCACATATTCAAATTGGAATTGAAAGTACGATGCAGTTTGCATGATGTACCGAGCCCGGTGCATGTAAACAAATGCATGAATGCACGCATGCGTAGCATAAGGTATGCTAAAATAGACGTGCCCTAATCTACCATTGTAAGCAGGTAAATAAAAGGGAGAAAGAAATGGGGATTGGAAGACATACACCCACTCACACACGCTTATTACAATTTTGCCCTCACTCGGAGGGACCAAATAATAATACAGAACCGAATAACTAATTAACTACACAAGCTAATTAATTATTACAAATCAACTAAATTAATTAAATAAAATAATGAATCTAATTAAACAGAAAAAACGCCTCGGGATGCGCGAATGATGCATGCTAGATCCGACTTGCCCGAAAAGCCCACACCGCACCACTTTGTCTCGTTCTTCCGCCTCGCCTCTCCAAAATTACCAAAGTTCGGAGGCCTTCCTGTGTGCCTTGAGTGCCACCGGCCGAAGACATTCCCACCCGCTTGTGGTGACCAGGCTGCAATGGAAGTTATCGGCACAAAAATGTGCTCGACACTAAAGAGTGCCGGTCGGCACTAAATTCCTGCAGGAGACAGTTTTGACAGCAACAGACAGCAGCAGGGCATGATATGGAATCTTGGGACAAATGTTTGCACCAACCATACTCCTTATCATATTTGTGACTCAAAGGAGTATAGCCTTTGGTTCTCGGACCACCAATCGCAAGATTTCGATGCGTGATGGCCCAAGAGCCAAGTTGTGCACTTTCAATGGGATGAAATGCAATGCATACAATCAAATCAAGGGCATCTACCTCCATCATGACTTGGTCAAGAGGTAGAGCATGCATGCTAATTGCAACCTAAGCATGCAATCTAAACATGTAACATGAACATGCAAACATATAATTCATGCTAGGCACACAACCTAAGCAAATAATCATGCAAGGCATGGAACCATTATGCTAATGACCATATGCAAGATATAATCTAAACATGCAAGTATGCAAGGCATGCAACATGTTAGGCAACTTAAACAATGAAGATTGCATGCCAAATGCAACATGATCGAAGCATACAACACATGCGGGCCAAGCATGCAACCAACACAAGATAACATGCTACAACATGAAAATGATGGTCTTAGACTAGTTTGGACAGCCCCTAAACAAGCCCAAAACAGTGGCTAAATGTCATGGAAATGAAGGCCAAAATACATACAAACATGCATGCGCACATGGTCCAACACTTAGGCATATTAAAGCAACTTTTTAAGCACACTTAAAAGGCACAAACATGGATATATATCCAACATGTTAAACACTGAAAACATGCTAGAAAAGGTCCCAAATCAAACAAACCAAGCAAGTATGGCATACTACACACTCACACACCTAAGGCTAGCAAGCCAAAATGCAAGGTGACTGTATAAGGCATGCCATGGATGGCCTAAACAACTAAAAACAGATCTTATATGTGGCAAAACAAGAACATTTTCAGTTTATGACCACCCACAAAAACAAAAGCAAGATAGGCTAACAAAGCATGCAAGATTACGGTAAATCACATGGATTTCAAAGCAAGTAGCACATGGAGTATGCAAACAATGTTGAGTCCTTCAACAATGTTGAAGAAGGGCTCAAAATAAGCCTATTCTTAGCTTACATCATGCTCTGAAACAGATCATACACAAGCCAAATATTCTATGCAAGAAACATGGCATACAAGAGGATATTGAGATAGGTGCTAGATGCAGCCACCAAACGGCAAGGGGTCCTCAATCAAACATGAAGAGGACCCCAAAATAAGACTATTTGAAGTTTGGGTCGGAGCCCAAAAGTGCTTGCAACTAGGGCTAAGAAATGAAGCAAGAAAATGCAAGAAAAGGGAAGATGAGGACTTACCCTTGAAGACCAGCAAACCAGCACCTCTTGGACCAAGTTTAGGTGCTCCTAAGCTCTGAAGAACAGCCCCAAGTCGTTGGAAATGGAAGTGGTGGTGTTGTGCTATGGGTTGGTGAAGGAATGGCCAAGAATAATGGACTTTTGGAGGCAAAGGAGTGAGATATAGAGAGAGATAGAGGGTTGTATCTATCTATCTCAGATATATGTCTATATATCTCTGGTTTTTGTTCCAAAACTCCAACCCTAGACCAAGGAGAGGAAGCCTCTCTTATATAGGCAATGTAAGGCTCTTAACTTAATGGCTAAGCAAAGAGAGGGAGGTTCAAGAGGTGCAAGAGGTTCTTGGCTTCTAAGAGAAGCTAATACAGCTGGCCAAGCTTCTCCAAGAAGCTTGGCCAAGGGTTCAACCTTCTAGAAGGTTTATGGGGTCAAAAGGCTCAAAAGGTTGCAAAATAGGCACATGTATGCACGTGGATGTGGTTCTGTGCATCCCAGCTAGCACAGCTGGTATGCACTAAGCTTGGGGGGTGCAAAGGGTTCAGGTCGGCCAGAAGGTTTGATCATCGGCAAAAATTAAGTGCCGGTCGGCACTCTTTTCAGCCGGTCGGCTAAATAGAGTGCCGATGGATGATTCCTTGGTCAAAACATGGCCGCTGGGTATGCAAATCGAAGCCCCGGAAGTTATCTTTCCAATGGCGCAAACCTTGCATCAAAATTCCTTCTGTGCAAAAAGTTATGCCTTTTTCCGTGAAGTCGCGCAGACTCGATCCAACCGGGATGATGCCCAGCTTCAACCAATCATATCTCCTCCACCCGGACTTGGCTCTAGGAGATTCTTGAGTGCAAAGTGAAGCCCCGGAAGTCTTCTTTCCAATGATGGTGGCCTCATAGCTGAACTCCAAGTATTGAATTGAATAAGCCTGATTTAGCGAGGGCTGCTCGATTCCCTTCTACCCGGATCTATGCCGAACTTCTCCCAAACCAGTTTTCTCCTCTCCTTTCCTCTTTTCTTCAACTCCAAACCCCTAGACAAAGTGTTTTGAAGGGTTTGCCTCTCCTTGTCGGCGAATTGAACACTGCCTCGACATCTCTCAACACCGAGCAAACCATCAAGAATGCCCAAGTCTTGAGGGTGGTCAAAAATGGGGTGTCTCTGATTGCCTCTTTGATGTAACTTCGGAAGTCATAACAATGACGGGAGTGAATGTCAAAGCCCCGAGACGACCCATTTTTGATAAGGCCGAAGACTTGGACAGACAAACAAAATATAGATAGATAAATGGTTGTGCCCGGAGGCTGCCTACGTATCCCTTTGCAAGGAATCAAACCAGCGTAGTTCGGGGGCAAGATGCAAATGATATGCAGGAAGACTTTGATAATTGGACTTATACGCCGCTGGCCGGTTTGAAATTTGGACTTATACGCCGCTTTGGCCGGTTTTGAAATTTGGACTTATACGCTTCATGGCCGGTTTTGAAATTTGGACTTATACGTCCGGTTTTGACTTATGGCCGCTTTGAAATTTGGACTTATACGCTTTCGCGAAGCCGGTTTGAAATTTGGACTTATACGCTTTCGCGAAGCCGGTTTGAAATTTGGACTTATACGCTTTCGCGAAGCCGGTTTTGACAAGTAAAGTGCACAAAACAGTGCGATGCAGAGTGAATGCACAAAACAGTGCTAAACAGATGCACAAAATAGTGCGATGCTAAGGGTGTACAAAATAGTATGAGCAGGGTGAATGCACAAGACAAGGCGACATGATAAGGTCGCCAAGATAGCGCGATGCGCAAAATAACGCGAACAATGAATGCATGCAAAATGCAACCAGGTAGAGTGCGCAAGATAGCGCGAATGATACAATGCACAAAATAGTGCGATGCGCTAAACAGCGCGATGCGTTAGACAACACGAGTGCACAAGACAGTGTAAATGCACAAGATAGTGCGATGCGCTAAACAGCGCGATGCATTAGACAACGCGAGTGCAATGGAATGCACAAGATAGTGCGATGCGCTAAACAGCGCGATGCGTTAGACAACGCGAATGTAATGGAATGCACAAGATAGTGCGATGCGCTAAACAGCGCGATGCGTTAGACAACGCGAGTGCACAAGAGAGTGCGATGCGCTAAACAGCGCGATGCGTTAGACAACGCGAATGTAATGGAATGCACAAGATAGTGCGATGCGGTAAACAGCGCGATGCGTTAGACAACGCGAGTGCACAAGAGAGTGCGATGCGCTAAGCGGTAGCGATCGTTAGACAACGCGAATGTAATGGAATGCACAAGATAGTGCGAGTGAAGAGTGAATGCACAAAACAGTGCCAAGAAGATACATGAAACGATGCGATGCAATGTACTAACAAGTACAGGTTAGGTGCGCAAGAAAGCGTGACAGAATTCATGGAAAATGCAAGTGAGGTGCACAAAATAAGGCGCGCAAAATAGCGAATGATTTGAAATGCACTAGATAAGGCGATGCGCTAAACAAATACGATTGATTTGAAATGCACAAGACAAAGGTAAGTGAGATACAATGCACAAGAAAGTGCGATAAAATGCATGTTCTATGCAAGTATGGGAGAGTGCATTTTCTATGCATGAGAGTATATTCTATGCAACATTGAAAGCAAAGGATATTCTATACGTAATCGAAAGCAAGCATATTCTATGCGAAATCATAACGATGCGCACGCATGCAACAACAAAGGTATATGAAAGTTCATATTCTATGCAATAGAGGGGCATCAACACGACTTTTAGTGCCTCCGATTTACCTCTCGAGGGTTTTGCAACACACTCAAAAAGGGTACACCCTGTTCATATTGGCAAAAGATAACATCCGCCGCTTTAATTGCTTGGTCGACTTGAAGTTGGCTTACACTTGAGGTAGAGGCGCACTCATACTTCAGTAGCATTGACAAGGCCTGAAGAGGTACATCCGGAGTACAATCACAGAATTTGCTGAAGGTGAAACACACTCAGATGCTTCGATTTTCCCTATTTTCTTTTATTTTGCAGTCCGGAACCACTATAGCTTCAGATAGGTCCTGATTTTACTGTTCTCACATGACCTGGGTTGAACCCTGCATTTTTTGAAAGAACAAATTCCTTTTTTGCACAAATGTGGAGAATGGCACAGCACTCTGAGCACATGACGATTTTTTGTTTTTGAAATTAAGAAATGAGTTCTTAACCGGGTATTGAGCCTACGACTGAACACAGTGAGAAAGACTCAACAACGGAAAACAATAGGTAAACAACCTAAACACATCGAGTAACACTCGAGATGACTCAAAACAAGAATCGAGATAAAACAAAAAAAGGACACGACACTCAGACAGGCACAGGGAGCCTGTTTCTCCGGGTATGCTTTCCCATCCTTTTCTCATTTGTGATTCTCACATCACTCGGCCCTCAAGCTCGGTTTTTTCTGAAAAAGCCCTTTTCTCACTTTTCCTCTCATCGCACATCTCTCTATTCTTAAATCTCTCATTTTTCAATCCCTCCCCTGGGTGGTTGATAGATAAACAGCAAGTTGTGGGCTCGTGCCTCTAGCATTCTGCTAGATTTTCTTTCTTCCGCTCACAGCTAGTGAAGTCCTCCCACAGAGGGGTTGTGCTACAAATGGGTATGTAGCAAATCTGCAGCTGACATCGGTTGATGATGCCCTGCTGGGGAGTTTGGACGTGGTTAGATCTGTCCAGATGAGGAAGTGGAACATCTTGATCCATTCCAATTCGTGCTTCGCACTTGACTTAATACCCCGTTGCTTGGAGGATGAGAGAGCTTTTAGCCCTTTGCTATTGACTTCAGTTGTGCCCTTTTCTGGCAGGTAGAGTGCCCTTCTTGGCAAGTATGTTGAAAATGGGGGAAAGACAGGAAGCCTGACTCAACTGTGCCCCTAGTTCATCATTTTGACCATTTTTTTTTGGTTTTAAAACAATTTTGACCAACATGAAAGTTAGATTAACATGCTTGTTCGATTTTTGATTTAAAATCATGCAAGTCAGGCTATGAGCACTGAAAATTTTCCTTTTTCGGGTCCAAGAAAATGGTCTAGCTTTGGAAAAAATAATTTTTGAGAGAATTAGTCAACCTCAGTAAAAATCCTCAAAAACCATTTTGCAAACGGCCAATGCTCAACAAGTACGGAACCAACTCTTGAGATGCACAACCTCGGACCCATAAGCAATGGAGAATTGCCCCTTGTCTGAAGGACACTGCATGGCAACGGAAAGTTGCCCCTTGTTTGAAATGACACTGGCGCTTTTGAATGGCAACGGAAAGTTGCCCTTGTTTGAACGGCACTTGGCGCATTGAATGGCAACGGAAAGTTGCCCCTTGTTTGGATAGCGCCGTGGCATACTGCAATCAATCTTCAGAGTGACGATGACAACCAAACTCTCAGATACAGAGAAGGCAAAGAGGATCAAAACCATTACATGGACACAATCGATTTGGAAGTGTTTACGGCTGGACTTCAGGATGAAGTTGCCTACGTATCCCAAACATGGGAATCAAGCCTTACGTAGTTCGGGGTTAAGGTACACTCGGGTATTTAACCTCTCCTTTTTATGCTCTAACTTTTGCCAAGGCGCCCGATGCAGGTTTTCGACCTTGCGAGCTTCTTTTTCAATTCTTTTTCATTTTTTTTTTTTCTTTTTCTTCTTTTTCTCCTTTTTTGTTAGGCTCTAACTTTTGCCAAGGCGCCCGATGCGGGTTTTCGACCTTGCGAGCTTCTTTTTCTTCTTCTTTTTTCTGTATATTTTTTCTTTTCTTTTTGCATTTTTTGTTTGCTCTAACTTTTGCCTGGGTCGCCCTTTTGGGTTTTCGGCCCAGCGAGCCTCTCAAAGGGTAAAAAGTGTAACAAGTCCATGCCAAATGGTTTTTGAGATTGAAGCCATCCGTATCCAAGAGAGTGGCTGTTGCATCGATTTGCAGAAGGATCCATCTTCGGCTCTTCGAGCACATCGGACATTTTTTTTTTTTTTGCCCCTAGTTCGAGGGGTGCTTGTGATCTAGCTTTGCAAACTTCTTCTGACGACATCTGATCCTCTTGATCTAACTTTGGTGCCTCTTGTCTGAGGGCTGCTTCAAATCTGGCCACACAGGCCTCACGTTGTAGTTAACCGTTGAACATTCTGAGTTTGAATCCAAGGTTCAAAAATGAGGGGTCGAGTCTCGAGGCTGAGAGCGATCCTAGGCTGCACAATCTCAAGAGCGATTCCACACATGTCTTTGCAGGACCGCACAAAACATTTTTTGAAAGTTTTTAAGAAAGCGACAAATCGCTCTTGAAGACGATGTAGGACCAATCTGGATCAAAGCTAGGGTCCTTCTCGACTCACACTAACAAGCATGATTTCATTCATTAAGGGCTTAGCACGCCTCTCTTTCTCTCAATTTGATCAAAGTTTTGCAAATCCCGAGGAATTCCTTCCTCTTTGTTTTATCACAATATTTGAAAAAAGTTTTGAAAAACTTAGGTCGATGCAATGAATTCAAGGCACATAAAAGACATAGCTTCTAGTCAAATACTGCCATCTCATTTAGAATTTCTGGCACAACTGGCACACGGCAGAAGCAAACACAAGAGTGTGAAAATCACTGCTGTTCTATTCAGAATCTGTTGGCACAACTAGCTCCCTGGCAGAAACAGACTCAAAACAAAATGAAAAGACAGACCCAAAACAAGCAAGTGATGTCCGAGGTAACACCCCCGAAATCACCCGACTCTGACAAAATAGGACTGACTCGATACAACAAGACAGACCCGACTGACTCAGTATAAAAAGACTGACCCAACACAAAACGACAAGACCGACCCAATACCCAAGTCAGAAAGTATAAAACTAGCATTCAAAATGCTCAAAACAGTGCATGCCATACGTCACATCTGGAGTAAACTGAGTGCCGCCCGCAGGTGGTTCATCCCCTGATCACATATTCGTACTATCCCCAAAGTTCACTGACCCAGTGACGATAGACCTTCTTGGTGTGCGGTGATGACGTTGTTGTCAAACAAATCTTGTACATCATGGCGCAGACGGAAGCAACTGTCGGTGTCATGACCGGTTTGTTGATAATGCAAGATTTAGTCCTCTGTCATGCTTTGGAGGAGAGGATCAGTAAAGGCCGTTGTTCCAACGGTTTGATGTCCTTTCCGGATTAGGACCTCGAGCCTTTGACAAAGGCATATGAAGTGGGGTGAAAACCCTCTTGACTCGAGGTGGATATTTGGTTTCTGTGAGCTACTTAGGACGCCGTAAATGGGGTAGCTTTGTTTTTGATCGGTGTTGGTGACCATGCCCACTTCAAGATCTTGCGTGCATCACCACCGGTGGTCGATTGACTCGCGTAAACGCCCTCTGGTGCTCCTTCTCTGGTCAATAAGGCCTTGCTTTATGGCGTCCTCGATTTGTACCCCAATCTCATGGAGGTGCGCAAAGGTGGGTAGGGGACGATCATCTTCTGCATCGGCTGGGTTGGAGATTGCGCACAATCATCCGTATCTGTCCGTCCTTGTCGACCGGCCGGTGGTCATCGAAGAAGCTTTGGCCCTCAACGGGTTACAAAGTCGAGAAACCCTCTTCGGCTCTTGCTGGTTGTCTCAAGATCACGGGTTGTGATCTCGTCGGTATTGTATGAATATTGCGCGACGAAGGCCTCGGACATCTCTTCCCAGCTTCGTTTCACTGAGTCCTCTAATTTGGCGTACCAGATGGCGCGGTGCAGCGACAGTCTCGCTAAGAGGAGGAAACACGTAATCTTGTCAAGCCCATCGCGCAGAACGTCAAAACAAACTCGTGGACCATGGGATCTCGACGCCAAAAACGGTCGATGTGAGGCATCTTGAACCTGTCCGGCAATGTCACAGCTGTGTCCGTGTAGCCATCTTCAATGTCAGGGATGGTCTTGACTCCCTGGGATTTATTAAACATCTTTTCCAGCTTACTCAGCTTCAGCGCTGTGGGGTCCGTCTTGAACTCAAAGGGAGAGTCCGGTAGATTGGTAGGTGTTTTGGATTGCTGGGGTAAAATTGGGAGCGGAGCCGGCCCTACCGGAATGTCCGTACCTTCCTGGACATTGGGTGTTTCCTCGGGTGTCTGAACCCCTGGTGGTGGAGGAGCTTGATGCGAAGCAGATGCTCCGGTTTGTTGCTCTAGCCTGGCAATTGTCTCTGCCTGTTGGGCTATGACCACAGCCCGTTGCTTGGCGAATTCTGCTTGACAGACAGCGTCTTGCTGCATGGTTTTCATACTATCCTGGAGTTGGCGCACCATCTCTTCGGACTCGACATATTGTCTGATCTAAGCGAGCAACCGGTATATTTGTGTTCCGCATAGGCTCGGAAATCTCAACTTTCGCTCAAAGATCACCGATTCGGTAGGCATTTGTTGTCTTGGTGGTTTGTGCGATGGCCCTCTCGCCCCGATTACCCTTGAAGTCTCGACCGACAAAGTCTATCGGACAAATCAATGTACCCGGGGATAGTGAAGCCTTCGAAGCTATGATTCGGGACTACCCTAGCAAAAGAGAAAACAGACGCCATCCCAGCTCACCTCCACTGGAACGGATACGAGCAAAACTGAACGATTGTATTCTATTATCGATCCTTTGTTCCAAATTATTGCCCCAAATCTGAATCGATACCTTCAGATATAAGCGATTCTCAAAATATCTTTGGTGCCCATGAGTGGATACCCAGATGGTAAACCGGTATATGCATTCCTGTGAGATACACTCTAAAAGCACATAGCAAGTAAATGAGAGCCAATACACCCCTATGTTGGGGTAGGGTTTCTGTCCTATTTTGTCGAGAGCTAGGGTTTCACTATGCACGGTTTCAAACAACCTAAATCGGGTAAGCAACTTTGTCCTAGTTTGGAATGGTCACTATGGATTCGACTATGCACTAGGTCGAATGGTCAAAGGGTGCCGGTAAAACCGGGTTTGTGTTCCCCATCTTGGCAGAGCATAACCGGTCACCTTGTGGTCATGCCTTGACAAGACAAGCCTCCAAAGAAACCGCTCAGAATAGCAGATGGCCAACACGGTGTCCTAGGCGCACCAATGCACATGCAATGCAAAGAAACACATAAGTGTAGTCAAAACAGATATCACGAGTTCGAGTCAAGCTCTCTAAAATCCTAAGCGAGTCGCCAGAATCAGAGACGCGCGTGGGACCTCGCTATGATTCGGACTCCCTTTTGTGTCGCGGTTCATCTGAACCAAAGAGTCCAAATCCGCAAATCGTTTGAGAAAGCAGTTTTTGAAAGTAGTGCCAAACATGGATTGCTTTGCGGTCATGAGTCGCCACCTAAATATTTTAAAATGGGAAATTTAGGAAACCACGACTCGGTCAAGGCCACATGTCCGTCATCACCAAAGTGGTCTTGGCTCGGAGCTTGGAATGCGATCGGGGAAGGTCACTATGAGCACCCTCTCTCGCCGGTCAGAAGGCCTCTACTAACCGTGATATCCGATTTTGAAAACATTACGTGTTCTTATTAGGTTATTAGCCTAGATTTACTATGTTATGCTGACAAAGAACAAGTATAGACCAAATCGCCTAAGTTGGAACAAAACATTACTTGTTTGTTTTGAAAAAATGATTTGCTACTCATAAGTAGGCTAACATGCAGCTTTTGCCGCTCTCAAGCGCGCTTTTTAGAAAAGACGGCTTTGCCACTATCCTGTGGGCTTTAGAACTCACGCTTTAATGTGTTGTCCCAATTTAGGTAATTCAACCTCCATCCACAGGCATTCATGCAGTTATATCACATAAGCACTTAGCCGCATGGTAAGCATACTATCATGGCAACATTCACACGCATGTGGTATGCTAAAGCGTAAATACTTACATCGTACTCCGTGCCAAAACAAGAAGCTAGTTAGCAAACATGCGTGTCCTAGTTCATGTTAAATGGCTAATGCATCACATACAGGGGTGCAATCTAAACAGGCTCGGCTAACCCTAAACATGGCACATGAGATGCAACAACTATCACATATTCAAATTGGAATTGAAAGTACGATGCAGTTTGCATGATGTACCGAGCTCGGTGCATGTAAACAAATGCATGAATGCACGCATGCGTAGCATAAGGTATGCTAAAATAGACGTGCCCTAATCTACCATTGTAAGCAGGTAAATAAAAGGGAGAAAGAAATGGGGATTGGAAGACATACACCCACTCACACACGCTTATTACAATTTTGCCCTCACTCGGAGGGACCAAATAATATCTGAGCGAATAACTAATTAACTACACAAGTTAATTAATTATTACAAATCAACTAAATTAATTAAATAAAATAATGAATCTAATTAAGCGAAAAATGCCTCGGGATGCGAATGATGCATGCTAGATCCGACTTGCGAAAAGCCCACACCGCACTTCTTTGTCTCGTTCTTCTACCGCCCTCTCCAAAAATTACCAAAGTTCCTGGAGGCCTTCCTCAGGTCAGCCGAGTGCCACCGCTGGAAGACATTCCACCATTGCTTGTGGTGACCACCGCTGCAATGGAAGTTATCGGCACAAAAATGTGCGGTCGACACTAAAGAGTGCGGTCGGCACTAAATTCTGCAGAGGCAGTTTTGACAAAGAATGCGGCGGTGCATGATATGGAATCTTGGGACAAATGTTTGCACCAACCATACTCCTTATCATATTTGTGACTCAAAGGAGTATAGCCTTTGGTTCTCGGACCACCAATCGCCAGATTTCGATGCGTGATGGCCCAAGAACCAAGTTGTGCACTTTCAATGGGATGAAATGCAATGCATACAATCAAATCAAGGGCATCTACCTCCATCATGACTTGGTCAAGAGGTAGAGCATGCATGCTAATTGCAACCTAAGCATGCAATCTAAACATGTAACATGAACATGCAAACATATAATTCATGCTAGGCACACAACCTAAGCAAATAATCATGCAAGGCATGGAACCATTATGCTAATGACCATATGCAAGATATAATCTAAACATGCAAGTATGCAAGGCATGCAACATGTTAGGCAACTTAAACAATGAAGATTGCATGCCAAATGCAACATGATCGAAGCATACAACACATGCGAAGGGCCAAGCATGCAACCAACACAAGATAACATGCTACAACATGAAAATGATGGTCTTAGACTAGTTTGGACAGCCCCTAAACAAGCCCAAAACAGTGGCTAAATGTCATGGAAATGAAGGCCAAAATACATACAAACATGCATGCGCACATGGTCCAACACTTAGGCATATTAAAGCAACTTTTTAAGCACACTTAAAAGGTACAAACATGGATATATATCCAACATGTTAAACACTGAAAACATGCTAGAAAAGGTCCCAAATCAAACAAACCAAGCAAGTATGGCATACTACACACTCACACACCTAAGGCTAGCAAGCCAAAATGCAAGGTGACTATATAAGGCATGCCATGGATGGCCTAAACAACTAAAAACAGATCTTATATGTGGCAAAACAAGAACATTTTCAGTTTATGACCACCCACAAAAACAAAAGCAAGATAGGCTAACAAAGCATGCAAGATTACGGTAAATCACATGGATTTCAAAGAAAGTAGCACATGGAGTACGCAAACAATGTTGAGCCCTTCAACAATGTTGAAGAAGGGCTCAAAATAAGCCTATTCTTAGCTTACATCATGCTCTGAAACAGATCATACACAAGCCAAATATTCTATGCAAGAAACATGGCATACAAGAGGATATTGAGATAGGTGCTAGATGCAGCCACCAAACGGCAAGGGGTCCTCAATCAAACATGAAGAGGACCCCAAAATAAGACTATTTGAAGTTTGGGTCGGAGCCCAAAAGTGCTTGCAACTAGGGCTAAGAAATGAAGCAAGAAAATGCAAGAAAAGGGAAGATGAGGACTTACCCTTGAAGACCAGCAAACCAGCACCTCTTGGACCAAGTTTAGGTGCTCCTAAGCTCTGAAGAACAGATCCAAGTCGTTGGAAATGGAAGTGGTGGTGTTGTGCTATGGGTTGGTGAAGGAATGGCCAAGAATAATGGACTTTTGGAGGCAAAGGAGTGAGATATAGAGAGAGATAGAGGGTTGTATCTATCTATCTCAGATATATGTCTATATATCTCCGGTTTTGTTCCAAAACTCCAACCCTAGACCAAGGAGAGGAAGCCTCTCTTATATAGGCAATGTAAGGCTCTTAACTTAATGGCTAAGCAAAGAGGGAGGTTCAAGAGGTGCAAGAGGTTCTTGGCTTCTAAGAGAAGCTATCTGGTGCCAAGCTTCTCCAAGAAGCTTGGCCAAGGATTCAACCTTCTAGAAGGTTTATGGGGTCAAAAGGCTCAAAAGGTTGCAAAATAGGCACATGTATGCACGTGGATGTGGTTCTGTGCATCCCAGCTGGCACAGCTGGTATGCACTAAGCTTGGGGGGTGCAAAGGGTTCAGGTCGGCCAGAAGGTTTGATCATCGGCAAAAATTAAGTGCCGGTCGGCACTCTTTTCAGCCGGTCGGCTAAATAGAGTGCCGATGGATGATTCCTTGGTCAAAACATGGCCGGTTGGTATGCAAATCGAAGCCCCGGAAGTTATCTTTCCAATGGCGCAAACCTTGCATCAAAATTCCTTCTGTGCAAAAAGTTATGCCCTTTTCCGTGAAGTCGCGCAGACTCGATCCAACCGGGATGATGCCCAGCTTCAACCAATCATATCTCCTCCACCCGGACTTGGCTCTAGGAGATTCTTGAGTGCAAAGTGAAGCCCCGGAAGTCTTCTTTCCAATGATGGTGGCCTCATAGCTGAACTCCAAGTATTGAATTGAATAAGCCCGATTTAGCGAGGGCTGCTCGATTCCCTTCTAGGATCTATCTAGAACTTCTCCCAAACCAGTTTTCTCCTCTCCTTTCCTCTTTTCTTCAACTCCAAACCCCTAGACAAAGTGTTTTGAAGGGTTTGCCTCTCTCCTTGTCGAAGGAATTGAACCTGTGCCCTGCACATCTCTCAACACCGAGCAAACCATCAGTAATGCCCAAGTCTTGAGGGTGGTCAAAAATGGGGTGTCTACACAAACTAGTGTAGTTCAAGGGCAGAATGCGAATTCCATACTTGACATACATTTGAAAAGGTGGGCTTATGCGGTGCGCTCTTCAATGATTTGTTATTGGGCTTACGTGTACCACATTGCCAGAGTTTGATGACGCAAATGCCATGGAAGGCGACAAGATGGAAAAATTGATAAAGCTGCAAAGATGACAAAAGAAATAGGAAGGCCTCATGCAAATGACATGCAAAGTAAGCTAACAACTATGAAAAATGTGATGAACGATGCATGACAGAAGCAAGCATGCAATGTATGAAAGAAATGCGAGCCATGGCACAAGGTGGAAAAGAAAAAAAAGATGGTCGCAGCCAAAGCCCCATATGATTAGCAGCCACAACAACGAGGAACTTCTCAACACACTCCAAACATATCGCAACATGAAGGGAGAAAATATGGTGTTTACTGCCAACCTGCGCAAGGGGCGGTATTAACTGATAGTGGTCGGTTGGTGTTAACCACCAACCCGTACAAGGGGTGGTATTAATCGAGGGTGGTGTTATCCACCAACTCACACGGGGGGCAGTATTAACCGAGGGTGGTGTTAACCGCCAACCCACGCAGGGAGCGGTATTAACTGATGGTGGGGTTAACCACCACCAACCCGCGCAGGGGGCAGTATTAACCAAGAGTGGTGTTAACCATCAACCCACGCATGGAGCGGTATTAACCAAGGATGGTGTTAGCTGCCAACCCACGCAGGGGATGGCATTAACCGAGGGTGGTGTTAACCACCAACTCCGTATGGAGCGGTATTTAACCGAGGGTGGTATTAACCGCCAATCCACACAGGGGGCAGTATTAATCGAGTGTAGTGTTAACCGTTAACCTTACAAGGAGTTGTATTAACTGAGGGTGGTGTTAACTGCCAACCTCACAGGGGTCGTATTGATCGAGGGTAGTATTAACTGTCAACCCCGTAGAGGGCGGTATTAATTGAAGATGATGTTAATCGCCAACATGTTCAAAGGGTGGTATTAACTGAGGATGGTGTTAACCACCACCCCCACAGGGGACGGTATTAACCGAGGGTGGTGTTAACCACCAACCTACGTAGGGGGCGATATTAACAGAGGGTGGTGTTAACCACGAACCCTGCAGGGATGGTATTAATTGAGGATGGTGTTAACCGCCAACTCGTGCAAGGGGCGATATTAATCGAGGGTTTATGCCTTATACACTTCTCATATGTGGGGGGCGATCGCAACAATAGAAGCATTATGCCACAAAGGTAGATGCAAGAAAAACACAACAAAGACAGACAAACCTTTCTCTCCACAGGTTTTGCCGGATATCCCACCTTAGCACACGATAGGGATGATCGCCATACATCTCTGAGTAACTACTTCACACTTCTGAACCACTTTCTTGCAATACATAGTTAATGCTCACTTGTCCGGCTAAGAAATGGATAGGCCAAATAAAGAAGTGGTCAGTCGATCTTATCGGGTTTTTACAAGGTCAGAATAGTGATTTCACAACTTTAAAAGTTTTTAAAAAGGCATGATCATCCAACTTCCCTTCAGTTCCATCTGAAAAGACCTCTCCAACTCTCTTAGCATATTTCTGATCACTACCCAAAGCTAATGATGATCTCTTCCGATTTCTGCCCAACTCTCCCATCGGTTTTGACGAACCAAACACACCATTAGGCAATGATACTTCCTCCTGAAACACGATAGTAGAGGCTCTTGTCAAGGCCATGACAAATGGTATTGACCTGGAGCTTGCTATATCATTACCCATGCGATGAGGCATGGATTTGGACACCCTCGCAGGGGTGCTAGTAGTAGCCAGCAAGTAGCAGTTGACAAGCCTACACAAACTCAGGCCTATGGGCGGGGACGTTGCTATGGTCCTGGACAGGCTCTTCATGAGCACAACCTGGGCCTCCGAGGTCGACGAGGATATGGACACAGCTGAGTTTCAGTAGCTCCACATATTCCAAACATCCATTACGAGGTTTGGCTGCCTCCAGAACTAATCATTTCCTTCTGAATGATTCCTATGCAATACTTTTTACTTTTCTTTGACTGACACTTCTTCTTTGTCACAGAATGGAGTTGTTTACCCAAGGTGATCATCATTAGCAGTGACGATGATGATGATGACGCATCTTATGGACCCCTTGATTATTCCTTTGTAGGGAGAAGTATCTTCTGCAGTGGGGCTAGTGGTGATGATGATGCCCTTGGTGGAGTTAGTACTCCGCTGCCCACTTGGACAATGGCTTCAGCCGCCTAGCTTTGCCCTAGCTTATACTCGACCTTTTCTTGTTTTTTCCTTCTTTCTTTCCTTGTATAGCTTATAGGAACTTTGAATGTAATTATATCAACTATTGTAGGACATTTTGTAACTGCTTTTGTAAACAACTCGTGTCGTTTTACGACCCACAAATATATATCAACGTTTTTTTTTTCTTGTGGATGACTTCCATCTAGTATACTTCATATCTGAATGCTTGTATACATGACTGAACACCCTCTTCTTTCCCAAACTCTATAACTGCATGTCTTCTCTTATTCAGGCATTGTAAAACTCATTAACTCACCTAAACTAATTTCTTCAGAACCTATGGCCAATACCATAGTCGGCCAGTTCATTTGGGCTTTTCCTGAGTAGCTCTTGGTTTTTCCACTTCTAAAAGTGTGCAAAAAAGTGGTACTTTGGCTGCAAATAACTCTCAGCTATCAGAAGTTTGATGTTTATGTGAGTTTGTACACCTTCATTTCAAATGGTTCATAGCCTCTCTCTCTTTCTCTCTCTCTATATATATTTCTCATTCCTTTCCAGTGTATCTTGAGACATGGGTTCCCTACATTACTTGGACTTCACCGACTTGTTTGATGAGAGCTCTGATGATGTTGTAATTTCGAATTTGGAAATCATATGCTCAAGAACTCCCTCTAGTGCCTAAGGGAGTAGAAGAAGGCTTGTTTGCAGGAGAGAGGAGCCGTGGCCGGTCTCAGAGAAACCCACCGTTGACAACAAAAGATGAGTTTCTAGCTAAGGCGAAGTTATCAGTTGATGTTTGACTACGCTCGTACCCATGGTCATTTTCATGGACTTGGCTCGACGTCTCGTGTACTCCATCAAAACCCCATGCCCATGGGATCTTCATTCCCTCATCTCACTAACTTACTCGAGGTATAATGCACTGATCTTGCCACTTATTTCTCATTCTGTACAACTATTCTTTACTTTTCTCTTGAGTGACATGGTTCTCTTGGTTTTAGAACGACAACTTGGAACTACTTCGACCACCCACTCCAGGATCTTCGGTGGTGAGTAGCAATGAAGAAGATAACACAGGAATCACTTCTGACGCTAAAGAAAACTCTAAAAATAATAATGATTCCGGCGATGATGGCGATGCACTAGGAAGCCTTTCATACTCCTTGCAACACTAGAGCCTTTTCCCAATAACTTAAGCTACCTCCAGATGCATAAGTTCTTTATTTCGCTCCTCGAAGGACAAGGATCGCATCTTTATGTTCATATAGAACTCAACGTATAGGAATAAGCATGTTTTGGACTTGCTTGTCCTAAAACCTTTCCCTTGTGAAATACAGTTGCTCTTGTAATAACTATGACCTTCTCTTGGGTTTTGAAGAAACTCTTGTAATCATCTTATGTTTAATAGAGATCTTCCATTGTATCAATCGATTTCTTTTGTTTGCATGGCTCGATTTTTTGGGCGTGTACTTGGTATGTTTACTTCACACTAGAACTTGATTGGCATCAATTCTCCTTTCTGGGTACAAACACTGCTCATCCGGGCAAAAGTTTTACTCTGTCTATATAAAAGGCCCCTGCCGACCCCTCACTTAGGTCGCCGGCTACAAAATTAGTCGGTCGAACAAATGATGGATCGACCTGCTATTTCAGGTTTTCTAGGGATAATTTTGTCTTTTTGCCTCCCGAAACATTTTATAAAAGCAAACCAACAGTTTATTCAAACTCCACACCATCTTAAAACACCTTCCCTCTCTTTTTCACTCCCACTCTCTCTAGATTTTCTCCCTCTCTCATGGAACTGCCACTTTCCTTTACACTTTGAACATATAAGTTTGTGATTTGGTTGAGTTTTGGGTTTCCCGCTTTCATTGCATGATTCGCATGCCTTGGCTTAGCTTTTTACTGACTCCCTTTGGTTCCTCACATTTCTCCTTATTTTTCAGGGTTTTTGGGTCCCTCAGGTAACCTTCTAGTTTTCTTCCTCCCTCTCCCTCATTTTTGGTTCTCACACATCTAGTCTTTCTTGATGGATGTTGATATCGCTCGCGGGGATGCTTATCCCGTCTTTTCAGAGGCTGATGTGCGTCCCCTAGGCCCTGAGACCAACACACATAAGCCTGCTAATGACCTAGGCATCTAGGTAGATGACCCGGACATAGTAGCGGAGGACATCCTTCCTTCTGTATTTGGTCCCGAGCTATAACCCCTACTTCTCAGGCCAGTTGATCCGACTACCCACCAGGCTAATGTTCACTACATTATTCATGGGAACATGCTCACCTTCATTGAGTTTTGGCCTGGGGTTGCCCCAGACGTGCTTCTTCAAGAGCAATAGTTGCACTTATCCTACGGTGCTTAACTGGTAAGCCTTAAGTCCATACCTATATGTTGATCAAACTTTCTTGCAACAGGACAACAACTGCCACACGAAGGGCTATGGAACAATCATATTCCGTTATCGATGGTACCAAGTTCACCTGGGTAGAGTTTGGGCATTGGTAGAGCAGGCCAGCTTTGGCACCTTTTGTTCCAAGATCACCAAGATGCAAGCCACCTAGTCAGCTGTTATAGCCCTTACACAGAAGTGATGAGATACCACCAACCTCATCCACTTCTCTTTTATTGGGGAGATGATAATGACCCCTTATGACTTCTCCCTGATTACTTGTCTCCCAGTAGGGGGTGATCCAATTCCTTTTGACTCAAATATGGGATCCTAGGACGCTGCCCAGCTTCATTTGCTCGAGGCGATTCCCTCAAAGGATAGCCCAGGGATTTCTCCTATATATCCTGACACTCCAGAGGCCACTGCTCAGTATGCCTGAGGATTTCTCCTATATGTCTTCGGTACTACCTTGTTTGCGAATAAAGAGAATACCATTCAATTATACTTTTCGAGCACAATGGTGGACATCTTCTAGATGAGGGATTATGATTGGGAAGGCACTAGCCATGCCACATTGTACAGTTATGCAAGCTCCTCCTCCCACCGAAAGGCAAGGCTGCTTGGGGGTATTGAAGCGCATAGGAGGTAGCTTCGACCCTTTTTCAATTTTCTTTACTACATTTTCTGCTTTGTACATTTATAACTTTATTTCTGTCTGCTGTTTGATGCCACCCCTCTTTCTTTATGAGCATATTCTTACTTCCCTGAGCTCGCTTCGGTTCCTGTGCATAAGATTAATTGGACAGTGCCTTGGTCTTTATATTTTGATGAAGCCTCCAAGACATGCAATCTTCAGTCTCGTAACTTCACTCATTTTTGCTATTTGTTCAACACTGTGACTCCTACCCAGGTAAACATTCAAAACTCATAACTCATACCGATTCATTTTAATCTTTTGTTTCTTTTATCTGTGATTTTGATTATAACTCAATCTTTTAAAAATGTTGGTACACCAGAGCCCCCGAGTGCCCATGTCCCAAGCTGAGAGGGAGCGGTACACTGTGTCATGGAGAACCTCCAGATGGAGGATACTATTTGAGGGACCCTTCAGTTTGGCTTGGTACTTAGGGGAGCGTTTTCTTCGCTAGACCCTGGATCATGCTCTACTAGATATCTCATCTCCTCCACCTGCTCTCATGAGGACTATTGACCAAATCATTAACATGGTGGAGCTCGAGGCTATGTTAAAGGGACAAGATGCCAACCTGTTTCATATATCCAGGGATTAAACCGCTTTCTTGCAGTCCCATATCATGCCTCACATTATACTTGATAGGACTCGAGTACTGTGGGGTGCCGCAGTCGCTGCTCCTATTCCTATTGATGCTTTTGCCCCTGGACGCACTGGTGTTCCTCATGTCGATCCTACCACCAGCTTTCCAGCACTTCCTCTCTCAGTTACATATATCAAGCTGAGTGATGCTCTTAAAGAGGTCCCTCTAGAGCTTCCTGAGGAACCCTTGCTCTGGAGATGAGACAGATATATCTTATTCCTTCCAGCTTTTTTATATGCCCTTATATTGTTGTTGTTGTTGTTTTTTTTTTTTTTTTTTTTTTTGCACCACACTTCTTTACTCTGCTTTACTCATATTCTCATTTCTATTTGCAGCCCCCTACGGCCTACACTAGGCAATGTCTGGAGGTGATCGAGTCTCTAGGTCACATGGTACGGATGAGGAAGCACACTCTTCCCATAGCTGGTGTTCGGGTATCCTATTCTAATCTATTTTGTACCATCTATCCTCAAACTTCTTCCTTGATATACTCTGATGGACTATTTTTTATCTTTTTTCCTTTCTTATCTGATATTTTGTTTCTTACCAATCTTTCATTTCAACTTACTGTGGTACCGGTGATGCCTCCTCTAGTAGCAAGAGGGGAGTAGGTCATCCTTTAGCCCGAGGGAGAGGCGTTGATAGAGGTCCTGCCATGGGTGCTCCTGGTAGAGGTAGAGACAGAGGTGATCATGTCATGGAGAGCTCTTCCTCTTTGGAGAGGACTCTCACTACTTCTCGAGAGAAGAACCTTGCCATCGATAAGACCTTTGAGGATAGCAAGGGGGACACGATCATTGACATTGAGCTCTCAGAAGGCAGCGATGTTGATGATGATGATGAAAATAAGGATGGTAGCAGGAGCGGTAATGGTTCTAGTGATGACTTTACAGATGATTCTAGTAGCAGTGAGAGCAGTATTAGCTTTGATGGAGATGGCGGAGGTGATACCGGTGGCTAGGCAGTTGCCAAGGCCGAGGGTAGTGGTGCTGATGGGAACGATACTAGAGGTCTGCTGGCAAAGCGGACGAAGAGGGTGAGCCGAGCCTGATTCTGTTCTTGTATTTCTTTTTTTGTACATCTTTTTTTGCTTTGTAATTGGAAAATCACGTATAGCTTCAAATAGGTTTTTGTAAAAACTTTTGACTGGGAAATAATGAAAGAAAACAATCTTATTTTTGGACCATCTTGGATGTCTAAGCACACATGGCACTACACTCGAGCACACATGAGTTTTATTTTGATTTTGAAATTGAGAATGGTTGTACTTAGATGTGTTCTAATTTGACATTGAGCCCACACAACTAACCAAAACATAAAATACAACTCAATAAATGCATAACACAGTAAAAACAACCCACATACACATAGTTACGCCTACTGCGAAGTAAAAGACTTAAAACAAGATGTAACACAAAAGCTATAAGCTAAACTACAAAACTACACTGTTTTTGCAACCCTAGGGGTTAGTTGATCACAAATTTAGGCAGCCGAGCCAATTTCGGCCATGCTCGTGCATTAACCTAGATGTGTGGTCTATCTCCAAATGAGGCCCAATCGTTGGCTCACAATGAAGGCTCACAATGAAGGCTTGGACATGTTCAGATTGATTCACCAATTCTCTAACGTTGGAGATAGAAGTGACCCTATCTGGCGAGGGTATCATCAACATGCACTTTGCATATGTCTGCTCTCAGACTATTTACTTGTCCCTAGTGGTACTAGGATAAACATCAAGCTTATCGAGGTAGCCCAACGACTGCGAGAGGGTTAGAGTTGTATGGGCTTAGCATTAACCAAGACTTTAATGGGTTTAGACGCATTCCGTAGACAAGAGACTTTTTAGTTTGTAGGGAGTCCAATACTTCTTTAGGTACTATTTCTCACCCTTTCGTACTTTATATTTCTTACATCACTCTAGCCCTCTTCACTCTATTTTTTTTTTTCTATAAAACCCCTTTCTTCACTTTTCTCGCTCAATGCATATTTCTCTATTCTTTAATCTCTCGTGTTTTTCATCCCTCTTCAGGTATGGTTAGTGGATAAACTGAAAGTAGTGGTTCCCTATGCTTGATACTCAGCTCGGAACTACTTCTTTTGAGCCCAAACAGTAGATTTTCCTTCAGAGAGCTTGTGGTATGACTTAATGTGCAATAGGGCTGTAGCGAACATTGCTTGGTGTTGCCCCTGGCTAGACTTGTCTCCAATGAAGTACAATATGTTCTGCCAACTAGGTGTGCAATTGATCGGCCTGACACATTGCGTCTTCTACTTCCCTTTCTAATTACAGTGACAGTTTAGGCATGATCAGACCTATCTTGCTAATAGGATTGAGTATCTATCTTGATTTCCACTCCAAGCTAGACAACTTCCTCGGTACGCAACTGCCTAGAGAATGATAGAGCTCTTGGCTCCTGCTGGTGTTTTTAGTCACGCCCTTTCCCATGAGTGCTTATTTTGGCTTCAAGAGAAGGCTCAAATAGACGAATCGTTCGTAGCAAAATCTTCTAATGCTGATGCAGAGAGAGGGTCACAAACTTGATTCAACTATTCCCCTAGTTTATTGCTTTGACCTTAGCTTTTATGATGTGAAATACTTTAATTAATATGGGAGTTAGCTAAGCATGTTTGTTCCGTTTTTGTTTTGAAAATATGTAAGAAAGATTATGGGTATTGAAAAGTTTCCCTCAGGCCTCATAGAAGGTTCATTTTACCAAAAGATATTTGAGAAAATTAGTTTATTTTGATAAAAAAAAAAAAAAATGAAACACATTTTCGCAAATAACCACTACTTAACATACCCGAAATCAACCTTTGAAGGTTGCACAACCTCAAATCAATTCTTCAAATAGGACTCTCTGCATCTGTTTTACCATTGTGTCATCAACTAGATCTACCTGGCAACAATATTTATCACAGAAAAGTAGGTCTAGATAACCAAATCTGAGTCAAAATAAAAGTGAATCGATCTATCATGGAGAAGACAATTGAGCTAAAAATGGTTGAGGCCGAACTTCATAATCAAGTTGCCTACGTATACCAAGAATGGGAATCAGGCCTTATGTAGTTCACGGTTAGGGTTCACTTGAGTATTCACCCTCTCATTTTGCGCTCTAATTTTTGCAAAAGCCAACTTTTCGGGTTTTCAACCTTGCAAGCTCCACTTTAGTTATTTTCCTTTTTCTTACTCTTACTTTTTCTTGGGTCGTCCTTTCAGGTTTCAGTCCAGCAAGCCTCTCAGTGATAGTATTTCTTCAACTTATCCATGTTGATTGGCTGTGAAAACTCCAATCCATCCAAATCCATTAGAATAACCACTTCTCCTGACCAAATTGCCTTGATAATGTAAGGACCAGTCCAATTGGGATTGAACATGCCCCTAGGATCGTAAATTGGTGCCCGATTGTCCTTGAACACTGGGTCTCCCTTATTCAGATTCCTGGACTTAACCTTCCTGTTGAACACTCGAGCAATCCTGTGCTGGTATCCTTGTATATGGTATAATGCTTTCAATCTTCTTTCATCAAGTAGCATTAGCTCTTCAAAGCGATATTGATGCCAATCAGCCTCTGCTATCTGACATTCAACCATAATCCTTAATGAAGGTATCATAGACCGGAGAATAAGGGGTTGTCCCATTCGATGTCCAAATCGAGGTCCTGTAGCCCCACAATGCGAAATGCAGCTTATCCAGCCAATCCTTGTGTTTTTCCACCATATTTCGTAAGATGTTTTCAATATTTTTGTTTGCAGCTTCAATGGCTCCATTGGTTTGTACCCTATAAGTTGATGACATGTGAGAGACCACATTATATTTCTCAAGCAGATCAGTCACTTCTCCCTTGAAGTGTGAACCGCCGTCCAAAATAATCTCGTTTGGAGCCCCATATCTTCAAATGATGTTGTTTCTAATAAACTTAGCTACGTGTGATGCCTTCAAAACTGAACACGACTATGCCTTCACCTAATTGGTAAAGTAATCGATTGCTACTAGGATAAACTCATGTCCATTCAACCCTTTTGGTGCTATTCCCCAATGATGTCGATTCCCTAGATTGAAAAAGGCCATGGTAAAGTCATGTTGTACAATTTTGATGGCGGGATGTTCATGCGATTAGCGTAAATCTAACACTTGTAGCATCATCAAACAAAGCTGGCATAATCATTTTCCATAGTCAACTAGTTGTATCATTGTCTGAGGATTTTCCTTGCTAACATTATACCATTCATATGAGCCCTACATTCCTCTCCATGAACAGATTCCATGATGCGTTTTCTTTCGTCCTCTTCCACGCACAACTTATGCATTCCCAGAAGACAATTTCTATACAAGTTGTCTCTATAGATGATGAACTAAGTGGCCAGACGTCATATCCCCCTTTTGTCCTTAGCGTTCGCCCCTTGTGGGTATACTTCTTTTTTCTAGAAAATTCCAAATGTTGAAGTACCAAGGACCCTTATCTTGGGCTTTTTCTATCACAACAATCATCTCGTATGCTGATGTGTATCTCTGCTCTATGATAATTGGATGCATCCTCACCCCAATTGGTATGTCCACAATTGAAGCTAAGGTTGCTAAAGCATCAGCAAACCTATTGTTTTCCCTCACCAGGTGTGTAAATGTCAGTCATTTGAACCTTGGGATCAACATATCTAAGGTCTAATGGTAGACTTTCATTTTCTCTTCCTTGATTTTCCAATCCACATTGGCTTGAGACACAACCAGTTTCGAATCTCCAACCACATCCAATCTTATAACCCTTAGGTCCAAGGTAGCCTCTAGTCCAGCTATGCATGCCTCATACTCTTCCTGATTGGTGGATACTTTAAACTGAAGTTTGAAGGTTAGAGGAACGTGGGAATCGTCAAGTGCTATAAGCAACACCTCTATCCCATATCCATACTGATTGGAAGCACTGTCAAAATACAACTTCCAAGTATCTTCGTCCAACTACAAGATCTTTTCATCCAGCAATTCATACTCCCCATCTTCTTTCCCATCGATTAGGTGGTTTTCCAAGAATTCTGCTACGACTCTCTATTTGACAGATTTGCGAGTGAAATATCGAAGATTGAACTTGGAAAGCAAAAGCAACCATCGAGCTAGCCTATGGGTAAGTGCTGGTTTCTCAAAGAGATATTTGATGGGATCTAACCTTGAAACCAAAATTAGCGAGTGTGATAACATGCAGTGCCTCAACTTTCTGGTGGCCTACACTAAGGCTAGATGAGCCTTTTCCAGAGGGGTGTAATGGATTTCGTATTTCAACATCTTCTTGCTCAGATAGTATATGGCATTCTCCACCTTCTCCTTTGATTCTTGCACTAGCATGCAACCCAAAGTAGACTCAGTTACTAATAGGTACAAGATCAATGGTTTCCTTTGCTTAGGGGGTGACAACAGGGGCAGATTCTAGAGATATTGTTTGATTTACTCAAAAGCATAATTGCATCGGTCATCCCATGGGAACTTTTTCCCTTTCTCTAGCAAGCCAAATAGTGGTTCACAAGTGGAGGCTAATTTAGAAATAAACCTTCTTATGAGCTGCACTTTTCTTAGAAAGACTCGCACCTTCTTTTTGTTTATTGGCGGGGGCATTTCTAAGATGGCCTGGATTTTGGACAAGTCAACCTCGATTCCATGTTGTGTGATTAAGAACCCTAGCTTCTTTCCTGCAGTCACCCTAAAAGTACATTTTTGCGGGTTCAGCCTTAACTTGTATTATCAAATTCTTTCAAAGAATCTTCTGAATGCTCCATAGTGACCTTCTCATTCCTTGGACTTGACAATCATATCATCCACATACACATCAGCCTCCTTGTGAATCATGTCATGCAATATGGTGGTTGTTGATCTCTGATAGGTGGCACTGGCATTTTTCAACCCGAATGGCATAACCCAATAGAAGTAGGTCCCCACTGAGTAGTGAATGTTGTCTTCCCTCGGTCATTAAGTGCCATGGAGATCTGACTATACCTTGAAAACCCATCCATGAATGAAAGTAGAGCATGACTCGTAGTGAAATCTACTAATTCATCAATGTGCAGTAGCGGAAAATCATCTTTGAGGCTAGCTTTGTTCAGATCTCTAAAATCAACACAAACTCGAATTTTGCCATCTTTCTTTGGAACCAATATGATATTTGCTAACGACGCCGGATATTCTAACATAATCAAAAATCCCGCATTGATTTGCTTAGTAACTGCTTCCTTAATTGTCATGGCTTGAACCCGTCCCTATGGATTAGGGTCATAACCTGCCAGTAATCATGAGATTACCTACGGCCTCAGTCAGAAATCAAAATAGATTTAATTACAAGGGGCCAAATAGCAGAAGCAAAAATTTACAACGATTGTCTAATGAGTTCTGCATACATGGCTTAACCAAAAACTTTCTCATAAGTGTAATAACCCACACTATACACACATTCATATTATGTACTACATAAGTCCATGATCATTCAAAAGTTAGTGTTAACAAAAACCAAGGTTATACACGACTCAGCCACGTAAGACTGCAAAAGAACAAAAGGAAAAGCAAAATAAAAACAAGGCCTCTTGCATTAGGTGATCTTGGTTGACTCCTCAAAACTTAGTTTCTCATAGCTCACTGGGGCTGGGGCTGGACATCTCGTTGCTCACCTACATAGAAATAAATAAAGAGTGAGCTAACGCCTAGTGAATAATACCAAAGCAAAGGAGTTCATGAACAACATTCTCATAATCGTAATTCACTATTACGCTTGGAAATCAATAATAAAGCAAAACGACCTCAGGTCCTTTCTATCACATCCCAAACACAAAACAACCTCAGGTCCATGTAGCATACAAAACGACCATGGGTCCATCATATGCAAGATGACCTTAGGTCCATCATATGCAAAATGACCTTAGGTCCAACTTACACACAGAACGACCTTGGGTCCATCATATGCAATACGACCTTAGGTCCAACTTACACACAGAATGACCTTGGGTCCAACTCATATACACGTTTGTGTGCACACATTTAGCTCCATAGTCATATACATATTCATCTGCATCCAATACATCCAAAATGACCTTAGGTCCATTCAATTCCTTATTCCAAATGGCCTTCAGCCCATTTAACAATTGTACAAAGCGGCCTTAGGCCCATTTAACAATTATACAAAATAGCCTTAGGCCCATTTAATAGTCGTACCAACGGCCTTATGTCTAATCCACATCCTTACTGAATATACTGAATGACCTTAGGCCCATTTCATACTCATACATCAACCACTTCTTATTTTTCATTTCGAATTAAGTGATTAGAATACTCATTCATAATATCACTTCAAAAGTTTGGAACCTTACCACATAGGCATCATTTAGAAAATAATGTATATACAAAAATATCTTTGCTAAGATATTACTAACCATGTGCAGATGCCTGATTCATCCTTGTACAGGGCCCTACATAATCCATAACACATTGGGTCACAATACAATTCAATCCATTCTTTGGTTTATTTAACTTTCTTAGGCTTCTTTCATGCCCTTTAATTCATTTAGAATGCTCAATGCGTGCCTGTGGAGAAGTGGTTCGAAAATACTCTTTTGATCCTGTAGGACGCTCGTGATCCTCAGCTAGTCACCTGAAAATGAATGAACACTCCGGTCGCGGGTGTCGGAATTAGCACTCCAATAGATAAGTCAGTGTATACTCTCTTGGTTGCTTATATCTCAAGTTAAACTTTTTGTCACATACCTTTCTTTGACTGATGCTCCTCTATTTATATTTTTCCCCTTAGGCCTTAGGGTTGGGTCCACCCTTAATCCATTGCACGTTTATTTATTCGGCTTTTGTTCGGCTAGTTGGAATGCCGATTAGCATATTCGGTTCCGTGTCAATCTAGGATCAATGCCGAATAGAAATTTCGTGCTTGACTGTCCTCATACCGTTATTCGGTATTATTGCCCCCCAGAATATTCGACTTCCACAATTGCCCTCAAACATCCTATTAATGCCAGTTAGTCGGCATGTTTGGTTTTGAACGGCATGTTTGCTTTCAAATTTGAGAAGTCAAAGAAAGATTGGCGGCTAACCTCATCCCAACGTATATTAGAGCACACGCTTTTTAGGCATTATTACATCTTCCTGCCTCTTCGTATGCTTTCTTCATTTAATGCAATTTAAAACTATGTTGTCCCTTCGAATGTAAGTTCTTTTTGGATACTCAAAGCTTTTGGTTTGCCTTTCGATATACCTCCATTTCACGACCTCTGTAACTTCCTCCTGTTTCTCATTATCTCTTCTGCTTCTTATAAGTCTTCTTCTCCTTCACTTCGAATCCCATTTCGTTGTTTATTTTTAGTTTTGCATAATCCTTAGGCTAGCTAGGATGGTAAAACATTTGAAAGAGCTCTTTTCTGCGGATTGAATTTTTGACTTCTGATGCCACTATTCCATCCCCAACGAAATCCATCTATCACTCATAGCAGATAGTACCACTTATATGGAGAGGACTAATGAGAGTACAGTTATCTTTCCTCTCTTATCAATTGCTAAGGGCGGAGTCCGTTTTTCCCTTCACCCATTTTTAAGGGGCCGTCCTTCAACACTGGGGTCTAATCCCTTCCCAGCCTGACATAAATTTTTTCCGAATCATAAGGGGGATTATAGAGTTGAACCGTCGCCTTAGGATTAACCTAGGTATACCTGCAATTCGGTATTTTTATGCCTTAGCCAAGTCTACTGGCTGGCTAGGATTCTATTTTCTCAGGGCCAAGGATACCGATTATCACTTAGTAACTATGCTTGCCAGCTCTGGCAAGCGTGTTGACGATGTAATGGTCGTTATCCGAGGCAACTGGGAATTCGGCGAGGGTGAAGATCGCCTAGATCCCGTGCCAAGGCGAACCAAGTGGCCGTATATCTTATTTTCATTTTTTATTTATTGATTTATTATCATATATGTGTTTGGCCTTACTTCCATGTACTTGCCGTTTTGTATATGAAGGCAACGATTTGAAGAAAGTGTTGGTTTCAACCGACGACGCTACTTGCGACAATTAAAATCGCACTACAGTTCGTTGGTCGTCCAAGCCTTCAGAAACAGGGAAGGGCGGCCCATATTCTCCTGCGATACAAGCAGACTTACACAACATTTTCAGCGGCATACCACATTCTAATTCCGAAAGGCAAAGAGCATCTTATAGCCCTTATCTTCCCTAACTTTAAAAACCTCAGGCAGATTGGTTTGGAAGCCTACGATTCAGAGCACGTTGAAGAAAAAGCAGCCGAACCAGTTGCCGAGGACCCGAACCAGTTGGAAGCAGAGGTAGACAAGGCTCTTAACTTGGCCTTTGAGGAAGCCAGACTCAATTCGTTTGACCCTCCATCTATATCAGGCTGAGGAGATGTCTCATTCGAAGACATTTTTACAGGCTAAGGAGACCTTCTCGGCACTTATCCTGAGAATATGGCTGGGGAGTCGCTCATGTAACTTACTAAGAGGAAAAATGCCAAAATGATGGTCGCCCAGAGGAGAGCCGAGGCCGCCCGATCGGAAACTCCACCCGCCGCGGTTGCTAAGTTCTCTCTGCCTGTTATTGCAGAAGAAACGGCTCAGACCGAAATGGCTGAGACAGAGCAGATAGAACGAGGGGATAAGGAGGCTAAGCATAGGGGGGAAAAGCGCCCCGCCGAGCAAGAAGTCATCCAGGATAAGGACCAAAGCGACAAACGGCCACACATTGAGGAATCGGACTTCGTTGTTTCGTTCACTATTCAACCAAGGATAAGGAATAAGCCGATTGCCTCTGATGCGTCGGCTTTAAAGGACCCGGCCGTGGCCTTGAGTATGGCCTCCTCAATATCCCTGCCGGTTGACAGAGCCACATTTCGGGCAGAGCCAGATCCAATGCTAATTACTTTAGCCACTCAGTCGGCCTTACTAGTACATTACTTGCCTTATCTGCAGTCTTCTGACTAAATACATATATATATATATCTTATTATTTGTTTGTTGCAACTCTATTTCCTTGTTTTGTAGACGGTGGGCAAGATAGCCGAAATCAGCCGCTGTCAACATGACGCCATAGAACCGATCGGCTTCTTGAAAGCCGAAATTGACACTGAAAAGAACAAGGCTGTGGTAGCCTCTCAAAGGGCCGATTCCGCGGCATCACAAGTGACGGAGGAACATGCGAGAGCTGACTCTGAGGCCAAGCGAGCGAGGAATTCCGACAAACTAAGGGTTGTCGCCAAAGAGAGGGCAAAAGTGAGCGAAGATGCGCTTAAGTTAGCCAAGGAGGTGATTGCCAAGCTGGAAGCCGACTTGGAAGAATCGATGAAGGTAAAGGAAACAGTCGACTCTGAGATTTCCAAAGCGTTCCAAGCTGGGATTGGACAACTACGTGGAAGAAGTGCCCAAGTTTGAGAATCGACGCTTCAAACACGGCTTGCTCAAAGCCTTCACTACTACGAATGTGACATTGGCGCAGCCAATTCCATACAAGCAGGTAGATGTTGAGTTGCTAGCGCCTGACCCTGAAGATTGATTAGGGGATATTTTTGTTTTTGGTAGGCATCTTAGATGCATAGTTTTTGTAGGTTTTTGTTAGTAGATTTTCATTTCTTTAAATGTGAGCTAATTTTCATGTGTAAAATGACTGCTATTTGCGCTTAATTTATTAATGAAAATTTTCCGTGTTTCCAGTTTACTGCATATACTATTTGTCTTTAATTTATTAATGACAATTCCTTATGCTTTTTTATTTGCTACAAATGAGTAAATTAAACATCCAATAAATTAACC
The DNA here is from genome assembly GCA_025200525.1 of Camellia lanceoleosa. NCBI lineage: Eukaryota > Viridiplantae > Streptophyta > Magnoliopsida > Ericales > Theaceae > Camellia > Camellia lanceoleosa. Next base: position 88,328,579 of record CM045765.1, read on the forward strand.
GAATCAATTACACACCCTTTGCCTCTTTGCTCTTTAGCCGAATAACTAAAAGAATCAGCAGTTAACAATTTGGAAAGGCATGAATATTCGATAGACTAACGACTAAAATGGCTCAAGGCCCCAAGGTCAGGCCGATTAGATTAATGAATCTGGCATTGCCCCAGCTGGTGCATTAACTAGGATGCCAAATGACATTAGCTCATGGGGCGGTTGGGGCACATGAGATGATCGGCACCAAGTCTGGACACTTGCCGATTAGATTAATGAATCTGCCCTTGCCCTAGCTGGTGCATGAACTGGGACGCCGAATGACATTAGCTCATGGGGTGGCTGGGGCACATCAGATTATCGGCACCAGGTCTGGACATTTGCTGATTAGATTAATGAATCTGCCCTTGCCCCAGCTGGTGCATGAACTGGAGGTCTGGACACTTGTTGATTAGATTTATGAATCTGCCCTTGCCCCAGCTGGTGCATGAATTGGAAGGCCGAATGATGTTAGTTCATTGATCGGCACCAGGTCTGGACATTTGCCGATTAGATTAATGAATCTGGCCTTGCCCCAGCTGGTGCATGAACTGGAAGGCCGAATGATATTAGCTCATTGATCGGCACCAGGTCTGGACATTTGCCGATTAGATTAATGAATCTAGCCTTACCCCAGCTGGTGCATGAACTGGAAGGCCGAATGATATTAGCTCATTGATTGGCACCAGGTCTGGACATTTACCAATTAGATTAATGAATCTGCCCTTGCCCCAGCTGGTGCATGAATTGGAAGGTCGAATGATATTAGCTCATGGCAGAGCTGGGGCACATGTGATGATAGGCACTAGGTTTTGAAATTTAGCATTGATGAGGTCGCCTTGGGGGTGCTGCACCTATAAGGTATAAATGGGGCGGGTGGTGAGTGCACGGAGGGGCCATTATTGCGTTCAGAGTCAATAAATTGAGGGTGGGAAAGAGTAGTGTGGCCAATTTGTGGATGGCAATAAGATTATTCTTCAACAACAAAGGAAAAGGGAGGACACTTGCGGAGTTAGATGCAGAGATAAATTGAGGTGGCTAGCCAACGTGCACGGGGAGCAAGACATTGAGGGAACGTGAAAAATGCCAGTCCTCGCATCGTCGAAGTAGGTCACCCAGAAGGAAAAAACGGCAACATGGCAGCTCTCCTCAACCACGCTTGAGAGGAGAAACTAGTGCGACTCTGCACCCGTTGAGTTTTGTGGTTTTTGTGGGGAACAAACCAATGACGGAAGCAAATTCAAATTGTGCACAACCTAAATGTGGCAGTTGAGTTTGCTCGACAAATTTTTCCACCAGAAGTCCAACAGTCGATGGTCGGTCGACCTGATTTCGAAGTGTTTCGGGAGGGCGTCCATGGAGTTGTGAAAGGGCTGTATACCGTCTATGAAATCGGCATGCGTCTTCATGCCGCACAGCAGTAGATAGAGAAGAAGGATGAACGCATTCAAAGCTTAGAAGCTCGTGTGGAGAAGGCTGAGCATGAACAAAGAAAGGTCAAAACCACCGAGAGACAATCGATCGGACAAGCTAACCCGATCGTGGAAGAAAGGGTGACCCAACAGGTTGTAAGTCATGCGATTGCCGATCATGATACCGCAAGCATGTTTGCAATAGAGGCCGCAAAGACCAGGTCTTATGAACAAGGCTTCCATGATGGCCGGAAAGTCAGGATGCAGAGGACTAAGAAAAAGCTCGCCGAGGAGGTCTGCTGATGTGAGAACCGTGGGTTTAAGCACGGGTGGGTCAAGGCTCGCTAGGCCGCAAAGGCTCTTCGGGTAGCAGGCGTAGATTCGACATTGTCGTTATATCAGAGTCATCATTTTCCCTTTGCAGCTTTCAAAGTTGAGAAGAGCGACGACGATGGGGATGCCGAATAAAACTGAAGATAAAAAATATTGTACCGCTCTAATGTAAATCGGGAGTGAATTATGTATTATCGAATAATTCAATAAAACATATTATTTTAAATGTTTGCATGTTGTTTCAATTTATGTTTAAACATATTATCGATCATCTTCCATTTTTCGTCAACTGCGTTTATGCTTGTTAATAATGATATTCATGAAAAGCGTGCCAAATTCGGAGGTGTTTTGCCTTGGCCAAACGTGGTCTTTGGTGAAGGGTGCCCTGGAAGGAGCTTCGAATCCGAAGGCTTACTCAGCCCAAACGTGCCTTGCACGGATGGGGCTCCAAATTTGGAGGCTTTTAACTTGGCCAATCGTGAATTCCACGAAGGGCGCTCCGAATCTGGAGGCTTACTCGGCTCAAAAGTGTCATTCACTGATGGGACTCCGAATTCAGAGGCTTTTAACTTGGCCAATTGTGAATTCCACGAAGGGCGCTCCGAATCTAGAGGCTTACTCTGCCCAAAAGTGTCATTCACTGATCGGGCTCCAAATTCGGGGGCTTTTAACTTGGCCAATTATGGATCATGAAGGGCGCTCTGAATTTGGAGGCTTACTTGGCCCAAAAGTGTCATTCACTGATGGGGCTCCGAATTCGGAGTCTTTTAACTTGGCCAATCGTGAATTCCACGAAGGGTGCTCCGAATCCGGAGGCTTACTCGGCCCAAAAGTGTCATTCACTGATAGGGCTCCGAATCCGGAGGCTTTTAACTTCAAACTAAAATTTCATATAGTGAGATAAGTATTCTTGCATTATAAAAGTGAATGTTTGTACACGGTGAATATTCAAAACAAGTTATCATGCCCCACAGGTCGGGTTAATGATAGAATTTACACAACAGACTTCTCCCAAACATGTCTTTGAGCCGATATGCCCCTGTCTCCGCGATTGAATCAATTTGATAGGGGCCATCCCAGTTAGGACCCAGTTTTTCGTCAGTCGGATTCTTGGCAACTGGGAGTACTTTCTTGAGGACCAATTCTCCTTGTGTATAACGACGTAGATGAACATGTTGATTATACGACTTAGCAAGCTGTTGCTGGTACCGTACCATGGATGCAAGGGCACGGTCTCGTCGTTCTTCAATCATAGTCAAATCCAAGGCCAACATCATGTCATTTCGGCCCATATCAAAAACTTTCGATTTTAAGGTTGGGAGGCTGATCTCTAGGGGGATGATTGCTTGGGTTCCAAAGCATAAAGCAAACGACGTTTCCCCGGTGGATCGCCTCGAAGTAGTAGGATAAGCCCACAATACACTCGGCAATTCTTCGACCCATCTGCCTTTAGCTTTCTCCAGCCTCTTCTTGATGCCGTCCAAGATGGTTTTGTTGGAGGCTTCAGCTTGACTGTTGCTCTGTGGATAAGCCGGGGTAGAGAAATAGGGCCGAATACCATACGTGCTGCATAATTCTCAGTAGACTTCACAATCAAATTGGGTGTTGTTGTCTGAAATGAGTGCTGTTGGAATGCCGAATCGTGTTATGATATTCTTCCATACAAAACACCTAACATCATTATCTCGAATGTGTGTTAGTGCCTCCACTTCGACCCATTTTGTGAAGTAATCTGTCGCGACTATCAAGAATCGCTTGTTCCCTAGGGCCCATGGCTATGGCCCGATGATATCAAGCCCCCATTGAGCAAACGGCCAAGGGCTGGTGATTGAGCTCAACTCCTCAGCAAGCAAATGGGTTAAAGGGGAAAACTTTTGGCACTATTCATATTTCTTGACGTAACACTCGGCATCAGCTCTCATGGTCGGCCAGTAGTACCCTTGTGTTACAGCTCGATGAGCCAGAGAACGCCCACCAAAATGGGCACCACAACTGCCTTCATGTATTTCAGTCAAAAGTTCTTCGACTTTATCCGGATGAACACATTCTAGGTATGGACTAGAAAGGGATTTTTTGTAGAGCATTCCCAGCGGATCTAGGTAATATCGCAGGTCTTTATTTCGTAGTTTGTGCACTTCTTTCTTGTCCGTCGGGAGCTGTTCGGAAGATAGAAATGCAGTGATAGGGTCCATCCAACTTGGACCTGATTCTATGACATTGATCTGACTTGACTCTTAGGGGGCAATGCTCGGCTTAGGGATGAATCCTACTTTAATTGTCCGTTTAATTTCTGAGTTGATGGCGGAGGCTAGGCAAGGGCAATGCTCGGCTTAGGGCAATGCTCGACGTGTGTGTTCTAATCCCGGGTTATTTGATTTAGTTCATGATGGTCGAACAAAGAATTTGCCGTTTTCATGCAAGCTGCCATGCGGTCATTTTTGGCTACGTATTCCCCTTTCAATTGGTTGATGACTAGCTTTGAGTCGCAAAAGATAAGTAGACACCGAGCACCAAGGAGAAGTGTGTTCTGTAACCCGGTTAACAATGCTTGTATTCGGCCTCATTATTCGATTCTTCGAAGCCTAGTTTGACAGCCTGCTCAATTATTGCCCCATCGGGAGCCATGATCACTACGCCTGCCCCACTGCCATATTGGTTGGACGATCCGTCACAATACAACTGCCAAATGTCCCCAACATAAATTCTCTAGTTCAGCTTAGACTGAATTTGATCAGACTTAAAGTCGGTGAGGCCTCCAGTGAATTCGGCCACAAAGTCAGCGAGCAATTGCCCCTTGATTGAGGTCCTAGGCAGAAATTGAATATCGTACTGGCCGAGTTCGAGAGCCCACTTTGAAACACGCCCTGATGCCTCTGCACTACGAAGTACTGACCGGAGGGGGTAGTCCGTTAGTACCCCAATGGTATGCCCCAGAAAGTAATGCATTAGTTTTCTTGCTGCCATGACGATAACAAGGACGAGTTTTTCCAACGGAAGTTAACGTGTTTCGGTTTCGACCATTGCTTTGCTCACATAATAAACTGCCCGCTGCTCCCCAAGTTCTTCTTTTAACAGTACCGTGTTAACGGCCTGGTCGGAAACAGCCAGATATAAAATGAGCAGATCACTTGCCAGAGCTGTTGTCAAGAGTCGAACTGATCGGAGGTAAGTCTTCAAACCGTTCAAAGCGACTTCGCACTCGAAGGTCCATTCAAAAGCTTTACCCTGCCGAAGGGTATGAAAGAATTGTCGGCAGCGATCTGTGGAACGACTGATGAACCAGTTGAGTGTGGCAGCTATCCCCATCAGCTTGACCGACTGAGGAGAGCCGAGTTCTAGAATTGTTGTGATTTGCCTCGGGTTGGCTTCGATTCCGCGGTGGTTAACAATGTAGCCAAGGAATTTGCCAGATCCGATCCCAAATGCGCATTTGAAAGCGTTTAGCTTCATTTCGTACTTGCGTAGAATGCCGAATGTCTCTTCCAGATCAGCTAGATGAGTTTGCTCTTCTTTGGACTTGACCACCATATCGTCAATGTACACTTCCGTAGTACGACAGAGTTTCTCCTTAAACATAGCAGTGACTAGTCTTTGGTAAGTTGTCCCCGCATTCTTTAGCTTGAAAGGCATAACCTTATAGCAATAGGTTCCTATTGGGGTGAGGAATGTAGTTTTGTCTTGGTCCTCCGGGTGCATGGCAATTTGATGGTAGCCTCTGTAGGCATCCAGGAAGCTCATACGTTGATGATGTGTCGTGGCATCTACAAGTTGGTCTATTCTGGGGAGGGGAAAGCAATCATTGGGACAAGCTTTGTTTAAGTCCGTGAAATCCACACAAACACGCCAAGTCCCATTTTTCTTCTTTACAACCACAGTATTCGACAGCCATGTAGGATAGGTCACTTCCCAAATTACCCCGGCATCAAGCAACCGGTCAACTTCTTCAATAACAATAGCAATGTGTTCTGCGGTTGACCGCCGACTTTTCTAAATAATCGGCTTATATTTGGGGTCAATGTTTAAACGATGCTCAGAAACAGATGGGTCCACCCTTGACATCTCATATGGTGATCACACAAATACATCAAGGTTGCCGAGTAAGAAGGAAATTAGCTACTGCCTATCAACTTTATTCAGGGAAGCGCCGACCATGAAGAACCTGTCAGGATTCCCATTAATCTCAACTCGATCTAGGGCTTTGGTTGCCTTTTCACTTGGGAGCCATCCAACATCGTTGAGGCTCTCTCGATCTGGCACCTCAATAGAATTCACTTCCAGCTCTCTTGGTGTCTTTGCGGCAAGAAGATAACATGGTTGTGCCGATTTCTGGAAACCAAGAATTTGTTCAATGCTGCGTTCAGTCGGGAAGCAAAGTAGTTGATGATAGGTGCTTGGCACGGCCTATATGGTATGCAACCAGGTTTATCCCATGATGAGATTATACAACGAAGGAAGCTTGACAACCAAAAATTCCACATCCACTGATCAAGAGCTCGCTCGAACTGGTAGCGTGATTTTGCCCAACGGATATTTCGGAATAGCGTTGAAGCCGAATAACGAATACTGAGCTAGAGACAGGTCTGACTCAGTGAAGCCGAGTTTGATGAAGGTCTTGTAGTACATAACTTCTGAAGTACTCCCCTAGTCAATGAGAACACGTTCAATGATGAATCGGTTTACGTGTAGTTCGATGACCAAGGGATCAATGTAGGGGAGCGTTACGTCGACCAAATCAGAATCATCGAAAGAAATACTCGCAGCTTCATGGGGTTGTTTCACTGGTGTGATTTGCTTTTGGAGGTTAGGATGCGACTAAATTGTATTTACCGCGAATGCCATCGGCAAGCTGTATATCATATGGATTACACTGAGTAGAGATGAATCCTACCGTAAAGCAACTGTTTTGGTTGAGTTGTTCTTTCGGATGTGTTGCTTAAGTCGACCATCTTGTACCAACTCCTCAAGGTGATCCTTTACTGCAAAGCAACTGTCGGTATCATGACCGTGGTCCTTATAATATTCGCACCGCCTATCCCGTCTCCTCGTGTCGGGAGGTCCCACCATTTTGGATGGCCATTTGAAGAATGGAAGGTGTTAAACTTTAGACATAACCGTGCTGATTGGCTCCGACAACTCCGTATATTTCTTGTCCACGCGCCTTGTGCGCCTGCTATCCACTTGAAGTTGTTCATTAGCTTAGTGGGAACATTGATGATTTGATCGGCGCGAATCTCGTCTTTTGTCTCGTTTAGCCCGATTCCGTGGTTCAGGGCTCTGAGATAGTACAGAATTTATAGGCTGAACAATTTCAGATGGGGCCGTCTTGCTGGCCTTGTGCCCGGCTTTGACCCACAGGGCGTCATCTTCCACTTTGCAGTATTTCTTGACTTTCTTCATTAACGACCAGACTGTTTTGGGGGGCCTTTTGGTCAAGTAACTGCAGAGGGCACTATCATGATGCAACCCTATTTTAAAGGTGGTGATGGCCATGCCATCATTGCAGGCATCATCTACGAGATTAAAGCATTCTCAATAGCGCGCCGAATACGCACGTAAGGTTTCCCCTGGTTGGATTTGCATTGCCCAAAGAGAATCGGCTTGCTTCGATTAGACCTCATTGGTAATGAACCTTGCCCTGAAGGATTTTTGGAGTTGATGGAAGCTCTTAATTGATGCCGATTCCAATTTATAATACCATCTGACAGCCAATGGTCCCAAACTACTCGGAAATATTCGGCACATGAGGGCCTCGTCCTCTGCATGCAGCGTCATGGCTTGCTTATAATGACGGTTATGATCAGTGGGATTCGATTTTCCGTCGTATAGGGTAAATGATGTAGCTTTGAACTTTTTGGGTAGTACTACCCTTGCGATCCGTCGCACAAAGGGGTCATGTTGGTCCTCTTCGTCTGAATCATTTCTTCTTCTGTTATTCCGTGCATGCGAACTCCCTTCAAAAGAAATGGAGATTTCGACTTGCCCCTCCTTTTTGGATTCTGGGGATGATGAGTCAGAATCACTGCCACTATCTTGTCTTCGAATTCGAGGTAGTCAACCATCCTTTTTCGGAGGTCGTCCCAGATCTTGGCGCGTGGCCTGTTGGGATTTTGACACCTCCAAGGCCAAATCCTGTCTGAGGCACTTGTTCTCAGCCAACATGTTTTCCAACCTCTGTTCATTTTGCTTCGCCTGATCCATAATCGCTTGCATTGTCTCATGTGCTGATGTCAAGGGTGAGGTCTGAGCAACTGAGTCGAAGTTCATGGTCCGTCATGCGGCAATGTTCTTTGGCCCAAGCATGTTGCTTGGAGTGGTATCAACTCGTGGCGTAAGGTCGTCAATGACTACTGGAGGATTTTCTGTCACGCCTGCCGTGGATGTGCTAGAGTATTCCCACAAACGGCTCAAATTGTAGAGAAGTGGTTCGAAAATACTCTTTTGATCCTGTAGGACACTCGTGATCCTCATCTAGTCACCTGAAAATGAATGAACACTCCGGTCGGGGGTGCCGGAATTAGCACTCTGATAGATAAGTCAGTGTATACTCTCTTTGTTTCTTATATCTCAAGTTAAAATTTTTCTCACATACCTTTCTTTGGCTAATGCTCCTCTATTTATATTTTTTCCCTTGGACGTTAGGGTTGGGCCCATCCTTAATCTGTTGAACGTTTATTTATTTGGCTTTTGTTTAGCTGGTTGGAATATCGATTAGCATATTCGGCTCCGTGTTCCTCTAGGATCAATGTCGAATACAAATTCCGTGCTTGGCTGTCCTCATACCGTTATTCAGCATTATTGCCCCCCAGAATATTTGGCTCCCACAGTGCCTAAGAATACTCAGAAATGAAAGAGAACGAAATTCAGAACATAAAACAGTTTTTCAAAAGTTTCTAAAGCAGGGCACTCCGCTCGAGAGTAGCTTTGGTCGCTCAAGCGGTCTGCAAAACTCTATAAAAGTACTGGTTGCATGAATTTTATGCTCAAGAGAGACAAGAGAGCAAGGTTTTCTGCTCGAGCTATGGTGCAAATCTCTGTAAAGGTTCTGGAAGCTTGATTTTTACTCTCAAGCGACACTTTCCTCACTTGAGCGGACATGTCAAATTCTGGAATTTCCAGAACTATGTTTGAAGTTCAAAACTTGATTCCAAAGGCTCAAAACTCATATTTTTGGTACAAAAACATGGAAAGACATTATTTGACATGGGAACACTTCTAATTCAAAATCAATTACTCGAAATCACGGACCAAATTGGAAAATCAAGCTCAAATCATGAGGTTGAAACCATGCATGATATGAATTGCACTATTTTCTTGTCAAATCTTTTCAAAACCCTTATGCATGAGATGAAAAGTTGTAAAACCATGAAACATCTTCAAAAATGTCAAATATAACTTCATGCATGTGGAAAATTCCAAGAAATTCAAACTTAAATTGGTGATTCATTCATGCATGTACATAATTCAACTCAATTCTTCCAATCGAAAGTAATTCATGCTTCCATTGTACAATCATATGCAAATGAGCTCAAGAACTAGATGAATTCAACTTCTACATGTTTCATTTACAAGAACTAAGGTTAAAAACCATACCGAAGGCTTGAATTCAAGTGTATTCTAGTTCAATCCTTCTAATCCCCTTCAATTCCTTCGCAATTCTCTTCCTTCTCTCTCTAAGTGTAGAGTTTACTCTCCTTAGAGAATCTCCAAGGAAAGAGGTATATTGGTCCTGTAAGCTATTTTACCTAATATCACCCTAATATTCTCACTCCATCAAGCTGGCTAAATGGCTTCCTAATTTTCCTCGTGGCTTCTCTGCTAGTTTTCAATTAGAGAGTGATTGAAGGCTCTCCAAACTCGTCTCTCCCGCAAAATCGATCTGCTCTTTCTCCGAACACGTCTCTTCTCGCGAAATCTATCTGCTTCTTCTCCAAACATGTCTCTCTCACGAAATCGATCTGCTCCTTCAGTGCGAAATCGATCTGCTTCTTCAGCATGAAATCGATCTTCTCCTTCAGCATGTCTGCAACTCCCTCCATCTGACCTCTTGCTCAAGGTACGGATCCTTCTATCTCTCTGTCTTCCCCTTCTATGCAACTCATAAACCCTCTCTCTCTCTCTCTCTTTATATATATATATATATATGTATAGCACAAAATTTCCTTATTCCTCTGTAATCTGGGTCTTTCACATTTTCTTGGTTTTACGAATCTGTATACAATTTCTGTGTGTATTGTCTGTCTGATCTATGAGTTTAAGCATATCTTGATACTTTACTATTCTGTTTTTGTGTGTTGTGTTTTTGTGTTGCGAATGATTTTGCAAGATGGACCTTAATTCTACATATTCTAAGAATTTTATCCTCATGAAACAAATTAAATCATATAATAAATCCAACAATTGAGAAATGCATTTCCAAGGAGGACATGAATTTTTATAGTTAATCACTTTAGAATCCCACCTGTTGGCTTGAAGCCTGTACTTATTTTTAATGATATGGGAAGCTTCCACCATCTAGCAAGCAAGGCTTTATTTTTAGCAACAATATTACCAATTGCAAGACCCCTTTCATCTTCGGCCAACACACACCTCTCAAATAGTTAAATGATCTTTCTTCCCTTCTTCATATCTTTCTAAAAAAATCTCTCATCATCTTTTCTATCCTATTTTCTACCCTTTTCCATCCTTCTGACATTCACACAAATGAACAGGGGAGAAACATGGAAGGACATGTGTTTTTGTTGGCATTCCTGCAAATTATAAATGTAAAGTGAAAAAAGAGTCTGGGAATGGGAATGAACGTAGGGAAGAAACATGGATAGTTCTTTAAAAACTCCACATGTTCTCATGGATCCACCATGAATAATATGTGACCCATGATGGGAACTGTAATGGGAGGTTCAACCTGACAAAAGGTTATATTGAATATGGATGGAGAAGATACTCCCTTCAAAATAGGCCTAAGGTCTGCCATGCCAATTTCTGATAAGCCTAATGTCCCCCATGCCAATTTCTATTGAACCAATTTTTGTTATTACCAAGATTAGATTTGGTTCTCTTTGGAAGTTTGCATTTGTTGTTGTAGGCTTTGCTAATAAATTAATATTTCTATGTGTATTATATGATTATATATTTGGGGTTTAGTTTTCTTGTGATGATAACATTCAACTGATCTACATTGAAGATCCCAAACAATGTAGGAATAAGCATGGATCTAGTGTATATTAGTTTTAAAAAATTGTTATTCCTTACCCATTAATTCTCATTTCATAAGCTAAATATGATCCTTTATCCAAGTCAATGTACCTAGTAAAAAATGAAAAATGATATCCACACATCATTTTCCAAATAACTGTTTCTTAGTCAAATAAATTATTCTTTTATGAAGTGTGATAACTTTGAGAGCTTTTGCAGTCTACTAAATTTGTTGAGCAAGGTTTGCTTTTTATCAACAACATGTGAAAGAGTATATTTTTTAGCAAGTTTGATTTGGCGGAATAATTAAAAATTCACTAAAAAGAGATCAAAGACACTCCAGAGAGTCCAAAAAATTGAAACTTTAATTAGCTCTTAGCAGCCAAGTGGACAAATAAAAACATTATTGGCTTCCCAAACGAAGCCTATATACAAAGATGTCTGTAGCATGGCTTGACTGCAGCATGGCTTGAAAGTAGGACATCATATGCTTAATGATCACCTATTACTATTAGGTTTCTTTTTCTAAAGTTCTTATACAGAGTTTACAAAAATGTAAGAGAAATCTTGAATTTGAGTTGTTAAACCTATATAACTAATTGATGCAGTAAACATACTCCCAAAGAGAGTGTTTCAAAGGCTTTTTGGGGTTGGGAAAAAGAATCCATGGCATCATTAGCTTCAGTGGAAATATAGTTTGAGTGAAATAGAATTTTAATAATGTGCTATTAGAACTGCATGGTATCCACGTTGGTGTTTGGTTATGTGGTTTTTTATATTTTATGGTTGCTTATGTGGTTTTTTATATTTTATTCTTGACTAAAATTTGTTGATCCATTATAAAGGTTTAGAAGATTTATGTCCTCAAATTTCATCACCTAGAAGTTTCTAGTTTTATAGATCTGTTACGTGAGGTATAGTTCCCATATCGTAAAAATTCAAATTTGAGTTGGGTTAGAAGCCTATTCTTGGGTTGTAATGATGTCTATTAGTAACTTCCAACCTTTTTCTTATGATGGAATTTAAGACTAATTTGGATGAAAATTAAGTAAATCAATCTATATTCCACAGAAGCTCAATTTGGTCATCAAAAAATTTGAAGAATTTATCATGAAATCCCTTGATTTAAGATGCGGTTACAAGTTAAAGAATGGTTTCCTTAGGTTAACGAATTAATGATAAACTCTTCTATCATTTTAAGTACGGATCTCAAGCAAGTCATATGTTAAGTAATGCACTTGTCTCTCCATTTCTCTCTTTCTCTTATTTATTTATTTAATTTTTTTTTTATAAATAAAACAAGCTTTATTGAGAAAAAGCATAAAGGTGATGCAAAGAATAAAAAGATAAGAACCAAAAGACACAACACATAAAACGCAAAACAAAAAACTCAAAGACTGGCTAATCGTGCCATCCACAAAACCGCAACAAATCTAACTCAACCATACAGTTGTGCTTGCATGTGTTTGGATGTTTGTGTCTGTCTCTCTACATTTAACTACATTTCCAATTCTAGTTCCTATGAATGCCAAAACTGACATGTTTATCAACATACATTCTTTTTAATGTTACTAATTTTTCCATTTCATTGGAAGTGGGTGAAACTCATGCACAATTACTGCTAGCTATTTGAAATCCTATATATATAGGAAGCAAGATCCAAAAGAAAAAAAAAAAAAAAGGCGAAAAAGAAACACCCCCCTCCCAAAAAAGAAAAGAAAAGAAAGATGAAGTGAATTTTAAGTGCTTGTTTGTTTTTAATAGATTTTACATAAGAATATGATATGAATGATGTAAAAAGAAATTGTTCAATTAAATATGGCTTTTGTTTTAGATTGGTAATTATTAATGATGAAACAAATTATCTACCAAAGGTTGTGACTTATGAGTGCTTCAAACTGACAATTCTTCTATCCTTTGATTCACATACCTTGGAATTGTTTGATTTCTTTGAGAAAAAGATGAATCTTCCACAGCTCCAGAAATGCTTAGATTTAGAGTCCTGTCATTGCCATATGAATCTCGTTTATCTTTGTACATGGAAACAGGAACATCTTCTGGCTCCATAATATATAGGCTTGATAAAGAGTTGGTTGCAACTATGATTGAATCCTTTTTCATTGAATTTACATGATCACCATTAATTTATCTAAACTTATCATTGAATCATTTTCAACAAAACAACTAGTGTTTTAATTTACATGATCTCCATTTATTAATTAATTTGCTTCCAACTGGGAATCTTAGTCATTTCTGTAACCCAATATATGTTGCCATAATTTTCTTTACCTTGTCTATAGATGAATCAACAACAAAATGGGGCATATTTCACCAACTTGATAAATGATGGGACTGACTAGGAATTTATGGATGAACCTCTTGACCAAGGGGATCAGTCTTCCCCAATCTCTCCTCAAATAGAAACCACCAAGAAATCACAACAAGGTGGCAACTTCACTACAAAAGAAGATAGTATGCTCATATCGGCGTGGCTTAACATGAACTTAGATCTAGTGCAAGGGAATGAACAAAATTCAAAGGCATATTAGCTAAGAGTGTGTGAGTATTTCCACCAGTTCAAAACGTTTTCATCTAATCATAGTCAAACTTCAGTAATGAATCGTTGGTTAGCGATTCAACTTGCCACGAATAAGTTTAGTGGGTGCTTCGCCCAAATCCAAAAGTTGAATCAAAGAGGAAAGACAGAAAAAGACAAGGTATTAATGCCATTGAGATTTTTATACTTATTATTGTTGGAATTGTCTGATCTCATCATAATTAGTGTTCTTTTATCTATTATTCAGATTCATGATACGAAGAAATTATAAGAAGAGTTGTACAAATCATCATTTCCATTTGAACATTGTTGGCATGAGTTAAGAGATCAACGGAAATGGCGAGAGGAATATAGCATGAAGAAACAAAAACCGAAAAAAGTGGCAACTCTCGGCATTTGTTCTCCTAGTACACCGGATTCAATCAAATTAAAGGACAATGACGTTTCACATAATGACAATGTAGACTTGGAAAGACCACCGGGTAGGAAAGTTGAAAAGGAATGTTTTAATAAAAGAAACAATAAAGATCGTGGAAATGAAGGAGGGTCGCCTATTTTAATATTATTAGAGGATTTAAAGGAAGATAGAAAGGAAACGAATGACAAGAAAATAGAGATGTATAAAAGGTTGTATCTTCAAGAGCAAGAAAAAATTGATAATGAGAAAAAGAGGACGCAAACGGAACAAGAAAAGGTTGATAATGAGAAAGAGAAGATACGAATGGAACAATTGAAGGACGGAGAGCGAATAATGTCAATAGATACAAGTGGTCTGCCTCCATTACAAGCAGAATACGTTCATCGCCGCCAAATAGAAATTCTCCAAAAAAAAAAAGATTTAGTTGTTGGAGCTATATTTTTCACTTTATTTATTGTTGGATTTGATTCTCCATTATAGGCAGAACTATGTTTTTTATGTAGTTTATGTTGGAACTAGTTATTATATTTTAAAACTATTTTGGAACTACCTATTTTTGAATGGTTGAACTAGTAGTAATTTAATTACTGAGTGGAATTCTTGTTGAATGCTTGCTAAAGTATTCCATGGCTAAATATAATTGGTTGTTGTAATGAAGATGATTATTGATGACTCTGATTCTGATAATGAATTGGAGATATTTGCAATAGCTGCTTTAGAAGAAGAGCGACTAAATAATGTGAGACAATTGGGATTACATCGTGGTTCCATTCAAGGTCATGCAGTTATTTATCGTAATCGAATTCAAGGCCATAAGAGACTTTATCAAGATTACTTCTCTGAAATGCCTACATATCCTCCCAATTTATTTAGGAGGAGGTTCCGGATGAGTCGATGTCTCTTTCTTCGTATTTTATCTACGTGGAAACATATGATCCTTATTTTGTCCAGAAGGAAGATGCTATTGGAGTTCTTGGTGTGTCTTCCCTTCAAAAGATGATTGTTGTTATGAGGATGCTCGCTTATGGAGTAGTGGCCGATTCTGTAGATGATTATGTGAGGATTGGAGAAAGCACTGCAATAGAAAGTCTACAAAGGTTTGTTGAGGCAGTGGTTGCAAATTTTTCAGATGTGTACTTGAGGACGCCAAACAAAGATGACATTGCTACATTACTAGAGGTGGGAAAAAATCGTGGGTTTCCTGGAATGTTGGGGAGCATTGACTGTATGCATTGGAAGTAGAAGAATTGTCCTACTGCATGGAAAAGTATGTATTATGGTCACATCCATGAACCAACTATTATTTTAGAATCGGCGGCTTCCTATGATTTATGGATATGGCATGCATTTTTTTGATTACCGGGATCTCATAACGACATCAATATGCTAGAACGTTCTTCTGTATTTTCTCTCCTTGATGAAGGGCATGCTCCCCAAGTTGATTACTCAGTCAATGGAAATGACTATACAATGGGATATTATCTCGCTGACGGTATATATCCTCAATGGTCAACATTCGTTAAAACAATCCCATCTCCACGAGGCAATATGCAAATAAATTTTGCTAAACCTCAAGAGTCAGCAATGAAGGATGTCGAACGAGCATTTGAAGTGCTCCAAGCACGTTTCGCAATTGTGCGAGGACCTGCACATTTTTGGAAAGTTGAAACCCTTAAAGTTATTATGAAGGCATGTATAATATTGTATAACATAATTGTTGAGGATGAGCAAAATGAACAAAATATAGACTGTAATTATGATACAATTGATGAAAGTCTCCCTCCGGCAGTGTCACACGAGCGTACACCTAAACTTTATGAATTCATTCAAAATCATCATCACATCAGAGATAGACAAACTCATTCTAAACTCAAGCAGACCTAGTTGAGCATTTGTGGCATCTATATAGAGATTTGTAACAACTTGAATCAGAAATAGTTTATTTATTTTAAAGTTTATTCCTAACTTTTCTATTTATGATTTTTTTTTTCTTATTTTATTCATTGACCTTTGTATGGTTTTTTATTAGTTATTTTGTGTTTTTTCAGTTCTTAATTTGATAAATTACAATTCTTGAAGAACTTCCTTTGTATTGTTATTTTTCTAAAAAAAATTCTTTATTGTTTTCTTTTATTCTACCCTTCCCTTCCCCTTCAAGATCGCTCCACAAAATTCATATGTTGGTATATATTCACATACTATAAATTTTATTAAAAAATTAAATATTACTTAACATTATTTTTTATAATATTTTTAAAACTAATATTAAAAAATATTATTTTTAAAAATATTATCGCAAATGTCACATTGGCAACCATATTAGCATTTGGTGTGTATGTGGCATTCTATGAAAAAGATAGTAATATATATAGTATTTTTTGTTTTGAAAATTGGTTAAGTTAGTTTGAATGACTAGTTAAAATAAAGAGTATGATTGGAACACACAATAGCTAAACTAATTAGCTAAAATAAAGAGTGTCCTTTTTTTGTACTTTAGCTAGTGAAAAATAAAGAGTGTGGTTGGAGTTGCTCTTAGAGTGTATATTTTAGAATTTCTGAGCTCATCTCATGAGCTTAAGCACATTGGAACATCTTTATATGTTGGCCTAATCAAAATTGCTAATTAAGGTTTAGTACTAATTGATTAAGCTTAATTTAATTAGTTTAATCTAATTATTTTGATCTGAACCATATTTTAGGGTTGGTTTGGGATGTCCTAAAAAAGTGCACTTTTTGACTTATTGGTGGGTTTGGGTTGGGTTTGATGTGATGTGTTAGAGAGCTGATGTGATTTAAATAAGATGATGTGACTTAAATAAGATAGTGACTTTTTAACTTTTTGACTTATTTAGTACATGCCAAACTAGCCCTTAATCAAATTTCACTGTAGGCTCTTAAAATTATGCTAATCATAATAGTACAATCAATTTTTGTTTCTGTCACCTCCATGGCCTTCAATTTAAATTTTATAACAGAAAATCAAATAGATTTTCCTACGGTAAACAGATAAAAATTCAAAACACATATAATCATATAATTAGCACTCAAAATCATATCAAGCATATATTATAAGCATAATTAAGATTAATTAGCATAACACTTAGTAGGTTTGTCACATTAATCTTCAATGCCCAGTCTGGCCAAATTCTACGGAGCTTCTGTTCGACAGGTCTGGCCTAAGGATCAAGAGGGATCCTATGTTGGACACTCTCGGGATCAATTATAGGCATGTCTTCATAGGACCATGCAAAAACTTCTTTAAATTCTTTCAACAAAGTGACTAATCCCCGCATTCCTCTGAAGACAACGTGGAACCAATCCAAACCAAGCGAGGATCCTTTTCAATACCCATATTAATTGGAACAATCTCATCTATCAAAGGTTTTGCACATCTCTCCTTGTCCTAATTAATCAGATTTTTCAAAGCCTGAGGAATTTCTTCTTCATTTTTATCAAAATTTTGAAAATCTTGGTCAATGCAATAAATTAAAGGCACAAAAAAGTAAGCACAATCAACATGATTCTTATCCATCAGGTCTGGCATAGCAAATACATTGGACTCAAAAGAAAATGAAAAAGGCACCCGAAACACGACAGTGGTATCTGGGTTATCAACCCTAGAACCACCCGACTCAAAACTGCCAGAAGAACACGAGTCTGACTCCGACTCTACAAACTCGATGGAATCAGACTCGGACTCACTACTAGATTCAGACTCCACGATGCAACCCTTCTCAAGTTCCTAAGTCAAACAAGGTGCCTTAGATGCATCCAGGATGAGGTCACTGTAGTCTACGGATGGTCCTTTCCTGATCACAAAAATACTAACATCCTCAAAACCCTGTAATCTAGTGCTAGTTTCATGATTAGCGAATGCCAATTCTACTTTATCCTCGTCTAGTTTGCCCAAATGGTTTCTCTCATCCTACTCTATGCCATTCCCAAAGTTTGTTTCCTCTTCCTCACTTTCAGGTAACTGGTGATCAAAGAAAGACTCAAATCCAGGGAGATTCTCCTTTTTCTCGGTGTTTAGCCATGGTTCAAGAAAACCACAAAATGGGAAAAATCATCTCTCTTTCTAATAAAACGACCATTCAAGCTTCCCCAAATTGGTTTGTACTTCAATTCATATTGCTTGCCGACCCTCTTGGCTTTGGCCCTTTCTCTCACCTAATCCCCCTTCTTCTTCTGATCATCTTTTATGGGTCTATATCCTAACCCTAATGAATCAAGATTATGGGTAATTTCCTCCACCACAGTAATACCCTTTATTCCATTCCTTCCAGGTCCCATCCTCGGGATATGTCCTAATTTGCTCATAAAGTAGATTGACTGAGCACTTAGGTACATGTCATCTTCATTTTCCATGATCGTTTGGACTACCTGAGCCTCAGCTAAAGTGAATCTATAAAGAAAAATGTCTTCTTCTCCATGATCTATCTCCAATACCAGGGTTGTAACCTCAGGTATAGGATAGATAGATGAATTCCCAAAGATAGTGGGGATCCCCTCGACATACGGCTATTTGACCAATTGATGCATCGTGGAAAAGACGGCTTTCATTTGATGTAACCAAGGCCTACCCAATAGCAAATTGAAAGTTGTCGGCATATCCATGTTATGGAACTTAGTTTTGTGCTCAGATGGTCCCACCAGAATTTGTATTTCAATGGTGTCCATAACCTCCTGGCTAGTGTTATCATATGCTCAGATCAGCTGATTTGTTGGTACAAAGTATGTTGGTTTAATCCTATCACATAAGCAGTGCACAAAGGGCACACATTTATGGCTAACCCAATGTTAATTAGAACCATAGGGACCCACTTGTGCTTTGATCCCTCTGGAGGGAGTTCTTTATTTGAGAAAGTCATAGACAGAATGAGTCTAGTTGACGTGATCAATGACACTAGCTGGTCAAGGGTAGTATCAATGGGCAACTTAGCCTTTCTTGATGCTGTGAGCGTAGCCTATTGGTGTTCTCGTGACGCCATAAGAAATCGCCAGATTGAGATGTTGGCTTGGATTTTCTTCAACTGTTTAAGGACCAGATATCCTCTTCTTTCTTTTTTTTCCCTTTTTTCCCCTTTCTCTACATTCTTTCGCAATGGCTTGCCCAAATCTAGGCGTGAGGGCTTAGAGAAATGCTCACTCCTGGTCAAATGATCAATCTCTTTAAAGTACCAGGTATCGTTTGGTGCATTAATTCCCTAGCCTTCATTGGTATGGGAAAAGTGTAGATGATTATCTTCACACTATTCCCCTTTCTTTATAGATAGGCAATCATCCAACTCAACATGTATCATTTCTACATTGCAATCATCTCCTTTTGGCTAGTAAGGTGATATTGACCAAATTTCTACAAACATCTCATTTATTCTCAAATGTGCCCATGCTCAGCTAGCTCTTCACATTTCTTCTTCAATTGTCGGACCAATTGGCCTAGTGTTCTCGGATTCAGGGACTACCCTCTCAACTTTTCCTCTTGGCACTTCTTTTTCATGCTCCTCTATTTTGGACTATCCTAACTTATTGTTTTTTTTTTTTTTTTTTTTTTTTTTTTTCCGATTTCACCGCTTTCAACTTCCCTTTCCTTCCCATTTGTTTTTCTAGTAGCTTGAGTTATTTTTCTTTTTTTCTTATCACTTCCTTCTGTTTCCAAATCCTCCTCACTGCTTGCCCATTTGTGGACATTGGCCAAATTGTTCGAGTTCCACCATTCAATTTGTATATCTCCCAAGTTCTGCTCTTCGAAGAAATGAAGGTCATCCAAATCCTCTTCTAAATTAACCAAGTCATCCAGCCCTTATTCGAGTATATCTCTCCTAATGACATTAATGGAGAATGCACTAGGTAAAGTGACCTTGGGTTTTGGATGACCAATCAGTTCAATATACATAGTGGGATCATACCCTGACAAATCTCCAATTTCTGTCACTAGCACCTCCATTGTCACCACAAGATTTTTGAGTTCTAACTGAGATTGAGTGGCATCCATCATACATAGATTGATGCTCTCTGGAATGTGGACTTTAGGTTTGGGTAAGTGGAAAGGGGTGATGTATACGCTAGGGTAAAAAATGGGACATAGTAGCAGAACTCGATCATAGGTACATAACGGGTTGGTAGTAACATTTGGGGGAGCTATGATTTTGCAGTCTATGCGGTCCTGGATTTCATGACGGAGACGAATGCAACAGTCGGTTTCATGGCCTTGTTGCTAGTGAAAGGTACAATACTTGGATTCATCATGCCTAGGTAGAAGTGGGTCAGGAAAGGGTTGAGGATTAGGGAGTTTGAGATGGCCTTTTTCCACTAGCAATTTCAAGGCTCAGTTGGTGTCATGTAAAGTGGATGGAAATCAGGGTTCAAAAATCGGTTGCGACTGTAGGATTATGGGGTGGCATCAGCAAAGGGATTGCCTATTTGTATGGAAGTAGTGATAGTACTAACTTTCGAAGGTTTCGCAGCTATGATACTACTACTAATAACATTCGAATCGTAAACAAAAGTATTTCTTACAGGTTCTTTATCATCTACAATGATCCCCTATTTCATAGCATCTTCAATCTGAACTCCTATCTCATGCAAATCTTTGAAGGTAAAGACTGAGAGAACTATCATCTTTTGTAACATCTTGTTATGAAGGTTCCTTAACACTATCTGGATCTAATCCTTCTTTGAGGGCCCGTTGGTCATTATGGCTACCTTAGCCCTTCATTTTATTATGCATTCAACGAAGCTTTCCTTTGGTTCTTAACGTGTGGCTTCCAAATCCTAAATGGTTACGTCAATCTGCGTATTATATGAGTACTAAGCGATGAATCTCTCAGCCAATTCCTCTCAATTTTGGTTCACCTTATTTTCCAATTTGGCATACCAAGTTGCAACAATTCCCGACAAAGTCCTCCCAAGCAGAGATAACTTTTGGAGGTAGGTCAGACCCATAGGTTTCAGAATATCTAAGAATAAACGGATATGTACCATAGGGTCTCCTGATCCATCAAACCAGTCAATATGTGGCAGTTTGAATCTTTCTGGTAATTTAACAACTGCCTCTATATATCCATCCTCTATATCAAGAATGGATTTCATCCCCAAGGATTTTTTGAATAACTCTACTAACTTGGCTATCTTTAGCATGGCTGGATCAAATTCGGTGATATCAAGGGAAAATAATCCCTCGATTGGATCTACCGGAGCTCTAGCAGCAAGAGCCTGGGCCAGTTCATGTAGTTGACTAATACCTGGAAAATTCTTAATTGCTGGGAGTAGGTCCAGACCTGGATGATTAGCTAGTAGTGGATACACAGCAATTGTCCTAGCTTTTTGTTGCATTCTAGCAATGGTGTCACCGTGAGCAACTACTGTATGATTACTAGCATCAATAGACCGCTGAAGGTTAGCGATCATTTCTGCGATATCTAGGAGATTCTGAGCCATTAAAGGGATTGGGGAATGGCTTACTGGGGGTACTGAATAAAGGAGATATGAGATGTGACTGGCGTAAAAT
Organism: Camellia lanceoleosa; assembly: GCA_025200525.1. NCBI lineage: Eukaryota > Viridiplantae > Streptophyta > Magnoliopsida > Ericales > Theaceae > Camellia > Camellia lanceoleosa. Next base: position 88,350,028 of record CM045765.1, read on the forward strand.
TTGTAAAGAAGATCACATCCCGATGGGCTCTGAACTAATTGTGCTTGTTTGACCCTTCTTTTGGATACTAATAGAAGTGACACTAAAACTAGCTGATCTTGAACAAGATCTTTAGTTTTGCATGGTCTACCAGCACGAGTCCACAAGGTTTTAGGGATGTCAAAACTTTCTAAAGCTATGATGAACCAACTACCTAGCAAAAGAAAAACAAATAAAGAAAACAAAAACATACATCAAACGAAAATCCAGCAACAATTCGGTTTATAAATATCAAACATGAATCTAGCAGCATCTCGACTTAATCTATACCACTGACCACAGTATATTCCATCAAATTGCTCTCAACCCAACCACTGATGTACCTGAACCACTAATATAAATAACAAGCCCTTGTATCGGATCCCACGCATAGCATATACCAAATAAAGTGAACCAAAACACTCCTATGGGGGCATGGGATACCCTATCATGGTTTGGGACATGAACTAGGGATTCACTATTTCAAACAACTGGTATTAGTGCATCTTCAACTTGGGAGAGCATGATGGCCTATTTTTGGAAGTTGTTAGAGCTGAGTATATAAACAAGGTCAGTCTGGTCAAAAGGGGTAACTCAACAAGACACCTGATATACCTACCCTACCCAACGCCTAAATGAAGGAAAGATCAAGTGGTACATTGGTGGTCCAAATCTAAGGCTTGCATTTCCACCATAACAGAGCTCACGTCTGGCAAGCCGCCCAGGATGTTAGATGACAAATACAGTGACTTAAGCGCACCATGCATGAAATGCAGTGAATATACATTCAAAGATATAATCTACATTATGAAGTTTGAGTCATGTTCTCTTAATCTTCCCAGTGGAGCCACTAGAAACTGTGGAATGCCTTTTGGGGGTTACCAAGTGCACCCGACAGTTTAAAATCCCGATTTCTGATATGATATCATCAATGCAATGTGAAACAAAAAATGAGAGTCTAAATCCGGTAACTTATATATATATATATATATAAATGTAGACACCCCATTTTTGACCGTCCTCAAGACTTGGACGTCACCGTTTGAACACCCGGTGATTATCCATGTTTGTGTTCGTTTGGAGTTCCCGGAGGTCTCGGCTACGCGCCTTGCCTCAGGATCTCTGAACTCGACCGTTTTCTGTCTGGTTTTGCACCAAACACTTGTGTTTTGCCTCGGAAGGGCAGGGGATGCCTTGTGAGGTCTCCCCACACATCACCGACCGTGGATTGAGGCCACCGGCTGCTGTTTGTGCCCATCAGCCATATATTTGGCTGACCGACACTCTTTTTGGCCGACCGGCCATCAATTTTGTCAAAATGGCAATTTTGAGCAGCCGACTACTGTTCATCTGCTTTTGCAGATATTTTAGGACAGCTGTGTGGCATTTTGTTCCCCTCCATACACGTGTATGGAGGGATGCTCCTCTTGTAAGCTTATTGAACAAGCTTTACAAGATTATTTGCCTATAAGAGGAGGGCTCTTCTCTTGGCTTTAGGGTTAGAAAAATTTTGGTTAGAAAAGTGTGGGAGAAGCTCTGGTTTTAGGGTTTGAGTTCCATACATAACCTATCTCTATATCTCTCTTGTGTGTGTTCTAGGTGTAGTTGTCCTTACTATTGCACACAAACACATAGTCCTTCACCTTCTCTTGGTTCTTGAGGGACCTGAGGCTTGTTCTTGCTGTTCTTGGCTGGATTGAAGCTCCAGGAGGCAACAAGATCATCTTTTGTGAAGAGGTCTACAAGGGTGAGACACTAGTCCCTTTTATACCCATTTTTGCATAGCTTGTTAGCCTATCTTAGAACTATTTTTGTGCTTAGTGTATAATACAAAAAATTTCTATTTTTGGGCCCTCTAAATTGTTTGTTTAGAATGTTTTGTGGTTTGGAGGTGTTTGACCACCCTTAGGAGGTCCCATTTTGTGCCATTTTTGGTGAGCTCCGAGACTTTGGTGCTTGGGCCTCCTCACCACTAAAATCTTGAGGGATTTCAGTGGTGAGGATGGTGCCTTGAAGTCTCAAGAAGGAGAGGGCCACCCCCTCTCCTTGTTGTCCTTGAAAAGGACCAATTTTGGCCTCTTGAGGGAGCATCATGCTTAAGGGTTTGTTGATCATGGCATGGCTGTATTTCATGCTTATATTGCCATGATATAACGTTATTGTGTGTTGGTTTTGGTACACCATGCATGCTTAGCATACCTACCTTGTAATGCCATGTTTATGCCTTAGGTTGTAAACCCTTGTTCAAGCGTGCTTTAGGTTTGGCCTTGTGAAGGTTTTATGCTTATTTTGCCATATTCAAGGTCTGTCCATAGTTGTTTGGGTCGATCTTGACATGCATTATGTGGCTCCTTTGTATTTTTGGCTTGTTGGCCTTAAGTATGTAAGTGTGTAGCATGCCATTCTTGCATGGACTTAGTGGGTTGGGATCATTTTTCATGCTATTTCAGTCCCTCTAACATGCTTGTATGCTTGCCTTAAATACCTCTTTGATGCCTTATGAGCTTGTGTTGTATGCTCCTTGAAAGTGTAGTTGTGCATGCCTTCATATTTGAGTCACTTAGATGCCATCCAAGTAGCCTTTTGGCCTTGTTTTAACATGCTAAAAATCTTTCTTTTTAGTTGTTTAATGCATGCCATGTTGGTCTTGCTAAGTGTGGTCCAATACCCCTTTAGCTTGCCTTGATACTTGGACCATTTGCATGCTAATGTTTGCTTTATTTGAGTTGGTTTGGCACCATATTCTAACATGATTTTCAGAGCTTGTGTTGCATGCTAATTATCCATGTTATGCCTCTTTTAAGTGTGCTTGAGAGTGGCCCCTTTTGATGCTTAAGTGTTGGACCATAACATGTTCATACGTGCATGTGTGTTTGGCCTCACTTCCTTAGCATTATGGCTACTGTTTTGGGCCTAATTAGAGCTGCCTAATTCATGTTTAAGTCCACCCTCTATTTGGTTTGCATGCTTACTTTGCATGTTTGCTTGCATGCTTGCATAAGTGTCTTGTATTGCCATGTTGCATCCTTAGCTTGTATGCCTAGGTTGCATTTCATCTTGCATGCATGTCTTGTCCCTTGATTTAGTGATAGGGATTGGGCCTTTGATTGTTTGTGTGCATTGCATTACATTTGAAATCGAAGTTGCACACTTGATTCTTTGGGCCATCACGCATGGAAATGCGTGATTGGTGGTCCGAGAATCGAGGTACATTCTCTTTTGAGTCCTTAACATGATAAGGGACTTGTTTGGTGCATATATTGCTTGAATTACATTGCCAAGCAAGTTCTGTCCTCTGCTGCTGTAAGTTGTAGGTTCTGCAGGCAGTTTTGGCCGACCGGCATAATATAGTGCCGACCAGCCATCCATTGGTAGCCGATGGATGCATCTTGTGCCGATGGCCATATCTAGCAGCCGGTGGTAATTCTACTCAGCCGGCGGTATTCCCCAGTGTCCAAGGAAGCAATTCAGAGACTGTGGCAGTCTTCAGAGGGGCAGAGAAGAGAAAACAGAGGCAGTCTATGCATGGCAGTGCAATTCCAAGCAAAACCGAACATGCATTGCATCGGACCCGCTTCCCGAGGACTTTACTGCTTTCCTTAGCTTAGTTAAATTTGTAAACTAATTAGGTAATTTGTAATAATTAATTAGCTCGTAGTTAATTAATTTGTATATTCTTTTGGTCCCTTCGAGCGAGGGCGAATCTGTAATAAGTGTGGGTGCGTGTGTGTGCATGTCTTCCAATCCCCACTTATTTCTTCCCTTTTATTTACTCGCTTATGATGGTAGATTAGGGCATGTTTAAATTAGCATACCTTATGCTATGCATGCGTGCATCCATACATTTGTCTTGCATGCACCGGGCTCGGCGCATCACGCTAACTGCATTTGTACTTCAATTCCAAATTGAATACGTGCATTAATTGAGTGCATTTCACATGCCACGTTTAGGTTAGCCGAGCCTACTCTAATTGCATCCTGTATGTGTTGCATTAGTCAAATTGACATGAACTAGGACCATGCATATTTGCTAACTAGTTTATTGTTTTGGCATGGAGTACAATATAAGTATTTTCATGCTGTAGCATACCTCATGCGTGTGAGTGCTACCATGACAGCATGCTTGCCATGTGGCTAATTGCTTATGTGAGATAAATTGTTTGAATGCCTGTGGGTGAAGGTTGGCTTGCCTGAGTTGGAAAAACTTGTTGAAATCCGACTTTTAGCCTACTTGAGAGTAGCAAATTTCAAAGTATTTTTCAAGACAAACGGATATGCAATGCTTATTTCCAAATTAGGCAATCTAGTCTATACTTGTTTGTTGTGCGCATAACATAGTAATTTTAAGCTAATAACCGGAATAAGAACACATAACGTTTTCAAAAACGGATATCACGGTTAGTAGAGGCTGGTCTTCGGACCGGGCGAGAGGGGGTGCTCATAGCTGACCTTCCCCAATCGTACCCAAGCTCCCGAGCCGAGGCAACTTTGGTGATGACGGACACGTGGCCTTGGGCACCGAGTCAGGGTTTCCTAAATTCCCCAATAAAAAATATTTAGGTGGCGACTCTGTATCTGGCAAAGCAGTCCATGTTTGGCAGTTCTTTTCAAAATCTGTTTTTTTTTTTTTTTTCAAAACGATTTGCCAGAATTGGACTCTTTGGTTCAAGATTACGAACCGTGACACAAATCGAGTCGAATCAGAAGCGAGGTCTCCGCGGCGCGTTATTCTGATTCTGGCGACTACCGGGATTTTAGAGAGCTTGACTCGAACTCGTGATATCCTGTTTTGATTTCATTTATGTGTCTCTTTGCATTGCATGTGCATTGGTGCGCCTAGGACACCGTGTTGGCCATCTACTATTCCTGAGTAGTTTGCCGGAGGCATGACTTTGTCAAAGCATGCCACAAGGCTAACGGTTATGGCTCTGCCGATAGAACACAAACCCGGTTTTCTGGGCACCCTTTTCGACCATTCGACCTAGTGCATATTGAATCCATAGTGTCCATTCCAAACTAGGACAAAGTTGCTTACCCGATGTTAGGTTGTTTGAAATCGCTATGCGTAGTGAAACCCTAGCTCGACAAAATAGGGCGAAACCCTATCCCAACATAGGGGTGTTTTTGGCTCTCTCTACTTGTTATGTGCTTTTAGAGTGTATCTCTACAGGAACGCACATATCAGCTTGCAAAGTTTGAGTATCAGGCCCGAGGGCACCAGTGTCAGTATTTGATAGAATCAGTTATATCTGAGGGTATCCGATTCAGTGTGTTTTGGACAGTGATTTACGGGAACTGATCGATGGTAGTCGAGTCGATTGTTCGGCACTGTGTTTGATCCGTTTTGGCTGAAATCTCGCTTGTTTTTCCTTCGATTCGAGAGTTCCAGAATAGTCAGTGTTCCCCCTTGCTACGGCAGGACTTACGATGATGCAGAATTCGGAAGAGATAGTGGTTATGACAGCTGCATTAGATCAAGGGATCACTCTGCAAAGTGAGACCAATGTCGATGTGCCGCATCCACCCAGATCGCCGATTGCGCACCCGGTTTGGACCCCCCAGCTATATCAGGCTTGCGAGCCCACCACATTTGAACTAATGGGGATGATAGGTGATCTTCAAAGATCCGTTGCGGATCTCGCCTATGGAATGTCTGCTTCGCCACCAGCCGCACCATATGCCGGAGGCTTTGCACCCCAGGAGCCCCCGCTATTGGGACAGATTGTGATTGAGCTTAGCCAACCGGAGATGGCCTCCAGCTATGGCAACGATGTACCAACTCAAATCCTGGATTAGGCTGAGGCCCGAAACAAAGGCAAAATGAAGGCAGATGCCGATCCTATCGAACAACTGCTGTGGGCAGTTGAGGCTTTGAAAGCCGGGGGGGTGAACAAGCAGCAGATATCTGCAGTTATGGCAAAAGCTGTGGAGGATACTTTCCCCGCTCCACCTGAGGGTAGTTCAAGTCAGTCAGAAAGTCGGGATAGGCCCCGTCATGCCAGAATAGTTCTTCCTGCTCCCAACCCTGTACCCGGGAAGGATCAAAAACCCAAGGCCACGCCTGCCGACCCGTTTGCTAGTGCATCTAGCAATAATGCTCAGACTTCAAAGTACCTGCCCCGAGGGCACAAAGTCTTTCATGCTCTCTACATGCCATTGTCCAAGGCACTTCAGATCCTTGCCGAGAGGGGACACCTTAAACCCCTGGAGCCTCGGCCTCTCCCGAAAAACCTCCCTGCTACTCATGACCTTTCCAAGATCTTTGGCGTATCACCCAGAGCCGGGCCATGCTACCGACAATTGTTTCCGCCTCCGTCATGAGATGCAAGATTTGATTGACAACGAGGTTATCCTCCCGCCCACCTCAGCCAAGTCTGTTACTACCTAGCTATTGGATTTTAAGGATGCGGATACTGCAAGTATGTGATTAGGGTTGGACCACTTGTGAGCGGCGCCCAGTGTTTTTGATGTGGCTTCTGGCACGCATTTTTGAGCATCTGCGAATGCCAGTTTTGTAAAATCTGGCTTGAGTGTCGAGTCAGTCTTTGTTTTATTTTGAGTCTGTCTCATTGTCTTGAGTTAGTCCTTTTTGCTCACGCAGATACATCTTGTTGTAGTCGGTCCCTTTGTATAGAATGTCAGGTGATTTCGGGGTTGTTGCCTCGAACACCATTTTGTAATTATCCTTTTGTTTTTCCTTTTGAGTCTGTCTCGGTTGAGGAGCCAGTCACAATCAGGGAATCTGAATGAAACAGCTGCGGCTATCACGTTTCCGTACTTGTTGCTGTTTAAGCTAGTTGTGCCAGAGGATGTGAACGGAACGACAGTACATTCCACCTACTCTCTTGTGCCTTAAACATCGTTGTAATGACCTAAGCTTTTCAAAAAACCCTTTTCAAACACTGCGGTGATAAAAACGAAGAGGAAGCAATTCCTCGGGTTTTGCAAAACTTTGATCATTTTTGAGAGAAAGATAGGCATGCTAAGCCTTTTTATGAATGAAATCATGCTTGTCGGCGTGAGTACTAAGAAGGACCCTAGTTCGATCCAGACTAGTTCCACACTATCTTCTGCGCGAGCGATTTGTCGCTTTCTTAAAAACTTTCAAAAACAAAATGTTTTGCGCGGTCTTGTGAAGGCCTGTGTGGAATCGCTCTTGAGATTGTGCAGCCTAGGATCGCTCTCAGCCTCAAGATTCAACCTATCTGTTTCAAACCTGGAATCCGTTCAAAATGGTCAACTGTGCCATGAAAGGCCCGTGTGGCCCAATTTGAAGCAGCCCTCGAGCAAGAGGCATCAAAGTCAGATCAAGAAGATTAGATCTCACCAGCAAAGGCTCATGAAGCAACCGTGATGGATTCTTCTGCAAATCAACCCAACAGTCACTCTCCTAGATACAGAGAGGCTTCAAACTCAAAACCATTTGGCATGGGATTGCTACACTTTTACCCTTTGAGAGGCTCGCTGGGCCGAAAACCCGAAAGGGCGACCCAGGCAAAAGTTAGAGCAAGGCAAAATAAAATACAAAAGAAAAAAAAGAGAAAAAATGCAAAAAGAAAGAAAGAAGAGAGAAAAAAATGCAAAAAAAATTGAAGAAAAAGAAAAAGAAGGAAGAAAAGAAATGAAAAAAATGAAGAGAAAAAAAGAAAAGAAGCTCGCAAGGTCGAAAACCCGCATTGGGCACCTTGGCAAAAGTTAGAGCCTAAAAGTGAAGGTTAATACCTGAGTGTACCTTAACCGGTACTAAGTAAGGCTTGATTTCCATGTTTGGGATACATAGGCAACTTCATCTTGAAGTCCAGCCCCCGACGCTTTCATAAGCGCCTCAGTCCATGTAATGGTTTTGATCATCCTTACTTCCTCTGTATCCGACAATCCGGTCGTAACAACCGGAACTACGTAAGGCTTGATTCCCATGTTTGGGATACGTAGGCAACTTCATCCTGAAGTCCAGCCACCATCACTCTTACAGTGACTGTGTCCATATATTGGTTCAGACCGTCGCCTTCGGAGTTCAGTCGTCATCGATAAAGACCATCTACGAAAATGTTGCGGCATCATCCAGACAAGGGGCAACTTTCCGTTGCCATGCATTGCCATAAGTTGCCCTGAGTTGCCGTCCAAACCAGGGGCAACTTTTCGTTGCCATGTGCCCCCTTTAAGCAAGGGGCAATTTTTCATTGCCTCCGATCCGAGGTTGCGTATCTCGGGGGTAAGTTCTGCGCTCGTTGAATGTTGATTGTTTGCAAAAATAGTTTTTGAAATTTTTTACTGAAGTTGACTATTTTCTTGAAAACTATTTCATTTTCCAAAACTGGACCATATTCTTGGACCCAAAAAGGAAAATTTTCAGTGCTCACAGCCCGACTTCCATGGTTTTCAAATCAAAAATCGAACAAGTGTGTTAATCCGACTCGCATTTTGGTCAAAACTGTTTTAAGGAGAAAACAAAAAAATGGTCAAAGTGACGAACTAGGGGTGCAATTGAGTCAGGTCTTCTGTCTTTTCCCCACCGTCAACATACTTGCCAGAAGGGCACTCTATCCACCGGAAGAAATAGCCGTGAGCTAACGGTGTTGGGCACGAACCCACAACTTCCTATTCATCCATCAATCACCCTGGGGAGGGATAAAAAATGAGGGATTGAAGAATAGAGAGGTATAAGTGGAGAGAGAAGTGAGCAAGAGCGTTTTGAGAGAAAAACCGAGCCTGAGGGCCGATCGATGTGAGAATCACAAATCAAAAAGGGTGGGAATAATACCCGGAGGAATTGGCTCCTTGAGATCCGAGGTCTTTTGTTTCCATAAACACGTCTGTATGTCGTGTCTTTTGATTTGTCGGTCTCAACTTTTGTTTTGAGTCTTTTCCGAGCGCGTCTCATTGTGTTTAGGACGTGCACCTTTTGTTTTCTCCACTTGAGTCCCTCCGCTGTGTTTAGTCGTAGGCTCGATACCCCGGTTTTGAAACCCTTTTCCAAAGATTAATCGTTTGTGCTCAGAATGTTGTGCCATTCTCTACATTCATGCGAAACAAGAGAAGAAAAGGAAATCTGGGACATCCAAGCGTGTTTCAACTTCAACCGTTTCAATTTTGTGGTCCGTCTTGTCAGATTGGGCTATTTGTTCAAGGTTTGCTGTGTGCAGAATGAACCGAGTGCTGTGTTACAGGCTGTATGCAAATTAGTCCCCAGTGGAGTATGGGCTGTGTGTTCAGGTTAAGCAGTGGTTTGCTTGGGTTGTTTTGCTATTTGCTGGATGATCATTTGATTATTACAGTATAAGTGCTCAATTTACAAGTGCTCAATTTTCAGACAACAGACCAATTTCATTTACATTGAGATGTAATATGATATGATGTAATGCGATGCAATGCATGAGATACATAAATATAAACAACTTTTAGACAAAAAGTTTGTTTCATTTCATATAATCTTTTTCAAATACAAAGTTTTGAGGAAAACAAAACCTGCCTGCGGCTGTACAAGGTAATCTAACTACTAAAAAAGAGAAAAGGTACAAAAGAATGAAAAGAAAAGGCAGCAAAAATCTGAAGCAGCATCAATGGTCTCATGCCTGGGGATCCGTCCTCGCCCTCTTCGTGGGCAGAAGTCCAGGAGCATCACCAGGAGCATCACCGTCTGAGCCCGAGTCCGAGCCATCACCGGTCTCCTCCTCCGACGACTCTGCCTCCGCCTCTGTCTCTACCTCAAACTCGTCATCTGGAACTGGAGCCCGCGAGCTGCTCCCGACATGAGTGCGCACCCCTCTGGTGCGGGGATATACTCTGCCATCCCGGGTAGAAATGGGAGGTCTAACCGGAGCACCGCCCACCGGAGGAATCTGGAAGGGAGGCTGAAAAAGCATGAAAGGCGAATACATCAGAATGCTGTGAGCAGTGAATCAGTATAAAATACAGTGTATGAGTACAGTCTGTGAATGTTGTGAGCAGTGAATCAGTATAGAATACAATGTATGAGTACAATCTGTGAGTGCCGTGAGCGATGAATCGCTGCGCACTACAGAAGTATAGTACGATCTATGAATACCGTGAGCAAGTGAATCGATTGCATATCTGATATGAGTCACGCAGTATGTATGTTGTGAGCGATGAATGGTCACGAGATGAAGTGTGTGAGTGCAGTGTGTTAGGTCGAAGTGAAATTTGGGTATCCAGTGTTGCGTCGTGCATCGACATAAAGCGCTTTGTGTAAGGTTTGAGGTACGGTCGAAAAGAACATATAGGGATCTTGTAAAGGGCCAGGAGGTCGAAGGTCCGCTGTAGCATCCCCATCATGGAGGCATTCATCTCCAATGACTGCCGAGTGTACTCAGAAGACGCCTGCAAAAGTATCAGATACATCAGTATTCTGTGGAATATCAAATAAACTGAAATGAAATAACAGTACAAGATGTGAAATGAAGTAATACATACCGGAGGCAAGTCGGGGACACCGACCAACTCGTGATCAGCCGGCGGAGGAGCAAAGGGGATCTGGTAGGTCGCCCCACCCTGCTCTCTGAAAGTCAGTGAAGCGGGCAGAGCAGGCCAACCGGTCCCCCGCCCTCTCTGAACTCCGCCTCTACCACGGACTTGAGCTCCCCTCGACACTCCCCCTCCAGCCCCTGCTCCCGCTCCAGCCACTGGCGTCGCAGGTCTCTCTCTCTCCGCTCGGCGGCCACCGCTCAGAGGTCGCATGATGAAGGTCCGGACGTACTCCAAGTAATCGCCCTCGCCTCTGAAGCCGTCTGCCTTCCAGCCGATCGTATAGTCGATCATCTGCTCAGCGGTGAATCTTTCGGTATTCCTCATATGCGCAGGAGGGCGCACCGGGACTATCTGCTCCGATAGACCTGAGTCAGCGCAGAAACGCTCACCCGGTACCAAGCCCGAGATGGGCCCTCAAGAATCCGGAAACGCGAGGTCTCATCGGCACTGGCAAACCGATCCCGCATCACGGCTGGCAAAGGAGCCCAAGGCTGCCAGGTGATCTGAAAATGAAATACAGTTTGTTATCTACTATTATTGAAACATACAGTTGAAAGACGAAGCTTAAATAAACTGCAAGTAAAACATACCTCTGCGGGGGTGATGGTGTCGAAATAACGGCGGAAGAAGATGAATGACTCGCGGGGACTCCGCACGCACCTCCCGTCGAAGCGGCGCGAGAACGGGACGACGAGAGGGGTCTCTGCGTCGGGTACGGAAGCAAGCCTAGGAAAGTAGGCATAAACCCACAACTGCAAGGTAAATACCAGTGCATTTATCAGATAAAGCAGAATATAGAATAAAAGCAGAAATAACAGAGCCATGTGTTGAGTAGTGTATTGTGCAGAGTGTACAGTGTGAGCGATTCTGGTCGATTAAGCGTAGTATGTGTGTGTCGTGTACGATGCATATGACAAGTATAAGCGGACTACAAGTGTGTCAGCGTCTGAGTACTGAAAAGTATAGAACAGAAATGAAAGGCAGAAAAAGAAATGTACCTCCCAAGCACGCCAGTAGCCCCCGAGCAACTGTCTGCTGCCACGGAAAGCTGAGCTCATATATCCGTAGAGAGTGGCCAGAGCAGCGCCACCCCAGTCGTAATGTAAGATATCCCTGACGTCCACCGGTCTGCGAAAGCGGCGAGAGACGCAGTGTTCGCCCGATCGGCGAAAATGGTCGTCCCAAACAGGAACATGAGAAGCCACGTGCGTATCTCTCCACGGCCTCCTGAGTCATCGGGGCTACCTCAACAAGGGTGGGCTGGACCCTGAACTGCACCTCAAACCAGGAATATCGGACGAAGCCGGGACGCGCCAGAGGCGGTAGCTCGCCGAGCAAGTAGATCTGAGCGGCCTCCCACTTATCCATATCAGTATCAAAGGGAATCGGATCACCCCCTACCCCGATGCCTGTGAGCATTGAGAAATCATAGGGAGTCATCGTCATGTCCCCCGTCACAGAGAAATAGAATGAATCGGTGGTGTCCCACCACCTCTCCACCAGAGCGGCAAGGAGAGGTCTGCATGTAGTGAGTCTGGAGAGTCCTCTGCAGAATGCGCCAAAGCCGGCCTGGTCCACGATGTGGCGAACTGCATCGGGTAGCTCAACGTACCAATCACGAGCGACAGTATTCCCATACCCGCGGATGGTATGGGAATCTCCCTATTTTCAAACAAGTAGTTGCGAAGCAATATAAAATGTACAGTTTTGAAAAAATAGTCAAAATCAGTGCAAATTTAGCATGCGTGCAAGTTTTTCATATTCAAACAGATACCAGGTGCCGGTGTGCTTATAGTGAACTACAACGTATGATGCGTCAGCGTGTTTGTGTGGTTCAGCGCAAATTTAGCATGCATGTAAGTTTTTCAGATTCAAACAGATACTAGATGTTGGTGAGTTTGCAGTGAAATACGGTATGTGCCGTGTGTTTGAGTGATTAAGGCTAGTGCAGTGTGTGTGCATGTGTTGGTCTTAAACAGATATCAGTTGCAAGTGTGTCTGCGATCAACTACAATCCACAGTGTATCAGAGCATCTGAGCTAAAGCAATTAAAAAATGTAATCATCTAGGGCAATTGACAGTTAAAAGTTCTACATTGCAAAATGTAAAACAGAGAAAAAAATGTTACCTCGGAAGCGCCAAAGGATAGGTGAGAGGCAGGCTCACGTAGTAGAAGCTCGGGATCCAGCGCCCTGTCAAAACTCCTGAACTGGCGCAGTCCGTCGGGGGGCAGAACGTGAATCGCCGGCCGGTAGGTCGCCGGGTCGAATGGGCGGACGCTCAAAGGTAGGAGCTCGACCCCGGGATCCATCTCGTGATCCGGAGGAGTCCCACCGCGTGGAATATCGTCGGCCATATCAAGAGTGATGAGGAAATAGCCGGAAGAAGGAAAACCGGGCTAGGATACGAAAGGTCAACCGAAAAGTCAACCCCGAGAGGGTGGAAAATGGCCGGAAAAGCCGGGATGTGAAAAAGGCACGGAAATCAAGAGGAAAGTGAGGGGAACAAACCCCAAAAAGGTGGAAATAGCAAAGGGTGTACCGAAACGAAGTTTCAATCGGTTGAAAACGTCCGAAACGCGAAGGAAATCGCGAATCTGACGACAAAATGGGAGTAAAACGCGAAGAAAATGACGAAATGGGGAGGGGAAAATGCTCTAGAGAGAGAGAGGGCAAGATTTCGGCTAAGGAAGAGTAAGGAAATAGGGTTTGAAGCCCTATTTTAAAAGACTCGAACCAAAAAGTCAAAACTGCCCCGATACAGGGACTTTTTGCCGGTCGGCCATATTATTTGTCGGTCGGCAATATATTGTGCCGATGGAATTGTTTGATGGCCGATGGACGGCTGGTGATGAATTGTGATGGCCGGTAGACAGCCGGTGGTCTCCCACAGTGGTTTTTGAGCCTCCTACACCTTTCCTTGGGTTATATGAGTGGTCCAGAGCCTTCATTGCTTAAAACAGTGTAAAACAGTGCCTCTCCGACGCTCAACCGGCTTCCGCTTTGGCCTCGGATCGTGTCTTCTGTGCGTGGCACTCGAATTCATGCAATGTTGTATCCTTTTGTATCCTTTTGTCTTTTACAAGATTCAAAAGTTGCCCTGTATGCGTTGCATGCATTCATCATACTGGCTGGTGCGTCGCATCGCGCCACGATACACATCGCAGTTGCATTGTTATGCACCCACTTCATTTTGCATCGTCATGCACTTTTCCCGCATCACGGTCTAGGAGACCTTAAATCCTTGGGAGGTGCAAAACCTTCATTCGCGTTGTCTGAATGCACCGCACTGTTTTGCGCATCTCATTGCATTTGGCATGCATTCCATCGCGCGATCTTGCGCATCGCACTATTTTGTGCACCGCATCTCAATTCATGCATTGCCCCAAAATGGGTCCGGCAGGACCGAAAACATGCCACAGTCCGGTAAGGACCAAAAACGCGTACGGTCTAGCAAGACCGTAAGCCCACTCGATCGCATTATCATGCATCTCAAAAGCCGCGTGTTGTCGCGCATCTCGAGATCATACATTTTCAGGCATTCTTAGCTCATTTGCATTGTCATGCACCTAAAGCCGCGCGTCGCCAGGCGTCAAATTTTCATGCATTATCATGCACTTCAAGTAAACTTGCATTGTCACGCATTCCATGCAACATGCATTGTCATGCATACATCTTTTTTGTATCACGGTCTAGGAGACCTTAAATCCTCTAAAGGTGCAATTCCTTTGGTGTTTCGTGCGAAACGACTTTCGGATTGGTAAAGCCACCTTCCTGTTTTTGCAGTGAGTTCCTAGAAGACCAACTGGGACGGTGGAAACTAGAGTTCGAACGGCTTATGCCTAGAACGTAAAGGTTCGGGAGTTCCGAGACTAAAGTCTAGTTTAAATACCCAGGGGTGTATCCTCGGCTTGAAATCTGTATGGAAGCCCCATAGGTTGAGGCAGCATGTTTGCGCCTCAGTTCTGAATACTGAACCAACCTAGTATATCACCCTATTGGTAAGATAGGGAAAGCTGCAATCATAGTCGTTGCATCATGGTGCATTGTCATTATAAGTAGTGTATTGTCATGCATTTCCATCGTAGCTTGCATGCATCCATCGCATTTCCCCCAGTAGATTGCATCGTACTGCATTGTCATGCATTTTTGTAAGTATCCATTTCCCTTGCATTGTAGTTTGCATGCATCCATTGCATCATCTTCCATCTATGGCTTGCGCCTTTCCATGTTAAGCTTGGTCTGTTATGTGCCCTTACTTTTCACGTTAAAGCACAATTCTGCATGTGTACGCGCCTATTCCACGCTGGTATGTTGGTTTGAGGGTTGCGGCACCTTTTCTATGTTAGACATGGCTTGTTTGTGTACATGCCTTTCCTAGGCAAGATTTGGTTTGGCCCGCGCGCCATATCCATTGTAAATATCCATTCCATTGCATATTTGTAGATATTGCATTGTAGCTTGCATGCATCCATTGCATCATCTTCCATCTATGGCTTGCGCCTTTCCATGTTAAGCTTGGTCTGGTATGTGCCCATACTTTTCACATCGAAACGTAGTTCAGTAGACCGTTCTATGTTAGCCGCAGCTCGTATGCGTACATGCCCTTCCTAGGCAAGATTTGGTTTGGCCCGCGTGCCATATCCATTGTATCCATTTCCATTGCATTTTAGATAGCATGCATTCATTGCATCATCTGCCATCTATGGCTTGCGCTTTTCCATGTTGAGCTTGGTCTGGTATGTGCCCATACTTCTCATGTCAAAGCATAGTTCAGTAGACCGTTCTATGTTAGTCGCGGCTTGTTTGCGTACATGCCTTTCCTATGCGAGATTTGGTTTGGCTGCATGCCATATCCATTATATATATTACATTGTAGTGTAATTTTGCATCCGGCATTAGGATCATTGTTCTTTCTCTAGCAGGTCGTTACCCCACTTATGTCATCCCCCCAATACTCGTTCTTGTGCCCATCTACATTACTCATAGTTCAGTAGACCGTTTTATGGTAGACAGACTTGTTACCCCCATCAATCTATTTGACATTTGTGTGGTTTTGAACCGCTCATGATTGGATCACGATTCAATTGCTTTGCATATAGTTTGCATTTTCATACATTGTTTTGTATATATTGTATATCATTTTGCATTCATTGTCATGCATGTTGCTAACAATATCATACCTGTTAAGTTGTTTTCTTTGCAGGCACGATATTGTATGTACGGTTCATTTACCACTGGTGGAACCAGACGAACCGGACAGGTATTGTATCCTCCGAGTGAGACATATTGAGAATTGCATAATTCTCTTACATCCTTTCTGCATTGTAGTGTAGTTTGGTATATGCTAGCTTAAAACTGTCGCATGTATGCTTCGTTACAGCTTTCGTTGCATGATCATAAGTTATGCTCGGCTTCGTGCATCGTCTTGCATTTTGCCCCTGCCTTCGGGCGCATACCTTGTTTGTCTTGCATGTTTGTCCAAGTCTTAGGCCTTGTCAAAAATGGGTCGTCTCTGGGCTTTGACGTTCACTCCCGTCATTGTTATGACTTTCGAGTTCTGTCAAAAAGGGGCAACTGTAGACACCCCATTTTTGACCGTCCTCAAGACTTGGACGTCACCATTTGAACACCCGGTGATTATCCATGTTTGTGTTCGTTTGGAGTTCCCGGAGGTCTCGGCTACGCGCCTTGCCTCAGGATCTCCGAACTCGACCGTTTTCTGTCTGGTTTTGCACCAAACACTTGTGTTTTGCCTTGAAAGGGCAAGGGATGCCTTGTGAGGTCTCCCCACACATCACCGGTCGTGGCTTGAGGCCACCGGCTGCTGTTTGTGCCCATCGGCGATATATTTGGCCGACCGGCACTCTTTTTGGCCAACCGGCCATCAATTTTGTCAAAATGGCAATTTTGAGCAGCCGACTACTGTTCATCTGCTTTTGCAGATATTTTAGGACAGCTGTGTGGCATTTTGTTCCCCTCAATACACGTGTATGGAGGGATGCTCCTCTTGTAAGCTTATTGAACAAGCTTTACAAGATTATTTGCCTATAAGAGAAGGACTCTTCTCTTGGCTTTAGGGTTAGAAAAATTTTGGTTAGAAAAGTGTGGGAGAAGCTCTGGTTTTAGGGTTTGAGTTCCATACATAACCTATCTCTATATCTCTCTTGTGTGTGTTCTAGGTGTAGTTGTCCTTACTATTGCACACAAACACATAGTCTTTCACCTTCTCTTGGTTCTTGAGGGACCTGAGGCTTGTTCTTCTTTGTTCTTGGGCTGGATTGCAGCTCAAGGAGGCAACAAGATCATCTTTTGTGAAGAGGTCTACAAGGGTGAGACACTAGTCCCTTTTATCCCCATTTTTGCATAACTTGTTAGCCTATCATAGAACTGTTTTTGTGCTTGGTGTATAATACAAAAAAGTTCTTTTTTTGGGCCCTCTAAATTGTTTGTTTAGAGTGTTTTGTGGTTTGGAGGTGTTTGACCACCCTTAGGCCTTGAGAGGTCCCATTTTGTGCCATTTTTGGTGAGCACTGAGACTTTGGTGCTTGGGCCTTCTCACCACTGAAATCTTGAGGGATTTCAGTGGTGAGGATGGTGCCTTGAAGTCTCAAGAAGGAGAGAGCCACCCCCTCTCCTTGTTGTCCTTGAAAAGGACCAATTTTGGCCTCTTGAGGGAGCATCATGCTTAAGGGTTTGTTGATCATGCCATGGCTGTATTTCATGCCTATATTGCCATGATATAACGTTATTGTGTGTTGGTTTTGGTACACCATGCATGCTTAGCATACCTACCTTGTAATGCCATGTTTATGCCTTTGGTTGTAAACCCTTGTTCAAGCGTGCTTTAGGTTTGGCCTTGTGAAGGTTATATGCTTATTTTGCCATATTCAAGGTCTGTCCATAGTTGTTTGGGTCGATCTTGACATGCATTATGTGGCTCCTTTGTATTTTTGGCTTGTTGGCCTTAAGTATGTAAGTGTGTAGCATGCCATTCTTGCATGGACTTAGTGGGTTGGGATCATTTTTCATGCTATTTCAGTCCCTCTAACATGCTTGTATGCTTGCCTTAAATACCTCTTTGATGCCTTACGAGCTTGTGTTGTATGCTCCTTGAAAGTGTAGTTGTGCATGCCTTCATATTTGAGTCACTTAGATGCCATCTAAGTAGTCTTCTGGCCTTGTTTTAACATGCTAAAAATCTTTCTTTTTAGTTGTTTAATGCATGCCATGTTGGTCTTGCTAAGTGTGGTCCAATACCCCTTTAGCTTGCCTTGATACTTGGACCATTTGCATGCTAATGTTTGCTTTATTTGAGTTGGTTTGGCACCATATTCTAACATGATTTTCAGAGCTTGTGTTGCATGCTAATTATCCATGTTATGCCTCTTTTAAGTGTTGGACCATAACATGTTCATACGTGCATGTGTGTTTGGCCTCACTTCCTTAGCATTATGGCTACTATTTTGGGCCTAATTAGAGCTGCCTAATTCATGTTTAAGTCCACCCTCTATTTGGTTTGCATGTTTGCTTGCATGCTTGCATAAGTGTCTTGTATTGCCATGTTGCATCCTTAGCTTGTATGCCTAGGTTGCATTGCTTCTTGCATGCATGTCTTGTCCCTTGATTTAGTGATAGGGATTGGGCCTTTGATTGTTTGTGTGCATTGCATTACATTTGAAATCGAAGTTGCACACTTGATTCTTTAGGCCATCACGCATAAAAATGCGTGATTGGTGGTCCGAGAATCGAGGTACATCCTCCTTTGAGTCCTTAACATGATAAGGGACTTGTTTGGTGCATATATTGCTTGAATTACATTGCCATGCAAGTTCTGTCCTCTGCTGCTGTAAGTTGCAGGTTCTGCAGGCAGTTTTGGCCGACCGGCATAATATAGTGCCGACCGGCCATCCATTGGTAGCCGATGGATGCATCTTGTGCCGATGGCCATATCTAGCAGCCGGTGGTAATTCTACTCAGCCGGCGGTATTCCCCAGTGTCCAGGGAAGCAATTCAGAGACTTTGGCAGTCTTCAGAGGGGCAGAGAAGAGAAAACAGAGGCAGTCTATGCATGGCAGTGCAATTCCGAGCAAGACCGAACATGCATTGCATCGGACCCGCTTCCCGAGGACTTTACTGCTTTCCTTAGCTTAGTTAAATTTGTAAACTAATTAGGTAATTTGTAATAATTAATTAGCTCGTAGTTAATTAATTTGTATATTCTTTTGGTCCCTCCGAGCGAGGGCGAATCTGTAATAAGTGTGGGTGCGTGTGTGTGCATGTCTTCCAATCCCCACTTCTTTCTTCCCTTTTATTTACCCGCTTATGAAGGTAGATTAGGGCATGTTTAAATTAGCATACCTTATGCTATGCATGCGTGCATCCATACATTTGTCTTGCATGCACCGGGCTCAGCGCATCACTCTAACTGCATTTGTACTTCAATTCCAAATTGAATACGTCCATTAATTGAGTGCATTTCACATGCCACGTTTAGGTTATCCGAGCCTACTCTAATTGCATCCTGTATGTGTTGCATTAGTCAAATTGACATGAACTAGGACCATGCATATTTGCTAACTAGTTTATTGTTTTGGCATGGAGTACGATATAAGTATTTTCATGCTTTAGCATACCGCATGCGTGTGAGTGCTACCATGACAGCATGCTTACCATGTGGCTAATTGCTTATGTGAGATAAATTGTTTGAATGCCTGTGGGTGAAGGTTGGCTTGCCTGAGTTGGAAAAACTTGTTGAAATCCGACTTTTAGCCTACTTGAGAGTAGCAAATTTCAAAGTATTTTTCAAGACAAACGGATATGCAATGCTTATTTCCAAATTAGGCAATCTAGTCTATACTTGTTTGCTGTGCGCATAACATAGTAATTTTAAGCTAATAACCGGAATAAGAACACATAACGTTTTCAAAAACGGATATCACGGTTAGTAGAGGCTAGTCTTCGGACTGGGCGAGAGGGGGTGCTCATAGCTGACCTTCCCCAATCGTACCCAAGCTCCCGAGCCGAGGCAACTTTGGTGATGACAGACACGTGGCCTTTGGCACTGAGTCAGGGTTTCCTAAATTCCCCATTAAAAAATATTTAGGTGGCGACTCTGTATTTGGAAAAGCAGTCCATGTTTGGCACTTCTTTTTAAAATCTGTTTTTTTTTTTTTTTTTCAAAACGATTTGCCAGAGTTGGACTCTTTGGTTCAAGATTATGAACCGTGACACAAATCGAGTCCGAACTGTAGCGCGGTCCCCCACGGGCGTTGTTACAGTAAAGGATCCATTTTATTGCAAAACATTGCCAGAAATAGACTACATCACTAGATTTCAGAGTCGCCACCTAATCTTTTGGAGAAATTAGGAACGCCGTAACTCATGCTAGAGGCCACTGTCTGCCATAACCAACGTTTCTCGGCTCAGGAACATAGGTATAAGAAGAGAAGGTCATTAATTGAGCACCCCACTCACCCGATCAAAAATTAGCCTCTACTAAATCATAATATGGTTTTTTATAATCAATGTAAATCCATATTCTAATTATTAATAATGCGATGATTACTATCTGAGGTATTCAAATATAGATTATGTCAAAAATTTTGGTTATGCTCTGACTTCATGCATTTCTGAAAAGGGTTTTATCGAATAAAATTTACAGCATAAGAATCATCTACACTCTAAAATAGATAACACAATCTCTATCCACTGGCGCTCAAACAAATATCTTAAACACTTAGCCTCATGTTGTAGCAACAGGTATGATAAGGAACACACACATGTAATATGCTAAAGCTCAAAATGCTCACCTAGTACTCCAAAGCGAGTCCCAACATATACAGATATGTATAGATATGCTTGATCCTATATGCGAGTTTTTAATGCAATACACACGGAATATGCATCTAGGGGTCTGGATGCTAAGATATAGTATGAGTATCACCACAATTCATGGATTTATGCACGTATTCATCTATGAACATAGTAAATCCTATTGATGCAAATAATCTGAACTGGAATGCATGAAAAGTGGATGCAATATATAGGCATGATAAAGAAAACATGAAGCAATACCGAAATCAAGTAAAAGGGTTAGAAAGATGTGGGGTTGGAAGATTATTACAATAATTCGAATAAAAACAGCGGGGAGAGATAGATTATTACAATAATGAATCTAACAAATCATACTAAATAAAGAAAAGAAGTAAACTGGGGGTTCCAAAACTACCCAGGGAAGCATTCCCCTGAAATTGTTTGCTCTATTCTTGGAGGAGAGTGATTGGCCAGACACCAGATGAGCCGACCAAAGTAAAAAGTGGCTAACCAAATTCCTTCTCTGACTGGGAATTAGGTCAACACAAGATTTTAGGACAAAGGCCAAAGAGAGACTTTTCTAGGGGTTCTCACACCTTCTACCTCCTTTGTTAACAGGGATCACTTGGGAAGGAGATGACTGGACTATAGCCCTCAATAATAACATAAACAGATATATACAACATATACTTCGCTTAAAAAAAAATTTAAATGGATCAAAATCCAGAACAAATTGAAGCCCAAGAAATAGATAGGAACCTATATATTCTCTTTGTGAATAAGGGCAAATTAATACCCAAATCCATGCAATTAAGTGGAGAGCATAGATTAATGCATATTATTTCTTGGCGGAAGCTTTGCTTATTAAAACAAGAGATTCATCAAATTAACTGAAAACTCCTCATCTATTCATAGAACAAGGCTAAGGATTTACCTCTTAAAGATGATGAGCCTTTCTTGTTCACAAACTCCCCTTTAAGGTCCTTCAAGAGCTTCTAATAGTGTTCTTTAATGTCCAAAATCCTTTGTCTAGAGCTTAGGATCAAGCTTTAATGGAGAATTTTGTGTTAGGGTTAAAGGTGGTAGATGAGAGGCAAGGAAAAAAGTAGAGTGAGAGCTCTCAAGCCCTACTATCCCTTAGGCATGTTTTCTTTCAACTCTTGGAAAAGTGCTGGCGAGCTCCATATATAGAGCTCAAGTCAGAAATATCTGAGATATTTGTGGTAGGTAAGCAAAAAAAACTAAAATTTTTAAAATGCTCTATACCCAGAACATTCAACCACCGAAGCTTCTTGGTCATCGGCCTAGTGCTTTTGTGTCCAGCCATCAATTGGTGTCAGGCTAGCCAGCGGTCTCAACATGGTGCCATCCTAAAACTCCTCCCTTGTATCCTCATGGACCAAGTTAACTATTTTTCTTCTGTTTACCCAATCAGTTAATATAAGAGTCAATTTCCTATATTGTTTCCTTTTATGTCCAAACATGCCGATCGGATAGCCTTAGCTATATACAAGTTAGATGATGAAGTCGATCATTGGTGGGCATTGATGAAGGGTACTTGCAATACTATTGCCACAACTTGGGAGCAATTCAAGGAACTGTGTTTGAGAAAGTACTTCTTTAGACAAGAATCCTAGAATTCCAAAAGTTAGAGCAATGCAACATGACTGTAGCGTAGTATTCTACAAAATTTGAGAAGTTGGCCTACTATGCTACTTGATACGTAGTGAATGATGAGGAAAAGGTAAAAAAGTTCGAGTAAGGCCTAGACCCAATGATTAGTGGAAGAGTCTTACCACAGCGACTTCACACGTACGCCAAGGTAGTAGACACAACTTTAGACTTTGAATGTGAAGTGGCTAACCCGAAAAAGATCTGGAACAAGAGAAAAGAGAGTTAATCATTTGTGGGAACCCAGAAAAACCATAAGGGAAACACGACACAAAAACGTTATTCCAAGCTGCCACCACAACAGCCACAACAACAAAATCTAAATGAGAGTT
Organism: Camellia lanceoleosa; assembly: GCA_025200525.1. NCBI lineage: Eukaryota > Viridiplantae > Streptophyta > Magnoliopsida > Ericales > Theaceae > Camellia > Camellia lanceoleosa. Next base: position 88,372,349 of record CM045765.1, read on the forward strand.
TCCATGAAGGACCAATTTGGCTGATTCAATGCTATCATTGTCAACAAATGAGGTATAGGAGGCATGAATGTCCCCAACTGATTAGAAATCAAGGAGAGTGCTCAAGTGCAAATACGCGTGCTACCGGCGGGTAGCAACCATAGGTAACTAAGCTAGGAACTACTAGGCAATAAAATTTTAAGACAGATTGGGACTTTGGAAAGGTCACCAACCAGAGACCAACCGGCAGAGTATTCACAAACGAGAACAAGATCTCACCATGCCATATCCAAAGTACAAGCAATACGTCGCATATGGACTCAAAGAACTGCAATACGAGCATGGCAAACCTAGGAAAAGTATAACTAGGATAATAGTCAGAACTTTTTTAACCTTATGTAATCCAAGCGTAAATGATGTAAATCCTCTTTAATTAATCAAATATTAGTGTTTGAACACTCAAATAATTGTTTTCTTTATTGTGCTCTTTCATATCCGTAGTTTATAGAACTTGTAAGCAACCCATAGAAAATGTTTGTGCGTTTGATTTCTAAGACACGAAGATACCTGTAACACTTGTATCCTTTAATCTATTAGAGGGTGTATGTAACTCCTTTATTTTCTTTTAGGAGTCTTTGGAGTTATTGTATCTTGGTTTTGGAGGAGTACAATTCGATTTAAACAAGTTGGGATTGTTAGTTCACGCTTGTTTACATTGAAAAGTTCTTTGGAAATTTGGAAAATTTGTTTTAGGGTCGACCCTTGCCTTCCTAGGGGTCGACACCACCTTGTTGCCTTGCTTTTAGTGCCTCTACTGGTTTTTGGTGTCAACACCTGAGTCCCTAGGGTCGACTTTTCATTGTTGTCTTGTTCTAGGTTGCAGTCTGAAATATAGGGTCGACACCTTCGGTTGAAAGGGTCGACCTTGTCTGCTGCACACATTAGTGTCTCAGCATTTCTTCGTAAGGGTCAATGCCTCTGTCCTAAGGGTCGATCCCTATGTGTAATTTTTAGATTTTTGGGCCTGTTTGGGCCCTCCTTTTTGGGAGTTTTTGAATTGTTCTTTTTATTTGACTTTGGGGCTATTGTTCTATTATTACCTTACTGCTGTAAATAGGCTCCAAACATGTATTCATTTCACTTTTTCTCCTCTTTTCTCTCTCTACATCGTGAGCTTCTCTTCTTTCTCTCTCAACTCAAACTTTTCATTTAGATCTTTAGATCTACTCACCTAGAGTGATCTTTTCACCTTGGTCCTTTGAGAAAGATTGTACATCTCCTCGAGGGCTTCCTTTGATCCAAGAGTTTCGTTGTTTCGTCACCGGTGATTTTTGAGTTGTCATCTCTTTGCTTCAAGAGGTAGAGATTTCTAGCTCTCCTTCAATACCATCATTTGTAGATAGATCTGTGGTATTTTCTTTATATAAACACAAAAGTTATATTTTTAAGCATATCATGAATAAATCATGAGACTGGGGGTTTAGGGTTTGAAGAGTTGGGGTTTACTTGTTGGGTTATGATTTTGGGTCATGAGTTTGGGTGTATAAGCAATAGAAGGGTTGGAATAAGAAGTGTTTTTGTGAAAAGCTTTAATTTCTCTTAAAAATCTCAGTTTGGCTCTTGAAGATAGTTGATAGTTTTATTCAAATTGAAAGTAGACTCATGAAGCTGAGGTATTAAATTACATAGGTACAAGTTTAATTGAAATTTTGAAGAGTTTAAAAATTTATGTAAGAGTTGCGATTGAACTCTTAATATTTGATATTTTAAATTATGTTATAATATGAAACCAAACTTAGGAAAAGAAATTACTAATGGTATAGATGATATGAGCTTTGTGATGAAATGATGATGTGGAGGTTTACGAGTTGTATTGAATTATGCCGAATTGTATTGGATGGTGTTGAAATAGTTGTATTGAATTTTGTTTTGTCATGTTGAATTGTATTGAGTTATGTTAAATTATGTTGAGTTCAGTTGGGCTATGTTGTGTTGAGTTGAGTTGTGTTCTGTTGAGTTTGGTTGAGTTGTGTTGTGTGGAGTTGAGTTGAGTTGTGTTGTGGTTGGTACCCGCGCGGGAGATGAAAATGTTTTTGGGGGCCCACGTCCCGCTGTATAATAGCTGGCAAATGTGGGGTGGTTTTGAATTAAAGGTGCTCAACTGCCTTGTCTAGGCTTATCACTGGACGAATGTGGAAAAAATGTTTTGGGGTGTCCACACAGTCCCGCCGTATAATAGCTGGCAAAAGTGAAACAATGCTTTTGGGTGTCTACACTGTCCCGCCGTATAATAGCTGGCAAAAGTGAAAAAACGAATGGTTTTGAAATTGTTTTTGGGTGCCCACTTCCTGCTGTATAGTAGCCGGCACATGTGGGGATGGTTTTAAAGTTGAAAATGTTTTTGTGGGTCCATGTTGTGCTGTATGACAGCCGGCAAATGTGGAAAAGCATGATTTTTTGGAAAAATGTGGTTTTTGAGACAATGGTTTTTGGAAGTTCACTTTCCGGCACATAATAGCCAACAAAAGGTGGAGGGTGTTATGAATACCGTATCAAGTCGGAAAAAGGTGGACTGTGTTGTGAAATGCGTTGAATCGGTGATGATATGTGTGACTTGTGATGAACTTATGAAATTACAATTGGTATGGAAAGGGGAATGCATATAGAAATTATTTGAAAAGAATGGAAAAGGAAATAGTAACTGGATAAAGGGGTTGGTGATAATGAATTCACCGGGTTGTTTGCAACTATAAGGAAAGATTAAGAGGTTTGTTTTGTAATTAATGAAGAAATTGAATTATAAGGGTTTATTATCCTTGTGATATGTTGGATTATAATTGATAATGCAAATGTGGATATGATGTAACTGTTAGACAAGTAGGAGTTAAGTGTAGAAGAACTGTTATTGAATATAAAAGAGATTTGGATTTCTACGTTAAACAGTTATCGCAAAAAGAATAGATCGGTGGGAATGGAGTGTATGAGGGCTATTTTGAGTATTAAGGGAACTTGAACTTGAGGTTATGGTGTTATAATAGATGTAATTAGTAAGAAAGGAAAATAAAAATTAAATGAGGAATATCTTGGAATTGGTTAATAAATTTAAAATGATGTTGTTCCTTAAATATATTTGTTTTCCAAAAGGATTTATGACTTTCTGATGATAAGGGTTAATTTTTATGGCTGAAGGTTTTCTTTAAATGTTCAAATAAATTTTGAGAAAAAGGTACTCTACGTATGATATTTTGAAATTACAAAACATCACCTTACTATATGGTATCATCCTGCATGCATGATCATTTTTATCTATGTATTAGTTATTGTTGTGGAACTACGAGATTCCTACTGGACAATTTTGCTCATCCCTTGTTGTGTCATTTTTCTTATAGGAAGAGAAGTCAGATTGATTGGTTGGAGGGTTAGGAAGTTCATGTATCTTTTATGTGTAATTTCACAGTAGATTTGAAAGAAATAAATTTTGTACATTGACGTTTGTAATTATTTATTTGTAACTCCGTAGTGGAAGCTTGACATGCATTATTATTATTGTTGTATTCATTGAGAGAGAGAACAAGTGTTATTATGTTTTTCTTACTCAAGAGTAATAGATATTTCTTCGAAAAAAAAAATGGACCTAAACTAAAGGTTTTTGGTAATGTTTTCGAGTAATTTAAAAATCAGGGCGTGACAACTTGGTATCAAAGCTAACCAGGTTTGAAAACCTGGAGCTCATGGGAAGTGGTTTTTACCACAATGGGTTGGCTTCACTTGGTGAGTACGTTTATATGTAGGAAATAGAAGGTGTAGGACATTATGTGTTGCATTGTGTGAGCATGGGTTGAGCTTCATGGATAGTGCTCGCAGCCGACTAACTTGCTTTGAGATCTCATTGGAAACGCGTCTGATCAGGGTGGTTTCTAATGGGAGTTCCTTGGAAGTTCCAGGGCAAGTGGTTATCCATGTAGACTTGACTCGATTATGTGGTTTGTTGCTTAAAATTTGTTTATGTGTTGTGTGATTATATGTTAGGTTGGTTTCTTGTTTTGGCAGGAAGAGTAAGTGTTTCAGGAAATGGCTAGAGTTCGGTCGATTGATATTAAATGTTATTGAGATAATAAGAGTTGTAAGGGAGTATAGTTGAGATGAGGAGAAATCTTAGGATGTTGTGTGTAGACGTGCCGGAATGTCCCGGCTCCGCGCGCAAGATTGGCGCGAAATCCATTTTCGTTCATTAGGCTGCTACAGTTCAGACTCAAATGTCACGGTTCATAATCTAATCTCGCAAAGTGCAATGCGAGACCGATAAATCACCAAAGAGTCCAAATTCGGTAAATCGTTTTGGAAAATTGATTTTAATAAAGAAGTGCCAAACATGGACTGCTTTGCCAGATACAGAGTTGCCACCTAAATATTTTATTTTGGGGGAATTTAGGAAACCATGACTCGTGCCTAAGGCCACATGTCCGTCATCAGTAAAGTTGTCTCGGCTCGGGAACTTTGGTACGAGAGGGGAAGGTCATGCAATGAGCACCCCCGCTCGCCCCATCAAAGATCGGCTTGTACTAAGCATGATATCTTGTTTTTGAAAACACACGTGTTCTTATTTCGGTTATTAAACCTAGAATTACTATGTGATGCGCACAACACACAAGTATAGACTAGATTGTCTAAGTTGGAACAAAACATCTCATATTTGTTTGTTTGAAAATGGTTTGAAGGTGCTACTCGCAAGTAGGCTAAGACATGGATTTTGCCACCCTCAAGTGGTCTTAAAACTCGCATTTCGATGAATTATTCCAGTTCAAGTAATCCAACCTTCACCCACAGGCATTCAGGCAGTTATATCACATAAACAGTTAGCCTTATGGCAAGCATGCTATCATGGCAACACTCACACTCATGCAAGATGCTAAAGCATAAACACTTACAGTGTACTCCAAGGCAAAACAGAGAACTAGTTAGAAATCATGCATGATCCTAGTTCATGTTAAGATGGCTAATACAACACATGCAAAAATGCAACTAAGAAATAGGCTTGGTTATTCTAAGATGGCATATGAGATGCAACTTGATAACATGCTGTTGAACACGTATTCAAGTAAATGTATTGAAATACAATGCATTTAGTATGATGTGTCGAACCCGGTGCATGTAAGACAGATGACTGAATGCAAACATGCAAGCATAAGGATGCTAATGAAAATATGACCTAGAACTAACCATCGTAAGCAGTTAAGTAAAAGGGAGAAAGACATGGAATTGGAAGATATTCACACACTCACGCACACTTATTACAAAAATTCTCCCTCTTGACGGAGGGTTCGAATGAATAATACAAGCTAGCTACGCTAAGCTATTCTAACTAATTATTACACAACACAAATTGAATATTAGCTAAGCTAAGCTAACTAAGAATTTACAACAATGAATTAAATTAGCTAACACATTAACCAATTAATTACAAATTAACTAACTATATAAAGCAGTTAAAACGGCCTCGAGAAGAGGGGCATATGCATGCTCGATCGACTTCGCTCGGAAATCCGTTACCATGCCTCATGTTGCCTCTGTTTGCACTGTTCTGCACCTCTAAAAATTATGCCAACTTCTGTGATGCTTCTGATCTACCTCATGGACACTCTGAGAGGTCATCGGCCAAGAGGGGTGGCCATCGGCCAGTGTATAATGGTCATTGACCAATTTTGAGACTATTGGCCAAATATTTGTAGCCGATCGGCAGACAAAGTAGTCGATCGGCCACTGCTTCCTGCAAACTTTCCTTTTTGCTGCAACAGAGCACAAATAGATGCATGGTAATGTATTTGCAAGAAAATGTGTGTGCCACCACTCCTTATCATGTCTAAGACTCAAAGGAGTATAGTGCTCGGCCCTCTAGATTTCAGTGGTGAGAAGGTCAAAACAAGATGGTTCCAAAGCTCAAAAACAAAGGCACAAAACAAGGCCTAAGAGGGGGTAGACAACCCCTAACCAAAAAGTGACCTTAAACAATCATCTCAAGCACACAAAATCAGAACTTTTTACAGTTTAGAGTTAAGCTTAAAACAATATGCAAGTAGGTCCAAAAGCTTAACCCAAAATGGGGGATTAAAATGTGGTTAACTCACTCCTGAAGAACACCTTCAAGAACACAAACCCAGCACTCTTCTCTGATCAAAACCAGTCCAAGAACTCCACAACCAACTCCTAAGGACCTCAGCAACCAAAGGATGGTGTATTGCTAGGTGTTTGTGTGCAATAGTGTGAAGATATTACACTTTTGGGCACAAACCAAGGCTAAGCAAGAGAGAGAGGTAAAATATAGAGACAGATAGATATATATCACTTCTATATCAACTTTCTGAACCTTTGGAAAGGGAGGAGAGGCTCCCTTCTTATAGGATTTCAATTCTCAAGCTTGTTGAACAAGCTTGAGTCTTGAAACAGATCCCTCCATACACGTGTATGGAGGATGAGAATTGTGCCCACCAGCTGTCACAACTGGCAGAAAATATCTGCAAAAAGCAAGTGGAAAGGTCTCGGCTCAAAAATATGTTCGATCGACCAAAAAGAGTGCCGATCAGCCACCACTTTTGGCCGATGGCAAGAAAACAAGGCCAATGGCACCATGCCTTGGCCGATGGGTTGAGGGCATGGCCAACAAGCCACCCTCTTCCCTCAAAAGCAAAACCACAAGTCCTTGGTCCACAACTAAGCAGCACAAAATAGACAACTTGAGAGATCCTAAGGCAAGGCGCGCAGCCGAGACCTTTGGGAACTCAAAACAAACATGGGCATGGATGATCATCGAGTGTTCGAACGGCGACGTGCAAGTCTTGAGGACGGTGAAAAATGGGGTTTCTACAGTTGCCCCTCTTTGACAGAACTCAAAAGTCATAAGATGACAGGAGTGAATGTCAAAGTCCAGAGACGTCCCATTTTCGACGAGGCCGAAGACTTGGACAAACATACAAGATAACAAAGATCAGGGGAAAAATGCAAGTGAAATGCACGATACTGAGCATAACCTGTGATCATGCAAAGAGAGCTATAATGAAGCATAACATGCAACAGTTTAAGCAAGCGAATAAGAATCAAACTACATTTCATGTAGAAAGGACGTAAGAAAATTATGCAATTCTCACTACGCCTCACGCGGAGAAGTCTAAAAGCGACTACCGAGGAAACCCGAAGTCTCAAACACAACATCTCTCAACGTAGCACGCGTAAGAGAGGAAAGGAGTAACAATTCTCGGCGTATGTGGACGCGCCCCGAGGGCCTTGCTTACCACAGTTCAGACTCAAATGTCACAGTTCTTAATCTGATCTCACAATGTGTAATGTGAGATTGATAAATCACCAAAGAGTCCAAATCCGGCAAATCGTTTTGGAAAACTGATTTTTGTAAAGAAGTGCCAAACATGGACTGCTTTGCCAGATACAGAGTTGCCACCTAAATATTTTATTTTGGGGGAATTTAGGAAACCCTAACTCGTTGCCTAAGGCCACGTGTCCGTCATCACCAAAGTTGCCTCGGCTCGAGAACTTGGGTACGATTGGGGAAGGTCATCTATGAGCACCCCCACTCGCCCGATCAAAGATCGGCCTGTACTAAACATGATATCTTGTTTTTGGAAACACATGCGTTCTTATTCCGATTAATTAGCTAGAATTACTATGTGATGTGCACAACACACAAGTATAGACTACATCGCCTCATTTGGAACAGAGCATCGCATATCCGTTTGTTTGGAAATGGTTTGAAGTTTGCTACTCGCAAGTAGGCGAAAACACGGATTTCAATGAATTGTTCTAATTCAAGTAATCCAACCTTCACCCACAGGCATTCAGACAGTTTTATCACATAAGCAATTAGCCTCATGGCAAGCATGCCGTCATATTAACACTCACATACATGCAAGATGCTAAAGCATAAACACTCACAGTGTACTCCTAGCCAAAACAAAGAACATGTTAGTAGTCAAATGCATGATCCAAGTCCATGTTAAGATGGCTAATGCATCGCATACAAAATGCAACTAGAATAGGCTCGGCTAGTCTAAAATGGCATGTGAGATGCGACAATTCGATACATGTATTCAACTTAGAATTGAAATACAATGCAGTTAGTATGATGCGCCGAGCCCGGTGCATGTAATACAGATGAATGATGCAATCATGCATAGCATAAGGATGCTAATTGAAACGTGCCTTTGAACTAACCATTGTAAGCGGTTAAGTAAAAGGGAGAAAGAAGTGGAGGTTAGAAGACATACATCACACACACGCACGCTTATTACACAATTGCGTCCTCTCGGCAGAGGGATCGAAAGAATAATACAAATCAACTAATTAACTAACTAAAAAACCACATAACTAATTAAACAAATTAATTAAGCTATGAAAACAGTAAAGAGGCCTCAGAAAGAGGGACAAATGCATTCATGCTCAACTCCGCTCGGAAATCTATTGCCATGCTCATGCTGTCTCTGTTTACACTACTCTGCATCTTTGAAAACTGTGCAAGTCTCGAGGATGCTTCTGAATCACCTTCTAGGTGTTGTGAGAGGCCATTGGCCAAGTGTAAATGCCATCAGCCATGGGATGAAGGTCATCGACCAGAAATGAGGCTCTCGGCCAAATATAGTTAGCCAACCGACACTGAAGATGGCCAGCCGGCCATCTCTTCCTGCAGAATGCTATTTTGCTACAGCAGAGGACAAACAGAGCATGGCAATGCATTTTCAAGACAATGTATGCACAACCACCATCCCTATCATGTCATGAGCTCAAGGGAGTATGGTTCTCGACCCTCGGACCATCAATTGCGCATTTCAATGCATGGTGGCCAAAGGTGCCGAATGTGCAATTCAATATGGAATGAAATGTACATAACACATAATGGGCCTCCAAAACTTTATCATGATTGATCAAGAGGCAAAGGATGCATGCATGCAAGCAGGACTAATACAACATGAGCATGTGAATGACAATGCCATACAAGGCTAATGGTAACAAGCATGCCAAATGCAATGCAACTTAGACAAGCATGCAAAATGCAACATGGACATTTCAAGCATGCAAGGCAAACATGTGACAACGTGTAAAGGGACAAGATATGCAAACATGCAAAGCTACTTAACAAAAGCATGCCAAATGCAATACCACCTAAACATGCAACAACATGTTATGGATTAAGTATTCAACAAGGCACAAGTGAACTAGCATGTTACAACATGCAATTTACCAAATATGCAACAAGCATGTGACAACATGCAAAGCAAGCATGCAACAACATGCGAGTAATGGACTTAAACCAAAATGGAAAGCTCTCAAATAGGTCCAATTCAGTAGCCAAAGTGATGAAACAAAAGGCATGAAATACACATACAAACTTGCACATGTAATGGCCCATCACCTAGGCATAAAAGGGCAACTTTCAAGAACACTTAAAAGGGGATAAAGCATGCAAGTGTGACAATACTACGAGCTCTTAAATGATGCGAGGGATGATGCCAAATCAACCAAATAATCATAAGCATAGTGTGCATGAGGCTTAAAGCTTAAGACTAGTAAAGGGACTTCAGCCAAAGCTATGCAAAACAAGGAGCATATGACAAGTATAACCCACAATAGTCCCAAGGCATGCCAAAGTAAGCCTAAAACATGCAATGACCAAAGCCAAAACAAGCTAAAACAAAGGGGCAAAAACATGAGACATGCAAGGCTACCAAAGAGGTGTTACACTACACCTAAGACAACCAAACATGGCAAGTTTTAAGCAAATGAAAATAGAGATATGGCATGCCAAAATGTGCCCAAAACACCCACTTAGATGACATCCCAAATGCCTAAGCATGTTGACATACACGATGACGCATTCATGAAGCATAAGACACTAACTCTTTAAGGCAATAAAGGAGTCATAAGTGCAAGCATATGAGCATGGAATAAGGACTGAAATAACATTACAAGTGATGCCAAACCACTGAAATGACCCCAAATAGAGCATGCTAATGACTTGGACACTTACAGCTAACAAGCTATAATACATGGTAGCTATACAAAACAATGCAAGCATGACCAAGAGGACCAAAATCAGAGCTTAAAAATGTCTCAACATAGCTAAAAGTTTCATGGAGTTGAACCGAAATCATGCTAAAAAGACATGTTACAACATGGTGCATGTTAAGGCAAATCATGGGATTAGAAGACAAGTACACAAAGCATCCACGGTATGTCTAAACCAAGTCAAAAAAGTTCTATATGATGGCAAAACAAAGCCTAATATATACTAAAATGAAGCTAAAACAAGCTAAACAAACATGATACTAACATAAGCCATTTATGCAAGCATGAAAGATGACAAGGAGAGGGGATGACCCTCTCCTATTTAAGACACCAAAACCACCTCTCCACCACTGAAAATCCTCTGGATTTCAGTGGTAGAGAGGCCATGCAAAGCTAAAAGCAAGGGCCAAAAGGGATGGCCTAGAACAAGGCCTAAAAGAGGGGAAGCAACCCCAAACCTCAAAATGACCTTAAACAAAGTTCTAAAGTAAGTAAAAACAGAAATTTTATCAGTTATAAGCTAAGCTCAAAACAATAAGCAAGAAGGGTTAAAAGCTTAAGCACGAAAGGGGTATCTAAAGCAAGTTTGTTCACCCTTGTAGAACTTTTCCAAGAACAAGGCTCCAGTAGGTTCCTCTGACCAAAACCAGTCCAATAACTCTGAAATCAACCTCAATGGACCTCAGCTCCAAGAGGGTGGTGTTCTAGTGTGTGTTTGTGTACAATAGTAAGACAAAACAACACTTTAGGGCACAAAAAAGGATCAAACAAGGGAGTATAGATACAAAACTATATCTAACTCTCCTAACCTAATTTTTCTGAACCCTAGAGGAGGGAGGAGGGGCTCCCTCTTTATAGAAGTTCAAATTCTAAAGCTTCCAAGAGAATCTAGGCAAAGGGCAAATCCCTCCATACACGTATATGGAGGGGGTGAATTGTGGATGCCAGCTGCACCAGCTGGCACAAAATATCTACATAAAGCAGATGAACAGGGTTCGGCCACCAAAAATGGCCGATCGACCAACATAAGTGCCGGCCGACCAAATATAGTGCCGATCGTCCAACACTCTTGGCCGATGGCAAGAAAAATGGGCCAATGGCATCATGCCTAAGCCGGTGGGTTGAAGGGATGGCAAACAAGCCACCCTCTTCCCTTAGAAACAAAAACACAAGTGTCTGGTCCACAATAAGCACAAAACAGACAAGTTGAGAGATCTTGAGGTAAGGCGCGTAGCCGAGACCTCCGAGAACTCAAAATGAACACGAGCATGGATGATCATCGAGTGTTCAAACGATGACGTCCAAGTCTTGAGGACGGTCAAAAATGGGGTGTCTACAGTTGCCCCTCTTTGACAGAACTCGAAAGTCACAAAGTGATGGGAGTGAATGTCAAAACCCAGAAACGACCCATTTTTGACAAGGCCGAAGACTTAGACAAGCATGCAAGATAGCAAGATATGTGCCCAAAGGCAGGGGCAAGATGCAAGTTACATGCATGATGCCGTTCATAACTTACGATCAAGCAAAGAGAGTTGTAATGAAGCATTTATGCAAAACAAATGCAACAATTTAAGCAAGCAAATAAGAGATAACGATCCTACACATTCCAACAGAAAGGGTGTAAGAAAATTATGCAATTCTCATTGCGCCTTACGCGGAGAAGATTAAAGGTGACTATCGAGGACACCTGGAGTCTCAAACACAACATCTCTCAACGTATCATACGCAAGAGCGGCAATGAGTACCTCTCAGCATGGCATACGCATGAGAGGAAATGAGAGCATCTCTCGGCGTGGCACACGCGTGAGGGAAAAGAGAGCAATAAAGCACGATGCACATAACAGTGCGAATACGTTCAAACGCGGCACGCAAGTGGAGAAAGGTTGCGTCCAAATGCGGTACACGAGTGGAGAAGCGGGGGTATGTCCAAACGCAGCACGCGAGTGGAGAAGGGATACGTCCAAACGCGGCACGCAAGTGGAGAAAGGGTTTACGTCCAAACACGGCCCGCGAGTGGAGAAGGGTTACGTCCAAACGTGGCACGCGAGTGGAGAAGGGGATACGTCCAAACGCGGCACGCAAATGGAGAAGAGGATAAGTCCAAACGCGGCACGCGAGTGGAGAAGGATTACGTTCAAACGCGGCCCGCGAATGGAGAAGGGTTACGTCCAAACGCGGTACGCGAGTGGAGAAGGGATTACGTCCAAACACAGCACACGAGTGGAGAAGGGATTACGTCCAAATGCGGCACGCGAGTGGAGAAGGGGATACATCGAAACGCAGCACCCGAGTGGAGAAGGGGATACGTCCAAACGCGGCACGCGAGTGGAGAAGGGGATACGTCCAAATGCAGCACACGAATGGAGAAGGGGATACGTCCAAACGCAGCACGCGAATGGGGAAGGGGGGATACGTCCAAACGCGGCACGCGAATGGAGAAAGGGATACGTCCAAATGCGGCACGCGAATCGAGAAGGGGATACGTCCAAACGCAGCACGCAAGTGGAGAAGGGGATACGTCCAAACGTGGCACGCGAGTGGAGAAGGGATTACGTCCAAACGCGGCACGCAAGTGGAGAAGGGGTTACGTCCAAACGCGGCACGCGAGTGGAGAAGGGGATATGTCCAAATGCGGCACGCGAGTGGAGAAGGGGTTACTTCCGAACGCGGCACCCGAATGGAGAAGGGTTACGTCCAAACGCAGCACGCGAGTGGAGAAGGGAATACGTCCAAACTGGGCACGCGAATGGAGAAGGGGATTCATCCAAACGCGGCATGCGAATGGAGAAGGGGGGATACATCCAAACGCGGCACGCAAGTGGAGAAGGGGATATGTCCAAACGCGGCATGCGAGTGGAGAGGGGGTTACATCCAAACACAGCATACGAGTGGAGAAGGGGATACGTCCAAACGCGACACGCGAATGGAGAAGGGTATACGTTCAAACGCGGCACGTGAATGGAGAAGGGATTAGTCAAACTAAACCAAAGCTTCTCTTGAATGAACCGTACACACAATACCGTGCCTGGTTTCACCATCTTCAAATGAACCGTACATACAATATCATGCCTGCAAAAGAAAGAGACTTAACAGGTACAATTTTGTTAGAAACATGCATAACAATGCAATTTAAAACTGTGTAACAACGCGAGTAAAGCGTGCATAGCAATGTAAATAACGAACATAACAACGCAAGTTAAGGGTATGCGAAACAACGTGATTTAGATAAGTTTGTAAAACAATGCAAGTTAGATGAGTTTGCAAAACAATGCAGGTTAGAGGGGTGCAAGACAATGCACATAATCGAACAAAACAATGCCAGTTATAGGGAATGCAAGACAATGTGAATGAAAGATGCATGAAGATGCAAGTTGTTGAAGTGCATGACAATCCAAATGAACTGAAATGCATGACAATGCAAGTTGTTGAAATGCAAGACAATGCAAATGAAAGATGCATGACAATGCACGTTGTTGAAATGCATGACAATGCAAATGAAAGATGCATGACAATACAAGTTGCGTACGCTACAACACATGTAGTACATGCATAACGATACAAGCTATGTATGATTATCATAAGCGAGACAAAACATTGTAATGCAACGCATCTAAAGCAGTTATTGAATCTCACAAGATACAAAAGGATACGAAAAAGGATACACCTTGCGCGTACCGAACATCGCATTTGGAAGACACGATTCGAGGTCAACACAAAGGTCGATTGAGCTTCAAAGATGTACTTTCTTGCCCTACCTTGAGTAATGAAGGTTCCAAACCACATAACATCGCATTTGGAAGACATGATTCGAGGTCAACACGAAGGTCGATTGAGCTTCAAAGATGTACTTTCTTGCACTACCTTGAGTAATGAAGGTTCCAAACCACATAACTGACCCAACCAAGGGTGTGGGAGGTTCACTAACCACCAGGGGAGGCCACCGACCATCAATCGGCCATGAAATAAGCTCATCGGCCAACTATTTAGCTGATCGGCTAACAATTTGGCCGACCGGCCATAAATGGCAATGTCGGGGCAGTTTTATCCTTTGGCCACGGCTCTTTAAATATAAGGTTCCAAACCTTATGTTTCCACTTCACCCTAGCTCGAAAATCCCTCATCTCTTTCCCTAAGTGATTTTTCTTCCTTCGATCCGTGTTTTTCTCTTGTTTTCGACACTTTTCCATCATTCGATTCGCAAAACTCTCCCCATTTCGCACACTTTAAACCGAACAAATCTTGGTTTCGGTGCCCTTTTCTTGGTTTCCACCGTTTGGGGTTTGTTTTCCCCAAGTCATACCTCGATCTTCGTGCTTTTCCCGCACCCCAACATTTCCTCCCATTTTTCATCCTCTCGGGGTTGACTTTTTGGTTGACCTTTCGCATTCTTGCCCATTTTTCACATTCTCGGCCATTTTCACGCTCCTTTTGAGATGGCGAACGACATTCCACGTGGTGGGACTCCCCCGAAGATGGACATGGATCCTGAGGTCGAGCTCCTACCTCTTCGCATCTGGCCGTTCGATCCGGCGACTTATAGGCCGGCGATACATGTGTTGCCTTCCGATGGCATCCACAACTTCAGGAGCTATGTGCGGGGTGCGCCACTAGAGCTTTTGTTGCGCAAGCCAAAGTCACATCTGTCCTACAGTGCTTCTGAGGTACACTCTTCCCCTGTTTCATTTTCTGCAATGTAGAACACATAACTGCAATGGTTGATTCTATTCTTTAACTACTTAACCTAGATACACTGATACATCACATGATGTAGTTCACTGTGAGCACACCCACACCCGATATCTGTTTGAATCTAAACACGTGCACACACGCTGCATTCTTAACTGAACAATTCAAACACACTAATACATCATATGCTGTAGTTCACTGTGAGAGTGCCCACACCCAATATCTGTTTGAATCTGAACACGTGCACACACGCTGCATTCTTAACTGAACAATTCAAACACACTGATACATCATATGCTGTAGTTCACTGTGAGAATGCCCATACCCAATATCTGTGCAGACTCTGACACATGCACACACATTGCATTTTCATCAATTCTCGAGATTCAACATCAGATTTGTAACATCGCCGCGAATCGCTTGTTTTGATCACAGGGATATTCTCATGCCTTTCGGGGGTATGGGAACACGGCCCCCAAGGTTAGTACATGGAGCTACCCGACGTGGTCCATCATATTGTCGACCGAGCCGGCTTTGGGACTTTCTGCATGGGACTCTCGCGCCTCACTACAAGCAGGCCCCTTCTTGCTGCTTTGGTGGAGAGGTGGTGGGACACCACCGACTTATTCCACCTTTCTGCCACCGGGGAGATGACGATGACTCCCTTTGACTTCTCCATGCTCACAGGCATCGGAGTGGGGGGTGATTCCATCCCCTTTGACACAGATATGGACGAGTGGAACGCCGCTCAGCAATACTTGCTTGGCACTCAGCCATCTCTTGCCCAGGCAGGATTTGTGAGGTACTCATGGTTCGAGGATCACTTCCGGATCCAAGCGCCTACTACTCGGGAGGAGGAGAAGCAGTATGCTTGTGGCTTCATCATGTTCCTGATGGGGACCACGCTCTTCGCCAACCGGGCGAACACTGTCGCCCTTTACCTACTGAGTGCGCTAGTGGATGTGACCAGGATCCGCGACTATGACTGGGGTGGCGCCGGCTTGGCCACTCTTTATGGGTATATGAGCTCATCCTCCCGCCACAGCAGGCAATTGCTTGGAGGCTACTGGCGAGCCTGGGAGGTACACGTTCTCTTTTCTGTCTTTTCAATTCTGTTGTACATTATCTGTATGCCACACACACTGTACATATGCAATCTGCTTTACACCGGTTGCACATTACACACACCGCACAATATCCTACACATACTGTACTCTGCTTTATCTGTATACTTGCTTTACTTGATAAGCATACTCATATCTGCTCTGTTACATTATATAGTTGTGGGTGTATGCCTACTTCCCTGGGCTTGCCCAAGTGCCAGATGAGGAGATCCCTCTCGGTGTTCCGCTTTCTCATCGCTTTGACGTGAGATGCGAGCAGAGGCCACGGGAGTCCTTCATGTTCTTTCGCCGCTACTTTGACACCATCACCGCAGCCGAGGTATGTCAAACATTACAGTTTATTTAAGCTTCGATTTATATTGTACTCTCAATATCAGTAGATAACAAACTATGTTTTATTTGCGAATCACTGGCGACCTTGGGCCCCAACGCACGATGCGCTTCGGGAGCGGATGCTTGCTCGAGAGACCGCCTTCAGCTTCTACCGGAGGGCCCAAATTGGCATGGTATTTTGGGAGCGCTTCCTCTGGCAAACCTTGGGCGTGCCCGAGGAGACAGTTCTAGCACCTCCTCCTACCCACACGAGGCACACTGAGAGGTACACCTTGGAGGAGATGAGAGACTACACAGTTGGCTGGAGCTATGAGCGCTTCAGGGACGAGGGTGACTACGCCGAGTACATTCAGGCTTATATCATGTGGCCTTTGACTGGTGCTCGTCGAGCTAAGCGAGAGAGGCCAGCAGCGCCAGCAGCAGGAGCAGGGGCATCGAGGGCACCTTCGGCCCGAGGCACGAGTGGTTCCCGAAGGGGACAGGGAGTTAGATGGCCAGAGCTGCCTATGATGATCACATGCCGAGGGCAGGGTGGGGAGACTTCTCAAATTCCCTTCGCTCCTCCTCCAGCTGATCATGAGCTTGTCGGAGTCTATGGCTCGACCCCGGAATGCACTGCTAAACTTTGCATTCTGTACAGTCATTTCAATTCATTTGATATCCCACAGAATACTAATGACTTCAACACTTTTGCAGGCTTCCGTCAAGTACACTCGCCAGTCCCTAGAGTTGACTGCCTCAACGGTAGGGATTTTGCAGCGGTGCATCGACTTGTTGACCATCTACAATATCCCGGTAAGTTCTTTCAACTACAGTTTCAAACTCTGCCCAATCGGTTTCATACATAATCTGATGCATCACACTATCCACACAGCACTTGACACACAAAGACTCAAGATTGATATTAATCAGAATCAACATATCGCTTCACAAATACGTTCACGCCATTCATACCTGACTCACACATATTATTTTTGGTATTCACATTCTGCTTTATCTGTAATTGATGCATTTGCCATTTTCCCTTTTCAGGCCCCATTCTAGATTCTGGTCGCAAGAGGTGCTCCAGCTGGACCATCTGTTCCTGCTCGAGGAGGAGGGGGAGTCAGGCGGAGGATGACTATCCATAGCCGGGGCAGACATAGGTGCACTCATGTTGAGAGCAGTTCCTGAGAGCCATCTCCCGATGATTCTGATGAGGAGATGGCGTCGTCGCAGGGCGAGGCCGAAGACAGCTCATATTCTGACTATGGAGATAGCGGTGGTGCCCCTGGACCCTCGTCTAGGAAGAGGACCAGGACTGACACCCGCACTTGAGGCCACCGATATTGATCCAGACATTCTGTTGCCTTTTTTTTTTTTCTTTGCTCTGTTCAAACATTTTGTTGCTTTTCTCCCCTTTTTGTTTTGCTTTATTTTTCTTTTTACTAGTAGTTTGAGCACATTGTACTGCCTCAGGCAGGTTTTACTTTCTTCGAAACTATGTACTTTTTGCAAAAGACATGATGAAATGAAACGGCTGTTTTGTTCAAAAAGTGTTACATTTATACATTTTATGCATCGCATCGCATCATATTACATAACAATGGGATAGAACGGAAATTGAATATGCTTGTATTACCAGGTCGGGTAATGAACCAACGTAACAAACAAAACAAATTAACTCAATAAGTAACAATAAGACCTTAACAAGTTTACATCTCGATAAGCAAAGAGCAACAACTCGATAAACAAAATTGTGACAGCTTGATAAACAAATGAGCAACAATTCAATAAACGAATGAGCAACAACTCGATAGACAAATGAGCAAGAACTCGATAAACGAATGAGCAACAACTCGATAGACAAATGAGTAACAACTCGATAAGCAAACACATTTTTTTATGCATGAGACAAGCAAAACATATTCTATGCATGAATTATAACGATGCGCGGCACGCATGCAATAGAAGTGTAGATGAAGTGCGCATTCTATGCAGTAGGGGGGGCATCAAACATGTACTTTGGTGCCTCCGATTCATCTCTCAGAGGGCTTTGCAACACACTTAGCTCAAAAAGGGTACACCCTGTTTATATTGGCAAGAGATAACATCTGCATGTGAAAACCATAGGTGTTGCTCGGACTACCATTCTGACTTGAAGCAGGATTACACTTGGGGTCGAGATACACTCATACTCTCAAGAAAGGCGAGGCCTAAGAAGGTGCACCTGAAATGCAATCTCAGAATTCGCTGGAGTTAAAATATACTAAGATGCTCCACATTTTCCCTTTTTTCTTTTGCTTTGCAGTCTGGAACCCACATAGCTTCAGATAGGTCCTTGATCTAATGTTCTCACATGACCTGGGTTGAACCCTGCAGTTTTGTGAGAGAACAAAACCTGTTTTGCACAAATATGGAGAATGGCACAGCACTCTGAGTGCAAAACAATTTTATTTTGAAATTGAGAGATGAGTTTTTGACCGTGTATTGAGCCTACAATTGACCGCAGGGAAAAAGACTCAACAACGGAAAACAAAGGTAAAACAACCTAAACACGTCTATTGACACCCAAAATGACTCAAAACAAGAATCGAGACAAACAAAACACAACAAATCATAAGACTCGAATGCACACCGGGAGCCTGTTTCTCCGGGTATTGCTTCCCACCATTTCTCATTTGTGATTCTCACATCACTCTGGCACTCAATCTCTATTTTTCTAAAAAAGCCCTTTTCTCACTTTTTCTCTCAGCACACATCTCTCTATTCTTCAATCTCTCTTCTTTTTGTATCCCTCCCCTGGGTGGTTGATGGATATACAAGAAGTTACGGGCTCTTGCCCCTAGCATTTCGCTAGATTCTCATTCTTCTGCGCACAGCTAGTGAGTTCCTCCCACAAAGGGGTTGCGCTACAATAGGGTGTGTAGCAAATCTATAGCTGACATCGATTGACGATGCTCTATTGGGGAGTTTGGGCGCGATCAGATCTGTCCAGATGAGGAAGTGGAATATCCTGCTCCATTCCAGTTCATCCTTCGCACTCGGCTTGATACCTCGATGCTTGGAGGATAAAAGAGCTTTCAGCCCCTTGATGTTAACTTCAGTTATGCCTCGTTTTGGCAGGTAAAGTGCCCTTCTGGCAGGTAGAGTGCCCTTTCCAGCAAGTTGGTTGACGATGGGGAAAAGACAGAACACCTGACTCAACTATGCCCCTAGTTCATCATTTTGACCATTGTTTGTTTTGGTTTTCTACTAAAACAATTTTGACCAAAATAAGAGTTTGATTAACATGCTTATTCGATTTTTTGATTTGAAATCCTACAAGTCAGGCTATGAGCACTGAAAATTTTCCTTTTTGGGTCCAAGATATGGTCCAGTTTTGGAAAAATAAAAAAAATAAAATAAAAAAAAAATTTCGGGAGAAAATTAGTCAACCACATTAAAAATTCTCAAAAACTATTTTTGCAAATGACCAACGCTCAACGAGCATGGAACCCACTCTTGAGATGTACAACCCCAGATCCATAACAATGGAAAATTGCCTCTTGTCTGAACGGCACTGTACAGCAATGGAAAATTGCCCATTGTCTGAATGGCACCACAGCGCACTGTATGGCAACAGAAAGTTGCCCCTTGTTTGAAATGCACCGTAGCACACTGTAACCAGTTCTCACAGCGATGATCACAACCGAACTCTCGGATACAGAAATGGCAAAGATGATCGAAACCATTACATGGACACAATCGATTTGGAAGTGTTTATGGCTGGACTTCAGAATGAAGCTGCCTACGTATGCCAAACATGGGAATCAAGCCTTACGTAGTTCTGGTTAGGGTACACTCGGGTATTTAACCTTTCATTTTATGCTCTAACTTTTGCCAACGCCGCCCTTCCGAGTTTTTAACCTTGCAAGCTCTGTTTTTCTTTTCTTTTCATTTCTTTTTTTCATCATTTTTTTTTCTCATTTTTTTTTATTCTTTGCATTTTTCTCTTTTTTCATTTCTTTTTTTTTTTTTCATTTTCTACATTTTTCTATTTTTGTTCTTTTTTTTTTCTTTTCATTTGCTCTAACTTTTGCCTGGGTCACCCTTTCGGGTTTTCGGCCCAGCGAGCCTCTCAAGGGTAAAAGAGTAGCTTTGTCCATGCCAAATGGTTTTAGGGTCTCAAAGCCATCCGAATCCAGGAGAATGGCTGATGTCTGCTGATAATGTAGAAGTCCATCCAATGGGGGCTGAATTTGCCCCTAGTGTTGTTGATAGGAACTCGGTTGTTCTTCAACAAAACTTTCTTCTTTCTTCCCTTCTGGGATTTGGCATTCTTACTAGTCTTCCCTGGTTTGCAGAAAAGACTAATCTTTGACTATTCGAGCGCATTTGACATTTTTGCCCCTAGTTCAAGGGCTGCTTCAAATCTGACCACACAGGCCCCCTTTGATAGTTGACCATTGAACATTCTGAATCCAAGTTCAGGGTTTGAAAGTGAGGGGTCGAGTCTCGAGGTTGAGAGTGATCCTAAGCCGCACAATCTCAAGAGCAATTCCACACAGGTCTTCGTAGAATAGTGCAAAACATTTTTTGAAATCTTTTAAGAAAATGACTAGTCGCTCGCGCCGAAGACCGTGTAGAACCAATCTGGATCAAGCCAGGATCCTTCTCAATACTCACATTAACAAACATGATCTCATTCATTAAGGGCTTAGCATGCCTTTCTTTTTCTCAATTGATCAAATTTTGCAAAACCCGAGGAATTCCTCCCTCTTCGTTTTCGTCACAGTGTTCGAAAAGTTTTGAAAAACTTAGGTCAATGCAATGATTTCAAGGCATAGAAGGGTACGTGAAATGTATTCTCGTTTCATTCTAAACTTGCCGGCACAACAGGCTCCAAGTAACAATAAGCACAAAAACATGGTAGCCACGGCTGTTTCGTTCAGATTTCCTGGTTGCAACTGGCTCCACAACAGAGACAGACTCAAAGGAAAGCAAAAGGACAATCACAAAACAAAATAATGATGTCCGAGGTGACACCCTTGGAATCCCCAACTTCTGTACAACAGGACTGACTCGATACAACAAGACAGACCTTAATCAAAATGACTGACTCAAAACAACGAGACAGACTCGAAACAAAACCATAGAACTGACTTAACACCCAAGTCAGAAGGTACAAAAATTAGCATTCGCAAATGCCCAAAATAGTGTGTGCCAAACGCCACATCTAAAATAAACCGAGCGCCGCCCGCAGGTGGACCAACCCCTGATAACATACTTGTATTATCCTCGAAGTCCACCAACCCGGTGATGACAAACTTTGATGAACTCAGTGGGAGGATGACCCCATCGTCAAACAGATCCTGTACTTCGTGGCGAAGTCGGAAGCAGTTGTCGGTGGTGTGACCAGCCTGTTGATGGTACGCACAGTACTGGGTAGCATCATGTGAGAGAGGGAGATTACTCGAGAGAGGCCGAGGCTCAAGAGGTTTGAGATGACCTTTTTCAGTGAGGATTCAAAAAGCCTTGGACAAAGGCATGTAGAGGGCATGAAAGACCCTGCGACCTCGAGGCAGATACTTCGAAGCCTGTGGACCTTTGCTGGACGCACTAGTAAAAGGATCAGCAAGTGCTGCCTTGGCTCTTTGATCTTTTCCAGGTGCAGGGTTAGGATGGGAAGGAACTGTTCTGGTACAACAGTCCCTATCCCGATTTTCCCTTTGGCTTGAACTGCTCTCGGTCTGAATAGGGAAAATGTCATCCATAGTCTTAGCCACAACTGCGAGTACTTGTTGCTTATTCAACCCCCCGGCTTTCAGAGCCTCAATAGCTTGCTGGAGTTGTTCATAGGGTTCTGTGTCCACCTTCACCTTGTTCTTTTCACTAGCCTCAGCTTGGTGGACGATTTGGGTTGCTACTTTAGTGCGAAGCCCCGTTGTCGTCGACATGTCATTGCCGGAGCTTGAGACAGCTTCAGGTTGGCTAAGCTCAATTACAATTCGCCCTAGTATCAGAGGCTCCTCCGACATGAAGTTCCCGGTATACGATGTGGTTGGTGGCGGAGCCGACATTCCATAGGCCAGATCAGCCACAGATCTCTGGAGGTCGCCAATCATTCCTATTAACTCAAATGTGGTGGGTTCACGAGCTTGAAACAACTGGGGTTCCCAGATCAAGCGCGCGGCAGGTGACCTGGGTGGGTGTGGCACTTCAACGTTGGTCTCACCTTGCAAGATGATTCTTTGGTTTAATGCGGCTGCCATAACCATAATTTCCTCTGAATTTTGTGCCATCATAAATCTGCTGAATTGAACGGTGGTGATGTGACCGGTGACTGACGAATCAGATGTCTTCCTTGCTTCAGCGAAGGAGAACACTGACTATTCTGAACAAAATCTTTGAACCTCCCCCCCCTGAAAGAGAAAACAGGCAGTATCTCAGCCCAATTTCACCCAAACAGACATAAGCATAGCTGAATAACTATATTCGACCTCTGATCACTGTTCCCAAATTATTGTCCCAAAACTGAATCTGATACCCGCAGATATAACTGATTCTCAAAACACTGATACCCGCTGGCCTGATACCCAGACTTGCAAACTGATACATGTATTCCTTTAAAGGCCAACTCTAAAAGCACATAGCAAGCAAGTGAGAGCCAAAACACCCCTATGCTGGGGTAGGATTTCCCTATCCTATTTTGTTAGGAGCTAGGGTTTTACTACGCACGCAGTGGTTTCAAACAACCTATAATCGGGTAAGCAACCTATCCTAGTTTGGAATAGTCACTATGGATTCCGAATATGCGCCAGGTCGAATGGTCACAAAGGGTGCCCCGGTAAAAATCGGGGTTTATGTTCCCATCGTGGCAGAGCACGCAACCGGTCAGCCTTGTGGCACGCTTCTCAAAGCAAGCTTTCGGCAAACCGTTCAGGAATAGCATACGGCAAATGCGGTATCCTAGGCGCACCAATGCGCATGCAATGCAAAGAAACACATAAGTGTCATCAAAACAAGATATCATGAGTTTGAGTCAAGTTCTCTAACTCCCCAGCAGAGTCGCCAGAAACTGTGGACGGATGCAGCCCTAGACTGTATTGATGGATGCAGTGAAGGAACAGTACACGGTGCTTGGGAGATTGCCCGGTTTAGGATTCTGCTGGAGGGTTCGGTCTGCCAGGCATGGTATTTTGGAGAGCGCTTCCTACAGCAGACCCTCGGCCTACCAGAGCAGATAGTCCCAAGGCCACCTCCTATCCATACGAGGGTTACCGAGAGGTACACCTTGGAGGAGATGATCGACTTCACTATCGGCTGGGATTCGGACCTTTTCGGGATGAGGGCGACTACACTGAGTTCATCCAGACTTATTTGATGCGGCCTCTGACCAGTGCCCGCCGAGTCGAGAGAGAGAGACCCGCAGCACCAGCCAGAGGAGCAGGAGTATCGAGGGCGCCTCGGGCCCGCGACAAGAGTGGGTCCTAGAGGGGACAGGGAGTAGAGTGGCCAGTGCTGCCTATCACCATGACATGCCGAGGACAGGGTAGGGAGACTTACCAGATACCCATCGCTCCTCCTCCGGCTGATCATGAGCTCGTCGGAGTTCGTGGTTCGACCCCGGTATGTGTTATACTTTACATTTTGTACAGTCATTTCATTTCATTTGATATCCCGCAGAATACTAATGACTTAAACACTTTTGCAGGCATCGATAGAGTACACTGGACAGTCCCTAGAGCTAACGGCCTTAGTGATGGGGATGCTGCAGAGGAGCATAGACCTACTGACCATCTATAGTATCCCGGTAAGTTCTTTCAACCCCAGTCCCAAACTTTGCACAATCTGTTCCATACTGATCTGATACATAGCATTGTCAATACAACACTTGATACACAGCACTCACATACCACCCATGGCACTGATACACTGTATTTCATAGCATTCATACACTGCACTTGACACTCATACACTGTACTCATACTCAACTTTTCAAAGCATAACTGATGCGTTTGGCAATTGTTCTTTTCAGGCCCCATTCTAGATGTCGGCCACAGGGGGTGCCGCAGCGGGACCATCAGTGCCTCCTAGAACAGCAGGGGGAGCCAGGCGAGGGATGACGATACATAGTCGAGGCAGACATAGGTGCACACGTGCTGAGAGCAATTCACAAGAGCCTTTCCCCGATGATGACGAGTCTAATGACGAGGCAGCGTTGTCTCAAGATGAGGCTGGGGATGGCTCAGATTTAGACTCTGACGGTGGAGATCCTGGACCTTCGTCCAGGAAGAGGACCAGGACGGACTCCTACGCTTGAGATGACTGATGCTGATCCAGACATTGATGCTTTTCTTTTTCTTCTACTTTTTGCTTTATTTTTCTTTTTACTAGTAGTTTAAGCACATTGTACTGCCTCAGACAGGTTTTATTTTCTTCAAAACTATGTACTTTTGCAAGAGAAAATGATGAAATGAAATAGCTGTTTTGTTCAAAAAGTGTTACATTTGTACATTCATCGCATCGCATCGCATTACATAAGAATGTAAATGAGAGTGAACTTGTTTTGAAAACTAAACACTCAAATTACATTAATCAGATAGTGAGCCAACTAACGACCAAACAACTCGATAAACAAAACAACGAAGTTGACAATCTAACGAAATGAAAATACAACTCGATAAGTGAAACAAAGACTTAAAGAATACACAATACAACTTGATAAACAGGTTGAAGTAACATAGGCACGACTTCGCGAAATCATCACCGGAAGGCATTGGAAGTGGAACCAATCACAAGTTCCTCACATTTCCAACATATAGATAGCTCAGAGAGCAAGGGGAGAGGCCATCGGCCATAGGAAATGGCCATCGGCCATCATTACCAGTCGATCGGCCAAAAAAGATGGTCGGTCGGCACTATTTTTGGCCGATCGGCCAAAAAAAGGCAAGCACCTCTAGAATGCTGACACCTGTCTTCCACTCAACACCTTATCTTTTACAAAAGCCTCAGCTTTGTAGTTTTCCCTTTTTCAGCTCAGTTTTTGCACCATATGGAAGAATTTCTTGTCCAAAATCTCACAAATTGGATTGCCAACTTGGATGGTTCGAAAAAGCTGAATTTTCGGGGCTTCGATATGAATGCACTATTCACTTTGAGTCGCACCCCGCTGCGTTTTTCGTTCCTCCATGTTGCGGCAAGGTTTTGGAATCCGGTGACACACGTATTTAGCTTTGGCGAACAAGAGATGTGTCCCACTTTCGAGGATTTCCAAGCTTTAATGGAATTCGAGCGTGATGAAGAAATTTTTCCTCAGCTCCGGTTCAGCCACGTTCAAGCCTTAAGATGGATGTGCAGCCTTACTTTGCATGACGCTCGGTCATTGATTCACAAAAGAGAGCTGGACATTCCGAGCTTGGTTCGTCAGTTTTCTGATGTCGGTGACCGCAACGACCATCACTGGCAGGGTTATCGGCAACATGCGCTTTGCTTGTGCATGTTGTCTTATTTCTTGCTTGCCCTAGGCTCCGGTGGGTTTAGCACTTGTTTGATTGAGGTCACCATGGGCTTAAAAGAGGGCAAAAGCTGCATTGCCATGACGCTAGCCGAAACATTGATGGGTTTTGATGCTTTTCATCACCAGGAGACGGCTAGATTAGCGGGGAGTCCACTACTATTACAGGTAATGTTTCCCACCCTATCTCACATATATTTCTCACATCACTCGGCCCTCAGGCTCAGTTTTTCTCTCAAAACCCTTTTCTCATTTTTCTCTCAACGTACACCTCTCTATTCTTTAATCTCTCAATTTTCATCCCTCCCCAGGTATGGTTGATGGATAAATTGAAGATTGTGGACTCATGCCCAACATATTCAGCTCGCAGCTATTTCTTCCGACAACGTCTAGTCGATGCCCCTGATGAGGGATGGTGGTGTGAATGGATGTACAGTCTATCCACTACCAGTATTGCTTGGCGCTGCCCTTGGCTCAATCTGCCGGCAATGAGTTACAGCATGTCCCAGCAGCCCGAGATTCAGTTGATTGGCCTGAAACACTGTGTCTTTTACTTTTCGTTCCGGTTCTGGCGCCAGTTTGGACATGATTAGATTTGCTCGGCAGAGGGGATTGAGTACCCTGCTGCATTTTCGGTCCGAGGCACACAGTTAGCTTAGTGTGCCACAGCATCGAGGATGAGAGAGCTTCTGGCCCCCGCTCCCACTTTCAGTTGCACCCTCTCTGACGAGTGCATAGCTTGGCTTGATAAGGGGGCGCAGATTGGGCCCACTTTGGCATCAGAGTCTTCCACAAGCTCTGGGAAGGGACGCAGGAACACCTGACTATGCCTCGGATGTAGTTGCTTTAATCAGTACTTTCAAGTTTTCTTTATGAATGTAATAAAAAGAAACTTCAATTTGTATTCAAGAGTAGGAGAACTCTGTATTGAAATCAATGTAATTGAAGGTTGTGGGTACTGAAAATTTTCCGTTTGGTCCAAAAATGGTCTAAGTTGTAAAAAGATCAATTTGAGCAAAATCAACTTTTATTAAAACTTTTCAAAACCATTTTCGATATGGATCACAACTGGACACGCCCGAGATCTATCACTGAGATGTATAACCCCGAATCCAGCAACTGGAAAGTTGCCCCTAGTCTGAACAGCACTGTACTGGAGATCACAACCGAGCTCTTGAATGCAGGATAGACAAAGATGACCAAACATGATAACATGGACAAAGTTAATCGGGGAAGTATTTATGGCTGGACTTCAGAATGAAATTGCCTACGTATCTCAAAGATAGGAATCAAGCCTTACATAGTTCGACTCGCGTTCACTCGTGTATTAACTCTCTCCTTTTGCGCTTTAACTTTTGCCAAGGCTGCCCTTTCTGGGTTTTCAACCTTGCGAGCTCAGTCTTTATTATTTCAAATTTTTTGTGCTCTAACTTTTACCTAGGTCGCCCTTTCGGGTTTTCGGCCTAGCGAGCCACTTCGGGAAAATATTTCTTCAACTTGTCCATGTTGATCGGTTCGGAGAACTCTAGGCCATCTAGGTCCATCAGAACGACAGCTGCACCCGACCAGATTGACTTGATGATGTAAGGACCAGTCCAATTGGGTCTGAACTTGCCCCTAGGGTTGTGGATGGGAGCTCGGTTGTCTTTGAGCACTAGATCTCCTTCTTTCAAATTCCTGGACTTAACCTTCTTGTTGAAAGCCTTGGCAATTCTACATTGATAACCCTGAACATGGTACAGTGCTTTCAATCTCCTCTCGTCAAAGAGCATGAGTTCTTCGAACCTACTTTGCTGCCAATCGGCCTCAGCTATCTAACACTCAGCCAGTACTTGCAATGACGGAACCTCAATTTTGATAGGCAGAACGGCCTCCATCCCATAGACCAAGGAATATGGAGTCGCCCCAATAGAAGTTCGAATTAAAGTCCGGTAGCCCCACAGAGCAAATGGCAGCTTATCTGGCCAGTCCCGATAGGTTTCCACCATCTTCTGCAGAATGCGCTTGATGTTCTTGTTAGCGGCCTCAACTGCTCCATTGGTTTGCGGCCGATATATAGATGACTTATGAAAAGCCACGTTGTATTTCTCCAACAAGTCGATCACTTCTTTCTTGAAGTGGAAACCATTATCTGAAATAATCTCGTTCGGGACCCTATAGCGACAGATGATGTTGTTCCTGATGAACTTAGTAACATGTGATGCCTTCAACACCGCATAAGATTAGGCCTCAACCCACTTTGTAAAGTAATCTATCATGACCAGAATGAACTCATGTACAATGGACCCCTTCGGAGTGATAGCCCCGATCACATCAATCCCCCAGACTGAAAATGGCCATGGCGAAGTCATGTTGTATAGCTTTGACGGCGGAATGTTCATGCGGTTTGCATGGATCTGGCCTTTGTGGCATCGCCGGACAAAACCAATACAATCCTCCTCCATGGTGGACCAGTAATAACCCTGTCTAATAATTTTCCCAACTAGCATCACCCCATTCATGTGTGCTCCACACTCTCCTCCATGGATGGCCTCCATCAGGCGCTTGGACTCTTCAGCATCAACACACAACTTATGCATCTCGAGATGACCTCTCTTATACAGTTTTTCCCCGCAAATGATGAACTGAGCAGCCATTCTTCTAATTGCCCTCTTATCTTTGGCATTTGCCCCTGGTGGATACGCCTCTTTTTCCAAGAAGTTCTAGACATCGTAATACCAAGGGTTCTCATCTTGAACTTCATCTATGGCAGCTATCAGTTTGTAGGCTAAAGGGATACGAGAATTGTCAGGTGCTATCAGCAACACCCTTATCCCATACCCATATTGGTTTGACGCTTCATTAAAGTACATCGTCCAGGTTTCGTCTTCGACATGCAAAATGGCCTCATCTGGGAATAGGTACTCAACTGATTCATCCCCGTCCACTGGGTGATCGGCTAGGAACTCCGCTACCGCTCTCCCCTTCACTGACTTGGGCGTCATGTATTTCAGATCGAATTCAAAAAGCAGGAGCAACCAACGGGCTAGCCTACCCGTAAGTGCTGGCTTCTCGAAGAAATATTTGATGGGATCTAGTCTTGAAACCAGTATTACAGAGTGAGCTAACAGGCAGTGCCACAGCTTCCTGGTAGCCCGTACCAAGGCCAGACAAGCCTTCTCCAGCAGAGTGTAGCGGGTCTCATAATCAAGCATTTTCTTGCTCAGGTAGTAGATAGCTCTCTCCACCTTGACTCCTGTGCAAGCATGCAGCCCATTGTAGTTTCATTCACTGAAAGATATAGAATCAATGGTTTTCCCGGCTCAGGCAGTGACAACACAGGTGGGTTCTGTAAATATTGCTTGACCTGTTCAAAAGCAACTTGGCATCGGCCGTCCCATTGGAATTTCTTCCCTTTCTTCAGGAGACCAAAGAGTGGTTCACAAGTCAAGGTTAATTTTGCAATAAACCGCCTTATGAATTGCACTTTACCTAGAAAGCCTCGCACCTCCTTTTCAGTCCTTGGTGGTGGCATTTCTAAGATGGCCTTGATTTTGGCAGGGTCGACTTCGATACCTCTCTGTGTAATCAAGAACCCCAGCATTTTCCCTGCTGTAACACCAAACATGCACTTCTGAGGATTCAACCGCAACCGATACTCTCTGATCCATTGAAAGAATTTCTGCAAGGCGGTGTAGTGGCCCTTTCTTTCCTTGGACTTGACAATCATGTTGTCCACATACACCTCAACCTCCTTATGGATCATATCATGCAAAACTGTAGTTGCGACCCGTTGATATGTAGCCCCAGCATTCTTCAGCCCAAACGGCATTACCCTATAACAGTAGGTCCCCCACGGGATGGTGAAAGCAGTCTTCTCCCGCTCTTCGGGTGCCATCAGAATCTGATTGTAGCCTAAAAAGCCATCCATGAATGACAGTAATGCATGCCCCGCAATGAAGTCCACTAATTCGTCGATATGCGGCAGAGGAAAGTCGTCCTTTGAACTGGCTTTGTTCAAATCCCTGAAGTCCACACATACCTGAATTTTGCTGTCCTTCTTCAGCACTGGAACTATGTTGGCCAACCAAGTTGGGTATTCAGATACCAGCAGGAACCCTGCGTCAATTTGCTTGATGACCTCTACTTTGATCTTGATAGCGCAGTCCGGGTGGATCCTTCTGAGATTTTGCTTAACAGGTCGGGCCTCTGGGTCAAGAGGGATCTGGTGTTGTACAATCTTAGGATAGATTCTAGGCATGTCTTCGTAGGACCACACGAAAACATCTTTGAAATCTTTTAATAAAGCGACTAAGCGCTCGCGCTCCTCTGAAGACAACGTGGACCCAATCTGGACCAGCCGCAGGTCCTTCTCAGTACCAACATTAATTTGGATGATTTCATCAACCAGCGGTTTTACAAACCTCTCCTGCTCCTGATCTAGCAAATATTTCAAAACCGGAGGAATTTCTTCCTCGTCGTTTTCATCAAAATTTTGAAAGTCTAAATTAATGCAATAAATCAAGGGCACAGAAAAATACGCAAAGGCCACAGCCATTCCATTCTCATTAATCACCTTCAAGTCGCCTAATTCCTCTGTTACAACAGACTCAAAGGAAAAAGAAAAAGATGACCTAGACAGGACTGTGGCATCCGGGTTGTCACCCCCAGGAATACCGAACTCAGACTCAAACGAGTTGGAACCTGATTCTGACTCCACAGACTCAGTGGAATCAGATTTTGGCTCACTACCTGACCCGGTGCTGCTCGATAAGAATCCCTCCTTGTACTGCCAGACGATGGAGGGTGCGATGGACACATCCAAAATGTTTGAAGATGGGCTCACAACTATTTCATTCCCGATCATAGACACTGAGAGGTCATCCTCCAAGCACTCATGTACGATCGAAGGATTTGAAAGTAGACAAGCCAGTGTTACCCCCATTTCAATCTTGGTGCTCTCGGAATCCACTTCCTTACACTGCTCAACCTCAGCTGATGGGTCTGTCTGTTCTTCAGTAACATCATCCCCGAACAACTGCAAGTTGAAGAAGATCTCAAATCCCGGCAGGCGCCTCTTCTCTGCATTTAGCCATGGCTCTGGGACAAAGCGTCCGTTCAGGGTGCCCTGGATAGGCCGATGCATCAACTCAAAATGCTTCCCTGCTTGCTTGGCTCTAGCTCTTCCGGCCATTTCTTTGCCTTTCCTTACCCAATCCTCTTTGGTAGGAAGATAACCTAAACCAAAGGTATACGGGTTGTGCGGCACTTCGGCCGATACAGTAATGCCTTTCCGGCCACTTTTTCCTAGTCCCCTCCCAGGGATGTGCTGAAGTTTGTTCATGAGGTACACAGACTATGTGCTGACATACACCCCCTCATCAACAGCCAAAATGTTCTGCACGACCCGGGCCTCGGCTAGGGTAAATCCTGACAGGAACACATCCTCCGTGCCATGCTCGATTTCCAAAACCGATGTAGACACCTCTGGCGGCGGATGGATTGACGAATTCCAAAAAACTATAGCCACCCCCTTCTCGCGGGAGTATTTTAACATTTGATGCAAGGTGGAAGAGACCGCCTTCACCTGGTGCAGCCACGGCTGCCCTAGGAGTAGATTAAAGGTTGCGGGAACATCCAAGACATGAAAGTCAATATCGTGTTGTCCTGGACCAACCTTAGTCTGAATCTGCACAATCCCTATCACCTCTCTGCTAGTGTTGTCGTAGGCCCTTATCACCTGGGCAGTTGCCACAAAGTCCGCGGGCTTCAACCCAATTACATATATTGTCCTTGACGGGCACACATTAATGGCAGATCCTGTGTCGACAAGAACCACTGGTATCCATTTGTCTCTACACTCCACAGAGATGTAGAGAGGTTTGTTATGGTTTGCACCCTCAGGTGGCAGCTCCTTATCGAAAAAGGTCAACGTTGGGGAAGCTCTTCCTGGAAAGACCAGTCCTACCAATAGCTTAGGCGTAGTATCTATTGAAAGTTTGGCCTTGTCCATTGCAGAAAGGATAACCTGGCGATGAACTCTTGAAGCCATTAGCAGTCCCCAGATGGAGATGTCTGCTTGTATCTTTTTCAACTGTTTCAGCATAGCCTCCTCTTCGAGTAGCTTTTCTTTTTGCTTCTCTGCATCCTTGTCCTTTCCGGACGCCTCTGGTTGATCTAATTTCGGGGGCTTGAAATACCGCCCACTCGTAGTCATGTGGTCTACTTCGCCAATGTACCAGGTATCATCCGGCTGGCTTTGTCCCCAGTCTTCATCGGTGTGGGCAAGACATAGGTTGTCATCTTCCCACCACATGCCATCGGCAGCCGACAGACACCTGTCCGGCTCCGTTATAACTATTCATGTGCCCGCGGCACCCTGTGTTCCTGTGCTCATAGCACGTTCCGTTTCTATGCACACAGCATTTTCTGTCCCCATAGGGGCTTTGCCCTTTCTGGCTCTCTCAAAATCTTCGATCCTTTCCCGCTCAAACTGCTTCAGCTTA
The DNA here is from genome assembly GCA_025200525.1 of Camellia lanceoleosa. NCBI lineage: Eukaryota > Viridiplantae > Streptophyta > Magnoliopsida > Ericales > Theaceae > Camellia > Camellia lanceoleosa. The sequence goes on from CM045765.1 coordinate 88,404,502, forward strand.
GCTTGCTGTTCAATATCCCCTCTACCCAAACTGCTCTGATCCCGAGCAAAATTCTTTACACTGGTGCTCTCCGGCGGTGCATTATGTTCTTCGGCCCTTCCGGCCACAGTGGATGTCCTCGTCTGTAACGGACCCTATTCTAGCTGAGGTTGTTCAACAACATCTGGCTAGTCGTCAAGCCACCCAGTAGACTCTGCTGACCCATCCAAATCAAACCAGTTGACTGTCATGTCTTCCGGATCTTGTTCGTTGAAGAATTGAAGGTTTGCGATGTCCTCCTCTAGATTTGCTAGGTCATCTAGCCCCTGATTAGGCCCATCCTCCCGTACTACACAAATCTCTGCCCCCACTGGCAATTCCACATTTGGCCTAGCTTGGCCTGCTGATGTAATGTAACCGCTCGAGTTGTATATGAAGCTCGGAGACCCCTCAGGCTCTGTATAATCATTCTCATTTGCCCCATAGTCGACCCACTTCTATCTTCGATAGTCACCACCAGCGTTTCAGGTTGGGTTTGGGAGATGTCCAACATGCACAAGTTAGTGCTGTCAGGAATGAACACCTCCGACTTGGGTAGGTGGGAAAGAGTGATATATATGCTAGGATCGTATGACTCAACCCTAGTTTGGATTAGATTGATATGTTTGGGGGGTGGAGCTTGGTTATGTGGTGGGAGAGGGTTGGTTGTGACATTCGGTTTCTCCGGAGGCACGATCACCCTATTGTCAATGAGATCCTAAATCTCATGACGTAATCTAAAGCACCGGTCGGTGTCATGACTAGGCTGTTGGTGACAGGCGCAGTACTTCGCCAGGTTATGGGTTAGTGGGAGATTACTTGGTAAGGGCTGCGACTCTAGGGGCTTCAGGTGCCCATTCCTGATCAAAACCCCCAAAGCTTTCGACGGAGACATATATAGCAGGGTAAAGGTTCTCTGGCCTCGGGGTGCAAATTTGGTTGTTTGCGAGCCACTTCCGGATGCACCTATGAATGGTGTAGCTACAAGGGTTTTGGGAGAGGTGGTGGTGACCATTCCCACATCTGAAGATCTGGCAGCTGTTGCACTACTTGTGCCTGCATTCGTACTGCGGTTGAATGCCCTCTTGGCCTGCTCTCTCTCATGATCAATGAGCCCCTGTTTCATAGCGTCCTCGATCTGCACCCCTATCTCATGTAGATCTGCAAAGATGGGGAAAGGGAGAGCGATCATCTTCTGCATAAGCTTGGGCTGGAGGTTGTGCACAACCATCCGAATCTGATCTTTGTCAACAGGCCTAATGATCATCATCGAGGCCTTGGCTCTCCATCTCGTCACGAAATTGGAGAAGCTCTCCTTTGGCTCTTGCCTAGTTGTCTCGAGATCATGAGTTGTGACCTCGATCTATGTATTATAGGAGTATTGAGCTATGAAGGCCTCAGCCATCTCCTCCTAACTCCTCTTGACGGAATCCTCCAGTTTTGCATACCAAATGGCTGCTACACTCGACAGGGTCCAGCCAAACAAGGAAAGCTTCTGCAATCTGGAGAGGCCCATCAGCCTTAGTATGTCCGAAAACAGCCGCAAATGCACCATAGGATCTCCAGACCCATTAAAGCGGTCTATGTGCAGCATTTTAAACTGGTCCGGCAGAGTCACGGTCGAGTCGGTGTACCCATTCTCAATATCTGGAATGGATTTCATGCCCTGAGACTTCTTGAGTATCTTTTCAAGCTTGCTCACTTTTACCGTTGTGGGGTCCACCTCGAACTCAAAGGGTGAATCCGGTAGGTTGGTAGGTGTTTTGGATAGCTGGGGTAGGATTGGAGGCGGAGCTGGCCCTGTTAGAACGTCCGTATCATCCTGAACGTGTACTGTCTCCCCAAGTATCAGAATTCTTGGTGGGAGAGGAACCTGGTACGAAGCGGATGCCCCGGCTTGCTGTGGTGGTTATTGTTGCTGCAGTCTAACAATCAACTCTACCTATTAGGCCATAACCTCGGCCTGTTGTTTAGCAAATTCTGCTTGACAGGCAGCGTCTTGCTGCATGGTTTTCATACTCTCTCGGAGCTGACGCATCATCTCTTCCATTCCTGCCATAGGGTGTTGGTCTATCTGAACAACCGGTATATTTTTCCCTGGAGTAAAAACTGAGACCTCAGCTTGACTGTTCACTGGTGCGGTAGACAACTGACCTGACGACCGCTGTACTGATACACTGCACCTTTTTGACCTCCGTCTGGTAACCGAGGGTAAAGAAAGGAACACTGCTTGTCTGTCTATCAGATCCCGGGATCGATTAAGTCTACGACCTCTAACCCAGAGTGCTCGGGGGATATCTACCTGGTCGGATGCAATGGTGCTAAACTACCTTGCAAAAAGATAAATAAAGCATAATAAGGAAACAATGAACAGAAAAACGGACAGCATAACGGCTTAAATTAACACAACACACAATTGGCAAACACAAGCTGAATGAACTGTTCTCAACAACTGATCACTGTTTCCCAAATCACTGCCCCAAATCTGGATCTGATACCCGCAGGTAAAATTGATTCCCAAATACTGATGCTGATGCTAATGCCCGCAGGCCTGATACCCAGACTTGCAAACTGATATGTGCGTTCCTATAGAGGCCAACTCTAAAAGCACATAACAAGCAAGAGAGAGCCAAAATACCCCTATGGAGGGGTAGGGTTTCCCTGTCCTATTTTGTCAGGACCTAGGGTTTCACTGCGCACGCAGCGGTTTCAAACAACCTATAATCGGGTAAGCAACTTGTCCTAGCTTTGGAATGGTCACTACAGTTTCTGATATGCACTAGGTTGAATGGTCAAAAAGGGTGCCTCGGTAAAACCGGGGTTTATGTTCCCGTCGTGGCAGAGCCCGCAACCGATCAGCCTTACGGCACGCTTCTCAAAGTGCACCTCCAGCAAACCATTCAGGAATACCATACGACAAACACGGTGTCCTAGGCGCACCAATGCAAATGCAATGCAAAGAAATACATAAGTATAAACAAAACAAGATATCATGAGTTCGAGCCAAGTTCTCTAACTCCCCAATGGAGTCGCCAGAATCAGAGCGTGCAACGTCCGGCCAAGGCGAGCGGGCGTGAAATCCGTTGCTCATTAGGTCTGCCGATTAGGACTCAAATGTCACAGTTCTAAATCTAATCCCGCAAAGTGCAATGCGAGACCGGTAAGTCACCAAAGAGTCCAAATCCGACAAATCATTTTGGAAAGCTAATTTTAATAAAGAAGTGCCAAACATGGACTGCTTTTCCAGATATAGAGTCGCCACCTAATATTTTATTTTGAGAAAATTCAGGAAACCCTGACTCGTACCTAAGGCCACATGTCCGTCATCACCAAAGTTGCCTCAGCTCGGGAACTTGGGTACGAGAGGGGAAGGTCATGCAATGAACACCCCCGCTAGCCCGATTAAAGATCGACATGTACTAAGCACGATATCTTGTTTTTGAAAACACATGTGTTCTTATTCTGGTTATTAAACCTAGAATTACGATGTGATGCGCACAACACACAAGTATAGACTAGATTGCCTAAGTTGGAACAAAACATCTCATGTTTGTTTGTTTGAAAATGGTTTGAAGGTGCTACTCGCAAGTAGGCTAACACGTGGATTTTGCCACCCTCAAGTGGGCTTAGAAAACATGATTTTGCCACCCTCAAGTGGGCTTAAAACTCGCATTTCGATGAATTGTTCCAATTCAAGTAATCCAACCTTCACCCACAGGCATTCATGCGGTTATATCACATAAGCAATTAGCCTCATGGCAAGCATGCTATCATGGCAACACTCACACTCATGCAAGATGCTAAAGTATAAACACTTACAGTGTACTCCGAGCCAAAACAGAGAACTAGTTAGAAATCATGCATGATCCTAGTTCATGTTAAGATGGCTAGTGCAACACATGCAAAAATGCAACTAAGAAATAGGCTCGGCTATTCTAAGATGGCATATGAGATGAAACTTGATAACATGCTATTGAACACGTATTCAAGTAAATGTATTGAAATACAATGCATTTAGTATGATGCGCCGAGCCCGATGCATGTAAGACAGATGAATGAATGCAAACATGCAAGCATAAGGATGCTAATCAAAATATGACCTAGAACTAACCATCCTAAGCAGTTAAGTAAAAGAGAGAAAGACGTGGGGTTGGAAGACATTCACACACTCATGCACACTTATTACAAAAATACACCCTCTCGATAGAGGGTCCAAATGAATAATACAAGCTAGCTACACTAAGCTATTCTAACTAATTATTACACAACACAAATTGAATATTAGCTAAGCTAAGCTAACTAAGAATTTACAACAATGAATTAAATTAGCTAACACATTAACTAATTAATTACAAATTAACTAACTATACAAAGTAGTTAAAACGGCCTCAAGAAGAGGGGCATATGCATGCTCAATCGACTTCACTCGGAAATCCGTTACCATGCCTCATGTTGCCTCTGTTTGCACTGTTCTGCACCTCTGAAAATTATGCCAACTTCTGTGATGCTTCTGACCTACCTCATGGACACTCTGAGAGGTCATCGGCCAAGAGGTGTGGCCATCGGCCAGTGTATAATGGTCATCGACCAATTTTGAGACTATCGGCCAAATATTTGTAGCTGATCGGCAGACAAAGTAGTCGATCGGCCACTGCTTCCTGCAAACTTTCCTTTTTGCTGCAACAGAGCACAAACAGAGGCATGGCAATGTATTTGCAAGAAAATGTGTATGCCACCACACTCCTTATCATTTCTAAGGCTCAAAAGAGTATAGTGCTCGGCCCTCGAGCCATCAATCATGCATTCCAATGCATGATGGCCAAAGAGGCCGAGTTGCACAAATCAATATTAAATGAATGCACAAAAACACATAAATACCTTAGCCTCTATCATGCATGATCAAGAGGGTCGGCGACCGAGAATTGAGGCACGTTTCATCACTTCAAGTATGAAACATTCCTCGTTTCTCGTGTTTGGCTTAACACTTAATCCAAACACAATGCAATGCATGCAACATGGAAAAGCTATGCAATGCAACATGAGCACACCAAATGCAATATGACTCAAATATGCACACAAGGCTAAGGTAACAAGCATGCCAAATGTAATGCGACCTAAACAAGCATGTGATAAAATGCAAGCTAGCAAGCATGCAAAATGCAACCTAAACATACAATATATGCAATGTAATAGGCATGCAACAACAATACCAACAATAAGCATGCAACAACATGCAATGCGATAAGCATGCAACAACATACGAACCGCATGATCCTTGGACTTATACTGAAAATGGATAGACCTCAGCCATACAAAAAACAGTGGCCAAAATGCTAAGAAATGATGGAATGAAATGCGAAACAAGCATGCATGCCAATTGGCCTATAACCTAGGCATAAGAACACAACTCTCAAACATGAGCAAGGAGTGACAAACATGATAATGTGGCAATGAGGTAAGCTCTGAAATCATGCAAGGAGTGGTGCCAAACCACTCAAACAAGTCAAGCATAGCATGCAAGAAAGCTCAAGGCTTAAGGCTAGCCAAGGAGCTTGTTCTAAGGCCACATGAATCAAGCCCCAAAGGGCCAAGGGCACCCAAATTAGCCCCAAGGCAGGTCAATATAAGACCAAAATCATGCTTGAACCTAGCCAACACAAGCTATAACAAAAGACCGAAAGCATGAAGCATGCAAGGCTAACAAAGAAATGTTACACTACACCTATTATAACCAAACATGGCATGACTTAACCAATGAAAATTAGAGTTATGGCATGTCAAAATAAGCCCAAAAACCCACTGAGATGGCATCCTAAAGGCCTAAATATAGAGGCATGCACAATGACCCACTCTTAAGGCACAAAACACCAACTCTTCAAAACATTGAAAGGATGACAAATGCAAGTGCATGGCTACACTATATGGACTGAAATCACATATGGAATGATGCCAAATCATGAAAATGGTCCAAGCAATGCATGCTAATGACTTGGACACTCAAAGCGAACAAGCTAGATTGAACCATGGCTATACAAATAGTGCAAGCATGACCAAGACAATGCAAATCAGAGCTAGAGCATGGTAAAACAAGGCTAGAAGCTCCTTTGAGTTGAGCCAAAATATGCAAGAATGATGGTCCAAATGCAAGGTGCGTGTTAAGGCAATAGAGAGGATTGCAAGACAAGTACATGATGCATGTAAGAGGCTACCAAACCAACTTAAAATAGAGGTATAGCATGGCAAAATAACACCAAATACTTGATGAAATGAAGCCAAAACATGCTACCAATATGAGCTAACAATACAAGCAAATGAGACACAAGGAGAGTGGGGTGTCCCTCTCCTATTCAAGACTCCAAAACTACTTCTCCACCACTAAAAATCCTCTAGATTTCAGTGGTGATAAGGTCAAAACAAGATGGTTCCAAAGCTCAAAAAGAAAGGCACAAAACAAGGCCAAACAAGGCCTAAGAGGGGACAGAAAACCCCCAACCAAAAAGTGACCTTAAACAATCATCTCAAGCACACAAAATCAGAACCTTTTACAGTTTAGAGTTAAGCTTAAAAAAATATGCAAGTAGGTCCAAAAGCTTAAGCCAAAATGGGGGATTAAAATGTGGTTAACTCACCCTTGAAGAACACCTCCAAGAACACAAACCCAACACTCTTCTCTGATCAAAACTAGTCCAAGAACTCCACAACCAACTCCTAAGGACCTCAGCAACCAAAGGATGGTGTATTGCTAGGTGTTTGTGTGCAATAGTGTGAAGATATTACACTTTTGGGCACAAACCAAGGCTAAACAAGAGAGAGAGGTAAAATATAGAGAGAGATAGATATATATCACTTCTATATCAACTTTCTGAACCTCTGGAAAGGGAGGAGAGGCTCCCTTCTTATAGGATTTCAATTCTCAAGCTTGTTGAACAAGCTTGAGTCTTGCAACAAATGGAGGATAAGAATTGTGCCCACCAGCTGTCACAGCTAGCAGAAAATATTTGCAAAAAATAGATGGAAAGGTCTCGGCTCAAAAATATGGTCGATCGACCAAAAAGAGTGCTGATCGACCAAAAAGAGTGCCGATCGGCCACCATTTTTGGCCGATGGCACCATGCCTTGGCCGATGGATTGAGGGGATGCCCAACAAGCCACCCTCTTTCCTCAAAAGCAAAATCACAAGTCCTTGGTCCACAACCAAGCACAAAACAGACAAGTTGAGAGATCCTAAGGCAAGGCACGCAGCCGAGACCTTCAGGAACTCAAAACAAACATGGGCATAGATGATCATCGAGTGTTCGAACAATGACGTCCAAGTCTTGAGGACGGTTAAAAATTGGGCGTCTACAGTGTAAGGTTAGTTTGAGTTATGAAGAATATGGTGAAAGGTTTGGAAAGTGAGTGTGAGAATAACGTTTCATAATAATGAGGGTGGAAGAGGGGTTTGTGGTATTTAAGCAATGAGTGATATGATTAAGGCATGTATAGAGTTCATGAGTATGAAGGAAACTTGATATTTAAATGCTAGATGTGGTTCTTGAGAAGGAATGTGGGTTGTAATCTTTGTAATGGGTGTTGTACGAGGTAATGATTGTTTTGTGTGATTTTGAATTGGTGTTGCCATATCGGCACAAGAGTGATGGGATTGTTAGAAATAGTGCTAGTGCAGCATGTATTTGAGTATGGTGAAATTCTAGAAGTATGGGGAATGGTGTGTGGAGATGTTTGAGTGTCAAAATTTAAGTTTTATTGAATGGCTAACTAAATTGGTTGATATTGGAGTTTGGGTGACAAATAGTCACTTTGGAATGCTTAGATATGAGTAGAGTAGCAAGTTTGAGAAGTGTCTTGGAAGGGTTTGGTGAGTATGGAGTATCCCATATGTAATTGCGAGGTTTGGATAAGGCTTGTTTCAAGTTGATGGAAATTTCTCGGGCTGAGGGTGAGGCATCGTAAATTTCTTGGTCTAGTCCACATGTGAATGAAAAGTGGTAATGATGAGCATGTATTGTGAGATGTGAATGGGTGTGCACTGAACACTAGATAAGGACAATTGGTGTTGGTTAGTATGTCAATGTTTGATTTGTGAGAGTAGAAAATTGGTGAATTAGGTTAAGTTGTGTAGAAGAGATGAACCCTTGTGGTTGTTCCCTTTGATGGGACTAAAGGATTGATTTGGGTTAGTTTGGTCTATTTTGGTTTGATCTGCGACCAGTTTTAAATGAATGCTATTTGAAGTGAATTGACACTTAGTCAATTTGGGAATTGTTATGGTTCGAATAAATAGTGGCACGATCGAATAGTACTTTAAGTGGTACTAGCAGACATGGAGTATGTTGTTGACGTGAATTTGTGAAATTACCTTAATAGAATTAAAGTGTTTGAATGTAACATTGTGAGCACCCTTGTGTTAATGCGTATTGATGATTAGTTGTTCTGGTGTTTGTCATGAGTAAAGAACTCCTAATATTTGAGAAGTTGTATATGTTTTATTACTCCTCGGATGTACCAGATTGTTTCTATTCATTGTTATTACAATGTGTATAGTAAAGGTGCTATGATGTCACCAGATGGGTGACAAAAATTATTGGGTGATGGTTGAAATTCACCAGGTAAATGTTAAGAATAATTTGGAAAATGAACGTTTCGTTTCTTTGTGTTGTGACATGCGATGGCGTTGTTCCTTCTCTCTTGGATTCCGATGAGTATGTTGGTCGAAAGAGTGATCATCATCCCTTCGTTGTAATTCTTCTTGTTCAGTTGTCCTCGGGGCATGTAGACACCCATTTTTTACCGCCCCTAGGACTTGGACGCCTCAGATTGATCACTCGATGATGAAAGTTACACTGTACAAACGTTCGATTTCTTCAGTAAGAAGAGCTTCAAAATCCTAACCTTACACCCCATTTTTGACCAAAACTATTTTGACCAAAGCTGTTTTAGACGTTAAAACCCTCTTTTTCAAAATATTTTTTCTAAATGCTTCTACGATGTTCCGAGGCACGTATTTCATTTAAAATATTGTACTTTTCGATAAATCGAGCAAGGACAAAGTAGAAATAAATGAAAGGGAGGTGAACTCTTTGAAAAATCTTTAAAAACATCTTATGTATAGGTTTGGAGTTGAAGAAAATAAGAGGGGAGGGAAGAAAACTAGTTGGGGAAGAAGTTGGGCATCAATCCGTTAGGATGTAAATGAGCAGCCTTCACTAAAATAGGCATATATCTTTTCACACTTAGAATTTAGATGTGAGGCTACCATTTGGAAAGTAGACTTCTGGCGCTTTAATTTAGACTCAAGAATGACCTAAAACTAAGTTCGGATGAAGGAGATATGCCCGTTTGAAATCAAGCTTGAAAGCATATTTTTGTGGATGGAGTGGGCGGCCGCCCACTTTTTACAAGTCCTTGGCCAACCAACCAAGTGTCCCCAGAGGCCCACAAACCCACTAGTGGCCGGCTGGCCACTATTAGTGGGCGACCGCCTCCTTTCAGTGTCTTGCCAACCACTTGTGTCAAAAACAGATATTTGTTGCCACTTGTCCTCCACAGGTGCATGCACTGTACTAGCTGTCTATATACAGATATTTTTGACCTAAGCCACATGTTTTCTATAAATAGATGACCGCCCCTCTTGAAATTAGGTTAGAAAAATTCCAAAAACTCCAAAACTTACAAAGCACTCTCTCTCTCTCTCTTTATCTTGCAACCTATACACTCTCTCTCTCTCTACACTTCCTAAACCAAAAATTTACCTCTTCTTGTTGAGGTTCTTGAGCTCAAATTTCAGCCCTTGAGAGTAAGAACTTGTGGGTTTGTTAACAAAAGAGTTACCTTGCTTCAAGAGGTATAATTTTAGGCGTCTCTACACTACTTCTTTCCTATCTTTTCTTATTGTGTTTTGGGCTATTTTTATACTGTTTTTATGGGCTGAAACTTGTAGTTTAAAGCTACCAAAGGTGGAGGGATTAATCACCCTTCTTTGAACCTTGTCTCCTAAGCTTTTGCCCTTGTGTTTCCCATCTCTTCATCAACTTTTTTTTCAACTTTTTACCACTGATTTTCAGAGGTTTTTAGAGGCTAAAAATGTTGTTTTGAAGTCCCAAAAATGGAGGGGTTAGCCACCCTTGCTTTGGCATGTTTACTAGCTTAAATTCTGTATTATTTTAGCTTACTCATTTAGTTATTTTTACCTCAATTCTAGCACTATTTTAGCTTAATTCAGGACTATTTTTATGTGTTAGTTTCATTTATGCTTTGTATAGCATGCTTGTAGTGTAACGATTTTCATAGGTTTGGTGTTTTAGGCATTAGACACCAACCTATTTGAGTTGATAGCATTTATTTCATGTTTTTCATACTTGTGTTCATCTCTAATCATTTCTGTACTTCTCTCCTTTCTTGGCTTTTTCCCTTGCTTTGAGAGTCGTTTCAAACCGATTGATTATTTAAGCTTGCGATAGAGATCGTTGTGTTTAATGGTTTAATCTCTTCGGAGGTTCATTACCAATGGCATGACATCTCTTTCATGCCTAAAACAACCCTTTGTTTAACACTTCCCTCCTTTAGTGGACTTAATCTTCATTTTGGACAAAATAGACTAATGAATGGGAAGGTAATTAAAAAGGGGTAATAAATTGGCATAAAATGGAGCAAGATAATAAAATGATTTACGGTTCAATCGGACATTAATTGAACCGATTGAGTCTTGAAGCATTTCATACTAACTAGTGATGAAAATGGTTCAAAAGTCAACGTCAATCGCTTCCCTTGATCAATATCATGATAGGGAGAAGGTTCATGAACCTTCAATTGTGCATTTATTGAAATTGTATCCCTTGATTCATAAGTCATCACGCAATGAATTTGCGTTGATTGATGGCTTGTGAATCGAGTCTACCCCTCCTTTGATCTGTCTGATGATAAGGAGAAGCAGGGTGGACATACATTCCCTAAGAATGCTCTATTTGTGCTCTGTTTGTTTTCTGTTCCAGCAAAAGAAACCCAACATTAGTGGTTGACTGGCCACTATTAGTGGGCGGTTGGGCACCATTTCTGGCCTATCGGCCACCTTTTTCAGCCAAGCAACACCACTTTCTTCATAGAGCAGAGCAGAGGCTGAGGTGTAAAAATAGTGCAGAGACATTCTCAGGGAAGAAATTCATATGCATGCATAAGCCATTTCCTTGCTCCTCTGGACCCATTACATTTGTTAATATGCTGTTGTACAACTTGTAATTAATTACTCAGTTAATTGATTCCATAATGTAAATAGTTAGTTAGTTTAATTAGTTAAGTTGTATTAATTAGTTATAGTAGCTAATTAATTTAATTTTGTGTTGTAACTATTTAATTAGCTAGAATAGTTAGTTAAATTCGTTGTTGTAATTATTAGTTAAGTAGCTTACCTAATTCATTCATTCGGGCCCTCATGTGCGAGGGCAAACTTGTAATAATGTGTATGTCTTCCAACCCCACATCTTTCTCCCTTTTATTTACCCGCTTATGTTGGATAGTATAGAGCATCATGTTTACTTAGCATTTCTCATGATTTGCATCCATTTGTCTTACATGCATAGAGTTCGGCTCATCATTCTAACAAAGCATTGTATTTATTCCTTCTTTGAAAACGTGCTTAAATTGCATGCTATCAAAGTGATTCACATGTCATGCCAATAGCTGAGCCTATTAATTGCATATTGCATGTGTTGCATTGGTCATTTTGCATCATTAGGATCATGTATTTTTCCTAACTATTTTATCTCTTTTGGCTTGCCTTAGAGTACTAGGTGAGCACTTATTGCTTTAGCATATTGCATGAGTGTTAGTGTTGCCATATCAAGCATGATTACCATGACGTTAAGTGCTTAAGTGATATACCTATTTGAGTGCCTGTGGATGAAGGCTAATTGCTTAAATTACGATAGTTTGATTAATGTGCATATGTGATCACTTTTTCAAGTGGCACTTATTTAAAATAATTTTCAAACAAACATGAAATCAAAGTGTTCCAAACTTTTGCAAGTTAGTCTATACTTGTGTGCATCACATGGTAAATTAGCCTAAATAATCAGAAGAAGAGCATATAATGTAAATAAAAATCACATCATAATTAGTAGAGGCTGATCTTTGATCGGGTGAGTGGGGTGCTCAATTCATGACCTTCCCCTCTCATACCTAAGTTCCTGAGATGAGACACTTTGGTGATAACGGATAAATGGCCTTTGGCACGAGTCTCGGGTTTCCTAAATTTTCCAAAATATATTTTGGTGGCAACTATGTAATCTGGCAAAGCTGTCTATTTTTGGCATTTTGATCCAAAATTGATTTTCTAAAAGATTTGTCGGATTTGGACTCGTTTGTGTTTATCTATTTCAGATTGTACTTGTGGAATCAAATTCAGAACCACGAGACTCTGAACTATAGGGCTATCGTATCTGAAGGAGCACGAAAAGCAAGCTACAAGGCACTGCGATATTGAATCAAAATATGAGAATCTATCCCAAGTGTGGATCTATTTTTAGGTTAGAGGTTGTGGTCCCAGCTGTGTTCATGCTACCTTTTGTTTGGCCTCTTCAATTTCAGGGATGAAATTTCCAAAGATGGGGAGGTTGTAACACATGTATCCTTTAATCTATTGAATGGTGTATTTAACTCCTTTATTTTCATTTGGGAGTCTTTAGAGTTGTTGTATCTTGGTTTTGGAGGAGTACAATTTGATTTAAACATATTAAGATTGACCGTTCACGCTTGTTTACGTTGAAAAGTTCTTTGGCAATTTGGAAAATTTGTTCTGGGGTCAACCATTGCCTTCTTGGGGGTCGACACCACCTTGTTGCCTTGCTCTTAGTGCCTCTGCTAGTTTTGGGGATGGACACCTGAGTCCCTAGGATCGACCATTCCATTGCTGTCTTATTCTAGGTTGCATTCTGAAATATAGGGTCGATACATTTTGTTGCAAGGGTCGACCCTTGTTTGTTGCACACATTAGTGTCTCAGCATTTCTTTGTAAGGGTCGACACCTCTGTCCTAAGGGTCGACCCCAGTGTGTGATTTTCTAATTTTTGGGTCGGTTTGGGCCCTACTTTTTGGAGGTTTTTGACTTGTTCTTTTCATTTGACTTTGGAGCTATTATTCTATTATTACCTTGCTACTATAAATTGGTTCCAAACATATATTCATTTCACTTTTTCTTCTCCTTTCTCTCTCTACATCGTGAGCTTCTCTCTCTCTATCTCTCTCTCTCACTCTCTCAACTCAAATTTTTTCACTTAGATCTTTAGATCTACTCACCTAGAGTGATCTTTTCACCCTGGTCCCTTGAGAAAGATTATAGATCTCATCAAGCGCTTCTTTTTGATCCAAGAGTTTCGTGGTTTCGTCCCTGGTGATTTTTGGGTTGTCATCTCTTTGCTTCATGAGGTAGGGATTTCTAGTTCTCCTTCAATACCCTCATTTATAGATAGATTTGTGGTATTTTCTTTATATAAATACAAAAGTTATATTTTTAAGCATATCATGAATAAATCATGAGATTAGGGGTTTAGGGTTTGAAGAGTTGGGGTTTACTTGTTGGGTTATGATTTCGAGTGTATAAGCAATAGAAGGATTGGAATAAAAAGTCATTTTGTAAAAAGTTTTAATTTCTCTTAAAAACCCTAGTTTGGCTCTTGAAGATGGCTGATGATTTTGCTTAGTTGAAGGTAGACTCATGAAGTTGAGGTATTAAATTACATAGGTACAAGTTTAATTGAAATTTTAAAAAGTTTAAAAATTTATGTAAAAGTTGCAATTGAACTCTTAATGTTGATATTTTAAATTATGTTATAATATGAAGCCAAACTTGGGGAAAAGAAATTGCTAATGGTATGGATGATATGAGCTTTGTGATGAAATGATGATGTGGAGGTTTAAGACTTGTTTTGAATTATGCCAAATTGTATTGGATGGTGTTGAAATGGTTGTGTTGAATTTTGTTGTGTCATGTTGAATTGTATTGAGTTATGTTAAATTATGTTGAGTTCAGTTAGGTTATGTTGTGTTGAGTTGAGTTGAGTTGTGTTGTGTTGTGTGGAGTTGAGTTATGTTGGGTTATGTTGTGGTTGGTACCCGCGCTGGGAGTCGAAAATATTTTTGGAGGCCTACGTCCCGCTGTATAATAGCTGGAAAATATGGGGGCAGTTTTGAATTAAAGGTGTCCAAATGCCCTATCTAGGCTTATCGCTGGACGAATGTAGGAAAAATGTTTTTGGGTGTCCATACAGTCCCCCTGTATAATAGCCGGCAAAAGTGAAAAAATATTTTTGGGTGTCCACACAGTCTCGCCGTATAATAGCCAACAAAAGTGGAAAAACAGATAGTTTTGGAAATATTTTTGGGTGCCCACTTCCTACCGTATAATAGCTGGCAAATGTGGGGATGGTTCAAAGTTGAAAATGAATTTGGTGCCACTATCCTATCATATCAAGTCGGCAAAAGGTGGAATGTGTTGTGAAATGTGTTGAATCGGTGATGATATATGTGACTTGTGATGAACTTATGAAATTTCAATTGGTATGGAAAGGGGAATGCTTATAGAAATTATTTGAAAAGAATAGATAAGGAAATAGTAACTGGATAAAGGAGTTGGTGATAATGAATTTACCAAGTTGTTTGCAACTATAAGGAAAGATTAAGAGTTTTATTTTGTAATTAATGAAGAAATTGAATTAAAAGGGTTTATTATCCTTGTGATATGTTCGATTATAATTGATAATACAAACGTGGATGTGATGTAGCTATTAGACAAGTAGGAGTTCAGTGTAGGAGAATTGTTATTCAATATAAAAGGAGATTTGGATTTCTACGTTAAGGAGTTACAGCAAAAAGAATAGACTAATGGGAATGGAGTGTATGAGGGTTGTTTTGAGTATTAAGGGACAATGGAAATTAAAAGAGGAATATTTTGGAATTGGTTAATAAATTTAAAATGATGTTGTTCCTTAAATGTGTTTGTTTTCAAAAAGGATTTATGGCTTTCTGATGATAAGGGATAATTTTTATGGCTGAAGGTTTTCCGTAAATATTCAAATAAATTTTGAGAAAAAGGTACTCTACGTATGATATTTTGAAATTGCAAAACATCACCTTACTATATGGTATCACGCTACATGCATGATC
Organism: Camellia lanceoleosa; assembly: GCA_025200525.1. Lineage (NCBI taxonomy): Eukaryota > Viridiplantae > Streptophyta > Magnoliopsida > Ericales > Theaceae > Camellia > Camellia lanceoleosa. The sequence continues at coordinate 88,419,676 of CM045765.1, forward strand.
ATTTCTATCTATGTGTTAGTTATTGTTGTGGAACTATGAGATTCCTACTAGGCAATTGTGCTCATCCCTTGTTGTTTCATTTTTCTTACTGGAAGAGAAGTCAGATTGATTGGTTAGAGGGTTAGGAAGTTCATATATCTTTTATGTGTAATTTCATTGTAGATGTGAAAGAAATGAATTCTTTACATTGACGTTTGTAATTATTTATTTGTAACTTCGTAGTGGAAGCTTGACATGTATTATTATTATTGTTGTATTCATTAAGAGAGAGAGAACACGTGTTATTATGTTTCTATTACTCAAGAGTAATAGATATTTGTTAGGGAAAAAAAATGGACCTAAACTAAAGGCTTTTGGTAATGTTTCCGAGTAATTAAAACATTGGGGCATGACAACTTGGCATCAAAGTTGACCGGGTTTGAAAACCTGGAGCTCGTGGGAAATGGTTTTTACCACAATGGGATGGCTTCGCTTGGTGAGTACGTTTACATGTAGGAAATAGAAGGTGTAGGAAATTATGTGTTGCACTGTATGAGCATGGGTTGAGCTTCATGGATAGTGCTCGTAGCCAGGCTAACTTGCTTTGAGATCTTAGTGGAAACGTGTCTGATCAACGTGGTTTCTAGTGGGAGTTCCTTGGAAGTTCTGGCATAGGTGGTTATCCTTGTAGACTTGACTCGATTATGTGGTTTGTTGCTAAAAATTTGTTTATGTGCTGTGTGATTATATGTTAGGTTGGTTTCTTGTTTTGGTAGGAAAAGTAAGTTTTTCAGGAAAGGGTTAAAGTTCGGTCAATTGATGTTAGATGCTATTGAGATAATAAGAGCTGTAAGGGAGTATAGTTGAGATGAGGAGAATTCTTAGGATGGTGTGAGGTTAGTTTGAGTTATGAGGAATATGGTGAAAGATTTGGAAAGTGAGTGTGAGAATTTTGTTTCATAATGATGAGGGTGAAAGAGGAGGTTTGTGGTATTTAAGTATTGAGTGATATGATTAAGGCATGTATAGAGTTCATGAGTATGAAGGAAATTTGACAGTTAAATACTAGAAGTGGTTCTTGAGGAGGAATGTGGGATATAATCTTTGTAATGGATGTTGTACAGGTAATGATTGTTTAGTGTGATTTGGAATTGGTGTTGCCATATCGGCACAACAGTGATGGGATTGTTGGGAATAGTGCTAGTGCAACGTGTATTTGAGAAGTATGGTGAAATTCTAGAAGTATGGGGAATGGTGTGTGGAGCTCCATCTTGAAGTGTTTGATTTAGGGCAACCTGTGGATGTTTGAGTGTCAAAATTTAAGTTTTTTATTGAATGGCTAACCAAATTGGTTGATATTGGAATTTGGGTGACAAGTAGTCACTTTGGAATGCTTAGGTATGAGTAGAGTAGCAAGTTTGAGAAGTGTCTTGGAAGGGTTTCGTGCGTGTGAAGTATCCCATATGTAATGACGAAGTTTGGATGAGGCTTGTTTCAAGTTGATGGAAGTCCATCGGGCTGAGGGTGAGACATCGTAAATTTCTGGGTCTAGTCTACAAGTGAATGAAAAGTGGTAATGATGAGTATGAATTGTGAGATGTAAAGGGATGTGCGCTGAACACCGGATAAGGACAATTGGTGTTGGTTAGTATGTTAATGTTTGATTTGTGAGAGTAGAAAATTGGTGAATTGGATTAAGTCGCATAGAAGAGATGAACCCTTGTAGTTGCTCCCTTTGATGGGACTTAAGGATTGATTTGGGTTGGTTTGATCTGTTTTGGTTCGATCTACGACCAGTTTTAAATGAATGCTATTTGAAGTGAATTGAGACCTAGTCAATTTGGGAATTGTTATGGTTCGGATAAATAATGGTACAGTCAAATAGAACTTTAAGTGGTACTAGAAGACATGGAGTTTGTATGTACAGTCAAATAGAACTTTAAGTGGTACTAGAAGACATGGAGTTTGTATGTGCATGTATGTTGTTGATATGAATTTGTGAGATTACCTTAATAGAATTAAAGTGTTTGATTGTAAAACACTATGAGCACCCTTATGTTAATGCGTATTAATGATTATTTGTGCTGATGTTTGTAATAAGTGAGAACTCATTTTTGGGGAGTTGTATATGTTTTATTACTCCTCGGATGTACTAAATTGTTTCTGTTCATTGTTATTACAATGTGTATGTTAAAGGTGTTGTGATGTCATCGGATGGGTGACGGAAATTATTGGGTGATGGTTGAAATTCACCAGGTAAATGTTGAGAATAATTTGAAAAATGAACATTTCGTTTCTTTGTGTTGTGACATGGGATGGCACTATCAAACTAAATGCTAAGGATTTAATCAAAGTTGTGTTAATGAATAACTTGTTTATTGAGTGGAAACTAAATATAGACAAGTCATGCAGATGTAATTGGTTTAATGTTCTCAATAACACTTTTGATGGTAAATGTAATTGTTATGAAAATTTTAGATTTGCAAATGTACTTTGATGGTAAACAATGTAAGTTGGAACACCATTTGAGAAAGAAAATTATATATATACACATACATGAACGATTTTTATTGTCTTATTTTTGAAAGTCGAGTTGTATAAATAATTGGAAATATTGCTAAGCTTGATGTGATTTGAAATTGTTGTGTTGGACCATACATTGTAGTGTGCCATTGGCTTTTGCTAGTGTCAGTAGGGTTTTGTTTTAATGGTGGTTTTCCTTCTCTTCCAAAATGGGTATTGGTTATTCGGTGGTAGTGGTGCGCGTTGTTGCCGGTTGAGGAGTTGTTGATTTTCCTTGGACATACCAGTGATTGACGTTGTTCCTTGTCTCTTGGACTCCAATGAGTATGTTGGTTGAAAAAGTGATCATGATCCCTTCCTTGTAATTCTTCTTGTTCGGGTGTCCTCGGGGTACTACGATATTGAATCAGAATATGAGAATCTATCCCAAGTGTGGATCTAGTTTTAGGTTAGAGGTTGTGTTCCCAATTGTGTTCATGCTACCCTTTGTTTGGCCTTCTTCAATTTCGGGGACAAAATTCCTAAAGTGGGGAGGTTGTAACACTTATATCCTTTAATCTATTGAAGGGTGTATTTAACTCCTTTATTTTCTTTTGGGAGTCTTTGGAATTGTTGTATCTTGGTTTTGGAGGAGTACAATTCGATTTAAACATGTTGGGATTGTTCATTCATGCTTGTTTACGTTGAAAAGTTCTTTGGAAATTTGGAAAATTTGTTCTGGGAACGACCCTTGCCTTCCTGGGGGTTGACACTACTTTGTTGCCTTGCTTATAGTGACTATGCTGGTTTTTGGGGTCGACATCTGAGTCCCTAAGGTCGACCCTTCCCTTGCTGTGTTGTTCTGGGCTGCATTCTGAAATAAAGGGTCAACACCTCTAGTTTCAAGGGTTGACCCTTGTCTTCTACACACATTAGTGTCTTAACATTTCTTTGTAAGGGTCAATACCTCTGTCCTAAGGGTTGACCCCTGTGTGTAATTTTCTAATTTTTGGGGGTTTTGGGCCCTACTTTTTGAGGGTTTTTGACTTGTTCTTTTCATTTGACTTTGGGGCTATTATTCTATTATTACCTTGCTACTATAAATAGGCTCTAAACATATATTCATTTCACTTTTTCTCTTCTTTTCTCTCTCGTTATTGTGAGCTTCTCTTCTCTTCTCTCTCTCTCTCTCTCTCTCTCTCTCAACTCAAACTTTTTCACTTGGATCTTTAGATCTACTCACCAAAAGTGATCTTTTCACCTTGGTCCTTTGAAAAAGATTGTAGATCTCGTCAAGGGCTTTCTTTTGATCCAAGAGTTTCGTGGTTTCATCGTCGATGATTTTTGGGTTGTCATCTCTTTGCTTCAAGAGGTAGGGATTTCTAGTTTTCCTTCAATACCCTTATTTATAGATAGATTTGTGGTATTTTCTTTACATAAATACAAAAGTTATATTTTTAAGCATTAAATCATGAGATTGGGGGTTTAAGGTTTGAAAAGATGGGGTTTACTTGTTGGGTTATGATTTTGGGTCTTGAGTTCAGTTGTATAAGCAATAGAATGGTTAGAATAAAAGGTGTTTTTGTGAAAAACTTTAATTTCTCTTAAAATCCCTAGTTTGGCTCTTAAAGATGGTTGATGGTTTTGCTTGAATTGAAAGTAGACTCATGAAGTTAAGGTGTTAAATTACATAGGTACAAGTTTAATTGAAATTTTAAAGAGTTTAAAAATTTATTTAAAAGTTGCGATTGAACTCTTAATGTTGATATTTTAAATTAAGTTATAATATGAAACCAAACTTGGGGAAAAGAAATTACTAGTGGTATGGATGATATGAGCATTGTGATGAAATGATGATGTAGATGTTTAAGAGTTGTATTGAATTATGTCGAATTGTATTGGGTGGTGTTGAAATGGTTGTGTTCAATTTTGTTGTGTCGTGTCGAATTGTATTGAGTTATGTTAAATTATGTTGAGTTCAGTTGGGTTATGTTGCGTTTAGTTGAGTTGAGTTAAGTTTGGTTGAGTTTTTTTTTGTGTGGAGTTGAGTTGTGTTGGGTTGAGTTGAGTTGTGTTGGGTTGTGTTATGGTTGGTACCCGTGCTGGGAGTCGAAAATGTTTTTGGGGGCCCACGTCCTGCCATATAATAGCAGGCAAATGTGGGGGTGGTTTTGAATTAAAGGTGCTCAAATGCCCTGTCTAGGCTTATCACTGAACAAATATGAGAAAAATGTTTTTGGGTGTCCACATTGTCTCGCCGTATAATAGCCGGCAAAAGTTGAAAAACTGATGGTTTTGAAAATGTTTTTGGGTGCCTACTTCCTACCGTATAATAGTTGGCAAATGTGGGAATGGTTTTAAAGTTGAAAATGTTTTTGGGGGTCCACGTCCTGCTGTATGACAGCCAGTAAATGTGGAAAAGCATGATTTTTTGGAAAAATATTGTTTTTGAGACAATGGTTTTTGGGAGTTCACTTCCCGCCGTATAATAGTCGGCAAAAGGTGGAGGGTGTTATGAATTGGGTGCCACTATCCCACCGTATCAAGTCGCCAAAAGGTGGGATAAGATTGAAACGAATTGAATTGTATAACTTCAATGTATGAAATGTGTTGTTATGTGTATGTGTTTGGTGTTTTGCCGGTATTTGTGAGGTGACGAGTTATGGCGTAATTAATGAGTATGAAATATAAACTAGAAGAAGTAAATGATTAGTTGGCATAAAATCGGTATCTACGGAAAAAGAGATTTAAAGAAACCATTCAACTGACTTTCGATAAAATAAAAAGGTAATAAAAGAGTTCTATAGGATATGTTAAATGGGATTTTTGCAAAAGAGTATCTATATACGTAACGTAACCTATTTTGCATATACAAGAACACATTATTACTTACGTATCACGTTATAGCTTTCATGATCACATATATCTATTAATTTTATTGTTGAAAATCACTGTAGATCCTTACTGGACCTTGTGTTCGTCTCATGTTGTTTAACCATTTTTTAGGAACGGAGTAGGTTATAACAGATTAAAGATCAAGAAGTTATTTATTGTGTTATAAGTCCATCTAATGTAAATTGTAAATGAATGATTAAAGGATTCTAGTGTTAAGGTGGTTTATTCTATGTAATTATTTATTTTTGAAGTCTTTCATGTAAGCCCTTTAAGGCATTTGTTGTGAATATTTGTATTGTACATTTCTATCATTGTAATTTTGTGAGAGAGAACCTCATTTATTCTATTTAGCTTGTTTTGCTTCTACAACTATAATTTGGAAATGGACTTTTGTAAGGAATTTGGTAATATATTCAAGTAATAAAATCTGGGGCATGACAGAGCATGTTTGAAAAGGGTTTATTGGGTGAACACTCACATGGGATGTTTACACTAGGATAGTTGTTTCTATTTGTGGTGTTAGTAGACTTGTCGTGATTATGCCTTGATTTACATGAGCACACACTATCATAGCGGTGGCCCTTTGTTGTAATCCCTAGTGTACATCACTGATAATTGACCAGTAATGCAAAAACCGAATAAATGAGTAGCCTTGATTCTCTTTAAAAAAAAATAAAAAATGACTTGTTTGAATTATAGCCTTTTTAACTCTAGTTATTAAGCCTGTAGGGGTGTCTTTACACTAGTGCCCAAGAACCATCTGGTTTGGGAGTCATTGACCGAATACTTGTTATATGGGTTAATCACAAAGCTTAAGAGACTTAGGCATTGCACAGTCAAGGAAAAATAAGGAAAAGGACTTGTTCGGATCCATAGCCTTTTCAGCTCGAGTTATTAAACTCGTAGGGGTGTCTTCACACCTAGTGCCATAAAACCATCTAGTTTGGAAGTCATTGGCCCAACATTCATTACATAGGTTGATTAGAAAGCTTAACTGATTGGGGCATTACACAATCATGTTTTAAATTGAGAGAGAGAGAGAGAGAGAGAGAGAGAGAGAATCATTTGTTACAAAAAGTTTGGGATTTTTCTGTATGTATTGGGTGTTATTATGAGTTACTCTGCGCTATTACAATGGAAAGTTAACTAGTTATGGAGACTACACTTTACACCAGCGGCACTAATGCTTTTTTTTATTAGCATTCATGAGTACAAGGGACTTGATTTTTGTAATGCAGAATTGTAGTCTTTGCTCAATAGATTCTTTCATTCTTGTCCACTATGCCTTCAATGATTCATCATGTCTTAATATTGCACTGTAGTTGGCAAATAGTTTATTCTTGAAGTTGCTGGAGTAATTAATTTTTGTTGAGCAAATGTGAATATGTTGATATTTGTGGGTATCACCTCTGGAAGAGACTACACTCGTCCACTTGGGTAACCTTGGGTTTAAAAGACTTATTACATATGTTAAATGCAATTGTGCTCCCTACAAAAGTAGCTTAGATTTATTTTATTTTTCTTATTTTTCTTGTTTTGCAGCAAAATGTAAGTTGGGGGCGTGATGTGGGCTGAAAGGTATCATATTAAGGCCACTTAAGTTACATTTATAGTTCTTGAAGTATGATTATTTGGCAGAGATGATGTGTTTCATGTACTTGTGCAGGTTTGGGTAACAACATGCAATTTTAGGAAAAAAGTGTCACACAAGCAGGTCCTCCGCTCAAGCAATGGATATCTTCTGCACACCGCTCAAGCAACCAATGTGGGCACTCAAGCGGCCAACCTCAGGAAGCATGCATAGAAATTTTAGTTCAATTTTCTAAGAATAAAATAAAGATAGGCTTTCCAAGGGTTCTGACTTTTGGGGGGCTGAAATAGAGAGGCTACTAGGCTAAGACAAGCAACCTTGATCATCCATGGAGATTGCCATCACTACTATCATCATCTCATCTTCTCCCACCTCCATAAGTGGCTGAGCATCTCTCTTAGGGTTTCGATGAAACCCTAGTCAAGTAATCGGTTTTTGTAATATTTGACAGTAACTTGCAATGTTTTGATTGGAATTCCTATAAAGTTTTTGAGTTCAATTTAATGATCATCTATCTTTGCTCTTCATTCGATTTCTGTGATTGATGAATGAATTCTTGAGTGTGCATTCGGGTAAGTTTTCTCTGTTCTTCATAGCATGTGTTTGTCCTTCGCATTGTCCTTTTCAATAATCAAAGTTAAATGTTTTTCTATGCAAAATTGAATGTTTTGAGTATTTTTATATATATTATTTATTTTCGGTTAAGTTTATGTTCATGGATCATTAAAAATCTATTTTTATTGAAAAATCGTTGTTTTATGGAAAACATGGCTTTATTCTTTAAATCTAAAATAAATGATATTTACTTTATTCAAATAATCTAGTTTTAGTTTGTAAAGGTTTTAGGTTTAATAATGAGTTGTATGAAATAATTAATCACTAAAATCATAAAACAGAATATTAGTAGAGGCCAATTTTTGGATTGGGCAAAAAGAGGGATGCACCATTCAATGACCTTCCCATTTTGTACCTTAGTTCCCGAACCTGAAATTCTCTAGTTGTGACAGATCATGTCTTTTCCTTAGTTTTCATTGTTAAATGTTTCTTAATTCTCCCTAAAATTAAGTGGCCACTCTATCAATGTAAGAAAACCAGTTGTTACAACATTTGGTAGAAACAGGCTTTATAGCCAAAAAGGCACAGCCTCCACATGTTGATTTGACTTGATTTTGTTGAGTATAGTGAGAAACTTAGCCAAAATGCAAAAGGCTTTTGAGATTTAATATAAACCCACCAAATTTCATAAAGTTTAGATTTAATTTGATATTATTTTCATATTTTTCTTTGAGCATGCACTGTTATGGAAATTGCTGGCAGATTGTATAACTAGTTGTATGAATTTTTCAAGTGTTGAATGATGTTTTCGACGACTAAGGGGTGGCTAACTTAGATTCAAGCGCAGGCGACATCAAAAACATTTGGTTGCCTTGAGAGAATAGTGTAATGGCATTTACATTTCTTTTATAGTTTTGAATTCGGAATTATCCCTCACCAAGTGAGGGACCCACCATCAGGGCATCAATGGAGCGCAACCACACGCCCCAGCAGAGGACAGGTGTCGAGGGAAGTATAGGGTGTATTCTTCGAAGAGATTTCAAACACCCTCTCCCAGGAATCGACCGTGGCTCAATGCTGGGGAATGCACTGCATTCTCCACCAGGCCACCAACCCTGGTGGTGGTATTTTGGGACTTGAACCATCTAGATTTGCATAATATTTTCTGGGTTTAAATCTTCCCGTCTGGTCTGTTTTCAAGGCTTGGCCTATATTGAGGTACTTGCACACTTTCTTAATTTGAGCCTATTTGAGCCCAGGGTATAATACTGAGCCCGAATATCTATTTACTATTGGAAATCATAGTCCAAATAGAGTAAACCATTATTTTCATTTACCATTCCATTATTTTCCATTGCCGTTATCCATTAACCATTATTTTCCATTGCACAGTCACCATTATTTTCCTTCGCAAGGCCTGAATTGACAGCTCATTTGATTTTTTGAAATGGCTCCTAATGGCCTTAACAGAATATAATTGACCCTATGTGGCCCAATATGTCATGCTTTACACTCTTAACCGTTAAAAAGGACCCATTTATTAGATTTTTTTTAATAGACTTACGGACTGGTTTCATTAACCTGACTTGTTTACTAATGAATCCTGATTTTTTTTTTTTTTTTTTTTTTTTACCTATCAACATTCCTAAAAAATATTGAGACAAAATAAATATTTAGTGCACTAAAAAAAAGTATACAGAAGTTATAAATATTTAATTTATCCTTCCTAAGACGTACAAAAACCTACAATGATGAGTCTCTAGTCTCCGAAACAGATCCATCATGACCTGATTTTGTTAAGCCTATGAAGTCCCAAACTATTGACTTATAAACACCCAAAGATTATTGCCCAGAATAAGCTACAACTATGACTTTTTAACATCTAAAAATAGAACCCATGTAAAAATTCATTACTTCGCCTTTATAGATCCCAAAACTTGTGATTTCTTACCCTTTTAACTAAAATATAAGATTTAAAAGATTTTTTTAGTTTTTTACCACCAAAAAAAAAAAAAAAAAAAAAAAAAAAGATACAAAAAGTAGAACGAATGAGAATGAATCTTTGACTTGTTTTTGTATGAGTTGCAATTTTTTTAATTATGTTTCCACTTTTGGACTAAAAAAATAGCCACTTGTCAAATTATTATATAATATAAATAAAAACGCTGTAAAGCTGTTTGTACCTTTTTTTGCAAAAATTGTCACGTGATAATTTTCTTAATTATTTGTATCACGTGGCAAGAGAAGATGGAAAGTCAAAGATTTTATGGGACCCACCACAAGGGTTAATGAAGTGGCAAGTCGAGTTGATTTATTTTAATTAATTAAATTAGCCAAGTTATTGGGTTAAGTAATTAATTAATTAAGATTTAGTTTTATTTGATAAAGTGAACCTTAACCATTCACAATAATTAAGAGGTTGTTGAGGCTTACTTATCTCCTATTATATTGAGGCTTATCTCTTATCTTGGTGCCTTATATAGTTGATAAATGTTGAGACTTATAAGATTTGAAAATCTTCAATATTAAGAGCATCTTCAATGGTGTGCCATTAGAGCTGCTATTGCCAAATTATAGCAGCAGTGGATAGAAAGGTAGCTCCAATGGAAACTTTTAGCAGTTGCTATCTTTGGCAAATGCCAAAACTTGTGTCAAATATGGCACAAGCTTTGGCTGCCAAGTCACATAAAACCAACCGTTTCCTCCTTCCCTCCCTCCCTTTTTCATCATCCTTTCCAAGCACAGTTTCAATATTCATACTCCACAGTTTCATCATCCTTTCCAAATTTCCAAACAATATTCACCCAACAATTTCCAAAATTCAAAAAAAAAAAATTAATTTCACCAATTTGAAGCAATTTCTAAACAATTAATTTCCAAAATTCAACATTTTCCAAAATTTCCTGATTTTGAAATTTCCAAAATTCACCCAACAATTTTCTAACATAGAAAACTAGAAAATCAATTTCACTAATTAAAATCAATTTCATCAATTTCACCAATCAATTTCGCCAATTTCACCAACAATTTCATAGAAAATTAAAAAAAAAAAAATAGAAAATCAACATAGTGAGGGGAAAAAAAAACTGACAGAAATGGGTTGATCTTCTTTGTTCTTTGGATGATCTTCTTTGTGTTCATCATTCGGGTTTCAATCTTCTTCATCGATGATCCATTGTAGGAGTCAGACAGAGAGTGACAGAGAAGAGTGAGAGAGTCAGATAGAGAGTGACAGAGAGGAGTGAGAGAAACAGAGGGTTTCAATCTTCTTCATCGCTGATCGAAGAAAGAGAGAAGACAGTGACAGTGACAATGACAGTGAGACTGAGAGTGAGAGGGATCGATACCATCGTAGCTCGAATAGAGAGAGAAGAAAGATGAATCTGAGAGTGAGAGAGAGACACAGAGATTGAGAGGGACAGAGAGGAGGAAATGGTGAGAGAGTGAGAGAAAAGAGTGAGAGTGAGAGTGAGAGAAGAGAGTGAGAAGATTCAATCTTCTTCATCGCCGATCGAAGAGAGAGAGAAGAGAGTGAGAGTGAGAGATGAGAGTGAAAAGATTCAATATTCTTCATCGCTGATCGAACAGAGAGAGAAAAGAAATGAATCTGAGAGAGAGAGAGAGAGAGAGAGAGAGAGAGAGAGAGAGAAAGAGACTGAGAAAATGTTGGATGATTCTACACAAATGTTGGATGAATCTGAGAGTGAGAGGAATAAGAGAGACAATGAGAGGGAGAGGAAGAAAATGTTAGATGGTTCTACACAAATCATCTCAACCATTCAAGACCAACACATGGATGGTGGTGATGACAGTTGATAAAGTCGCTGTGCTCTGTTTGGATTTTTTAAAAAAAAAATTTAAAATTTAAAAAAAAAATAGTTAAAATAAACACCAGCTTGTGTCAAACGGTCATGCCTTCAAACGGTTATTATATTAAAATGGTAATATTTTGAATTTTTATAAATAGAAACTCTTCATCTGAATTTTTTTCACAGCAACCATTGCACATTTCATTTTTCTTTTCTCTTCTCTTCATCTCAATTTGATTTCCCAATAAACTTCCGAAATTATATTATTTTTAGTTTTTTCACACAATCACTATGGAAGGTTCATCAAAAACAAAGAGAGGAAAATCTTTCACTACTGAAGAAGATGTGGCAATTTGAAGAGCTTGGTGTCACATTACTGAAGACCCAATTTTTGGGAATTCGCAATCTCATGCTCATTTTTGGGGAAGAATTTTTGAAAATTATTGCTCGCTGTATAATGATCACTCAAGAACACAAGTGTCAATCTCATCTCGATGGGGTGTAATCATGAAATGTTGCAACAAATTTCATGGATGTTTGGCACCAATCAAAAATCTACACCCAAGTGGAATATCTCAAGTTGACATAGTAAGATTTCATATTCATTTATTTATGTTAGTTTATTTATTTTGTCTTATTTAAAAATGAACTAATTAATTAATGTAATAATTTATTGATACAGATGCTTCAAGCAAAACTATTATACCAGCAAGATGAAAACAAACATTTTACTTTTGAACATTGTTGACCAATCTTACAAAATAATATCAGGTGACAAAATGTAGCTCCTACAAACATAGTGAAGTCAAAGATACATATATCGTTTTCCCCTAATTCAGCCCCCGATTCTCCTATGGATAACTGCATTTCTCTTGAAAATGACACCAGTTCAAGTGTTGGTAAAAATTCAACTATTGGTGAGGGCAGTGTCTCTGCAAGGGGTAAAAGGCCTATGGGTAGGAAAGCTCCAAAAGAATTTTTTTTGAAGAAATCAAGTCATTGAAGCTGAAGTCCAAAAAATGAACATACAATTGGAGATATTTAACCAATACCTTGTTGAGAAGGAAAAAGAAAAATGATAAAAGAGAAGAAAAAAGGATTCAAGCACTGCAGGAGATGAAAGAACTTGAGATCAGAAAACAAGAACATGAATAATGACTACGAACATTTCTCATTTGGACCCTTAGGCGAAAGCATATTACACAATGCAAAAAAATGATATTTTCGCCAAGTGGTCCTCAAATGTCAGCAGCCCAAATTACTATTTTCCCATGCCTCTTGATGAATAATTACGGGATAATGTATTTTTTTGCAATGTCATTTATTTTTTAATGTAATTGTTAGTCTTAGTGGGAAAGTTGGGAATAATATATTTGTCTAGTCGGGAATTTTTTAATTTTTTATGAGCATACTATTTTTTATGAGAATAATATAAATATATATGAGCATACTATTTCCCAATTTTTTAATTTTTTTATATTTGTCTAGTCAGGAATAATATAAATATATAATTTTTTTTTACAAACAATTAAAAAAAGGTCACAAAAGACAAAAAAGAAACAAAAATAAAATCACAAAAAAACATAAATCCAAATAACACCTACAAACTTGATGGGAAAGTTGGTTGAGATTTGTCAAAATAGCAAATGACCATTGGAGTACCATTGCTATAATTTGGCAAAATAGCACTATTCATTGCCAAATTATAGCTATAGCAATGACAATATAGCAACAACCGTTGGAGATGCTCTAACTACAAGCTTACAAACGTGGAGCCATTTTTCCCAAGATCAAGGCAAAGGTTTTTTTAATAGACACGTGGCAACATATGAAGATATGAAGGATCAACATAAACTACTGTGAGAACCCGAATATATAAAAATAAAATAAATAATTAAATAATAATAATAATGTTACAAACCTCAAATATTTTACTTGTGAATCTTAAGGTGCAAATTAAATATTACTGAACGATTTTTTAATTAATTTTAAACCTAAAAGAAATTTATGGTGAAAGTCTTTAATTTAGAGATAAGATTTATTATTAAAAAAAAGAGGAGACATATTAGTTAGTATATTTTGACCTAGTAATAGTTGTATTTTATTTAAATTAATGGAGAGAGAAAATAAAATAAAACAAAAGATAATAATTTAGAGCATATTGTTTAGATATATATATATTAGAACCCTAGGTTGCCTAATACAATATATAGCAGCAGTCACGGGAGAGAGAGGTTGCGAGAAAGAGAGAAGAAAAAAAAAGTTGCAAACAAGGAAGGATTTTTGGGTGTAGGTCTATCTTTTTTCTTCCTTCTGTTTTTGTTCTTTATCCTTATTCTATTATTATTTAATTCATTGATAGAAAGATTGTAGGTGTATGTATTTTGTATATATATATATTGTTAAGAAATCTGAGAAGCTAAAATGGGTGTAATACTTAGTTCAAAAATTCTATACAAAGCCGCAAACTTTATAAATTTAGAAACTATATTAAACGAATGAATTTTAAGCTAATAATTTTATAGTAATCTAATTACATATTTAATTTCATACCTGAATTTTCTTATAATTTTTGGGAGTCAAAATTTATATAAACCGATGCATTCAAATCTGTCCAAAAAACTAGTATAAAATAGTAACTTTGGATGTGTCATTCTCTATGGGTAAAATCCAAAAATTATCAAATCAGCGCCATTAGAACTACTTATGAGTTTAGTTTCTTATATTTTTAGCCTTGGGTTGATTGCTCGTGTATATTAAGAGAACTATCAATTTCTTTAAAATGATGTAGAAAGCGACCTGTGGACACCCCATTTTTCACCGCCCGCAAGACTTGGACACTTTGTCTTGGGGACTCGATGATGAAGTTGTGTTGATTGTGATTTTAATTCTCAACGAAAGAATGTAAGCTTGTGCTCCAAAACCAATCCCAAACCTTTCATATTCATACTGTTTTACCCTAAAAATTCATTTTTGACCATTGTGCCACCCTACCCTGAGTTTAAAAACAGTGGAACAGGGGAGAGCATTGGGAGCCGGCTGTACCACATTAGAAGCCGGCCGTAGCTATTGGGAGCCGGCCAGCTCTCGATAGCGAGAAACACTATTCTGGGCGGGAATGAGCCAGCTGTTTATTTTTGAAGATATTTATGACTTATTTTGCTCAAATTCTATAAATACAAGCATATATCTCAGTGTTAGAGGTTGGAAAAATTTCAAAGAAGCAGAATAACCCTTGAGAGCTCCTTCTTCTTGGGCAAACTAACTTTGAGATATTTGATCATCCTTATACTATATCTATATACCATACACAACCTTCGAGCCATAACGTAGAACCTTGGTTGAGCTTTGTAAGTCACAATTCAAGCTTGAGAGTGTGCTTGGACCAAGTTTGGTTCACAAACAAGAGCTTACCTTCTTCAAGAGGTATAAGCTCACCACCTTTGTATTACTTTCATTTCTATCTTTCTTTGTTTATTTCTTATGTTTTTGTATTGTTTTAATCCTATTTCAAGTGTTGAAACTTGTGTTTGAATGGCTACCAAAGGGTAGAAAGGGTTAACACCCTTTCTTGCACTCTACTTCATAGCTCACACCCTTGTGTAGACACCCCATTTTTGACCGCCCTTAAGACTTGGGCGCTACTGATGGTTTATTTGGTGATAAAAGTTGCGCAGTGCAAAGGTTCAATTTTTTCAGCAAGGAGAGAGTCAAATCCCAACCTCATACCCCTTTTTGGACCAAAATGATCTTAATCAAAAGATTTTGAGACCCTGAAACCCTCTCTTTCAAAATATTTTTGAAAATTCTTCTGTGATGTTTCGACACTCGCATTTTGTTAAATGTCGCGCTTTTTGGTAAACCGAGCAAGGACAAAGTGGAAATGAATGAAGGAGAGATGAAATCTTGTGAAAAATCTTTCAAAACACCTTGTTTATGAGTTTGGAGTTGAAGAAAAGAGGAGAGGAGAGAAGAAAACAAGTTGGAGAAACAGTTGGGCATGAATCCCGGCAGGATCGAAACTAAGCAGTCTTCACTTAAATGGGCATAACTTTTTGCACACTTGGAATTTTGAAGTGAGGCTGCCACCATTGGAAAGAAGACTTCCAGGGATACAATTTAGGCTCAAGAATGACCTGAAAAGGAGTCCAGATCAAGGAGATATGTCCGTTTGAAGTCGGGCCCAAAAAACAAATTTTTCTATCCAACCAGAGGTGGAAATTTATGACCATGAATGGGATTTTTGGGCCTTGTGCCGGCCATGAATGGCCAATTCCGGCCCCTTGCCATCCAAGGGAGTGTGCTTTCGGCCAACAATGGTCAAGTGCCGATACCAATGATGCAGTAAAGGCCACAGATGGAAAGGCAGTCTTTTTCTGAGATATTTTGCTTCCGGTGGCACAAATTTGTCCTTTTGGAGATATTTCGACCAAAGCTTGATATTTTTCTATATATGAGAGCCTTATATCTCATATTCAAAGGGTTAGAACATTTTGGAAGAGTTTTGGGAGCCTCTCTCTCTACACCTCTCTCTCTACATTTCTCCCTCTCAAGAACCTTTGCGCATAAGAGCTTGCAAGTGTAGATACACTTCTCTTTTGCACACACATCCTTGATCAAACTTGACAACCATTGTGCTAAGATCCCTTGGAACCTATTTTGGCTGCTAAAGGTTGGTTTTGGCTTAAGAAAAGGGGTTGTTCTTGTGCTGTGCTTCAAAGGTAACCTCTTATCCCTTTTAAGCTCTTTGTGCACTATTGTTTTTCCATCTTTCTACACTATTTTTGGGGTGGTTTTGAACTGAAAAAATCTCTATTTTTCAGTCCTAAAAATGGTGGTTTAGGCCTATTTTGTGTTAGGGGGTTGTCTCTCTCTTTTGTTCCTTAGCTTGTATAGCTTTTTGTACCATCTTTCAAGGCTTTCAAACCATCTCTTTTTGGCCCTTTAACCACTAAATTCTAGAGGAATTTCAGTGGTGGAAAGGTGGTTTTGAGGTCCAAAATGGGAGGGGGTGGTCCCCCCCTCCTCTTGTCTTGTTTGCATATGTTGGTGGCCCACCAAATGAGCTTGTGTTTCTACTTCTTTGTGGCTTTGTTCAAGTACTTTTTTTGTGACTTTTTAGACCTTCCATAACTCTTTTTTTTGGCAGTTTTGATCACCTCTTGCATGCATCTTGCACTTGTAGTGTAAACTTGCTAATTAGCCTTGTATGCATGATGCTTTAGCTCATTATTCTAGCTTATTTTGGCTATGCTCCAGCATGCTTTTACTCATGATTTTGCATGCTTTAACTCTGTTTGAAGTGGTCTTGGCCATGTGAGGCTTGTCTTGTATGGTTGTAGTGTAAAGGCCCTTGACTAGCTTTGGGTTTTGAGGCCTTCGACATGCTTTGTATGTGATGATTGCATGCCTTAGCCTCATTTCTCACATGATTTCAGTGTATATAACATAGTCACACTCTCACATATTCCACTATTTCATAGCTTTTGTGAGTTGTGTCTTATGCCTTGTTTGTGAGCCAATACATGAGCATATCTTTCTTGCCATCTATGCTGCGAGTCTAGCATGTTTTTTCTACTATTTTGACTTGCCTTAGGTCTATTTTGAATGGTCTTGGCCTTTTGAGACTTGTTTTGTATAGCTATAGTGCAAGTCCCTTGACTAGCTTTGAGTTTTAGGGCCTTTAACATGTTGTACATGTGATGTTTGCATGGAATGGCACCATTTACCATGTAATTTCAATGCATATAGTGTAGTCACACTCTCATATACTTCACTTCTTCATGGCTTTTGAGGGTTGTGTATTATACCTTGCTTATAGGCTAACATGTGTGCATGCTTGTCTAGTCTTTTGAGCTTCATTTCCAGCATGTTTAGGCCATTGTTTTGGCATGATTAAGCTCTGTTCATATATGGTTTGGTTGTTTGAGCCTTGTATGGCATGCCTCTAGTGTTGTGTCCTTCACAAGTTTCAATACTTTTGGCCTTTAACATGTCTTCCATGCATTGCTTACATGATAGAGTCTTGTGCATGCCACTTTAGCTTTGAAAGATAGCATGTTGTTTGCATAGCATGATGTTTGCAATGCATTGTGTTCAACCGGACGTTATGTTGAACACAAGGCGGATTGGCCCACTTCATACTCAAAGTGATGAAAGTGAGCCAATCCCCTTTGTCTCCATTGCTTTTGATCACTCATGATAAGGCCGTGGTCTTAGAGTCTTGTTTACATTACATTTATTGAATATGTACAAGATTGCATCTTAGGCCATCATGCATTATAATGCTTGATTGATGGTCTTAGATCCAATGGTGCCTTTCCCTTGATGTTTTGAGGTGATATGGAGTGGCATAGCACATACATACCCTTAGGAGACCCTCCCTTTCCTCTGTTTTTGTGCTCTGTTGCAAAATGGTGTCACAGCACACCAGTGGCCGGCAGTGCCACATTGGTGGCCGGCACCTTTCCTTTGTTGGCCGGTAGCCACCTATCTTGGTCGGCAAGCCACTGGTGCATTCCCCAGCCTGGTTTTGGTAAGTTTTAGCAGCAAGTTCTCAAGGACACCCTGCAGGCAAAGCCTCAAAGAGAGCAACCAGAGAGCTTTTCGGGGTGGCAACCGAGCATGCATCCTTTTCTTTTCCAAACAAAGCTGGAGCAGCATAGTTTAATGCTTACTTGTTAGTTAGCATTGAATTTGTAATTAATTAATTAATTAATTTGTTAATTAGTTAAGTGATGTAATAATTAGTAAATAGATTTCTTATTATTCGATTTGGTTGTGTAATAATTAGTCTAATTAGATTATTAGATTAGTTGCTAGCTTAGCTTAGATGTAGCTTAGCTTATTCATTCAAACCCTCCGTCGAGAGGGCAAATGTTGTAATAAGTGTGCGTGTGTGTGTGCATGTCTTCTAACCCCCATTTCTTTCTCCTTTTTACTTATCAGCTTTTGATGGTTAGTTTAGGGCATATTTCAATTAGGATACCTTATGCTTTGCATGCGTGCATCATTCATTTGTCTTGCATGCACCAGGCTCAGCATATCATTCAAACTGCATTCAATTTCAATACTTACTTGAATACGTGTTTCAAAGCATGTTATCGAGTGTTGCATTCATATGCCATCTTAGATAGCCGAGCCTATTAGTTGCATTATTGCATGTGTTCCATTAGGCATCTTAACATGGCTAGGATCATGCATGATTACTAACTAGTTTTCTGTTTTGGCTCGGAGTACACTGTAAATGTTTACGCTTTAACATACTTGCATGTGTATAAGTGACTGCCATGATAGCATACTTTCCATGAGGCTATTTGCTTTACTGCTATAACTACATGAATGCCTGTGGATGAAGGCTTCATTGGTTGAATTGGAACAATTCATCAAAATGTGAGTTTTAAGCCCACTTGGAGTGGCAAATCATCATGTTTTAACCCCACCTTGTTTGGTGGCAAATCCACGTTTTAGCCTACTTGCGAGTAGCATCTTCAAACTATTTTTGAAAAACAAACATGAGATATTTTGTTCCAAATCAAGCGATTTAGTCTATACTTGTGTGTTGTGCGCATCATATAGTAAGTTAGCTAATAAACCAGAATAAGAACGCATGTGTTCATAAAAACAACATATCATGTTAGTAGAGGCCGATCCTTTGATCAGGCGAACGGGGGTGCTCATTTCATGACCTTCCCCCCTCATACCCAAGTTCCTGAGCCGAGATAACTTTGGTGATGACGGACACGTGGCCTTAGGTACGAGTTAGGGTTTCCTAAATTTTCCAAAAATAAAATATTTAGGTGGCGACTCTGAAATCTAGCAAAGTAGTCCATGTTTGGCGCTTTTGATTCAAAATTGATTTTTCAAAACCAATTGCCAGATTTGGACTCTTTGGTGATTTATCAGTTTCACATTGCACTTTATGAGATTAGATTTAGAACCGCGATAGGAGTCCGAACTATAGTAGCTAGAACCCAATTTGCGCCCGCTCCGAAAAGGGGGGCGCGGGGAGAGAGTTCCGGGCAGTCTACACCTTGTTTTACACTCTTTTCTTTACCTTTTAAACTGATTTTTAGAGTTAAAAAAAAGGCTAAAAAACATGGTTTGAAGTCTCAAAAAATGGAGAGGGTAGCCACCTCTCCTTGCTTTTGTTCACTAGCCTTGTTTTGCCTTGTTCTTTCCTACCTTTTTATGCTCTTTAACATGATTTTTAGCCATTGTTTTTAGCATGTTAGGGGTTGTTGTAATTTATTTAATTGGTGTGTGCTTTGAATATCTAGCTTGTTGCCTTGTGAGTCTTTACATCTAGCTTGTTGTGCTGTGTTATACATGCTTTGATAGCTTTTCTTTGTTTAATTTTCATGTTGAAGAGTCTCATTCTAATAATTGATCCCGCAATCATTTCTGCCACCTCCCTCTTTTCTTCTTTTTCTTTCTTTCATTTGAGAGTCACTTCAACCGATTGATGGTTATTCAAGGCATATGAAAGAGATCTATGCTCATTGGCTTAATCTCTACGGAGGTTCATTGTCAAGACATAGGCTCTCTTTCATGCCAAGAATCACTTCTCGTTTGATGTTTTTTCTCATTTAGTGGGCTTAAACATCATTTTGGACAAATTGATTAGAGAATGGAAAGGACTAATAAAATCAGCTTAGAATGAACTTAACCGACATAAAGAAAATGTTAAGAGTTGGTTGGATTCGGCTAGACGTTATGCCGAGTCCATTGTTCCGAGAATTGTCACGTATCAATCCATGATACGTTGATAAGACTTAGAGCGTGTCTACTTCCCTCTTTGAGTCTTCATGATAGGAGGGAATGGTGGTTTTTCATTACATTTATCAATTTTGTCCAAACATACTCGAGATCATTAAGCCATCAACTTGTGCTAATTGATGGTTTCGAACGCGAATTTGTTCTTCTCTTAGATTTCATATGACAGAGAGGAGCAGAATGGACAAACAGGGCCTAGAAAGGCTCTGTCTGCACTGTTCTCACCTCAGATCACAAAACTTTTTTTGGCATAAAGATTAGCACCGGCCGGCATTTTTTTGGTCCGGCCGGAGCTCATTCAGGGCTGGCCGACCCCCAATGTTTGGTAAGCAGTGAGCTGCTTGCAAAAATAGAGGGTAGTGACTGAAGGTGAGGCAGAGCAATATGGGCAGATAGAGCAGCTTCCGGACACTATGCATACGATCATTGTGTCTCATCGTTGCTTAGATTACTATTCTCATTAGTATTGTTGTAATTGTTGTAAATAATTCTTATTGTTGTAATATCCTTGTTGCAATTATTATTAATATAATGCCTTTGTTGTAATAAATTAGATAGTTAGCTTAGTATCCCGTAGAAGTCAATTAGCTTAGCTAGTTAGTAGTTAGCTGGTTTAATTCATTTATTCAAATTTGTAATAATTAGTTTAATTCGGACATTTGGAGACTCATTCAGGCCCTCCTACATGAGGGCAAATATGTAATAATGGTATATGTCTTCCAACCCCTATTTTTTTCTCCCATTTATTTACCCACTTATAATGGTAGTGTACAGCATCATGTTTTTTTAGCATTTCTCATGTTCGCATACACTTGTCTCACTTGCATTTGGGTTCGGCTCATCATACTAATCAATGTCGATTTCAAATTCATTGCTTGAATATGTGATTTATCACATGTCTTGAAGTGGATCATATACCATGCTCATAGCTGAGTCTATAAAAATTGCATAAATGTGTGTGTTGCATTAGTCACATTGTATTGTTTAGGAACATGCATATTTTTCTAATCATTTTTCTTTATTTGGCTTGCCTTGGAGTACTAGGTGGACACTTATTGTTTTAGTATATCACATCATATGTTTGTGTTGCCATATCAAGCATGCTTTCCATGAGGCTAATTGCTTAAATGATATACTTGTTTGAATGCCGGTGGACGAAGGCTAATTGCTAAAATTTGGATAAATTGATTAATGTACATACAAACTCACATTTTCAAGTGACGATGTATCAAAAACAATTTTCAAACAAACATGAAATCAAATGTTCCAACTTTTGCAAAATTAATCTATACTTGTGTGCATCACATAGTAAATTAGCTAGTAATCAGAACAAGAGCATATAATGTAAATAAAAATCACATCATGATTAGTAGAGGCCAATCTTTGATCAGGTGAGAGCGCTACTTAATTCATAACCTTCCCCTCTTATACCTAAGTTCCTGAGCCGAGACACTTTGGTGATGATGAATAAATGGCCTTTGGCACGAGTCACGGGTTTCTTAAATTTTCCAAAAATATTTAGGTGGTGACTCTAAAATCTGGTAATATAGTTCATTTTTGGCATTTTTTAAATCGATTTTCCAAAAGAATTGACGGATTTTGACTCATTTGTGATTATCTGTTTCACATTACACTTGTTAAATCAGATTCAGAACCACGAGAGTCCGAACTGTAGGGCTAGTCGTATCCGAAAGGACCATGAAAAGCAAGCTACAGACTTGTTTGGATATAATTAATTGTAACTAATTCTTTTGATAAGAAAACTGAGTGAAACCATATAGGTTTGAAACTTAGGATATATTAGTTGATATCAGAAGGGTTTTGGAATTTTTCGAACAACGTAGACTGGGTTTTTAATTTTCAAAGTTAGTGAATAGATTGGGAAAACTTGTTTAAAATTTTCTTTCATCTCAAAGTCACATTTAATTAAGTTTCGATCTGAACTTATGTCTTGGGTAATTTGAGACCTTGAAGTTAGGCATTATTTAAGAGTAACAGTGAGTTGGGTTGAGCCGTGTTAGTGCACTTTAGTTTGGGGTTACTTAGTTTATTATTCCTTTTAGTATGTTTGAATTAGTAGTGACGTGTAGTTTCCACACTTTGTTCAGGGCACTAGTTGGACTTTCAAACTCTATTCGAGGATTATGTTATTTCGTTTTTAGGTGAGTAGTTGCATGCTACATGTTTTTATAAATGTTCCTCTACCCTGAACTATTGAAAAATTAAATTGTTGTTTCAGGACTAAACTGTTTTGATAAATTATTATATTATCAATACAATTAAATTATTTCTGAAATGTGTAAACTTGGCATACTATAAACTATTTGTTATGGTCTCATGTTTGCGAAACTGAATCATATTGATTATTGAGACCATATGTATAAAAAGGTCTAGGGAAATTATTCTACTATGTGTACTAACTCTAGCCAGTAGGGAACAGATCCGATTTGGGCTGTGATGGCTCTAGTGCTCAACAATTGTAAGGAAAAAACCTGGGCTAGGCTAGGTGACCTTCAATCGAAACGTCTTAGAGAAAAGTCCCGGGTTACCACCCCGAGGATGACTCTTGATTCGATATTGGATCCAATGGGCTTATTGTCTCAAAAACTTTGTGGCGTGCTACTTATTATTCTTGATACCTAGAAAATTATTAATGATCATGTCATAATCTATTTTAAGTGGAGAATGTCATTGGTTATATTCTTGAGAGACATGAGTATTTTAACTGTTAAACTATGAAACCTTCTTTTTGAAACAGATTGTCATTAAGAAAACTATATGCCAATCTAGTTTCTATGATATATATCTGTAGACACCCCATTTTTGAGCGACCTCAACACTTCAACGTCATCGTTTGTGCACTCAATGATTGTGCTTGTTTTGAGCGTCCGAAGTTCTCGGCAGAACGCCTTGTCTTTGAGCCTCTAAACCCATTTTGTTTTGTGCTTGTTTTTTGGGCCAAACCTTGTTGCCTCTTGTCTAGAAGGGGAAAGGGCCTTGTCAGCCACTTTTTGTTCTTGCTGACCACTGAAAGTGGCCGGTCGGCTAGTTGAAGTGGCCGGTTGGCTACTTAGAGTGGCCGACGGCCATTTGTTCCTTTTTTTCAGATATTTGTTTGCCAGCTGTGCCAGTTGTTGCTCTCTGAAGTCCATCTCCATACACGTGCATGAAGGGATGAATACAAGCTCTAAGCTTGATTTTCTATATATAGGGGATGCTCTCCTCCATTTGGAGAGGTTGGAAATTTTAGATCAAATTTCTCTCTCTCTCTAGAATTCTCTCTCTATCTTCTTGTTTTGTGCCTTAAAGCTTTATTTCTCTACACATTTGAACATCAAGCCTTAACCAAATTTGACCACCTTGGAGCTAAGGTCCCTTGGAGCCTAATTTGAGCTTTTGCAAGGAGGTTTGAGCCTAAAAGTGTGCCTATTTTGTGATGTGCTTCAAGAGGTATAGGACTTACCTTGTAGGCTTTGTTTAAATTGCTTGCTTTGCCATCTTTTTGCACTATTTTTGGCCTAGTTTTCAACTACAAAAAACTCTGATTTTGTAGCCTTAACATGATGGTTTAAGGTCATTTTGTGTTAAGGGGTAGTCCACCCTTCTTGTTGCTTATTTGTGTGAGCTTTTGTCCATCTTTTAGCATATTAAAACCAAAATTTTGGGGCCTTTAAACCACTGAAATTCAGAGTTATTTCAGTGGTAAAAATCAACTTTTGAAGTCCAAAATAGGAGGGGTTAGCCTCCCCTCCATGTGTCTTGCTTCCATGCCTAGGTTGCTTCACATGTTAGCTTGATTTTCTAGCTTAACTTAGCTTAATTCAAGCATGTTTTAGGCTCTATTTTGGCATGTTTCAGCTCTATTTTGGGTTGGTTGGAGCACTTGAGGCTTGCTTTGTGTGCTTGTAGTGCAATTGTGCTTGTTAGTCTAACTTGTGCTGTGTTTTGGCCTCTCATTCTAGCTATCTTTAGTTTAATTCAAGCATGTTTTAGGACTCATTTTAGGCTGTCTTAGGACTGTTTTGAAGTGTTTGTACCTTTTGAGCTTTGTATTACATGCCCATAGTGTAATGGTCTTCACTAGCTCATTGTTTGCTTTAAGCATGAAATGCTTGGGTTGCTTGCATGTTGCAGTATTATTTTGCATGTAATCTCAGCATTATGCATTTGTCACATTCTCATTTGTCTCACTTTCAATCGCTTTGGAGAGTTGTTTCAAGTTTGGAATCCTTTAAGCTTGAGATAAAGTTTATTCTTAATGGTTTTAATCCTCTTTTGAGGGTTTCTACTAACCAAAGGCATGACCTCTCTCTTGCCTTAAATCATCCCTTGGTTGATGCTTCTTTCTCTTTAGAAGACTCTCACCTTAGACTTAATTAATTAAAGGACTAATCGATAATATGAAATGAGTAAACGAAACGAACAAAGTAAAAGAGGCAAGATTAAGCATCTTTGTATTACATTGCACGTGGTCGGATCAGACGTTAATCCGAACACAAGAAAAATGGGACGTTTCATACTCAAAGTGATGAAATGTGCCACTTTTCTTAGTCATCGTCACCCTTGATCATGCATGATAGGGTGGTGGTCCTTCGAGTCTTATTTGTGCATTCATTAAGCTTGTACAAGCTTGGTTTTCTAGCCATCATGCATTGAAAATGCTTGGCTGATGGCTTGAAGGCCAAGAGTTACCTTCCTTTGAGTTTGCGCAATGATAAGGAGGATAGCAGTACACACGTTCCTTGAAAATGCATTGCTTTGCCTCTGTTTGCTCTATGTTGCAGCAAAAGAAGAAGTCTAGGGATGTGGTGGCCGATAGCCACTTGGAGTAGCCGACCAGCTAGTTGAGGTAGCTGACAACCACTTTTTGTAGCTGGCTAGCCACCAGTCAATTTTTGCATAGATGAACTCCTGAGTTGGAGCAGAGGCATTCTACGAGTTGGTACAATTTTTAGTGATCAAACGAGTGCAAACAGAGGCATTCAATGGCAAGGCAGTGGCATTTTCGGGTGGATCAACTGAGCATGCATGCATCCCTCGCCCTTGAGGCCATTTAATCGCTTTAGATAGCTTAGAATAGCTAGTGACTCGAATGTTGTACTTAATAAGTTAGTGTAACTAATTCTTCAATTTTGGTTTGTAATATTTAGCTAGTTTCGAATAGTTAGTTAATTTATTTCAATTGTTGTAATAATTAGTTAACTAGAATAGTTAATTAGTTTTGGTTTGAAATAGTTATCTTAATTAGCGTAGCTAGTTAGTTAGCTTATTCATTCGAACCCTCCTTCGAGAGGGCGCAATGTTGTAATAAGTGTCCGTGCGTGTGTGAATGTCTTCCAACCCCATGTCTTTCTCTCTTTTATTTAACCACTTTCGATGGTTAGTTTAGGGTCATGTTTCGATTAGCATACCTTATGCTTGCATGTTTGCATTATTCATTTGTCTTGCATGCACCGAGGCTCGACGCATCATTCAAACTGCATTGTCATTTCAATACTTATTTGAATACGTGTTTCAAAGCATGTTATCAAATTGTATCATATGCCATATTAGTAGTTGAGCCTATTAATCGCGTTATTGCATGTGTCGCATTAGACACTTAACATAGTTAGGATCATGCATTCTTTCTAACTAGCTTTTGTTTTGGCTTGGAGTACTCGGCAAGTTTTATGCTTTAGCATGCTTGCATGAGTGCGATTGCCATGTTGCCATGATAGCATGCTTGCCATGAGGCTATTTGCTTAAATGATTAATTGCATGAATGCCTGTGGATAAAGGCTTGATTGTTTGAATTGGAACAATTCAACAAATGTGAGTTTTTAGCCCACTTTGCGAAGTGGTAAATCATGTTTTAAGCCCATCATGTTTGATGGCAAATTCGCGTTTTAGCCCACTTGAGGGTGGCAAATTCAAACCATTTTCAAAAAACGAACATGAGTTGAGTTCGTTCCAAATCTCGCGACTTAGTCTATGCCTTTTTGTGTGCATCACATAATAAACTTAGTCTAATAACCGGAACAAGAACACATGAGGTTTATAAAACATCATATCATGATAGTAGAGGCCGATCTTTGATCGAGCGAGTGGGGGTGCTCATTTTAGGACCTTCCCCTCTCGTACCCAAGTTCCCAAGCTAAGGAAACTTTGGTGATGACGAACACGTGGCTTTTGGCACGAGTCAGGGTTTTCTAAATTTTCCAAAAATAAAATCTTTAGGTGGCGACTCTGTAATCTGGCAAAGCAGTCCAGTTTTGGCATTATTTGATTCAAAATCGATTTTTCAAAATGATTTGCCGGATTGGACTCTTTGGTGTTTATCATTTTTACATTGCACTTTGTGAGATTCGATTCAGAACCGTTACTGGAGTCCGAACTGTAGGACAATTGGAGCTCTCCCATAGAGGGCGCAAAAAAGTTGAGTTACAATATCTTATTTTAGAATTGAACCCTGTTTTCAAAACTATATTTACTATCCGTGCTTCTACTCACTGAGCTATTAGTTGACTTAGTTGTTTATCATTTCCAGGTGATAGAAGGTCTTAAAGTGGACTCATGGAGTAGTAGGGACACAATTGCATGGAACTCTAGGACATTCATTTATTTTGTTTTAGCATGTTATGTCGGTTTGGTGCATACATTGCAGTTGGATTTTATTTGGAATTATTTTATTTTGTGGGCGGTTTTTGTTCCATTTGGTATATATTTTTGGAAGTTGGTTATGGCTGGTTTTACCACCTATACTTGTGACATGTCACTGAATTGAGGTTTGGTTTATTTATTACTAGACTACAGTTATATTTATTCTTTGTGATATTGGGTTCGTGTTTAGGCTTACGTGTGCCTTCGATTAAGTCCCTGTGCGCCATGCTCGATGATGCCTAGTTTTAGGATGTGACAAATGTGGTATCAGAGCTACAGGTTTATCGTGTTACATATGTTGCATTTCATCATTTAGATGAGGTCTGAGTCCTTATAGTCCTTAGTAGTGTGTGGTTAAGTTAGTTTATTTTTAAACTCGTGTTCAATCTTTCTTGATTTTATTTTGAAGGTTAAGTGTTGGCACCTAGATATCTACACGGATTGTCTAGTCCTTGTGAGCCTTTGATGTTTGAATTACCATGTCTACTCCATTAGAGGAAACCATAGTATTGGGAGATGTCTGTAGATCTTGTGAGGTAAACTTGGATGGTAGGATTTTTCCAGTGGATATGATTTCCTAAGAGATGAAGGATTTTGACGTGATTTTGGGGATGGATTTGTTGATGAATCATCATGCCTCTGTTGATTGTTTCAGAAAGAGGATAGTTTTTGCTATGCCGAGACAACTTGAGTTTTTCTTTCAACGAGATAGAAAATGGTCTTCTATCTGTTTTATTTCTTCCTTTCAGTCTAACCAAATGTTAAGGAAAGGGTGTCATGGTTACTTAGCTTGTGTGGTGAATATCGAACATCCATAATAGAAGTTAGAGGAGTTGCTTGTAATGAGTGAATGGGCTAATGTTTTTCCAGAGGATCTACTTGGACTTCCTGCAGATCGTGAGGTAGAATTTTCTATTAACTTGGTCTCTGACATAACACTTATTTCTAAAGTTCCCTATAGAATGGCACTGTTGGAGTTGAGGGAGTTACAGACTTAGTTATAGGAGTTGTTAGACAAAGGTTTTATTAGGCCTAGCGTTTCACCTTAAGGAGCACATGTGTTGTTCATAAAGAAGAATGATAGGTCTATGAGGTTGTGTATCGACTATAAGGAACTAAACAAAGTCACGATGAAGAATAGATACCATTTGCCATGCATTGATGACCTACTTGACCAATTACAGGGAGCTCAGGTATTCTCTAAGATTGACTTGAGATCAAGCCATCACTAGTTGAAGGTAAGGAATGAGGATGTTCCTAAGACAACTTTTAGAACCCACTATGGGCATTATGAGTTCTTGGTAATGCCTTTTGCTCTCACAAATGCACCAATCGTGTTCATGGATTTGATTAACAGAGTATTTAAACCCCAACTGGATGTGACATCCTAATTTATTTGAGGAGTAAGGAGAAGCATGAGCAGCATTTGAGGGTAGTACTTCAAATCCTTAGGGAGAAAAGACTGTATGCAAAATTTAAGGAGTGTGAATTCTAGTGTATCTTTTTTTGGGTCATGTAGTGAGTAAAGATGGGTATCTGTGGGTGGCATGAAGGTGGCGGCAATTGTTGATTGCCAAGACCTACTTTTGTGACAGAGGTACGCAGCTTTCTAGGGCTGGCTGGATATTACAGACGGTTTGTGGAAAGATTGTCCTCTGTTGCTTTACCACTTACCAATCTCACTAGGAAAGGGGTAAAGTTTTAGAGGAATGATAATTGTGAACGTCAGTTTCAAGAGTTCAAACAGAGGTTGACATCAGCTCCAATCCTTGCCTTACCTACAGATTGGGGTGGTTTTGTGATTTATTATGATGTTTCATGATAGGGTTTAGGATGTGTGCTTATACAGCATGGAAATGTGATTTCTTATACGTTACGATAGTTGAAAGTACATGAGAAAAACTATCCTACACAGGATTTAGAGTTAGAAGCAGTGATTTTTGCTCTTAAAATCTACTGACATTATTTGTATGGAGAGTCATGTGAGATTTGTCACACCCCAAGCCCCATGATAACGCTGCACACTTATCTAAGTGAACATGCAAGGCTAAGAGTCCAATCAAATAGACCAGCAACATAAAATACTCGAATTATTCATTAATTATCATAATGCCAAAATCCATAAATAATAAACAATCCTTATCATATAAAATTGTCCACCAAGTCCACTAATATAATCCACTAACAAAATAGTAATCCAAGTCACTTAAATCATAGTCCTACTCTCGACACTCCTACAAGTAAAAACCCGTTGTAGACACCCCATTTTTTACCATCCTCAAGACTTGGACGTCATCGTTTGAACACTCGATGATCATCCATGCTCGTGTTCGTTTTGAGTTCCCGGAGGTCTTGGCCGCGCGCCTTGCCTTAGGATCTCTCAACTTGTCTGTTTTGTGCTTGGTTGTGGACCAAACACTTGTGTTTTTGCTTCTGAGGGAAGAGGGTGGCTTGTTGGCCATCCCCTCAACCCATCGGCCAAGGCATGATGCCATCGGCCTTGTGTTCTTGCCACCGGCCAAAAGTGTTGACCGATCGGCACTCTTTTTGGTCGATCGACACTTATGTTGGTCGATCAGCCATATTTTTTAGCCAAGACCTTTCTATCTGCTTTTTGCAGATATTTTCTGCCAGCTATGACAACTGGTATCCACAATTCACATCCTCCATACACGTGTATGGAGGGATTTGTTTCAAGACTCAAGCTTGTTCAACAAGCTTGAGAATTGAAATTCTATAAAAAGGGAGCTACCCCTCCCTTTCTAGAGGTTCTAGAATTTCGATATAGAAGTTCTATATCTATCTCTCTATATTTCCTCTCTCTCTCTACATTTGTGTGTGTGTTTGTGCCTAAAAGTGTCTTTTTGTCTTACTATTGCACGCACACAAACACCTAGTAGAACACCATCCTTTGGTTGCTGAGGTCCTTAGGAGTTTTTTTTAGTGTTCTTGAGCTGGTTTTGGCCAGAGGAGGCTACTGGAGTAGTGTTCTTGAAGATGTTCTTCAAGGGTGAGCTTCTTGCTTTTAAACCCACATTCTTGCTTAAGCTTTTAGATCTATTTGCTTATTGTTTTAAGCTTAACTCTAAACTGCAAAAGTTTTGACTTTTGGTGCTTAAGACCTTTGTTTGAGGTCACTTTTGTGTTTGGGGTTGTTTACCTCCCTCTTAGGCCTTGTTTAGCCTTGCTTTTGTGCCCTCTTTGTGAGCTTCGGGATCACCTTGTTTTGGCCTTCTTACCACTAAAATCCAGAGGGATTTCAGTGGTGGGAATGGTGTTTTAAGGTCCCAAAAAAGGAGACGGTCCCCTCTCCTTGTGTCTTCAATACTTGCCTTGAATGCCTCATGTGTGAGTATGTTTGTTAGGCTTGTTTTAGCTTGTATATTAGCATGTATTTGTGGTTATTTTGCCGATGCTTACCACTATTTTTGCTTGGATTGATCACTCAATACATGGTTTATACACTTGTAGTGTAAATCACACACACTAGCTTTGTATGCTTCATGAAGTAGCATATATTTCTAGCTTGTTTGGAGTCCTTTTAGCATGTTCTTGGGCTTGTTTTACCATTTCATACCTCTGTTCGGGTTTGGTTTAATAGCCTCTTACATGCTTCATGTACTTGTCTTGCAATCCTCTCATTTGTCTTAACATGCATCATGCATTTGGATCATCATCCTTACTTGTTTTGGCTTAACTTCAAGAAGCTTTTGTCCATGTCGTAGCATGTTTAAGCTCTAATTTTGGTTGTCTTGGTCATGCATGACTTGCTTTGTATAGCCTTGGTGTAATCTAGCTTGTTAGCTTTGAGTATTGAGTCCTCTAGCATGCATTACTTGGACCATTTTCATGATTCAGCATCATTTCATATGTGTTTTCAGTCCATGTTTCATGCTCAAATGCTTGCACTTATCACTCCTTTAATGCTTTAAAGAGTTGATGTTTTATGCCTCATGAATAAATCATTATGCATGCCTCCATGCTTAGGTCTTTGGGATGCCATCTAAGTGGGTTTTTGGTCTTGTTTTACCATGCCATAACTCTGTTTTTCATTGGTTAAGTCATGCTAGGTGTGGCTGTGATAGGTGTAGTGTAACACCCCTTTTGTAGCCTTGCATACCTCATGTTTTTGGTGTTGTGTTCTAGCTTGTGTTGGCTAGTTTCGAGCATATTTTTGGTCTCATATTGACCTAACTTTGGGTGCCCTTGGCCTTTGGGGCTCGCCTTGCATAGCCATGGTTTGAGTCCATTGCCTAGCCTTAAGCTTTAGGCTTTCTTGCATGCTATACTTGCTTTGTTTGGTTGATCTGGCAACATTCCTCACATATTTTCAGAGCTTATTGCATTGCCACGTTCCCATGTTTGTCACACCTTGCTCATGTTTGAGAGTTGTGTCTTGTTGCCTGGCTTATGGACCAATTGGCATGCATGTTTGTTTTGCATTTTGGTACCATCATTTTAGCACTTTTGGCCACTGATTTGGGCATGTTTGAGAGTTGTCCATTTCAGTTTAAGTCCATCTTCGCATGTTGTTCCATGCTTGCCTTACATGTTGTCGCATGCTTGTTGCATACTTGGTACATTGCATGTTGTTACATGCTAATTCCATTACATGTTGTTGCATGCTAATTTCATCGCATCATGTTTGCATGTTTGCATAGCATTGTGTGTGCATGCCTTGTCTCTTGATCAAACATGATAGAGGTTGAGGCCCCCTTATGTGTTTTGTGCATTCATTTTACATTGAATTGCACACTTGGCTCCTTTGGCCATCATGCATTGGAATGCATGATTGGTGGCTTGAGGGTTGAGAACTACACACCTTTGAGCCTTAAACATGAAAAGGGGTGTAGTTGCAAACATTTTCTTGCAAATGTATTGCCATACCTCTGTTCGTCCTTTGCTGCAGCAAAACATCGTTTTTGCAGGAAAATATGCCCGATCGGCTATCTGGTGTGCCGATCAGCTAAAAGTGTTTGGCCGATGACCTCACAAATGGTCGATGACACCTTTCCTTTGGCCAATGGCTTCACCATTTGGCCGATGGCCTCTCAGCATGTCCATGAAGTGGTTCTAGAGCATCACAGGACTTTTCACAGTTTTCAGAGGTGCAAAACAGTGCAAACAGTGGCAACATGAGGCATGGCAACGGATTTCCGAGCAAAGCCGATCGAGCATGCATTTGTCCCTCGTATCGAGGCCACTTTATTGTTTTTGTAGCTTAATTAATTTGTTTAATTAGTTAAGAGTTGTGTAATAATTAATTAGCTTGTTAGTTGATTAATTAGTTGATTTGTATTATTCTTTCGGACCCTCCGTCGAGAGGTCCAATTGTTGTAATAAGTGTGCATATGTGTGATGCATGTTTTCCAACCCCATGTCTTTCTCCCTTTTACTTAATTGCTTACGATGGTTAGTTTTAGGGCATATTTCATTTAGCATCCTTATGCTATGCATGTTTGCATCATTCATCTGTATTGCATGCATCGGGCTCAGTGCATCATACTAACTGCATTGTATTTCAATTCCTATTTGAATACATGTTACCAAGTGTTGCATTTCACATGACATCTTAGAATAGCCGAGCCTATTTGTAGTTGCATTAGTCATCTTAACATGAACTAGGATCATACATGATTTCTAACATAGCTTTTGTTTTGGCTTGGAGTACATTGTAAGTGTTTATACTTTAACATCTTGCATGAGTGTGAGTGTTGCCATGACAGCATGCTTGCCATGAGGCTAATTGCTTAAATGATATAACTGCCTGAATGCCTGTGGGTGAAGATTGGATTGCTTGAATTGGAACAATTCATTGAATCCTCGATTTAGCCTACTTGCGAGTAGCAAACTTCGAACCACTTTTCACACAACAAGCATGAGATGTTTTGTTCCAACTTAGGTGATCTAGTCTATACTTGTGTGTTGTGCGCATCACATAGTAATTCTAGGCTAATAACCGGAATAAGCCGATCTTTGATCGGACGAGCGGGGGTGCTCATTGCATGACCTTCCCCTCTCGTACCCAAGTTCCCGAGCCGAGGCAACTTTGGTGATGACAGACACGTGGCCTTAGGCACGAGTCAAGGTTTCCTAAATTCCCCCAAAACAAAATATTTAGGTGGCGACTCTGTATCTGGCAAAGCAGTCCATGTTTGGCACTTCTTTACAAAAATCAGTTTTCCAAAACGATTTGCCGAATTTGGACTCTTTGGTGATTTATCGGTCATGCATTGCACTTTGCGAGATTAGATTCAAAACCGTGACATTTGAGTCCGAACTGTAGTATGCTAAAGAGCAAATGAGATTTCGCGCCTTCACAAGCGCGGAGCTTCGGGAGTCCTCGGGGCGCGTCTACACCCATGTAGCTCCACTCCTCAGAATCTGAAAAAAAATAAATAAATAAATAAAATAAGGGTAAACTAGACAACCCAACAAATAACCAACCATCATTGCTGGCTGGATCAACAAAAAAAAAAAAATAGTCGATAACTAATAAATATATTTTTGCTACAATTCGATAAATGAACAATTATTTTCTAAGATGGTTTCATAGCTAAAAATAAATAGTGTAACAATACATTTTAATTGAAAAGACAATGAGGTAATTTGATGAAATTTCGTTGTTCAAATTAATGGTTCGATATTCAGATGGTTCAATGATTCGATTCTCAAAACTCAAGTCTTGGTGACTACGGTTACTTAGCTCGAGACAAGGCCTAGAACCACATCTAGGCCGGTGGTGAAACCCCAAAAGAAACTAATTTCTGTGCCAATAAATAACCTCTTTGGCTAGGGTCCAAATCATAGTCAAACTATAGTGATGTTCAAAATTCAAACAATACACAACTTTTAAATAAAATAATAAATATTTTCAGAATAAACAATTGGTACAATTTTTAGAATAGTTTCAAAAAATATTCAAATAATTTTCATAATAATATCTGATGTTACTTTAAGAGAACAACAAAACTGTAAATAAATATTTATAATTTCAAACGAATCAATAGGAATGAAAATGAGCCAATGGTGATAAAGGGTTACTTACCTTAAACAGCTAAAATAATGTTTCCTAAGCTAATCTCAAATTACCAAGATCCATCTCAATCTCACAAACCTAATAAAATATTACACCACATAAATAATTATTATTTGCACCCATCATTCTTTTCTTTGTAACAACAATAGAATAAATTAATCCTATAGTCTACCAAGAACTCCCACACTTCAGCATCAGAACAGAGCCATCACAACTTCGGAATTTCTCAACTTATATTATTCTATTGTTGTTTATATACATATATAAATTTGTAACTGCTTGTAGTCAATCTTGTATCCCACGACACACCACCATTAAACTTAACCCATCACATATCAATCCCAAAATACAAACCACCCTCACGAAATGCAAAATACACTTGAAATCAACACCCCCAACATGGACTACATCAATATAATTATTTAATCATTTATGCCCATACAAATCATCTATTGATATATTAAAACTAAATTTATAAATAGGAATACAATAAAATAAATCTTACCTCTAAGAGATGATTAGATCAAAATCACCACTCTATGAATCTTTCCTTTTTTAGTTTTTTTTTTTTTTTTTTTCAAACCCTACGGCAGCCTTCAAAAAAAAAAAAAAAAACCTCCTGAGCCCTCTGTTTTTTTTCCCTTCTCCCAGACTTGAAGCAAAACATGTGGGTTTATTGACCTAGTTTCTCAAAATTGCAAAATTACCCATCTAAAAGTTATAGAAATTATAATATCATCTCATAACTAATTCCTTGATATTACTAAATGACCCATATAAATTAATTTAATTACTAATATATCCCATAAAATCATTCTACAGACAACTTGGGTTTTACATTCTTTCCCACTTAAAAGAAATTTCATCCTTGAAATTTAACATACTTGGAGTCTCAAAAAGTTTTGGATACTTTTGTCTCATTTCATCCTCGAGTTCCCAAGTAGCTTCTGTTTTCGAGTGATTGGTCTATTGAACCTTAATGTAGTGAATGACTTGACGCCTTAAAACTTGTTCCTTCCTATCAACAATTTGTATAGGGTGTTCCTCAGATGTCAAATCCTTCTAAACTGCATCGGTGCATGATTAATCACATGAATAGGATTCGGTATATACTTCCTTAACATTGAGACATGAAAAACATTATGGACTCCAGCAAGTGAAGATGGTAGGGCAAGTCTGTAAGCTACCTCTTCAATTTGATCTAAAACCTTAAATGGCCCAACAAATCTAGGACTCAATTTACCACAAACACCAAACCTCATTACTCCTTTCATAGGAGACACCTTAAGGATCACATGGTCTCTAACCCCAAACACCAAATTGCATCTCCTGTTATCTGCATCACTTTTCTATCTACTCTGTGCAGTGCGAAGTCACTCTCTAATAAGCTTGATCTTGTCCACTGTTTGTTGCATAATCTCAAGCCCTAACAAGTTCCTTTCAACCACATCATCCCAAAAAATAGGTGATCTACCCTTCCGTCCATATAAAGCCTCATATGGTACCATCTGAATGCTCGCATAATAACTGTTATTATAAAAGAATTCCACTAAGGCCAAATGCTCATCCCAAGAACCTCTAAGATCAATAACACAAGCTCTCAACATCTCTTCCAGGGTTTGAATAGTTCTCTTTGACTGTCCATTAGTCTGAAGATGAAAGGCAATACTAAAATTCAAACTAGTACCCAAAGCTATCGACAAACTCCTCCAAAACATAGATACAAATCTGATGTCTCTATCAGACACTATGGTCACCGAAATACCATGCAACTTCGCAATATCTTGATATATAATTTTGCAAACCTCTCCAAGGAGAACCCCGCTTTAAAAGCAAGAAAGTGGGCGGATTTTGTCAATTGAACAACGATAACCCAAATAGCATTGCTACTACCTTGGGTTCTAGGCAACCCTATCACAAAATCCATGGAAATATGTTCCCACTTCCACTCGAGAATAGGAAGTGCTTGTAACTTACCTACAGGCCTTTGATGTTCAACTTTTACTAGTTGACATACCAAACATTGAGCAACATACTGAGCAATTTCCCTCTTCATATTATTCCACCAAAAGTTCCTCTTCAAGTCTTTATACATTTTTGTGCTCCTTGGATGTACGGTATACCCCGAACTGTGAGCTTCTCTCAGGATTTCTCTCTTGAGTTCTAAATCATTAGGCACACACAACCTCTCTCCAAATCTCAAGGTTCCATCTTCATGCATACAAAATTCCATCTGTAACCTTATTTCCATTTTAGCCTTAAGTTTTTGAAATTGAGGATATCTTCCTTGAGCATCTTTAATTCTATCAATCAATGTGGGTTGAACTCTAAGGTTTGCCAACTACACTCCATGGTTATGCCATCTAATCTCGATATTCAACCTTTCCAAGTCCTGCAAGATTTTCTTTTGGTCAGTGATCAAGGTAGCCAAATTACTCGGGGTCTTTCTACTCATGGCATTTGCCACTGCATTGGCTTTTCCCAGGTGATAATTAATAGTCAAATCATAGTCATTTAATAGCTCTAACCATCGCCTTTGCCTCATAGTCAATTCTTTTTGAGTGAAAATATACTTCAGACTTTTATGATCAGTGAATATCTCACATTTTACCCCATACAAGTAGTGCCTCTAGATTTTCAATGCAAACACCACTGTAGACAACCCCAAATCATGGGTGGGATAATTCTACTCATACAGCTTCAACTGCCTAGATGCATATACCACTACCTTGTCACTTTGCACCAAGACGCAACCCAAGCCCATCTTCGATGCATCACTATAAATGGTAAAACCTTCATCCCTGGACAGAATTACAAGTACCGAAGCAGACACCAATCGACTCTTTAGATCTTGGAAACTCTTCTCACAATTATCAAACCACTCAAATTTAACCCTTTTCTATGTTAAAGGATTCAATGGGATAGAAATTCACGAAAATCCCTCAACAAACCTTCTATAATATCCTGTTAAACCCAAAAAACTACGAATTTCAGTGACAATCCACTTTGCCACAGCTTCTACTTTCTTGGGGTCAATAAACACCCCATCTTTAGATATCACATGGCCCAAAAATGATACAATCTCTAGCCAAAATTCACACTTCTTTAATTTAGCAAACAATTTTTTTTCCCCATAATATCTACAACACTATTCTCATATGCTCTTCGTGTTGCTCTTTACTCTTTGAGTACACAAGAATGTCATCAATAAAAACTACTACAAACTGATCTAAGAAGGGTTTAAATACTCTGTTCATTAAATCCATGAAAGCTGCAGGTACATTGGTTAACCCAAATGACATCACTAGAAATTCATAATGCCCAACCTTGTTCGGAAACCTGTCTTAGGTATATCCTCCACCTTAACCTTCAACTGATGATAGCTAGAATGAAGGTCAATCTTTGAAAAGACTTGTGCTCCTTGCAACTGATCAAATAGGTCATCTCTTCTGGGCAAATGATATTTATTTTGAATTGTCACCTTGTTTAACTCGCGATAATTAATGCAAAGGCGAAAACTACCATCCTTCTTTTTCACAAATAAAACAGGCGCACCCCAAGGATCAATGCAAAGGCTAAAACTACCATCTTTCTTTTTCACAAATAAAACGGGTGCACCCCAAGGAGAAACACTAGGCCTAATAAAGCCCTTATCTAGTAACTCTTGTAATTGTTCCTTCAACTCTTTCAACTCTGATGGGGCCATCCGATAGGGAGCCTTGGAGATAGGACCCATGTTAGGTATCAATTCGTTGGCAAACTCAATCTCTCTTTCTAGTGGCAACCCCGATAAGTCTTCAGGAAAAACATTGGGAATTCCTTCACAACTAGAATATCCTCTAACTTCAATTCAATTTCATGGGTATCTCTCACAGAAGCTAAATAACCCTCGCAACCATTCCTTAGTAATCGTCTAGCTTGCAAAGTTGAGATTACCAAAGGAGGAGTGTTAACTCGACTACCCACAAAACAAAATTCTAGTTGATCAGGAATCTGAAATGTCACCCTTTTGCCTCGGCAATCAATAGAAACATAATTGGTTGCCTACCAATCCATTTCAAGAATTATGTCAAAGTCCAGCATATCTAAAACAGTCAAGTCTACAAGCAATTTCTTGCCATCTATACTAACCACACAAGATTTGTAAATTAAGTCAGCAACCATAGCACCTCCTATCGGGGTTTCAACACATAAGTCAATCTTTTTAGAGACACATTTCCATCCATGTTTCTCAACAAATCCCATAGACACAAAAAAATTTGTAGCGCCAGAATCAAATAACACATGTGCATGAAGAGAATACACTAAAACAGTACCTGACACCACCGTGTTGGAAGTCTGAACATCTTTTTATGTGAGTGCGAACACTTAACCCTGAGTCTTTGGCTTATGACCTCCATTTTTCTTTTGATTTCCTAAAGACGCTCTGTCTGTTGAAGCTCCTTTATTTTTCCATGCTTTCTATTCAGTCTCACACCCCTTTTGGTTAGGGCAATCAGCTATCCTGTGCCTGTGTTGCCCGTAGGAGAAGCAAGCCCCAGTATTCCAATGACACTCACTATCCTAATGGAACCCATTACATCTAGTGCACCGTACCCGATCATTCTTCTTGTCAACACTACCATCCACAATTCGACTTCCCCAACTCCTAACTGAAGAAGTGCTTTGTCTCTTACCATTGCCCTTCGAAGTGTTGTTAGTTTAGAAGTTGGAAGAACTAGGTCTCTTCTTATAATTCGCTTATTTCTCTTCTTGGGCTCTTGTGAGGTTACTCTCAACCAACAATGCCATATTAAACATTGCTCCAAAAGTAGGTAACTAGAAAGGAACCACCTGTTGCATAATGTTCGTTCTTAGCCCACCTTTGAACTTTCGTGCTCTATTATCCTCATCTGCTACAAATACTGGTGCAAATTTAGACAACTTCACAAACTCGGCTTCATATTCTTCATCTGTCTTATTCCCTTGCTCCAACTTTGAAAATTCCCTCTGTTTTTGTAGACGAACACTCCTAGGGAAGTATTTCTCATTAAATGCATTCTTAAACCTTTCCCATGTATACGAATTGGCATCGTGCTCATGTATGTGTTTCTCCATTTTCCACCAATCATTAGCTATTCCTTGTAGCATAAACGTAGCATAGGTCACCTTCTGATCATTCGTACACTCAAAAAAGGGAAACAACTTTTCCATTTCTGTCAACCATTTTTCGGCCTTCAAAGGGTTTGTGGCTCCCTCAAATTCCAAGGCTATCTTCTTAAACCTAGTAATGTTACAACGTGGCCTTGGTTATGGCCCAACTCCTACCTGCAACCGTTGTTGTTGCACCATAAGTTTGGTCAAGTTATTCCCTATGGTGGTTTGTTGTTGCACCATCTCGACCAAAGTCTAAAGCACTTGAACCATCCCAACTGGATTAGGGATTGTAGCTTGTTCTTGTTGTCCTAGCTCTTGCCCCTGATTTCCTCCAACTGCTTGAGTACCATTACCATTATTAGTCACATTTCCTTGCCGGTTGTTATTACCAGTCTGCCGATTCGTCTGACCCTGGCTTGTATTCCTAGCCATATTGGCCAATTTCTCCTCATGTTCCATTGCAACCTATATGCATCAATAATAAAACATAATCATATTCCATTCTCAAATCCCTATAACATATAAATAAAATTAACAATATACCAAATTATAAGCGTTACCAATCATACGTCTACCCAATCTCACCACTATTCTATACTAGCCTTTAAAATTACAACATGGCTCTAATACCACAAAATCGTAACGCCCCAAGCCCCGTGACAACGCCGCACACTCATCTAAGTGACTTTGCAAGGCTAAGCGTCCAATCAAATAGACCAACAATATAAAATACTCAAATTATTTCTTTAATTATCATAATGCCAAAATCCATAAATAATAAACAATCCTTATCATATAAAATTGTCCACCAAGTCCACTAATATAATTCACTAACAAAATAGTAATCCAAGTAACTTAAATCATAGTTTTACTCTTGGCACTCCCACAAGTAAAAACCCGCACAGCTCTACTCCTTAGAATCTGAAAAAAATAAAAAATAAAAAATAATAATAAGGGTAACCTAGACAACCCAGCAAATAACCAACCATCACTGCTAGCTGGATTAAGTATAAAAAAAAAAAAAATCGATAATCAATAAATATATTTTTGGTACAATTCGATAAATGAACTATTATTTTGTAAGATGGTTTCATAGCTGAAAATAAACAGTGTAGCAATACATTTTAATTGGAAAGACAATGAGGTAATTCGATGAAATTTCGTTGTTAGAATTGATGGTTCAATATTCAGATGGTTCAATGATTCGATTCTCAAAACTCAAGTCTTGGTGACTACGGTCACTTAGCCTGTAACAAGGCCCAGAACCACACCTAGGTCGGTGGTAAAGGCCCAAAAAAAACTAGTTTCTATGCCAATAAATAAACCCCATTGGCTAGGGTCCAAGTCATAGTCAAACTAGAGTGATGTTCAAAATTCAAACAATATACAATTTTTAAATAAAATATTCGATATTTTCAGAATAAATATTTGGTACAATTTTTAGAATAGTTTCACAAAATATTCAAATAATTTTTATAATAATATCCAATGTTGTTTTATACTTGACCCATATTTTATTTTAAGAGAACATGAAGGCTATAATAAATATTTATAATTTCAAACAATTCAATAGGAATAAAAATGAATCAACAGTGATAGAGGGTTGTTTACCTCAAACAACTAAAATAATATTCCCCAAACTAATCTCAAATTACTAAGTTCCACCTCAATCTCACAAACCTAATAAAATACTACACTACATAAATAATTATTATTTGCACCCATCATTCTTTTCTTTGTAACAACAATAGAATAAATTAATCCTATATTATGCCAAGAACTCCCATACTTCAGCATCAGAATAGAGCCATCACAGCTTCAAAATTTCTCAACTTATATTATTCTATTGGTTTTTATATACATGTATAAATTTGTAACTGCTTGCAGTCAATCTTGTATCCCACAAACACACCACCATTTAACTTAACCCATCATATATCAATTCCAAAATATAAGCCACCCAAACAGAATGCAAAATACACTCTAAAGTCTGGCAAATCGACACCCCCAACATAGACTACATCAATATAATTATTTAATCATATATGCCCATATAAATCATCCATTGATATATTAAAACTAAATTTATAAATAAGAATACAGTAAAATAAATCTTACCTCTAAGAGATGATTAGATCAAAATCACCACTCTATGAATCTTCCATTTTATTTTTTAAAAAAAATTTTAAACCCTACGGCAGAAAGAAAAAAAAAAAAAAAAAAAAACCCTCCCGAGCGCTTTTTTTTTTTTTTCCTTCTCCCAGACTTGGAGCAAAACATGTGGGCTTATTAACCTAGTTTCTCAAAATTGCAAAATTACCCATCTAAGTTATAGAAATTATAATGCCATCTCATAACTAATTCCTTGATATTACTAAATGAGCCATATAAATTAATTTAATTACTAATCTATCCCATAAAATTATTCTACACATAACTTGGGTTTTACAAGATTTATACTGATCATAAGAGTTTGAAGTATATTTTTACACAGAATGAACTAAATTTGAGGCAAAAAAGATGGCTTGAGTTGTTAAATATTACAATGTGAATATTTTGTATCATTCGAGGAAGGCAAATGCGGGGGCAAATGCCTTCAGTAGCAAAGTCGCAGTTGGAGATGTAGCTACTTTGTCTATTGGGAGTTGTTTGGTGGAAAACATGAGACATTTGAGGCTTGAGGTTGTTACGCCTGGTGATAGGGATTATTGTAGTTAATTGATAGTTC
The DNA here is from genome assembly GCA_025200525.1 of Camellia lanceoleosa. NCBI lineage: Eukaryota > Viridiplantae > Streptophyta > Magnoliopsida > Ericales > Theaceae > Camellia > Camellia lanceoleosa. The sequence goes on from CM045765.1 coordinate 88,461,324, forward strand.
AGCCGACCTTGTGACAACGGATTCGTTTAGCTCAAGAGATTGACCCCCAGTATGAGCGTATTAACTGAGAGATGGCATATGGTAAGAATTTAGACTTTGTGGTTAGTGATGATGAGTTGCTGAGATTCCATAGCCGAGTTTGTGTTCCTGCTAGTAGTGATTTGAGGAAGGAGATTATGACGGAGGCACATAATTCTAGTTATAGCATTCATCCTGGAAGCACTAAGATGTATCGGATCTTCATGAACATTTTTGGTGGAATGGTATGAAGAGAGATATTATAGAATTTGTGGCTTAGTGTTTGGTATGTCAACAAGTTAAAGTAGAATATCAGAAACCTGTGGGGACACTACAATTCTTACCTATATTAGAGTGGAAGTGGGATCATATTACCATGGACTTCGTGTGTGGATTATCTCGTACTAGTAGTAATCACGATGCAGTTTGGGTAATTTTTGATAGATTAACCAAGTCAGCACATTTTATTGCAGTACGGATGAACTATTCTCTAGCTCGGTTTACACAACTGTATGTGAAGGAGATTGTCAATAGTGTCAAATCAAGACCCTCGTTTTGTGTCTAAGTTTTGGGGTGCGTTACAATCAGCTATGGGTACTTGATTAAATCTTAGTTCAGCTTACCACCCTCAAACAAATGGGCAATTGGAGAGGACTATTCAGACCCTTGAGGATATGTTGAGGGCTTATGCTTTGGAATGGAGAGGTAATTGGGATGATTATTTGCCGCTCATGGAGTTTACGTATAATAATAGTTATCATTCTAATTTGGAAGTAGCTCCTTATAAGGCTTTGTATGGGAGGAAGTGTAGATCTCCTTTGTGCTGGTATGAGGTTAGTAAAAGGAAATTTTTGGGACCTGAATTGGTGGAGGATGCTACATAGAAAATTATCACCATTAGAGGACATTATTGACTGCTCAGAGTAGACAAAAAAGTTATGCTAATCATCGTAGGAGAGATTTAGAGTTTCATGTGGGGGATATGGTATTCTTAAAAGTATCACCATGGAAAGGAATCATCAGGTTTGGAAAAAAATGAAAGTTGAGTCCTAGATACATTGGACCATTTGAGGTATTGGAGAAGGTTGGGGAGGTTGCGTACCATGTTGCTTTACCTCCTAGGTTGGCAAGAGTGTACAGTGTGTTTTACATGTCTATGATGCGGAAATATGTGCATAGTCCATCGCATGTGCTTCAGATTATAGAGGATTTTTCGTATGAGGAGATGCTTGTTCAGATCTTGGATTCGAAAGAGAAAATGTTACGTACAAAGGCCATTAAATTAGTTAAGATGCTATGGCGTAATCATCTAGTTGAGGTGGAAACTTGGGAATGCGATGATTAGATGCACAAAAAGTACCCATTCCTATTCTCATGATTTACTCAGGTTAGTTTCGAGGACGAAACTTTCTCTTTTTTTTTTTTTGGGGGGGGGGGGGGGGGAGGAGAATGTGAGAAACGAAATACAAAAATAAAATAAATAATTACATAATAATAATGTTATAAACCTCAAATATTTTACTTATGAATTTTAAGGTGCAAATTAAAATTTTTTTTGTAGGATCTTTTAATTAATTTTGAACCTAAAATAAATGGGTAAATTATTTATAAGTCCTATTTTGAAGACTTATATAAGATATGGTCCTATAAAAAAAACTTATAACCCAATAGGTCCTGTGATTTTCTTATGGACACATCTACCCACAATCTTAATTAATTAATAACCTGATTAATGATAATACCATTGATGGGAAATACAATGTTACCATAGATTGTGATCATATCTATATTGTTAGAAATTTGAAATTCAAAATAACCTAATTAATGGCAATACTGTATATGGGAAATCTAATGTTACCATAGATTGTGATCATATATATATGATTGGAAATTTGAAATTCAAAATGTAAATGTAACATGTAATATTCCAAACCCAATGTGACATTCCCAATCCCAACGTGACATTCCCATATGCCTTTGAAATTCAAAATAACTTCATTAATGGTAATACCATATATGGAAAATCCAATGTTACCATAGATGCTGATCATAGCTATATGGTTGGAAATTTGAAATTTAAAAAATAAATGTAATATGTAACATCCCAAACCCAATGTGACATTCTCAAAAGCTTCTCATCCCAAACCCAACGTAAATGTAACATGTAATATCCCAACCCCACCGTGACATTCCCATATGGTTCTCATCCCAAACCCAACATGACATTCCAATACTCCACCATTGAATTATAAATAATGTAACCTCCTAAATGTAACATGTAATATCCTAACCCAACCTATGTTTTGAACCACCATCACCCCCAACCCAGTGTGAGTTCAATATCGAGTGATGAGATTCAATTCACAGTCAATTTCAAACCCAAATCTCTAATAATTTTGCGCAACGTACTGTGACTTGTATGTAAACACTGATTACAACAAAAACACGATACACATTCAAATACATATACAACTGAACAAACACAAAATGTCATCTACTATATGGCGCATGTGGATTAACGTTACACACTAAATGTAACATGCATCGTAACACAATCATCCATGTCCCAATTGACAATTGTTATCCTACAACGTGGTTCACATTCGACATCCAATTAACAACCAAAACCAAATACTCCCAACCCAACCCTTAAACTCCTACACATCACCCCACACATTGAACATATCAAAATGCATCAACCATCACAATGTTAAATACACACATTCATTTAGAACATTGGCCAAATTGTTCCTATTAATGAGTGTAATAGATTGTCAATGCCCTATTAAAGATAAACAATCCACACTTCAAAAAAAAAAGAAGACATCTTCCCTTCAACCGATTGGAGTCGAAATCTATCGAAGAAATCAATACACAACCCTCAAACTTCATCATATCATCAACCATATCCATATCCATTTAAGCAATATTTTGAAAATGCACTAAAATCTCGCAATCAAGGCAAAAAAAACTCGCATGGTTGTTGCTTATAGAGTGGTCTTTCCTAAAAGCTTTCCCAAACGTGATCTAATGAATAAGAAAATAAGATACGATATGGAAACAAATTAGGGGTATAATAGTACACTAATATCATTCATTTACAACGCATAGGACCTTATATAACACATTTATATTTAAATAGGACTTCAAACTCAAAAAGAAGTTTCATAGGATTTCACATTAAATAAGTCTTCCAAATAGGACTTACTAATAATTTTCCCAAAATAAATTTATGGTAAAAGTCTTTAATTTAGAGGTAAGATTTATTATTTAAAAAGGGGGAGGGAGACAAATTAATTAGTATATTTTGATCTAGTGATAGTTGTATTTTATTCAAATTAATGAAGAGAGAAAATAAAATAAAACAAGAGATAATAATTTAGAGCCATTTATTTAGATATATATATATATATAGGAACCCTAGGTTTCCTAATACAATATATAGAAACAACAGTAGCCACGGGAGAGAGAGGTTGGGAGAAAAGAAGAAGAAAAAAAAAAAAAAAAAAACAAGTTGAAAATAAGGAAGGATTTTTTGGTGTAGGTCTCTATCTTTTTTCTTCCTTTTGTTTTTGTTCTTTATCCTTATTCTATTATTATTTAATTCATTGATGGAGAGATTGTAGGTGTATATGTATTTTGTATACATATATATATAGTTAGGAAATCTTAGAAGCTAAATTCATGTGCAAAGGGTGTAATTCTTAGTCCAAAAATTCTGTACAAAACCGTGAACTTTATAAATTTAGAAACTATATTAAAAAAATGAATTTTAAGCTAATATTTTTATAGTCATAATTACATATTGAATTTCATACCAGAATTTTCTTATAATTTTTGGGAGTCAAAATCTATATAAACCGATGCATTCAAACCTATCCAGAAAACTAGTATAAAACAGTAATTTTGGAAGTGTCATTCTCTATGGGTATAAATCCAAAAATTATCAAATCAGTGCCATTAGAACCAGTTATGAGTTTAGTTGCTTACATTTTTGGCCTTGCATTGATTGCTCTTGTATATTAAGAGAACCATCAATTTCTTTAAAATGCTGCATAAAGCAACCTATTTGGATATAATTAATTGTAACTAATTCTTTGGATAAGAAAATCGAGCGAAACCATATGGGTTTGAAACTTAGGATATGTTAGTTGATATCTGGAGGGTTTTGGAATTTTTCAAATGGCGTAGATTGGGTTTTTAATTTTCAAAGTTAGCGAATAGATTGGGAAAACTTGTTTAAAATTCTCTTTCATCCCATAGTCACATTTAATTAAGTTTCGATCTAAACCCATACCTTGGGTAATTTGAAACTCTGAAGAACATGAACTTAGGTATTATTTAAGGATAGCAATAAGTTGGATTGAGTCGTGTTAGCCGGCTTTAGTTTGGGGTTACTTAGTTTATTATTCATTTTAGTATGTTTGAATTAGTAATGACGTATAGTTTTCATACTTTGTTCAAAGCACTAGTTGGATTTTCGTACTCTATTCGAGGATTATGTTATTCCGTTTTCAGGTGAGTAGTTGCATGCTACATATGTTTATAAATGTTCCCCTACCCTGGACTGTTGAAAAATTAAATTGTTGTTTTAGGACCAAACCGTTTTGATAAATTATTATATTATCAATACAATTAAATTATTTCTGAAATGTGTAAACTTGGCATACTGTAAGTTATTTGTTATGGTCTCATATTTATAATGGTGAACTATCATGTTTTGCGAGACTGAATTGTATTGATTATTAGGACCATCTATATAAAAAGATCTAGGAAAATTATTCCACTATGTGTGCTAACTCTAGCCACTAAGGAATAGATCCAGGTTGGGCTGCGATGACTCCAATGCTCAACGATTGTAAGGAAAAGACTTGGGCTAGGCTAGGTGACTTTTAATCGAATCATCTTAGAGAAAAGGCTCGGGTTGCCACCTGAAGGATGACTTTTGGTTTGATATTAGGTCCAACGGCTTATTGCCTTGAGAACTTTGTGGCATGCTACTTGTTATTCTTGGTACCCAGAAAATTATTAATGATCATGTTGTAATCTGTTTTAAGTGGAGAATGTCATTTGTTATATTCTTGAGATATATGAGTATTTTAACTGTTGAACTATAGAACCTTCTTTTTTAAACAGATTGTCTCTATCAAAACTGTATGCGAATCTAATTTCTGTGACATATATATATATCTTATTTTGAAATTGAACCCTGTTTTCAAAACTGTATTGACTATTCATGTTTCTACTCACTAATATATCGGCTAACTTAGTTGTTTATCATTTCCAGGTGATAGAAGGTCTTAGAGTAGACTCATGGCGTAACAGGGACTCAATTGCACGGATCTCTAGGACATTCATTTATTTTGTTTTATCTTGTTATGTCAGTTTTGTGCATGCATTGCAATTGGGTTTTATTTAGAATTATTTTATTTTGTAGACGGTTTGTGTTCCATTTATAGTATATACTTTTGGAAGTTGGTTATAGCTGGTTTTACCATCTATACTTATGACATGTCACTGGATTGAGTTTTGGTTTATTTATTACTGGACTATTGTTACATTTATTCTTTGTGATATTGAATTCTTGTTTAGGCTTACGTGTGCCTCGGGCTAAATCCCTGTGGGCCACGGCCTGTCATGCCTGATTTTGGGGTATGACAACTAAAATCAAGGGATTATTTTCCAAATAAGACAAGATTGATTTTTTTGAATTCCTTGAGGATAGGCATGCACAACAAAGAGAAGGAGATCCATGCAATAACAAAGGAGATTTTTCCATAAATCAAGCATAATAAATTCAAGTTTGATTCTTAAGGGACACGTAGTGGCCTGTGGGAGCTCAATGGACCAAGTCAAAAGATGAAAATAGGCTCTAATCTTTGAAGATCAAAACCATTCCTACTCTTGAGGAATGAAGATTAGCATCAAGATCACAAGTCACTAGGATAGACTGTCAGATTTTTGGTAGTTAAGTAGGATTTGAGACTTCCCCAACACTATATAAAGGGTTCCAAGTACAACATTTGAAGGGGTCTCTGACCAAACACTCAATCAAGAGTCTCTCAATACATGTTTTTCAATTCATTTTACCTTCATAGCTTATTTATCTTCATAACTTCATTACCTTAGCTTAGCTTCATAGCTTACTTATCATAGCTTCATAGCTTAATTCCTTTAGCTGCTTAGCTTAGTTATCTTAGATTACCAACTGTACTTTATTTCCAATCAATACAAGGCACAATTTTAGTCTAATTATCTTTGGCACCTACAAATTTGTTGAAAGTCCTCTTCATTGGGGTTAGATCCGAACCAAAGACAATTCCTCTTTGCCACACACAATAATTTCTCCGTGTTAGAAATCAGAAATTGTCAGCAATTCTTATACTTTGAATTAGGTTCACAAGTTCTGGCACGCCTGCGTTTAATCAACAAGATTTTTTGTATTCACACCTATAGGATTTCTTTAGTGGCAAAAGGAATTTTTTAGTACAAAGAGGCCTTTGAACTTGAAACTCTCAACACAAATTTTTTAATTTTTTTAATTTCTAAAATATATAAATACACATGTCATTCAATCATTGGTTATTACATTTTATATATAATTAATAATTAATTATTTGGTTCATATGGTAATATTCATCAAATCACTTCAATTTAGAAAGTAAATTAAATTTTGAATTGTTATTAATTTTAAAGCACATTTATTTTTACTGATTTATTATCAATATGGTAACATTTATATACACATGAATATATTACACTACTGTATTTTTTAATTATTTATATTAAAAATATTTAGTTCTAATTGTTTTTAGAAATAAAATCTTATTCTAAAAAATATTATGCATAAATGTAGACAATGTTTTTAATTTTTTGAGTTCATAAAAATATGAAAACACGTGTCATTTAATCATTGATTTTTGCTATATATGATAATTTTTTAGCTAGTAGTTAAGCCTTTACAATTTAATTTATAAACTCATATTATAAACCGAAGATATTCATAAAAATCATCGTTCGCTTGAAGCAAAAATCATAGCATGAATTGAGAATTGTGCATTATTAACATTAAACTATAATTCATTCTTAAATTTTTAGAAGTTTCAAAATTATCATGAACAAATCAAATTAAACTCATGGATACAAATTTAAAATAATATCTTTATAATTAATCTACCTTTTCCTATGCGAATCAACACTTAAGCTGGATATGTTAAGAAAATTGATTTATTTATGAAAATTGCAAAGAATTTTGAAATAATATAATATAAAATCAAAATTAAGATCAAGATTCCAAAGAATATTACGATTGCTAGCCATAAGCCTTCACCACTCATAATAAATTTTAAACTAAAATTTTTACCCAAATAATAATAATAATAATAATAATAATTCTCAAATGTTGCACTAAAAGTATGAGTTGTACCAAATTAATCATGATTATGTTACTCAATACCAAGCTGGCTAAGTAAAATGACATTATACTAAAGTAATGGAATGATAACATTTGAAATTTAATTTCTTTGTTATGACAATACTTTTAGATTTTATTTATTTTTATTTTTTTTGAAATTATGAAACGGTTAAATTTAAGAATAAAAAATTAAATCACATGCACGGGCATATAAAAATTAAGAAATAAGTACGTACACGAGTTTTAATTTATTGAATTTATTAATAATCTATTTACAAATTAAAATTTATTCTTACTAAATTCATTCCTGAATATAAATTATAGTACAATATGATTTTATTGTCAATAACAAAGAAATTAAATTTCAGAAATTTTTGCTTTATTTATTTAATGTAATGTAATGTAATTTTAATTAACATAATTTTTTTGTATGATTGATGAGATAAATACATAGTTTTGGACTTAATTAATATTTTTAAATTTATCAATTTCATTCTTTATGACAATTTAAACTATTATACTATTTTACTTCTAATTAAATAAAAAAAATTACTTTCTTAATATATAAAATTGAGTTTATATTAAATAAAGGAAGTCAGATAAAGGAATGTAATATCTTAACCATAGTATAATATTATGAATAAGCTTAATTTAAGTAAGTATGTGATAAGATAAAAAAAAAAAAAAAATTCAATCAAAATTTAGCTGTGAATACATAGTTCACTACATTTTTCGTATTACGAATATTTTTCATAATTGAAAAAACAAAAATTTTAAGTTGATGATACCTGAATATATTTAATAAAATAAATAAATAAAATTCAAGTAATAAATGAATAATGCTATTATTTTATAATTTGTAATTAGTAGAACTTAATTTTTTAATATTAAATAAAGAATGATAAATATTTTCTTAAGATTTAATATAAAACTCACATTCAAAGTATTTTAAATATTTAGAGCTAAATACCTTACTAGCTTAAATTTAAATTTTTTAGATGAATTTTCAATGTATAGTTAATATGTTCGCAAGTTTTAAACGCACTAACACTATTTTCAAATGTTTTTATTAAAATGTAATATTTTTTTTCACAAAATATTTTTTTTATTACATTAATAAATTAAAAAAAAAAGTTTCTTAAAAAGCTATAAAAGTATTTTACATAAATCATATTGTTAGTGTAACGTTGTAACAAAAATAATATATCACTTAAATTTGTATTAAAAAAATATAATTAAATTTATTATTTTTATTCCGTGCTAGTAGTCCATAGTGAAAAGTGTCAGAACCTAAAACCATAGGAAAAAAGCTCCTTTTACACCCACCACAAAACAAAATTTAAATAAATAAATAAAGGTGAAAATAAAAAATGTTTCAAAGTGATCAAGCTGGCAAAGCATTCAGGACCTTGTGATCTTGTTTGTTTTCTTTCTTTTTTTTTTTTTTTTTTTTATTATTATTAACATTTTGGTCAATAATTTGACAGCTTAGATTAGTTCATTGACAATATGAATACATACACAGATTCTGTTTGAAGGCAGTGAATCAAATACAAATTACGAGTAATTTGTTGAGAGAGAACAAACTACTTTCTCACACATTGCAGGGGAGAAGTTGTCATATGCTCTAAACATGGGCACTAACATCCCAGTGCCCTTAAGAATCACACAATCTTGTTATGTCTAAATATAAATGCAAGCGATTTACATTATGATGTGATTATGGAACATTAGATCCCCAGAACACATAATATTATGGGGTACTTACGTGTAGATAATATTATGGGGTACTTACGTGTAGATCCTAATAAGTGGACTTATTGTTTAATAGGTCCTATGAAAAAAATTTGTCGTAAAAAAAGTTACTAATTGTAAATTTTAGCGACAATTTATAAAAATCATGACCAAAAAAGGTCATTAATTATCAATTTTAGCGACTAATGTAAAAAATTGTCACAAAAAAATTATTTTTAGCGACAAATTTACCAAGACTTATTTTTAATAGGACTTTATGGAAATTAAAAGTCTAACTATTAAGACATATTGATAATTTACCCTAATATTATTCAGTGTAGAGTCAATTGCAAGAAAAAGGCAACCCAATATGCTATACTTCAAAAAAGATCACTGGGACACATGTGCTTTTGATTAAGATCCCGTACATGAAATCAGAATATTCATTTTTGTAAATAGGCTCCTCCTACATACATGGGCACATGAGGCCACAGCTGTGTCTTAAAAAAATTTTTAAAAAAAATAAAAATAAAAAAAATAATCAACAGCCATTGAAATAGTCAAAACTATTCCCCAATAATTGCGCTAAATTAACTAACCATGAACCAACCATTCTGTCAAAGGTGGAGCACAAACAAAATCAAAGAATATTTGCTGCATTTGAACAAGTTGAAGAGAAAAAAAGATAGACAGACAGGGAGAGAAATAGGGGAAGAAAAAAACAGACAGCAATATCAATTCTACCTTTCTTTGGATCTCTCAACATATTAGAGTAGTAGATTTTTTATTTTATTTTTTACCATTACAAAGTACCCTCAAAACTTTCTCCTCAATTTAACATCGTCCACTGTTTGTCACTCCCGTTTCATGAGAAGGTTTCATATTTTAGACCACAGTTTTTTTCTTGGAATTTTTCTCGCTATATCCCAATTGCTTTCTGGAAAAATATGAATAGGACTTGAGCGAGTTCATCCCCCAACTTACACCCTTCTTCAACAGACTTTGAACAGCACGATGATTCAAGTTTAGAAGGTGAATTACCCTCCTAAAATGTTTTTCATATTCTTCTTCTTTTTTCCTGCTCTTTTTTCCCTTTTTTGAAGAAATTTGAATAGAATTTGGTCCTTTAAACAATGCAATAATTGGACAATGCTCTCAATGTTTTGATGCAATTCTGTTATTAATAGTGTATGCATGCATAATATGTTGCAATTCTGTTCTAAAAGCCAACTAAGAGCAGATAATCATTCCTTCATCTAAACAATATAATTTCATGAAGCTAGTTATGTTCCAAAAAAATGAGAATATATAGAAGAAACTAACCCAAAAGGAATTGCACTTCCATTAACAAAAATTGCTGACCATTCATCTTTGCCTGACTCTGATTCTTTGTTAATTAGGTGTCACTGCAACTGTCAGGTTGTTACTGAAACTAATCCAAGATCACAAAGAAGCATGCGCTAAACAGAAAAATGATAGCAGAAGAATGCTAAGGGTGGCTGGAATGATGACCATTCTTGACAATGTTAGAGCACGGATTCAAAAGTGTCAATCTTTTGGCAATAGAAAGGAAGCCGAGCTGAGGCGGTGCAACACTGAACTCCTTAGGCCTAGTAATGTCCCAAGGGACAAAAGGCCCACTGAACCTGTTGATGAGAAAGACAGGTTAAGAAGAGAGATCATTGCATGTTCCACTGCACGTAAGAGCCTTGAAGTCATGTGTTGTAGCATAGGAAAGGAGAAACAGATTATGGCAGCTGAATTAGCTAGGAAGGTTCAAGAATTGAATGGAATAGAGGAACTTGTCAATGACCTTAAAGCACAAAATAAGACATTGCTGGCAAAAGTTCAAGAGTGTGCTGCTGAGCACAAACAGAGGAAAGCAAGTGATGGAGGAGGAGATATACATGGAACTGTAGTCCTCCAAGAGCAAAACAATGCACTTTCAGAGCAACTATTGAGGTCAATCGACGGGTATAGATCTGTGAAGAGGAAGTTAAAAGAAGCACAAAAGGAGAACGTGGCAATGTGCACCACGATGGAGGAAATGGGGGTGGAGGTTGGAGTTTGCCTGGAAAGAATCCGGGGCTTCAAACAACGGGTGGCTATAGGGAATGAACAACCGGTAGATATTGAAGAGGATATTTCAGAGTTGGAGCACTTGTTTGAGTGCTTTGAAATGAAGGTTTCGAAACACGGGCAAAAGAAAAGCAATTGTGTTAAGCCAAAAGACAAGATCAGTGCCTGTAAGCCTTCTGTTCTTGCATGTGAACAAGGGTAACTTAGAACTGGATATTTCCTTAAATGTTTTTTGCTAATATTTTCCATTTAAAAAAAAAAAAAAAAAACTATAATAAAAGGGAGTCAGTTTCAATGTATCAAAATAGGAGTGATTAGTGATGTTGCACTTGCACATTGTTCATATGCAATTGATTGGTTCAGTTCACAGCCTGTGTCATATAATCCAACTGAGATTTTCTTATTTTCCCTTTGTCTTCCCGGTTTCCAAACAGAGCTAATTAAAATACTGCCCTAACAAGTTGATGTTGCATTTTTTTTTTTTTTTTCCTGGGAACCTTAACAGATATTCTACAATCTGACATCTTTTAGCAATGAAACCTTTCAGCAACCTGAATCAAATGATGGCACATTAAACAAGGTCTGTGCCTAATTCAAGACCATATCTTGAAGAAACTTCTTATCTACTTTCAAGGATAAGTATTAAGCATCTCTAAGGATTCGTTTGCTACGGCAAATTCTAAGCTAAAAGCTGCAAAATCTAAAACTAAACCTCCCTTAATTTCAGGATAATCGGCATTTTTCAACAAATTTAAGCTGTGTTACATAAGCTGTAAGAGCAAGAAACAACTTTAGATGAGCTGAGCATACAGGTCCACAAGGCTTTGTTACTAAAACTTGTTCATGAAATCAAGTCCTTGCATCATTATAGCCATTCCCAAGTGATAGATCTTATCAAGGTCACTATTTATTAGTCTAATCTTATGCATAATAGAATCTTCAATTCAGTTGATCAAAGCAAGCATGGTTCTTATTATCCTCCTTTTTTTCCCCCCTCTGCTATGTTTGGATATGAATTTGGAAAAGGAAAGGAAAATGGAGAAAAAAACTAGCATATATTTCATTCACCTTATCCATAACTCTTCGGAAAATATGCCGTACCCATACTGAGTACTTACTGGCATATGATACCTCGTATAATACTTCTGCATACGTACCAGATATACGAAACACGTACCCAAGTTTTTTCTTCTTAATTTTTGGCTTATCTAGATGTACCTAGTGTATATACACAAGTCGTACTGCACCTCAGTTGAAATAATATTTTCTTCTATCACAGAGATAAAACTCCTTTCATTAGACTTCTTTTTATTTTTTGTTTTATACTTAGCATGATTCTAAAATTAAATTATGATTTGTAAGTTATTTAATATATTGATATTTAATTTTGATTTATATCTATACTTTTGACATTAAATGTTAATTGTAAGTTGAACCTTAACAAATTAAATCATTTAATTAATTTTTGCATTACTCTAAATTAAAAATAAATATTTTTTTACAAGCGTACCAAATTTTTTTTGAATTTTACTGTATCGATATACTCGTATCATACCAGTATCAGTACTTATACCTGTACCTGTACTTGTACTTCATAGCTCTACCCTTTCCCTTTTTCAAATCCTTACCCAAATCCATGGTACAAAAACAGCCTTAGGGAGCTGCTTATTATCTTTCTACCATAGAGAATTCCAGATTACTAGTTGGAAGTTATAATGCAAAGTCAATCTAGCATAGTTCATGAAAAAATTAATAATAAAATTTAATCCCCAATTCTGGTGTAAGCCTTTTGAAGGATATTGCTCATCCTAGGTCATTGAAAATTAAATATAATAACTACAACTAAAGAATAACCCCTTCATTGTGAATCAAATCAAAACAATAAAAATTTAAACTCAAAATAAAATAGGCAAGATTCAAGCAAGGCCAAAGTGTATAAACAAAGATGACTTTTGGGCTCAGTGGAACCACAGCAAACAAAAAAAGACTCACCATCCTGTCTCACCAAAACATTAAGAAATAATCTTGTTCTGTCTGTGCCAGTGCATTTCTCTGAAGTAGGTAGAACTATAAAATGAACAAGTTCTTCAGATTATCGGTTTGAATGTTCATATGGTATTATCTCACATTGAAACCCATTGAATTATTTCCACAAAAAAATACCTTCTGTACGTACGATGCATCAGGCATCAGATGATTATTAATTTTGTTATTTTTATTTTGAATTTTTTCACAGGGACCATTATTCAACAATTCTAAGAATGCATCTATATATCCTCTTATTGGTTATATTTATACCAAGGACAAGATAACATTATCACATCTTTACTGTCATATGATATAATCATAAAATTGTTGCAACAGAATAGGCAACAGAGCTCTGTTTGGATTAATCTCTTTTACCAACATAGTTCAAAGAACACTATTTACACACTGCTTTGTCCAATTGAGGTTTCTTAACAATTTATGTCATCAGATTTTACTCAAAATTGGTGAGACATAAAATTACCTTCGTAAATTATTCAACACCAGAAAAACTTGATGATATTAGAGTATATAGAACTGATGAAAAATGAAGCACCCTCCCGCAATCACAGAACTCATTATTCTGCAAGGTTTTGCAACTTGCAGGCAGCAATAAAGTTCAAAACCCATGAGTTGCTGCCACTATGCCAAACATGCTAAATCTTCGTCTGTATCTAACCAGAAAAAAATCCAGTTATGGATCTTAACAAGAGAATCTCACACTATCAATGACCTGATGCTTTCAACATCCATATACACCTTATCTATTCGCAATAAACAAGAAGAATCTTTTAATTTGCTATGTCTGTAAAATGTTCTCTTAATTGAGACGAAGAAAGCTGTAAAAATAATAATAATAACAATAACTACAGTTATCTTTTGGTTGAGAAATCGATTGAAGTACTAATATAAAAAGATGCATAATAATCTTTAATAAAAATAGTTGTTCTGAGCCTCTGACGCTAACCTGCACAATTCTAATCGCTTTGCTCGGTTAGAGTTTTTCAAAAAATTCTATTCTCTTGTTTTTTATATTTTTTTGTTTTTACTGAATTTTTTTAATATTTTAAGTAATTTTTAAAATTTTTAGACATACTTAACGTAAATATATCTAAAAAGTAATAAATTTGTGAAAAAAACCTTTTAAAAATTCACTAAATACCAAAAATATAAAAAAAATAACGAGAATTCAGTATATTTTTTTTAATATTTTTATGTATTTATTATTTTTTAAAATATTTTTTTACAATTTTTTTTCTTTTTAAATACTCTAAGTAAGGACATCTAAAAAAGTAAAAAAAAAAATGTTTAAAATTTTACAAATATTCGCTAAAAAACAAAAAAAACACAAAAATAAAAAAAATCAATTTTCAAAAAACTTAATTCAAAAAATTCAAACCAATAACATTTCAACTTGTTTCTTTACATGTTCTGAAAAAAACAGAACAGACATACCGAGAATTTGGTTGAAGGTACAGTTTGAGTGACAAATTATTAACCCCTGAAGCAACTTCCATGGTCATGTAAATGTTCATCAGGTTATCCATATGGGATCAGGGCGAACCTCTGCACACAAAATATTATTTAGTTGTTGGAGAAATATAATAAACCACAAAACCAGTACATCTTAAAAATATTCCAACAATATAGATATAAGGAAATTAGGACATGTTTGATTGACAGGATTAGAGTATGAGATTGAGATTATTAATCTGTGATATGAGCCAAATAATCTTGTCTTTGTTTTGAAATTTTGTTTCAAGATTATTAATCTAATGGATAATTAATCCAACAAATTTGTAGGATTATTAGTAATGGGGTAAGGGTGTGATTATATATTTTCAGTTGAGAAATAAAATAAAAAGATTCTTTTACCCTTGACTAAAAATTAAAACACTTATTATTTTTATATAATTTTATATTTTAGGAGGCTAAAAATAATTTTTAAAAAATTTAAAATATTTTTTGATATTTATTTTATCAAATTAGTTTATGTTTTTTAAAAAATAAACCAAACATGGCCTTTGTGCTTTGTATTTTTATTTATTTATTTATAATTTTTTTTTTTAAAACCACATTTATGAAGAAATTTTGATAAAGTAAAGATTGTGAAGAAATATTGATAGATGGTAAGATTAGAAAAGAAAATAAATATAGTTGTAATCCTACATTCTTATGTTTTTTTATCCAATATAAATTAAACAATAGATAAGAAAATAATTTATCCTACGAATCCAATTGAATAATGAATACGATATTAATTTAATAAAATTATTAATATATTTACTATTAATCTTGTGAATCAAATATGGTCACAGTGACTAAGATAAGGGTAAAAGTTTACCTACATGTTGAAATTGTTGAGCGGTAATTAGTTTCTTTTCTAACACCTTAGAGAGTGTCGACATCACCAATCGTAAGTGTGGTCATTTCAACTAAAATACGTAAGGGGAATCAAATGTGAGAAAAATAGAATTTTTTAAGGAAAGATGTGAAGGGAATAGAATTTGTCAAGATAAAAATGGGACATAGGTCAGTTCAACTACCTAGATCAATCTACAGAGTGTGGACTAACCAAATAGGCCTAGTCTAATTGGTTATCATGCCTTCTTTAGAGTTTAGTTTTTAAGAAAGTTATGATTTTAATTCTTTTTAAGGGGGTTGAATTAAGGGAGTGCAAACATTTAAGTATTTTGTCAAGAGTGAGAAATTTTTTTTCATAGATACTAATCTAACAATTAATAATTAACATTTGTCGATTAAAAAAAAAAAAAAAAAAAATTGAGGTGCCTATTAGCCCTAGCTAGGGTGAAGACCAACCTGCCCTTGTATAGGTAAGGAGACAGGTCAGTAATCTAACATGGATTCTTCTGAATGTGTGTGAAGTACCTTTCTCGAACACTCAACACTCAAGTGAGGGTTTGTGATGTGTGTGCAATGTGTAGACGGGCATTCACCTTACAAGAATTTCTAGCAATTCAACTTTTTTTTTTTTTTTTTTGATAAAACAGGTATCCTCAACTCATTGATTTTAAGGGAAGGCAAGATTAATCTTGAGGGTCCTGAAGTTAACGACCGGGCAAATCTCCAGTGGCCCCAAGGAGTAATCCTGAGGGCTCTGAAGTTAACGACCGGGCAAACCTCCAGTGGCTCCAAGGAGTGACTCGAACTCGAGACCTGTGAATTTTATCTTTCAGACTTTACCATTCGGTCACTTATCTTGGAGTTTCTAGCAATTCAACTTAACCATAAAGGTGTTCGTAAAATCTTCATATAATGCATGAAATGCTCGATGGCACTTTATTATTCATTCACTTTATTCTTCATGAAATCTTCAACATTCAGTACATAAAAGACTTGTTCCATTTATTTAGTGGAAGCGTATAGCTACGGGCAATTCACAAAATATTCTATCATCTTATAAGACTGATGATAAAGCTTAGTGGACATGGTAGATATTTGAACTACAAAGTTTTTGCATGTAGTCCTAGGAAAATTACCTTTCATTTTCAGTAATCATTTGACGATAATCATTTAAAGTAAACCTGCTGGTAAATTTTGTTTGCGACTAGCAGTGTTCTACTGATTATTTCTAGTATACTGAAATAATTCTCATTTAATCTTTATTCAATTCAAAATAGAAAATTGTAATACAAAATGATATGAAATTGATCTCAAATTTTATTTTTCCAACTTTGAATTAGGTTAAAATTCTATATGCTTTTTAACAATTGTGCCTGACTTTATTTTTCCTATTTTGCATTTAGGACATGTTTGATTAATCTAGGATTGAGATTATTAGTCCATGGACTCACAACACCATATTTGATTGCAAATTTTATTAGTGGAATTACATATACGGCGGACATTTAATCCAACGAAATTGGTAAATTTTTAATAATGAAAGGGGCTGAGAATCATAATTTCAAATATAAAAAAAAAAATAATAATAAAATGAATAGTTATCTCACTAATTTAATTGAATAACTAGTCCTACACTATTTCATGGGATTATTAATCCTTTCACTATTAATCATGTTAATCAAACAAGGCCTTAGTGTACAAGTTTGAAAATTCTCTGAAATTTTGCAGATTTTTCAACTAAAATCTTGGGCAAAGATAGTCCCTATATTTGATCCTTACATCTATTTGATCCTTGTAATTTTAATTCACTAATTTTTTTAAATTGCATATATGATTTTGTCTCAATTTGGTTCAATTAATTATACCCGTTGGCATTTTTTTTTTTTTTTAATGAAAAATGCACAAATGAACAACATGGGTCGTATTTTTAAGTCAAAATTATAAACTTATTCAACTTTGTTTGTTAACCTTAACCATCTCAATGACCATTTTCCATCAAAAACCTTAGTATTTTTCACCAAAAAAAGATAGACTTTATTGATGAAAATTAATGTACATAGAACACTGAGCAAACATCAATAAAAGCGGTGAATGCACAAAATATCGAAGTGAAACTAATCAATCCTAACTAAGTTGACACCAAAATACAAACACAATCATCTACTAGCCCAACATTTGGTGAGGAGCCAACTGAAGCAAAATAAAATAAAAATACAACCCACAGAGTTCATGACCACCTCAATAGGAACCAAATGGGTGCTTATAACACTCCCATTAAAATATATGTATTATATGGGTGAGATTGATTTAACTGTATAGGTAATCTGGTAGTTTCTTTCTCCTAGTCTCTCTCCTTTTCTCTCTGCATAGAAACACAGAAGAAGGCCTTTGTACTGTAAATAATATGAGTTGTTCTCTAATAGTTGTACCCCACTGTTGAGAATTGTTCGAGTTCATCATGGAGGCATGTAATTTATTCATATGATTTATAGATTTGGTTTGAGCATAAAAGATATGCCCGAATCTAGAATTATTTATGATTTTCCTACAATAATAAACCAGAAATTGAAATGGTTCGGGAAACCAAAGACTGGCCTTTACAATAAGCTGAAGAAACAGAGAACTGATTAGATAGAGAGGCAATCCACCTTAGATTGTCCACTTGATTCGTAGGATCGGTAGGAATTGAATTTAGAAGCTTGCAGTCTTATAAGCTCTTCACCTTCCCAAACCCGTAGAGATCTTCCACTCCTCTGTTGAATAACCTGGGAAATTCATCTTTGAGTGAAAGATTTCCAGCCCACTTATCCTCCCAAAAAGGAATTCTATTTCCATTACCAATCACAAGTGAAGAATTGTCAACATAGAAATCAAAGAAGGGAGGATTACTTATAGCTACCCCTGTTATATCCTTCCATATCCTTGAAATTCTGAAAATGTTTCCAAGACATGGGAACCACTGACCACCCTCTGATTTATCCTTGCTACAAATAAGTCTTTTCCAGACAACATTATCTTCATTCCCATATCTCCACCATCACTTTAATAATAGGCAATCATTCATCTCTCTAATATTTTTAATACCAAGCCATCTGAGTAGTTTTAGGCCATGTTTGTTTGGGTGGACATGAGTTTGGAATTCGATTAATAGCCCAATAAAATTATTAATCTAATATTTGGTTAAACAATTGAAGTACGGACTAACAATCCATCAAGATATGGTATTCACATATGATAGACTATTTAATCCCATAGAGGGGGTGGGATATAAATTGGAGGACTAAGTTAAAGTTTGGACTATTAGTCCTTCCTTATAATCCTACCTCAATCCAAACATAGGATAGGATATACAATCCAAAGGGATTCGTAATCCTAGGACTATTAGTGACGAGAATGCTAATTGAATCTAATGCAATCCGCCCAAACAAACATGGCCTTAGTGACATCCTTCCATTTAACCATGTGAACTTTTCTCCTTAGATCCAATCCATCCCAGAGGAAAGCAGCTTGAATTTTGTAGATTTCTTTTGCAATACCTTCAAGCATCTTGAAAATGGACAAGCAGGTAGACATAATAATACAACTTCGATTGAGGTAACTCTACCTGCAAAGGACATTAATCTCCATTTCCAAGGTGCAATCTTAATCTTAAACTTGCCGAGGACTGGTTTCCAAGTACTCTTTCGTGATATGCAAGCATTAAGAGGTAAGCCAATATACTTGATTGGCAATTTCTGACTCAAGCAATAAAGTTTAGTAGCCAAATCAGCCACCAAATCATCAGGAACACCAATCCCACACATAACACTTTTGTGGAAGTTTATCTTTAAGCCTGACATGATCTCAAAGCACCTAAAAATTATTTTCAAATTGAGGATCTCAACCCATTCGCTTCACAAAAGATAATAGTGTCATCCTCGTAAGTGAGAGATAACCATATCATTGGAGCCCACCACTGCTCCTTTAATTAGACCTATCCCCCTAGCTCTTTCTGGCAAAATATCTAGTGTCTCAGCCACTATGTTGAACAAAAAAGGTGATAGAGGAGACCTTGCCTCATGCCCTTTTCGGGACAAATCTAAATGTTGGAGAGCCATTGACAAGAGTCAAAATTCTAGTTGAAGTAATACAAGTTTTCATCTAGTTAAGCCATTTAGACCCAAACCCAAAGTTAGTAAACATGGAAAATAGCAACCCCCAGTTAATAGAGCCAAAAGCTTTTTCAATATTCAAATTGAGAATCAGCTCTTTCTTATTGGACTTCTTTCACTAGTTAACCACTTCATTAGCCATCAACACCCCATCCAAAATGTTCCTACCTCCTAAAAAAAGATGACTATGAAGGGCTTATGATTTTTGGCAAAACTTTTTTAAGTCTATTAGCTAGCACTTCTACAAGAATTTTATAAAGTGAATCAATAAGGCTTATTGGTATATAATTAAATAGATAAACAGGACCTTCCTTTTTAGAAACCAATACAACAAAAGACCTATTAATCCCTTTCACCAATTTTCCATTACCATGCAAATCATGCATGAATTTAAGCACATCCTACTTCATAAGCTTCCAACACTTTTGAAAACAGATCAAATTGAATCCATCCAGCCCAGGAACCTTGTTACATTATAGTCATTGATAGTAGCCCACTTTGTTCGGGAGGGAGAAGATTTCCCCTTTTGCGACATTCCCAATTGAATTTCATGAAGCAGCATGTCCCCGGGTTCAAAATCTTCTTTGACCTGTAGTTGCAAGATAGTGATACTGAGAAAAAGGCTGAACTAAGTACTAAAGTTGAACAGAGCACAAAAAGTGACTCAGACAACAGCGAACTTGGAGTAGGGGCAGCATTGGCTTGTCTCCTTACAGATCCTGTGATTGACTCAAAGAACTTGGGGGATAACCTTACCATCTCCATGATCGAGGAAGAATCAGGTGTGAACCCAACTAGTAGCATTTCGGATGCATCAGAGGCACCATCTTTTATCTAGTACCTAGAGGAGGGCTATCTATCGAGTTCTGAGTAGGGTGATGAGCTAGAATCTAATTCCACTAAGTCTGTGGGGTCAGGATCAAATTTCGGTTCTTCTGAGTTTGAGTCTAGTATTCCCGGGGGAGATAACCTAGATGCCAAGGTCCTGTCCAGGTCTTCTTTTTCTTTTGCTTTTGAGTTGGTTGTAACCGAGAAGCTGAAACTTATGAATGAGAACGCTGCCAATTCTGAGTATTTCTCTGTGTTGCTTATTTATTGTATTGACCAAGATTTTTAGAATTTTAACAAAAATGAAGAGGAAGAAATTCATTTGGTTTTGAAAAACTTGATTAATCGAGAAAAGGAGAGGTTTGCTAAACCCTATGCTGATAAAATTATTGCTATTAATGTGGCTACTGAGAAGGATCTGCATTTGGTCTAAATCGGGTCCACGTTGTCGTTGAAGGAGCATGAGCGCTTAGTCGCTTTGTTAAAAGATTTCAAAAATGTTTTTACGTGGTCCTACGAAGACATGCCTGGAATCGATCCTAAGATTGTACAGCATCAAATCCCTCTTAACCCCGTAGCCCAACCTGTCAAGCAAAAGTTGCGTAGAATCCGTCTGGATTGGGCGTTGAAAATCAAGGAAGAGGTCACCAAGCAAATCAAGGCAAGTTTCTTGTTAGTATCTAAATATCTGACTTGGTTGGCCAATATCATCCCAATGCCAAAAAAGGATGGTAGAATCCAGCTATATGTAGGCTTTTGGGACTTGAATAGAGCCTGTCCGAAGGATGACTTTCCTCTGCCACATATTGATAAGTTAATGGATTTCACTGTGGCAATGCATTGCTATCCTTTATGGATGGATTTTTCGGGTACAACCAGATTCTGATGGTGCTCGAGGACAGAGAGAAAACCGCATTCACTACACTGTGGGGTACCTACTACTATCGGGTTATGTTGTTTAATTTGAAGAATGTCGGGCTACCTATTAGAGGGTTACACCACTATTTTGCATGACATGATCCAAAAGGAGGTCGAGGTGTATGTGGACGACATGATTGTCAAGTCCAAAGAAAGAGAGGGCCACTACACCACCTTAAAGAAATTCTTTCAACGGATCAGAGAATACAGGTTGGGCTTGAACCCGTAGAAATGCACCTTCGGCGTAACAGCAAGGAAAATGCTTGGCTTTTTGATCACACAGAGGGGCATCGAAGTAGATCCTTCCAAAATCAAGGCCATCCTAGAAATGCCACCACCAAGGACTGAAAAAGAGGTGCGAGGCTTTCTGGGAAAAATGTAATTCATAAGACGGTTTATTTCCAAATTAACCTTCACTTGTGAACCACTTTTTTGTCTCTTGAAGAAAGGGAAGAAATTCTGATGGGATGATCGATGTCAATTTGCCTTTGAGCAGGTTAAGCAATACCTCCAAAATCCGTCTGTGTTATCACCGCTAGAGCCGGGAAAGCCTTTGATTCTGTACCTGCCAGTAACAGACATGACTATGGGATGCATGCTCGCTCAAGAATCTAAAGATAGGGTGGAGAAAGCCATATGCTATTCGAGCAAGAAAATGTTGGAATACGAGACCTGCTATACTTTGTTGGAGAAAGCTTGCCTAGCCTTGGTATGGGCTACCACGAAGTTGAGGCACTACTTGTTAGCTCACTTTGTAATCCTGGTTTCGAGATTAGATCCCATCAAATATCTCTTTGAGAAACCAGCGCTTACGAGTAGGTTAGCCCGTTGGTTACTTTTTCTCTCTGAATTTGATCTCAAATATGTCACTCGCAAGTCGATCAAGGGAAGAGTTGTAGCGGAGTTCCTGGCAGATCACCTAGTAGAAAGGAATGAGGCGGTGGAATACTTGTTCCTAGATGAAGCCATTTTGCAAGTTGAGGAGGAGACTTGGACGATGTACTTTGACGAAGCATCTAATCAGTATGTTTATGGGATAGGTGTGTTGCTGATAGCACCCAACGACTCCCATATACCTTTAGCCTTCAAACTTCGGTTCAAGGTGTCCAATAATGAAGTAGACTATGAAGTGTGTATCTCTAGTTTAGAAGCCATCCTGGAACTAGGGCCAAAAAGGTTGGATGTTATCGGGGACTCGAACTTAGTTGTTTCTCAAGCAAATATAGACTGGAAAGTCAAAGAAGAAAGGATGCAGGTTTATCAGCAGACCCTAGATGTTCTGATTCTTAGGTTTGAAAAGCTGACTTTCATGCATCTACTTAGAGAGAACAACAGGTTTGCTAATGCTTTAGTAACTCTATCTTCTATGGTAGACATCCCGCTTAGAGTCCGGATGCGTCCGATTATCATTGAGCAGAAATACATGTCGGCTTATGAAACTATCGTCGCAATAGATAAGGCGCAAGACAAAAACCCTTGGTACTACAATATTGGGAACTTCTTGGGAAAAGAGATTTATCCACCAAGGGCAAATGCCAAGGACAAAAGGGGAATACGGTGAACAGCAGTCCAATTTATCATCTGCAGAGGTAAACTGTATAAAAGAGTTCATCTGGGAATGCACAAGTTGTGTGTCAAAGAAGAGAAATTGAAATGCCTAATAGAGCCTATCCATGAAGGAGAGTACGGGCGTACATGAATGGAGTGATGTTAGCCTGGAAGATTCTCAGGCAAGGTTACTACTGGTCCACTACGGAGGAGGATTGTATTGGTTTTGTTCGATGAGGCCACAAATGCCAAACTCATGCTGATCGCATGAACATCCTGCCGTCAAAACTGTACAACATGACTTTGTCATGGCCTTTCTCAGTCTGGGGAATCGATGTTATCGGTGCGGTCACACCAAAATGGTCAAATGAGCATGAATACATCTTGGTGGCAACTGATTACTTTACAAAGTGGATGGAAGCTTCGATCTATGCAAAGGTTGAAAGCATCGTATGTGGCCAAGTTCATAAAAAACAATATAATTTGCTAGTACAGAGTCATAAACAAGATCATATCAGATAATGGCTCCCACTTCAAGAAAGAGGTGATAGACATGTTAGAGAAATATAATGTGGCTTTTCAAAAGTCATCTATATACAGGCCGCAAACCAATGGAGCCATTGAAACCGCCAACAAGAACATCAAGAACATCTTGAAGAAGATGGTTGAGACCTACAGGGACTAGCAAGATAAATTGCCA
This sequence comes from Camellia lanceoleosa, assembly GCA_025200525.1. NCBI lineage: Eukaryota > Viridiplantae > Streptophyta > Magnoliopsida > Ericales > Theaceae > Camellia > Camellia lanceoleosa. The sequence goes on from CM045765.1 coordinate 88,485,103, forward strand.
TTCACATTCTAGGGCTATAAAACTTCAATCCGGACGTCTACAGGGGCAACTCCTTATTCTCTAATCTACAGGATGGAATCCATTTTGCCAATTGAAATAGAAGTCCTATCGCTGCAAGTTTTGACAGAGTGTTGGATAGCAGAGGCGGATTGGCAATAGAGCAGATTTGAGGAGTTAATGTTGTTTGATGAGAGAAGACTGAAGGCATTGTATCATGTTCTGGGCTACCAACGCAGAATTGCCAGGGCTTTTAACAAGAAAGTTAAGTCTTGGAATCTCAAAGAGGGGGGATATGGTGCTGAAAGACAACCGAGCTCCCATTCATGACCATAGGGACAAGTTCAGACCCAATTGGACTGGTCCTTACATCATCAAAGCTATATGGTCGGGTGGAGCTGTTATTCTCATGGACTTAGATGGCCTGGAATTTTGACAACCAATCAACATGGACAAGTTAAAGAAATACTATCCCTAAGAGGCTCGCTAGGCCGAAAACCTAGAAGGGCAACCTAGGAAAAAGTTAGAGCATGAAAAATTAGAAATAAAGAAAAAATGAGCTTGCAAGGTTGAAAACCCTAAAGGGCGACTTTGGCAAAAGTTAGAACACAAAAGGAGAGAGTTAATACTCGAGTGAACCTGAACTAAACTACGTAAGGCCTAATTCCTATCTTTGGGATATGTAGGCAACTTCATCTTGAAGTTCAACCGTAATCACCTCCAACTCAACTGTCCTGTCCATGTGTCTGATCAGGTCATCTTTGTTTGTTCTTTACCTGAGAGTTCAGTTGTGATCTTTACTCCGAGAAAAAGAGCCGGTTACAATGCAAAGCAGTGGTGTTCAGTCAGGGGCATTTCTAATCTTTTGATTCGGGGTTGTACATCTTGAGGATTGATTCCGTGCATGTCAAGTGGTGATCCTTTTCGAAAATGGTTTTGGAAAGTTTTAATAAAAGTTGATTTTGATCAAAATTTTACCTTTTAAAAGTTAGACCATTTTTGGACCAAAAGGAAAATTTTCAGTGCCCGTAACTTTAATTTCATTGATTTCAACATAAAGTTCTTCAACTCTCCGATACAAATCAAAGTTGCTGTTATTACATTGAAAAGACTTGAAAAGAAAGGTCAAAACAATAAACTAGGGGCATAGGTGAATCTGCGTCCTATGCTCGTGCTTATGGAAGCTTCTGAAGCAAAAGTGGGCCCGGTTTGTGCCTCATCCTCAAGCCAAGCCAAACTAGGGGCGGGGGCCAGAAGCTCTCTCATCTTCCAAGCAGTGAGATACCTAGCCAAGTGTGTACCAAGAATAGGGAATGAAACTGGATATTCTACTCCCTCCTCTTGGCGAGTCTGATCATGCCCAAACTGACATTTGAATCGGAAAGGAAAATAGAACACGCAATGCGTGAGGCCAATCAACTGTATGTCAGGCTGCTGAGCCATGCTGTAACTCATCTCGATCAGATCAAGCCAAGGGCAATGCCAAGCTATGTCAGTTGCAGACTTGCTGCACATCTAGTTGCACCACCATCCCTAATTCGGGAAATCCACTAGTCGGTGGCGGAAGAAATAGCCTCGAGCTGAGTACTCAGGGTAAGAGTCCACTACCTTCAGCTTATCCATAAGCCACACCTGGGAAGTGATGAAAAATAAGAGAGATTAAAGAATAGAAAGATGCATGTTGAGAGAAAAGTAAGAAAAGGGCTTTGAGAGAATAATAGAGCATGAGTGCTGAGTGATTCGAGAAACATATATGAGAAAGGGTGGGAAACAATACCTGAAGAAGTAGTGGACTCCCCGCGAATCTGGTAGTCTTTCACCGATGAAAGGCATCTAAACCCATCAAGGTCTTGGCTAGCGCTAAACCAATGCAACTCTTACCTTCTTTCAAACCTTAGGCCACTTTAATCAAATGAATGCTGGATCCGCCAAAACTAGGGGCAAGAAAGAAATGTGCAAGCATATATAAGCAGAGGGCATGTTGCCGAAAACCTCATTAGAGAAGGTCACCTTTGTTACCAATATTGGAGCATCGATGAATCAAGGTAGGTATGTCTAGCTCTCCGTCAGGGCCAAAAACCGAGCCTCATGCATAGTGAGCCCACACATCCGTCTCCAAAGTTCGGGCGTGGCCAAAAATGGGGCTAAGGCATGATTTTCAACGCCGGATTCCATTAGTGCTGAAATTCTTCAAGTGTCAAGCATATTTCTTGTCTCCCAAAGCGAAAGGCATATGTAATCGGTCCCAACATTGGGCCGCAACACATGGGGAACGAAAAACAAAGTGGAGTATGGCTCAACGGAAAAAATGCATTTATGCCAAAACCCCAAAAATTTACCTTTTTCGTGCCATCTAAAGCAGCTATCCAATCCGTGAGCTTCTTGTCAAAAAAGAACTCCATTTGTGGAAGAAATTGTAGTTGAAATGAGGTTCTGGAGGAGAAATCATGAAGCTGAACCTTTTGTAGAAGATAAGGCTGTGAGTGGAAGCCAGCTGTCAACAATCTGGAGGTTACTCACACTGGTGGCCGGCAAGCTAAGCCACCTCTTGTGGCTGGCAGGCCACCCCCCTCTGGCCAGCAACTTTTCTTTGTGGTCGGCAGTCCCTCTTTCTGGCCTGCCGTACACTTGTGTGCTAGGCAGTGTTGGTAGCATGTGTTTTGTCTCGATCTTTGAGTTTTTTAAGGTCTTGTTTTGAGTCTTTTGGTTTTAGCAGGTGTTTTTATTTGTATTTGAGTTGTTTTTGCTTTATTTATCGAGTTGTATGTTGTATTTTGTATTTTGGTTGTTGATCGGCTCATTACCCGATTAAGAACATTGTTTCAATCAAGTGCCCTCTTGGCCAATTCAATTTCGTGTCCATTTCATGCAAATATGGTGCTCATGATGCAAAAATAACAACATTTTTCATAAAAACTGTGAGGTTTTATTCCAATCATGGTTTTTTACAAAAGAGGAGTACATGTTTCAAAAGCTAATAAAACCTATCTGAAGCTATACATGTGCTAATGCTACCAAACAAAAAGAAACTAAGCAAAAGTACAAAAAAATCAACGCCAGTTGCCTCAGGTCCGAGAGGCCCTCTTCGTCCTCTTCTTTGGAGGGGAGGACTCAAGAGCACTATCTCAATCGGCATTGCTATCAGAATTAGACTCTGAACTAGAGCCAGTATCGTCTCCGCTCTCTGCCTCAAAGTCCGCCTCAGCGTCACCTCCGCTGAGCAAGCATTATCACCTCGCTGACCGAGCCAAAGATCATCATCTTCACTCTCGGATGACCTGAATCTTCGACTCAATGCCTTCTCGGAGTAACTAGTCTCAAAGATCATCGCACTCAAAATGGGCTCAAGGACTACTCGACCTCGGTGCCCCTATCCCCGCCTTGAGCGTGACTCACATCTCTACCCTAGTTTGGGGCCCTGTTGTCTCTCCTCTTGTCACGGAGGAGATGCCGCCTTGCCGGTGTTGGTGCCATCGATGTAGATGAGATCTGAAAAGAAACATTGTCAACATATCAGCTACAGTGTGTGTATCGAATATAGGCATAGTATGTAGAATAAGTGTCATGTAGAAATCAAATACAGTATGAGTGCAGTGTGCCAATGTAGTGTATCAGTGCAATTTGGGAAAAACTACAGTTGAAATACAGGTGTATCAGTGGATATATGATAGGATGAAGTGCAAACTAAGGGAAATTACCTGGATATTATGGAGGCCAAGCAACGTCTCCCTCCCCTGCACCATGCCCATCAGAGAAGCCACCAACTCGAGAAGGCTCCCCGTATACTCTATAGATGCCTGCAAGTGCATTTGGATGATCAATGTCTGGAATAAACATATCTGAAATTGAAATGTGGGGTGCAAGTAGTAAGGTGTGGTCCATACCTGAGATGAAGCTCTGGCCAACACATAGTCTGCTCCACAAGGGGAGCCGCTCTAGCATGGGCCTTACTCGCCCGAGTCACCTCGCCCTCCACAGGAGCCCTTGCTCCCTCACCTGCGTGAGCCCTCGTCAGAGGAGGCATAAGGTGGGTTTGAATAAAGGTCGTGTAATCGCCCTCTCCTTTGAAGAAATCAGTGTCTAAGCCTACCATGAACTGAATGATTGCATCAACATATAGGCTATCCGCCGTCCTCATAAACTCCGGAGGTGGCATTAGAACGGCTGGATCAAGCAGGCCCACAGTCTGGCAAACGAATCTCTCCTAAGAACCAAGCTCGGCAGATTGGGCCCTCTAGCAAAATCCGGAAGCGCAATGTGGCCCAGATCTCACAGTACTAGACTCGGACAAAGATCATGGCCTGTGGTTGCCATGCGATCTACAAACAGAGAGTGTATAGATTGTTAGTTGCTGTCAGATGCCAAAGTGTGAATTAGAACAATTGTAAAGCAAAAATGACCGTGTTTCGGGTTACCTTGTGGGCGGCCACAATATCAAAGTAATGGTCGAAGAAGGCAAAGGTCTCGCGACTCCAGTACCTACACCAACACCGGCCATTGTATCGTCTCGAGTAAGGAACCACCAGGGGGAGCTTCTTCATTGGCTCTGGAGCCAAGGCTGGAAAATATGCATAAACCTATAGCTACAAGGAAAGTGCAGTGATATGTGATCAATAGAGCATGAATAGATATAGAAAATGCAAAGCAGAAAGCACAGGGCATGAACAGATGTAAAAAGTGCAAAATAGAAAGCACATAGCATGAACAGATATAAAGCAGAAAAACTGAAGTAGTAAGTGTAAAGTGCAAAGAGAGAACTGAATGCATACCTCACAGGCTTGCCAGCAGTCTCCTATTTGCTCTCCCCTCAAGTAGGAGGTGGAGCTCATATAGCCATATAGGGTGGCGAGGCCAGCTCCGCCCAAGTCGTAGAAACGTATCCGGGAAGGGTCACCAGGGCACTTAACAGATATAAACCCACTGTGTTCCACCTATTCGAAAATAAGGTGGTACCGAGGATGAACACCAGGAAGCCCCGGGCATACTGCTCCATCTCCTCCAGCGTCTCGGGATCGCTCCTACAGAACTACTTAGTGAACCAACTGTATCTCACAATCGCTAGTCGGTGCACAGGTGGGCGCGCTCCCAACAGGTCGATTCAAGTAGCCTTTCACTACCACATGTCTGTGTCAAAAGGGATCGGATTACCCCGTACTCTTAAGCCTGTGATCATGACAAAGTCATAGGGAGTCATCGTCATCTCTCTGGTAGTAGAGAGGTGGAAAGAGTTAGTGGTGTCCCATCACCTCTCTCCATTGGGGCTCCTAGAAAGGGACAGCTCACTATGACGCGTGCTAGGCTAGAGCAGAAAAGACTGAAGCCAGTCTCATCGATGATGTCATGCACCTTGACAGGGAGCTCGTCGTACTAATCCCTCACCGTCGTCGCTCAGTACCGCTTATAGGCACGAAAGTCTCCATGTGGAAAAGGACAGATGAATTAGATGAAAGAAGGTGATAAAAGTACAGTTAGATGAAAGGCAGTGCAAGAAATACAGTTAAAGGAAAGATATGAATGCATGAAAATAGAATTCATACCTCAGTAGCACTGGATGAAAGGTGGGAGGCCGGCTTCCTCAACAGGAGGTCCTTTGGTATGCCGCGAGCAAAGTCACTGAAATGCCTAATGTCTCCCAAGGTAATATATGCTCAAGGATGATATCTCACGGATTGAAGGGTCAGACTAGCATGCCACTGCTCAAGTTTTAGCACAACCGCCAAGGTCACCTCAATACCCGAACTACCCTCGCCTTATCTTAGCAAATCTTGGTTCCTCTACCTTGGCAATGGGTGGAAATACATTGGGGACCTCTAGAGGGGCAACCTCATGACAAATCTCATCACATCCGGAAAATGGGTGAAAAGTAGGTGAAAAGTGAAGAAAATGGAAAAAGAGGGTAAGCTTGGGAAAAGTCAACCCTAAGAGAGAGAAAATGGGAGAAAAAGTCAAAGCCTGGGAAAATCCACTAAACCCAAGAGAAACTCGAGGGGAACAAGCCTAAAGTGGTGAAAATTCGAGAAAAAGTGATGCAATCAAAATCTAATCGGTTCAAAATATAGAGAGCTAAGAGGGTTTTGCAAAAAAGTTTGTGTGGGGCATTGGAAAACGCATATAAGGCATGGATCTAGAGAGAGAAAGTGTCTAGAGAGAGAGAGAGGGAGAGCTATTTCGGCCTTGGAGAAGTGAGGGAATAAAGTGTCTTGACCTATACTTAAAGACCCATAGGCAAAAAGACTAGTTTCCCCGAATTTGTCACGGGTGGCCAGCAAGGTTATCTGGTGGCAGCAGTGGTCGACTTTTCTCCTAGTGATCGGCAGTGGCCAAAGGGCTCTTAGTTGGGTCTTGGTGTTGTTTTGTGCTTCTCCTCTCTAAGTAGTATATGAAAGGTTCTGTTCTGGAAAGCTTGCAGCTGCGTTCCGGTGTGTGAACGTGTCTCACTTACTACTATGAACAAGGTGTACCCATTTGAACATGTTGTATTTCCTCTGAAAGGTAAATCGGAAGTTGCTGTTGAATATCGTTTTATTCATTTTGTCAAAATTGTGTCTTTGTTCTCTTTCGTTGCATAGAATATGCATTTTCACAAATATGCATGCTGAATGCACGTCTTACATCATTTATGATTCATGCATAGAACATGCTGTCAATTTTGCATAGAACATGCTTTTGTTTCTTGCATAGAACATGCCTTCAATTAACATCATACGTCGGTTGTCTATCTTGCATGGAATATGCATTGTTGTTGTATCGACTCATTCATCTTTGTGCATTTATCACACATGTTCACCAAGTGCGAGCCCGAGCGGTTTCTCTTGTATCTCAGGATGCGTGAAGCGCGACCTTGGGCATGTTTTTATCTCGGGGTGCGTGAAGGGCGAGCCCGAGCGGCTTTTCTTTGCTTTTATCTTGGGATGCATGAAGCACGACCTCGAGCGATTTTCTTTATCTCGGGATGCGTGAAGCATGAGCCCGAGCAATTTTTTTATTGCTCGGGATGCTTGAGACGCGACCCCAAGTAGTTTTTCTCCTATCTCAAGATGCATGAAACACGACTTTGAGCGGTTTTCATCTCGGGATGTGTGAAACGCGACCCCGAGTAGTTTTCGTTTCTCAGCTTCTCAAGATGCGTGAAACACGACCAGGAGCGGTGTTTTCTCTTCTCGTTTCATGTTTTGGCCTGGTCAGAGTGTGTTATATCTTTTTGCAAAGAACCTGTGTTGGTTTTGAGTTGGAGTTGCTCATTCATATGTTATTATCTCGTTATATTGCTTATTGCATCTGTTATTTGCTTATTGCATCATCTTGTATGATCATGAGTTTTCAAAATAGCTAGCTTCGCAAAGTATGTGAGTCCAGCTTTCAAAGTTTTTTTCATGCATATCATTTGCATCTTGCCCTAAGACTATGCTGGTTTGATTCATTGTAAAGGGATACGTAGGCAGCCTGCGGGTGCAACCATCTATTTTTATCTTGATTGTTTATCCAAGTCTTACGGCCTTGTCAAAATGGGTCGTCTTTGGGCTTTGACATTTATTCACGTCATTTCATGACTCCGAGTTTTGTCAAAGAGGGCAACTGTAGAAACCCCATTTTTGACGACCCTTACGACTTGGACGTCAACGCTTTCACATCCAATGATGAGTCTATATGCTTGTTAAGTGCTTAAAGCCCTCAGTGGAATGCCACAACTTTGAATCTTTCAAACCTTGCACCCCTGTTGCCTTATTTTTGGACCATCCTCAAGCCTGCAACCTCTGGTGGCTTGCCGACCACTAATGTGTTTTGCAGATATTTTGTGACGGTTGTGCTAGTTGTTTGCATAGATGCTTGCATCTGCTCCCACGTGTATGGTTGGATGTTTTTGGGGGAGGTTTATGTTTTTCTATATATAGAGGACCTCCCCTCTTGCTTTGAGGTTAGAAAAATTTTGGAGCAAAATTTTTCCTCTCTCTGCAATTCATTCTCTCTCTCTTACAAATTTGTTCACCTTTGCCTATACACTCTTCACCTTTGCCCATTATACTCTTAACCAAACCCCTCTATCTTTGAGCTGAGGTATCTTTGAGCCTTGTTTGAGCTTTTGAGGGTGTGTTTGCCTTGTTTTATTGCTTGAAATTGATCTCCTCTTTAGGAGGTATAAAGCTTTGCCTTTTTACTTGGCGTATTTATTCTTTTTCTTATTATTTTTCAACTATTTTTGGGCTGTAAAAACTCTGTATTTTTTGGTTGAAACTTGGGTTTTAAGGCTAATAAAGGTTGAGGGGTGGTTCACCCTTATTTACACCTTGTTTTGAAGGCCTTTACCCTTGTGTTTTCCACCTTTACACTATCTCTTTTTGAGCTTTTAAACACTGATTTTTAGAGTTATTTCAGTAGCTAAAATCATGTTTTGAAGTCCAAAATTGGAGGGGTGAGCCTCCTCTCCTTGTGTCTTTCTTATTAGCCTAACATGCTCCATGTTTTAGCTTATTATTCTAGCTATTTTTGTCTTAATTCCAGCATGTTTTAGGACTTATTTAGGACTGTTTTAGGACTATTTTTAGGTTTTTGTTGCATTTGAGCCTTATATTGTATGCTTGTAGTATAATGGTCTTCATGAGTTTGGTGTTTTAGGCCTTAGACACCACCTTATTTGAGTTGATAGTGTTTATTTATGGCTTTCCATACTTGTGATCACTCTTAATCACCTCTGCAACCTCCCTCCTTTCTTGTCTTTTGTTTTGCTTTGAAAGTGGTTTTAAACTACTTGTTTATTTAAGCATGAGTTTGAGATGTCATGCTTAATGGTTTAATCCTTTTGGGGATTCATTACCAAAGGTATGATGTCTTTTTCATGCCCAAAGCAACACTTGGTTTTAATCCTTTTTCCGTTAAAGGAGTTAAATTCACCTTTGGACTCAATTGACTGAAGAATGGATGGTAATCTAAAATGAAGTAATAAAATTGAGGCTAAAAACAATGCAAGGTAATAATTTGATATGGGTTTAATCGGACGTTAATTGAACCCTTGAGTCTTGAGTCTTTTCATACTCATTAGTGGTGAAAAAGTTTCAAGATTCATTGTCAACTACTTCCTTGATCTTTCATGATAGGGAGGTGGTTTTGAGAGCCTTGTTTTGTTGCATTCATTGAACTTGCACACTTGGTTCATAAGCCATCATGGAATGAAATTGCATCTATTGGTGGTTTGTGAATCAAACTTGCTACTCCTTTGATCTGTTCAAAATGATAAGGAGGGGTGAGTTGTGCAAATAGACCCTTGAGAATAAACTGTCACTGCTCTGTTTGCTCTCTGTTGTAGCAGGAAAGTTCAGTCAGCAGTGGCCAGCAGGCCATCATTAGTGGACAGCAGGCCCTCTGCCGGCCATCAGTGCAAAATCTAGCAGTGTCCTTTTGAAGCAGCACATAGTTGGTCTGGAAGTGAAATCAGTGCAAATGTTCTATTGTGCAACAGAGGCATTCAGGAATAGAAACAGTGGATTTTTCTGGTGGAAAGTCCGTGCATGCATGAGCATGCCTCATTTCCTGAGGTAGAGTAATTAGAATAGCTAGCTTAGCTCTCTTTATGTTGTAATTAATAGTTAGCTAATTAGAATTTTGTAATAAATTAATTAGTTAGTTCCAATTTGTAATAATTAGTTAGAATAGTTAATTAGTTGTGACGTTGTAATAATTAACTAGTTTAGTTAATTAGTTAACTGCTTAATTAGCTTAGTTTTAAATTAGTTAGATAGTTAGTTCAGTCAGACCCTCCTGTTTGAGGGCTCAATGTTGTAATAATGTGTATGTCTTCCTACCCCACGTCTTTCTCCCTTTTATTTATTAGCTTATGATGGTTAGTTTAGGGCATCACGTTTTGTTTAGCATACTTCATGTTTGCATCCACTTGTTTTGCATGTACTGAGGCTCGGTTCATCATTCTAACTTGCATTGCAGTTTGAATACTTCTTTGAATACGTGCTTAGACCACATGCTATCAAATTGCTTTATATGACATGTTAAGTGGCCGAGCCTAGTAAATTACATATCGCTTGTATCGCATTAGTCATATTGCATAGTTAGGAATCACGCATTTTTCTAACTCATTTCTCTTTTGGCTTGGAGTACTAGGTGAGTTTTTACTCGCTTTAGCACATTGCATGTTGATGTTGCCATGCCAATGCATGTTCACCATTAGGCTAAGTGCTTATCTGATATACTGTTTAAATGCCTATGGATGGAGGTTAGTTGCTTGAATTGGAATAATTTGAGTAATGCATATATGCGATCACTTTTTCAAGTGGTACATATTCAAAATAATTTTCAAAACAAACATGAATCAAGTGTTCCCATTCTTACAAGTTAGTCTATACTTGTGTGTGTGCGCATCACATAGTAATGCTAGCCTAATAAACCGGAACACGAGCATATAATGTATATAGGATTCATATCATGATTAGTAGAGGCCGATCATTGATCGGGTGAGCGGGGGTGCTCAATTCATGACCTTCTCCTTTTGTACCTAAGTTCCAGAGCTGAGACAATCTTGGTGATGACGAACACGTGGCCTTTGGCACGAGTCATGGGTTTCCTAAATTTCTCCAAAAAATATTTAGGTGACAACTCTGTATCTGGCAAAGTAATCCATTTTTGGCAATTTGATTCAAAATTGATTTTCCAAAAGATTTTCCAAATTGGGACTATTTGGTGTTTATCTATTTCGCATTGCACTTGTGAAATCAGATTCAGAACCGCGGGAGGCCGATACTGTAGGGCTTATTCGTTTTCCGAAAGGGGGCACGAAAAGTCAAGCTATAGATATTCTCGCTCTCTTACTTCGTTTTGGTTCATCATTAGTTAAATCCTGTTGGTCGAGACCATTACTAGTCTCTTGCGTTTGATTGTCATTAGTTTCTTGACTTTGTGTACAATCATAAGTTTTTTTATGTGAACTTAATTCCCTTCCTTTCTTGTAAGGAAAAACATGTTCAAAAAACACAACATTCCTTGATTCTATAATAGTGCTCACATGTATATTAGGTATTTCTGATTTATACGTTAGAAACCAATATGCACTACTATTATGCGCATAACTAATAAACATACAATCCACTGTTTTTGGTCCTATTTTAGTCGTTTTTGGAACAAGAACTTTTACATTTGCCAAACACCCCCACACTTTTAAGTATTTGTAGAAAGGTGGTCGACCTTTTCACAATTCATAAGGAGTGCTACGTTTTCTTGAGGGGTATTTTGTTAAGAACATAATTAGCAGACAATATTGATTCCCCTCACAAGTTTTGCGGTAAGCCTGAACTTAGTAACATGGCATTTATCATTTATTTAAAGGTTCTATTCTTCATTTTAGCAATTTCATTTTGCTGTGAAGAATAGGGTGCTATAGTTTGATGAATAATGCCATGTTGTGCACAAAATTGATTTAAAGGTGCATCATATTCACCACCCCTGCCACTTCTAACCATTTTAATAGTTTTACCAAGTTGATTTTCAACTTCAGTTTTCTAGAGTTTAAACATTTCCAAGGCTTCATCTTTACTTCTAAGTAAATATACATAACAATATCTTGTGCAATTGTCGATAAATGTTGTGAAATACTTTTTGTCTCCTCTAGTTTGAAGAAATTTAAGATCGCATACATCAGTATGAATTAATTCTAGAGGTTCAGTTTTTCTTTCAATCGATTTAAATGGAGCCTTAGTTAGTTTTGCTTTTACATATTATTAGGACCAATTTCAAACTTTGGTATATAATCCAAACCAGTTAGTCTATGCAAAGCATTAACATGTCCTAATCTACCATGCCATAAACTTGACTCAAGATTATAAGCAAAAGATGTGTTATTCTTATTAATAATAGATTTTGGTACAACAGTCATTACATTTAACTTGAAAGGACCATCGCTTATGTATTCCTTAACCACATACATTCCACTCTTTGTTAGGTAGGATGTGACAGAAGTTGATTACATTTCTGATGGGGTTGATTGGCGTTTTTTGCTACTATCTCTTAAACTCTGTACCATTAAATTTTTTTGATTTTTCTGCATGACTCAATGGAACTTGCACACAGTTTTGGGTAAGGACCAGAGTCGTTGTAACAATCAGATTGGGAGTACTACTTTCAGAAGCCATAATATCGGATTAAAAATACAAATAAAGAACCCAAACCAAAATACAAATTAATTTTCAAGCTACTAAAACTAGAAAATAAGTTATAACACAACATAATTTTACTTTTTTAGTTACTAAAACCAGAAAAATAAAGCACAAAACTATAATTTTCTTGTTACAAAAACCAAAAATTATTTTCTTGGATTAAATAACGAAATTATTAATACAATGAAGACTTAATAAGAAAATATGTCGTAAGATTGTTAGGAAATATTCACTGTATTCAAAGAAAAGGATCAAAGAAAGGAGAGAGTCTGTTTGATTACAAAAATCAAAACAGTATATATATATATAAATTAAAAGAAAAACAGATATTAATTTTGTTACAAAAACGAAACCAGAATCTAGAAAAGAAAATTAATAAAATAGGAAAGTAAACTAATCACTTCCCTTATTATTTTCTCGAGCAAAATTTGATGAAGTCTAGTGTTTTACATTGTCTCATTAAGACAGATTCGTCCTCTCTTGAGTGTTAATAGATTATACACGTCTATCTCCCAGGATGAAATGATCTACAATGAACAGTAGCAGCACTATAAACTGTTCGCACAACGAACACACTTTGTGTTTATACTCTTTCTTCACAAGAAATTTATGTAGCAAAATGCAGGAAATCAAAGCAGAGAAGAAGAACAAAATTTATTGAGTACAAAATCCAAATGAGGGACTGTTTATTTATAGATCAAATAATGGCTTTTCAGAATTGGTTTCAACAGGTAAAAACAGTTCGGAATAGTGTTTAGACAAGTAGAAACCTATCTGCAAAGATAGAACCTATTCAGGTTGAATTTTGAATAGATAACAAACCTCGTCGGTTGGAAGAAAATCCGGATAGGTGTGATTGACTAAACTGCCAATGTTTCAAGATGTTAGGGTCAATTCGGAATTAAATTTGAATTTCAAACCAAAATTCAAATTCCAAATGGTCAGAATTTAATTTCAGAAAAAATAAAACTCAAATATTTTTGGCCTAAAAAGATAAGCATTGGGCCGTAAAAACCTAACGTAACCTCACACCATGCACTCGCACCCAAGCCCAACCCACTCGACCGACCTGATAGATAGCGGCGGCGGCGGCGCCGTGCACGTGCATGTGTTTGTTTTAAGTCTAATAGGTCTAGCCCAGTTTGCCCATAACCTCACCCTTGCACAAAACTTGGGTACCCCTTGGGGCCCTCTCCAAGTGGTAAACCCAAGGCTTATAAACCCACATCAAGTTTTTCCACCAAAGCAATGTGGGACAAACCTTAACTTCAACCTTTATGGAAATTCTACCAAAAACACCATTTTCATGGAGCTCATTTTGGCATTGATTTCCCATTCACCCGATAATGGTTTTGAGCAGCCAAATATATGACATGTGTAACGCCCCAATTTCCTATGCCCAAATGATAACACAACTATCATGGCTCCTTAAAGGAAAACATAAATAATTCTCCACACTGCATTACATGATACAACTAATTCCTCAATGCAATTATACGTTTAATCCAAAACCAAATAAATAAACAAATAGATACCCCCAAGGGTTTATAAGTTTCCAAGGCTTAAGCCCAGTTACACAAAATGGATATTCAAACCCACACAAATACAGCCCTTGGCTTACAAAATAGAGTCACGTAAAATGAGAGCATTGTACTCCCAACACACCTGCTTCCACGCCCCTAGTTGGATGGGATCATCACATCTTTTCCTGCACAAAAATCCCGTAGGGTGAGCATACCAGTAGGAAATTCTTAACAAAATTTATACATTTTATACAAGTCTCAAGAGATGAAATGCACATGCCATACTATGCCATTTTTGAAGATAAATCACATTTTCATCGTTTGAAAACCATCATGCTCAATGATGTCATGCAATTTCAATTGTTCAAAACTTAACAATTTATTTCAAGAGCGGTAAATACAACTTTGGAAATCCCTAGGTCGGTGTTTGCAAGTAGACTATACAAGTACTACCAACTTGTCATTTTTACCGGTATTAACCAGAAGGCTCGACACCTATCCGCACGGGTTTTCGGTCTTTCACCCTGGACTCTCAGGCCCCACCTAACAAGACTTACCAATGTATTTACCCCAAAACCATTCCATGAAAACTTGGTTCTCAACATTCTTTTCTCAATGCAAGTTTTCAAATCAACTTTCAAAATTTAATATAATCAAATGATTTGATACGCTAATTTCACAAGATGAATAAAAATACTTTTATTCCGATTCATCATCCATGGAATAACACAATTCCATCTCCTCAAGTATCCTCAACAATTAGTCATTTCCAGACTATTTCAACGTTTTAAACAATAATTTTCAAAATGAACAACAATTTTCATATTCCATGAAATTCATCATTTATATAAATATAAATAAGAAATTTTCCAAACATCCATTTATTTTGACACACAAAATAAATATAACAATATCATTCATGGATTTTCAATCTCTTTTAAAAATCCCCAATTTCGAGTTTTTCTTACCAAAACTATACAACCCAAATCTTTTGAAAGAAAACTTTCCAAAATCATATTTTCTTCAATCAACGAAGATTAAGACCCATAAGATCATTTCAAAAGAACAAAAGACAAACCAACTTTCAAAATCACTCAACTTCTTGAATCAACAATCAATTTTCAAAAGCTAACAAAGGATGATTTCAAAAATCATCTAGATCTTGCAAATATATATAACTCAAAGAAAATCCCTACCTCTAGTTTGAAGAAGAATAGAGATGAAACCCTAAAATCAATGATGCCTAAACTCGATCTTCACCCCACATAACGAAGCCCTCGAGATGATAACCCATTTTGCTGAAGAAGTAATGACAAAACTCAAATGGATATTGAGAAATCAAGGTTTTTGATCTAGTTTGTGTAGAGAAACGTAGAGAGAAGGGAGAGGAAATGTTTTTAGAGAGATAAACAAAAGTGATCTGAAATATCAGATTCACGAACTAATATAACATGGTCCGCTCAAGCGTGGAAAGCCCCGCTCGAGCGTCGAATACACCTTCCCAGTACTTTTGTAGACCGGTCAAACTTTTGGAACCAAACATTCTCCGCTCGAGCGCATAAACGGCCGTTTGAACAGACAAGCAACTTCAAATGCATTTTGTATTTTTGCTTTGGAGGCGCCCTCGGTCGCCAGTCTTTGCCTTGGACCCGCCAAGGGCGGCTCGATCTTCGATATAGTCAGTAAAGTGGCAAAACATGAAAGATATGCTACAACCCAATACAAATATGAGACATTACCTGTTCCAAACACACCGCTACAACTGATAACCAAAATAAGGGGAATACAGGGAACTAAGATACGTAACACCGTTCAAAACCATACCAACCCAAGCCCGAAACACCACAAAGAGACGGGTCAAAATCGGGATCGCTACAACATGAATCATTACACGGCAAAGAACACATTGCCACATAGACCCGCCAACTTTGGTGTATGGGTCCCACCTAAAAATTAGAACAAAGTTTAATAAAATATATTATTTTTTGTTTTTCAAACCAATTTTGAAACCATTTTTTACACAAGCCATCTGCAAGATTGATTTCAGAGATGTTGATTCCAAACATTCCACAATGTTCAAGCTCCTAGCTTTATCAAAATCTTGTAACTTTCAGACAATGAGCAAGAACAAAGTAGAAATGAGTGGAAAGGAGGAGAAACTTCTAGAGACACACTGAGTTGCATCTTTTTGTTGAGCCACACCTTTTCTTTTCCATGGTCGTAGCTTTTTGCCGTGGTCGTAGCCTAATGCTACGGTTGTAGGAAAGTTGGCTGGCAGTGGGAAAGTTGTCTGGCCGTACAATTTGTGTGACACACAGAGTAGTTTCTAGAAGATGGTTCTCCAAGAATAGAATTTCCCTTTATTTCTTGGCCATATTTTGTTTATATTTTACTAGCGTAATATTTGTGTTATGCACGGTTTTAAATAAATAATAAATAATTAATTTTAAAATTAAAATTAATAAATTTTTAATTATTTTTATCACAATTTCGCTTATGGTTTGTTTTTTCCCTCTACAATTAATGCTATGTTTTAAGTTCTAAATAACAATAACATGAATCATAATGTCATTAGTAATAATTAAACAAAAACTATTATAAATTATAAAATTGCAAATTTTAATTTTAATTTTTAAGAACAAAAAGTACATCTATGATAAAATATAAATATATTTTTATTTTCTAAGGATTTCATAATTTTAATTTGTCATATATTAAATCATATTGTAAACTATGTGAAACTCAATAATAATTATTATTATTTTTCACTAATTGTAACGCCCCCAAAACAATTACAATAATCCAACTCCAAACATTAGTACAAAATTATATAGATAAAATAAGAAGCTTTCATTAATCAGAGTTAATATACAAAAAATGACATATGCAATATATATTCATAAAGCGTTCATCCTGAATCTACAACATGTGTTACAAGACGTAAGAAAGAATGAAAGCTAAATAGATATTCATATGCCCTAATGGCTTACATCTTTCCAAGACCGTACTTGGTTATAACAAAATGAGTCATAAGCTCAGTACAAATAAAGCCCTAGTCTTGTACAAAAGGTAAATACAAAATAAACGAAAGTGAACCTTTAGCTCCACAATCCTTCCAAGCTAAGTCCTTGGTAGAGGCATCACCAGCACCTGAAAATGGTTTTTCCCAAGTAGGGTGAGCCAAAACCCAAAAGAAACAATCTAATATAATATATGAATCTTAACAAATATATAAGTATAAGGTGCATATACAGTGCCTGTGATAAAATCATTCATATTCTACAAGATCATAATATGCCAAGTTTTATATCTCAATCCATTTCAAATCAATTCCATTTTTATCTAGATAACCCAACTGAGGCTACAACTCAGTGGTTCTCTAATCAATACAATCATTACACAAACACTACAATTTACCATTTTACAAAAATTTCGTCAGCGAAAATCGACACCCATATATATGCGCAGTTTTCAGGACTTTCACCCTGGATACACAGGCCAACTTAATTCAATGGAGTCCATCTCCTTTCTTCTCTCAAACATGGAGTACATCCTCTTTCTTCTCCCAAATATCATACATATACAATCTATTAAAACATGGTCATATTCAATGACTACAGTTAAGAGATTAGTTTCAATTCACCGAATTCTCATGCAATTTCTATAACAATCATAGCTATCCTCCATCGATAGCTCAAAATAGATATTTCTAAACAGATATACAGTCTCCAAGACAGATAAATTATTCAAATTTCCATAGGTGAGAGATAATACATATCTAACTCCACCATTCATATAAACATTTGTCTAATTTCATATCCCCAATACCAATTTCATTACTTATACAAAATAATTATTTGAAACATTTTAGGGCAAAACTCCATTCTCTCCCAAATCCATCCCATGTGTCAAAATCAACAAATGTAATACAACACATCCTCATATCTATACCCTTAACCATTTTCAATACCTTCATTTGAAAATCCCTCTTTTAATTTCAAACCAAAACCCTAGGTTTGTCTAAAATCCTCCAAAGCCCAACATTATTTACATAACAACATATAACTAAGTTAAAAATCGTAAGAGAGTGTAGAAAGTCCCTATGTCAAGCTTAGAAGACTAAATCAACAATGGAGGAACTTCAAAGACGACGAAATCAAATCTTGTTCAGCTAAAATGGAGCTCTTGAGACGCTCTACCTTTTTAACAAAGGCATACAGGTAGAGAAACCAATAGATCTAGGTGAAAATATAGAGAGAAGGTTTTAGAGAGAGAGAGAGACGCTAGATCTAGGGTTTTTGAAAAGTAGAGAGGGATGTGAAAAAATGATGTAAAATGTCATTTTTACTGACTAAAATACGCATAGTCCGCTCGAGCGCAAGAAGTGAAACTCAAACATCAGACACAATAAGTTGTTCTGCTCGAGCGCAAGAAGTGATGCTCGAGCGCAGAATGCATATTCCCAGTAGTTTTGTTGACAGCAGACAAACGCTATAGCACAAGAAGGGCCACTCGAGCCGACCTGTAGTTTTGCAGACATGCAAAAGTACTGAGAGTTTACAAAGCCCGCTCGAGCGCAAGAAGTGCCGCTTGAGCGGGGAAACAAAAATCTAGGCAACAAAAGTTTGGAAACTAAGTAACCAACCTATCCCAAACACAACCACAACAATCTAATAGCCAATCTAAGGAGATACAAGGGAAGCAAGATGTGAACAACAATATGAAACCTTGAAACCCTAGTTCGGGATACAAGAATAGTCAGGTCAAAATCAGAATCGCCATAACCTCCCCCCTTAAGGAATTTCGTCCCCAAAATTTCAAATCAAGTTTTAAAACTAAGTTAAAACCAACTACAACCATAATGATAATCATTCAATTCCATCACCATGATCCATTCTCCGGTCATTCAATCCTATCAACATGATAAACGAATTCTCAATACTAAATACACAATTCATATTTCCAAAACATAAACATTGTTCACATTAAACCCCGTGTTTCCAAAACATATACAACATATACAATGTTTTCATATTCTCAGAACATATACAATGCTTTCATGTTTCATTAACATAGTCAAAATTCCAATACTGTTCAAACATAAACAAATAAGTCCAGATGCTTCTCACGGACTTCTAACTCATGTTCCCAAGTTGCTTCCTTCACCCCGTGATGTTTCCACAATACCTTAACCAAGGAAATTGTCTTGCCTCGCAAGAATTGGTCCTAAGTATCCTGGACTCTCATCGGTCTTTCCTCATACGAGGCATCCTCATCTACCTCTAAGTCGGTCCAGTTTAACACGTGTGATGGATCTGTCTCATATTTATGAAGAATACTCATATAAAACACATCATGAACTCAGGAAAGCTATGGCGGCAAGGCCAAACAATAAGCTATCTCTCCAATCGGCTCAAGGATCTCAAAAGGCCCAACAAATCGAGGGGACAACTTCACACTCTTTCCAAACCTCGTCAAATCTCTCCTAAGTGATATCTTCAAGAATACATGGTCTCCCATCTCAAAAGGTAGATGTCTCCTCCGACGGTCAGCATAACTTTTCTAATGACTCTAGGCAGTAACTAACCTCTTATGGATAAGTGCAACTTTCCCTATCGTCTCCCAGACTAACCCTGGACCCAACATTGGTGCATCACCCACCTCTGCCCAACACATAGGATATCTACACGGTTGACCGTATAAGGCTTCAAATGGTGCCATGCTAATACTTGACTAGAAGCTATAATTATAGGCAAATTCCACTAAGGAAAAATGCCTCTCCCATGAACCCTTAAAGTCAAGGACACAACCCCGAAGCATATCCTCTAAAATCTGAATGGGGCGCCCTGACTGCTTGTCAGTCTGAGGATGATACGCCATACTAAAGGTCAATCTTGTGCCCAAGGCACTCTGTAGGCTCTGCCATAATAGAGCTGCAAAACGTGGATCTCTATTCGAGACAATCGTCATAGGGACTTTGTTCAACCTCATTATGTCCCTAATATAAATGTTGGCAAGATAATCTACCGAGTCACTTATGCGCATAGGTATAAAGTGTGTCGACTTAGTTAACATGTCAACTACCAACCAAATGGCATCACTACCCCGTTGAGTCCTTGGAAGGCCCACAACAAAATCCATCGTGACATGTTCCCACTTTCATTTGGCTATAGGCAAGGTTTGCAACAAACCCGCTTGCCTCTGGTGTTCAGCCTTCACTTGCTGGCGGGTAAGGCACTTTGACACAAACACGGCCACATCCTTTTTCATTCCCCTCCACCAAAACTTGAGACAAAGGTCATGATACATCTTTGTGCTTCCCAGATGCACCGCAAGGCGTGAATGGTGAAACTCTCAGAGTACTTCCTCTCGGCAAGACTCCGGCACGAAGAGATGATCAAGGTTTCTAACATTCAAGTTGAAGTACACGTTCAGGCCTCTTTTTACTTTTCTATTGGAGATCTTCTCCTGGATGGATTCTACCACAAGATCACTCTTTTGCGTTTCTATCACTTGGTTCACAAGCGTAGGTTGTGCAACTACCGAAAACAAGGCTGCAAACCGAACAGACACGCAAAGGTGAAAGTCAAGCTCCCCAATAGCACCCAACATTTCCCATTCCTGGATGGCAATACAAGCTACACTGCTAATGGATTTCCTACTCAAGGCGTCAGCCACAATATTGGCCTTTCCTAGATGATAATTTAACTCGAAATCATAATCTTCTATCAACTCCATCCACCTCCTCTGCCTCAAATTCAAGTCTTTCTGTGTAAATAGATATTTCAGACTCTTGTGATCAGAAAACACCTCAAACTTCCCTCCATACAGATAATGCCTCCAAATCTTCAATGTAAAGATTACTACTGCTAACTCTAGGTCATGAGTAGGGTAGTTTCTCTCATGTGTCTTCAATTGCCGCAAGTCATAGGCTACTACCTTCCTCTCTTGCATCAAAACACAACCCAAGCCTTCCCGTGAGTCATCACAATGCACTGAATAATCCAAACCCCTTTCTGAAATAATCAAAACTGGAGCAGTGGTAAGCCTAACCTTAAGCTCTTGAAAAGACTTCTCACAGGCCTCACTCCACACAAATTTAATCGCTTTCCTCGTCAGTTTAGTCAACGGTGAGGCTAATCTAGAGAAATCCTTTACAAATCTATGATAGTACCCGGCCAACCCCAAGAAACTATGAATCTCAAAAGCATTCTTAGGTGGTTCTTAATCTTGCACTGCCTCTATCTTGGATGAATCTACAGTCACCCCTTCCCCGGATACCACGTGGCCTAAGAACTTAAGCTCTCTTAGCTAGAATTCACATTTTCGAAACTTAACATACAATTTATGGGCTCTAAGAAACTCAAGTACCACTCACAAGTGTTCTTCGTGCTCCCCCTCAGAAGGTGAGTAAATCAAGATGTCGTCCACAAAGACGACCATAAAACAGTCTAGGAACTCACAGAAGACCCGGCTAATCAAATCCATGAACACAGCTAGTGCATTAGTTAGCCCAAAGGGCATCTGTAGCTTGACTTTTGTGCTCCTTTCGAATATGATAGCCCTACAGTTTGGAATCCCGTGGTTCTGAATCTGATTCGACAAATGCAATATGAAATAGATAAACACAAATGAGTCAAAATCCGACAATTCTTTTGAAAAATCAATTTTGAATCAAAATGCCAAAAATGGACTGCTTTGCCAGATTACAGAGTCACTACCTAAATATTTTTAAGAAATTTAGGAAACCCAAGACTCGTGCCAAAGGTCACTTATCTATCATCACCAAAGTGTCTCAGCTCGGGAACGTAGGTAAGAGAGGGGAAGGTCATGAATTGAGCACCCCACTCGCCCGATCAAAGATTGGCCTCTACTAATAATGATGTGATTCTTATTTACAATATATGGTCTTGTTTCGGTTATTTAGGCTAGCATTGCTATGTGACTCACACAAGTATAGACTAATTTGTAAAAGTTGGAACACTTTGATTTCATGTTTGTTTTGAAAAGTGTTTTGAATATGTACCACTTGAAAAAGTGATCTCATATGTACATTACTCAAATTATCCCAATTTAGCCTTCATACACAGGCATTGAAGAGATATATCACTTAAGTACTTAGCCTCGTCGTAATCATGCTTGACATGGCAACACTAACACTCATGTAATATACTAAAGCAATAAGTACTCACCTAGTACTCCAAGGCAAGCCAAAAAGAGATAAAATAGTTAGGAAAAATGCATGATCCTAATGATGCAAAATGACTAATGCAAAACATGCAAAATGCAATTAATAGGCTCGGCTACAAATATAGCATGGGAATCAATTTGATAGCATGTGGCTTAAGCACGTTTTTGAAGAAGTATTTAAATGACAATGCTTGCTAGCATGATGAATCGAGCCTAATGCATGCAAGACACATGGATGCAAATCATGGAAAATGATAAACAAAATGTGATGCTCTAAATTATCCATCATAAGTGGGTAAATAAAAGGGAGAAAGATGTGGGGTTGGAAAACATACACATTATTACACAATGGTCCTCGCACAAGAGGGGCTGAATAAATAGCCTAGCTAAACTAATTAACTAGCTATTACAAACCAAATGAAATAAATTAACTACGCTACCTAATTATTACAAATTAAAATTAATTAATTAATTACACTAACTAATTAGTTACAAATGGGAACTCACTAATTATTACACGTAGGATCAACTAATTTGATTAACAAATTTACATTTAATTGAACTCGAGTAGGTAGTGAACCGTGCATGCAAACGTGAACATCCTCCCGGAAGCACTTCTATTTTGCTACCAGGACTGTTCTGCCTATAGAAAAAGCTCCTATTTTGCCTCTGCTTTTGCTCTACCTTGCAAAGAAACAACAATGCCTATTGACACAAAAGTGGTCAGCCAGCTAAAAGTAGTGGACGGCCGGCTACAAATAGTTACTGGCCGGCAACTAATGTAAATATGGCCCTACTGCAACAGAAAATGAATAGAGCTGAAACAGGGTGTTCCCAAGGGATATTCATGCTCGCTGCCACTCCCTATTATGAAATTGCTCAAAGGAGGAGTAGAATCAATTCACAAATCATCAACAATTGTAAAGTTGTTGCATGATGATCTATGGCTTGATTGGACAAAAACTTAATAAGGGAAACCAAATGACCAACAAAACCTCCTCCATATCATGAGATGGATCGAGGGAAGTGATTGACATTTGACTCTCAAAGCATTATTATCACTAATAAGTATGAAATGGCCTAAGACTCAATGGGTTCAACTAATGTCCGGTTGAACCCCAAACCATATTATTGTCTTATTCCATTTTAGTCGCAATTTTATTACTCCATTTTAATTACCTTTCCATTCATTAGTCAATTAATTCCAATAATGAAGATTGAGTCCACTAATAGGGAGAAGTATCAAACAAAGGGTTGTTTTGGGCATGGGAGAGATGTCATGCCATTGGTAATGAATCTTCGAGCAGATTAAACCATTAAGCACAATGATCTTTATCTCAAGCTTAAACGACCAATCGGTTGAAACAACTTTCAAGGCAATGAAAAGCCAAGAAATAAGAGAGAAGCAAAAGTGATTGAAGCTGATCACATGTATGGAAAGCACTAAATAAATGCTATCAGCTCAAATAGGTTGGTGTCTAAGGCCTAAAACACTAAACCTATGAGGACCATTACACTACAAGCCTATCAAACAAAGCATGAATGACATGAACAACTTAAAATAGTCCTAAAATAAGCTAAAACAGTGCTGGAATTGAAGTCAAAAGAGCTAAAGGAGTAAGCTACAATAATGAATAATTTAAGCTAGTAAACAAGTTAAGGGAGGGGTGGCTAACCCCTCCATTTTTGGGACTTCAAAACATGATTTTTAGCCTCTAAAGAACTCTGAAATTCAGTGGTAAAAAGTTTAGAAAAAGTTGATGAAAGGAAGGGAAACACAAGGGGAAAAGCCTAGGAAGCAAGCTTCAACGAAAGGTGGTCCACCCCTCTACCTTTAATGGCTTTAAACCACAAGTTTCAGCCCAAAAATATAGGTGAAAAATAGCCCAAAAACAGCAATAAATACAGTAGATAAATAAGGGAAACAAAGCTAGGAATTATACCTCTTGAAGAGGAGTATCCTTTTTGAATTATAAACCACCAATTCACACCCTCAAGAGCTAAGATGCAAGCTTAAACACCTCAGCAAAGAACCCTCCAAGTTTTGTTTAGAGAGTTTAGGTCAAGAGTATGTAAGTTGCAAGAGAGAGAGAGAGAGAGAGAGAGAGAGAGAGAGAGAGTAGATAAATATTTTTCGATGTTTTGCTCCACAAGATTTTTCTAACCCTATATCATAAGAGAGGGTTATCTATATATAGAAATATATGAAAGACTATCAGAAATATCCAAACAAATATAGCTGGTATGGTGCATGTATCGGTGGAGACAACTGGCTAAAAATATATAGTTTTGCATAAGTGGTTGGCAAGCCACTAATAGGGGCCGGTCGTACACCATTAGTGGCCAGCCGGCCACTAGTAGGCATGCAAGTCTCAGATGGTCATGCTTGAAAAGCTACTGTTTTGGTCTAAAAAAAATGGTGCAAAGTTGGCATGTTTCTCAGGCTTAAACTTGAGGCTTCTTGCTAAGAAACTCGAGCATTTGACAAGCATATACAAATTCATCATCAAGTGATCACTCGGTGGCACCCAAGTTGTAAGGGCGGTCAAAAATGGGGTGCCTACAGTTGCCTTTCTTGGACAGAGCTCAAAGTCATAAAATGATGCACGTGAATGTCAAAGCCTACAGACGACCCAGTTTGACAAGGCCATAAGACTTGGGCAAACAATCAAGACATAAATTAAATTGGTTGAGCTCGAAAGCTACCTACGTATCCCTTTGCAAGGAATCAAACCAGCGTAATTCAAGGAAAAATGCAAATGATATACACAAAGAAATTGAAAGCTAGCGTCACACGCTTAGCGCAGCCGGCTATTTTGAAAAAAACCATGACCATGCAAGACAATGCAATTAGTAATAGCAAGATAACAACATACGAATGAGCCTGAGCCTTAAATCAAAATAGGTTTCACTCGAAAAGAACTAAAACCCCACTCTTGCCACGCCAAAATCATGAGAAGATAAGAAAAACTGCTCAGGGTCACGTTTTAGGCGTCCAGAGATACTCTGCCCATGCTAAAATCATTAGGAGAGGAGAAAAACCACTTAAGGTCTTGTTTCATGCGTCTTGAGATACTCTACTTATACTAAAATCGTGAGCAAAGGAGAAAAGCCCCCTAGGGTCACATTTCATGCATCTTGAGATACTTTACCCACGCTGAAATCATGAGAAGAGGAGAAAAACCACTCAGGGTCGCATTTCATGTGTCCTGAGATACTCTACCCATGCTGAAATCATGATAAGAGGAGAAAAATTACTCAGGGCCATGTTTCATGTATCCTTATATACTTTACCCACGCTGAGATCGTGAGAAGAGGAAAAAAAAAACCCACTCAGGTCGCGTTTCATGAGTCTTGAGATATTCTATCCATGCTGAAATCATGAGAAGAGGAGAGAAACAGCTCAGGGTCACGCTTCACGCGTCCCAAGATACTCTACCCATGCTTAAATCGTGAGAAGGGGGAAAAAAACCCACTCAAGGTCGCGTTTCACGCATCTTGAGATATTGTGATAGATACAAAGAGTACGAGATTGTGCGATAGATGCACGAAATAATGACGTGCGATAGATACACAAAGTAACACGAGTGTGCGATAGATGCACAAAGTGAACAAGTGCGATAGATGCCCAAAGTGATGTTTTAGCAAGAACCGCACAGGCACACAACACAAGGCCATGTAAGTGAAATTCAATATGATGACAATACAAGTTCCATGCAACATAAGACGACAATAATAAGGTGCTATGCGTGTTCTATGCAAGGTAAAACATGTTCTATGCAAGGTAAAAACATGTTCTATGCAATACAAGACGGCAATAGGATGTCATGCACATTTTATGCAAGATAGTAGAACGCAAAAGCATTTCTATGAAAGATAATGAGGATGCAAATTCTAGGCAAGAAAAAAGATGACATGCAAATTCTATGCAAGGAATTTAAAAGCATGTTCTGTGTACACAGAATAAGCATATGAATCATGATGCAATGTGCACATGCAATGTAGGAGGCATGTGAGAGTGCAAGGTTTATGCAACCAATATGTAAATTGACAAAACGGAAAAAAGTGATGTTCGATGACAACCTCTGATTTAACCCCTCGAGGATTTGCAAAATGGTCAAAAGGATGCCACTTGTTCATATTTGAAATCAGGGCACATTCGTGCACCGGAGACCCAACAGGATTTGAAACGGTCCAACCAGAACCCAAGTTCGAGATCCTCGAGAATCAAATCTACTCCAATTACCTCAATCCTTATTCTTAGACCCAGCAAAGAATCTCCCATACACTGAGGACCACCAAACTAGCACTCGGCCAAAAAGTGGCCGGTCGGCCTTTAATAGTGTACGACCGACCACTAATGGTGGACGGTCGGCCACTAATGCAAAGTCGGGGGTGGTTTTGACATTTTGGGCATGGATCTCTTTAAATACATAACCAAAATTCATTTTGCACACAAACCCAAGTCTGAAAATCTCCCCTCTCTCTCTGGGTGTTTTCTCTCTCTAGATTTGTGCTTTGTATGTATTTTTTAATGCCGCAGGCAAACTTTATTCGTAAACTCTCTTTGGCCCTCTACACTTTGAACCGATCAGAATTTGTTTTCGTTGATTTTTTTGAGTTTTCATCACTTTGGGCTTGTTTGCCTCGAGTTTCTCTTGAGTTTTGTGACCCTCATCGAGTTTCGAGTTTTTCTTCCATTTTTTCTCTCCTAGGGTTGACTTTTTCCAAATTTTCTCTCTTTTTTCACATTTTCTCCATTTTCACCAGTTTTCACCCCACTTTCCAGATGGCAGATGACATTCCTTATGATGACACCCCTCTCGAGGTTCCACCTGTACTTCCACCCATTGCGGAGGTTGAGGAGTCGACGGTTGTCAGGGCCGACAAGGCGTCAGAGGACATTGCCACCAATTTCAAGGCAGAGTTTGCTCTAGGGCCCGAGCCTGAGTTATTTCCATTGAGGATGAGGACCTTGGATCTAGCCAGTTACCACCCCCGTACGCACACGATGGCGTCTGGAGACATGATGTGCTTTGACAATTTCATTGATGGCGTGCTGGAGGATACTTTGCTGAGAGAGCTAGACTTCCACCTCTCCTTAGGCGCTACTAAGGTACAAACTTTACTTTTATGCACTTGCATCTAACTATCTTCTAACCATTTTAACACTGCCTTTATCTGCCTAACTTGTATTACTGTCTTTCATCTGATTTGTTCTTTCTTTGTCACAGGAGGACTCTCGCTCCTATAGGGGTTACGGGATCGTGACTGCCAGGGACTAGTACCATGAGCTTTCTGCCTGGGTTTGTGAGTTGGTCAACGAGGCAAGCTTTGGCCTTTTCTGCACTAGGCTCCCGCGACATGTGGCCAGTTGGGCCCTACTCGAAGCATTGGTGAAAAGGTGGTGGGATACCACCAACTCTTCCACTTCTCTTCCTCCAGGGAGATGACGATGACTCCCTATGACTTCTCCATGATCATAGGTTTGGGAGTAGTGGGTGATCCAATCCCTTTCGACGTGGACATGGGCCAACTGGAAGGCGGCCTGGATTTACCTACTTGGAGTAAGCCCACCTCTATCAAGAACATCTATGGTTAGATACAGCTGGTTTCTTGAGCATTTTCAGGAGTCAACTCGAGACATAGGAGGAGATAGAGCAGTACACCTGGGCTTCTTAATATACCTTCTTGGTGCCACCTTGTTCCCGAACAGGTGGAATACTGTGGGTTTGTACTTGTTCAGTGCACTTGTAACCCTGCCTCGGGTTTGGTTTTATGACTGGAGTGGAGCTGCCCTCGCCACAATCTACGGTTACATGAGCTCTAGTTCCCTCATGAGGGGGAAACAAGGTTGGACGCTACTGAAGAGCCTAGGAGGTATGCACTTGTAGACACCTCATTTTTGACTACCCACAAGACTTAGGAGCATGGTTCCATGGAAAGTTGAATTGTAAATTCGCAGCGATTCAGATTCAATCAAGCTCTTGAAATAATCTCAAATCTTCAACATTTACCTTGTTTGAACCTGTGAGTTTCATTTTTGGACCTTTTTCCACTATGTGTTGAGTTTGAATAAAAAAACAGGGGAAGGCATCAAAGCCCGGCCGTGCATCAGTGATAGCCGGTCGGCCTTTGGTGGTGAAAAGCACTATTTTGGGTGGGAGCCCGCCAGCTGTCCATTTTTGAAGATATTTATCATCTTTTGAGCTCGAATTCTATAAAAACAAAGTTGCATTATTGTTTTGAGGGTTGAACAAAATTTAGAGACCCTATTCACACCTTAAGAGCTCCTCCCTCCTCTTTCTTCCATTGCAACCTTAGAGTCTTGGTTGATCTTGGAGAAGCATAATTCAAGCTTGAGAGCAGGGTGAAACCAAGTTTGGATCACAAACAACAAGCGTACCCCTTGAAAGGTATAAGCATGTTTTCTTCTCTCTTGCTTTCATTTCTTCCATTTGCTTCATAATTCTTACTGTTTTGTATTGTTTTGAGTCTATTTGAAGTGCCTAAGGTTGGGTTTGAAGAGATACCAAAAAGGTAGAGAGAGCTTGCTCCTTCTACACCTTTACCTATAGCTCAAACCCTTTATTTTCTGCTCTTTTTCTTTGATATCTACCCTGATTTTCAAAGTTTTCAAAAAGCCAAAAATCATGTTTTGAGGTTTCAAAAGTAGAAGGGTTAGCCATCCCTCCTTATTCTTGCTTACTAGCATTCATTCTTTTCATTATTGTTTAGCTTTTTAGGCTATTTTCATTAACTTTTAGCCTCTGTTTTTCATATGTTAAGGGCTGCTTTTAGCGCTGTCCAAGCCTTTCACACTGGTTCATGCTTTGTTTAGTTCATTTGTTGTCTCATAAATTAGTATACATAACTTGTTGCATGTTATTCTAAGCTTCCCTTTACTCATTTCCATGTTTATGAGTTTAAGTTTAACAATCAATCCACCATCCATCTCTTTCATGCTTGAGAATGATTTCAACCGATTGAGGTTGCTTAAAACATGTAAGAGAGACTCCTACTTAATGGCTTAATCTTTTCGAAGATTCATTGCCAACGGTATAGTCTTTCTCTCATGCTTTAGAAGAACCTCTCGTTTGGTATTACTTCTTATTTAGAGGACTTTAACATCACCATGGACAAATGGACTAAAGAACGGCAAGGCTTAATAAAATTGAATTAAAACTTGAATCAACACACATAAAGAAAGTGGCTTAAATTGCTTCAACTTGGCCGGATGTTATGCCAAGTTACTTGTGTCAAGAGTCGTCACATGCTAATCCATGGCATTTTGATGATTCTTGAAGCGTTGCAATCTCCCTCTTTGAGTTCATACTATGACAAGAGGGAGGGGTGGTCATATTCTTTGAATTTTATTGACTTTTGTCCAAAATTGCATCCAAGACCATCAAGCAATGATGTTGGTCATTGATGGCTTTGGAATCAATTTCAACCTTCCCTCGAGGCTTTCCCATGACAGAGAAGGAAGAAAGAGACAAACAGAGCTTGAGGACACTTTGTCTGCATTGGCTAACCTCAGAACACAAAAACAGCCGCTGCGCACGCAACCTTCATCCATTTTCACTTACACAGTTTGTCAAATGTAATTAATCTTGTTGCAATTAATTAGTTGTAGCTAGTTAACTTTGCAAAGTGTCGTAATTAACTAGTTAATTAATTATCTATTCAAATTTCATTTTGTAATTAGCTAGTTAACTAGAATAGTTAGTTAATTCTTTTCATTCGTAACAGTTAGTTAAGTAAATTAGTTAGTTATTCATTCGATTTTGTAATAATTAGCTTAATTAGATTAGCTTTAATTAGTTAGTTAATTAGCTAGTTTATCTATTCGGACTCTCCTTCGCGAGAGCACAATGTTGTAATAATGTGTATGTGCTCCAACCCCACGTCTTTCTCCTTTTTATTTAACCGCTTTGGATGGTTAGATTACGGGCATCACGTTTCAATTAGCATATCGCATATTTTCATCCATTCATTTGTCTTGCATACATTGAGGCTCGGTTCATCATTCAAACTTGCATTATCGTTTATTACCTCGTTGAATACGTGTTTAAACGCATGTTATGAAATTGTTGCAAATAACGTGTTAAGTAGCCGAGCCTATTTTAGTTTCATTTTTTTTGCATGCATTGTATTAGCCATCTTGTGTAGTTAGGTATCATGCATATTTTTCTAACTCTTTTGTTTTATCTTAGCTTGGAGTACTAGGTGAGTTTTTAGTGCTTTAGCATACTTGCATGAGTGTGAGTGACTACCATAACTAGCATGCTTGCCATGAGGCTAAGTGCTTACTTGTTAAACTATTTGAGTACCTGTAGATAAATGCTTGTTGCTTGAGTTGGAATGATTCAATGAATGTACATTTAAGCCCACTTTGTCAAGTGGAAAAAATAAAACCCTTTTCGAAAAACAAACATGAAATTGAATTGTTCCAATTTGGACAAGTTAGTCTATACTTGTGTGTGTACATCACATAGTAATGCTAGCCTAAATAAACTGGAACAAGAGCATATAATGTACATAAAAATCATATCATGATTAGTAGAGGCCGATCTTTGATCGGGCGAGTGGAGTGCTCAATTCATGACCTTCCCCTCTCATACCTAAGTTCCCGAGCTGAGACAATCTTGGTGATGACGGACACGTGGCCTTTGGCACGAGTTATGGGTTTCCTAAATTTCTCAAAATATTTAGGTAGCGACTCTATATCTGGTGAAGCAGTCCAATTTTTGGCAATTTGATTCAAAATTGATTTCTCAAAAGATTTGCCGGATTTGGACTCTTTGGTGTTTATCAATTTATCATTGCACTTGTGAGATTAGATTCAGAACCACGGGAGTCCAAACTGTAGGGCTTCTTTCAAACTTCCAAAAAGCGGTGTGAAAAAGTCGAGCTACAGTTTCTGGCGACTCTACTGGGGAAATTAGAGAACTTGACTTGAAATTTGTGATATGAAATTTTATTTACATTTATATGTTTCTTTGCATTACATTTGCATTGGTGCGTTTAAGTCACTATGTTTGCCATCTGCGATTCCTGGATGGTTTGTCGGAGGCTTGCCTAAAAAACTTGGCAAAAGGCGAGCTCTGCCATGATGGGAACACAACCCTTGGATCTGGACTACAATTGTTCCGTTTGATCCTCCTTTCACTTCTCGGTGTTAGGTGTGAGAGGTATATTAGGTAGTCTTGCTGAGGTACCCTTTTGACCATTTGGCCTAGTTGCATATCGAAAGCCATATAGACTGTTCCAAACTAGGACATGTTGGTCACTCGAATACAGGATTGCGTGAAACCACTTTGTTTAAATAGTGAACCCTAGTTCCTGATGAAACTAGGACATGGTAACCCTACCCCCTTATAGGGTGTTTTGGATCTCACTTAATTGGTATGTGTACGGGAACATGCGAATCAGTTGCACGTTGGGTATCAATTTTGGGGGCAAAATTCAGCGTTAAGAGCAATCCTACAGCTTTGATTACATCTGTGTGTTGTTGACATCTAAGCTGAGGTGCTGTGCATTTTTCTGATTTCTGCTTTCTTTCTGCTTTATTTATTTTTGCTAGGTAGTTTACCACAATAGCTTCGGAAAGTTTGGATATCCCCCGAGCACTATGGACTCGTGTCAGAAGGCTTTATGGATCCAGAGACCTTGTTAGAGGACAGCCTGTGTTTGCTTCACTCCCACCGATTACTAGACAGAGAAGAGTTAGACATAATTCACCAGTCCAACGATCACTTACATCTAGTTAGACTCAGTCTTCTACATCCAGTCCAGTACGAGATTACTCACCGATCCCGATGGCACAATATCCCCCAGTTAGCATAGAGGACCTAATCCACCACCTTCAGTAAATAGTTGAAACCATACAGCAAGACGGTGCTCGTTAGGCTGAGGTCACAGCATACTAGGCTAAGGTCATTAATAGGCTGCAACAACAACACCTATAGCTGGCAACATCTTCTACATCTCATGCACCTTCTACGGGTATCCCAGCACCCATAATTACTGCTAATGCCCAGACTGAGAATTAGGGCAACCCGGTAGGCCTCATCCCGTCACAAGCCTCCAAGGCACTAGTGTACCAAACTGAGGCGCCATTTGAATTTGAAGTTGACCCAACTGTGCTTAAGGTCAGCAAGCTGGAGAAGCTTTTCAAGTGGGCACAGGGTGTGAACTCTATCCCCGACATCGAAGATGGATATACTAACTCTGCAATAACCTTGCCAGATCGGTTCAAAATGCCACAAATAGATCTGTTCGATGGTTCCGGAGACCCCATGGTTCATCTTCGGCTGTTCTCAAACATTCTGCGGCCAATGGGCCTTACCAGATTGCAAAAACTCTCACTCTTTGGCCGAACCTTATTGAGTATAGCAGCTATCTGGTATATGAAGCTCGAGGATTCTGTGAAGCAGAGTTAGGAGGAAATTGCTGAGGCCTTTATTGCACAGTACTCCTACAACACCCAAATCGAGGTTATAACTCGTGATCTCGAAGCAACGCGCCAGGAGCCAAAGGAGGGTTTCTAAGAATTCGTAACAAGGTGGAGGGCCAAAGCTTCAATGATGACTACACGACCTTCAGAGAAAGACCAGATAAGAATGGTAGTTCATAATCTGCATAGAAAATTACTGCAGAAAATGATAGTCTTACCCTTGATCAGGTTTATCGAGTTCCATGAGATTGCCGTTCAGATTAAAGATGCTATGAAACAGGGGTTGAGAACTGATGAGAAAGAGCAAGCCAAGAGGCCTTTTGTGCACAGTTCCAATGTAACCACTAGTGGAAGCATAGCTGCGCGGCCGTCTGATGTGAGTGTTGTCACTACCACAACCAAGACCGCCAATCCCTTCGCCAATACAACTTCACAAACTTCAAACAACTAGGCCCGATCCCAGAGGACCTTTACCCCACTCTATATGCCTTTATTCCAAGCCCTGAGGGTGCTGATTAAAAAGGGACACCTTAAGCCATTAGAGCCTCACCCACTACCTGATCCTCCCTCACCGAAACATAACCCAACCAAGTACTGTGCATTTTACCAGTAGCACAGTCACGACACTGACCAATGCTTTAGGCTGCGTCATGAGATTCAAGACCTCATTGATAACAAGGTGATCACATCGCCCCCAGAAGCCAAATGTTACCACCAACCCTCTCCTAGCCCACA
Organism: Camellia lanceoleosa; assembly: GCA_025200525.1. Lineage (NCBI taxonomy): Eukaryota > Viridiplantae > Streptophyta > Magnoliopsida > Ericales > Theaceae > Camellia > Camellia lanceoleosa. Next base: position 88,518,162 of record CM045765.1, read on the forward strand.
ATCAAGTTCCTCCTCCTCAAAACCTAAACCTAATCCATACACTGGCCTTCCCTTAAGACCCCAGCATATATATTACCCCTCCCACCTACCCAGACCAATCATGTTCATTCTTGAAAGCATAGATTTGTGCATGATGGACATGTTCACACTTCAACCTGAACCCGTGGTGGTGACAGTGGCCGAAGAAGGGAGGTTGGCCTTAGTGGAGAGTATGAGTCCGCTCCCTGAGTGCTCTGAGGATTTGACTGAGGGAGAGTATGATCCATGCCGCAATATTGCACCAGCTGATCTAGCCAAGCCAGAAGTGGTATTGCCAACAATAGTGGAGATCAGTGTGGTTAGAAAGGATGGCCCGAGCCAAGGTTTGGATGATCTGGCAGAGCTAGAGGAGGACTTAGACAATCTGTAATTCTATGACGAACAAGATGAAGGGGATGTGCAGATTGACTGGTTTGATTTAAATGGGTCAACGGACAACTCGAGGTGGTTGAGTGATGAACTTGACTGGGAGGAAGGCACTGAAACAAAATCAGAAGAAAAGGAAGCAAGAATAGCTACAATGGCCGGAATGGCTGATGAAGACGGAAAATTGCCAGATAGCACCGGCGTCGAAAATTTAGCTTAAGAATTGAGCACCGTGAGTACTGCGGACACCGAAAAAGAAGCTGCGTTGAAGCAGTTTGTGCAAGAAAGGGATCAAGACAAATAGGAAGCTGGAAAATCCCAACACCCTCATGACTAAAAAATGATCAGAATGGAACTGGACAATTATTTGTCGGTTGCCGGAGATGTATGGTGGGAGGATGACGATTTACATCTGAACTACACTGATGAAGACTAAGGTGGATGCCTGCCAGATAACACATGGTACACTGAAGAGATAGACCATGTGACTAGGAGTGGGCGGTATTTCAAGCCATCGCACTTGGACCAAGCTGAGGCCTCTGGGAAAGATAGAGAGGTTGAGAAGCAGAAAGAGAAACAGTTGGAAGAAGAGGCAGTGTTGAAATAACTGAAGAAGATCTAAGTTGATATTTCAATGTGGGGTTTGCTCATGGCTTCTCGAGTGTATCGACAGGTAGTATTATCAGCAATGGACAAAGCCAAACTGTCCATTGACACCACCCCTGAAGAACTTGTGGGATTAGTTTTCCCATGTGGTGCTAATCCAACCCTAACCTTTTCCGAGAAAGAACTCCCGCTAGATGGCTTAGCACACAACAAACCTCTGCACATATCTGTTGAGTGTAGAGAAAAATGGGTGCTAGTGGTGTTGGTCGATACTAGGTCAGCTATCAATGTCTGTCTGTCTCGTACAACTTATGCTATTGGTCTGAAACTAGCAAATTTTGTGCCCACAGCCTAAGTGATTCGAGCATATGACAATACAAGCAGGGAGGCTATGGGCACAGTAAAAATCCGAGTTCAGGTGGGCACAGCACAGCAAGATATTGAGTATCATGTCCTAGATGTACCGGCCACTTTCAACTTACTACTAGGGAGGCCCTGGCTGCACCTTGTGAAAGCAGTCTTTTCTACCCTCCATCAAATACTGAAATACCCTCACGGGAAATGAGTGGCTATTGTGTTCGGGAATTCGTCCATATATCCTCCGCCAGGGGTAACTACACTAGTACTGGAGATCATTCATGGCGAGGAGAATGTATTCCTTTTAGGATTTACTTTGGCCGAGGCCTAGGTGGTTCAGAACATCTTGGCAGCTGATGAGGGCATCTATGTCAGCGCCCAATTAGTCTATTTCATGAACAAACTCTAACACATGCCAGGAATGGGACTGAGAAGAAGTGGCCAGAAAGGCATCACAACATTGGCCAATGTGCCATATAATCCGCATACCTTTGGTCTTGGCTATACGCTGACCAAAGAGGATTGGGCCAGGAAAAGAGAAGAGATGGCAGGTAGAGCTAGAGCCAAGCAGACTGGGAAACACTATGAGCTTGTTCATAGGCCGATCTGGGGAACGCTGAATGGTCAATTCCCATTTTGTGGCTTTCCCGAGCCTTGGTTGAATTCTGTGAAGCAGCTTGTTCTGGCTTCGAAATCTTCTTCGACCTACAATTACAAAAAAACAGTGATGTCGAGGAAAAGGCTGAGCCAACTGCTGAAGTTGAACAGGGCATAAAAAGTGACTTGGACAACAACGAGCTTGGAGTAGGAGCAGTATCGGTATGTCTCCTTTCAGATCTTCCGGCCGACTTAGAGAGCTTGGGGGGTAACCTGACCATCTCTATGATCGGGGACCAACCGAGTATAGACCTATCTAGCAGCATTTTGGATGCATCTAAAGCACCATCTCTCGTTTGGCAACTAGAGGAGGGTTACCTGCCTAGTTTTGAGTCGGGTAGTGAGCCAGAATCTTATTCCACAGAGTCTATGGAGTCAGAATCAGATTCCGTTTCTTCTAAGTCAGACTCTAGTATTCCTAGAGGTAATAACCTGGATGCCAAGGTTTTGTTCAGGTCCCCTTTTTCTTTTTCTTTTGAGTCGGTTGTAATCGAAGAGCTGGATGAGTTGGACTTTACGAATGAGAATGCCACTGCTGATTCTGAGTATTTCTCTATGCTGCTTGTTTATTGCATTGATCAGGATTTTCAAAATTCTAATGAAAATGAAGAGAAAGGAATTCCTCTGGTTTTGAGAAATTTGATTAATCAAGAGGATGAGAGGTTTGCTAAACCCCTTACTGATGAAATCAGTGCTTTTAATGTGGGTACTGAGAAGGATCCGTGTTTGGTCCAGATCGGGTCCACGTTGTCTTCAAAGGAGCGCGAAGATGTTTTCAAAGATGTTTTCGCGTGGTCCTACGATGACTTGCCTGGAATTGATCCCGAGATTGTACAGCATCGGATCCCTCTTGACCCTGACGCCCAACTCGCCAAACAGAAGTTGCGGAGAATACGTTCGAATTGGGCTTTTGAAAATTAAGGAAGAAGTTACCAAATAGATTAAGGCAAGGTTCTTGCTTGTGTCTGAGTATCCAACGTGGTTGGCCAACATTGTTCCAGTCCCAAAGATGGATGACATAATCAGAGTCTGTGTCGACTTCAGGGATCTGAATAAGGCTAGTCCGAAGGATGATTTTCCCCTGCCATATATTGATGAGTTGATAGACTTCACCGTGGGTCATGTATTGCTCTCCTTTTTAGACGGGTTTTCTAGGTATAACTAGATTCTGATGGCACTCGAGGATAGAGAGAAAATTGCATTTACTATGCTGTGGGGAACCTACTGCTATCGGGTGGTGCCATTTGGGTTGAAGAATGCTAGGGCTACCTATTAAAGGGCTGCAACCACAATTTTGAATGATATGATCCATAAAGAGGTTGAAGTGTATGTGGACGACATGATTGTCAAGTTCGAAGAAAGAGAGGCCCACTACACCGCCTTAGAAAAATTCTTTCAACGGATCAGAGAATACAGACTAAGGTTGAATCCACAGAAGTGTACTTTCGGCATAACAGCAGGGAAAGTGCTGGGCTTCTTAACCACACAGAGGGGCATCGAGGTAGATCCTTCGAAAATCAAGGCCATCCTAGAAATGCCACCACCAAGGACTGAAAAATAGGTGCGAGGCTTTATGTGTAAAGTGCAATTCATAAGACGGTTTATTTCCAAATTAACGTTGACTTGTGAAGCACTGTTTGGTCTCCTAAAAAAATGGAAGAAATTCCAATGGGATGATCGATGTCAATTTACCTTTGAGCAGGTTAAGCAATACCTCTAGAAGCCACCTGTGTTATCGCCTCCAGAGCTGGGAAAGCCTTTGATTCTGTACCTGTCAGTAACAAACATGACTATGGGATGCATGCCTTAAGAATCTGAAGATACGGTGGAGAAAGCCATCTATTATTTGAGCAAGAAAATGCTGGATTACGAGACTCACTACACTCCATTGGAGAAAGCTTGCTTAGCCTTGGTATGGGTTACTAGGAAGTTGAGGCAATATTTGATAGCTCACTCCGTAATTCTGGTTTCAAGATTAGATCCCATCAAATATCTCTTTGAGAAACCAGTGCTTATGGGTAGGCTAGCCCGATGGTTGCTTCTTCTATCCGAATTTGATCTAAAGTATGTCACTCGCAAGTCAATCAAGGGGAGAGCTGTGGCAGATCACCCAGTAGAAGGGGATGAAGCGGTAGAATACCTATTCCCAAATGAAGCTATTTTGCAAGTCGAGGAGAAAACTTGGACAATGTACTTTGACGGAGCGTCCAATCAGTATGGTTATGGGATAGGTGTGTTGCTGATAGCACCTGACGACTCCCATAGACCTTTAGTCTTCAAACTCTGGTTCAAGGTGTCCAATAACGAAACAGAATATGAGACGTGTATCGCTGGTTTGGAAGCTACCCTACAACTAGGGGCAAAAAGGTTGGACATGATTAGGGACTTGAACCTAGTTGTGTCTCAAGCGAATAGGGACTGGAAGCTCAAAGAAGAAAAGATGAAGATCTATCACCAAACCTAGACATTTTGATTCCTAGGTTTGAAAAGCTGACTTTCATGCATCTGCTGAGGGAGAACAACAAGTTCGCGGACGCTTTATCAACTCTATCTTCCATGATAGACATCCCTCTTCGAGTTCGGATGCATCTGATTATCATTTAGCAAAAGTACATGCAAGCCTATGAAACTATTGCTGCAATAGATGAAGCACAAGATCAAAACCCTTGGTACTACGATATCTAGAACTTGTTGGAAAATGAGGTTTATCCACCAGGGGAAAATGCTAAGGACAAAAGGGGAATATGGTGAATATTCGTCCAATTTATCATCTGTAGAGGTAAACTGTACAAGAGAGGTGATCTGGGAATGCACAAGTTGTGTGTCGAAGCATAGGAATCAAAGTGCCTGATAGAGGCCATTCATGGAGGAGAGTGTGGAGCGCACATGAATGGAGTAATGTTAGCACGAAAGATTCTCAGGCAAGGCTACTACTGGTCTACTATAGAGGAGGAATGTATCGGTTTTGTTCGGCGATGCCACAAATGCCAAATTTATGCCTATCGCATGAATATCCCACCATCGAAGCTGTACAATATGACTTCACCATGGCCTTTCTCAATTTGGGGAATCGACGTCATCGGCACAGTCACACCAAAAGGGTCGAATGGGCATGAATACATTATGGTGGCAATTGATTACTTCACAAAGTGGGTGGAAGCTTAGTCCTACGCAGTGTTGAAAGCAGCGCATGTGGCTAAGTTCATCCGAAACAACATCATTTGCCAATATGGAGTCCCAAACGAGATCATTTTAGATAATGGATCCCACTTCAAGAGAGATGTGATAGACTTGTTAGAGAAATACAATGTGGCTTTCCATAAGTCATCTACATATAGGCTGCAAACCAACGGAGCTGTTGAGGCCGCAAACAAGAACATCAAGCATATTTTGCAGAAAATGGTTGAGACCTACAGGGACTAGCCAGACAAATTTCCATTCGCACTCTGAGGCTATAGAACTTCAATCTGGATGTCTATAGGGGCAACTTCTTATTCTCTCATCTATGGGATGGAAGTTGTTCTGCTAATTAAAATAAAAGTCCCATCACTGCGAGTTATGGCTGAGTGTCAGGTAGAAGTAGCAAACTGGCAGCAGAGCAAGTTTAAAGAGTTGATGTTATTTGATGAGAGAATGTTGAAAGCATTGTATCACATTCAGGGCTATCAACGCAGGATTGCTAAGGCTTTTAAGAAGAAGGTTAAGTCTCGGAATCTCAAAGAGGGAGATATGGTGCTGAAAGACAACCGAGCTCCCATAACCCTAGGGACAAGTTTAGACCCAATTGGACTGGCCCTTACATCATCAAAACTATCTGGTTGGATGGAGCTGTTATTCTCATGGACTTGGATGGCCCAAAATTTTCTGAAGCGATCAACATGGACAAGTTGAAGAAATACTATCCTTGAGAGGCTCGCTAGGCCAAAAACCTAAAAGGGTGACCTAAGTAAAAGTTAGAGCATGAAAAATTAGAAATAAAGAAAAACTGAGCTCGTAAGGTTAAAAACCCTAAATGGCGGCCTTGGCAAAAGTAAAAGTGCAAAAGGGGAGAGCTAATACTAGAATAAACCCGAACCGAACTACGTAAGGCCTGATTCCCATCTTCGGGATACGTAGGCTACTTCATCCCGAAGTCTGGCCATAAGCATCTCCAAATCAATTGTCATGTCCATGTGTCTGATTAGGTCATCTTTGTTAGTTCATTACTTAAGAGTTCGGTTGTGATCTCTACTTTGAGAGAAGAGCCGGTTACAGTGCAGAGCAGTGATGTTCAAACAAGGGGCAATTTGTGGCCTTTTGATTTGGAGTTGTACATCTCGAGGATTGATTCCGTGTGTGTCAAGTGTGATCCTTCTCAAAAATGGTTTTGGAAAGTTTTAATAAAAGTTGATTTTGTTCAAATTTTACCTTTTACAGCTTAGACCATTTTTGAACCAAAAGGAAAATTTTCAGTGCTCACAACTTTAATTTCATTGATTTCAATAGAAAGTTCTCCAACTCTCTGATACAAATCAAAGTTGCTTTTATTACATTGAAAAAACTTGAAAAGAAAGGCTAAAGTAATAAACTAGGGGCATAGATGAGTTAGGTGTTCCTGCGTCCCCCGCTCATACTTGTGAAAGCTTCTGCAGCCAAAGTGGGCCCGGTTTGTGCCTCATCCTCTAGCCAAGCCAAGCATTCACCAGAAAGGGTGCAACTGAAACTAAGGGTAGGGGCCAGAAGCTCTCTCATCCTCCAAGTAGTAAGATACCTAGCCAAATGTGAATCTCGGATATGAAATAAAACCATGTATTCTTTCCCCTCCTCTGGGCGGGTCGGATCATGCCCAAACTGACGTCTGAATCGGAAGGGGAAGTAGAATACACAGTGTGTCAAGCCAATCAGCTGAATCCCGGGTTGACGAGTGATGTTGTAGCTCATCTCGGTCAAATTAAGCCAGGGGCAACACCAAGCAATGTCAACAGTAGATCTGTTGCACATCCAATGGCACCACCATCCCTCATTCGAGAAATCTACTAGTCAGTGGCAAAAGAAATAGCCTCGAGCTGAGTATGCAGGGCAAGAGTCCACTACCTTTAGCTTGTCCATTAACCAAACTTGGAAGCGGATAAAAGAAAAGAGTGATTAAAGAATAGAGAGGATGTATGTTGAGAGAAAGGTGAGAAGGGGGTTTTGAGAAAAAAATTGAGCATGAATGCCGAGTGATGTGAGAAACACATATGAGAAAGGGTGGGAAACATTACCTGCAGAAGTAGTAGACTCCCAGTGCATTTGGTAGTTTCCCGTCGATGAAAAGTATCCAAGCCCATCAACGTCTCGACCAGCACTAAGCCATTGCAACTCTTACCTTCTTTCGAACCTCGAACGCTGGACCTGCCGAAACTTGGGGCAAAAAGGAAATATGCCAGCATACACAAGCAGAGGGCATGTTGCTGAAAGCCTCGCCAAAGAAGGTCGCCTCGGTCACTAACACCAGAAAATTGATGAATCATGCTGGGAATATCCAGCTCTCCGTTGTGAACCAAAGATTGAACCTCGTGTAGAGCAAGCCCACACATCCGTCCTAAAGCTTAGACGTAGCCAAAACAAGGCTGAGATATGATTTCCTCATCCCGCCAGGATTCCATTAGTGCCTGAAATTCTTGCATTGTTGGGCATATTTCTTATCCCCCGAAGCTAAATACATGTGTGACTAGGTTCCAACATCAAACCGCGACATGGAGGAATGGAAAGCAAAGAGAAGTTCGACTCAAAGGAAAAAGAGCATTTAGGCCGAAGCCACGAAAATTCACCTTTTCCGAGCCATCCAAAGTGGCTATCCAATCTCGAAGCTTGCTGACAAATAACATCTTCATTTTGAGAGCAAAATATCAAAGACTTGTGAGTTTGACAGAAAAATAGCATGGGAGCACTATTTATAGAGTTTAAGAAGGAGCTAAGCATGACAGTTGGACAACACTAGCCGACATCACACTGATGGCCGGCCGTGCCTTAGTGATAGCCAGCCGTGCATCAGTGAAGCCCGGCCGAGTCTTGGTGCTGGTCCAGTGTAGATCATTTACAGCAAAAGTTAGCCTTTGTTCGGGTGGACTTCGATTGTACTTTTGAGTTTTGTTTTGTTTGTACCATGTGTTTGTTAGTTTTTTCGAGTTGTTTTCATTTGTTTTTTCTATTATCGGGTTGCATTTACATTTTGGTTGGTTGTAAGTCATTGTCCGATTCACGAATCAATTCAAGAACAAAGCAATCTTAATTCCAAAGGTTGCAATGCAAGGGTTACACCATTCATCACATGCAAATGTCATTCATCATATTGTGCAGAGAGATCATTGAACAAAACTTGTCCTTTTATAATTGGTGGGTCTAACCCCAATCATTGTTTTATAAAGTCAAAAAGAAAAAGAAAAGTCTTCGGAAACAAAAGGCCTATCTGAAGCTAGTTTTATAACTACAAAACAAAACAAAAGAAAAATAAAAATAAAAGCAAAAGCATCATTGTCATCAGTAGCCCATCATTGCTCGCTTCCTTCTCGGTTGTGGAGGAGGTGCATCGCTGTCATCACTAGGGCTGCTCGATTGTAGGTCAATCTCCTTTCCCTTGTGCTTAGGGGTCGTGGACCCGTCAAAAGACTCCTCAGAAGGCGAGCACAGCCTCATTCGACCTCTCCGCCGATCGACGCCTCCTCGACCTCTCACTAGGCCTCGTCTCTGCCTATTGGCTACGGAAGGTCCTGCAGGCACTGCTAGCCCTGGCTCAAGCTGAAAAGAGGATAGATATCGGTAGGAGTAAACAAAGTGTATAGTATGGCAACAACAGTGAACCATAGATAGAATGTACCTCGATCCCACGGGTGACTAAGGCAGTCTACCTTCTCTGTACCATCAGGAGTAGTTGGTCGATTGTCCGAAGGAGCTCATCACCAAATGCCCAAGGAATCTACAAAAGAACAGTGGAAAATGCAGACAAAAGTAATAGTAGAACAATGAATAGAACTTATAGAAAACAATCTAAAGTGCAATATGAACTAGCATAAAGAAATGTATACCTGCTCAACGCCAGGGCAAACACGAGCATGCGGTCCCTCTCCTCGATGTGCTCCTGTGGGATTTGCTCGATCACTCCATCGGGACGTATGTGTTCGATCTCGGTGGGGATCACAAGAAATCTAGGAATTGGAGCAACGGTAGGGGCACCTCCAGCAGGCGCACCACCAGCCCCAGCAGCAGCAACCTCTGGCACAACTCGAGCCATGCCTAGAGTAAGAGGCACCATTACCCGAGTGTGTAAGAAGGCAGTGAAATTTCCAGGCTCATGATGATGATCACCATCCTGGCCTATCATCAAGAGGTCAAGCTCAGGACCATCCTATAGATCATCCACTACCCTCATGTTGGGAGGAGGAGGATGTGGAATGTCGGGGTCAGCAACGCCTTGCGTCAGGCAGATGAACCTCTCTCCCAAGTAGTACGCTCGGCCAAAGGGGCTCTTGAATAAGATCCTTATCGTGGAGGCATGCCAGGTAGCGGCGTAGGTCGTCTTCGGCACTTGGGAAATGCCCGCCCAAGGGTTCCAGTCAACTTATGAAATCAGTGCAGTGTCAAATGTTAATGTAGTGTGAAATTAGTGCAGTGTCAGATGTTAGTGCAGCATGAGGAAATCAGTACAGTGTCAAATGTTAATGTAGTGAAATCAGTGCAGTGTCAAATGTTACTGCAGCATGAGGAAATCAGTGCAGTGTTAGATGTTAATGTAGTGTGAAATCAGTGCAGTGTCAGATGTTAGTGCAGTGTCAGAATGGTAGTGTGGCGTCAAAAATCAATGTAATGTCAGAAGTTAGTGCAGTATAAGAATCGTAATATGGTACAGATGCAACAGCATGAGAATGATCATGTAGTGTGGAACAGTGTAATATGCTTACAGTAGCTAATAGCTAAAGACTGGCATTGTGATTACCTGGTCCGCCATACTCGTGTCAAAGAAGCGGCAGAAGTACGGGAAGGTTCGATCGACATGGCAACGTCCCTCGAACCATGAGTTGTAGTATCGAGAGCAGGGTACTGACAACTCGATCGGCCCTACTAGGACTGGAGCCAAGGAAGTGAAATATGTATAGACCCAAAACTACAAACAAAAGGAAAACAAAAGACATGAGAAAATGGATTAAATGAGCAAGAAATGCAATAGTGAATAGGATGTAAAGCATATCAGAAAAGTTGGTGTAGAGTATACCTCCCAAACCCTCCAATAGCAGTCGAGTGAATCTGCCTTGCGACGGGAGACGGAGCTCATGTAGCAGTATAAGGTGGCCAGGCCTATGCCATCCCAATTGTACTCCACCATGCAAGGAATGTGTACCAATGCCCCTAGAATATATAATCCCACGGTATTTTCCCTGTTCGCAAACAGGGTAGTACCAAGAAGATATATGAGAAAGTCGCGGGCGTACTGGGCAACCTCACCTGTAGTAGCTGGCTGAGTGCCAGAAAAGTGCTCCAGGAACTAGCTGTAACACACCATCCCGTGGCTAGTCGTGTCTGGGATCACCCTGAGAAGCTGGAACTGTGTATCCCTCCACTGGGTCATATCTAGATCAAAGGGGACTGGGTAGCCGACCCTAACCCGCAAACTGGTCAATATCGAGAAGTCGTATGGGGTCAGTGTCATCTCCTCAGTCAAAGAACATTGGAATTAGTCGGTGGTGTCCCATCATTTGTCTACTAGGGCTCTATAAAGCCAGGACTCGGCCCTCATCTGTATGAGCCCGGAGCAGAAGGGCGCAAAGCCCTCAGCATCTACTAAAGTGCGGACCTCTGCGGGAAGCCGCTCATACCAACATCGGGGGCCAGATATAGAGCCATAGCAGCCTATCCTCCTGGCGATCACCTATCAATTGCAAGTTTTATCAGTATATGTAAAGCAGAGATGAGTGGTTTGTTCATCAATTTCAACTTTCAACATGTATGCAAAGTAAAATAAAGGGAAAAGTTGTATACCGTGGAGGCATCGGCAGATACATGCTCCAACTGCTCTCGCAATAGAGTGTCCTCATCTAGCCTTAGGATGAAGCCCTCAAATCTCAAGATGCTGCTTGGGGGTGGCACGTATGTACGCAACTGGTATGCAACCATATCAAAGGGCCTCTCGGGAAGGGGAAGCAATACAATCTCTTTCGCCTCCATGTCTTCACCTAGGGCAACACCAATCCCTACGGTGGGGTCAGGGATAGGTACTTCATCGCTAGCCGTAGAAAGGGGATTAAAAAGTGAAGAAAAAGTGAGTGGTTGGGTGTTTTTGGAGTGAAAATCACAAAACCAAAACCTTAGGAGAGAGGAATGAGGAGGTGATATAAAAAAAATCAAAGGAAAATAACGAAAAGTTAGGAGAATGTGTGAGGATCTAAGAAAAACCAAGAGAAAATTCAAAAACTTCACCAAACCAAACTTTCTTCGGTTCAAAAGATGGAGGGTCAAGACGGTTTTAAGGAAAAATTTTGCAAAAGTTGTTGGATAACTCAAGAAAAGAGGAAATCTAGAGAGAAAGGAAGTTTAGAGAGAAGGAGGAGGGGATTTCGACCTAGGTTATGATCCAAATGAGGCTTGAAGTGTGTTTTAAATAGCCACGGGCATGCGTTTTACCGAACGGCCCCTTGTCGCTGTCAAAGGCTAGCCAGCTGTACCGAAGCCCGGCCGTGCATCTCCAAGGCCCGGTCGGCCAGCCTTTGGTGATTTCAATTATGTTTTTCTTTTGTTTTGTTGTTTTCTTTTTGTTTTTGTTTTGTTTTGTGTGTGATGATGGTTATTATTATTTTATTTTATTTCATTATTATTTTAATTTTGAGTTTTAATTTTGGGTTTTTATTTTGAGTTTTAATTTTGGGTTTTAATGAGTGTAATAATGAGTTGTATGATAACGATGAAAAAAATGAGTGAAAAAGAAAAAGACAAAACAACAATGAGTGAAAAATAAAGAAAGGAGAAAACAAAGAATGAAGGAAAAATAGAAAAGAGATCAAAGGAAATAAAGAGAGTGAGCAAGATATCCATGTTGTTTTATTTTGTTGCATGAGTGCATAATTTGATTTATTAAATTCGTGATGTAACTTGTTTTATTGATGACTTGTTTTGTCTAGTTCGTAATTCATTCCGTCATTTCTTATGACATGATATTGTATGTACAGTTCATTCAGAAGAGTTCCGGATAAGCCATTTGTGGCTCAGTAAGAGAACCTGCATATCTTTGTAGCTAAAATATTGAGTGCGTCTGTCGCACACATTCACTTGTTTATCGCACATATTCACTTGTTTACTTTGTGCATCTATTGCGCACCTCTCTATTTTATCTCGAGGCATGTGAAACACGGCTCTGAGCGGTTTTTGTTTTTCAGGATACGTGAAACGCGGCCCTAAGTGGGTTTTATCTTGGGACGTGTGAAACACGGCTCCGAGCAATTTTTTTCTCAAGACATGTGATACGCGGCCCTGGGCGAGTTTTATCTCAGGACGTGTGAAACACGGCTCCAAGCGATTTTTGTTTCTCAGGACGCGTGAAGCGCGTCCTTAGGTGGGTTTTATCTCAGGACGTGTGAAACACGGCTTCGAACGGTTTTTGTTTCTTAGGACGCGTGAAACGCGGCCCTGGGCGGGTTTTATCTCGGGACATGTGAAATACAGCTCCTAGTGGTTTTGTTTCTCAAGAAGCGTAAAATGTGGCCCTGGGCAAGTTTTACCTTGGGACTTGTGAAACATGACCCTAACCGATTTTTCTTCTATCTTAGGACACGGGAAGTGCATTCCAAAGTTGTTTTGCTTTCTATCTTGAGACGGGTGAAACACCACCCCGAGCAGTTTTCGTCTTCTTGTTTATCAAGGTGTGTGAAACGTAGCCCTGAGCGGTGTTTTCTTTCCTTGTCCTATGTTTTGGCGTGGGAAGATTGTGTTTTGGATCTTTTTGCTTTAAGCTTGAAGCTTCTCATTCATGTGTTGTTATATCTTCTATGATCTACTTGTGATTGCTTATTTGATCATCTTGCATGATCATAAGTTTTCAAAATAGCTGACGTCACGAAGTGTGTCAGTCCGTCTTTCAAAATGCATGATCATAAGTTTGCATTTTGCCCCTGAACTACACTTGTTTGATACATTGCAAAGGGATACGTAGGCAGCCCGCGAGCGCAACCAATTTAATTTTTGCCTTGATTATTTGTCCAAGTCTTATGACCTTGTGAAAATAGGTTGTCTCAGGGCTTTGACATTCACTCACGTCATTTCATGACTTCGAGCTCTGTCAAAGAGGGGCAACTGTAGACACCCAATTTTCGACTGCCCGCAAGACTTAGGCGCTTGGTTTGATACACTCGATGGTGAAAGTTGAATTGTGAATTTGTAGCGATTCAAATTCAATCAGGCTCTCGAAATGACCTCAAATCATCAACTTTTACCTTGTTTGTACCTGTTAGTTTCATTTATGGACCTTTTTCCACTCTAAGTTGAGTTTGAATCAAAAACAGGGGAAGGCATCAAAGCCCAGCCGTGCATCAGTGATGGCCGACCATGGCTATGAATGGTCGGCCGGCCCTTGGTGGCGAAAAACACTATTCTTGATGGGAGCCTGCCAGCTGTCCGTTTTTGAAGACATTTATCACCTTTTGAGCTCGAATTCTACAAAAACGAAGCTGTGTTATTGTTTTAAGGGTTGAACAAAATTTAGAAAGCCTATTCACACCTCTAGAGCTCCTCTCTCATCCTTCTTCCATTGCAAGCAACCTTTGAGCTAACCTAGGTTCCTTGTGTCATCTCTATACTCCATATGCAACCTTGTCTCACCACCTTAGAGTCTTGGTTGATCTTGGAGAAGCATAATTCAAGCTTGAGATTAGGTTGAAACCAAGTTTGGATCACAAACAACAAGCTTACGCCTTGAAAGGTAAAAGCTTGTTTTCTTCTATCTTGCTTTCATTTCTTCTAGTTGCTTCATAATTCTTACTGTTTTGTATTGTTTTGAGTCTATTTGAAGTGTTTAAGGTTGGGTTTGAAGAGCTACCAAAAGGGTAGAGAGAGCTTGCTTCTTCTACACCTTTACGTATAGCTCAAACCCTTCCTTTTCCACTCTTTTTCTTTGATATCTACACTGATTTTTAGAGTTTTCAAAGAGCCAAAAATCATGTTTTGATATTTCGAAAGTGGATGGGTTAGCCACCCCTCCTTATTCTTGCTTACTAGCCTTCATTCTTTTCGTTATTGTATAGCTTTTTAGGCTATTTTTATTAACTTTTAGCCTCTGTTTTTCATATGTTAAGGGCTATTTTTAGGGCTGTCCAAGCCTTTTACATTGGTTCATGCTTTGTTTAGTTCATTTGTTGTCTCATAAATTACTAAACATAACTTGTTGCATGTTATTCCAAGCTTCCCTTTACTCATTTCTATGTTAAGAGTCTAAGTTTAACAATTAATCCATTATCCATCTGTTTCATGCTTGAGAATGATTTCAACCGATTGATGTTGCTCAAAACATATAAAAGAGACTCCTATTTAATGGCTTAATCTTTTCGAAGATTCATTGCCAACGGTATAGTCTTTCTCTCATGCTTTAGAAGAACCTCTCATTTGGCATTACTTCTTGTTTAGAGGACTTTAACATCACCATGGACAAATGGACAAATGGACTAAAGAATGGCAAGGCTTAGTAAAATTGGTTTAAAACTTGGATCAACACACATAAAGAAAGTGGCTTAAATTGCTTTAACTTGGCCGGACGTTATGCCAAGTTACTTGTGTCAAGAGTCGTCACGTGCTAATCCATGGCATTTTGATTATTCTTGAAGCATTGCAACCTCCCTCTTTGAGTTCATACTATGACAAGAGGGAGGGGTGGTCTTATTCTCTGAATTTTATTGACTTTTGTCGAAAATTGCATCCGAGACCATCAAGCAATCATGTTGCTCATTGATGGCTTTGGAATCAATTTTGACCTTTTATCGAGGCTTTCCCATGACAGAGAAAGAAGAAAGGGACAAACAGAGCTTGAGGACACTTTGTCTGCACTGGCTCACCTCAGAACACAAAAATAGAGCTTTGCACCAAATTGATGCACGACCGGCCCTCTGTAGGCTCGGCCAACCATCAATGATGCATGGCCAGCCCTCAGTGTGTGGCTAGCTATTCAGTTTTACAGGAAACAGAGGTAGTGGCTGAAGGTGAAACAGAAGTGGCTTGGGCAGACAGAGTAACTCTCAGGCACTGCACACGCAACCTTCATCCGTTTTCATTTACGCATTTTTTCGAATGTAATTAATCTTGTTGTAATTAATTAGTTGTAGCTAGTTAATTTTGAAAAGTGTTGTTTAGTTAATTATTTATTCAAATTTCGTTTTGTAATTAGCTAGTTAACTAGAATAGTTAGTTAATTCATTTCATTTGTAATAGTTAGTTAAGTATATTAGCTAGTTATTCTTTCGATTTTGTAATAATTAGCTTAATTAGATGAGCTTTAATTAGTTAGTTAATTAGTTAGTTTATCTATTCGAACTCTCCTTCGTGAGAGCGTAATGTTGTAATAATGTGCATATCTTCCAACCCTACGTCTTTCTCCCTTTTTGCTTTGGATGACTAGATTAGAGGCATCACGTTTCAATTAGCATATCGCACGTTTTCATCCGTTCATTTGTGTTGCATACATTGAGGCTCGGTTCATCATTCAAACTTGCATTGTCGTTTATTACCTCGTTGAATACGTGTTTAAATGCATGCTATGAAATTGTTGCAAATAGCATGTTAAGTAGCCGAGCTTATTTTAGTTTCATTTTTTGCATGCGTTGCATTAGCCATCTTGTATAGTTAAGTATCATGCATATTTTTCTAACTCTTTTGTTTTATCTTAGCCTGGAGTACTAGATGAGTTTTTAGTGCTTTAGCATACTTGCATGAGTGTGAGTGACTGCCATAACTAGCATGCTTGCCACGAGGCTAAGTGCTTACTTGTTAAACTGTTTGAGTGCCTGTGGATGAAGGCTTATTGCTTGAATTGGAATGATTCAATGAATGTACATTTAAGCCCACTTTGTCAAGTGGCAAATTCACAAACTTTAAGCCCACTTTGTTAAGTGGAAAAAATCAAACCCTTTTCTTCGAAAAACAAACATGAAATTGAATTATTCCAATTCAGGCAAGTTAGTCTATACTTGTGTGTGCACATCACGTAGTAATGCTAGCCTAAATAAACTGGAACAAGAGCATATAATGTACATAAAAATCATATCATGATTAGTAGAGGCTAATCTTTGATCAGACGAGTGAGGTGCTCAATTCATGACCTTCCACTGTCGTACCTAAGTTCTCGAGTCGAGACAATCTTGGTGATGACGGACATGTGGCATTTGGCACGAGTCTTGGGTTTCCTAAATTTCCCAAAAATATTTAGGTGGCGACTCTGTATCTAGCGAAGCAGTCCAATTTTTCGCAATTTGATTCAAAATCGATTTTTGAAAAGAGTTGTCGGATTTGGACTCTTTGGTGTTTATCAATTTCACATTGCAGTTGTGAGATTAGATTCAGAACCACGGGAATCCGAACTGTAGGGCTTCTTTCAAACTTCTGAAAGGGGGAGCGAAAAAGCCGATCTACAGCAGTGTGGTTTCAACTCGGTTTGCTGCTTTTACTTTCTGCTTTGTTTTTAGATTTGTTCCTGTATTGTGCTTTCTTCTTTGGATTTTCTATTTGATATCCATTCATGCCTATTGGTTCACATTGTTGATCTTTTCTTGTAACTATGGGTTTACGCCTATTTCCTAGCCCTTGTCCTAGAGCCGATGGACTAGATTCCTTCAGCCGTGCCTTACTCACGACGATGTGACAGCCGGCGCCAGAGCTACTAGGACTACACATTCGCCTTCTACCGCCGATACTTCAATACAGTGGTTGCTCGTGAGGTAATCTGAAACTCACAACAATTTCTACTTGATTCCCATTGCTATCGTTCTGATTCATATTCTGACAACTGACGACAACTAACAACTTGTGCATCCTCTATTTGCAGATCACCTGACAGCCCTGGGTGACAATGCCAATCGGAGTCAGGGATCAATACACCGGGGCTTGGGCCCCTCCCCAGTACCGGATCTTACTAGAGGGCCCATTTTGCCGGGCCTGGTTCCTGGAAGATCGATTTGTCTACCAAACCTTAGGCTTGTTTGCCCCAGTTGTTCCTATGCCACCCCCAGTATTCATGAGGATAATTGATAGCCACCTAGCTAAGGCGATTATTCAGTATATGGTGGGGTTGGACATCTACTACTTCTGAAGGAATGGAGATTACACGACCTTCATCAGGACTCATCATATGCTGTCCCTAACCAGAGTTTACGCGAGCGATGCAGCAGATGTTCCTTTGGCTAGTGAGGCTGCTCAGGAGATCGAGGCCGGTATTGGAGGGGCCCCTCCCATTGTGCAGGTTGGCGGTTGCCGGTGATTCCTACTATGCTTACATGCTAGTACTCGATCGGGACAGCCTATCAGATTCTGATAAAGCCACCAGAGGCAGGGCAGAGATATGTCAAAGTCCCAGGCGCACCTTAGGTATGAACCATTCTTTACAACTTGTATCCCGTCCTTTCCTTCTTCCAGATACTGATTTTCAAATTCACTTGTAGGCGCCCACGAAGTACACAGAGGGCCTTCTCTAGGTGGTTGATTCTCTGGTTGGCATGGTGCAAAGAAGGGAGGCACTTCTTGGTCTCCACAGTATTCAGGTATATTTCTTTCCCACTCATCGCATTGCCTTCCCCACTACATTGACATGCCATGCTACCACTAGTAGACTGACATACATTCACACCACCCCACACTACACTAACACACTACACTAACACACTGCAGTCATACTATACTGACACGCTGACACCCTGTACTGGCACGCTGTATCTGCCTTCTGTATCATACTCATACTACATACTCCATTCTACAACAATACACTATATATGATATGTTGATGCTTGTTTTTCAGATTCCACCTGCACCGGGGGCAGTGACAGCACTGGTGGCACCTCCTCCAACGATAGGGAGGAGAGGTAGACAGGCCCCAGCACACGGCTGAGATGAACGCCGAGGTTGAGACAGAAGCAGGGGTGCTCGGGGCCAATCCCAGACAAAGGAGACTTTTTCTTCCTTAGAGCCAATTTTGAGTGGCGACGATGCTAAGACCAGCGATACTAAGCAGGTTGTGAGCCAACCTTCTGAGTCGACTGAGAGCGGAGACGATGATGCTGGTTTAGGGTCTGAGAGTGAGGAGGGCACCGAGACCGACTCTGAGTCAGGGAACGGAGATGATGATACTGGCTCTGGCGGGAGTCTAATTCTAATAGCGGGACTAATAGAAATAGTGTCCCTGAGTCCCCTCCAAGGAAGAGGACGAAGACGGCATCTCGAGCTTGAGGCGACTGGTGTTGATTTTTTTTATTCTTTGCTTAGTTTCTTTTATTTTGGTAGCTTAGCACATATATAGCTTCAATTAGTTTTTACTTTTGCTTTTGAAAAGATTTGTACTCTTTTTGTAAATAAAAAGACCTATGATCGGGTAAAAAGCTCGTAGTTTTATGAAAAGAGTTATTGTTTTTGCATTATGAGCATCACATGCTTGTATTGGAACGATGTTCCTAATTAGATAATGAGCCGACCAACGACCAAAATACAAAATACAACTCAATAAATGGAAAACGAAGTAAAAACAGCTAAACACAGCTATTTACATTTGCTAAAACCAAAGACTGAAAACAAGACCTTAAAACATGAAATCCAGAACAAAACCAAACTACCAAAACTGTTAGGCCCACAAGTGGACGGCCGGCCAATAAAAGTAGATGGCTGGCCACAAATAGTATACGGTCGGCCACTTGTGGTGAGCCACTAACTAGCCAACAAGTGGCTTCCATTCACAGCCCTATCTTCTACCAAAAGGCCTTCCTTCGCCATTTCTTCCCCAAAACTTCATTTTAGCTGTTGTTTCTTCCACAAATGGAGATCTTCCTTATTGAGAAGCTCACAGATTGGATAGCCACTTTAGACGGCATGGAAAATTTAAATTTCTGAGGTTTCAACGTAAATGTGTTTTTTCCGTTAAGTCGTACTCCTCTTTGTTTTCCGTTCCTTCATGTCGCGGCCCGATGTTGGGACCCAATTACACATGTATTTCAATTCGGAGCACAAGAACTATGCCTGACTTTGAAAGAGTTTCAACCATTGATGGAATCCCGACGCGATAAAGAAGTCATGCTTCAGCCCCATTTTGGCCATGCCCAAGCTTTGGGACAAATGTGCGAGCTTCTTTTGCAAGAAGCTCGATCTTTGGCTCATGATGGGGAGCAAGATCTACCCAGCTTGATTCACCGATTTTATGATATCAAAAACAAAGGGGACCTTCTCTAGCGAGGCTTTCAGCAACATGCCCTTTGTTTAGGTATGCTCGCGCATTTTTTTCTTGCCCCTAGTTGCAGCGGAGCCAACATTCGATTGATGGAAGAAACCCAATGCCTGAAAGAGGGATAGAGTTACATTGGTTTAACACTAGCCAAGACCTTGATGGGTTTGGATGCCTTTTATCGATGAGAGACCACCAGATTTGCAAGGAGTCCACTACTGCTGCAGGTATTATTTCCCACAATTCCTTATATATGTGATTCTTGTATCACTCGGCACTCACGCTCTATTTTTCTCTCAAAGCCCTTTTCTTACTTTTCTCTCAACGTACGCCTCTCTATTTTTAAATCTCTCTTCTTTTTCATCCCTTCTCAAGTATGGCTTATAGATAAGCTGAAAGTAGTGGACCCTTGCCCTGAATATTTAGCCCGAGCTTAACTTTTCCACCAATGGCTAGTGGATTTTCCCAATGAGGAATGGTGGCGCAACTGGATGTGCAACAGAATAGCAGTTGACATAGGTTAGCATTGCCCCTGGCTTGACTTGGCTGAAATGAGCTACAGCATGACCCGACAACAGGGCATACAGTTGATCGGCCTCACACACTGTGCGTTTTACTCCCCTTTCTAGTTCAGACGCCAGTTTGGACATGATCAGACTCGTCCAGATGAGGGGGTAGAATACCCGACCCCATTTCCCATTCATGGTTCGCACTTGACTTGGCACCTCACAACTTGAAGGATGAGAGAGCTTTTGGCCCCCACCCCTAGCTTTAGTTATGCCCTGTCTAGGGAGTGCTTGGCTTGGCTCGAGGACGAGGCACAAGTTAGGATAACTTTAGCTGTAGAGGCTTCTGCCAGGATGAATAGAGGATGCGGGAACACCTGACTTATCTATGCCCCTAGTTTATTGCTTTCACCTTTCTTTTCAAGTTTTATCATGTAAAAGCAACTTCGATTCAAATCAGAGAGTTGGAGAATGTACTTGTGTTGAAATCAATGGAATTAAAGTTGTGAGCACTGAAAGTTTTTTTTTTTGGGTCCCAAAATTGCCTAAGTTGTAAAGGAATTTTGAGAAAAATCAACTTTTATTAAAACTTTTCAAAACAATTTTCGGGAATGATCACTACCTGATATGCACAGAATCAATCCTCAAGATGTATAGCCCTGAATCAATAGATCGCAACTGCCCATAACTGCATCCATACCGGCCTTTCTGCTGCCATGCTAAAGATCACATAACCAAGCTGATAATGGAGAAAGATTGCCTAATCAAATGAACGAATAAGACAGTTGAGCTGGAGATGATTATGGCCGAACTTCGAGATGAAGTTGCCTACGTATCCCGAAGATAGGAATTAGGCCTTACGTAGTTCGGTTTTGTGTCACTTGAGTATTAACTCTCTCCTTTTGCGCTCTAACTTTTGCCAAAGTCTCCCTTTAGGGTTTTCAACCTTGTGAGCTCAGTTTTTCTTTATTTCTAATTTTTCATTCTCTAACTTTTTCCTAGGTCGCCCTTCCGGGTTTTCGTCCTAGTGAGTCTCTCAGGGATAGTATTTCTTCAATTTGTCCATATTGCTTGGCTGTGAAAACTCCAGGCCATCTAGGTCCATAAGGATGATCGCCTCTCCTAACTGAATAGATTCGATAATTTAACGACCAATCCAATTGGGTCTGAACTTACCCCTAGGGTCATGGACGGGAGCCCGGTTGTCATTCAGTACCATATCTCCTTCCTTGAGATTTCTAGACTTGACCTTCTTGTTAAAAGCCCTAGCAATCCTGCGTTGGTAGCCCTAAAACATGATACAATGCCCTTAGTCTTCTCTCATCAAACAGCATCAACTCCTCAAACCTGCTCTGTTGCCAATCCGCCTCAGCTATCTGAAAACTTGGCCATAATTTGCAGCGATGGTACTTCAATTTCAATTGGCAGAACAACCTCCGTCCCATAGACGAGAGAATAAGGAGTTCCCCCTGTAGATGTCCGAATCGACGTTCTGTAGCCCCAGAGTGCGAACGGTAGTTTATACGGCCAGTCCCTCTAGGTCTCAACCATTTTCCGCAAGATGTTCTTAATATTCTTGTTTGCGACCTCAATAGCTCCATTGGTCTGTGGTCTATAAGTCGATGACTTGTGCAAGGCCACATTGTATTTTTTAAGCAAATCTACCACCTCTTTCTTGAAGTGCGAGCCGTTACCTAAGATGATTTCATTCGGAACCCCATACCGACAGATGATGTTGTTTATGATAAACTTGGCTACATGCGATGCCTTCAGCATGGCATAGGATTGAGCTTCCATCCACTTCGTAAAATAGTCAATCGCCACCAAAATGAACTCATGCCCGTTTGACCCCTTTGCCATGATTGCGCCGATAACATCAATTCCCCAAATTGAGAAAGGCCATAGCGAAGTCATGTTGTAGAGATTTGATAGAGGGATATTCATGCGATTGGCATGGATTTGACATTTGTGGCATCGCTATACAAAACCAATACAATCGTCCTCCATAGTTGACCAGTAATAACCTTGTTTAAGGATTTTTCGGGCTAACATCACACCGTTCATATGCGCCCCACACTCTCCTCCGTGGATGGCTTCCATAAGGCGCTTCAATTCCTCTTCTTCAACGTACTGCTTGTGCATTCCCAGATGGCCTCTTTTATACAGTTTAGATAATGAACTGGACGACTAGACGACGTATTCTTCGTTTATCTTTGGCATGTCCCTAGTGGATATGTCTCATTTTTCAGGAAATTCCAAATATCATAATACCAAGGGTTTTTGTCTTGAACCTTATCTATCACGACGATGGTTTCATAGGCCGGCGTGTATTTCTACTCGATGATAATCGGATGCATTTTGACTCCAAGCGGGATGATCGGCCATTACAAAGTGAGCTAACAAGCAGTGCCTTAACTTCCTGGTAGCCCATACCAAGGCTAAGCAAGCTTTCTCCAAGGGAGTGTAGCGGGTCTCATAGTCTAGCATCTTCTTGCTCAAGTAGTAGATGGCCTTCTCCACCTTATCTTCAGATTCTTGAGCTAGCATACACCCCATGGTCGACTTGGTCACTGACAAGTACAGAATCAAAGGCTTTCTCGACTCTGGTGGCGGCAACACAAGTGGGTTCTGGAGGTACTGCTTGACTTGTTCAAGGGCAAACTGACATCAATTATCTCATCATAATTTCTTCCCTTTCTTAAGGAGACCAAATAGTGGTTCACTAGTCAAGGTTAATTTGGAGATAAACCGTTGTATGAATTGCACTTTACCCAGAAAGCCACGCATCTCCTTTTCAGTTCTTGGTGGTAGCATTTCTAAGATGGCCTTGATTTTGGAAGGATCTACTTCAATTCCCCTCTGCATGATTAGAAAGCCCAACATTTTCCCTACCGTAACATCGAAGGTGCATTTCTGCAAGTTCAACCTCAATTTGTATTCTCTGATCCATTGAAAGAATTTCTCCAGCGCGGTGTAGTGGCCTTTTCGCTCTTTAGACTTGACGATCATGTCATCTACGTACACCTTAACCTCTTTGTGGATAACGTCATGCAGAATGGTGGTCGCAACGCTCTGGTGGGTAACCCCAGCATTTTTCAACCTAAAAGGCATGACCCGGTAGCAGTGAGTGCCCAACGTAGTGGTGAAAGCTGTCTTTTCTCTCTCCTTGGGTGCCATCAGAATCTGGTTATACCCGGAAATCCATAAATGATAGCAATGCATGGCCGGCAGTGAAATCTACCAACTCATCAATATGTGGCAGTGGAAAGTCATCCTTTAGGCTAGTTCTGTTCAAATCCCGAAAGTCAACACAGACCTAAATTCTGCCATTCTTCTTCGGCACTGGAATGATATTGGCCAACCAGGTCAGATACTCAGACACTAACAAGAATCCTGCATCAATTTTCTTGGTGACCTCTTCCTTGATTTTTAGTGCCCAATCCGGATGAATTCTACGCAGCTTCTGCTTGATTGGTCGGGTCTCGGGGTCTAGAGGGATCCAATACTGTACAATCTCAGGATCGATTCCAAGCATGTCTTCATAGGACCACACAAAAATGTCTTTCAAATCTTTTAATATAACGATTAAATGCTCGCGTTCCTTCGAAGACAACGTGGACCGTATTTGGACCAAGTGTGGATCCTTCTCAGTACCCTCATTAATGACAAGGATTTCATAAAAACAAGGCTTTACAAACCTCTCATCCTCTTGATTAATCGAGTTTTTCAAAGCCAGAGGAATTTCTTCCTCTTCATTTTCATTAAAATTTTGAAAATCTTGGTCAACGCAATAAACTAGCGGCACATAGAAGTACAAAGAATATGCAGAGTTCTCATTCAAAAGGTCCAAATCTTCGGTTATAGACTCAAACGAAAAGCTGAATGAAGACCTAGACATGACTTTGGTATTCTGGTTACGACCTCCAGAAGTACTAGACTCAAACTTCCCAGACTGACTTGAATCTGATTCCGACTCCACAGACTCAATGGAATCAGATTCTGGCTCATCACCCGATTCAGAACTAGACAGATAACCTTCATCTAGCTACCAAATAAGACATGGTGCTCTCAGTGCCTCTAAAATACCACTGGTTGGGTCCACACCTGGTCCTTCCCTGATCATGGAAATAGTAAGGTTATCCCCTAAGTTCTCTAGGTCACCCACAGGATCTATTAGGAGATTAGCTAGTTCTGCCCCTACTCGAAGCTCATTATCGCCTAAGTCAATTTTTGTGCTCTTGCTAACTTTGATGCTTGGTCCAACCCTTTCTTCATCACTGTCCTGTAGTTGCAGATCAAAGAAAATCTCAAATCCGGGGACGGGCTTCTTTGAGGAATTTATCCAAGGCTCAGGAAAGCCACAAAAAGGGAAACCATCTCCCTCTCGGACAAAA
This sequence comes from Camellia lanceoleosa, assembly GCA_025200525.1. Lineage (NCBI taxonomy): Eukaryota > Viridiplantae > Streptophyta > Magnoliopsida > Ericales > Theaceae > Camellia > Camellia lanceoleosa. The sequence continues at coordinate 88,542,494 of CM045765.1, forward strand.
CGGCCATTGAGCATCCCCCGGTTGGTCTATGGATGAGCTCATAAGGTTTTCCAACTTTCTTGGCCTTCACTCTGCCCTTCATTTCTTCGCCCTTTCTTATCCAGTCTTTCTTGGTTGGTATATAGCCCAATCCAAAGGCATGCAGGTTGTGTGGCACCTTTGTTAATACTGCAACACGGTTCCACCCACTCTTTTCGAGCCCCATTCCTAGAACATCTGTAGCTTGTTCATGAAGTAGATAGATTGGGCACTGACATACATGCCTTCGTCCGTGGCCAGAATTGTTTGCACTATCCGGGCTTCAGCCAGAGTGAATCCCGAGAGGAACACATCTTCATCGCCATGATTGATCTCTAGCACTAGAGTAGTCACCACCGGAGGCAGATGGATGGATGAGTTACCAGAAACAATTGCTACTCCTCCCCCATGAGGATACTTCAACATTTGATGGAGGGTGAAGGACACAACCTTCACATAATGTAACCAAGGTCTCCCTAATAGCAGGTTAAAGGTAGCCGATACGTCCAGGACATGAAACTAAGTCTCTTGCTCAGCTAGGCCCACCTGGACTTGTACTTTCACCGTATCCATGACCTCTCGGCTTGTATTATCATATACCTGTATCACTAGGGTTGCGGGAACGAAGTCTGCCAGTTTAAGGCCAATTGCGTAGATGCTACGGAATGGACAGACGTTAATGGCAGAGCCAGTATCTACCAACACCATTGGTACCCACTTGTTCCAACATTCCACAAAAATGTATAATGGCTTGTTGTGAGCCAACCCTTCGACGACAGCTCTTTATCCGAGAAAGTGAGCATTGGCTTGGCACCACCTGGAAAGACCAAGCCCACAAGTTGCTCGGGCATAATATCAACGGACAATTTAGCTTTGTCCATTGCAGACAATACTGCCTATCGGTGCACCCATGAGGCCATAAGAAGACCCCAGATAGAGATATCAGCTTTGATTTTCTTGAGTTGCTTCAGTACCAATTCCTCTTCTAGTTGTTTCTCATTCTCTTTCTCGTCCTCTTTGTCCTTTCCAGATGCCTCTGTTTGATGCAGGTGTGGCAGCTTAGAATACTGTCCACTGTGGGTAAGATGGTCTATCTCTTCAGCATACCATGTATTTTTCGGGAGGCAACCCCCTTAATCTTCGTCGGTATGGGCTAGACACAAATCATTGTCATCCCACCACTTGCCGGTAGCTACCGACAAATAGTTGTCCACCTCCACCTGAATCATCTTTACAATACAAGTGCTCCTCTCAGGGCGACACGTGGTTGCAGTCTTCTGACTGTCCTCAACTCTTTTTCGCTTAAACTGCCTCAATGCAGCTTCATATTCAGAGTCTGTGGTGTTTACAACCCCCTCTTTTTGACTTGGGTTTCCCACATACGTATCCTCCGGCAATTTTCCTTTCTCATCAGCCTTTTCAGCCACTACAGCTACTTCCGCTTCTTTCCCCTCTGGTTTTACCCCAGTTTCTTCTTCTTTGTTTGGCTCATCACTCCACCATCTAGTGTTATCAGTTGATCCGTTCAAGTCAAACCACCTAATCTGTACATCTCCTTGATCATGCTCATCAAAGAACTGCAGGTTGTCGAGATTTTCTTCAAGATCTGCCAAATCATCCAACCCTTGGTTCGGGTCATCCTCCCTAGCCACGTTAATGCCTACAAAGGTTGGTAGCACCACTTCGGGCCTAGTTTGAGTGATTGGCATGATATAACAACCTGGGTTATACACCCACTCAGATAAGTCCCCAGGACACTCTGACAAAGTAGTACCTCCCTTCAATGCCAAACATTCCTTTACCACCGGTATTGTCACCACAATCTGAGGCTCGGGTTGTGGCTTAAATGCGTTCATCATGTACATATTTGTACCCTCAAGAATGAACAACATTGGTTTCGGTAGGTGAGAAGGGGTAATATATACACTGGGGTCATAAGAGGTGGCCATTGTATGGATCAGGTTAAGATTTCTAGGGGGCGGGAGGACTTGATTATGGGCTAGAAGTGGATTTGTAGTTACATTTGGTTTCTGAGGTAGAGTGATCACCTTGTTCATAATGAGTGTAGACACCCCATTTTTGACCGTCCTCAAGGCTTGGACATCACTGCTTGAACACTCGGTGATCCTCTTTGTTTGTGTTTCGTCTTGAGTTCCCGAAAGTCTTGGCTGCGTGCCTTGCCTCAGGATCTCTCGACTCGACTGTTCCGTGTTTGGTTTTGGCACCAAACACTTGTGTTTTTGCCTTGAAGGGCAGGGAATGGCTTGTTGGCCATCCCCACTTCCCACCAGCCTTCCCCTAACATCACCGGCTGTTTATGGGTGCCACCGGCTCTAGTTTCTTAAAACCAATGGCCGGTCGGCACTATATTTGGCCGGCCGGCACTTTATTTTGCCAGCGACCTCTTTTGCTGGCCGGTGTGACCCCTTTGCACCCTTGAGGCATGGTGCATGCCAGCTGTGCCAGCTGGAATGCACCATCACTCCTCCCCGTGCAGTTCTGGCTGGTGTGAACCTTTGAACCCCCTTTCCTTCTAGAAGCTTGAACCCTTTGGCCAAGCTTCTTGGGGAAGCTTGGCCAGCTGTTTTAGCTTCTCCAAGAAGCCAAGGACCCTTTGCACCCTTTGCCCCTTTTGATATAGCTTCTTGGAGAAGCTTGGAGTCCTTTGTTGCCTATATAAGCACCCCTTCTCTCCCTTTGAGAGGGGTTAGAGCTTTTGAATCAAAAACCAGAGCTTATATATCTATATATCTGATATATCATTCTCTTTCTCTATATCTCCCTCTCTCTCTCATCCTTAGGGGGTGTTTTGAAGCCCAAAAAGTGCATTTTCACCTTACTTTTGCACTAACACACACACCATTACACCTTGTTCCGAGATTGAGAGGCTTTGAGGGTTGTTTGTCGAAGTTTTGGACTGATTTTGATCAGTAGAAGGTGGCTGGATCACCTGTTCTTCAAGGTTTCTTCAAGGGTGAGACAATTGCTTTAGTTTTCCCAATCTTGCACTAGTTTTCTACCTGTCTTGCATGCTGATTTAAGCTTTGTGTATAACATAAAAAAGTCTTATATTTTCATGATTAACATCTTTCATTAGGGGTGTTTTGGCATTGGGGGTCGAACTGCTCCTCTTAGGCCTCTTTTGGGCCTATTTTGGTGCCTTTTCTTTAAGCCTTGTTTACTTTGTTGCATTAGCCTTCTCACCACTGAAATCCAATGGATTTTCAGTGGTGATGGAGTGATTTTGAAGTCTTGTGTAGGGGAGGGACACCCCTCTCCCCTTTGTCCTTCTTTTACCTTTGTTTTTGGCTTAAAGGGCAACATGCATGAGTAGTCACATTTGGTACCATTTTAGAGTTTTCTTGGGTGTTTTGGGTCATATTATATCCCTGTCCAATGGTGGTTTGTTGGCCCTTAGCATACATTTCATACTTGCTTTGTAATTCTCTATCTTGCCTTGAAAGGTGCCATGTGTTTAGCCTAGTATATCCTCATGTTTTGGCTTAGCTTATTGAAGCTCTTGGTCATGATTTGTCATGCTTTAGGTCTGTTGGCCACTAATTTTGTCATATTTGGTATGCTTGATAGGTTTGCTTTGCATTTTGGTTCGTAAGCCTTAGTTTTGTGGGTCACTAGCATGCTTAGCTTACCTTAACCTCATGATTTGGCATCATTCTAGATCATATTTCAGTCCATATAAAGTGGTCTTACATTGCCCTTTGTGTCTCTTTCAATGCTTTGGAGTGTTGTTATTCCTTACCTAGAAATGTGCATTGTGTATGCCTATGTGTTTGGGTCATTTGAGATGCCATGTGTGTGAGTTTTGCGAGCTCATTTCGCATGTTGAAATTTTGTTTTTGGTCGTGTAGTTCATGCCATGCTTGTTTGGGTTAGTGGTAGTAGAATGCCCTTTGTTGTGCCTTAGCTTTGGGCCCTCTTTTGACTTGCATGATTGTAGTGCATTTTGTCCATCACTTGAGGCACTTTTGGTCACTGTTTTGGGGGTGTTTGGAGACCTCCCATTTCAGTCTAAGTCCCTTCTTGGACATGGTTGTATGCTTGACATGTTGCCTCTAATTGCATGCTTGCATTGTACCATATTAGCATTGCATGATGAGTTGCATTGTAGCATTGCATGTTAGGAGCATTGTATACTTAACATGATAGGTTGCATCACATTTGACATGTTTTGCATCTTAGCCTCTCGTTGCATCTTCGAGTCATGTTTGAATAACATACATTGCATTGCTTGGTTTAGGGTGTCAAACCTAGCGTGAGGGTTGAGAGGTGCTCATACTATAAGTGATGTAACACATCTCAACTCTCGGTCACCGAGGCCCTTGACTTTGGCATGATAGGGTCTTGGTCCTCATTTGTGTGTTGCATGCATTTTACATTGAATGGCAAGCTTGGTCTCTTAGGCTATCGTGCACAATTGATGGCCCAAAGATCAAGGGCCATGCTCCCCTGAGTTCTATACATGATAGGGAACATGACCATGCTTACATGTGCTTGAAATTCTATGCCATACACTGCCTGTCCTCTATTGCTGTCAAAATTATTTTTCTGCAGGAGGTTTTTGCCGACCGGCAGTGTTTAGTGCCGACCGGCTATGAATGGATGGCCGATAACTTCATTAGCAGCCGATGGCCATTTACCATGGCCGGTGGTCATTTCCCTTAGCCGATGGTGTTCTGCAGGGTGCATAGAAGTTACCCTGGGATTTTGGTAGTCTTCAGAGAAGCAAGGCAGTAAAAACAGAGGCAGTAGTGCTATGGCAGCAAGTTTCCGGGCGAGATGGATCAAGCATGCATCATTCGCGCATCCCAAGGCAGGGCTGCGGCCACCTTCTTGTTTGCATTTAATTTGTTAATTAATTAGAAGTTTTGTAATAATTAATTTAGTATTCGGATTGTATTATTCTTTTGGACCCTCCGAGCGAGGGCAATTGTGTAATAAGTGTGCGTGAGTGTGTGTATGTCTTCCAACCCCACGTCTTTCTTCCCTTTTATTTACCCGCTTATGATGGTAGATTAGGGCATATTTAAATTAGCATACCTTATGCTATGCATGCGTGCATCCATACATTTGTTTTACATGCACCAGGCTCGGCGCATCATTCTAACTGCATTTGTATTTCAATTCCAAATTGAATACGTGTTAGTTGTAGCATTTCACATGCCATCTTTAGGATAGCCGAGCCTATTGTAGTTGCACCTTGCATGAGTTGCATTAGCCATCTTAACATGAACTAGGATCATGCATATGATTACTAACTAGTTTCTATTTTGGCTTGGAGTACTAGGTAAGCTTTTATGCTTTAGCATACCGCATGCGTGTGAGTGTTGCCATAATTGCATGATTAACATGAGGCTAGTTGCTTATGTGATATAACTGCTTGAATGCCTGTGGATGGAGGTTGAATTACCTAAAATGGAATAACGCATTAAAACTGTGAGTTTTAAGCCCACTTGATAGTGGCAAAACCATATTTTCTAAAGCCCACTTGAGGGTGGCAAAACCTACATTTTAGCCTACTTGCGAGTAGCACACCATTTTCGAAACAAGCATGCAATGTTTTGTTCCAATTTAAGCGATTCGGTCTATACTTGTTTGCTGTGCACATAACATAGTAATTCTAGGCTAATAAACGGAATAATAACATATAATGTTTTCAAAACAAGATATCACGGCTAGTAGAGGCCGGTCTTTGGACCGGGCGAGAGGGGGTGCTCATAGCTGACCTTCCCCGATCGTACCCAAGTTTCCAAGCCGAGGCAACTTTGGTGATGACGGACACGTGGTCTTTGGCACCGAGTTAGGGTTTCCTAAATTTTCCAAAATAAAATATTTAGGTGGCGACTCTATATCTAGCAAAGCAGTCCATGTTTGGCACTTCTTTCAAAAAAATCTGTTTTCTCAAAAATGATTTGCCAGATTTGGACTCTTTGGTTCAGATTAAGAACCGTGACACAAATCAAGTCCGAACTGTAGCGAGGTCCCTCGCGGGCTTGTTATCCTGAATCTCATGATGCAATCGGAAGCACTGGTCAGTGTCATGACCATACTGCTTGTGAAAAACATAGTATTTTGCAGGGTTGTGTTTGGGTGGAAGGGGATTAGGAAGTGGGCAAGGTTCTAAGGGTTTTAGGTGCCCCTTTTTGACTAGCACCAGCATGGCTTGGGACAGAGTCATGTACAGTTTGTTAAAAGTCCTCTGAGGTCGGGTAGGGTTGGATGATGGTTGTGATCTTATGTTGGTAAAGGGGTCAGCGGTCTTGGTTGCAGTGACAACACTTACATCTAATGGCCTCGCAGCTGTGCTACCACTGGCAGCATTGAAACTGTGAACAAATGGCCTCTTGGTCGGTGTAGACTACCCAAATTCATAGCTACTAACTCCTGTCACGGTTAGTAGCTACTAACTCCTGTCACGGTTCTGAATCTAATCTCACAAAGTGCAATGTAAGACTGATAAATCACCAAAGAGTCCAAATCCGGCAAATCGTTTTGGAAAATTGATTTTAATCAAAAAGCGCGAAACATGGACTACTTTGCCAGATTTCAGAGTCGCCACCTAAATATTTTATTTTGGGAAATTTAAGAAACCCTGACTTGTGTCGTAGGCCACGTGTCCATCATAACCAAAGTTACCTCGGCTCGGGAACTTGGGTACGAGGGAGGAAGGTCATGAAATGAGCACCCCCGCTCGCCTGATCAAAGATCGGCCTTTACTAACATGATATGTTATTTTTGAAAACACATGCGTTCTTATTCCAGTTTATTAGCTAACATTACTATGTAATGCACACAGCATACAAGTATAGACTCAATCACTCGATTTGGAATAAAACATCTCATGTTTGTTTGTTTGAAAATGGCTTGAAGGTGCTACTCGCAAGTAGGCTAAAAACGCGGATTTGCCACCCTCAAGTGGGCTTAAAACATGATGATTTGCCACTCTCAAGTGGGCTTAAAACGCACATTTTGAGGAATTGTTCCAATTCAAGCAATGAAACCTTCATCCACAGGCATTGATGTAGTTAAACACTTAAGCAGTTAACCTCATGGCAAGCATGCTAACATGGCAGTCACTTACACACATGCAAGGATGCTAAAGCGTAAACACTCACAGTGTGCTCTGAGCCAAAACAGAAGCTATGTTAGAAATCAATGCATGATCCTAGCTATGTTAAGAATGTCTAATGCAACGCATGCAAAAATGTAACTAAAATAGGCTCGGCTATCTAAGATGGCATATGAATGCGACACTTGATACATGTATTCAAATAGGATTTGAAATACAATGTAGTTTGAATGATGCGCCAAGCCCGGTGCATGCAATACGAATGAATGATGCACTCATGCAAAGCATAAGTATGCTAATTAAAACATGCCCTAAGACTAACCATCAAAAGCTGATAAGTAAAAGGGAGAAAGACGTGGTGTTGGAAGACATGCATCACACTTACGCGTACTTATTGCAACATTTGCCCTCTCGACGGAGGGTCCGAATAATAAGCTAACTAGCTAATCTAAACTAATTAAACTAATTATTACAACACGAAGCTAATTAACTAACAAGTTAACTAATTACAAACACAAATGAATAACTACGTGTATTAACTGCTTAAGTACAGAACCAAATAGCTAATTAGCTAAGCAAAGCAATAAAACATGAGCCTCGAGGTGAGAAGTGCATGCATCCTCGATCGTCTCGTTCGAAAATCCATCACTATGCCCCAACTTGCCTCTGTTTGCATTTGATTTCAGATCACTACACAAACCTCCAGATAGCTTCTACTACAACATAGGAACCCTCTGGTGCATTGCTGACCAGAAAATGCTGGTGTAGACCACCTGCCGACCACCCAAATTTGCTGCAGACCAGAAAAAGTGGTTGGCCAGCTACTTTTTCTAGTATGCCGACCAGAAAATCCTGCCAAGCTCCAATTTGCTGCAACAGAGAACAAGAAGCGGCACAACAGTGTATTTGTAAGGTATGCGTGCACAACCACCCTCCCTATCATTTCTCAAGCACAAGGGAGTGCGATACTCGACTCTCGGGCCACCAATCATGCATCGCAATGCACGATGGCCGAGAAGCCAAGTTTGCACAATTCAATGTCAATGAATGCACAAATAACAAATACGAGCCTTAACCTCTATCATGCTTGATCAAGAGGGTCGGCAATTGAGAAATGAGGTACGTTTCATCACTTCAAGTGTGAAACGTCCCTCATTTCTCGTGTTTGGATTAACACCCTATCCAAACACAATGCAACACAACATAAGCATGATCAACCTATCAATGCTAATGGCATGCAAACACAACGCAATGTAACAATATGCAAACAAAATGCAATGCAACAACATGCAAACAACATGCTATTCTACCAATGCGAGAATGGCATACACAATATTCTACCATGCAAACAATGCATGTATGGCAAGTTTAAAAGCTTAAGGCATCAAAGCTAGGAGAGGCATCCAAAACAATGCTCAATGGACTTAAACCGAATACGGACAGACCTAAATCATTCCAAAACAGTGGCCAGAATGCTATGAAATGATGGCATGAAAGGCAAGATGGTGATGCTCATGCAATGGCCTATCAACTAAGCATAAGAGCACAACCCTCAAACATGATTAAGAAGTGACAAACATGGAAGTGTGACAACACTATATGCTTTGAAATCAGGTGTGAAATGATGCCAAATCACTCAAACAACACAAGTATAGCATGCAAGAGGGCCTAAGGCGCAAGGCGACCAAAAGGGACTACACAAGAGGCATGCAATACATGGCACAAAAGATTCAACCAACCATAGACAGAGCTCAATTAGGTCAAAACAAAGACCAAAACATGCTAAGATGGGAGCTCAAAAGTCTAAGCATGCATGCATACATAATGGCTCGCAAACAAGGCAATAATGCACCAATCCTCCAAAGCATTGAAAGAGTGAAAGATGTGAGGACATGGCAGTGGAACATGCTCTGAAATCACATAACAAATGATACCAAATCATGCAAATAGCCCAAGCAATGCATGCTAGTGACTTGGGAATTCAAAGCTAGTGAACTAGAATGCACTATGACCATACAAAGCAAGGCATGCATGACAAAAATAACATAAAATAGAGCTTAAGCATGGTAAATCATAAGTAAAAGCTTGCTGGAGTTGAGCCAAAATCAGGCCAAAATGATGGTGCAAAGCATGATGCACATTAGGCTAGTGAGTGGAATTGCACTACAAGTGCAAGGAGCATGCAAGAGGCTATCAAACCAACACAAAACAGAGCTAAGGCATGCTAAAACAACACCAAAAACATGCTGAGATAGAGCCAAAACATGCTAGAAAGGCAAGCTACTTTGATGAGCTACAAGTAGGATTATACTACAAGTACAAGAAGCATGCAGGGGTGGCCTAAACTAAGCCAAAATAGAGACATGACAGGTCTAAAAGGTCACAAAAAAGTGCTTAAACAAAGCCTCAAGAAGATAGAACTACATGCTCTTTTCATGAGCTATCAACACAAGCAAACAAGAGAAGAGGAGGGGGGACAACCCCCTCCTATTTAAGACCTCAAAACACACTTTCCACCACTAAAATTCCTTTGGAATTCAGTGGTGAAGAGTCCAAACAAAGGTGATCACAAAGGCCTAAAGTGATGGCCGAAAACAAGGAAAAACAAGGCACAAAAGGGGGTAGACCACCCCCAACACCAAAGACACCTCAAACAAACATTTGAAGCACTTAAAATCAGAAATTTTTATAGTTGAAAGTTAAGCCTAAAACATCATGCAAATAGGGCCAAAAGCTTAATAAAAAACAAAGGTTTAAGGGGTTAGAAACTCACCCTTGAAGAACAACTTCACTGCAGTAACTCCAGCAACCTTTTTTTGACTAAAAGCAATCAAAAAACTCTAAAACCAGCTTCAAGGTGCCTCAGCTCCAAGAGTATGGCGTTTGAATAGTTGTTTGTGTGCAAAAATGTGAAGAAACTACACTTTTAAGCACAAATATGGAGCAAAGGAAGAAATATAGAGATAGAGATGTATCTATATCTCCAATCCAAAATTCTGAACCTGAGACAAGAGGAAGGAGGCTCCCTTTTATAGAAAACCATGCATCAAGCTTGTTCAACAAGCTTGATGCTTGAATCAATCCCTCCATATACTATGCTTTCTGTGCCCAACAGCTGGCACAACTGGCATGGAAAATATCTGCAGAAAGTACAGGAAAGCTGCCAACCACTTGAAGTAGTCAGCCAACTACTTGCACTGGTCGGCCGACCAAAAAAAGTGGTCGGCAAGAAAATAAAGTGGTCGACAAGGGGGAGAGGTGGTCTGCACAAAGAAAGGAAGGTGGTGGCATGGCTGCTGACCACTTTTGGTGGTCCACAGACCACCAAGACCAGCTGGCCGACCAGAAAATTGGTTGGCAGGCACAAAAAGTGGTCTACAGGGGGAGAAGTTGGTCTGCACCACTGTTTAAACCTCCAGGAAAACGAAAACAAGGTTTGTGCGAAAAACAAACCAAAAAGGATGCAAGACAAGAGTCCGCGAGGTGAGGCACACAGCCGGAAGCCTTGAAAACTAGTCTACGAGCACAGAAGGTAGCCTACTAGAGGGAAAGGTAGTCTACAACCACAAAAAGTGGTCTATAGACCTCTATTTCCCTCTAAGCAAGGACAACAAGGCATGGTCCAAAAATCAGGCCAAGAGAAGAACGATAAGAGGTCCCGAGACAAGGCACACAACGGAAGGCTCTGGAAACCAGAAACTAGTCTACAAGAGGGAAAAGTGGTCTACGACCACAAAAAATGGTCTACAGACCTCTCTCTCCCTCTAGGCAAGGTCAACAAGGCATGGTCCACAAACCAAGCCAAAACTCAAAGAGTTCAGAAGCCCAGAGGCAAGGCATTCAGCCAAAAACTCCGGAAACTCGAAACGAGCACAAACAAGCACAATCATCGAGCACTCAAACGATAACATCTAAGTCTTAAGGTCAGTCAAAAATGAGGTGTCTACAATTGCCCCTCTTTGACAGAACTCGGAAGTCAAGAAGTGATGGGAATGAATGTCAAAGCCCAGAGATGACCCATTTTTGACAAAGCTGAAGACTTAGACAAACAGGCAAGATGACAAAGAGATGCGCCCGCAGGCAGGGGCAAGATGTAAATGACATGCACGATGCCAAACATAACTTATGATTATGCAAAGAGGACTATAATGAAACATCCAGATAAAAATGTTATGCAAAAAAGTGCTACAATAAACTCCTACACAAGCAAATAAGTAAACACGCCACGCGTGGGGATTACAGACCGAACCACATTTCATGCAGAAAGGATGTAAGAAAATTATGCAATCTTAGCAAACATGTGCGATAGATACACAAAGTGAGCATGTGTGATAGATACACTAAGTGAGCATGTGTGATAGATACACAAAGTGAGCATGTGTGATAGATACACAAAGCGAGCAAAGTGTGATAGATACACTAAGTGAGCATGTGTGATAGATACACAAACCGAACGTGTGATAGATACACAATATGAACAAAGTATGATAGATACACTAAGCGAGCATGTGTGATAGATACATGTGGGAGCCGAATTTCATCAGGACCATAGAGAATGAGCGTGTCCGGTCCGAAATGTAACCCCTGCTCGGCACATAACCTAATCAATCAAAGAGTCGAATAAAAGGACCAGAACCCCCAGCCAGTAGAATAGAGGCCGAGTAGAGACACACATATCGGAACAAGGATGGGCCCAGCCCAAATGCCCAAAAAGAATACTATAAATACGAGATCACCCATCAGAGGAATGTATCTGAGAATTGTTATGCTTAACTTACAATACAAGTAATTTTGAGTGTTGAGACTGACTTGTGCAGCGGAGTGCTAATTCTGGCACCCCTGAACAGAGTGTTTGTTCCTTTTCAGGTGACTATCAGTGGATCACGAGCGTCCCTCAGGATCGGAAGAGTATTTCCAAACCACATCCCCACAATTGGTGCCGTCTATGGGAATACTCAAGCATATCCATGTCGAGTGTGACGGAGGACCCTCCAATAGTCACTGATGAAACCACGCAGATAGATGACTTCACTCCAAAAAACATGCATGGACCGAAAATTATCCCTACAAGATACGCTGTGAACTTCGCCTCACCTTCGACTCCAGAGCATGAGGCAATGGAAGCGATCATGGAACAGGCAAACCAAAATGAGCAGACGTTGGAGAACATGATCGCTGAGAACGAGCGCCTCCGTCAGGATTTTGCCTCGGAGGTGGCAAAGTCCAAACATGCCGTGCGCTAAGATCCGGAACGACCTTTGAAAGCAGGTGGTCGACGACCTCGAGCCCGGCAACAAGACACTGATAGCAACTCCGACTCATTATCCCCGAAGCCCAAAAAGAAAGGATGACCTGAAACCTCCAGCTCCTCTAAAGAGGGCACACGTATAAGGCATAAGTGCGGAAGAAACAGTTCGGATAAAGACCGGATGATCCTTTTGTGCGACGGATTGCAAGGGCGATCCTGTCCAAAAAGTTTAAAGCTCCGTCATTTACTCTCTATGATGGAAAATCAGACCCCACTAATCATATCCACCACTACAAGCAAGTCATGACATTGCACGCAGAGGATGAGGCCCTCATGTGCCAAATATTTCCCAGCAGTTTGGGACCATTGGCTGTCAGGTGGTATTATAAATTAGAGTCGACTTCGATCAAAACCTTCCACCAATTACAGAAGTCCTTCAGGGCCAGATTCATCACCAACAAGGTCCAGCCGAAACAAGCCAACTCTCTCTGGGCAATGCAAATCCTGCCAAGAGAAACACTAAGAGCATATTTGGCGCGATATTGGGAATGCTTTAATCTTCTTAATGACGCTTGCAATGATTCCATGGCCATCACCACCTTCAAAATGGGATTACATCCAGATAGTGCCCTCCGCAGTTCCTTGACTAGAAGACCCCCAAAACAGTCTGCGGGTTGATGAAGAAAGTAAAGGAATACAGCAAAGTGGAAGATGACACCTTGCGGGTTAAAGCCGGACACATGGTCAACAAAACGGCCCCTCTTGAAATTGCTCAGCCAATAAGTTCCATACTAACTCAGAGCCTTGAACCACAACAGCGGGCTAAACGAGACAAGAAATGGGATTCTCGTCGATCAAGTGATCAATGCTCACCGAGCAAATGAGCAACTGCAAGTTGATAGTAGGCGCACAAGGTGCGCCGACAAGAAATATACAGAGCTGTCAGAGCCAATCAGCTCGGTTATGTCCAAAATCCAATATCTTCCGTTTTTCAAGTGGCCATCCAAAATGGTGGGACCTCCTTAGACGAGAAGGCGGGACAGGCGATGTGAGTATCACAAAGATCACGATCATGATACGGACAATTGCTATGCTCTGAAAGACCACCTTGAGGAATTGTGCAAGACAGTCGGCTCCAGCAACATGTCTGAAAGAGCGTAATCAAAACAGTTGCCCTTCGGCAGGACTCACCTCCACTCAGCGTCAATCATATGATATACAGCCTTCCAACGCCTCTTACCGTACATGCAATTCAGTCAGCCCCCCAGAAGCAACGCACACCAATGAAACGGCCCTATGAAGCTCCGAGTATTATCTTCGACGATTCTGATCTTATCGACATAACACTCCCCCATATTGATCCATTGGTCATTGAGCTATACGTAAACCGATTTACCGTTGAATGTGTCCTTATAGACTAGGGGAGCACTTCGGAGGTTATATATTATGAGACCTTCATCAAGCTCGGCTTCAACAAATCAGACCTGTCGTCGACTCCTCATTCATTATTCGGCTTCAACACAAATCCAGAGTACCCATTAGGGAAAATCATACTACCCGTTCGAGCAGGCTCCCAAACAGTGGATGCAGAATTCTTAGTCGTCAAGCTCCTTTCGCTGTATAATCTCATCATGGGGCGAACTTGGTTGCACACTATTCGGGCCGTGCCAAACACCTATCATCAGCTGTTATGCTTCTCGACCGAACACGGCATTGAGCAAATCCATGGTTCCCGATAATCCACACAAGCATGTGATCTCCTTTTTGAAATGCCGAATCGAAACAGCCTCGCCGATGCCAGACGGCTCTCTAGCGAAAAGCCACGGAAGCCCTAGGCGATACCAACAGCAGCTTGCCAAGTCGTATAATCAACGCGTTCAGCTGCGCCGCTACACACCGAGAGAGTTGATCCTGAAGGTACTTCCAGATGATAGGAGACCGGTTGATAGAAAATTAGGTCCTAACTGAAACGGCCATTATTAGATAGACTCCATATTGGCTCAGATGTATGTCAAGAAGGAGTGTGCCACGGCCTTGGAACCGGAAGCATTTACAAAGATTATCATTAAACCCGACTTGTCAGGAATGATCCTAGTTCTAAAAGATTCGCCATGTACACACACCGCCTTTGTAATGCAAGGATTCTTGTTGAAAAGTTGTAATCCCCCCAACTGCGAAATCTAGTTAAAAAATGCTCCGACGAAAAAGCCTCTGGATTCGGAGCGCCTTTCGTGGATATCACGACTGGCCAGAAAGCCTCTGGATACGGAGCCCCATTGGCACATGACGTCTTTGGGCCGAAAAAGCCTCCGGATTCGGAGCGCCCTTTGTGGATATCACGATTGGCCAAAAAGCCTCCGGATTCGGAGCCCCTTCTGTGCATGACGTCTTTGGGCCGAAAAAGCCTCCGGATTCGGAGCGCCCTTCGTGGATATCACGATTGGCCAAAAAGCCTCCAGATTCGAAGCACCCTTCGTGAATATCACGATTGGCCAGAAAGCCTCCGGATTCGGAACCCCATTGGCGCATGACGTCTTTGGGCCAAAAAAACCTCCAGATTCAGAGCCCCATCGGCGCTTGACGTCTTTGGGCTGAAAAAGCCTCCGGATTCGGAGCGCCCTTCGTGGATATCACGATTGGCCAAAAAGCCTCCGGATTCGGAGCCCACTAGGCGCATGATGTCTTTCGGCCTAAAAAGCCTCCGGATTTGGAGCGCCCTTCGTGGATATCACTATTAGCCAGAAAGCCTCCGGATTCGGAGCCCCATCGGCACATGACGTCTTTGGGCCAAAAAAGCTTCCGGATTCGGAGCGCCCTTCGTGGATATCACGATTGGCCAGAGCCTTCGGATTCGGAGCGCCCTTCGTGGATATCACGATTGGCCAGAAAGCCTCCTGATTCGAAGCCCCATCGGCACATAACATCTTTGGGCCGAAAAAGCCTCCAAATTCGGAGCCCCATCGGCGCATGACGTCTTTGGGCCAAAAAAGCCTTTGACTTCGGAGTTCCTTTTGTGGATATCATGATTGGCCAAAAAGCCTCCAGATTCGGAGCCCCCTCGGGGCATGACGTCTTTGGGCCGAAAAAGGCTCCGGACTCGAAGCGCCCTTCGTGGATATCATGATTGGCCAAAAAGACTCTGAATTTGAAGCCCTCTCGGCTCATGATGTCTTTGGGCTGAAAAAGCCTCTGGATTCGGAGCACCCTTCGTGGATGTCATAATTGGCCAAAAAGCCTCCGAATTTGAAGCCCCCTCGGCGGATGGTGTCTTTATGCCGAGAAAGCCTCCAGATTCGATGCCCCCTTCGTGGATATCACGATTGGCCAAAAAGCCTCCGAATTCGGAGCCCCCTCAGCGCATGACGTCTTTGGGCCGAAAAAGCCTCCGGATTCGGAGTGCCCTTCGTGAATATCACGATTGGCCAGAAAGCCTCTAGATTCGGAGCGCCCTTCGTGGATATCACCACTGGCCAGAATGCCTCCGGATTCGGAGCTCCATCGGCGCATGACGTCTTTGGGCCAAAAACTCCTCCGGATTCGAAGCGCCCTTCATGGTTATCATGATTGGCTAAAAAGCGTCCGAATTCGGAGCCCCCTCGGCGCATGATGTCTTTGGGCTGAAAAAGCCTCCAGATTCGGAGCCCCGTCGGCGTATGACGTCTTTGGGCCGAAAAAGCCTCTGAATTCAGGGCGCCCTTCATGGATATCACAATTTCCCAGACTCTGGATTCGGAGCCCCATTGACACATGAAGCCCCCAAATTCGGCTGACCAAATAGCGCCCCCGAGCAACGCTCAAGGGCCGAATAATATTCTGAATTTGGAGTGCCCTCCAGAATGAAAAAACATTTACATATCAAAGCATGGATGTGTAAGTTGAGTCGGCACAACCATATGAAGAAAACAAAACGTGCCAACATTCGAAACAAGATTAAGCATATAAAAATTCAGAATGAGATATAAACTTTTAAAATAAGACATTTTATTCGATTAAACAGTAATTACAAAGACCCAATCCACCTTCAAGCATTACAATATCTATTTTCATATGGCGTCGCCTTCGTTCCCACCCTTCTCAACTTCGAAGGCGAAAAAGGGGAAGTGGTCGCGTCGGTACTGTGGCGGCGCCAAATCAACGGCCGCTGCTTGGAGAGCATCTGCAGCTTGAAATACTTTGATCTGATCGCGCTTGAATCCACCATGTTCACATCGGCGAGACAATCACCCTCAAGGCGGAGAGCTTTGACACCATAGACAACGTCAAGGCCAAGATCCAGGACAAGAAAGGAATTCCCCACGAAGACAGTAAAACTCAACGGTCGGGGTGATCTACTTCGACGACTTGGAGGCTGACGTTTTTCCCATTCTTTGAACGCCCTACCTCTTGCACGGGTGGGTTCTCTGCTGCAATTCATTGCAGTATCAAGCTCAGCCAAAATTTGAGCTTCTCCTCTGCTGTTGAAGAAAACTCCATTTGAAATTCACACTTATCTAACCCCACACAACAAAATTGTTTTAAATCAAGTTTGAACACATTAAGTGAAGTGACTGGCACGAAAAGTCCGAGGCGGTTTATTTCTAGTCCTTGCAGTGACCCCGAGGTGATTTCATTAACACAGAACTCCAAAAGACGGACGCCGATCGATATTGGCTACAACCACTCCATGTACTAATTTTTTGCTTTCTTGAGTTAAAATGGCCTAATTATATAAATGACAATTATAGATGGGCAGACAGTCTCTGGATTCGGACCCCTTGGTGCATGACACCTTTAGGCCGATTAAGCCTCCGAATTCGGAGCCTCATCGGCTCATTCACCGTGCGTGAAACGTATGCCAAATATATATTTAATGAAGAATGCTCGTGATAAGCCGGCATATAACCGTTCGGAATTAAATGCCCAGTTCACTTGGGCCGGTCAATGTTTATACAATGAAACACAGGCAAACACGTGTGAGCCAAATGCAAATTACAATGAAACTTTTAAAATAGGATGTTTTATTCAATTAGGTAATAATTACATAATTACATAATATTTTTATACAGTGTCGCCCTCATCCTCACTCTTCTCAACTTCAAAAGCGAAAAATAGAAAATCGTCACGTTGGCTGGGTGGCAACACCAAATCAATGCCCTACGCTCGGAGAGCTTTTGCGGCCTGAGATGCCTTCATCCAACCGTGCTTAAAGCCACGATTTTCACATCAGTAAACTTCTTTGGTGAGTTTCTCTTTGGTCTTCTAAATTCCGACCAGTCGGCTGTCATGGAAGCCTTTTTCATAGGCTGCGGCTCTCGCAGTCTCAATTGCGAACATGCTAGCCGTATTACGATCGGTGATCGCATCACTAATCAGCCAGAGTAACCCTCTCTTCGACAACCAGGTTGGGGTGGCTGGTCGATTGGGGCCTGGGAAACTTGACTTTCCTTAGCTCACACTCGGCCACCTCGGCGCGAGCTTCTAACTTCCAAATGCGTTCATCTCTCCGTTCTATGTCGTGGTGAGCGCCGCGGAGACGCATGCTGATCTCCTACGCCATGTATAGTCCCCTCACCGCCCCATGAACGCCTTCACAAAACACTTCGAAGTCTGGCCGACCTACCATCGACTACTAAACTTCGGGTGGAAAAATCTGTCAAGCAAACTCGACTGCCACATTTGGATCTCGAATGATGGAATCCGCCTTTGTCATTGGTCTATTACCCACGAAGACCACGAAACTCAATGGGCGAGGAGTCGGGTCGGATTACCTTCCAAGACGGGTTTGAGGAGACTCACGCTGTGGCTGTTTGTCCCTATTGGGTGACCTACTTCGGTAACGAGGAGATTTGTATCTCTCTCGATCCCTCAAAATCCTACTGCCCGTGCATGAAGGTTTACCGCTTCGACTCATGGAACCTCCTATCTTAAGTAGCGTCTTCGTTTCACCTCTACTGTTGAAGAAAAGCTTATCTAACATTTGCACTTGTTTCATCTTCCTCAAAGAGCTGGACTGAGTTGCTGATAGAGCACATAAATAGGACCCTCATTCACGAAGTACACTCCCATTTATTCCCTACGACGGCAGCACCTCTGAGGCAATCTCATTAATATTGAAGTGTCAACAGCCCGGCACCGACTGAGTCATATGCCCCAGTCACTCCATCAACCACTGTTATTCAGCGTTCTACGTTCATGAACCAACTGGGGCAAAGGCAGATTCATTAATCTAGATGGCTTGAGTACCCCAGCCGGCTTGAGTGCCCCAACCATTCCATAAATCGATTCTTCAGTACAAGATTCATACATAACGTGTTATTCAGCGTTCCACATTCATGAACCATCTGGGGCAAGGGCAGATTCATTAATATAGACGGCTTGAGCACCCCAACTAGCTTGAGTGCCCCAGCCGTTCCACGAATCAATTTATCGGAACAGTAGTCATGAAGATAATTTTAAATCAGATCCATAATTTTAATCGACTGATAAGTTTGCCGTCTCACGTAAGCTTGATATTTTGTTCTAACTGCTGATTCTCCTAACTATATACTCATACAGCTAACAATACGAGAAATAATTCGAGAGCGTCTAAAATTTTCATTCATAAATTGGGCGCTAGCAGCGGACATTTTGCATATGAAAATCCAAAAACGATGAAAGTCAACTAACAAAAAACATACATTGAACTTAAGTAAAGCCTAACAAAACTAGAATGTCACCCAAATCAAGTGTCAGGATCATACTCAAGCAGCTCAACGTCCACTTGCTCATATGGAATTGGCATGGCCAATGTAACTCCAGTGGCAGCAAGGGCTTTGAGCCAGCCGTGTCTGAATCCTCGGTTCTCAGATTTGGGGACTTCTTCCATGTAGTCATTAAAGGTGGCACTCTTCCTAGCCTCGAACGCCGCGGAAGCCTTAGAGTCAGCTTTTTCCTCGGCCTACTTCAACTCTTCAAACTCGGCCTCCAGCTTCGCAAGCGCCTCCCTAGCTAACTTAAACGATTCCTCCCTCGCGTTTGCCCTCTCCTCGACGTCAAATCTGAGTTGATCAGCAGTCCTGGCCCTTTCCTTCTCGGCCTCAGTCCACACACTTTCCATTGCGGCTCTCATTGCCTCAAAACTCCGCCCTACTCCTTTGACCATCGACTTCCTATTACAAGCGGCCAATCCTTTCAACGGCTTCATGCTGACGACAGCCTAATTCGGCGATCCTTCCAACTGTCTGCAAAACAAAGGGTCGTCATTCCAGAATATCGAATGCAAACCGAACCGACAAAGGAGTTAAGTCACATACCAGAAGGGCCGACTAAGCAGCTAACGCTACCGTTACCAAGTCCGGCTCGGCACGAAAGGTCGCCTTGTCAGCAGGCAAGAAGACCCAAGCAGCTAAACTCTCTACCACAGTCGGATCTTTCAAAGCCGACGCTTCAGAGGAGATCGGCATGTTCTTTATCTTTGGCTCAATAATGAAAGGAAAAACCGTAGCCGACTCCTCCAAGCATGGCCGTTTATCAATGGGTCCCTCTTTAGAGCTGTCCTCGCCTCAGCCGCTATCTTCCTCAAATCGGCCGCCTTCTGTAATTGGGCCCTCGACAACCTTCTCCGTCTCAGCTACAACAACGTGAGCCGTTTCTTCTACAACAGTGGATTGAACAGATGTAGTCAGAACAAGTTCGGAACGAATGGCCTCGGCCTTTTGTCGAGCGGCCATGCGTTCGGCATTTCTTTTCCACACCATCTGCGTCAGGTTTTCCCCAGCCATATCCTCAGAGTATTCGTCGGGAAGGTCTTCCAAGTTTGTAAAAATATCTTCGAAGGCGTCCCATCGGCCTGATGTAGATGAAGGATTAGGAGAATTCAATCCGGCTTCCACAAAGGCCAAATTAATAGCTTCATCAACTTTCGCGGCCAACCGGTCAGGGACCTCGGCGATCGGTTTGGCCACTTGTTCTTCCACGTGTTCAGAATCAGATGATTCCAAACCAATCTGCCTCAAGTTTTTGAAGCTGGGGAAGATGAGGGCTGTAAGATGACTATCGCGCGATCGGAATGTTGTCCGCCACCAAGAACGTTGTGTAGGTCGGCTCATACCCTAGTAGTGGGTGGGCCGCCCTCCCTTGTTTTTGAAGGTTTGGACGGCCGACAAACTATAGTGCGGTTCTAATTTCTACGAGCACAATGTCATCGTGTGAGGCCAACACTCTCTTCAAATCACTGCCTGCATAAATAGAACGATTAGATAAATATAGTGCCGAATAAATATATATGGAAATCTTAGAAACATAATCCAATCGGCCACCTGGTTCGCCTTTTTTCCTCGGGACCGGGTCTAGGCGATCTTCACCTTTGCCAAACTCCCAATTGCCACGGACAACGACCATCACATCATCGACACGCTTGCCAGAACTGGCGAGCATAGTCACTAAGTGATGATCAGTATCCTTGACCCTAAGAAAGTAGCACCCTAGCCGGCCAGTAGATTTGGCTAGGACGTAATAGTGCTGAATGGCAGGAATACCTAGATTGATCCTAAGACGACGATTTAGTTCTACGATCCCCATTATGATGCGAAAGAAGTTCACGTTGGGTTGGGAAGGGATTAGACCCTAGTATCTAAGAACGGCCCTCAAAAGTGGGTGAAGAGGAAAGCGGACCCTGCCCTCAGCAATTGATAGGAAAGGAAAGACGATTGTGCTTCCTTCGCATATCGCCAGCGGTTCCGCCAAAAGTAACGATTGACGCCGCTGTGATGGCGATATGACGTCGAAAGCCAGAGATTCGATCCGCCGAAAGGAGCGCTTTCAGATGGTTTGCCATTTTCTTTTGGCCAAATCCAAGGATTACAGAAAGTTAAAAGCAAATAAGGAAGCGGGATCAAAAATAAAGGAGGAGAAGACTTACAGGAGACGAAGGGAGAAGCGAGAAACGACTTGTAGAAGCCACGAAGAGACGGAGTTGTACTAGAAGGCGAGCAAGATATCTCTTAAATGTTTAGGACATACACTTAAAGAGACAATTTCAAATCATATTAAATGGAAGCAGTGCACGAAAGGGCAGGAAGGCGTTACAATGACTAAGAAGCAGGTACGCGTTTTGACACACATTAGGAAGAGGGTTAACCGCCGAATTTTAGACTTCCTATGCTAGAGGCCAAACACGCCGACTAACTGATGCTAGTAGGATGTTTGGGGGGGCAATTATGGGAGCCGAATTTCATTAGGACCATAGAGGATGAGCGTGTCCGGTCCGAAACGTAACCCCTGCTTGGCACATAACCTAATCAATCAAAGAGCCGAATAAAAGAACCAGAACCCCCAGCCAGTAGAATAGAGGCCGAGTAGAGACACACATAATGGAACAAGGATGGGGCCAGCCTGAAGGCCCAGAAAGAATACTATAAATACGGGATCGCCCATCAGAGGAAGGTATCTGAGAATTATTGTGCTTAACTTAGAATACATGTAATCTTGAGTGTTGAGACTGACTTGTCCGTCGGAGTGCTAATTCCGGCACCCCCGACTGGAGTGTTTGTTCCTTTTCAGGTGACTATCAGCGGATCACAAGCATCCCCCAGGATCCGAAGAGTATTTCCAAACCACATCCCCACAATACACAAAGCGAACGTGTGATAGATACACAATATGAACAAAGTGTGACAGATATACTAAGTGAAGAGAGTGTGATAGATACACAAAGCAAACTTGTGATACATACACAATATGAGCAAAGTGTGATAGAGACACTAAGTAAAGAGAGTGTGATAGATACACAAAGCGAACATGTGATAGATACACAAAGTGAGCAAAGTGTGATGGATACACTAAGTGAGCATGTGTGATAGATACACAAAGCGAACGTGTGATAGATACACAATATGAACAAAGTGTGAGAGATACACTAAGCGAAGAGAGTGTGATAGATACACAAAGCGAACGTGTGATAGATACACAAAGTGAGCAAAGTGTGATGGATACACTATGTGAGCATGTGTGATAGATACGCAATATGAACAAAGTGTCATAGATACACTAAGTGAAGAGAGTGTGATAGATACACAAAGCGAACATGTGATAGATACACAATAAGGGCAAAGTGTGATAGATACACTAAGTGAGCATGTGTGATAGATACACAAAGCGAACGTGTGATAAATACACAATATGAACAAAGTGTGATAGATACACTAAGTGAAGAGAGTGTGATAGATACACAAAGAGAATGTGTGATAGATACACAATATGAGCAAAGTGTGATAGATACACTAAGTGAACGTGTGATAGATATACAATAAGAGAAAAGTGTGATAGATACACTAAGTGAGCATGTGTGATAGATACACAAAACGAACGTGTGATAGATACAAAATATGAACAAAGTGGTATAGATACACTAAGCGAAAAGAGTGTGACAGATACACAAAGTGAATGTGTGATAGATACACTATATGGGCAAACTATGATAGATACACTAAGTGAAGAGAGTGTGATAGATACACAAAGTGAACGTCTGATAGATACACAAAGTGAGCAAAGTGTGATGGATACACTATGTGACCATGTGTGATAGATACACAAAGCGAATGTGAGATAGATACACTAAGTGAAGACAGTGTGACAGAAACACAAAGCAAACGTGTGATGGAAACACAAAGCGAACGTCTGATAGATACACAAAGTGAACAAAGTGTGATGGATACACTAAGTGAGCATGTGTGATAGATACATAAAGCGAACGTGTCGTAGATACAAAATATGAACAAAGTGTGATAGATACACGAAGTAAAGAGAGCGTGATAGATACACAAAGCGAACGTGTGATAGATACACAATAAGAGCAAAGTGTGATAGATACACTAAGTGAGCATGTGTGATAGATACACAAAGCAAATGTGTGATAGATACACAATATGAGCAAAGTGTGATAGATACACTAAGTGAACGTGTGATAGATACACAATAAGAGCAAAGTGTGATAGATACACTAAGTGAGCATGTGTGATAGATACACAAAGCGAACGTGTGATGGATACCCAATATGAACAAACTGTGATAGATACACTAAGTGAAAAGAGTGTGATAGATACACAAAGCGAACGTGTGATAGATACACAATATGAACAAAGTGTGATAGATGCACTAAGTGAAGAGAGTGTGATAAATACACAAAGCAAACGTGTGATAAATACACAATATGAGCAAAGTGCGATAGATACACTAAGGGAACGGGTAATAGATACACAATAAGAGCAAAGTGTGATAGATACACTAAGTAAGCATGTGTGATAGGTACACAAAGTGAATGTGTGATAGATACACAATGTGAACAAAGTGTGATAGATACAATAAGTGAAGAGAGTGTGATAGATACACAAAGCTAACGTGTGATAGACACACAATATGAGCAAAGTGTGATAGACACACTAAGTGAAGAGAGTGTGATAGATATGCAAAGCGAACGTGCGATAGATACACAAAGTGAGCAAAGTGTGATGGATACACTAAGTGAGCATGTGTGATAGATACACAAAGCGAACATGTGATAGATACACAATATGAACGAAGTGTGATAGATACACTAAGGGAAGAGAGTGTGATAGATACACAAAGCGAACGTGTGATAGATAGACAAAGTGAGCAAAGTGTGATGGATACACTAAGTGAGCATGTGTGATAGATACACAAAGCGAACGTGTGATAGATACACAATATGAACAAAGTGTGATAGATACACTAAGTGAAGAGAGTGTGATAGATACACAAAGCGAACGTATGATAGATACACAACAAGAGCAAAGTGTGATAGGTACACTAAGTGAACAATTTTAAATGCAACTTCTTTGAATGAACTGTACATACAATATCGCCTGATTGCCCCAGCCTCAAATGAACCGTACATACAATATCGTGCCTGCATAAGAAAGAAACTCAACAGGTACAATATAGTAGAAACACATGTTCAACGATACATCAAGATACAATTCCGATACGAGATAAACATGGGCATATACAATGCAAGTGGTGCATAGCAATGCAAGTGAAAAGTGCGTAGCAATGCAAATGAAAAGGGTGCATAACAATGCAACGAAAAGTGCATAGCATTGTAAGTGAAAAATGCATAGCACTGCAAGTGAAAAGTGTGCATAACAATGCAACGCGGCATACACATTCCGTGCACAACAACAATGCATTTTCAATGCAACATCAATAGCATGTTTGAAGTAAAATGCCGAATAAGGAAACAAACGCCTTAACCAGACCAATTCAAACACAACCTCTGATTTACCTCTTGAAGGGGTCACAACATATTTAAAAAGGATATACCTTGCTCTTGATGAGTGACGATGAGTCGTGCATCGAATACGTGAGTCGAAGTTCACGTAGGGACATTTTGCGTTGAAAATAGTGAACTTTTCTTGCACTTTTTCGAGAGCCAAGGACTCCAATTAGCATGAAAACACACATGGAGGACAATGGGAACCTGAAGACCAACCAGGAGGGCTGTCGACCACCTAGACCAGCTACAGACCAGTTGTAGACCACCTAAGTGGTCGGTTGACCAAAAACCCGTGGTCACCCGGTTTAGCAAAATTGGGGCAGTTTGGTCTTTTGAGGTTCGGCCCTTTAAGTACACAACTCCAAATCACTTTTGGTCACACACCCATTGCCGAAAAACACTTCTTTTTGCTCCTAGGTACTTTTCCCTCTCAGATCCACACTCTATACGCGTATTCTAACACCCCCGCGAAGTTGATTCGCGAAAAACTTTCGATTCTCTTCGTTTTGAACCGATCAGAATTTGTTTTCGGAGCTTCTTTCTTCATTTTCACCGCTTGAGGTATGTTTCTCTCGAAGTTTACCATCTTTTCCTGGGCTTTAACTTTATTTGACTTTTTCTCTTCCCAATAGTTGACTTTTGTTGACTTTTTGCAATTTTGGCTCATTTCGCTCATTTTTGTTCATTTTCCACCTTCTTTTTAGATGGCTGACCACATTCCACACGATGGGGGTTCTCCGCGAGTAGAGGACGAGCCTGACATCATGTCATTACCGCCTAGGATTCGGCCTTTCGACCCAGAGAGGTAGCACCCTCAGGAGCACGTACTACCATTGAGTACCTTTCATCATTTCACGGATTTTGCGCGACGAGCACCCACAGACTTGCTACTACGGGAGCCGGAGTCTCACTTGTCTCATCACGCGTGTGAGGTGCATACTTCACTTTTACATTTTCTGCGATGTATTTTGCATTTCTTGCACATTTCATGCTTTTGCTATGTATTATATCTGCTCGTTCTGAACACATTTACATACACCATGCTTGTGTTCGTTCTAAACATAACTCACGACACATCATCCTATTCATTTGGCACACAGCTCATACATAGCATTCTGTTCATTTGGCACACAGCTTACAACACAATACTCTGTTCATTTGGCACACAGCTCACAACACAATACTCTGTTCATTTGGCACACAGCTCACAACACAGTATTCTATTCATTTGGCACGCAGCTCATCACACAGTATTCTGTTCATTTGGCACTCAGCTCACAACACAATATTCTGTTCATTTGGCACACAACTCACAACACAACACTCTGTTCATTTGGTACACAGCTCACAAGACAGTATATTGTTCATTCTGAAACTGAATACATCTGTTCATTTTGAACACAGTTATCTTCCCGTTTCACCTGGGATATGGGTCGATCATCGCGAGGGAGTGGTACATGGAGCTCCTAGATGCTGTCCGATAGATTGTAAATGAGGCAGGGTTCGGCCCATTTTGTGTGGGGTCATCGCGTCTTCAGGCGAGCAGGACCCTCATGGGTGCACTCGTAGAGAGATGGTGGGACACCACAAACTCCTTCCATTTCTCAGCTACTAGGGACATGACGATGACCTCGTACGACTTTTCAATGCTGACGGGCCTCGACGTGGGAGGCTGGCCGATCCCATACGATTTTGATATGGGTGAGTGGGAGGCAGCTTGGACTTATCTACTCGGAGCAGTAGACCCGCCCTTAGGCTTCATGCTACAGTTTAGACTCAATGTCACGGTTCTTAATCTGATCTCGCAAAGTGTAATGCAAGACTAATGAATCACCAAAGAGTCCAAATACGGAAAATCGTTTTGGAAAACTGATTTTTAAGAAAGAAGTGTCAAACATGGACTGTTTTACCAGATACAGAGTCGCCACCAAAATGTTTATTTTTGGGGGAATTTAGGAAACCCTGACTCGTCGCCTAAGGCCACGTGTCCGTTATCACCAAAGTTGCCTCGGCTCGGGAACTTGGGTACGATTGGGGAAGGTCATCTATGAGCACCCCCGCTCGCCCGATCAAAGATCGGCCTGTACTAAGCATGGTATTTTGTTTTTGAAAACACATGTGTTCTTATTCCGGTTATTAGCTAGAATTTACTATGTGATGCGCACAACACACAAGTATAGACTAGATCGCCTAATTTGGAACAAACCATCACATATCCGTTTGTTTGGGAATGGTTTGAAGTTTGCTACTCGCGAGTAGGCTAAAATGCGGATTTCAATGAATTGTCCCAATTCAAGTAATCCAACCTTCACCCACAGGCATTCAGGCAGTTATTTCATGTAAGCGATTAGCCTCATGGCAAGCATGCTGTCATGGCAAAACTCACACTCATGCAAGATGCTAAAGCGTAAACACTCACAGTGTACTCCGAGCCAAAACAAAGAACCAGTTAGTAATCAATATATGAACCTAGCTCATGTTAAGATGGCTAATGCAACACCTGCAAAATGCGACTAGAAATAGGCTTGGTTATTCTAAAATGGCATGTGAGATGCAATACTTGATAATCATGTATTCAAGTAGGGATTGAAATACAATGCAGTTAGTATGATGCGCCGAGCCCGGTGCATGCAATACAGATGAATGGTGCAAACATGCATAGCATAAGGATGCTAGTTGAAATATGCCCTAGAACTACCCACTAAAAGCAGGTAAGTAAAAGGGAGAAAGAAGTAGAGGTTAGAAGACATGCATCACACACACGCACGCTTATTACATAATTGCGCCCTTTCAACGGAGGGACCAAAAGAATAATACAAATCATCTAATTCACTAACTAACAAGCTAATTAATTAATTACACAACCAAATCAAAATAAATAACTATTCTAAGTTATTAAAACATTGAAATGGCCTCGAGACGAGGGCTGAATGCATGCTCGAACGGCTTCGCTCAGAAATCCATCACCATGCTTCATGTTGCCTCTGTTTGCACTACTCTGTACCTTTGAAAATTGTGGCAACTTCTATGACACTTCCGAACCACCTCATGTACACTGTGGGAGGCCATCGACCAAGAGATGATGCCATCGACCAAGATAGGAAGGTCATCGACCAAATATAAGGCTCTCGGCCAAGAATAGTTAGCCAATTGGCACTAAATATGGTCGGTCAACCATTTCTTCCTACAGACTGCTCCTGTTGCTGCAATAGAGGACAAACAGAGCATTGTAATACATTTACAAGACAATGTCTGCACAACTACACCCCTTATCATGTTTAAGACTCAAAGGTGTGTAGTTCTCGACCTTCGGGCCACCAATCACGCATTTCAATGCATGATGGCCAAAGGAGCCAAGTGTGTAATTTAATATCAAATGAAATGCACAAAACACATAAGGGGCCCCAACCTCTATCATACTTGATCAAGAGGCAAGGAATGCACACATAATGCAATGCAAACATGCAAGCATGATGCAAACAACTCAAGCATGCAATAACATGTAATCTAACAAGTATGCAAAATGGATGAGCACGTAACAACATGTCCATTAGCAAGCATGAAACAAGCATGTAAGCATAATATAATAGGACTAGCATGCCACAACATGCAAGGGAACTAATATGCAACAACATATAATGTACAAGTATGCAACAAGCATATAAGCATGATGTAAAGTGACAACTTTGAACAACATGGTAGGATGCAACATGAACATGCAAACATGCAAGGCACGTAAAGGTGGACAAGCATGCGACAACATGGTAAAATGAGACAAGCATGCGACAACATGGTAAAATGGACTTAAACTAAAGTTGATAGACCTCAGCCATGCCCAAAATTAGTAGCCAAAATGCTATGGAAATGAAGACAAAGGTACATACAAACATGCATGCCAATTGCCTATCACCTCAGCATAGGAGAGCAACTTTCAAGACCACTTAAAAGGGGATAAAGCATGCAAGTATGACAATACTACAAGCTTTGAAATGATGCTAGGCATGATGCCAAGTCACACAAACAAGCCAAGCAAGGCATACAAGGAAGTCTAAAACTTAAGGCTAGCCAAGGAGCTCAAACCATGGCTATGCAATACATGAAGCAAATGGCAGGTATAATCCAAAGCAGTCCTACATCATGTCAAAAATGAGCCTAAAACATGCAAGGACCAAAGCCAAAATAAGCTAGAATAAAGGGCCAAAAGCAAGAGGCATGCAAGCCTATAAAAGGGGTGTTACACTACACCTATCAAAACCAAACATGGCATGACTTAAACCAATAAAATCAGAGTTATGGCATGTCAAAGTAAGCCCAAAAACCCACTTAGATGGCATCCCAAAGACCTAAACATGATGGCATACAAAATGACCCATTCATGAGGCATAAAATATCAACTCTTTAAAGCATTAAAGGAGTGATAAGTACAAGTATATGAGCATACTATACGGACCAAAATAACATAACAAGTGATGCCAAATCACTGAAATGGCCCAAGCAAAGCATGCTAGTGACTTGGACACTCAAAGCTAACAAGCTAGAATCCCTTATGGCTATACAAAGCATGGCATATATGACCAAAACAACACAAATCAGACCTTAAACATGGTAAAACATGAACAAAGTCTTCTTAGAGCTAAGCCAAAAGCATGCTAAAATGATATGTTAAAGCATGAGACACATTAGGCTATTTCATGGAAATGCACTACAAGTGCATGGAGCATGCAAGGAGCTATGAAACCAAACCCTAACAGAGGTATGATATGGTAAAACAAGCCCAAGAACATACTGAAATAGACACAACATAGGCTAGAATGACATGCTACTTCATGAAGCATAGAAAGCTAGTGTGTGTGATTTACACTACAAGTGTATAAACCATGTATGGAATGACCAAGACAAGCAAAAACAATGGTGAGCCTTAGCAAAATAGCCACAAATACATGCTAAAATATGGCCAACATGAACTTAACAAACATGCTCACACATGAGGCATATTAAGGCAAATATTGCAAACACAAGGAGAGGGGATGACCCTCTCCTTTTTGGGACCTTAAAACACCATCCCCGCCACTGAAATCCAGAGAGAAGGCCAAAACAAGGTGATCCCATGGCTTAAAAAGAAGGCACAAGAATAAGGCCTAAGAGGAGGTAAACAACCCCAAACCAAAAAGTGATCTTAAACAAAGATCTAAAGCATCAAAAATCAGAACTTATTGTAGTTTAGAGTCAAACTTAAAAAAATTGGAAAGAAGGGCTAAAAGCTTAAGCAAGGATGGGATATTAAAAGCAAGTTTGCTCACCCTTGTAGAACCTCTTCAAGAACAAAACTCTAGGAACTTTTCCAAGCCTAAACCAACCCAAGAACTCTGAAATCAACCTCAAGGGACCTCAACTCCAAGAGGATGGTGTTATAGTGTGTGTTTGTGTACAATAGTAAGACAATACTACACTTTTGAGTACAAAACAAGGCTAAACAAAGAAGAATAGATACAAAAGTATATCTATCCCTCAAGACTCAATTTTCTGAACCCTTGAGAAGGAAGGAGATGGTTCTCTCTTATAGAGAACCAAAAGTAAAGCTTCTTGAGGAAGCTAAACAAAGGGGCAAATCCCTTCATACACGTGTATGGAGGGTGTGAATTGTGCATGCCAGCTGTGATAGCTAGCATGAAATATCTGCATAAAGCAGATGAACAGGGTTCGGCCAGAAAACATGGCCGATCGACCAACAT
The DNA here is from genome assembly GCA_025200525.1 of Camellia lanceoleosa. Taxonomy (NCBI): domain Eukaryota; kingdom Viridiplantae; phylum Streptophyta; class Magnoliopsida; order Ericales; family Theaceae; genus Camellia; species Camellia lanceoleosa. Next base: position 88,572,829 of record CM045765.1, read on the forward strand.
AAGTGCTGGCCGACCAAATAATGTGCCGATCGGCCAACACTTTTGGCCGATGGAAATAAAACAAGGCCGATGGCTTCAAGCCTTGGCCGATGGGTTGAGGGGATGGCAAACAAGCCACCCTCTTTCCTCAAAATCAAAAACACAAGTGCTTGGTCCACAATTGAGCACAAAATAGACAAGTTGAGAGATCTTGAGGCAAGGCGCGCAACCGACGCCTCCGAGAATTCAAAACGAACACGAGCGTGGATGATCATCGAGTGTTCAAACGATGACGTCCAAGTCTTGAGGATGGTCAAAAATGGGGTGTCTACAGTTGCCCCTCTTTGACAGAACTTGAAAGTCATAACAATGATGGAAGTGAATGTCAAAGTGCAGAGACGACCCATTTTTGACGAGGCCGAAGACTTAGACATGCATACAAGATAACAAAGATATGTGCCCGAAGGCAGGGGCAAAATGCAAATGACATGCACGGTGCCGAACATAACTTATGATCATGCAAAGAAGGCTATAACGAAGCAAAACATGCAACATTTTTAAGCAGGCGAACACAAATCTTACTACATTACATGCAGAAAGGATGTAAAAGAATTATACAATTCTCGTTACGCCTCACGCGGAGAATATACAATTCAGTCTGGTTCGTCTGGTCTCGCCAGCTTCAAATGAACCGTACATATAATATCGCGCCTGCAAAAGAAAGAAACTTAACAGGTACAATATCGTTAGAAACATGCATAGCAATGCAAGTGAAAAGTGCATGACAACGCAAGTGAAGTGTGCATAACAATGCAACCTAAGGGTGCACATAACAATGTGGAAAGGGGTGCATGACAATGCAACCTAAGGGTGCGAGACAACGAGGGTGGAAGGGTGCAAGACAATGCAACCTATGGGTGACGCATAACAATCTGGCGAAAAAAAGCATAACAATGCAAGTGGAGTATACACAACAATGCAATGCACTAACAAGTGCAGGTAAGGTGCGTAAAATAGCACGAGCAATGCACTAACAGCCGCAGGTGAGGTGCGCAAAATAACACGAGGCGCAAAATAGCGCGAATGCAATGCAATGCAATGCAATGCACTAATAGGTGCAAATGATGTGCGCAAAATAGCGCGAATGCAATGCAATGCACTAACAGTTGCATATGATGTGCGCAAAATAGCGCGAATGAAATGCAATGCACTAACAGGTGCATATGATGTGCGCAAAATAGTACGAATGAAATGCAATACACTAATAGGTGCATATGATGTGCGCAAAATAGCGCGAATAAAATGCAATGCACTAACTGGTGCATATGATGTGCCCAAAATAGCGCGATGTGCAAAATAGCGCGAATGAAATGCAATGGACTAACCGGTGCGAATGATGTGCCCAAAATAGCGCGATGTGCAAAATAGCGCAAATGAAATGCAATGCACTAACAGGTGCATATGATGTGCTCAAAATAGCGCGATGCAATGATAGTATAGTAGATATGAAAATGGGGACGTACTCCAAACATGCCTGAATCATGAGAGGAGGAAAAACAAATAATCAGGTGCGTACACAACGCAACCTGAGGCAAATTCCAAACACGCTGAAATCGTGTGAGGAAGAGGGACACTCAAACCACGTTGAAATCAGGAGAGGAGGTCCAAAACAATTCCAAACACACTGAAATCGTGTAAGGAATGAACAACCCTAACCATGCTGAAATCGTGAGAAGAGGTCAACAATTCCAAACACACTGAAATCGTATGAGGAAGGAACAACTCTAACCACGCTGAATTCGTGAGAAGAGGTAAACAATTCCGAACACACTGCAATCGTGTGAGGAAGGAACAACTCTAACCACGCTGAATTCGTGAGAAGTGGTAAACAATTCCAAATACACTGAAATCGTGTGAGGAAGGGAACAAAAGGAGAAACATAGGGACATATCCCTGTGTTTTGAAAACAGGGGGAAACATAAGGACATATCCCCGTGTTCCCCGAAGGAAAGAGACACATAGGGACGTATCACCGTGTTCCCCGAAGGAAAGAGAAACATAGCGACATATCCCCGTGTTCCCCGAAGAAAGGATAATGCAAAACAATGCAATCAAGAGGAAAGGTACACCTCTCAGCGTATCACACGCCAGAGAGGAAAGGACTGTGCAAGAAATCCAAACGCGTGTCAAACGTGAGAGGAGAAGGGTAGGTCCAAACGCATGCCCAAATGCGAGAGGAGAAAGGCATCAGTTAAACTAAACCGGAACGTCTCTGAATGAACAGTACATACAATACTGTGCATAACTGAGGAAGAAACTCGAAAGGTAGAATGCAATACAATGCATGATGTTTAATGAAAGCAATAAACAAACAAAGCGCTGCTTTAGAAAACACCTCACAGGGTGCGTGGCGGTAAACCACTCTACTCCGATTGGGATCTCCCCTCGTGTGCCTCGAATACTTACCTTCAACTCACAGTACAAAGGTCCTGAAATGCTGACAAGGAGCAACGTTTGCTGAGGAAATCATAGATGTCGCTTTTCTTCCTAATCATAATCACAACTTTCCCTATTCTTCAACGGGGTGACAGACTAGGTTGGATCAGTATCCAGAATCGAGGCGCATACCAGCTACCTTAACCTATGGGGCTTCCATGCAGATTTCAAGCTGGGGATACACCCTTGGGTATTCAAACCAGAATTTACTCTCGAAAATTCCAAACCTTTGTGTTCCAAGCAACAACCATTTGAACTCTAGTTTTCACCATCACAATTGATCTCTAAGGAACTCATCGCAAACACAGCCAAGGTAACTCCAGCGGGGATTGGTACTCAAGGAGAGCACTTCTGATCGCCATTTTGGCATAGAAGTAGCTGACACAATATTCCATTCGTTTTCAACACACAGAGCCCTTACAGCACACAGCTCATTCTGAACACACAGCCCATAACACAGCACCCGGTTTATTTTATACACGACTCAAATGGGGTATTGCTCACTTCAAACACACAGCTCATAAAATAGTACTCAGTTTATTCTGCGCACAGCTTATTCAACGCACTGCCCACTCTGAACCCACGGCTCATAACACAATACTCGGTTTATTCTGCCCGTGGCGTATTCTGAACATACAAATCTACAAAGAACTCACTCTGAACCCACTCATAACACAAGGTTGCTCGGTTTATTCTCAAGACTACCATACTGAACATACGAGATGTACAGAAGTTGAAACATACTCAGATGCCTCGAATTTTCCCTCTTTTCTTTTGCTTCACAGTTCGGAACCCATATAGCTTCAAATAGGTCCTGGTTTTACTATTCTGACATGACCTGGGTTGAACCCTGCGGTTTTACAGAAGAACAAATCCTGTTTTGTACAAATGTGGAGAATGGCACAACATTCTAAGCACAAAACGATTTATTTTTGAAATTGAAATGAGAAAAGGGTTCTCAACCGGGTATTGAGCCTACAACTGACCACAGTCAACACGACTCAACAAAGAAAAACAACAGGTAAACAACCTAAACACATCGAGTAACACTCGAAACGATTCAAAACATGAATCGAGATGAACAACACAACAAACACGACACTCAAACGTATTACAAAGACGAGAGACCTCTCGGTTCACGAGAAGTGAGTTTCTTCGGATATTGGTTCCCACCCTTTCTCATTTGTGGTTTTCACATCACTTGACCCTCAGGCTCTATTTTTCTGAAAAAGCCCTTTTTCCTCACTTTTTCTCTCTACGTACATCTATCTATTCTTCAATCTCTCATTTTTTATCCCTCCCGTGGATGGTTGATGGATAAACAGAAAGTTGTGGGCTCTTGTCCCTAGAGGGATTGTTAGTAAAGTTCCGCTAGATTCTTTTTCTGCTCACAACAGTGAATTTTCTCACAGAGGGATTGCGCTACAATTGAGTGTGTAGCCAATCTATAGCTGACATCGGTTGATGATGCACTCCTGGGGAGTTTGGACGTGATCAGATGTGTCCAAACAAGGGAGTGGAGTATCTTGATCCAATCCAGTTCGTGCCTCGCACTTGGCTTGACACCTCACTACTTGGAGGATGAGAGAGCTTTCAGCCCTCTGTTAGCTTCCGTTGTGCCTTTTCTGGCAGATAGAATGCCCTTCTTGGCAAGTACGTTGACAATGGGGAAAAGACAAAACACCGGACTCGACAGTGCCCCTAGTTCATTATTTTGACCATTTTTTGTTTTGGCTTTCTACTAAAACAATTTTGACCAAGATCAGAATTAGATTAACATACTTGTTCAACTTTCTAATTTGAAATCACGCAAGTTAGTTTGTGAGCACTGAAAATTTTACTTTTTTTTTTGGTCCAAGAAATGGTCCAGTTTTGAAAAATGGAATAATTTTCAAGAAAATTAGTCAACCTCAGTAAAAATTCTCAAAATCTGTTTTTGCAAATGTCCACTACTCAACGAGTACAGAACCTACTCTTGAGATGCACAACCTCAGATTCATAACAATGGAAAACTGCCCCTTATCTGAAGGACACTGCATGGCAACGGAAAGTTGCCCCTTGTTTAAATAGCACCGCAGCACATTATAGTGCAATGGAGAGTCACCCCTTGTCTGAATAGCACCGCAGCGCATTGTAGTCAATCCTCAGAGTGACGAACACAACCAAACTCTCTTGGATATAGAGAAGGCAAAGATGATCAAAACCATTACATGGGCACAATCAATTTGGAAGTGTTTGTGGCTGGACTTCAGAATAAAGTTGCCTACGTATCCTAAACATGGGAATCAAGCCTTACGTAGTTCAAGTTAAGGTACACTCATGTATTAACCCTCACCTTTTGCGCACTAACTTTTGCCAAGGCCACCCTTCCGGGTTTTCAACCTTGCGAGCTATGTTTTTCTTCTTTTCAATTCTTTTCTTTTCTTCTTGCTTCTTTTTCTTGTTTTTCGAACTTTGCATTTTTTTCTTGTCTTTTCTCTTTTTTTTCTTGCTCTAACTTTTGCCCGGGTCGCCCTTCTGGGTTTTTAGCCTAGCAACCCTCTCAAGGGTAAAAGTGTAGCTTTGTCCATGTCAAATGGTTTTGAGATCCTGAAGTCATCTAAATCCAGGAGAATGACTGCTGTTTGCTGATGATGTAGGAGTCTATTCAATGGGCGATGAATTGTCCTCAATGTTGTGGATAGGAACTCAGTTGTCCTTCAACAATATTTTCTTCTTTCCTCCCTTCTGGGATTTGGCATTCCTGCCTACCTTCATTAGCTTTGAGAAATGTCCCGATTATTGATTGTTCGAACACATTGGACACCTTTGCCCCTAATTCGAGGGGTACTTCTGATCTAGCTTTGCAAACTTCTTTTGACAGCGTTTGATCTTCTTGATCTGACTTTATTGCCGCTAATTCAAGGGCTGCTTCAAATATGGCCACACAGGCCTCACATTGCGGTTGACTTTTGAACACTCTGAATCCAGGTTCAAGGTTTTGAAAACAAAAGGAGTCGAGTCTCAAGGCTGAGAGCGATCCTAAGCTGCACAATATCAAAAGCGATTCCATGCAGGTCTTCGCAGGACCGTGCAAAATATTTTTTGAAATCTTTTAAGAAAACGATAAATCGCTCGCGCTGAAGACAGTGTAGAACCAATCTAGATCAAACCAGGATCCTTCTCAGTACCCACATTAACAAACATGAATTCATTCATTAAGGGCTTAGCATGCCTCTCTTTCTCTCAATTTGATCAAATTTTGCAAATCCCGAGGAATTCCTTCCTCTTTGTTTTCACCGCAGTGTTCAAAAAGAGTTTTGAAAAACTTAGGTCGATGTAATGAATTCAAAGCACAGAAAAGACACAGTTTCTAGTCGTATACTACCATCTCATTCAGAACTTCTAACATAATTGGCACAAGCCGTATAAACACAAAGTGTGAAAATTATCGCTATTTCATTCAAATCTCCCGTGTAACCGGCTCCAATACGTAAACAGACTCAAAAGAAAGCGAAAAGACAAACGCGAAACAAAATAGTGACATCCGACGTAACACCCCTGGAATCACTCGACTTCTGTACAACAAGACTGACTTGATACAACAAGACATGCCCTTAATCAAAAAGACTGACTCAAAATAAAGAGACAAACTCAAAACAAAACCACAGAATTGACTCAACATCCAAGTCAGAAACTACAAAAACCAGCATTCGCAAACGCTCAAAACAATCCCTGCCACACGCCACATCTGAAGTAAACTGAGCACCGCCCGCAAGTGGTTCATTCCTTGATCACATACTTGTCTTATCCTCGAAGTTCATTGACCTAGTGACGATGGACTTTGCTGAGCTAGGTGGGACGATAACCTCGTTGTCAATCAAATCCTGTACTTCGTGGCGAAGACGGAACCAATTGTCAGTGGTATGATCGGTCTGTTGATGGTACGGACAGTACTGGGTAGCGTCATGGCTAGGTGGAAGACGACTAGGGAGAGGTCGAGGCTCGAGGGGTTTAAGATGCCCCTTTTCAGCAAGGATCTGAAGTGCCTTGGACAAAGGCATGTAGAAGGCATGGAAGACCCTACGACCTCGGGGTAGATACTTTGAGGTTTGTGGACTTTTGCTGGACGCACTAGCAAAGGGGTCGGCAGGTGCTGACTTGGTTTTCTGATCTTTTCTGGGTGCAGGATTAGATCCAACAGGATCGTTTCCAGTATGACGACCCTTCTCCCGATTCTCCCCTTGGCTTGAACTGCCCTCAGTCTAAGTGGGGAAAGTGTCATTCATAGTTTTTGCAACGACAGTGAGCACCTGCTGTTTGTTCAGTCCCGTGGCTTTCAAAGCCTCAACAGCCTGCAGAAGTTGTCCATAGGGATCAGTGTCTACCCCCACTTTATTCTTACCACTCACCTTAGCTCGGTCGAAGGTTTGGGTTGCTATATCAGTGCGAAGTCCTGTTGTTGTCGACATGTCATTGCCGAAACTTGGGATGGCTTCAGGTTGACTGAGTTCAATTATAATTCGTCCCAATAGCGGAGGCTCTTCCGGCATGAAATTCCCGGCATGTGACATGGTCGACGGTGGAGCTGGTATTCCGTAGGCTAGATCAGCAACAGATCTTTGAAGATCGCCGATCATTCCCATCAGCTCAAAAGTGGTAGGCTCACGGGTTTGAAATAATTGAGGTTCCTGTGATTGATGCGCGGCAGACTGGGCGGACGTTGCATCTCAACATCGGCCTCACCCTGTATGGTGATTCCTTGGCTTAGTGCCGCTACCATGACCACAATTTCTTCTGAATTCTGTGTCATCATGAGTCTACTAAACTGAACAGAGGTGATGTGACTGGTGGCTGACGGATATGATGAACTGGTGAGCGTTGACTAGCCCTTTTCTGCCTTGCCTCAAAAGGAGAACACCGTTGCTCAATTGAATCTCGAATCGAAAGAGAAAACAAAAGATCTCAAATTTCAATTCACCAGAACAAACATAAGCATAGTTGAATAACTGTATTCGACCACTGATCGCTGTTCCCCAAATTACTGCCCCAAAACTAAATCTGATACCCGCAGATATAACTGATTCTCAAAATACTGATGCCCGCAGGCCTGATACTCAGGCTTGCAAACTAATACGTGCATTCCCTGTAGAGACACACTCTAAAAGCACATAATCAAGCAAATAAGAGCCAAAACACCCCTATGTTGGGGTAGGGTTTCCCTGTCCTATTTTGTCAGGAGCTAGGGTTTCACCACGCACGCAGCGGCTTCAAACAACCTATAATCGGATAGCAACTTGTCCTAGCTTGGAATAGTCACTATGGATTTCGAATATGCACTAGGTCGAATGGTCAGAAAGGGTGCCCCGGTAAAATCGGGGTTTGTGTTCCCGTCGTGGCAAAGTCCGCAACCAGTTAGCCTTATGGCACGCTTCTCGAAGCGAGCCTCCAGCAAACTGTTCAGGAATAGCATACCGCAAACACGGTGTCCTAGGCGTACCAATGCAAATACAACGCAAAGAGACACATAAATGTAGTCAAAACAAGATATCATGAGTTCGAGTCAACTTCTCTAACTCCCCAGCAGAGTCGCCAGAAACTATAGACGCGCCCTTGGGCTTCATGCTACAGTTTGGACTCAATGTCACGGTTTTTAATCTGATCTCGTAAAGTGTAATGCAAGACTGATGAATCACCAAAGAGTCCAAATCCGGCAAATTGTTTTTGAAAACTAATTTTTAAGAAAGAAGTGCCAAACATGGACTGGTTTGCCAGATACTGAGTCACCACCTAAATATTTATTTTTGAGAGAATTTAGGAAACCCTGACTCGTTGCCTAAGGCCACGTACCTGTCATCACCAAAGTTGCCTCGGCTCGGGAACTTGGGTACGATTGGGGAAGGTCATCTATGAGCACCCCCGCTCACCCGATCAAAGATCGGCCTGTACTAAGCATGATATTTTGTTTTTGAAAACACATATGTTCTTATTCCGGTTATTAGCTAGAATTTATTATGTGATGTGCACAACACACAAGTATAGACTAGATCGCCTAATTTGGAACAAAGCATCGCATATCCGTTTGTTTGGGAATGGTTTGAAGTTTGCTACTCGCGAGTAGGCTAAAATGCGGATTTCAATGAATTGTCCCAATTCAAGTAATCCAACCTTCACCCACAGGCATTCAGGGAGTTATATCATATAAGTGATTAGCCTCATGGCAAGCATGCTATCATGGCAAAACTCATACTCATGCATGATGCTAAAGCATAAACACTCACAGTGTACTCCGAGCCAAAACAAAGAACCAGCTAGTAATCAATATATGATCCTAACTTATTTTAAGATGGCTAATGCAACACGTGCAAAATACGACTAGAAATAGGCTCGGCTATTCTAAAATGGCATGTGAGATGCAATACTTGATAATCATGTATTCAAGTAGGGATTGAAATACAATGCAGTTAGTATGATGTGCCAAGCCTGGTGCATGCAATACAGATGAATGGTGCAAACATGCATAGCATAAAGATGCTAATTGAAATATGCCCTAGAACTAACCACTGAAAGCAGGTAAGTAAAAGGGAGAAAGAAGTGGAGGTTAGAAGACATGCATCACACACACGCATGTTTATTACATAATTGCGCCCTCTCGACGGAGGGACCAAAAGAATAATACAAATCATCCAATTAACTAACTAACAAGCTAATTAGTTAATTACACAACCAATTCGAAATAAATAACTATTATAAGTTATTAAAACACTGAAATGGCCTCGAGACGAGGGATGAATGCATGCTCGGACGGCTTCGCTCAGAAATCCATCGCCATGCTTCATGTTGCCTCTGTTTGCACTACTCTGTACCTTTGAAAATTGTGCCAACTTCTGTGACACTTCTACACCACCTCATGTACACTGTGGGAGGCCATCGACCAAGATAGGAAGGTCATCAACCAAATATAAGGCTCTCGACCAGGAATAGTTAGCCGATCGGCACTAAATATGGTCAGTCAACCATTTCTTCCTACAAACTGCTCATGTAGCTGCAGCAGAGGACAAACAGAGCATGGCAATACATTTACAAGACAATGTCTGGACAACTACACCCCTTATTATGTTTAAGACTCAAAGGTGTGTAGTTCTCGACATTCGGACCACCAATCACACATTTCAATGCAGGATGGCCAAAGGGGCCAAGTGTGCAATTCAATATCAAATGAAACGCACAAACCACATAAGGGGCCCCAACCTCTATCATGCTTGATCAAGAGGCAAGGAATGCACACATAATGCAATGCAAACATGCAAGCATGATGCAAACAACTCAAGCATGCAACAGCATGTAATCTAACAAGTATGCAAGATGGATGAGCATGTAACAACATATCAATTATCAAGCATGCAACAAGCATGTAAGCATAATGTAATAGGACTAGCATGCCACAACATGCAAGGGAACTAATATTCAACAACATATAATGTACCAAGTATGCAACAAGCATATAAGCATGATGTAAAGTAACAACTTTGAACAACATGGTAGGATGCAACATGAACATGTAAACATGCAAGGCACGTAAAGGTGGACAAGTATGCAACAACATACAAAATGAGACAAGCATGTGACATCATGGTAAAATGGACTTAAACTAAAGTGGATACACCTCAACCATGCCCAAAATCAGTGGCCAAAATGCTATGGAAATGAAGACAAAGGTACATACAAACATGCATGCCAATTGCCTATCCCCTAAGCATAGGAGAGCAACTTTCAAGAACACTTAAAAGGGGATAAAGCATGCAAGTATGACAATACTACAAGCTTTGAAATGATGCTAGGCATGATGCCAAGTCACACAAACAAGCCAAGCAAGGCTTACAAGAAAGCCTAAAACTTAAGGCTAGCCAAAGAGCTCAAACCATGGCTGTGCAAAACATGAAGCAAATGGTAGGTATAATCTGAAGCAGTCCTATATCATGTAAAAAATGAGCCTAAAACATGCAAGGACCAAAGCTAAAATAAGCTAGAATAAAGGGCCAAAAGCATAAGGAATGCAAGGCTATAAAAGGGTTGTTACACTACACCTATCAAAACCAAATATGGCATGACTTAAACCAATAAAATCAGAGTTATGGCATGTCAAAGTAAGCCCAAAAACCCACTTAGATGGCATCCCAAAGACCTAAACATGATGGCATACAAAATGACCCATTCATGAGGCATAAAACATCAACTCTTTAAAGCATTAAAGGAGTGATGCCAAATCACTGAAATGGCCCAAGCAAAGCATGCTAGTGACTTGGACAGTCAAAGCTAACAAGCTAGAATGCCTTATGGCTATACAAAACATGGCATATATGACCAAAACAACACAAATCAGACCTTAAACATGGTAAAACATGAACAAAGTCTTCTCAGAGATAAGCCAAAAGCATGCTAAAATGATATGTTAAAGCATGAGACACATTAGGCTATTTCATGGAAATGCACTACAAGTGCATGGAGCATGCAAGGAGCTATTAAACCAAACCCTAACAGAGGTATGATATGGTAAAACAAGCCCAAGAACATGCTGAAATGGACACAACATAGGCTAGAATGACATGCTACTTCATGAAGCATAGAAAACTAGTGTGTGTGATGTACACTACAAGTGTATAAACCATGTATGGAATGACCAAGACAAGCAAAAACAATGGTGAGCCTTAGCAAAATAGCCACAAATACATGCTAAAATATGGCCAACATTAACTTAACAAACATGCTCACACATAAGGCATATTAAGGCGAATATTGAAAACACAGGGAGAGGGGATGACCCTCTCCTTTTTGGGACCTTAAAACACCATCCCCACCACTGAAATCTAGAGGGAAGGCCAAAACAAGGTGATCCCAAGGCTTAAAAAGAAGGCACAAGAATAAGGCCAAACAAGGCCTAAGAGGGTGTAAACAACCCCAAACCAGAAAGTGATCTTAAACAAAGATCTATATCATAAAAAATTAGAACTTATTGTAGTTTAGAGTTAAGCTTAAAAAAATAAGAAGAAGGGCTAAAAGCTTAAGCAAGGATGGGGTATTCAAAGCAAGTTTGCTCACCCTTGTAGAACCTCTTCAAGAACAAAGCTCCAACAACTTTTCCAAGCTTAAACCAACCCAAGAACTCTGAAATCAACCTCAAGGGACCTCAGCTCCAAGAGGATGGTGTTCTAGTGTGTGTTTGTGTACAATGGTAAGACAATACTACACTTTTGAGTACAAAACAAAGGTAAACAAAGAAGAATAGATACAAAAGTATATCTATCCCTCAATACTCAATTTTCTGAACCCTTGAGGAGGGAGGAGATGGTTCTCTCTTATAGAGAACCAAAAGTAAAGCTTCTTGAGAAAGCTAAACAAAGGGGCAAATCCCTCAACACACGTGTATGGAGGGTGTGAATTGTGCATGCCAGCTATGACAGCTGGCATAAAATATCTGCATAAAGAAGATGAACAGGGTTCGGCCAGAAAACATGGCCGATCGACCAACATAAGTGTCGGCCGACCAAATAATGTGCCGATCGGCCAACACTTTTGGCCGATGGAAATAAAACAAGGCTGATGGCTTCAAGCCTTGGCCGATGGGTTGACTGGATGGCAAACAAGCCACCCTCTTCCCTCAAAATCAAAAACCCAAGTGCTTGGTCCACAACCAAGCACAAAACAGACAAGTTGAGAGATCTTGAGGCAAGGCGCGCGACCGAGGCCTCCGAGAACTTAAAACGAATACGAGCGTGGATGATCATCGAGTGTTCAAACGATGACGTCCAGGTCTTGAGGACGGTCAAAAATGGGGTGTCTACAGGAGCCCATCCGCCGATCTACAGATCATCATGCATGGTCAGGTGCACCTGGTTTATAGAGCAGTATAGGGGGGACTGCGCCTGAGACTGTTGAGGCCATAGAGCAGTATGCCTGAGGATTTTTGATGTTCCTTCTCGGGACCACGCTGTTCTCCAACAGGGGAAACACGGTCGAGCTATATCTTCTCAGTGCTCTGATAGACCTATCACAAGTCCGGCACTTTGATTGGGTCGGCGCTGGCCTCGCTACCCTTTACTACTACATGAGCGCCACCTACCATGGGCGCGGGACCATAGTAGGTGGCTACTGGAGAGCCTGGGAGGTACCTTCTGCCCTTTTGATTTACATTTCTGCTTTTCAATATTGTATGCTGCACACTCCACACATTGCACACATTACGTTCTGTACTCTGCATTCCACACTCATCATTTTGCATTTTCTGTATTTTGTATTCCCATTGCCACTGTCCTGTCTTTCACAGCTGTGGGTTTGCGCTTACTTCCCGACGCTTGCCCCTAATCCGGAGGTGGAGGCACCACTCGATGTGCCATGCTCGTGCAGATTCGAGGGTCGGTGCCGGCCCAGGCCCCGGGAGACATTGCCATATCTTCAGCAGTATTTTGACACAGTGCGGGTGGCCGAGGTAATCCAGAACTCTCAGTTCTTGATGCTTTTAGCTTTGATTCATCTTGCATATTTATGACAACTAATTGATTTATGCACTTGGTATTCGCAACTCCCCTGGAAGCCTTGGACAACGATGCCAAGGTTTGCTCGGTTCTAGTTCTCTGGGGCATGGGGCGCCTCCCGGTACCGGATTTTGTTTGAGGGACGAGTTGGCAGACCCTGGTTTCTCGGGGAGCGCTTCATGCGCCAAACACAGGGCTATCCCACTCAGGAGATCCCCTCACTGCCTCCACAGGACATGCGATCCACAGAGAGTCTCATTCCCCAGGAGGTTAGCGATCTTATGCTGGGTGCTAACGCAGTCCTTTTCCATGAGGAGGAAGAGTATGCGACTTATCTTCGTACGTACCTGATGCCCCCACTGACAGGCGTTCACATCCCCGTGAGCAGAGCTACTGACATCCCTTCGTTGAGCTGTGCCCGAGCTGCAGACATTCCTTCAACTAGCAAGGCCAGCACATCGAGAGGTAGGAGTAGGGGGATGCCCTATGCTTAGCAGTGTGCTGGGTGGCCAGATCCTCCGATCGAGCTGACAGGCTGGCGGTATGGGACACCTTACCAGATTACACTAGAGGCTCCATTGCCGAATCATCGATATGTCAGTGCCCCTGACTCACCATCGGTATGCCTCACGGCTTTTATCTATCATTCAGATATTTAGACATTCATTCATTCACTGATGACTTGAACTTGCATTTGTAGCATCCCAGAGGATATGTTGAAGGGTTGCTCAAGGCGATGGCCTCGCTCGAGTTTATGGTTTTGAGGAGAGAGACGATGCTGCACGCCCACAGTATCCTGGTACTTTTCAATTTCCTTGCATTTATCATACTTCCGATGACATACCAAAACTGAACATTTCACTACACTGATTCACTGCCTGTGTAGAGCTCATCTGACACATCACATTCACATAATATATCTGCATGCACACACTCCAAGCACCATACTTGCATCTGCATCTGATATACATAGTCTGGCTGATGTATTGCCTTTTCAGGTCACACCCCTACAGCCCAGGCCACCCGGGTCTTCTCGAGTAGCAGGGAGAGGGATCTTGGCACGCAGTCGAGGGAGACGTAGAGCGCCTACCAGACATGACGATGAGTCTAGTGAGGAGGAAGAGTCAGCACATCCTTAGTTAGAGACATCTACAGGCAGAGGTGATGACACCGATTCTAGTTTTGAGGGCGGAGATGACACCTCGGAGGATTCCGAGGATGGCGGCTCTAGTTCAGATGAAGGTGCGGACAGTGGTGGTGTAGAGGCTGCTTAGCCAAAGAGGGCCTCTCGATCTTAAGATAGATAGCACCGACGCAGATGTGTTGCTTTGTTTTCTTTTTACTAGCAGTTGTAGCACACTGTACAGTGTTAGGCAGTTTTATTTTCTTTAAAACATGTACCCTGTTGTAAAAAGAAAGCATGATGGAATGAAAATAGCTTTTTGTTCAACAAGTGTTGTATTTGTATTTTAAACATCGCATCGCATCATTTTGCACAAAAATGAGATTGATGGAAATTGAACATCGTATATTGCCAAGTTAGGTAGTGATCCAACGTAACAAACTAAACAACTTAAAACAATTTGGCAAACGAATTAATAACTCTATAAACAATGAGCAACAACTCCATAAACAAAGAGCAACAACTCCATAAACAAAGAGCAACAACTCGATAAGCAAATGCATTTTAGACAAACAAAGCAACAGGACGCATCCAAATCAGAAGTAAACTCAGACCTTCAGCATTTTTGACACATAGGAAGGCTAGGAACTCTCTTCTGGAGACAAAAAAAGGCTGCAGATCACATTTTTGCTCACTACCCACCACTAATATAGCTTGCTGACCACCTTTATGGTCTACAGACCAGAAAATATGGCTGGTCGATAGGAAAAAGTGGTCGGCCGACCAGAAAAAGTGGTTGGCCAACCAGTTAGTCTGGGGACCTCCAGATTTTGCCCACCTGTCCTCTAAATAGTGCATTATCCTCCATAAAGGTTCCAGCTTCGTGGTTCCCTCATTCTAACTCTGTTTTGCACCAAATGGAGGCATTTCTTATCCAAAATCTCACAAATTGATTGCTAACTTAGATGGCTTGGAAAAGCTGAATTTTCAGGGCTTCGGAATAAATGCACTATTCATGCTGAGCCGCACCCTGCTGCATTTTCCGTTCCTTCATGCCATGGCAAGGTGTTGGAACCCGATTACGCACGTTTTTAGCTTTGGCGGACAAGAGATATGTCCTACTTTCGAAGACTTCCAAGCTTTAATTGAATCCGAGCGCGATGAAGAAATCTTGCCCCAATTCCACTTCGCCCACGTCCAAGCCTTAGGACGGATGTGTGGGCTCATTTTGCATGACGCTCGGTCATTGATTCGTGACGAGGAGTAAGACGTTCCGAGCTCCATTCATCGATTTTCTGGTATTGGTGACCGCGTCGATCATGACTGGTAGGGTTTTCGGGGACACGCCCTTTGCTTGTGCATGTTGTCTCATTTCTTGCTTGCCCCGGGCTCCAGAGGATCTAGCATCCGTTTGATTGAGGTTGCCCAAGGCTTAAAAGAGGGCAAGAACTGTATCGCCATGATGCTAGCTAAGACATTGATGGGTTTGGACGTTTTCCATCGTCGAGAGACGACTAGATTTGCGGGTAGTACACTACTGTTGCAGGTAATGTTTCCCACCCTATCTCACATATATTTCTCACATCACTCGATCCTTAGGCTCGATTTTTTTCTCTCAAAAACCTTTTCTCACTTTTCTCTCAACGTACACCTCTCTATTCTTTAATCTCTCATTTTTCATCGCTCCCCATATATGGTTGATGCATAAGTTGAAGGTTGTGGACTCATGCCCAGCATATTCAGCTCGCAGCTATTTCTTCTGGCGACGTCTGGTCGATACCCCTGATAAGGGATGGTGGTGCGAATGGTTGTGCATTGTTCACGCCAAGATTGGCGCGCCTTCGCTCAATTTATCGGCGATGAGCTATAGCATGACTCGCCAGCCTGGGATTCAGTTGATCGGCCCGATACACTGTGTCCTTTATTTTCCATTTCGATTCCGGCGCCAATTTTGACATGATCAGACTTGCTCGGAGAAGGGGATAGAGTACCTTGCTGTATTTCCAATCCGAGGTGCATAGCTAGCTTGGTATGCCACAGCATGGAGGATGAGAGAGCTTCTGGCCTCCGCTCCCACTTTCAGTTACAACCTCTCTAATGACTGCATAGCTTGGCTTGATGAAGAGGCACAAGTTGGGCCTTCTTTGGCATCAGAGGCTTCCACAAGCTATGGGAGGGGAGGCAGAAACACCTGACTATGCCCCGAGTTTATTTGCTTTAATCAGTACTTTCAAGTTTTCTTTATGAATGTAATAAAAAGTAACTTCAATTTGTATTCAAGAGTAGAAGAACTCTGTACTGAAATCAATGTAATTGAAGGTTGTGGATACTGAAAATTTTCCGTTTGGTCCAAAAATGGTCTAAGCCGTAAAAATATTAATTTGAGCAAAACCAACTTTTATTAAAACTTTTCAAAACCATTTTCGATATGGATCACAACTGGACACGCCCGAGATCTGTCACTGAGATGTACAACCCCAGATCCCATCAACTGGAAAGTTGCCCCTAGTCTGAATAGCACTGCACTGGATATCACAACCGAGCTCTTGAATTCAGAATAGACAAAGAAGACCAACATGATCACATGGACAAAGCTGATTTGGAAGTGTTTATGGCTGGACTTCAGAATGAAGTTGCCTACGTATCCCAAAGATGGGAATCAAGCCTTACGTAGTTCGGTTCAGGTTCACTCGTGTATTAACCCTCTCCTTTTGCGTTGTAACTTTTGCCAAGGCCACCCTTTCTGGGTTTTCAACCTTGCGAGCTCAGTTTTTATTATTTCAAATTTTTCATGCTCTAACTTTTTCCTAGGTTGCCCTTTCGAGTTTTCGGCCTAGCGAGCCACTCTGGGAAAGTATTTCTTCAACTTGTCAATGTTGATCGGCTGGGCAAACTCAAGGCCATCTAAATCCATCAGAATGACAGCTCCACCCAACCAGATAGACTTGATGATGTAAGGGCCGGTCCAATTGGGTCAGAACTTGCCCCTAGGGTCGTAGATGGGAGCTCGGTTGTCTTTGAGCACTAGATCCGCTTTCTTCAAATTCCTAGACTTAACCTTCTTGTTAAATGCCCTGGCAATTCTTTGTTGATAACCCTGGACGTGATATAGTGCTTTCAGCCTTCTTTCATCAAAGAGTATGAGTTCTTTGAACCTGCTTTGTTGCCAATCTGCCTCAGCTATCTGACACTCAGCCAATACCCGTAATGATGGAACCTCAACTTTGATTGGCAGAACAACCTCCATCTCATAAACTAAGGAATACGAAGTTGCCCCAGTAGAAGTTCGAATTGAAGTCCGGTAGCCCCAAAGAGCAAATGGCAACTTATTTGGCCAGTCCCTATAGGTTTCTATCATCTTCTGCAAAATGTGCTTTATGTTCTTGTTGGTGGCCTCAACTGCTCCATTAGTTTGCAGCCGATATGTAGATGACTTATGAAAAGCCACTTGTACTTCTCCAACCAGTCGATCACCTCCTTCTTGAAGTGTGAACCATTATCCGAAATAATCTCATTCAGGACCCCGTAGCGATAGATGATGTAGTTTCTAATGAACTTAGCGACATACGATGCCTTCAACACCGCGTAAGATTGGGCCTCAACCCACTTCGTAAAGTAGTCTATTGCTACCAGAATGTACTTATGCCCGTTGGACCCCTTCGGAGTGATAGCCCCAATCACATCAACCCCTAGACTGAAAACGGCCATGGCGAAGTCATGTTGTACAGCTTCGACAGCGGAATGTTCATGCAGTTTGCATGGATCTGACATTTGTGGCATCGCCGGACAAAGACAATTCAATCCTCTTCCGTGGTTGACCAGTAATAACCCTGTCTATGAATTTTTCGGGCTAGCATCACCCCGTTCATGTGCGCTCCGCGCTCTCCTCCATGGATGGCCTCCATCAAGCGCTTGGATTCTTTAGCATCAATACACAGTTTATGCATCCCGAGATGACCCTTCTTGTACAGTTTACCTCCGCAGACGATGAACTGAGCAGCCACTCTTCGAATTGCCCTCTTATCTTTGGCATTTGCCCCTGGTGGATATGCTTCCTTTTCCAAGAAGTTCCAAACGTCCTAATACCAGGGGTTCTCATCTTATACCTCATCTATGGCAGCAATCAGCTCATAGGCCGGCACAAATTTCTATTCGATGATGATTGGACGCATCTAGACTTCGAAAGGGATGTCTATCATAGAAGATAGAGTTGCTAATGAATCAGCGAACTTGTTGTTCTCTCTTAACAGATGGGCGAAATTCAGTTTCTCAAACCGACGAATTAGAACGTCCAAGGTTTGGTGATAAATTCTCATCTTTTCTTCTTTAGCTTTCTAATCTCCTTTAGCATGAAATACAAAAAGGTTCGAGTTCCTGATGACATCCAACTATTTTGCCCCTAGTTGTAGGGCGGCTTCTAGTCCAGCAATACATGCCTCATATTCTGCCTCATTGTTTGACACTTTGAACCGGAGTTTGAATGCTAAAGGTATGCGGGAATTATCGGGTGCTATCTGTGACACCCCTATCCTATACCCGTACTGGTTTGACGCTCTGTCAAAGTACATCTTCTAGGTCTCTTCTTTGACATGCAGAATGGCCTCGTCTAGGAACAGATACTCAACTGCTTCATCCCCTTCAACTGGGTGATTGGCTAGGAACTCTGCTACCACTCTCCCTTTCACTAACTTGCGCGCCATGTACTTCAGATCGAATTCTGAAAGCAAAAGCAACCAACGGGCTAGCCTACCCATCAGTGCTGGTTTCTTGAAGAGATATTTGATGGGGTCTAATCTTGAAACTAGTATTACAGAGTGAGCTAACAGGTAGTGCCTCAACTTCCTGGTAGCCCATACCAAGGCTAGACAAGCCTTCTCCAGCGGAGTGTAGCGGGTCTCGTAATCCCGCATTTTCTTGCTCAAGTAGTAGATAGCCTTCTCCACTTTGTCCTCAGACTCTTGTGCAAGCATACAGCTCATTGTCGTTTCAGTCACTGATAGGTATAGAATCAATGATTTCCTCGGCTCAGGCGGTGACAACACAGGTGGGTTCTGTAGATATTGCTTGATCTGCTCGAAAGTAACTTGGCATCGGTCGTCCCATTAGAACTTCTTTCCTTTCTTTAGGAGACCAAAGAGTGCTTCACAAGTCAAGGTTAATTTTGCAATAAACCATCTTATGAATTGCACTTTACCCAAAAAGCCTCGCACCTCATTTTCAGTCCTTGGTGGTGGCATTTCTAAGATGGCCTTGATTTTGAAAGGATCAACCTCGATACCTCTTTGTGTGATCAAGAACCCCAGTATTTTCCCTGCTGTAACACCAAATGTACATTTTTGAGGATTCAGCCATAACCAATCCTCCCTAATCCGTTGGAAGAATTTCTGCAAGGCAGTGTAGTGGCCCTCTCTTTCCTTGGACTTGACAATCATGTCGTCCACGTACACCTCAACCTCTTTATGGATCATATTGTGCAAAATCATGGTTGCAGCCCATTGATATGTAGCTCCAGCATTCTTCATCCCAAACAGCATCACCTTATAACAATAGGTTCCCCACGGGGTGGTGAAAGCAGTCTTTTCCCGGTCTTCGGGAGCCATCAAAATCTAATTGTAGCCTGAAAACCCATCCATGAACGAGAGCAGCGCATGCCCAGCAGTGAAGTCCACTAATTCGTCGATATGCGGCAGAGGAAAGTCGTCCTTCGAACTGGCTTTATTCAAATCCCTGAAGTCCACACATACCCGAATTCTGCCGTCTTTCTTCGACACCAGAATTATATTGGCCAACCAAGTAGGGTATTCAGATACCAAGAGGAACCCTGCATCAATTTGCTTGGTGACCTCTTATTTGATCTTCAGAGCCCAGTCCGGGCTGATCCTTCGGAGCTTCTGCTTAAAAGGTCAAGCCTCTGGGTCAAGAGGGATCCGAGGCTGTACAATCTTAGGATCGATTCCAGGCATGTCTTCGTAGGACCATGCGAAAACATCTTTGAAATCTTTTAACAAAGCGACTAAGCGCTCACGCTCCTCCGAAGACAACGTGGACCCGATCTATACTAGCTGCAGGTCCTTCTCAGTACCAACATTAATTATGGTGATTTCATCAACCAACGATTTTATATACCTCTCCTGCTCTTGATCAATCAAACGTTGTAAAACCGAAGGAATCTCTTCCTCGTTGTTTTCATCAAAATTTTGAAAATCCTGATTAATGCAATAAATTAAAGGCACAGAAAAGTACTCAGAAGCCACAGCCGTACCATTCTCATTAATAACATCCAGTTTGCCTGATTCCTCTGTTACAACAGACTCAAAGGAAAAAGAAAAAGACGACTTGGATAGGACAGTGGCATCTAGGTTATCACCCCCAAGAATACCAGACTCAGACTCAGACGAGCTGGAACCTGATTTCGACTCCACAGACTCAATAGAATCAAATTCTGGCTCACTACTTGACCCGGTGCTGCTCAATAAAAAGCCCTTCTCGTATTGCCAAACGAGGGAGGGTGCGATGGATGCATCTAGAATGTTTGAAGATGGGCCCATAGCCGCTTCATCTCCGATCATGGAAACTGAGAAGTTATCCCCCAAGCACTACGGTGCGATCTGAGGATCTGAGAGTAGACAAGCCAGTGCTGCCCCTATTTCAATTTATGTGCTCTCGGAATCTTTCTCTTTGTACTGCTCAGCCTCAGCTGGTGGGTCTGTCTACTCTGTGGAAACTTTATCCCTGGACAATTGCAAGTCAAAGAAAATGTCAAATCCCGGCAAGCGCAACCTCTCTGTATTTAGCCATGGCTTTGGGAAGCCGCAGAACGGGAAGTCTTCCCCCTCCCGGACAAAGCGTCCGTTTAGGGTACCCTGGATAGGTCGGTGTATCAACTTATAATGCTTCCCGGCTTGCTTGGCTCTGGCTCTTCCGGCCATCTCTTTTTCTTTCCTCGCCCAATCCTCTTTGGTAGGCAGATAACCTAAGCCAAAGGTATATGGGTTGTGCAGCACTTCGGCCGATGCTGCGATGCCTTTCTAGCCACTTCGCCCTAATTCCATCCCGAGGATGTGCTGCAGCTTGTTCATAAGGTAGATAGACTGTGCACTGACATATAGCCCCTCATCAACAGCTATGATATTCTGTACAACGCGGGCCTCAGCTAGGGTGAATCCTAACAAAAACACATCCTCCGTGCCATGCTCAATCTCCAAAACTGGTGTAGAAACCTCTAGCAGCGGATGTATTGAAGAATTTCCAAAAACGATCGCCGCCCCCTTCCCGTGGGGGTACTTCAGCATTTGGTGTAGGGTGAAAGAGACAACCTTCACCTGGTGCAGCCACAGCCGCCCCAGGACTAGATTGAATGTTGTGGCAACGTCGAAGACATGAAACTCAATGTCCCATTGCCCCGAACCAACCTAAGTCCAAATCTGTACAGTCCCTATCACTTCTCGACTGGTATTATCATAGGCCCGTATCACCTGAATCGTAGGCACAAAATCTGCAGGCTTCAACCCAATAGCATATGTCGTTCTTGACGGACACACATTGATAGTAGATCATGTGTCAACAAGAACCACCGGTACCCATTTCTCTCTACACTCGACAGAGATATAGAGCGGTTTGTTATGATTTCAGCCCTCAGGTGGCAGTTCCTTGTCAGTGAAGGTCAAGGTCGGGGAAGCTCCTCCTGGGAAAACCAACCCTACCAATTGCTCGGGTGCGGTATCAATTGAAAGTTTCGCCTTGTCCATGGCAGAAAGGATGGCATGTCTGTGAACTCTTGAGGCCATAAGCAGTCCCCAGATGGAGATGTCTGCTTAAATTTTCTTAAACTGTTTCAGTACAGCCTCCTCCTTAAGCAGTTTTTCCTTCTGCCTCTCTGCTTCTTTGTCCTTTCCGAATGCCTCTAGTTGGTCCAAGTGTGGGGGCTTGAAATACCGCCCACTTCTAGTCATGTGGTCAACCTCCTCAGCATGCCAAGTGTCATCCGGTTGGTCTCGCCCCCAATCTTCGTCAGTGTGGGCAAGACGTAAGTCGTTGTCTTCCCACCACATACCATCGGCAACCGACAGACAGCTGTCTGGCTCCATTGTAACTGTTTCTGTGCTCACAGCACATTCTGTGCCCTCAGGCACCTTTGCTTTTCTAGCCCTTTCAAGATCCTCGATCTTTTCCTACTCAAATCTCTTCAATGCAGCCTCTTGTTTGGCGTCTGTTGTACATAAACTGCCTAGTTCCCGAGCATAATTCGTCGTACCAGTGCTCTCTGGCGGTTTCTTCTGATTCTCAGCCATTTTGGACACTATTGATGTCTCCGTTTTTTACGGCCCCTGTACTGGCTGAGGTTGCTCAACAACATATGGCTCGCCACTGAGCCACCCTGTGTTTTCTGCTGATCCATCCAAGTCGAACCAGTTGATAGTCACGTCCTCCGGATCTTGTTCATTGAAGAATTACAGATTCGCAATATCCTCCTCCAACTCTGCTAGGTCATCTACCCCCTGACTAGGTCCATCCTCCTGAACCACATTGATCTATGCCCCAACCGGCAACTCTATCCTCGACTTAGCCTGATCTGTTGTTGTGATATAACCACTCGGGTTGTATGCAAAGCTCCTAGACCCCTCGGGCTCTAAATCAACATTCCTATCTGCCCCCAAAGTCATCCCGATTCTGTGTTCGACAGTCATCACCATTGGTTCAGGTTGGGTTTGGAAGGTGCTTAACATGCACAAGTCCGTGCTGTCTGGAATGAACACCTCAGGCTTGGGTAGGTGGGAGGGGGTGATATATATGCTTGGGTCATATGGAATGGCCGCGGTTTGGATCAGGTTGATGTGTTTGGGAGGTTAAACTTGGTTATGTGGTGGGAGGTGGTTGGTGGTGACATTTGGCTTTTAGGGTGGCGCAATCACCTTGTTGTCAATGAGATCTTGAATCTCATGACGCAGCTTGAAGCATTGGTCGGTGTCGTGACCATGCTGTTGGTGAAAGGCACAGTATTTGGTCGAGTCATGCTTTGGAGGGAGAGGATTGGGTAGAGGCTGTTGTTCTAACGGTTTTAGATGTCCTTTCTTGAGTAGGACTCCCAGAGCTTTGGATAAAGGCATATATAGCGGGGTGAAAACCCTCTTGCCTCGGGGTGGATAATTCGGAGTTTGGGGGTTTGAAGTGGAAGTACCAGCAAAGGGATTGGCTATTTTTGGAGTGGTGGTGGTGACCATGCCCACATCTGAAGTCCTAGCAGCTGCAGCACTGCTCGTGCCTGCATTCGAACTGCGAGTAAATGCCCTCTTGGGCTGCTCTCTCTCGTGGTCAATCAGACCCTGCTTTATGGCGTCCTCAATCTGTACCCCAATCTCGTGTAAATCCGCAAAGGAGGGAAGGGATAAGACGGTCATCTTTTGCATCAGCTTGGGTTGGAGATTGTGCACAATCATCCGTATCTGATCCTTGTCGAGCGGCCTGGTGGTCATCATAGAAGCTTTGGCTCTCCAATGGGTTACAAAGTCAGAGAAGCCCTCTTTCGCCTCCTGTCTGGTTGTCTCGAGATCACGAGTTGTGATCTCAATCTTCGCGTTGTAGGAGTATTGAGCTACAAAGGCCTCAGCCATCTTCTCCCGGCTTCTTTTGACAGAATTTTCCAACTTTGCATACCAGATGGCTATAACACCCGACAGGGTCCGGCCAAAGACTAATAGTTTCTGGAGTCTCGTCAAGCCCATCGAGTGCAAAATATCCGAGAATAGCCTCAGATAAACCATAGGGTCGCTCGAACCATCAAACGGTCTATATGTGGCATCTTAAACCGGTCCAGCAAAGTCACTACCGAATCAGTGTATCCATCCTCTATGTCCGGAATGGAATTCACACCTTTAGCCCTCTTGAATAGCTTTTCTAGCTTGCTCACCTTCAGCGCAGTTGGGTCCATCTCAGATTCAAACGGTGTATCTGTTGAGAAGGCTGATGTCTTTGAAATCTACGATAGAACCGATGCCGAGACTTGCCCTATTGGAGTGTCCGTATCTTCCTGGACGTTTGCAGCATCCCCAAGTGTTGGAACTCTAGGTGGGGGTGGAGGTGGATGCGAAGCAGATGCTCCGGCTTGTTATGGTTACAGTTGCTGTTGTTGTTGAAGTCTGGCAATCAGCTCTGTCTGTTGAGCCACAACCTCTACCTGACGCGTGGCAAACTCTACTTGACGTGCAGCATCCCGCTGCATGGCTTGCATGGTCTCTTGGAGCTGACGCAGCATGTCCTCCATACTTGCCATAAGGTGCTGATCTAACTGAACAACAGGTATATCTCTCTCCGGTAAAAACGGAAACCTTAGCCCGACTACTCACTAGCGGGGTGGATAAGGACCGTTGATCTGGTAACCGCTGTACTGATGAACTGCGCCTAAATGACCTCCGTCTAGTAACCGAGGGTAATGACACAAACACTGGTTGTCCGTCAACTAGATCCTCAGATCGAGAAAGCCTTCGACCTCTAGTCCAGAGTGCTTGGGGAATATCTGCCTGGTCGGAAGCAATGATGCTAAACTACCTTGCAAAAAGATAAATAAAGCATAATAAGGAAACAAACAACCAGAAAAACAGACAGCATTTCGGCTGAAAATAAAGACAACACACAGTTGGCATTTATAAGCGGAACACACTATTCTCAACACTGATTGTTGTCCCCAAATCACTGCTTCAAATCTGATACCCTCAGGTAAAACTGATTCCCCCAAAATATTAATATCCTCAGACTGATACTCCAACTTGCAAACCGATACATGCATTCCTGTAGAGACACACTCTAAAAGCACATAGCAAGCAAGTGAGAGCCAAAACACCCCTATGGAGGGGTACGGTTTACCTGTCCTATCTTGTCAGGAGCTAGGGTTTCACTACGCACACAGCAGTTTTAAACAACCTACAATCGGGTAAGCAACCTATCCTAGTTTGGAGTGGTCACTATGGATTCCGATATGCACTAGGTCGAATGGTCAAAAAGGGTGCCTCAGTGAAAACCGAGGTTTGTGTTCCAATCGTGGCAGAACCCGCAACTGGTCAGCCTTATGGCATGCTTTTCCAAGCAACCCGTGGGCAAACCGTTCAGGAATAGCAAACGGCAAACACGGTGTCCTAAGCGCACCAATGCAAATGCAATACAAAGAACACATAAGTGTAGATAAAATAACATATCATGAGTTTGAGTTAAGTTCTCTAAATCCCCAGCAAAGTCGCCAGAAACTGTAGACTGCCCGAACTCCGCTCCGCGCGCGAGGGCGCAAATTGTAGCTTATAGCTACTACAGTTCGGACTTCTGTCACGGTTCTGAATCTAATCTCACAAAGTGCAATGTAAGACTGATAAATCGCCAAAGAGTCCAAATTCGGCAAATCGTTTTGGAAAATCGATTTTAATCAAAAAGCGCCAAACATGGACTGCTTTGCCAGATTTCAGAGTCGCCACCTAAATATTTTATTTTGGGAAATTTAGGAAACCCTGAGTTGTGCCGAAGGCCACGTGTCTGTCATCACCAAAGTTACCTTGGCTCAGGAACTCGGGTATGAGGGGGGAAGGTCATGGAATGAGCACCCCCGCTCACCAGATCAAAGATCGGCCTCCACTAACATGATATGTAATTTTTGAAAACACATGCGTTCTTATTCCGATTTGTTAGCTAACATTATTATGTGATGCGCACAGCATACAAGTATAAACTCAATCACTCGATTTGGAAAAAAATATCTCATGTTTGTCTGTTTGAAAATGGTTTGAAGGTGCTACTCGCAAGTAGGCTAAAAATGAGGATTTGCCACCCTCAAGTGGGCATAAAACATGATGATTTGCCACTCTCAAGTGGGCTTAAAACGCACGTTTTGATGAATTGTTCCAATTCAAGCAATGAAGCCTTCATCCATAGGCATTCATGCAGTTAAACACTTAAGAAATTAGCCTCATGGCAAGCATGCTAACATGGCAGTCACTTACACACATGCAAGGATGCTAAAGCGTAAACACTCACAGTGTACTCCGAGCCAAAACAAAAGCTATGTTAGAAATCAATGCATGATCCTAGCTATGTTAAGAATGTCTAATGCAACGCATGCAAAAATGCAACTAAAATAGGCTCGGCTATCTAAGATGGCATATGAATGCAACACTTGATACATGTATTCAAATAGGATTTGAAATACAATGCAGTTTGAATGATGCGTTGAGCTCGGTGCATGCAATACAAATGAATGATGCACACATGCAAAGCATAAGTATGCTAATTAAAACATGCCCTAAGACTAACCATCAAAAGCTGATAAGTATAAAGGAGAAAGATGTGGGGTTGGACGACATGCATCACACTCACGCACACTTATTACAACATTTGCCCTCTCGACGGAGGGTCCGAATAATAAGCTAACTAGCTAATCTAAGCTACTTAAACTAATTATTACAAAATGAAGCTAATTAACTAACAAGTTAACCAATTACAAACACAAATGAATAGCAAAGTGCATTAACAACGTAAGTACAGAACCAAATAGCTAATTAGCTAAGCAAAGCAATAAAACAGGAGCCTCGAGGCGAGAAGTGCATGCATGCTCGATCACCTCATTTCGAAATCCATCACTATGCCCCAACTTGCCTCTGTTTGCATTTGATTTCAGATCACTGCACAAACCTCTCGATAGCTTCTACTCCAACATGGGAACCCCCTAGTGCATTGCCGACCAGAAAATGGTGGTGTAGACCACCTGCCGACCACCCAAATTTGCTGCAGACTAGAAAAAGTGGTCGGCCAACTACTTTTTCTACTCTGCCGACCATAAAATCCTGCCAAGCTCCAATTTGCTGCAACGGAGAACAAGAAGCGGCACAACAATGTATTTGCAAGGTATGTGTGCACAACCACTATCCCTATCATTTCTCAATCTCAAGGGAGTGTGCTACTTGACTCTCGGGCCACCAATCATGCATCGCAATGCACGATGGCCGAGAAGCCAAGTTTGCACAATTCAATGTCAATGAATGCACAAATAACAAATACGAGCCTTAATCTCTATCATCCTTGATCAAGATGGTCGGCGACCAAGAAATGAGGCACGTTTCATCACTTCAAGTATGAAACGTCCCTCATTTCTCGTGTTTGGATTAACACCTTATCCAAACACAATGCAACACAACATAAGCATGATCAACCTATCAATGCTAATGGCATGCAAACACAATGCATGCATATGCAAACAACATGAAAACACAACGCAATGCAACAACATGCAAACAAAATGCAATGCAACAACATGAAAACAACATGCTATTCTACCAATGCGGGAATGGCATACACAATATTCTACCATACAAATAATGCATGCATGACAAGTTTAGAAGCTTAAGGCATCAAAGCTAGGAAAGAGCATCTCACAAGAGGCATGCAAAACAATGCTCAATGGACTTAAACTGAATATGGACAGACCTAAATCATACCAAAACAGTGGCCAAAATGCTATGAAATGATGGCATGAAAGGCAAGATGGTGATGCTCATGCAATGGCCTATCAACTATGCATAAGACCACAACCCTCAAACATGATTAATAAGTGACAAACATGGAAGTGTGACAACACTATTTGCTCTGAAATTAGGTGTGAAATGATGCCAAATCACTCAAACAACACAAGTATAGCATGCAAGAGGGCCTAAGACGCAAGGTGACCAAAAGGGACTACACAAGAGGTATGCAATACATGGCACAAATGATTGAACCAACCATAGACAGAGCTTAATTAGGTCAAAACAAAGACCAAAACATGCTGAGATGGGAGCTCAAAAGTCTAGGCATGCATGCATACATAATGGCTCACAAACAAGGCAATAATGCACCAATCCTCCAAAGCATTGAAAGAGTGAAAGATGTGAGGACATGGCAATGGAACATGCTCTGAAATCACATAACAAATGATGCCAAATCATGCAAATAGCCCAAGCAATGCATGCTAGTGACTTCGAATTCAAAGCTAGTGAACTAGAATGCACTATGGCTATACAAAGCAAGGCGTGCATGACCAAAACAACATGAAACAAAGCTCAAGAATGGTAAATCATGAGTAAAAGCTTGTTGGAGTTGAGCCAAAATCATGCCAAAATAATGGTCCAAAGTATGACGCACATTAGGCTAGTGAGTGGAATTGCACTACAAGTGCAAGGAGCATGTAAGAGGCTATCAAACCAACCCAAAACAGAGCCAAGGCATGCTAAAACAACACCAAAAACATGCTAGAAAGGCATGCTACTTTGATGAGCTACAAGTAGGATTATACTACAAGTATAAGAAGCATGCAAGGGTGGCCTAAACTAAGCCAAAATAGAGGCATGACAGGTCTAAAAGGTCACAAAAAAATGCTCAAACAAAGCCTCAAGAAGATAGAACTACATGCTCTTTTGATGAGCCATCAACACAAGCAAATAAGAGAAGAGGATGGGGGACAACCCCCTCCTATTTAAGACCTCAAAACACACTTTCCACCACTGAAATTACTTTAGAATTCAGTGGTGAAGAGGCCAAACAAAGTGATCACAAAGGCCTAAAGTGATGGCCCAAAATAAGGCAAAAGGGGGTAGACCACCCCCAACACCAAAGAGACCTTAAACAAACATTTCAAGCACTTAAATCAGAACTTTTTGTAGTTGAAAGTTAAGCATAAAACATCATGCAAATAGGGCCAAAAGCTTAATCAAAAACAAAGGTTTAAGGGGTTAGAAACTCACCCTTGAAAAACAACTTCAAAGCAGCAACTCCAGCAACCTTTTTTCACCAAAAGCAATCCAAAAACTCCAAAACCAGCTTCAAGGTGCCTCAGCTCCAAGAGTATGGTGTTTGAGTAGGTGTTTGTGTGCAAAAATGTGTAGAAACTACAATTTTAAGCACAAATATGGAGCAAAGGAAGAAATATAAAGATAGAGATGTATCTATATCTCCAATCCAAAATTCTAAACCTGAGACAAGATGGAGGACGCTTCTTTTTACAGAAAACCATGCATCAAGTTTGTTCAACAAGCTTGAAGCTTGAATCAATCCCTCCATACACGTGTATGGAGGATGGTTTCTGTACCCAATAGCTGGTACAGCTGGCATGGAAAATATTTGCAGAAAGTGCAGGAAAGCTGCCGACCAGTTGAAGTGGTCGGCCGACCAGAAAAAGTGGTCTGCAGGAAAAGAAAGTGGTCGTCAAGGGGGAGGGGTGGTCTGCACAAAGAAGGGAAGGTGGTGGCATGGCTGCCGACCACTTTTGGTGGTCCACAGACCACCAAGATCAGCTGGCCGACCAGAAAATTGGTTGGCAGGCACAAAAAGTGGTCTACAGGGGGAGAAGCTGGTCTACACCACTGTTTCAACCTCCAGGCAAGAGAAAACAAGGTTTGTGCAAAAAATAAACCAAAAAGGATGCAAGACAAGAGTCTGCAAGGTAAGGCACACAGCCGGAAGCCTCGAAAACTAGTCTACGACCACAAAAAGTGGTCTACAGACCTCTGTTTCCCTCTAGGCAAGGGCAACAAGGCATTGTCCAAAAACCAAGCTAAGAGAAGAACGTTAAGATGTCCCGAGACAAGGCGCACAGCAAAAGGCTCCGGAAACCAAAAACTAGTCCAAAATTCTAAACCTGAGACAAGAGGGAGAAGGCTCCCTTTTATAGAAAACCATGCATCAAACTTGTTCAACAAGCTTGAAGCTTGAATAAATCCCTCCATACACGTATGGAGGATGGTTTCTGTGCCCAACAGCTGGTACAGCTGGCATGGAAAATATTTGCAGAAAATGTAGAAAAGCTGCCGACCAGTTAAAGTGGTCGGCCGACCACAAAAAGTGGTCGACAGGAAAAGAAAGTGGTCGGCAAGGGGGAGGGGTGGTCTGCGCAAAGAAAGGAAGGTGGT
Organism: Camellia lanceoleosa; assembly: GCA_025200525.1. NCBI lineage: Eukaryota > Viridiplantae > Streptophyta > Magnoliopsida > Ericales > Theaceae > Camellia > Camellia lanceoleosa. The sequence goes on from CM045765.1 coordinate 88,602,855, forward strand.
GGCATGGCTGCCGACCACTTTTGGTGGTCCACAAACCACCAAGATCAGCTGGTTGACCAGAAAACTAGCTAGCAGGCACAAAAAGTGGTCTACAGGGGGAGAAGCTGGTCTACACCATTGTTTTAACCTCCAGGAAAAACAAAACAAGGTTTGTGCGAAAAACAAACCAAAAAGGATGCAAGACAAGAGTCTGCGAGGTGAGGCACACAGCCGGAAGCCTCGAAAACTATTCTACGAGCACAGAAAGTAGCCTACGAAAGGGAAAGGTAGTCTACGACCACAAAAAGTGGTCTACAGACCTCTGTTTCCCTCTAGGCAAGGGCAACAAGGCATTGTCCAAAAACCAGGCCAAGAGAAGAACGTTAAGAGGTTCCGAGACAAGGCGCACAGCAGAAGGCTCCGGAAATCGGAAACTAGTCTACAAGAGGGAAAAGTGGTCTACAGACCTCTCTCTCCCTCCAGGCAAGGTCAACAAGGCATGGTCCACAAACCAAGCCAAAACAAAAAGAGTTCAGAGGCCCAGAGGCAAGGCATTCAGCCGAAAACTCCGGAAACTCGAAACGAGCACAAACAAGCACAATCATCAAGCGCTCAAACGATGACGTCTGAGTCTTAAGGTCGGTCAAAAATGGGGTGTCTATAGTCAGCTCCTTCTCATCGGTAATAAGCCCCTGTTTCATGGCATCTTCGATTTGCACTCCCATTTCATGAAGTTCTATGAAGGTAAATAGAGGTAGAACAATCATCTTCTGCAGCAACTTGCCATGCAGATTCTAGACAACCATTCTTATCTGATCCTTTTCTAAAGGTCGAGTGGTCATCATCGAGTCTTTGGCCCTTCATCTTGTCATAAACTCAGAGAAACCCTCCTTCAGCTCTTAGCGGGTTACCTCGAGATCACGAGTTATGACCTCAATCTGCGTATTGTAAGAGTACTGAGAAATGAAGGCTTCGGCCATCTCCTCCGAATTTTGTTTAACGGAATCTTCCAACTTAGCATACCAAATGGCCGATATGCCTGATATGGTGTGACCAAAGAGAGACAGCTTATGTAGTCTAGTTAAGCCCATAGGCCGCAAGATATTTGAAAACAGTCAGAAGTGAACCTTCAGATCCCCGGAATCGTCAAAATGATCAATGTGTGGCATTTTAAACCGATCTAGCAATGTAACCATAGAGCCAGTGTATCCATCCTCTATGTCTGGAATGTAATTAAACCCTTACGCTCTTTTGAATAGTTTTTTCTAGTTTATTGACCTTGAGTGTAGTTCCGTCAACATCAAACTTGAATGGAGCCTCAATCTAATAAACTAGGGCTTTGGAAGCTTGCACTAGGATAGGTTCTACTGGATTACTCGGATTTTCTTGAACATTGGCAGTGTTAGCAATGGCTCCAGGTGCTAGGATAGCTGTAGTAGGTGCATGGGATGTAGAGGCCGCTGCCAGCTGTGGTTGCTGTTGTTGTAACCTAGTTATGATCTCGGCTTGACGGGCTGTAACCTTGGCCTGACGAGCTACATCATGTTATACGGTCTCAATTGTTCGTTACAGATGGAGTAGCAGTCCCTCCATATTGGCCGGGGGATACTGTGCCATTGGAATAGGTGATTGGTCTCGTACTGGACTGGAAGTAAATGACTATTCGAACAGCACTAGACACCGAGTGGTGATCGTCAGAGAACCGGAGGGTCGTGAATTCTATCTGATTCTCCTCCATCTTGTTACCAGTGAGAGTGAGGTAAACACGGGTTGTTGCCAAATAAGATCCCCGACCGTACAAAGTCTTCCGACTCAGGTCCAGAGTACTTGGGGATATCCGAATTTTCTGAAGCTATTGTTTTAAATTACCTAGGAAAAGAAATAAAGCAAAAGGGCATTAATCAGAAACCAGCTAAGATGTTATCAACATAGACGTGATCAAAGCCATAGGACTGTACTCCACATTGAATTCTTCCCCCAAAACAGATACCAGTTGTACCACCGATATGCACATTCTTGCATAGTTTCACTATGACGTACATACTAGTTAAGAAAGAGCCAAAACAACCCTATGAGGGGGGAGGGTTACCCTGTCCTAGTTTTTGTCAAGAACTAGGGTTCACTTTTTCAATCAAGCGGTTTCACGCAATCCTGCATTTATGTGAGCATCTTGTCTTAGTGTGGAACAGTCTTTATGGCTTTTCTATATGCCACTAGGCCAAATACTCAAACAGGGTATCTTAGCAAGACTACATAATATACCTCTTAGGCCTAACACTAAGAAGTGAAAAGAGGATCAAATGGTACAACGGTTGTCCAGATCCAAGGGTCGTGTTCCCAATACGGCAGAGCCCGCGACCGGTCAGCCTTTTAGCAAGCTTTTGGGAAAGCCTCCAGTAAACTGTCCAGGAATAGCAGATAACAAACACAATGACTTAAGCGCACCAATTCAAATACAATGAAAAGAACATATAAGTGCAGATAAAAATTCACATCATGAATTTCAAGTCAAGTTCTCTAAATTCCCTAACAGAGTCTCCAAAAACTATAGCTTGACTTTCGTGCTTCTTTCGGTTACGATAGCTCTACAGTTCGGATTCCCGTGGTTCTGAATCAGATTCCATAAGTGCAATGTGAAATAGATAAACACAAATGAGTCCAAATCCAACAATTTTTTTGGAAAATCAATTTTGAATCAAAATGCCAAAAATGGACTGCTGTGCCAGATTACAGAGTCACCACCTAAATATTTTTTGGAAATTTAGGAAACACAAGACTCATGCAAAAGGCCACTTATCCGTCATCACCAAAGTGTCTCGGCTCAGGAACTTAGGTATGAGAGAGGGAAGGTCATGAATTGAGCACCCTACATGCCTGATCAAAGATCAGCCTATACTAATCACGATGTGATTCTTATTTACAATATATGCTCTTGTTTCGGTTATTTAGGCTAGCATTACTATGTGACGCACACAAGTATAGACTAATTTGTAAAAATTGGAACACTTTGGTGACGTTTGGTAACACTTACATTTTCAGTTTTCTGTTTATATTTACAAAAATTTTAAAAACTCAAATAAAAACTTGTTTGGTAAAATTTTTGATTTATAAATCAGTGGTCTCAGTTTATAAATTTGGCCAAAAAATGAAAACATAAAAAATGTATTTCCATTTTGAGTTTTCAGTTTTTTTTTTTTTACCACCCAACACTAGCCACCACCCGCCACTATTTTCCACCACCGTCTTCCGCCACTACCACCCACCCACCCACCATCCACCTGCCATCCACTCGCTACCACCACCCACCCATCGCCGCCGCCGCCACCACCACCACCCACAATCCACAATCCACCTGCCATCCACCTGCCACTATCATCCACCGCCCGCCACCTACTTGCCACCACCACTCACCATCCACCTGTCACCACCACCAACCACCACATACCCACCCACCACCACCACCACCACCACCCACCCATACGCCACCACAACCCACCACCACCACCACCACCACCACCACCACCACCACCTACCACCCCAGTTACCCACCCACCCACCACCACCACCACCACCTACCACCACCACCACCACCCACCACCCACTGCCCACCCACCCACCCATCATCACCACCACCACCACACCATCCGCCACCTACCCACCACTACCCACTCACTACCACCGCCACCACCCACCCACCACCACCCACCACCTACCCACCACCACCACCCATCCGCCACCCACCACCACCACCCACCACCACCACCCACCAACACCACCACCACCGTCTTCCACCGTCACTTACCACCACTTGCCATTTCTTACTCTTTTTTATATTTTAAAATTTTTTAAAACATTTTGTCAATTACCAAATGCGTTTGTAGTTTATGTTTTTCTAAAAATAAACAAAAAATAAACAAAAACCAGTTTATAAAATTTTTGTAAATATAAACTGAAAACGTAAACGTTACCAAACATACCCTTTGATTTCATATTTGTTTTGAAAAGTGTTTTGAATATGTACCACTTGAAAAAGTGATCTCATATGTACATTACTCAAACTATCCCAATTTAAGCAATTTAGCCTTTATCCATAGGCATTCAAAAGATATATCACCTAAGTACTTAGCCTCAAGGTAATCATGCTTGACATGGCAACACTAACACTCATGCAATATGCTAAAACAATAAGTGCTCACCTAGTACTCTAAGGCAAGTCAAAAAGAGATAAAATAGTTATGAAAAATTCATGATCCTAATGATGTAAAATGACTAATGCAAAACATGCAAAATGCAATTAATAGGCTCGGCTACAAATATAGCATGTGAATCAATTTGATAGCATGCGGCTTAAACACGTTTTCAAAGAAGTACTTAAATGACAATGCTTGCTAGCATGATGAACCGAGCCTAATGCATGCAAGACACATAGATGTAACTCATGGACAATGCTAAACGAAATGTGATGCTCCAAACTATCCATCATAAGTGGGTAAATAAAGGAAGAAAGACGTGGGGTTGGAAGACATACACATTATTACACATTGGTCCTCACACAAGAGGGTCCGAATAAATAGCCTAGCTAAGCTAATTAACTAGCTATTACAAACCAAATGAAATAAATTAACCAGGCTAGCTAATTGTTACAAATTGAAATTAACTAATAAATTACACTAACTAATTAGTTACAAATGGGAATTCACTACTTATTACACGTAGGATCAACTAATTTAATTAACAAATTAACAACTAATTGAACTTGAGCGGGGTAGTGAACCGTGCATGCCAACGCGAACATCCTCCCGGAAACACTTTTGTTTTACTACCAAGACTGTTCCGCCTGCAGAAAAAGCTCCTGTTTTGCCTCTGCTTTTGCTCTGCCTTGGAAGAAAACAATGATGCCTGCTGACATAAAAGGGGTCAGTCGGCCAAAAGTAGTGGATGGGTTGGCTACAAATAGTGGCCGGCCGGCCAGCCACTAATGTAAATATAGCCTTGCTACAACAAAAAATGAACAGAGCAGAAACAGGGTGTTCCTAGGGGATATTCATCCTCTCTGCCTCTCTCTATCATGGAATTGCTCCAATGAGGGGTAGAATCAATTCACAAATCATCAACAATTGTAAAGTTGTTGGATGATGATCTATGGCTCGATTGGACAAAAGCTCAATGAGGGAAACCAAATGACCAACAAAACCTCCTCCCTATCATGAGATGGATTGAGGGAATCGATTGACATTTGACTCTAAAACTATTATCATGACTAATAAGTGTGAAATGGCCTAAGACTCAATGGGTTCAATTATCCTTCGGTTGAACCCCAAATCATATTATTATCTTATTCCATTTAGCCCCAATTGTATGACTCCATTTTAATTACCTTTCCATTCATTAGTCAATTAAGTCCAATAATGAAGATTGAGTCCACTAATGGAGAGAAGTATAAAACAAAGGGTTGTTTTGGGCATGAGGGAGATGTCATGCCGTTGGTAATGAACCTCTGAGGAGATTAAACCATTAAGCACAATGGTCTCTATCTCAAGCTTACACAACCAATCGATTGAAACAACTCTCAAGGCAATGAAAAGCCAAGAAATAAGAGAGATGCAAAGGGGATTAAAGATGATCACAAGTATGGAAAGCACTAAATACATGCTATCAACTCAAATAGGTTGGTGTCTAAGGCTTAAAACACCAAATCTATGAGGACCATTACACTACAAGCCTATCAAACAAAGCATGAATGACATGAACAACTTAAAATAGTCCTAAAATAGGCTAAAATAGTGCTGGAATTGATGTCAAAAGAGCTAAAGGAGTAAGCTACAGTAATGAAGAATTTAAGCTAGTAAACAAGCCAAGGGAGGGGTTGCTAACCCCTCCATTTTTGGGACTTCAAAACATGATTTTTAACCTTTGAAAAACTCTAAAATTCAGTGGTAAAAAGTTCAAAAAATTTTGATGTAAGGAAGGGAGACACAAGGGCAAAAGCCTAGGAAGAAAGTTTCAAAGAAGGGTGGTACACCCATCTACCTTTAATGGCTTTAACCCACAAGTTTCAATCCAAAAATATAGGTGAAAAACATCCCAATAACAACAATAAATACAGTAGATAAATAAGCAAAACAAAGCTAGGAATTATACCTCTTGAAAAGGAGTATCATTTTTGAATTATAAACCACCAATTCACACCCTCAAGTGCTAAGATGCAAGCTTAAACACCTCAGCAAAGAACCCTCCAAGTTTCGTTTAGAGAGTTTAGGTCAAGAGTATGTAAGTTACAAGAGAGAGAGAGAGAGAGAGAGAGAGAGAGAGAGAGAGAGAAATGTAGAGAGAAATATTTTTCAAACTTTTGCTCCACAAAATTTTTCTAACCCTATATCATAAGAGAGGATCATCTATATATAGAAACATATGAAAGACTCTCGGAAACATCCAAACAAATGCAGTTGGTATGGTGCATGCATCTGTGGAGACAGCTGGCCAAAAATATATGGTTTTGCATAAGTGGCCGGCAGGCCATTATTAGGGGTCGGCCGTACACCATTAGTGGCTGGCCGACCACTAGTGGGCCTGCAGGTCTCAAATGGTCAAGCTTGAAAAGCTACTGTTTTGGTCTAAAAAAAATGGTGCAAAGTTGGCATGTTTCTGAGGATCAAAGCTGAGGCTTCCAGCTGAGGAATTCAAGCATTTGATAAGCATATACAAATTCAACATCGGGTGATCACTCGGTGGTGCACAAGTCGTAAGGGCGGTCAAAAATTTGGTGTCTACAGCATCACTTCAAACTCATAATGGCCATACTGTGTACAAAATTCCATCTTCGGGATATCCTCCTCCCTTACTCTCAACTGGCGATAACCTAATCTCAAGTCCATGTTAAAGAAGCAACAAGACCCCTTCAACTGATCAAACAAATCATCTATACGAGGCAATGGGTACTTGTTCTTAACAGTTACTTGGTTCAACTTTCAGTAATCTATATATAGTCGCAACACACCATCTTTCTTTTCGGAAAAAAAGAGCTAGTGCTCCCTAAGGTGAAGTACTAGAGCAGATAAAACCCTTATCTAACAATTCCTGGAGTTAAATCTTCAACTCACTCAACTCGACAGGTGCAAATCTATACGGTGCCATAGAAATTGATGTCATGCCAAACACTAAATCAATAGAGAACTCGATCTCTCAATGAGGCGGTAAACTAAAAAGATCGTCCGGAAAAACATCCGGGTATTCGCAAACTACCATTGGCAACTCAACTCAAACTTCATCACACTCAGTACTCAAGAAGTTTGCAAAAAGGCCACTAAGTTCACTCCATCCACACGGATCATACATCGGTGATAAGACTCTATTGACCCGGTCCCCCAAGAAATAAAAGTAATCACCACTCAAGCTACATACAGTAACCATCTGACGGTAGCAATCTATAATAGCCCGATAGGTTGATAATCAGTCCATACCTAATATAACGTCAAAACTAGACATATTAATCAACACAAATGAAAAAGGAAATAGGCGACCGAGAACCTCTATGTCATAGCCCCGACACCCCTGCTTCAAAACAACCTCACCACTGCTAGGTGATTCTACACAGATAGGAGATGCTAACTGAGCCAACTCTAACCCCAAAATCAATGCAAATGCAGATGAGATAAATGAATGGGATGCACCGATATTAATCAACACATTAGCAACTAAATTGCAAAACAAGAAGGTGCATCTCACTACTGAAGGCGCTGGTACAAGATCTGGTGCGGTAACCGCATACACACGCCCTGTAGGTCTTTACTCAACCTACTCACCCCTCGGAGCATAAGCCTGATGCACTGACTGAGTTAAAGAGGCTCTCTAATTGGCCCTCGACGCCTGTGCTGACTGTGCAGGCTTGTGACTCTGTGTCTGTCTCGAACCAAACGCACTGGGTGTGCCACCCAACTGAGGGCAAAATCTCTTCATGTGCCCTATTTTCCCACACTGATAACAAGTGAGCGGTTGCCATCTCCCCTAACTTTAGCTTTGAAAATGAGCCAAATATGATGCAGATTGCTGCCTTCCTCCTCTCTACGGGCAAGTAGGAGACTAGTGGCCTAACTGGCCACACTTGTAACAAGTAAAAAATCCATGACCACGTCTCTCAGAAATTAAACTCGACATTAGAAAAGTGGACCTCGACTGAGCTCCCTAGGACTGCTGTGGGGTAGGACCCTTCTACCTCTTACTGTCCCCTTGAATATCGACTCCTCTTGGAGCTCCTTATCCTCTCCTCCTCTATCTGTATCACGGTCTCTAGATGAGCTACTGCCTCCACAAGTGTCCATAATCCCTAATCATCAACCCGACCACTTTAAAGATGAGCCCGATTCTCAACCTCTTCTCAAACTCCAAACAATGGCACTCCTCTGCTGCCACTAACTCTGGCGTAAATGTAGAGAGGCTAGTAAATGTGGCCTCAAACTCGGCCACTGGAGTGTTCAACTGTACCAGCTTGGAAAAATCATCCCTCAACTTCTCCCTAACAGTGGGAGGCAAAAACTTGTCCTAGAAGGCGCTAACAAAAGCCTCCCAAGTCACTCCAATGCACCCACACGCATACTTCCACCACTAACCTATATCTCCTTTCAGTTGGAAGGATGCCAAGGTCACTTTCAACTGGTCATCCTTGATGGCAAGTATCTCGAAACATCTTCATTATCTACTTTAGCCACTCATCTTCCTTCAGTGGCTCCTTGGGATCATCCAAAAACTCATCTAGATTTGACCAGAAAAACTCTCGCTTCAAGAAAGATTGCCCTGATTCTTAGCCCTGAGAATGTCCACAGATTCTTATAATGCTCCGGTCATTTCGTGGGATAAGGTACCCATGGCCTGTTAACTAACTAGTTCGGCCACATTGGCCTGACCAACCCCTTCTTCCTATCTCGAAATTTCATCTGGTAAAGGTATTTCATGCCTCCTAAGCCTACCACGCCTACCACCACTATGTCTACGTCCTAACATCCTAATAAAGGTAACAGAATAGATTAGCACATTTACAAATGTACCAAAGCTAACTCACTCGCGTTCTAAAGTAGTGGACAATAGTAATTTACTCCGCCTAAGCACATAGTCACATAAATACATACAAATTTCCTTCCTAGATAATGACTGTCTCGCGGCGTTGCCAGAGTTCCGGTTAGAAACAGCAGTGATCAATTGCTCTTCTAATGGGAATTAAATCTCATACCCATATAAGCACATAAGCATGTTATCTTAGATGCCTATCATATACTCGAATATCTCTGACAAGCGAGACAAACCCATTGTGGCAATAATGACTTCCTACATACCCAAAGTATTCAAACCTGGCACTGATACCAAGTTGTAATGCCCCCAAAACAATTACAATAATCCAACTCCAAACACTAGTACAAAGTGATATAGATAAAATAAGAAGCTTTCATTAATCATAGTTAATATACAAAAAGTGACACATGCAATATACATTCATAAATCGTTTATCCTGAATCTACAGCATGTGTTACAAGACGGAATAAAGAATGAATGCTAAACATATATTCATGTCCTAATGGCTTACATCTTTTCAAGATCATGCTTTGTTACAACAAAATGAGTCATAAGCTCAATACAAATAAAGCCCTAGGCTTGTACGAAAGGTAAATACAAAATAAACGAAAGTGAGCCTTCAGCTCCACAATCCTCCCAAGCTAAGTCCTTGGCGGAGACATATCACCAGCACCTAAAAATGGCTTTTCCCAAGTAGGATGAGCCAAAGCCCAATAGAAACAATCTAGCACAATATATAAATCTTAACAAAGATATAAGTATAAGGTGCATATACAATGCCTGTGATAAAATCATTCATATTCTACAAGATCATAATATGCCAAGTTTTATATCTTAATCCATTTCAAATCAATTCATTTCACCTCAAGTCACGAGTCAATTCCATTGTTACCCAGATAACCCAACTGAGGCTATAACTCGGTGGTTCTCTAATCAATACAACCATTACACAAACACTACAATTTTCCATTTTACGAAAATTTTGTCCGTAGGAATCAACACCCATGTATACGCGCAGTTTTCGGGACTTTCACCCTGGACACATAGGCCAACTTAATTTGATGGAGTCCATCCTCTTTTTTCTCCCAAACATGGAGTACATTCCCTTTTTTCTCCCAAATATCATATATATACAATGTATTAAAACACAGACATATTCAATGACAACAGTTAAGAGATTAGTTTCAATTCACCTAATACTCATACAATTTCTACAACAATCATAGCTATCATCAACCGATAGCTCAAAATAGATATTTCTAGACAGATATACAATCTCCAAGACAGATAACTTATCCAAATTTCCATAGGTGAGAGATAATGCACATCCAACTCCACCATTTATATAAACATTTATCTAATTTCATATTATAGATACCAATTCCACTATTTGTACAAAATAATTATTTGAAACATTTAAGGGCAAAACTCCATTTTCTCCCAAATCCAACCCATGTGTCAAAATCAACAAATTTAATACAACACATCCTCACATCTATATCCATAACCATTTTCAATACCTTCATTTAAAAATTTCCTTTTTAATTTCAAACGAAACCCTCGGTTTCTCTAAAATCCTCCAAATCCCAACATTATTTACACAACAATATATAACTAAGTTAAAAATCATAAGAGTGTAGAAAGTCCCTACCTCTAGCTTAGAAGACCAAATCAACAATAGAGGAACTACAAAGATGCCTAAATCAAATCTAGTTCGGGCCAAAATGGAGCTCTAGAGACGCTTTACCTTTTTAACAAAGGCACACGAGTAGAGAAACCAACAGATCTAGGTGAAAATATAGAGAGAATGTAGGTTTTAGAGAGAGAGACTCTAGATCTAGGGTTTTTGAAAAGTAAAGAGAGATGTGAAAAAGTGATGTAAAATGTCACTTTTAGGGACTGAAATACGCACAATCCGTTCGAGCTCAAGAAGTGACGCTCGAGCATCAAACACAATAAATTGTTCTACTTGAGCACAGGAAATGATGCTCAAGCGTAGAATGCACACTCCCAGTAGTTTTGCAAACAACAGACCAACGTTCGAGCACAAGAAGGGCCGCTCGAGCCGAGCTTGCTCGATCTCAGAAGGAATCACTCGAGCGCATAATTCACTATCCCAGTAGTTTTGTGGACTTGCAAAAGTAATGACAGTTTGCAAAGCCCGCTCGAGCGCAAGAAGTGCCGCTCTAGCGAAGGAGCAAAAAAATGGGCAACAAAAGTTTGGAAACTAAGCAACCAACCTATCCTAAATGCAACCACAATAATCCAATAGCCAAATCTAAGGTGATACAAGGGAATCAAGATATGAACAACAATATCAAACCATGAAACCTGAGTCTAGGATTATAGCAATTTTGATTTTGACCCGTCACTTGTTGTATTCCGGACTCGGGTTTGTATGGTTTTGAATGGTGATTCATATCTTGTTTCCCTTGTCTCCCCTCTATTTTGGTTATTGGATTGTGGTTATGTGTTTGGAAAAGGTTGGTTGCTTGTTTTTTTCCAAAACCTTTGTTGCCTAGATTTTTGCTCCTTCGCTTGAGCAGCCATTCTTGCACTCAAGCGGGCTTTACAATCTTTGCTCCTCCGCTCGAGCATCACTTCTTGCGCTCGATCGGGCTTTGCGAACTCTCAGTACCTTGCAAGTCTGCAAAACTAATGGGAGAGTGTTTTCTATGCTCGAGCGGCGTTTCCTATGCTCGAGTAGGGGTGCGCTGGAGCAGCCCTTCCTACACTCGAGCATCAGTTTGTTGTCTGCAAAACTTCTGGTTGTGTGTTTTCTACGTTCGAGCGGCGAATTCTTGTGCTCAAGCGGTGAGCGTTTCTGTCTTAGCACTCGAGCTTTGCACTCGAGCTGAACAACTTATTGTGTCTGACGTTCGAGCATCAAATCTCCCGCTCGTGCAGACTGTGCATATATCAGATCGTGAAAGTGACATTTATATCTCTTTTTCATTCTGCTCTCTTTATAACATTCTACAAACCTAGATCTTGACCCTCTCTCTCTAAAACACACACGCACTCTCTCTCTCTCACTCTCTCTCTGCATTTTGACCAAGATCCTTTGGGTTCTCTACTCTAGTGTCTTTGAGAAAAAGGTAAAGCGTCTCTAGATCTTTGTTTGGATCTGAACAAACTTGGATTTGAGCATCCTTGGAGTTTCACCTTTGCTTTGCTTGATCATCTAACTTGAGGTAGGGATTTTCTACACTTTAATATGGTTTTTAACTTAGTTATTTGTCATTGTGTACAATGGTGGGACTTTGGGATAATGTGAACAAACCTAGGGTTTAAGTGTAAAATGGAAAGAGGGGTCTTGACAAATGAGGGATAAATGATTGTGGGGTTTGAAAATGATGTTGTATGCGATCAAAATAGTTGATTTTGCCACTTCGTTGACACTTGAGAAAAGAGGGGCTTTGCCCTAAAATGATTGAAATATTTATTTTGTATGAATAAATGAGATGGGCATTGTAAACATGAAATTTGGCAAGTATTGAAATGTATGGTAGAATTGAGTAGATGATACGCCTCATCTTTAGAAATTCTAAATACTTTATCTATCTTGAGATTCTATCTATTTAGAAATAACTGTTTTGGACTATCGGTGCATGATAGCTTGATTGTTGTAGAAATTGCATGAGGATTTGGTGAATTAAAACTAATCCATGGTTGGTTATCATTGAATATGATCATGTTGTAAATACATTGTATATGTATAATTGTTTGGGAGGAGAAAGGGAATGTACTCCATGTATGATTATGTGTTTAAATACATTGCATATATAGGATTGTTTGGGAGGAGAAATGGGATGGACTCTATTACAATTATATTGGCCGAAGTGTCTTAGGTGAAAGTCCCAAAATTTATAGATGGGTACCGATCCCGCAGACGAAATTTTTGTAAAATGGCAGTTTGAAGTGTTTGTGTGTTAATGGTGTGATTGTAGAACCATTGAGTTATAGTCTCATTTGGGTTATCAAAGGTATAATGAAATTGGTTCATGTATTGAAATGAGTTGAAGGAAAATGAAAACAAATATAGATGTGGTGTTCTATGACTATATAAAATGTGAATGTTTTATCCCTGGCATTGTGTATCCACCTTGCATTCATGTCTTTGTTAAATCTCATATATTGTGTTAGATTATTCCTGCCGGGCTGTAGCTCGCCCTATTTGAGAAAAACATTTTCAGGTGACAATGGCATGCCTTCACCAAGGTAATAGCATCGGAGGGACTTTTGGGAAGTAAGAGCTTCTTTGTTTTGTTTCACTTTTTGTATAGCCTAGCGCTTAAATTGTCTGAGCTAGTCTCATTTTTGTTGTAACCAAGCCAAGGCTTGGAAAGGTGTAAGCCTATAGGGCATTTATTTATGTTAAACTCTTTTGTACTATTAACTTTATGAAATGAGAGAATGTTACACTCTGAGTCATGTAATTATTTATTTATAGTTCGGTTGAATCTATGGTTATATTTTGGGGGCGTTACAACTTGGTATCAAAACGTACCGGGTTTGAATACTTTGGGTACGTAGGAAGTGGTTAGTACAGCAATGGGTTTGTCTCGCTTTATAGAGATGTTTTTGTGCTAGTAACGTTGTGTGATAACATGCTTGTATGATTATATGGGTATAGGATTTAGTTTCTAAGATATTGATTGGGTCTATGGGTTCCTGGAAGGCCTATTAGAAGAGCACTTGATCACTACTATTTCTAATTGGAACTTTATCAATGCCGCGGGATGATTATTATCTAGGGAGGAAATTCGTTTGTGTTTATGTGATTACGTGCTTATATGGAGTGATTTACTGTTGTCCATTGCCCTAGGACACGAGTGAGTTAGCTTCGGTACATTTGTGAATGTGCTAATCTTTTTGTTACCTTTATTAGGAAGTCAGGACGTGGTTGTGGTGGCAGGCGTGGTAGGCCTAGGAGGCACGAGATGCCTATACCGGCTGAAATTCTGGCACAGGAAAAAGAGGTTGGTAAGGCCAACATGGCCGAGCCAGTAGGTCAATAGGCCATGGGCACCTTAGCCCGCGAAATGGCTAGAGATTTGCGAGAATCTATAGACATTCTCAAAGCTGAGAATCAAGTCCAGGTCCAAGTTGCTGAGGCAGGGCCATCTTTTCTGAAGAAGGAGTTTTTCTGGTCGAATCACGATGAGCTTTTGGGCAATCCTAAGGAACCACTAAAAGTAGATGAGTGGTTAGAACAGATGGTGAAGACTTTTGAGATGCTTGGCATGGAGGACAGAGGTTTAAGAGTGACCTTGGCATCTTTCCAGTTGAAGAGAGACGCAGATCAATGGCGGAAGTATGGACAAGACGCATTGGAAGGACTTGGAAGGCTTTTCTCGACGCCTTTCAAGACAAGTTTTTGCCTTCCACTATTAGGGAGAAGTTGAGGGACCAGTTTTCCAATCTGGTGCAGTTGAACACACCAATGGCTGAGTTTGAAGCCACATTCACTAGTACTCTAGGTTTGCACCTGAGTTGGTGGCGACTGAGGAGCGTCGTTGTCTAGAATTCGCCAAGAGGCTAAGGACCAGACTCATGTTTAGAGTGGCCGAATCCATGATTAGAGACTATGGGCGCCTTGTGGAGGTGACGGCCTGTCTTGAGACCATTATACAGGCAGAGGAGAAGAGGATGAGGGGCTCCAAGAGAAGTCAGGATAATCAAGAGGATGGTAAGAGGCAGAGGGGTTCTAACCCTCAGCAGTCCTAGAGAGCACAGTCGAGATCTACCTTTCCGGTGCCAAGTTCTGGTTCTATGAGGGGTGGTTCGGGAGACATCACCTATTTCAAATGTGGTCAGTTGGGCCACAAGTCCCTAGCTTGTCCGCAGAGAGGAGGAAGGCAGCGAGCAACATCATCTTTAGCTCGTTCTCAAAGCCAGAGCCAAGGGAGAGGGCAGCCGCCCATTTTTTATCAGTGTGGACAAGGTGGACCACCTGAAGAGGTTTTGCCCATAGTTAGGTGGCACATCTAGTGCGTCTGGTTTGAGGCAGACATAAAGTCACCAGCCTATACAATCAGTACAGGCCTCAAGGGCCAATCAAGGAGCCTCTTCGGCTCAGTCAGTGCATCAGGCATATGCTCTAAGGGGTGAGCAGGTTGAGCAGAGACCTATAGGGCGTGTGTATGCTGTTACCGTGCCAGATCTTGTACCAATGCCCACTGTAGTGAAAGGTATCTTCTTATTTTGCAATTTAGTTACTATTATGTTGATTGATACGGGTGCATCCCATTCTTTTATCTCATCTACATTTGCATCGGCTTTGGCGTTGGAGTTGGCACAATTAGCATCCCCTATTTGTGTAAAGTAACCTATTGGTGGTGCGGTTATCTTGAAACAGGGGTATCAAGGTTGTGACATCAAGGTTGCCGGTCGTCGATTACCTTTTGTATTTGTATTGCTTGATATGACTAGTTTTGATGTTATTTTGGAAATGGATTGGTTATCATCATATCGGACTGTTATAGATTGTTACCGTCAAAGGGTTACTGTATGTACCTTAAGCGGTGATTGCTTTAATTTCTTGGGGGACCGGGTGGATAAAGTCATATCCGGTGTACAATCCGCGTGGGTAGAGTGAACTTATTTGCCTCCTTGCTAGCTTCTTGAGTAGTGAGTGTGAAGATGTCTAAGTTGAGTTGCCAAGGGTGGTTTGTGAATACCTAGATGTCTTTCTTGAGGATCTTACTAGTTTACCACCCCACTGTAAGATCGAGTTCTCTATTGATTTACTGCCTGGTACAACACTGATTTTTATGGCTCCGTATAGATTTGCACCTACTGAATTGAGTGAGTTGAAGATTGAACTCCAGGAGCTGCTAGATAAAGGTTTTATTTGTCCTAGTACTTCACCTTGGGCAGCATCGACTCTCTAAAAAGAAAGATGGAGCGTTATGACTTTGCATTGATTACTAGGAAGCTAAACCAGGTAACTATTAAGAACAAATACCCAATGCCTTGTATAGATGATATGTTTCATCAGTTGAAGGGGTCTTATTGTTTCTCTAAGATAAACCTGAGATCGGGTTATCATCAGTTGAGGGTAAGGGAGGAGGATATCCTGAAGACAGCATTCCTTACACGGTATAGCCATTATGAGTTCCTAGTGATGCCTTTTGGGCTGACTAATGCTCCAGCGGTGTTTATGGATTTGATGAATCGGATCTTCCATGAGTTTCTAGACTGCTTTTATAGCGACCCCGGTCTTTTCCTATTTTATTACTGTATCCGGACTTAGGTTCCGTGGATCCTATCATTGTATAATTGTTGCTGTCGTCCTTTATTTTCTCATTTGAGTTATAGGATGTGTTGAGCAGGTTTGTTTCAGGTTGGTTGGGTCCGGAAACCAAGTGTTGCTGTCCAGTTTTTGGGTTGGTCGCTCGAGCGAGGGTTGAGTTTTGTCTCTGGTGGCTCAAGCCAGGCTTTCTTCGCTCGAGCGAGCGATTGCGTCTAGTATAGACCTGAAAGTTGTGATTCTTCGCTCGAGCGAGCGAGGTGTATGTTTTCGAGTTCTTCGCTCGAGCGAGCATTCTGTCGCTCGAGCATGCTTCTGGATTGCAGACCTGAAGCATTGCATTCTTGGCTCGAGCGAGCTTTTCTTCACTCGAGTTAGAGTTTCTTGTGTCTGGTCGCTCGAGCGACTAAGTCTTCGCTCGAGCGAGCCTGTCAGGTTTAAATAGGCAGCAACGGGTTTAAAATCAGTTTTTCATAGCCTTTTTGATTCCAAACCCTAGGTCCGACTTCTCTCTTCCTCTACACACCTTCTACCCTAGGTTTCATCTAGTTTTAGGGTGTTTCCACCCTAGATCCTTTATTAAAAAGTTAGAGTGAGTCAAGGGCTTCGTTTTGATCCGAACGTTTGTGGATTTGGAGCACTTTGGAATTTGGGTCGTCATCTCCATCTTCTCCATTTTTGTTGATTTCTTCGAGGTAGGGATTTCCTACTCCAATGTATACGTTTTGTTCTAAGTTCTGGCATTTTAATATGTTGGGGGTATTTTGGTAATTTTGGGAAAAACCCTAGTTGTTTAAATAAATTGAATTGTATATTTAATTTAAGGAACATTGGGGAAATTAGTTAAATTCATGAGATTGAGGAATTTATTGATTAAATGGGGTAGTTGGATTATTTAAATCACTCGTCTATTTAATTGTTGAATTATTTATTTCCAAGTCTAGAAATAACTGTTTTGGGCTATCGATGGAGGATAGTCGTGATTGTTGTAGACATTGCATGTGGATTAGGGATAACTGAAACTAATCACATTGGTTAAGTCATTAACTTTGACTGTTGAATTATCTGAACATTATGTGTATTGATTGTGTGTTGTATATGTTATGTGTTTACATACATTGCATTGTGTGGGAGGAGATAGGGGATGTACTCCACGGTTTAGGGAAGATAGGGATGGACCTCTAAACCGGATTTTGTTTGGGAGGAGATAGGGGATGGACTCCATTAGCATCACTTTTATGTGTGCTTATTTATATTGAAGTGTTTTTATTGATACAGCACTAAAATGTGTATCAAACTGGAAGTATGAAGTGTTTTGATATGAGCTTGAGTCTCATTTATGTTGATGATATTGGAAGTAATGTGAACATGTTATATAATTCACATTTGTAAGTTTGGCCAGGTTCTGAGCCATGTTGCTAATAATAAGTAAATGTGTCATATACATTAGTATTATGAAACTGTATACCGTTATAATTGATTATCCTGGTTATCCATCTATTGAATGCTATTGCTTTATTCAATGCTTATATTTGGTTTAATATATTTCTACTGGCATGTGGCTCACCCTATAAGGGAACATCATTTTCAGGCTCAGGTGATTCACTACCTCCAAGGACTTAGCTTGGAAGGATTTGGACTATGAAGCTTTGTTTTTAGTTATTTGTTTTTATTTGAATTACATATAAACATTCAAGCCTAGGGCTTTATTTGTATTTGAGTTAGAACGCATGATTTTGTGTCCAAGTGTTGGCTTGGCAAGATGTAAGCCCGTAGGGCATTTATTTTGGATGTTATATGTAATGACTTTATTTAGTAATACTCTGACGAATGAATTGTGGTTTATTTTCTTAAGTAATGCATCTTATTATTGTGTATGTTGGGTTATTAATTTGAGGGTGTTACAACTTTGTGGTCATTTTTATGGACAACATCTTGATTTATTCGCCCTTCAAGGAGGAACACGAGGAACACTTATGAGTAGTGCTTGAGTTGCTTAGAACCCATAAGTTGTATGCTAAATTCGAGAAGTGTGAGTTCTGGTTGAAAGAGGTTAAGTTCTTAGTCCATGTAGTATCCGAGAATGGGGCGACTGTAGATTCATCCAAGATAGGAGTAATGCAAGATTGGGCACAACCTAAGAATGCTTTTGAGATCTGTAGTTTCCTGGGGTTAGCCAGGTATTATCGAAGATTTGTGAAGGACTTCTTTAGATTAGCTTCACCATTAACTAGGCTGACAAGAAAGCGAGTTAAGTTTGTGTGCAATGAGACCTGTGAGAGGTCATTCCAAGAGGTTAAGATTAGACTTACCACTGCTCCAATCTTGATTATTTCGGAGATAGGGTTGGGCTATTCTGTATATTGTAATGCCTCACGACAATTGAAAATACATGAGAGGCATTACCCTACCCATGATCTAGAGTTAGTGGCGTTGATCTTTGCTTTGAACATTTAGAGGCACTACCTGTATGGTGAGAAATTTGAGGTATTTTCTAATCACAAGAGTCTAAAGTATCTGTTCACTCAGAAAGACTTAAATTTAAGGCAGAGAAGGTATCGATAGAGTTCATAGTGGACTATGACTTCGAGTTGCATTATCATCCTGGAAAGGCCAAGGTAGTGGCCAATGCCTTAAGTAGGAAGTCTATTAGCAGTGTGGCTTGTGTTGCCATCCGAGAATGGGAGATGTTGGGTGCGCTTGGGGAGCTTCACTTGCATCTTAGCGAGTCCATTGAATTTGCGGCTTTGTTTATGGTAGTTGCCCAACCTACACTTGTGAACTGAGTGATGGTGGCATAGAAGGATGACCTTGAAGTAGAAACCCTTCTGGAGAAGATCTCCAGTGGGAAGGTAGAACGGGGCTTGAGCATGTATCCTGATTCGAGTGTTAGCTACCGTGACCATCTTGTCGTGCTAGACTCTTGTCGAGAGGAAGTACTCTGAGAGTTTCACCATTCTCGCCTTGCGGTGCATCCAGGAGGCACAAAGATGTAACACGACCTTAGTCGCCAATTTTGGTGAAGACGTATGAAGAAGGATGTAGCTGTGATTGTATCAAAATGCCTTACTTGTCAGCAAGTGAAGGCCAAGCATCAGAGGCCAGCGAGTTTGATGCAACCCTTGCCTATAGCTGAGTGGAAATGGGAGCATGTCATGATGGATTTTTTTTTTTTTTTTGGGTCTTCCAAGAACTCAACGGGGTAATGATGCCATTTGGATGGTAGTTGACCGATTGACCAAGTTGGAACACTTTATAGCTATGCACTTGAGCGTTTCGATAGACTATCTTGCCGACCTTTACATTAGGGACATAGTGAGCTTGCACAAGGTCCCTGTAACGATTGTTTCAGATAGAGATCCACGTTTTACAGCTCGATTATGGCAGAGCTTGCAAAGTGCCTTTGGTGCTAGACTAACTTTTAGTACTGCGTATCACCCTCAGACCAATGGGCAGTCCGAGCATACCATTTAGATCCTTGAGGATATGCTTCAAGGTTGTGTCCTTGATTTTAAACGGTCATGGGAAAGGCACTTGCCCTAAGTGGAGTTTGCCTATAATAATAGCTTCCAATCGAGTATTGGCACAACACCATTTGAGGATTTGTATGACTGACCATGTATATCTCTAGTGTGTTGGGCCGAAGTGGGTGATGCACCTTTGTTGGGTCTAGAGTTAGGAGAAGGTAGCACTTATTCGTAAGAGATTGGCTATGGCTTAGAGTCGCCAGAAAAGTTATGCCGACCGTAGAAGTAGACCCTTGTCTTTTGAGGTAGGAGATCATGTCTTTTTGAAAATATCACCTAGGTGGGGTTTGATGAGATTTGGGAAGAGTGGGAAGTTGTCCCATTGGTTTATTGGTCCTTTTGAGATCCTTGAGCAAATTGGGGAGGTTGCTTATCATTTGGCGTTATCGCCACAACTTTCCAGTGTTCATGACGTGTTTCATATTAGTATGCTTCGGAAGTATGAGCTGAATCCATCGCATGTGTTAGATTGGACCAATTTAGAGGTAGATGAGGATGCCTCGTATAAAGAGAGACCAGTGAGAGTCTTAGATAGATGGGACCAAGTCTTGCAAGGCAAGACAATTCCCTTGGTTAAAGTATTACAGAAACATCACAGAGTTGAGGAAGCAACTTGGGAACGTGAATTGGAAGTCCCAGAGAAATATCCGGACTTATTTGTTGATGTGTAATTTTATATTGAGATTTCCATTATGTAAATAAAATGTAAAGACATTGTATATGTTATGGGTATTTTGGAAACATGGATTGAATTTAAGCATTGTATATGTTTTGAGAATATGGAAATATTGAGGGTGTTGTATAACTTTTGGAAGCGTTGTATACATTGAGAAATTTTGAAAACTTGGATTTTGATTGAACATTATAAATGTTTTGGGAAACTATAAATTTTATTTTAATATGGGACTTGTGCATCGAATCAATGAGAATGGATGACCGAAAAATGGGTCATGGTATTGAATATGTGAGAATAACATTGTTATGAATGGTCTAATGTTGATTTTGAACTTGATTTATAATTTCGGGGACGAAATTCTTTAAGGGGGGAGGTTATAGCGATTCCGATTTTGACTCGTCACTTGTTGTATTTTGGACTAGGGTTTGTATGGTTTTGAATGGTGATTCATATCTTGTTTCCATTGTCTCCCCTCTGTTTTGGTTATTCGATTGTAGTTGCGCCTTTGGAATAGGTTGATTTCTTGTTATTTTCCAAACCTTTGTTGCCCAGATTTTCGCTACTTCGCTTAAGCGGCCATTCTTGCGCTCGAGCGAGCTTTACAATTTTTACTCCTCTACTCGAGCAGTACTTCTCGCGCTCGAGTGGTCTTTGAAAACTCTCAGTACTTTGTAGGTCTGCAAAACTACTGGGAGAGTGTTTTCTACGCTTCGAGCGGCGTTTCCTATGCTCGAGCAGGTGGGCGCTCGAGCGACCCTTCCTGCTCTCGAGCATCGGTTTGTTATCTATGAAACTTCTGGTTGTGTGTTTTCTACGCTCGTGCGGCGAATTCTTGTGCTTGAGTAGTGAGCGTTCGTTGTGTCTTAGCGCTCGAGCGGCCTTTCTTGTGATCTAGCAGAACAACTTATTGTGTCTGACGCTCGAGCGTCAAATCTCCCACTCGAGTAGACTGTACGTAAATCAGATCTCGACAACGACATTTTATATCACTTTTTCATTCTTCTCTCTCTCTAACACTCACACACACACACACACACACACACTCTCTCTCTCTCTCTCTCTCTCTCTCTCCCTCTCTACATTTTGACCTAGATCCTTTGAGTTCTCTACCCTAGTGCCTTTGAGAAAAAGGTAGAGCATCTCTAGATCTTCGTTTGAATCCGAACAAAGTTGGATTTGAGCATCCTTTGAGTTTCACCTTTGCTTTGCTTGATCATCTAACTTGAAGCAGGGATTTTCTACACTTTAATATGATTTTTAACTTAGTTATTTATCATTGTGTAACAATGGTGGGATTTAGGGGTAATGTGAACAAACCTAGGGTTTGAGTGTAAAATGGAAAAAGGGGTTTTGATAAATAAGGGATAAATGATTGTGGGGTTTGAAAATGATGTTGTATGGGATCAAAATAGTTGATTTTTCCACTTGGTTGACACTTGAGAAAAGAGATGGTTTGCCCAAAATGATTGAAATATTTATTTTGTATAAATAAATGACATGGGTGTTGTAAACATGAAATTTGGCAAGTATTGAAATGTATGGTAGAATTGAGTAGATGATATGCCTCATCTTTAAAAATTCTAAATAATTTATCTGTCATGAGGTTGAATATCTATTCAGAAATAATGGTTTTAGGCTATCGGTGGAGGATGGCTTGATTGTTACAGAAATCGCATGAGGATTAGGTGAATTAAAACTAATCCATGGTTGGTTATCATTGAATATGATCATGTTGTAAATACATTGTATATGTATGATTGTTTGGGAGAAGAAAGGGGATGTACTCCATGTATAACTACGTGTTTAAACACATTGCATATGTAGGATTGTTTGGGAGGAGAAGGGGGATATACTCCATAGATTACGTGTTTACACACATTGCATATGTAGGATTGTTTGGGAGGAGAAGGGGATGGACTTCATTATAATTAAGTTGGCCAAAGTGTTCTGGGTGAAAGTCCCGAAATTTATACATGGGTGCTGATCCCATAGTCGAAATTTCTGTAAACTGGTAGTTTGAAGTGTTTTTGTGTTAATGGTGTGATTGTAGAACCATTGAGCTGTAGTCTCATTTGGGTTATCGAAGGAATAATGAAATTGGTTCATGTATTGAAATAAGTTGAATGAAAATCAAAAGAAATATAAATGTGGTATTCTATGACTATATAAAATGTAAATGTTTTATCCTTGGCATTGTATATGCACCTTGCACTCATATCTTTGTTAAATCTCATATATTGTGTTAGATTATTCCTGCTGGGCTGTAACTCACCCTATTTGGGAAAAATATTTTCAGGTGACAATGGCATGCCTCCACCAAGGTAATAGCATCGGAGGGACTTTTGGGAAGTAAGAGCTTCTTTGTTTTGTTTCACTTTTTGTATAGCCTAGGGCTTAAATTGTATGAGCTAGTCTCATTTTTGTTGTTACCAAGCCAAGGCTTGGAAAGGTGTAAGCCTATAGGGCATTTATTTATATTAAACTCTTTTGTACTATTAACTTTATGAAATGAAAGAAGGTTACACTCTGATTCATGTAATTATTTATTTATATTTGGGTTGAATCTATAGTTATATTTTGGGGGCTTTACAAGGATACAACAGGAGCCGTGTCAAAATTGGAATCGCTATACTAATTACACTTTTTTAGTATGCCATATAATAATATATATATATATATATATTTTGAAACTCACTCTAGCAAAATTTTCTAAATTAAAAAATTAAATAATAAACTGAAAATAGCAAACAATGAATTACCAGTGACTTTTATTCTCTTTTCTTTCTTGAAATTAGCATTTAGCTACCAAGTACAATTTTTAGATTTTCTCACAATTGCTAGTTTTGGCATCTCACATTGGGCCATTTTCTTATTCTTCTCTCTCGCTCACCTTTTCTTAATGGATCTTTATAGCGCGGGTGTAATTTTTTTAAATTAGTTTATAAACCATAATACTCGTGCTATGCACGGGTTTTAAGAAATAATTAAAAAATTAATTATGAAATTAAATAATAATATAAAATTTATTTATAAGAAATAAATAAGCTATGGTAGAATGTATTTTTAAAAAGTGCAATAAAATTACAAAAACTATTTTTACAGTGAAATATAAATGCATAACTAGACTATAAACTTTCGACTACCGAGACAGCTCAAATGGACTAGAAAATGATGAGTGGGGGATATAAGAAAGCTTCTGAAGTATGTTTGGTAGTAACTAATTCTCTAATTCTCTCTCTTTTCCTCTCTAAGTTACTATTCAGACTACGTTCTAATTTGACTTGATTATCGAAGGGTCTACAAGAAGGAAACTCCCCATTTCGAAACCTTCCCAGTGGGCTTGTTGCATCTTCAGCTTAGAGAACGAAGGTCAACCAATCAACAGAGCCCTTGGATTAGTCCGACCCATCCCTTGCCGACCAAACTGCATTATCAGCTGGTGGTGTCTATGGGAAATATTCTGGTTGACAGTTGTGTTCATTGTCACTGGAGGAAGTTCAACCTCCACTTATCTTCTACGTCAGAGTGAATGATTACGATGAGATCCATGGCTTCACAACACAATACAGGCAACCCTCAAGCTGAGTTCTCCAACCCAAACAACCCACCTCTATATTTCGCAAAACTCACTAACAACATCAACTGCCTAACGGAACAAAACCAAGCTCTTATTAACGCTTTGCTCCAGCGTGACTTAACTGTCCCTCTCCCTCCACCACCACAAGACATTCGTCAAAACCAACAACAAGCCCATTCACTATCCCTTCCAACCACGTGTCCCAATGGCCGTTTCTCTCGCCCTTTTCCCCACAAGCTTAACAGTCGAATCTTGAAGGTCTGCACACCCCTCCTCTAGGCTCGCAGTTTCACTAGGAGGAAGCTCCACTCTTCTGTAATCACCATTCACAACACCGCGCTGCTGTCCACAATAGAAAAGCTAGTAGTGTTCAACCCCCACTTCATGCCAAAGAAGACAATGTTCCCGTTTGGGACGAAGCACTACGAGCCATGAAGCTCCAGCTTTAGGGGGTCATGCAAAACATGCTAAACAAGCCTTCCTTCACCACCAACTCCCCATTTACCACTTCTATCAGGGACAAACCTCTACCTTCTAAGTCCAAAATGCCATCGATCGACACCTTCAACAGTACAACTGATTCGGTTGACCACGTGGAAGCGTACAGGACACTCATGATCCTCTATGTCTTTCCTGATGAGATCATGTGTCGTGCTTTCCTCGTTACACTGAAGGGATCAGTACGACTCTAGTTTAGTCAACTCTAGTGGAACTCTGTCACTTCTTTTAACCAGCTCAACCAATCTTTCTTGAGCCATTTCATTGGCGCTCAATGTCAATGACACCCAGCAACTCAGTTGCTAAATGTTCGACAGACAAAAGAGGGGTCACTGAGCAACTTTGTCTCTCGCTTCAATACAGAGGCCTTACAGGTTTAGAAGAATGATGACAAGGTCATTTTCATAGCCTTCATGGCCGGTTTGCATTCGTCTGATTTCCTTTTTTCTCTCTCCAAAAATCCTCCGACCACCAGGGTCATCCTCCTCGCCAAAACCCAAAAAATACATGAACGCCGAAGATTGTTTGGCAGCTCGCTAAGATTCTATATCTAAGCCTCCACAATCCAAAGAAAAGAGAAAAGAACCCGAGCCCAAACACTCCTTGATCTCCCTAATATTCTAACCGACCTTCCTCTTCCCGTCTACCTAGTCATTTCAAGCTGTATACCCCTCTTAACTCACCTATGGAGCAAGTCTTACACCAAATCCAATGTGACTATAACCTAAAATAGCCCTAACCTTCAAGATCCTCTTCTGTCTGGCAAGACCATTTGAACAACTGATCTGTTAGGGGTGTT
This sequence comes from Camellia lanceoleosa, assembly GCA_025200525.1. NCBI lineage: Eukaryota > Viridiplantae > Streptophyta > Magnoliopsida > Ericales > Theaceae > Camellia > Camellia lanceoleosa. The sequence continues at coordinate 88,628,229 of CM045765.1, forward strand.
TGAATTGATTCATCACAACTCGTCCACACCAAAGAGCTAGGACCAATCCCCCAAGACAGAACATTAGACGCACTCTCCCTAAGCAACCCGACCAGCCTAGGTGGAATGATGATAGAGCCCAACAACAAACCCGAGCCCAATGAGAGTTGTAGACACCCCATTTTTGACCTCCTTAAGACTTGGGCACCTCATATTGAACACTCAATGATGAATTATTACGCTATACAATTGTATAATTTCTTCAGCAAAAGGCTTCGATTCGGAGTTTCAGAACCTAAAACCTTGCATCTCCTTCAAACCAAAACCTAATTTTTCTAACTTGACCACTCAGAGGCTTGCTAGCCAAAAAGTGGCCGACAGGCCAATTTTTTATTGGCCAGCCATCCCTCTCCATGGCCGGCTGGTCATGTTCAGCGCCAGGTAGATATTTTGCTACCAACTGTCCCCTATGTGCATGTCTTGCACCAACTGGCTCAATACAGATATTTCTGACAAGGGAACCTGTTTTTTAATAAATACCTGACCATCTCTACAGATTTGAGGTTAGAAAATTTTGCCAAAAGCCCAAAGCTTGCCAAACACTCTTCCTCTCTCTCTTGCATTATACATACACTATCCATACACTTCCTAAACCATAAACTTGAGGCCTATTGCTAAGATTCTTGACCCTAAATTTTAGCCCTTGAGAATGATCATCTTGTGATTTTTGAACAAAAGAGCATCCTCTCGTCAAGAGATATAGCCTTTGCCATCTCTTTCCTTGTTTACACTACTCTTTTCCTCTCATTTTCTTGTTGTTGATACTCTGTTTTGGACTGAATTTAAGTGCTGAAACTTGTGATTTAAATGTTACCAAAGATGGAGGGGTTAATCAGCATTTCTTGAACCTTATTCCATATCTTATATCCTTGTTCTTCACACTTGTTTCTTTACTTTTAGCTACTACTTTTTAGAGTTTTCAGAGGCTAAAATATATGATTTTAAGGTCCAAAAAGTGGAGGGGTTAGCCACCGTTCCTTAGGCTTGCTTACTAGCTTTTTTCTCTTCCATTTTTGTTTACTTTTTCTAGCTTTTCAAATTGATTTCCAGCACTGTTTTGTGCTATTTAGGGACTATTTAGTGTGTTTATTTAGTTTATGCTTTGAATACTATGCTTGTATTGTTGTAAGTCCTCATAAATTTGGTGGTTTAGGCCATAGAGACAAGTCTACTTGAGTTGATAGCTTTCTTTACATAGTTTTCATACATATATTCACACTTGTAATAATCACCTTGGCATAATCATCTCTACAACCTCCCCGCTTTCTTTTCTTTCTTTGATTAAGAGTTGTCTCAAACACTAGGTTATTGCTTAAGGCATGAGAAAGAAACTTTTCATGCTTAATGTTTTAATCTCTTTGGAGGTTTATTACCAAGGAATTACATCTCTCTCATGTTAAGCACAACTTCTTTTTTGACACTTCACTTTATCACTTTTTGCACTTAATGGGTGTAATTATCACTCTTGGACAAAATGAAGAAAAGATAAGAAAATGGCAAGATAATGCAAAAGTGGCTAATAAAATTGAGGTAAAAGAGGTAAAAAAAAAAAAAGGTTATTAAAATTGAGTTGGGTACAATCGGACATTATATTGAACCTATTGAGTCTTGAATCACTACATACATTGTAGTGATGTTTAGTGATTCAAGAATCAATGTCTACCACTTCCCTTGAGATAACTCCATGATAGGGAGGAAGTATTGTTGGTCTTTCATTTCTTTTATTAAGCCTTTATCCTATCGGTTCTAAGATCATTACGTAACAAACTTGTGACAATTGATGGTTTGTGAACCAAATCTACTCCTCCATTGATCATTTTCATGATAGGAAGAGGCAGAAAGGATAAACATCCTTTGGAAATACTTTGTTTTTGCTCTGTTTCAATTTTGTGGCAGCAGGGTAGACCCCAAAAACAATGGCCGACCGACCACCTTTCTGTCCAGCTAACCACTTCTCAAGGCTGGTCGGCCACCTTTTATTGTGCAGGCAGTGTCATTTTTGTGGAAGAACAAAGCAGAAACTGAGGCCAAAACAAAACAAAAATTCTGACTGCGAGCAGGACAGATTCTGGAAGCAAAAGAGAGAGGTTTCCGAGATGATGTTCTCGGTTGTGCTCTTGTGGCTCCTCCCCTGCATTTCATTAATTTAGTGCTTTAATATTAATGTGTTGTAATTAATTAGTTAGCTTAATTTGGATTTTTAATAATTAGTTAATTTAGCTTATTTATTTATTTGGCATTGTAATATTTAGCAAAGTAAGACACATTCATTCGGACCCTCTTGCATGAGGGCACACTTGTAATATTATGTATGTCTTCCAACCCCTATTCTTTCTCCCTTTTATTTACTTGCTTATGATGGTTGCATGTAGTATCATATTTTGGTTTCATATCATTACCATGTGTAAATATCCATTTTTGCATGCATCAGGTTCGGTTCATCATTCTAATATTGTTCTCATTTCCTACTTACTTGAATACGTGTGCTATTGCATGCTTTGAGTAAAGCCATATGTCATTTTAATAAACCGAACCTAGTAGTTGCATTTTGTATGTGTTGCATTAGTCACTTGTATATTACAGCATGCATTTTTCTAGGTATTTCTTTTATTTTGGCTTACCTCAGTTGAGTACTAGGTGAACACACTACAACAAAAAAGGGTTTTTACGACTTGCAAACTCGCGTCATATTATGACCAGTCATGGAAAGTCATTCACTTTCAACAACATACTTCGTACGTTGTTAAAAACTATTTAACGATAGATTTTGTGCGTCGTTATTACTTTTTCTACGACATGCTATAGTACGCCGTTAAAAACTATTTAACAGCAGATTTTGTGTGTCGTTGTTACTTTTTCTATGACTACTTTTGCACGCCGTTAATTGGTGAGACAAATAATGACACTGATTGCACGCCATAAAATATGTAACATGACTTATTATGCCTGCCGTAGAATATGCAAAAAAAAAATTTATTATTTTTTTTAAATTCAGCAAGTTCTATTTAACCAATTTTATACAATCTAACAAATATTACAAACAAGCATCACAAAACATCAAACAGCCACCAAAATATTGTTTGAAACATCACAAAGAAACTATATCAATAAATTATAAACATTCAACAATTGTCTTTACATTCCAAACATTCGAAAACTATATTCTTAAGTTCTAAATTGTACAAAAAGTTTAAACCATCCAAAACTATGCATATCTAATTTTCTAAACATATGGACAACTATTAAGAGATTATCTAATTTGTCAATGATCCATTATTTGAGCCACCATTAAGTTCTCCTTTTACTTCTAAATTTGTCGTCAACATTAATTTTCACTTATTGATTCGGCGAAGTCGGCAATCTCTGTTCTGTTTCCTTTTTTTAGAATCAATAGCAGTGCAGATTTCACTGCCTCCATTTAGTTCCTTCCCACAAACTGTTGCTTTCAAGTTTGACTGGCAAGTCGGGTCATCCACACCTATTTGGTTGCCGAGTTTATTACTTCGATGACTACCTCTGTTCCGTTTCCTTTTTCTAGATTCAGTAGTAATGTAGTTTTCACTGCCTCCATCCAGTTCCTTCCCACAAACTGGAATATAATCATTTTTTAAAAGTTACTTCAACTGAAAGGCAAACTTCAATTAGCACAACTAAGGAGCAAATAATAGAATAAGATCATCATATAGTCCAAAGAGCATGGCATGATAAAAAATCATGTGAATCTTGCAAAACGAGTAACCATGTACTACCGAAGGTTTAAAATTTCATACGGTTGAACAAGGAATAGATGTCAACACAGATTGTTCTCCAATGGTCCACAACAAACTCAGGCATTTAACCTAGAATTATGCATTTTGAGATGCATTCCATAAGCTCAGGCTCAAGCAGTTTGCATCACATGAAAATTAAAACTTATTAATGTCTGGTGTGGTTATCAAGAAATTGTCTACTTAGTTTCATATTCAGATGAGGGAAGACCAGAGTTCGACATGAACAGATGCTGCAAACATTCTACCATACACTACAACAAAAAAGGCTTTTGGTGACAGACTGATTTTGTCTCCAAACATCAAAATTTCGTCACTAAAGTGATCTGTGACGAAAAAAATTCGTCACCACGTTCGTGGCCTATAGGTCGTCACAAAAAGTACCTGGTGACGAAAAACAATTTCGTCACCTATTTTTCATTTTTGATGACGAAATGTTTCGTCTCCAAATGTTGAATTTTTTGTCCTCTAAAACACCAATTTCGTCACCAAAACTAAATAATATTTTATTTTAATTATTTTTTGCGATGAAATATTTCGTCACCAAATATATTTTAGTGACGAAAGTTTTCCTCACCAATGATATGGATTAAGGTGACAAAAAAATTCGTCACTAAAATTAGCAAAAAAGAAAATTATTCAATGACAAAAAGTATTTTGTCACCAAATATTTCAATTTAGCGACGAAATGTACAACAAATGTGACGAAATTATTTGTTTTGTACTATATCATTAGTGACAAAATTATTCGTCATGTTTTTTGAAAACTAAGAGCGACATTTTTTATTTCGTCACTAATAAAAATTAAAAATTTTGAAAATAGAGATACTATTTTCTTCCTAAATTTTTTCTTTTCAGTAACAATTCTCTGTGCATTTCAATAACCTGTTCAATAAAATATCTATTACAAATCAATACAAAAACCTGTTCATTTTCATAAACATCACAATCGAATTTTAACACTATCCACAAAAATACAATATGAACGACATGAGATTTATAAACATGTCTCCTAATATCCACAAAACACGTCTACTAATATCCACAAAAATATAATATCAACCGTATGCAGATTACCAAACACATCTAATATCTAACAAAAAACATGTCTACTAATATCAACAAAAATAAAACATCAAGGGCGGATTACCAAACATGCACCGTAATACTAACAAAAATATAAAATTTACAACACAACCAAAATACGTGTAAGGTAATAAGAAGAAAAACATAAAATGAGCTACCATCAGCCCTCCAAATTACCAAACACGTCCATATCAAATCTCGAATCTGCAAAAAAATGAAACACAAAAAAAAAAAAATGTCAGTTAGACAATTATTATCTTATCCATAACATATACAATTTAACATGCATTTTTGGACTTAGTTTTCAAACCGGGAGTCCCGTGCTAGTTCTGTAAATTTCCACAACTCACATTGGTCCATCCCGAGGTGTTTGAAGTGTTTCCGGGGCTGTCTCGTGGCTGTTGCACGATTTTGGCCCCCAGAGGCCTATCTTCAAGCTTAAGTGTGAAAAAAGTGCATTTTCTGACTTAGCTTTCAACTCGGGAGTCCCCTGCTAGGTCAGTAAACTTCCACAACTCACATTTGTCCATCCCGAGGTGTTTGAGGTGTTTTCTGGGCCGTCTCGTTCTTTGTTGCACTATTTTGGCCCCGAAGGCCTATTTTGAAACTTAAGTGTGAAAAAGTGCATTTTGGACTTAGTTTTCAAACCGGAGTCTGTGCTAGTTACGTAAGTTTTCACAATGCACATTGGTCCATCCCGAGGTGTTTGGGTGTTTCTGCCGTCTCGTGGTACATTGCATGATTTTGGCCCCGAAGGCCTATTTTCAAGCTTAAGTATGGAAAAGTGCATTTTTGGACTTAGTTTTCAAACCAGAGTCTCGTGCTAGTTAGTAAGTTTTCACAACTCACATTGATCCATCCCGAGGTGTTTGAGGTGTTTCGGGCCGTCTCGTGGTAAGTTGCGATTTTGGCCCCGAAGGCCTATTTTCAAGCTTAAGTGTGGAAAAGTGCATTTTTAGACTTAGTTTTCAAACCAGAATCTCGTGCTAGTTAAAGTAAGTTTTCACAACTCACATTGATCCATCCCAGGTGTTTGAGGTGTTTCGGGCCGTCTCGTGGTACATTGCGATTTTGGCCCCCTAAGGCCTATTTTCAAGCTTAAGTGTGGAAAAGTGCATTTTTGGACTTAGTTTTCAAACCGGGAGTCCCGTGCTAGTTTCGTAAGTTTCCACAACTCACATTTGTCCATCCCGAGGAAGCTTCAAGACACCACCAGAGTGAGTTGTTCACTTTATATATAATATAGATGTTTCTAGTACTATTAGAGTTTTATTTTATGGTTATTTTATGTTTTCGAGTTTTTATGTCGGGTATTTTGGTAACTTTTGGATTTACATACATGGGCTATAGGGGTTGCCAAGGATCATCTTGTGGGTCGATTTAATTTGTTTTTTGAACAACGTGAGCAGACCTATAATAACTACATTATATAGAAAACACCATAATATAATACACACCTACATAGAAAAAATAATAATAATAAAACAAGCACTAGCAACTGCCTTGAGCAAAGAGTGCCAACCTTCTATTCCTATAGGCCCATACTTAAGGCATATCCTTACTTGAAAAAACATAAACCTTATCTGATCTATCATACAAAAGCTAACATCACTCTTGAGCTGCTGATACTTGCCCGGTGAAGAAAAGAAGCTGTAAGTGGGCTCACATTTTTATTTTTTGACAAGAAGTGGGTACACATAAAATAACATGAAAGGATAAACCATTCCATGTAACAAGCGCATAAAATATTGTAACAGACCAATGAGAGATCAAGCGCATAAGGACCCATAACGGTTAATTGATCCATCACCACTGTACAACCCATATATGAGTGTGAATTGCTTTCCAACCATTCAACATGATATGTTCATAGGAAACTAATAACCTTCCATCAAGTTACCATAAAGCACAACTAATTTTGTGAGTATATAGGATTTCCAAAATGACAAGCGGGGATCAATGACTGTTTGTTAATTGGTAAGGGAAGATGCTTGAAGACTTCAAATTAAATAGACAGGAGTTCGCTCATATGAAATGACCCTTTGCAAAATAATATCAACACTTACTCAAGTTCTTCTTGAAGTGCATCAAACAGCTCCTTTTATGCCTTTTACGCCAGGAGTGTTAAGAACCTTACTCTGTTCGCCATTTTAATAGGCTGTATTCTTGACTCTTCACCAAAAAAAAAGCACAACACTCAAAACACCTTTCATGTGAAGCATTTGTTAATCTTCCAAAAATCACCTTTAGCAATTATAACTTGATCATGTGATCCTTCTTTCGACACTGATGAAGCGGTTAATTTGTCTTGGTCCATTAAAAATCAAAAGCAGCAAAAGCCTATTGAGTGAAGGAAGCTCCAATGACAATGCATACAAGTATGGGTGGATAAAATTCGAATGTAATATATTAAAAGCTAATCTCTGTGTCATTAATCAAGCAACTCAGATTTACAACATGGATTTGGCAACTAATCAATCATGTTAGCACTAAGACAAGCAATGAAATCTTGATGGGAACAAAATCCACAAATAAAACTTTATGTTTTCTAATTTTGAGTCGGTCATCTAATATAACGGGAAATTTTGTTCAAAACAAAACTCTTAAGCCATGTGATTAACAGAGACTAAGAATTGAATCTTTGGGTAGTCCCAAAAAGGGAAATTGAAAAGCTATATTTATCCAAGGGGGTAATCCATTCAAGTGATAGGATAGGCATTTTGGCAACATTTCAAAATTTGTGACCAATTTAGATAACTTGCTAAACAAATACTAGGAAGGTTGGCAAAACTTTTGACAAGTTACATTAAACACCTTGAGATAACCAATTCTAAATATAGTTAATAAAAAAGAGAATTGTTGTGTATAACTAAAAGAAATTGTGCTTGTCAATTGTGGTTTTTGGTTGCTTAGGAATTCAAATAAACCTTAAGCAAGAACTCATTCAAATCTTATGCAGTCAAAGCCATCATGGTGAATTGCCTTATAGGCTTACTTATTACCCAAAAGCGGCGGAAGCAATCAAATTTTTCTTCTTTTAAGTAAACCGAAATTACACAAGTCAATGAGAATCTAGAATAGCACAACTATACACACTCAGAGACTATTAAACAACCTCAATTAAATGTGGCAATCTAGACAAGCGAGAATATTTACAAAGAAAACCTACACCGATTAAAGAGGTCATAATTTTGCATGAACACTAGTTTCCCGGTAGCAATGCAAGCACTAGAGAGATGGAAAGGTCATAATCTAATGCACTAGTTGGTAATAATGTCCTTTTTAAAGTCCTCTAAAAAGTAACTTAATAAGTACTTGTTTAATGGCAGATAAAATCATGAAAGCGAGTTCTAATTCTTTGGTTGATTGTTAAAAGATGAGTACCAAAACTGAGCTGTCCGCTTTCTTTGGTTCCTTCTCTAGTTTGAGTGCAGGTTAGAAAATGGAGACCATTAGTGTAACACCCCAACTAATGTCATGTGCCATGACCACATCCATGACCATTAGTGTAGATCTCAATCTTTTTCCTTCTTTTATTTTGTATGTCCTTTCTTCTATTTTCTTTCAGTTGTCCTATTCTCGCATGTTGTCCGACATCATAAAGCCTTATTGCTCCTCACCTAACCATTGACTTCTATAAATAAAATCTATAAATTTATAATAGAGAGGTTTAGGGCATTAAACTTTCACCAAAAATACAAATTAAAAATAATAATTCTAAGGTTTATTACTTCATAAGAATTTTGTTTCAATGATTAATTCAACATATATTCAAATATAAAAACCAAAAGGCTAATAACTCGCAAAGGAAAGCAATCCATTTATTACAATCCATTTATTACAAAAGTAAGCATGAGTAATATGCCCTACCATTCTGCGTGAAACTCTTTCCACATGCTGTCGAGAAGCATAGTTAATAACCTGTCTCATTTAGAAAAAATAAAAGTAAAGATCAATTAACATGACGAGAAGCTAATGAGATGACAAAGACTCGATTGATCAAGATATATACCAAAACAAAAGAGATAGAATACAGACTCGATTCTCGCTCATTTATTGGATCTCAACACTTGCTCGAGTTACCAAAAATAGATAGCTGCCCAATCGGACACCAATGAGATACATACCCCAATATCCTAAGAAGAAAAGCAATCAATTTCTTGGCAAAAACTTAGTATACCAACACAAGTTCACCTAAATATTATACATGATCCAATAAACAAAATGCAACCAAGAGAATTAAACTCACCATTGCAATAAAGTTCTTAATTAAAATTAAGGTTGCAAGTCGAACTGGTTGGATATAGACTGTGATCGACAAGAACATTTTTTCTTAATTTTACAAGCCATTTCATTATTTAAGGCACCAAAAGGAGATGTTGTCCCAAGTATACACAACATATAGAAAATAAAAATAATAAAAATCCATACCAATGTATCCTTGTTATTACAAAATCGAAAAAGCTCTCCATGACCCAACCATGTAAAAGAATAATAAATAAAAATAATAATTTAAAAAAAACTCTTCTTAATCTACATATCAGTTCTTTATCTTCACCTAATTTATTTTATTTGCATACCAACATAAACAAGGCAAATGTGATCCAATATTTCACAGAGTATTTGAGGAAGTCCAAAACAATATTTCGGTATAGCCAAGGAAAGATAATCATGCCCGCAAACAAGTTGGTTAACAATAACTAATGAATCCTCACAGATCAAAAAGGTAACAAAACTTTTTCAATTGACATTGGATTTTGGATAAATTTCTTGAAACAATGAATTCAAAGTTGCTTTTAGTATATTCGCAACTTCTCATTCATTTTGCTCTCTAGACTATCATCATCCATGTCATAACATGTAGAAATTCATTAGTTGGAAAGGTACTTCAACTCTTGAAGTGTTCAATTGAAAAGGAAAAAACCAAAAAAAATAAAGCAACGAGCACTCAAATAGAGAAACATATACAAACCCATTTTCCTGTTTTACTTGCATAGAATACCTCTGTTGCTCCACTTTTGAAAATCTGACGCCAAATGAATCAAATCAACCGTGTGCCCGTGTTCATGAGAAAGACAAATTTTAGACTTCACAGAATCGGATCTTTGAAAAATCCCACCTGCCGACTTCAAAATCAATATCAATACCTCGGTTGCTCTTTTTTTCTTTTCTTTTTTTTTTTGGGTGAATACCTCGGCCGCTCACCGCCTTTGCTGCTCGCCTTTCACTGCTGCTCATAGTAGTCGCCGCCGATCAAAGGATGTAGGGTTAGGGTTTGAAAAGAAAAGAGTGAGAGATAGGTTTGGAAATCTCCAAAACAAAATATATGAATTGAATTGTGTTGTGTTGTGTGTGGGGATTTGCTCTAGTCTTGCGCAATAGAAACAGAACCAAAAAAAAAATGTCTTGGCCGGTTTGAATTTTTACGGATAAGTGCATCGGAAATTATTTTATATAAAATTAAAAAAATACATACAATCACACTTATTTAAAAAAAATAATTAAAAAATATATATATATAATTACACTTATTTAAAAGGTGAGATTAAAAATAAATATTATCATAGTCACTTAAATTAAGTGTAATTAAAATATTAATTTAATTTTTTTTATCACACTTTCAATAAAAATGAGATAATTTTTTTTGTCAAAGTGTGATCTTTAACTGTTTTTGTAATAGTGCATTAGGTATATGAGAAGGAGATCAAGCGACGACCTGTTTGTTGTTTAGTTTGTTCTGTGTGTATGTATCATACATACAGAGAATAAAATCTAAAAAAAGATACAATAAAAAATCTTAATAAATATAAAGCAAGTAATAAGATATTTATTAAAAAATAAATATAATTATATATTAATTAGAAAGTGTAATTAAAAAAATATAAATAATCATACTTAATTGAAAAGTGATATAAAAAATAAATATTATAACACTCAATCAAATCAAGTGTGATTAAAATATTAATCTAATTTTTTTTATTACACTTCCAATAAAAATGAGATATTTTCATTCATTAAAGTGTGATTTTTAACTATTTTTGTAGTAGTGGATAAAGCAAGTAATAAGATATTTATCAAATAATAGATAAACAAAAATGCCACATGGCGAAAATAGGGGACGGAGGTTGGAAAAGTGAGAAGAGAAGAGGAAGAGGGAGCTCGTAAAGCGAGAAGAGGCGGGGAGAGAGTGAGGCTAAGAGAGAGAGAGAGAGAGAGAGAGAGAGAGATTTGTTGTAGAGAGCGCCGGCCGATGACGTGTGGGTTAACTGGTGCTATAAAGATAAACGGATGGTGTGTGGAGATGTATGGGTGAGGAGTGTGAGAGAGATATTTATGGTTCAATTTTATTTTTTATTGATTTTAAGCATTTGGTGACGAAATTTGGTTTTCCTCTCTAAAATAATACATTTGGAGACGAAATTATTTCCTCTCTAAATTTTTTTACAATGGTGACGAAAAATTTCGTCTCCAAAATGGCGCTAAATCTTCCGTCAAATTTTCCATGGGCGGGAAATTGTTTTGTGACGAAAAATAAAATTTAGAGACGAATAAAATTTTCGTCACCTATTGTTTTATTTGATTTTAAGCATTTGGTGACGAAATTTGGTTTTCGTCTCTAAAAATAGTACAATTGGAGACGAAATCTTATTTTCATCACTAAAACATGCATATTTGGAGACGAAATATTTTTTCGTCACGAGTTTTCGTCACCATAGACCTTTTTTGTTGTAGTGATAGTTGCAAGAAAATAGGAAAACTAATTGTTAGGATGTGTACTCTAAGCAGAAAATATTTGATAATTGTCAAAACAAACACAACTTGAAAGTGCTACTCACTTCACAGCATAGATATTTCCAACTCTGTTCAAGTTTCAGAAAACATTTATAAAATATATATATACATAGAGAAAGAGAGAATACTGAACACACCTCAATATAAAACCAACTAATGTCACTAAAGGAACCAAACTGAAATCAAAGTCTAAAACTCTCTAGCCATATATCCACTTTTTTGATGAGTTGTATTACCATCTCTTGATAAGGTTTTAGTGGTGTTTTGCTCCTGGCAAACAGAATTTGAAGCTTTGATACTCCTTAAGTGGCATTCTTTACTTGCTTGACTGACTAGTGCTTAATGGTGCACCATTTGATCATTATTATTCCCAATGTATTATACTAAAATATCATGAAGAACTAGGAAATCACTTTTATGAACTGTGAGGGTTGCATGTAATCCTTCTCTTTTATTTTTTAGTGTTCTTTCTTTCTTAACTTATCAAACAAAGGAAAATGTTAAAGATAGTAGCAGTTCAAAAATCATTTCAGAAGTTTCAGCTCTTTGTTTCCCGTGGAATGTTTGGACATAGGGATAAAAGAGCCAACAACAATCGGGAATTACTCTCTTTGCAGCTCAAGGAAATCCTTATCAAAAATAGTCATTTCTTTCTCTCTATCTGTGGTAGAAGGCTATCCAAGTCTACAAACATATATTCCCCAATTCAATTAACCCAAAAAAATAAGAAATTTAGTTAACACTTTAGAGCTCAACCTTTATTGTTAAAACCTCACTTTCGTATAATATAAACTAGCAAAAATGTCAATACTCCTTATTTGCAATCTTCCCAAAAATTTTGCAAGTTAAATTAGATGGGAAAAAAAATTTAAATCAAATGACACCAGGGTAACTAAGATGATTCAGTTCTATGGATATAGATAACATGGTAGCATCAAACGAAAGTACACAGTTAAGCAGCCATTTCTTGCTAAATATCTATTATAATACATTTAAACCACTACATGAAAAATTTCTTTTGTAATTCCAACAAACACACCATTCAGTCAATTAAACAAACACATAAAGTGCACAGTTAAGACTAGTACCAGTAACCCAAGAAGCCCACATGGAAGATGACTATATCATACTTACATTTGAACAAAAATGGAGAGAAAAATTAGGGCAAAGATGAACTGTGTCAGGTCTCTGTTCAAGAAAATGTTGAAAAGGATGCCAAGGCTAAGAGCAAAAGGAGGAAAACACTTCAAGCCAAAGATCAAAGATCAAGAACCTCCTTCACAAATGAGATGGTCGAACAGTGTTGTAGACACCCCATTTTTGACTGACCTTAAGACTCAGACGTCACCGATTGAGCGCTCGGTGATGTTGCATATTGAGCTCGTTCAGAAGCCTCAGAGTCGCGGCCGTGAGCCCTGCTTCCGGACTTCCGAACCCTCTTCTGTGCCTTGCCTCGGTTTGTGAACCAGGCTCGGTTTTCTCTGTTTTTCTTCCTGAGGGAAGGGAGAGGTCCCGTAGACCATCTCTCAGTGGCCGTGGGCTACATTTCGTGGCCGTAGGCCATTTTTCCCATTTCGGAGCCCGGTTCCCGGTTTTCGGAGCCGTCAGGCCGTGTGCCTCGGTTCGAGACCGCCTAACTATCTCCGATCGCTCCGATTTTCGGCATGCATCCTATTTACTCCCTTTTGAGGGACACTGAGGCCTGAGAGACCCACTTCGTGGTCGAACGCCACTTCGATTAATGATCGATTTGGGACCAAGCTGCGTGTTTTGGCCCTCGAGCATTTGTTTTGCATCGGTTTTCGTTCAATTTTGGCAGGTACCTCTGTTTTATCACCGGGAAAGGTCCTTTGAAGGGTGGGAGGCCAGCAATTGTCTCAGCAACCAGTTATATCCCTCCGGCGCCCTCCGACACCCGTTTTTCTCACTTCTGAGCCAATGTTGACCACCCTAGGGCCATTTTCTTCAACCCCAAACCACATATTTGTGTTGTACACACCTGGGAGGACCCTAAAAGTCTATGGCCGGCCAGTAATTGTTGTTGAACCTTTTGAACCCCTTTGAAAAATGGCTTGTTCTCTCTCCTGTTTTAGAGTTGCCAATTTTGAACCACAAAGTTGTGATGAGGAGACCTGGGAGGACACCAATATCTGGTGGCCGGCCAGAAACTAAGCTTGACCTTTTTGACCCTTGGCCGACCGGCCATAGGGGGTGGCCGGCCGGCCACCTGCAGCCAAGATACCTGGCCGGCCAGCTTCCTTACAGGGAGTACATTCCAGCTGTATAGCTTTTTTCCTCCAAAAAATGCATCCGGAGGGACTTTGTTTTGGAGGGAAAATTGATCCATTTTCCCCCCACTTTTTTCCCTCCATTTCTCCCCCATCTTTGCCAATATAGCTGGCCTCCCAACTCAAGGAAAAGGGTTGGAAAAATTGTTTGGAGCATATCTATCTTCATCTCTCTCATTCTCTCAAGTTCCAACTCCATTTCTTCATCATCATCAAGCACCACCACCACCACTCCATTTCCAGCAGCTTGGGGAGCTTTCTAGCAGCTAGGAGGCATCATTTCTCAAGCCAAAAGGGAGCAAAAGTTTGGACTTCAAGGGTAAGTTCATTTTTCCCCTTTTCTAGCTCATTTTTGTACCAATTTCTTAGCCTATTTTCTTACTATTTTGGGCTCTGACCCTAACTGAAACTAGGCCTATTTTGAGCTATTCTTCATGTTTGTTTAAGGGATCAATCCTGTTTGATCCCCCCATTTGGTACTTTCTTCAATACCCTCTTGTATGCCATTATTTTGCATGGTATTTTTAGCATATGTTTAATCTGTTTTGGGGCCTGATTTAAACTGAAAATAGGCCTATTTTGAGCCCCTCTACAACATTGTAGAAGGGCTCAACCTTGTTTGGGACCTCCATGCATGACTTGCCATTGAACCCCTTTTGGGTCCCTGTTTTTGCATGCTTTGTGAGCTTACTTTGCTTCTGTTTTTTGGCCATAATCAGAACTGAAAGTAGCCATATTTTGACTTCCTTGTCATATTTCATTGAGGGTCTTTGGCTGTTTGCTGAATTCTTTGTATACTTCATGTTATACCCTTTTGTGGCCTCAATCTTGCATTGCATTTTGAGCATGTCTAAATACTGATTTGGGGGCTGTAATAAAATGTAAATATTCATATTTTTTGTCCCTATTCAATGTTTTAGAAGGGAATTTTTCTGTTTGGGCATTGCATGTACCACTTGCCTCATTGCCTCCCGTGCGGAGCGATTTTTTTTATGCCATTTTAGCCCTACTTGTGATTGCTGTTTGGCCATGTTTTGAACTGTAAAAATTCTTTTCTCGGCGCTGCCTTGCTTCTGTATTTTCATGTCGTGTTCAAATTATGCATGTATTGTATAGCTACAAGTCATTTCGGGTGCCTAATTTCGCATTTCGGGATCATTTCATGCAATGGGTCTCGTTTTACCGGGTTTCGGGACTGTTTTCCCCCTCATTTTGCCATTGATTTTTGTATGTTTGCATATCATATTCCATGTCTTTGCCATGTCTCATTAGAGTGGCATTTCGGTGCTTGAGGGTCCGTCCTCGGTTTGCGTGCACGCGGGCACGCATTTCGAGATGTCTTGTTTTCATCTGATGGCCTCCTATGTGAGTGTGGCTGAGGCCCTCTCATGTTGGTGTAAGCCCATATTCCATTGCGTATGCCATTCCATCCATAGCATTGTGCATGCTCGGTTGTGTATCACCTCGTTTAGCGTGTATGCCATTCCATGACATTACATATGTTAGGATTGTATATTAGTTGCATTTCATGCATATCATGCATATTGCATCGTGTTCGGGATAGGAGTTAGCGCGCACGGAAACAAGCGTTCGTACTCAGGTGTGAGCGTGTCTCAATTCCCAAGTCACCGACACTCCGGATTATCCGTGATGGAGTTAGGTTTTGTTGTAGCATTCATCTGCATTCATCCTATATTGAGTTGTGCAATTCGGCTCCTCGGCCATCATGCATCGAGATGCGTGATTGGTGGCACGAGGATCGAGGCATGCATATATTTGTGAAATACATTGCTATGCCCCTTTCCTGCTCTCTGTTGCAGCATATCAAGAATCAGCGGTCTTCCGAGGTTTGGCATGTTTTTCGAGAAACATTGCGAAACAAAGGCTAATCGGGGCATCGCCATGGATTTCCGCGCAAGGCGGCCCAAACATGCATCGTTCATCAGAATCAAGGCAACCCCTGGCTTGCATGCCAATTTTACAGCTTTCTTAGTTAATTCGTTAATTAATTAGGAATTTGTATTATTTGGACTGTAATATTTTGGACTGTATTATTCTTCATTCGGGACTGTATATTTATTTGGACCCTCTGCGCGAGGGTATAATTGTAATAAGTGTGCGTGAGTGTGATGTATGTCTTCCAACCCCACGTCTTTCTTCCCTTTTATTTACCTGCTTATGATGGTTAGATTAGGGCATGTTTCAATTAGCATACAGTATGATAGCATGTTCGCATTCATTCATCTGTTTTGCATGCACCGGGCTCGGCGCATCATACTAACTGCATTTGTATTTCAATTCCAAAGTTGAATACATGTTAGTTGTAGCATTCCATATGCCATGTTTAGAATAGCCGAGCCAGCTATAGTTTGGATTCTGCATGTGTTGCATTAGGCATTTCAGCATATTTAGGATCATGCATGATTTCTAATGAGCTTCTGTTTTGGCTTGGAGTACTCGGTGAGTTTTTATGCTTTAGCATCCTTGCATGCGTGTGAGTGACTGCCATGATAGCATGCTTGCCATGAGGCTATTTGCTTATGTGATATAACTGCCTGAATGCCTGTGGGTGAAGGTTGGGTTATTTGAATTGGGACAATGCATTGATTGTTTGTTTTAAGCCCACTAGATAGTGGCAAAATCATGTTTTCTAAGCCCACCCGAGGGTGGCAAATCCACGTCTCAGCGTACCTGCGGGTAGCACCATTAAACCATTTTCAAACAAACAAACATGAAGTATTTTGTTCCAATTCAGGCGACCCAATCTATACTTGTATGCTGTGCGCATCACATAGTAAATCTGGGCTAATAACCGGAACAAGAATACACAATGTTTTCAAAACTAGATATCATGGTTAGTAGAGGCTGGTCTTTGACCGGGCGAGCAGGGGTGCTCACGAAATGACCTTCCCCAATCGTACCCAAGTTCCCGAGCCGAGACAACTTTGGTGATGACGGACACGTGGCCTTTGGCACCGAGTCAGGGTTTCCTAAATTTTCCGTTTAAAAAATATTTAGGTGGCGACTATGTATCTGGCAAAGCAGTCCATGTTTGGCACTTCTTTCAAAAAAATCTGTTTTCAACATCGATTTGCCAGATTTGGACTCTTTGGTTCAAGATTAAGAACCGTGACATTTGAGCCCTTGAACTGTAGTGACCCAATAGCGAACCAAAACGGAGGGGAGTCGCACCCTCCCCGGGATGCGTTCGGGGACGTCTACAGTTTCTGGCAACTCTGCTGGGGATTTAGAGAACTTGACTCGAACTCATGATATCTGGTTTTGATTACACTTGTGTGTTTCTTTGCATTGCATTTGCATTGGTGCGCCTAGGACACCGTGTTTGCCATATGCCATAAGGTTGATCGGCTCTGGGCTCTGACAGCATGGGAACACAAACCCCGGTTTTACCAGGGCACCCTTTTTGACCATTCGACCTAGTGCATATTCGGATCCATAGTGACCATCCCAAACTAGGACAGGTTGCTTACCCGATATAGGTTGTTTGAAACCACTATGTACGTAGTGAAACCCTAGTTCCTGACAAAATAGGACAGGGAAACCCTACCCCAACATAGGGGTGTTTTGGCTCTCACTTATCTGTTATGTGCTTGTTAGAGTGCGTCTCTACAGGGAATGCATGTATCAGTTTCTGAGTTTGGGCATCGAACTGCGCATCGATTTTGAGATTGGGCATCACGCTGCGAACATCGGTCGATATCGAGAATCGGTTGTCTCGGATATCGATTCGATTTTGGGAAACAGGATGTCGAGAAATGATCAGTAATTAAAGACAGTGTGTTTTCAGTTTATCAACCGTGTGTTGCATGCCCGACTGTGTGTTGTGTATTTAATTTAAGTTGTTATGCTGTCCGTTTATCTAGTTATTTATTTCCTTTTCGCTTTATTTATCTTTTTGCTAGGGCAAGTTTGTAGCACAATTGCTTCTGAACCAGTAGATATTCCCCAAGTACTTTGGACACGAGGTCGCCGACTCATTCAATCCGAGGATCTGGTTGACGGACATCCAGTGTTCCACTCTCTACCCCCAGTTGTTAGAAGTAGCCGAGAAAGCGCAGTCCGTCTGAGCAGAGATCATCAAGGCGATGCGCTTTAGCGATAACGATCCGGTTGAGGTTTCGGTCTCCGCTATAGAGATACACTTACCGGTTATTGGGATGGATCCGCAGAATACATCAGGGATGGAGGCGATGATGTGCCAAATACATGAGAGTATGAAACAGATGCAAGAAGATACTGCCCGCCAAGCGGAGTTCTCCAAGCAAAGCGGGCATTGTCATGGCCAGAAATTGGTGATCACTAGATCGCAGAATCACGGCATCTGCTTCACATCAAGTTCCTCCTCCACCCGGGGCTCCATTACCCGAGCAGGCACCCACTGGTCAGAATACCTTGCCAAATCCCCAGAATACCCTCCCGAACACCCAGAACACTCTACCCATTGTCCAAAATATTCAAGAGGACACAGGCCATCCAACGGGGCTGGCTCCACCCCCGCTTCTGCCTCAACTGTCCAAGAATCTTACACCCAACCACCCGGACTCTCCATTCGAGTTCGAGGTAGACCACACAGCTCTAAAACTGAGTAAGCTGGAGAAGCTTTTCAAGAAATCACAAGGGGTGAAGGCCATCCCAAACATCGAAGATGGGTACACCGATGTGGCCGTAACATTGCCAGACAGATTCAAGATGCCACAGATTGATCGTTTTGATGGGTCCGGGGATCCTATGGTCCACCTCCAGCTATTCTCAGACATTCTGCGACCAATGGGCCTAACCCGACCACAAAAGCTTTCCCTGTTTGGCCGAACTTTGTCGGGCGTGGTAGCCATTTGGTATGCGAAGTTAGAGGATGAGGTAAAGAGAAGCTGGGATGAGATGGCTGAGGCCTTTGTTGCACAGTACTCGTACAATACACAGATCGAGATTACAACTCGTGATCTTGAAACAACGAGGCAGGAACAAAAAGAGACTTTCTCAGACTTCGTAACTCGATAGAGGGCAAAGGCATCGATGATGACCTTGAGGCCTACAGAAAAAGATCAAATCCGGATGATTGTGCGCAATCTCCAACCAAAACTCATGCAGAAGATGATTGTACTTCCCTTTTCCACCTTCTCAGACTTACACGAGATGGGGGTACAGATCGAGGATGCGATGAAGCAAGGTCTGATCGACCAGGACCGAGAACAACCCGGAGGACATTTAACCGTAACAACAACGCAGTTCGAGGTCAGTATGGTCACCACCATTCCTCTGACCAAGGCCCATGGCAGCCACACCCTTTTCCGGTGTATCCGGAAGTACTACTCAAACCCCAAAATACCAGCCCAGGGGCCAAAGAACCTTTACTCCACTATACATGCCTTTGTCCAAGGTTCTGGGGGTCTTGATCAGAAAGGGACATCTAAAACCCCTGGAGCCGAGGCCGCCACCAAATCCACTCCCCCCCTCTCACAACCCAGCCAAGTACTGTGCCTACCACCAGCAGCACGGTCACGATACCGACCATTGTTACAGGCTGCGTCACGAGGTTCAGGACCTCATCGACAAAAATGTGATTCTACCTCCAGATAGACCTAACGTCACAACCAACCCACTCCCTACCCATAACCAAGATCCACCACCCAAAAGAGTCAATCTTATCCAAACTGGGGTCGTGTTCTACGATCCTAGTATCTATATTACTCCCTCTCACCTACCCAAGCCGGAGGTGATCCTTCCTGACTGCACTGACTTGTGCATGTTGGACACCTTCCCGACCCAATCTGAGCCAAAGGTGGTGACCACCGAAGACGGGGCAAGGCAGGTTTCAGAGGAGGGCAGAATGGTTGATTCAGGGTTTGAGCAGTCTCGGAATCTTGCCGGATAAGCCTACAATCCAAGTGAGTACATCTTATCAGTGGGCCAGTCTGAGCCGAGTGTGGGACTGCCAGAAAAAGCTGAATTGTGCATGATTCAGGGGGACAGACTTGAACAGGGGGCGGATGATCTGACAACAGTGGAAGAGGACTTTGCCAACCTCCAGTTCTTCAACGACCAAGAATCAGGGGATGCAACGATCAACTGGTTTGAATATGGGGAGTCGGCAGAAATTACCGGATGGTTGGATGATCAGCCAGACGTTGTGGAATTTCAGCCAGAGCAAGGCCCGGCAGGGGCAAAAGTATCAATGGTGGCCGGAAGGGTCGAGAGTCAGAATGGATTGCCGGAGAGCGCCGGTACAAAGAATTTCGCTCGGGACCAAGACATTGTGAAAACCGAACAACAAACCATACTAACACCGCAGGAGCAAGAGAAGAAATGGGATTCGGAGAGAATCTGGAAAGCCAAGAACCATGAAGAGGTTGAAAGTGCTGCGAGCACGAGAGTAGGACATGCTGTGAGCATATGGGACGAAAGTACCGAGAGTACAAACTTGCCAGAACCAGATAGGTGCCTATTAAACGCTAGCGGGATGTGGTGGGAAGACGACAACTTATGTCTTGCCCACACAGACGAAGATTGGGGAGTAAATCAACCAGACAGCACCTGGTACCTCGATGAGGTGGACCATATGACCAGGAGTGGGCGGTACTTCAAGCCCCCACATCTTGACCAGCCCGAAGCATCTGGAAAAGACAAAGAAGCTGAGAAACAGAGAGGGAAACAAATTGAAGAAGAAGCTGTGCTGAGACAGTTGAAGAAAATACAAGCAGACATCTCTATCTGGGGACTGCTTATGGCTTCGAGGGTGCACAGACAGGCTGTCCTATCTGCCATGGACAAGGCCAAACTCTCTGTCGACACTACACCAGAACAGCTGGTTGGGCTGGTTTTTCCGGGAGGAGGTTCCCCGGCATTAACCTTTTCAGATAAAGAATTGCCGCCTGAGGGCGTAAACCACAACAAACCCCTTTACTTCTCCATGGAGTGTAGGGACAAATGGATACCGGTGGTACTTGTTGATACCGGATCTGCTATCAATGTCACCTTGACCCGAGCAGTATGTCTGTCGGGTTGAAGCCCACGGACTTCCTACCGACCACTCAAGTGATCAAAGCTTACGACAACACCAGCAGAGAGGTGATGGGGACTGTCAAGATTCAGACAAAGGTTGGACCTGGGCAACACGAGATAGATTTCCATGTCTTGGAGGTTCCCGCAACTTTCAACCTACTTTTGGGGCGACCATGGTTGCACCAGGTAAAAGCCGTCTCGTCCACTCTGCATCAGATGGTGAAATACCCCTGTGGAAAGGAAGTAGCCATTGTGTTCAGAAATTCATCAATCCATCCACCTCCGGAGGTATCTACACCGGTCTTAGAGATTGAACACGGCATGGAGGACGTGTCTATATCAGGGTTTACTCTAGCCGAGGCCCGGGTTGTGCAAAACATCATGGCTGTGAATGAAGGTGTGTATGTCAGTGCTCAATCTGTCTACCTCATGAACAAGCTACAACATATCCCCGGGATGGGATTAGGAAGGAGCGGCAGGAAAAAAGTCGCAGCATTGGCCGAAGTGCTACACAACCCTCATACCTTTGGATGGGGTTATCTGCCCACCAAAGAGGACTGGATCAGGAAAGGAAAGGAAATGGCCGGAAGAGCCAGAGCAAAGCAGGCTGGGAAGCCTTTTGAATTAATGCACAGGCCCATTCAGGGTACCCTGAACGGATGCTTCATCCGGGAGGGGGAAGACTTTCCATTTTGCGGCTTCCCAGAGCCGTGGCTGAACGCGGAGAAGAAGCGCGTGCCAGGTTTCGAGATTTTCTTCTACCTGCAACTATCTGGGGATGATGTTGCCACAGAGCAGACAGACCCATCAACTGAGGTTGAGCAGCGTAAAGCAGTGGATCCTGAGGGCACTGAATTTGAAATAGGGGTAGCACTGGCATGTCTCCTCTCTGATCCTCCGATCGACCAAGAGTGCTTGAGGGATAACTTCGTTGTTTCCATGATTGGGAATGAAACGGCTGCGAGCCAACCAGCAGCTATCTTGGATGCATCTATCGCACCCTCTTTCACTTGGCAATACGAGGAGGGGTTTTTGTCCAGTAGCACCGGGTCAGGTAGTGAGCCGGAATCTGATTCCACCGAGTCCTGTGAGTCGGAATCAGGTTCCAGCTCGACTGAGTCTGAGTCTGGTGATCCTGGGGATATTAACCCGGATGCCACAGTCTTGTCCAGGTCGTCTTTTTCCTTTTCATTTGAGTCTATTGTAACCGAGGACGATTTGGATGAACTTAATGAGAATCAGGCAACTGTGGGTTCTGAGTACTTTTCTGTGCCCTTAATTTATTGCATTAATTCACACTTTCAAAATTTTGAAAACGACGAGGACGAAGTCCTCCAGTTTTGCAACGATTAATTGAGCAGGAGCAAGAGAGATTTGTTAAACCCCTAGTGGATGAAATCACTACCGTGAACATTGGTACTGAGGAGGACCCACGGTTGGTCCAGATCGGGTCCACGTTGTCTTCGGAGGAACGCGAGCGCTTAGTCGCTTTATTAAAAGATTTCAAAGATGTTTTCGTGGTCCTCTGAAGACATGCAGGATCGATCTGAGATTGTACTGACATCGGATCCCCTTGACCAGGCCGACACATCAAGTAGAAACTCAGGAGGATCCGCCCGAACTGGGCTCTCAAGATTAAGGAAGAGGTCACCAAGCAAATTGATGCAGGCTTCCTGCTTGTATCTGAATATCCGACTTGCTTGGCCAATATTATTCCGGTACCGAAGAAAGATGGCAGGATCCGGGTGTGTGTCGACTTTAGAGATTTGAACAGAGCTAGTCCAAAGGACGACTTTTCCTTACCACACATCGATGAGTTGGTGGATTTCACGGCAGGGCACGCATTGCTTTTATTCATAGATGGCTTGGCACCAGAAGACAGGGAAAAGACTGCATTCACCACCCCGTGGGGGACATACTGCTACAAGGTAATGCCGTTTGGGGTGAAGAATGCTGGAGCTACATATCAACGGGCCGCGACCACGATATTACATGATATGATCCACAAAGAGGTTGAGGTGTATGTGGACGACATGATTGTCAAGTCCAAAGATAGAGAGGGCCACTACACCGCCTTGCAAAAGTTTTTTCAAAGGATCAGGGAATTCCAGTTGCAGCTGAACCCTCAAAAGTGTACATTCGGTGTTACAGCGGGAAAAATGCTGGGGTTTTTGATTACACAAAGGGGCATCGAAGTCGACCCTTCCAAAATCAAGGCCATCCTAGAAATGCCCCCACCAAAGACTGAAAAGGAGGTGCGAGGCTTTCTGGGTAAAGTGCAATTCATAAGACGGTTTATCTCAAAATTAACCTTGACTTGTGAACCACTTTTTGGTCTCTTAAAGAAAGGCAAGAAGTTCCAATGGGACGGCCGATGTCAAGCAGCGTCCGAACAGATCAGAGAATATCTACAGAACCCGCCCGTTTTATCACCACCAGAACCGGGGAAACCGTTGATATTGTATCTTCGATGGCGAGACCACGATGGGGTGTATGCTTACAAGAATCGAAGAGGTGGAAAAAGCCATCTACTATCTCGGCAAGAAGATCTTTGGAGTACGAGACCGATATACACCATTTGGAAAAAGGCTTGCTTAGCTCTGGTATGGGCTACCAGGAAGCTGCGGCACTACCTTTTAGCTCACTCTGTAATGTTGGTTTCACGATTGGATCCCATCAAATATCTTTTCGAGAAACCAGCACTTATGGGTAGGCTTGCTCGTTGGTTGCTGTTGCTCTCCGAATTTGATCTCACATACGTGACACGCAAGTCAGTGAAAGGAAGAAGCGATGGCGAGTTCCTTCGACCACGGTTGAGGGATGAAGCGATTGAGTACTGTTCCCAGATGAATCAATTCTGCATATCGACGACGAAACTTGGACGATGTACTTTGACGGAGCGTCAAATCAGTACGGGTATGGGATAGGAGTGTTGCTGATAGCACCCGACAATTCCCGTATCCCTCTAGCCTTCAAACTCCGATTCAAAGTCTCGAACAACGAAGCAGAATATGAGGCATGCATTGCTGGCTTAGAAGCAGCCCTGGAACTAGGGGCAAGACGGTTGGACGTCATTGGGGACTCGAACCTCGTTGTCTCTAAAGCTAAAGGAGACTAGAAAGTGAAAGAGGAAAAGATGATGATGTATCACCAGACCTTGGATTTGTTAATTCCTCGGTTTGAGAAGTTAAGCTTTACTTATCTACTAAGAGAGAACAACAGGTTCGCAGATTCTTTAGCAACTCTATCATCTATAATAGACATCCCGTGCAGAGTCCGGATGCGTCCAGTCATCATCGACCAGAAATTTGCACCTGCCTATGAGTCGATTGCAGCCATAGATAAAGTTCAAGACGAAAACCCCTGGTACTACGACATTTGGAATTTCTTAGAGAAGGAAACATACCCGCCAAGGGTAAATGCCAAGGACAAGAGGGCAATCAGGAGAATGGCAGTTCAATTCATCATCTGTGGGGGTAAACTGTATAAACGGGCTCATTTGGGGATGCATAAACTGTGTGTTGATGCAGAAGAGTCAAAGCGTCTAATGTAAGCCATCCATGGAGGAGAATGTGGTGCACACATGAATGGGGTAATGCTGGTACGGAAAATCCTCAGACAGGGGTATTACTGGTCCACCATGGAGGAAGATTGTTTCGGTTTTGTTCAGCGATGCCACAAATGTCAGATCCATGCAAATCGCATGAACATCCCGCCGACAAAGCTGTACAATATGACTTCACCATGGCCATTTTCAGTCTGGGGAATTGATATAATCGGGGCTGTCACGCCAAAGGGGTAGAATGGGCATGAGTTCATACTGGTAGCGATAGATTATTTCACGAAATGGGTTGAGGCCCAATCTTATACGGTGTTGAAGGCTTCGCATGTCGCAAAATTCATCAGAAACAACATCATCTGTCGCTACGGGGTCCCAAATGAAATAGTTTCAGACAACGGTTCCCACTTCAAGAAGGAGGTGATTGACTTGTTGGAGAAATACAATGTGGCTTTTCATAAGTCGTCTACCTACCGGCCGCAAACTAATGGAGCAGTTGAGGCCGCCAACAAGAATATCAAGCGCATACTGCAGAAGATGGTGGAAACTTACCGGGACTGGCCAGATAAGCTGCCGTTCGCTCTGTGGGGCTACCGGACTTCAATCAGAACTTCGACTGGGGCGACTCCGTACTCACTGGTTTATGGGATGGAGGCTGTTCTACCTATCGAGATTGAGGTCCCGTCATTACGAGTTTTGGCCGAGTGTCAGATAGCCGAAGCGGATTGGCAGCAGAGCAGATTTGAGGAACTCATGCTCTTTGATGAAAGAAGGCTGAAAGCACTGTACCATGTCCAAGGTTATCAACGCAGAATCGCCCGGGCTTTCAACAAGAAGGTTAAGTCGAGGAATTTAAAGGAAGGAGATTTGGTACTCAAGGATAACCGAGCTCCCATCCACGACCCAAGGGGCAAGTTCAGACCCAATTGGACTGGTCCCTACATCATCAAGTCAATCTAGTCAGGTGGAGCTGTGGTTCTGATGGATCTGGATGGCTTGGAGTTTTCCCAACCGATCAACATGGACAAGTTGAAGAAATACTACCCCTGAGAGGCTCGCTAGGCCGAAAACCCGAAAGGGCGACCTAGGCAAAACCCAGAGCACAAAAAATTTGAAAATAATAAAAACTGAGCTCGCAAGGTTGAAAACCCGCAAAGGGCGGCCTTGGCAAAAGTTAGAGCGCAAAAGGAGAGTGAAAGCACCTGAGCGAACCTAAGCCTGAACTACGTAAGGCTTGATTCCCATCCTTGGGATACGTAGGCAGCTTCATCCTGAAGTTCAGCCACAATCTTTTCCCCGATCAACTTTGTCCATTTGATCATCTCAGTCATCTCTATTCATCAGCATTTATCGTGATCTCCGGTACAGTGCTATTCAGACTAGGGGCAACTTTCCGTTGCAAAGGAGTGCTGCGGTACCATTCAAACTAGGGGCAACTTTCCAGTTGCCAGGATCCGGGGTTGTGCATCTCGGTGACAGATCTCAGGCGTGTCCAGTTCTGATCCATATCGAAAATAGTTTTGAAAAGTTTTAATAAAAGTTGACTTTGTTCAAATTAATCTTTTTACAACTAAGACCATTTTTGGACCAAAGCGGAAAATTTTCAGTACCACAACCTTCAATTTCATTGATTTCAAAACAGAGTTCTCCTGCTCTTGCATACAATCGAAGTTGTTTTTTTATTACATTCATAATGAAAACTTGAAAGTACTAATAAAGCAATAAATCTGGGGCATAGTCAAGTCAGGTGTCCCTGCGCCCCCTCCCAGAGC
This sequence comes from Camellia lanceoleosa, assembly GCA_025200525.1. Lineage (NCBI taxonomy): Eukaryota > Viridiplantae > Streptophyta > Magnoliopsida > Ericales > Theaceae > Camellia > Camellia lanceoleosa. Next base: position 88,654,552 of record CM045765.1, read on the forward strand.
TAGTCGAAGCCTCTGATGCCAAGCTGGGCCCGATCTGTGCCTCCTCATTGAGCCAATCCCAGCATTCGTCAGACAAAATGCAATTGAAGGTAGGGGCGGGGGCCAGGAGCTCTCTATTTCCCCATGCTGTGGCCTGCCAAGCCAGCTGTGCTCCTCGAACCGGGAAAGTAGCCGGATACTCAATCCCCTCTGGTGGGCAAGTCTGATCATGACCGAACTGACGCAGGAACCGGAACAAAAAGTACAATACGTAGTGAGTCAAGCCGATCAATCGAATCCCGACCTGTCGAGACATGCTGTAGCTCATTGCCGGGAGATTAAGCCAAGGACAGCGCCACGCAATGTGATCTGCCGACAAATTGCACATCCATTCAAACCACCATCCCTCATCAAGGGCGTCGACTAGGCGTTGTCGAAAGAAATAGCCGCGGGCTGAGTAAGCAGGGCAAGAGTCCACAACTTGTAATTTATCCATCAACCATATCTGGGGAGGGATGAAAAATGAGAGAATAAAGAATAGAGAGATGTGCGATGAGAGAAAAAGTAAGAAAAGGGTTTTGGTAAGAAAAACCGAGCCTGAGGGCCGAGTGATGTGAGCAAAACATATGTGAGCTTGGGTGGGAAACATTACTGGCGATGGTGGACTCCTGCTTGAATCTAGTCGTGTCCTGGCGATAGAAGGCATCCAAGCCCATCAATGTCTCTGCCAATGCCATGGCAATGCAGCTCTTTCCTTCCCTCAAGCCTTGAGCGACTTCAATCAAACGGATGCTAGCTCCTCCGGAGCCCGAGACAAACAGAAAATGGGATAACATGCATAAACAGAGAGCATGTCGCCGGAAGCCTTGCCAATGATGGTCGCTGCGGTCACCAGCATCGGAGAACCGGTAAATCAGGCTTGGGATGTCCAATATTCCGTTACAAATCAGGGATCGAGCATCATGCGCGTTGAGTCCGCACATCCGCCCTAAGGTTTGGGCATAGCCGAAATTGAGTTGGGGCACGATTTCCTCACCTCGCTCGGATTCCATCAAAACTTGAAAATCTTCAAAAGTGGGACATACCTCTTGCCCTCCGAAGCTAAAGACGTGCGTCACTGGGTTCCAAAACCTCGCCGCGGCATGGAGGAAAGGAAAGTGCAGCGGAGTCCGGCTCAATGGGAATAGTGCATTCAAGCCGAAACCCCGGAAGTTCAACTTTTCCGAGCCATCTAAAGAGGAGATCCAAGACGTGAGATTTTCTACGAGAAATGCCTCCATTTTTGTGCAAAGCAGTGATGAAATGAATAAGTTCCAAAGTTTGACCTTTTATAGGGGGTGAAACACTATTCGAGGACAAGTGTCAGAATTCTGGGAGTTGTAGGAAAAGTGGCCGGCCAGCCACCTATTCTAGCAGGCCGGCCATCTTTGTTTCAAAAACTGGCCGGCCGGCCACCTTTCACTCCCCAAATGCAAATATGGCCGGCCATGCTCAATGGTCCTGATTTGCCATCCGGAAAGAAGTTTGAGGCATTTTGATGCATCAGAAATGTCGAAGGCCTCCATTTCTCTCAGTTTCGGATGCGTTCCATCATCCAGATCATTCGTCCGAAGTACGCTCTATTTTGTTTAACATTGTTGTATTTTGCTTATCGAGTTGTAAGTTTTGTCGAGCTGTTGTATTTTGTGTTTTGAGTTGTTACTCTTTGGCACTTCTTTCAAAAAAATCTGTTTTCAACATCGATTTGCCGGATTTGGACTCTTTGATTCAAGATTAAGAACCGTGACATTTGAGCCCTTGAACTGTAGTGACCCAATAGCGAACCAGAACGGGAGGGAGTCGCACCCTCCCCGGGATGTGTTCGGGGACGTCTACAGTTTCTGGCGACTCTGCTGGGGATTTAGAGAACTTGACTCGAACTCATGATATCTGGTTTTGATTACACTTGTGTGTGTCTTTGCATTGCATTTGCATTGGTGCGCCCAGGACACCGTGTTTGCCGTATGCCATTCCCGAACGATTTGCCGGAAGCTTGTCTTGTCAAGGCATGAGCATAAGGCTGATCGGCTCTGGGCTCTGACAGCATGGGAACACAAACCCCGGTTTTACCGGAGCACCCTTTTTGACCATTCGACCTAGTGCATATTCGGATCCATAGTAACCATCCCAAACTAGGACAGGTTGCTTACCCGATATAGGTTGTTTGAAACCGCTGTGTGCGTAGTGAAACCCTAGTTCCTGACAAAATAGGACAGGGAAACCCTACCCCAACATAGGGGTGTTTTGGCTCTCACTTATCTGTTATGTGCTTGTTAGAGTGCGTCTCTACAGGGAATGCATGTATCAGTTTCTGAGTTTGGGCATCAGGCCTGCGGGCATCAGTTTTTGAGATTGGGCATCACGCCTGCGGGCATCAGTCAGTATCTGAGAATCAGTTGTCTGCGGATATCAGATTCAGTTTTGGGGAACAGTGATACAGGAACAGTGATCAGTAATTAAGGACAGTGTGTTTTCAGTTTATCAACCGTGTGTTGTATGCCCGCCTGTGTGTTGTGTATTTAATTTAAGCTGTTATGCTGTCCGTTTATCTGGTTATTTATTTCCTTTTCGCTTTATTTATCTTTTTGCTAGGGCAAGTTTGTAGCACAATTGCTTCCGAACCAGTAGATATTCCCCAAGCACTTTGGACACGAGGTCGCCGACTCATTCGATCCGAGGATCTGGTTGACGGACATCCAATGTTCCACTCTCTACCCCCAGTTGTTAGAAGAAGGCTGAGAAAGCGCAGTCTGTCTGAGCAGAGATCATCAGGGTAGAGGTCTACTTTAGCAGCAAACAGTCCGGTTGAGGTTTCGGTCTCCGCTATAGAGATACACTTACCGGTTATTGGGATGGATCCGCAGAATACATCAGGGATGGAGGCGATGATGCGCCAAATGCATGAGAGTTTGAAACAGATGCAAGAAGATACTGCCCGCCAAGCGGAGTTGTCCAAGCAAAGTCATTGTCATGGCCCGGCAGTTGGTGATCACTAGATCCTGCAATGAGAATGCGGCATCTGCTTCATATCAAGTTCCTCCTCCACCCGGGGCTCCATTACCCGAGCAGGCACCCACTAGTCAGAATACCTTGCCAAATCCCCAGAATACCCTCCCGAACACCCAGAACACTCTACCCAATGTCCAAAATATTCAAGAGGACACAGGCCATCCAACGAGGCTAGCTCCGCCTCCGTTTCTGCCTCAACTGTCCAAGAATCTTACACCCAACCACCTGGACTCTCCATTCGAGTTCGAGGTACACCACACAGCTCTAAAATTGAGTAAGCTGGAGAAGCTTTTCAAGAAATCACAAGGGGTGAAGGCCATCCCAGACATCGAAGATGGGTACACCGATCTGGCCATAACATTGCCAGACAGATTCAAGATGCCACAGATTGATCGTTTTGATGGGTCCGGGGATCCTATGGTCCACCTCCGGCTATTCTCAGACATTCTGCGGCCAATGGGCCTAACCCGACCACAAAAGCTTTCCCTGTTTGGCCAAACTTTGTCGGGTGTGGCAGCCATTTGGTATGCGAAGTTAGAGGATGAGGTAAAGAGAAGCTGGGATGAGATGGCTGAGGCCTTTGTTGCACAGTACTCGTACAATACACAGATCGAGATTACAACTCGTGATCTTGAAACAACGAGGCAGGAACAAAAAGAGACTTTCTCAGACTTCGTAACTCGATAGAGGGCAAAGGCATCGATGATGACCTTGAGGCCTACAGACAAAGATCAAATCCGGATGATTGTGCGCAATCTCCAACCAAAACTCATGCAGAAGATGATTGTACTTCCCTTTCCCACCTTCTCAGACTTACACGAGATGGGGGTACAGATCGAGGATGCGATGAAGCAAGGTCTGATCGACCAGGACCGAGAACAACCCCGGAGGACATTTAACCGTAACAACAACGCAGGCCCGAGCGGCGCTGCAAATACAAGAGCTTCCGAGGTCAGTATGGTCACCACCATTCCCCCTCCCCAGCCAAGGCCCATGGCAGCCACACCCTTTTCCGGTGCATCCGGAAGTACTACTCAAACCCCAAAATACCAGCCCAGGGGCCAAAGAACCTTTACTCCACTATACATGCCTTTGTCCAAGGTTCTGGGGGTCTTGATCAGAAAGGGACATCTAAAACCCCTGGAGCCGAGGCCGCCACCAAATCCACTCCCCCCCTCTCACAACCCAGCCAAGTACTGTGCCTACCACCAGCAGCACGGTCACGATACCGACCATTGTTACAGGCTGCATCACGAGGTTCAGGACTTCATCGACAAAAATGTGATTCTACCTCCAGATAGACCTAACGTCACAACCAACCCACTCCCTACCCATAACCAAGATCCACCACCCAAAAGAGTCAATCTTATCCAAACTGGGGTCGTGTTCTACGATCCTAGTATCTATATTACTCCCTCTTACCTACCCAAGCCGGAGGTGATCCTTCCTGACTGCACTGACTTGTGCATGTTGGACACCTTCATGACCCAATCTGAGCCAAAGGTGGTGACCACCGAAGACGGGGCAAGGCAGGCTTCAGAGGAGGGCAGAATGGTTGATTCAGGGTTTGAGCAGTCTCGGAATCTTGCCGGAGAAGCCTACAATCCAAGTGAGTACATCTTATCAGTGGGCCAGTCTGAGCCGAGTGTGGGACTGCCAGAAAAAGCTGAACTGTGCATGATTCAGGGGGACAGACTTGAACAGGTGGCGGATGATCTGACAACAGTGGAAGAGGACTTTGCCAACCTCCAGTTCTTCAACGACCAAGAATCAGGGGATGCAACGATCAACTGGTTTGAATATGGGGAGTCGGCAGAAATTACCGGATGGTTGGATGATCAGCCAGACGTTGTGGAATTTCAGCCAGAGCAAGGCCCGGCAGGGGCAAAAGTATAATGGTGGCCGGAAGGGTCGAGCGTCAGAATGGATTGCCGGAGAGCGCCGGTACAAAGAATTTCGCTCGGGACCAAGACATTGTGAAAACCGAACAACAAACCATACTAACACCGCAGGAGCAAGAGAAGAAATGGGATTCGGAGAGAATCCGAAAAGCCAAGAACCATGAAGAGGTTGAAAGTGCTACGAGCACGAGAGTAGGACATGCTGTGAGCATATGGGACAAAAGTACCGATAGTACAAACTTGCCAGAACCAGATTGGTGCCTGTTAAACGCTAGCGGGATGTGTTGGGAAGACGACAACTTATGTCTTGCCCATACAGACGAAGATTGGGGAGTAAATCAACCAGACAGCACCTGGTACCTCGATGAGGTGGACCATATGACCAGGAGTGGGCGGTACTTCAAGCCCCCACATCTTGACCAGCCCGAAGCATCTGGAAAAGGCAAAGAAGCTGAGAAACAGAGAGGGAAACAAATTGAAGAAGAAGCTGTGCTGAGACAGTTGAAGAAAATACAAGCAGACATCTCCATCTGGGGAGTGCTTATGGCTTCGAGGGTGCACAGACAGGCTCTCCTATCTGCCATGGACAAGGCCAAACTCTCTGTCGACACTACACCAGAACAGCTGGTTGGGCTGGTTTTTCCGGGAGGAGGTTCCCCGGCATTAACCTTTTCAGATAAAGAATTGCCGCCTGAGGGCGTAAACCACAACAAACCCCTTTACATCTCCGTGGAGTGTAGGGACAAATGGATACCGGTGGTACTTGTTGATACCGGATCCGCTATCAATGTCTGCCCAGCCAGAACAGCGTATGCAATCGGGTTGAAGCCCACGGACTTCCTACCGACCACTCAAGTGATCAGAGCTTACGACAACACCAGCAGAGAGGTGATGGGGACTGTCAAGATTCAGACAAAGGTTGGACCTGGGCAACACGAGATAGATTTCCATGTCTTGGAGGTTCCCGCAACTTTCAACCTGCTTTTGGGGCGACCGTGGTTGCACCAGGTAAAGGCCGTCTCGTCCACTCTGCATCAGATGGTGAAATACCCCTGTGGAAAGGGAGTAGCCATTGTGTTCAGAAATTCATCAATCCATCCACCTCCGGAGGTATCTACACCGGTCTTAGAGATTGAACACGGCATGGAGGACGTGTTTATATCAGGGTTTACTCTGGCCGAGGCCCGGGTTGTGCAAAACATCATGGCTGTGAATGAAGGTGTGTATGTCAGTGCTCAATCTGTCTACCTCATGAACAAGCTGCAACACATCCCCGGGATGGGATTAGAAATGAGCGGCAGGAAAAGAGTCGCAGCATTGGCCGAAGTGCCACACAACCCTCATACCTTTGGACTGGGTTATCTGCCCACCAAAGAGGACTGGATCAGGAAAGGAAAGGAAATGGCCGGAAGAGCCAGAGCAAAGCAGGCTGGGAAGCCTTTTAAATTAATGCACAGGCCCATTCAGGAAGACTTTCCATTTTGCGGCTTCCCAGAGCCGTGGCTGAACGCGGAGAAGAAGCGCGTGCCAGGTTTCGAGATTTTCTTCGACCTGCAACTATCTGGGGATGATGTTGCCACAGAGCAGACAGACCCATCAACTGAGGTTGAGCAGCATAAAGCAGTGGATCCTGAGGGCACTGAATTTGAAATAGGGGTAGCACTGGCATGTCTCCTCTCTGATCCTCCGATCGACCAAGAGTGCTTGGGGGATAACTTCGTGGTTTCCATGATTAGGAATGAAACGGCTGCAAGCCAACCAGTAGCTATCTTGGATGCATCTATCGCACCCTCTCTCACTTGGCAATACGAGGAGGGGTTTTTGTCCAGCAGCACCGGGTCAGGTAGTGAGTCGGAATCTGATTCCACCGAGTCCCGTGAGTCGGAATCAGGTTCCAGCTTGACTGAGTCTGAGTCTGGTGATCCTGGGGATGTTAACCCGGATGCCATAATCTTGTCCAGATCGTCTTTTTCCTTTTCATTTGAGTCTATTGTAACCGAGGACGATTTGGATGAACTTAATGAGAATTAGGCAACTGTGGTTTCTGAGTACTTTTCTGTGCCCTTAATTTATTGCATTAATTCAAACTTTCAAAATTTTGAAAAGGACGAGGACGAAGTTCCTCCGGTTTTGCAACGATTAATTGAGCTGGAGCAGGAGAGATTTGTTAAACCCCTAGTGGATGAAATCACTACCGTGAACATTGGTACTGAGGAGGACCCGGTGGTCGGATCGGGTCCACGTTGTCTTCGGAGGAACGCGGCGCTTAGTCGCTTTATTAAAAGATTTCAAAGATGTTTTCGCGTGGGCCTACGAAGACATGCCCGGATCGATCCCGAGATTGTACAACATCGGATCCTTGACCCCGGCCCGACACATCAGCGAAACTTCAGAGGATCCGCCCGGACTGGGCTCTCAAGATTAAGGAAGAGGTCACCAAGCAAATTGACGCAGGCTTCCTGCTTGTATCTGAATATCCGACTTCGTTGGCCAATATTGTTCCGGTGCCGAAGAAAGATGGCAGGATCCGGGTGTGTGTGGACTTCAGAGATTTGAACAGAACTAGTCTGAAGGACGACTTTCCCTTACCACACATCGATGAGTTGGTGGATTTCACAGCAGGGCACGCATTGCTTTCATTCATGGATGGCTTCTCAGGCTACAACCAGATAGTAATGGCACCAGAAGGCGGGAAAACATCATTCACCACCCGTGGGGACATCTGCTGAGGTAATGCCGTTTGGGTTGAAGAATGCTGGAGCTACATATCAACGGGCCGCGACCACGATATTACATGATATGATCCACAAAGAGGTTGAGGTGTATGTTGACGACATGATTGTCAAGTCCAAAGATAGAGAGGGCCACTACACCACCTTGCAAAAGTTTTTTCAAAGGATCAGGGAATTCCGGTTGCGGCTGAACCCCCAAAAGTGTACATTGATTATTCTGTGGAAAAATCTTTGGGGTTTTTGATTACACAAAGGGGCATCGAAGTCGACCCTTCCAAAATCAAGGCCATCCTAGAAATGCCCCCACCAAGAACTGAAAAGGAGGTGCGAGGCTTTCTGGGTAAAGTGCAATTCATAAGACGGTTTATCTCAAAATTAACCTTGACTTGTGAACCACTTTTTGGTCTCTTAAAGAAAGGCAAGAAGTTCCAATGGGACGGCCGATGTCAAGCAGCGTCCGAACAGATCAGAGAATATCTACAGAACCCGCCCGTTTTATCACCACCAGAACCGGGGAAACCGTTGATATTGTATCTTTCAGTGACCGAGACCACGATGGGCTGTATGCTTGCACAAGAATCTGAAGACAGGGTGGAAAAAGCCATCTACTATCTCAGCAAGAAGATGCTGGAGTATGAGACTCGGTATACACCGCTGGAAAAGGCTTGCTTAGCTCTAGTGTGGGCTACCAGGAAGCTGCGGCACTACCTGTTAGCTCACTCTGTAATGTTGGTTTCACGATTGGATCCCATCAAATATCCTTCCGAGAAACAAGCACTTACAGGTAGGCTAGCTCGTTGGTTGCTGTTGCTCTCCGAATTTGATCTCACATACGTGACACGCAAGTCAGTGAAAGAAAGAGCAGTGGCAGAGTTCCTTGCTGACCACCCGGTTGAGGGGGATGAAGCAGTTGAGTACCTGTTCCCAGATGAATCAATTCTGCATATCGACGACGAAACTTGGACGATGTACTTTGACGGAGCGTCAAATCAGTACGGGTATGGGATAGGAGTGTTGCTAATAGCACCCGACAATTCCCGTATCCCTCTAGCCTTCAAACTCCGATTGAAAGTCTCGAACAACGAAGCAGAATATGAGGCGTGCATTGCTGGCTTAGAAGCAGCCCTGGAACTAGGGGCAAGACGGTTGGACGTCATTGGGGACTCGAACCTCGTTGTGTCTCAAGCTAAAGGAGACTGGAAAGTGAAAGAGGAAAAGATGATGATGTATCACCAGACCTTGGATTTGTTAATTCCTCGGTTTGAGAAGTTAAGTTTTACTCATCTACTAAGAGAGAACAACAGGTTCGCAGATTCTTTAGCAACTCTATCATCTATGATAGACATCCCGTGTGGAGTCCGGATGCGTCCAGTCATCATCGACCAGAAATTTGCACCTGCCTATGAGTTGATTGCAGCCATAGATGAAGTTCAAGACGAAAACCCCTGGTACTACGACATTTGGAATTTCTTAGAGAAGGAAACATACCCGCCAGGGGTAAATGCCAAGGACAAGAGGGCAATCAGGAGAATGGCAGTTCAGTTCATCATCTGTGGGGGTAAACTGTATAAACGGGCTCATCTGGGGATGCATAAACTGTGTGTTGATGCAGAAGAGTCAAAGCGTCTAATGGAAGCCATCCATGGAGGAGAATGTGGTGCACACATGAATGGGGTAATGCTGGCACGGAAAATCCTCAGACAGGGGTATTACTGGTCCACCATGGAGGAGGATTGCATCAGTTTTGTTCGGCGATGCCACAAATGTCAGATCCATGCAAATCGCATGAACATCCCGCCGACGAAGCTGTACAATATGACTTCACCATGGCCATTTTCAGTCTGGGGAATTGATATAATCGGGGCTGTCACGCCAAAGGGGTAGAATGGGCATGAGTTCATACTGGTAGCGATAGATTATTTCACGAAATGGGTTGAGGCCCAATCTTATGCGGTGTTGAAGGCTTCGCATGTCGCAAAATTCATCAGAAACAACATTATCAGTCGCTACAGGGTCCCAAATGAAATAGTTTCAGACAACAGTTCCCACTTCAAGAAGGAGGTGATTGACTTGTTGGAGAAATACAATATGGCTTTCCATAAGTCGTCTACCTACCGGCCGCAAACTAATGGAGCAATTGAGGTCGCCAACAAGAATATCAAGCGCATACTGCAGAAGATGGTGGAAACTTACGGATGGCGGATAATTGCCGTTAAGCTGTGGGACTCTGGACTTCAATCAGAACTTCAACTGGAGCGACTCCGTACTCACTAGTTTATGGGATGGAGGCTATTCTACCTATCGAGATTGAGGTCCCGTCATTACGAGTTTTGGCCGACTGTCAGATAGCCGAAGCGGATTGGCAGCAGAGCAGATTTGAGGAACTCATGCTCTTTGATGAAAGAAGGCTGAAAGCACTGTACCATGTCCAAGGTTATCAACGCAGAATCGCCCGGGCTTTCAACAAGAAGGTTAAGTCCAGGAATTTAAAGGAATGAGATTTGGTACTCAAGGATAACCGAGCTCCCATCCACGACCCAAGGGGCAAGTTCAGACCCAATTGGACTGGTCCCTACATCATCAAGTCAATCTAGTCAGGTGGAGCTGTGGTTCTGATGGATCTGGATGGCTTGGAGTTTTCCCAACCAATCAACATGGACAAGTAGAAGAAATACTACCCCTGAGAGGCTCACTAGGCCGAAAACCCGAAAGGGCGACCTAGGCAAAACCCAGAGCACAAAAAATTTGAAAATAATAAAAACTGAGCTCGCAAGGTTGAAAACCCGCAAAGGGCGGCCTTGGAAAAAGTTACAGCGCAAAAGGAGAGTGAAAGCACCCGAGCGAACCTAAGCCTGAACTACGTAAGGCTTGATTCCCATCCTTGGGATACGTAGACAGCTTCATCCTGAAGTTCAGCCACAATCTTTTCCCCGATCAACTTTGTCCATTTGATCATCTCAGTCATCTCTATTCATCAGCATTTATCGTGATCTCCAGTACAGTGCTATTCAGACTAGGGGCAACTTTTCGTTGCAAAGGAGTGCTGCGGTACCATTCAAAATAGGGGAAACTTTCCAGTTGCCAGGATCCGGGGTTGTGCATCTCGGTGACAGATCTCAGGCGTGTCCAATTCTGATCCATATCGAAAATAGTTTTGAAAAGTTTTAATAAAAGTTGACTATGTTCAAATTAATCTTTTTACAACTAAGACCATTTTTGGACCAAAGCGGGAAATTTTCAGTACCACAACCTTCAATTTCATTGATTTCAAAACAGAGTTCTCCTGCTCTTGCATACAATCGAAGTTGTTTTTTTTATTACATTCATAATGAAAACTTGAAAGTACTAATAAAGCAATAAATCTGGGGCATAGTCAAGTCAGGTGTCCCTGCGCCCCCTCCCAGAGCTAGTCGAAGCCTCTGATGCCAAGCTGGGCCCAGTCTGTGCCTCCTTAATGAGCCAATCCCAGCATTCGTCAGACAAAATGCAATTGAAGGTAGGGGCGGGGGCCAGGAGCTCTCTATTTCCCCATACTGCGGCCTGCCGAGCCAGCTGTGCGCCTCGAACCAGGAAAGCAGCCGGATACTCAATCCCCTCTGGTGGGCAAGTCTGATCATGACCGAACTGACGCAGGAACCGAAACGGAAAGTAGAATACGTAGTGAGTCAAACCGACCAATCGAATCCCGACCTGCCGAGACATGCTGTAGCTCATTGCCGGGAGACTAAGCCAAGGACAGCGCCACGCAATGTGATCTGCCGACAAATTGCACATCCATTCAAACCACCATCCCTCATCAAGGGCGTCGACTAGGCGTTGTCTAAAGAAATAGCCGCGAGCTGAGTAAGCAGGGCAAGAGTCCACAACTTGTAATTTATCCATCAACCATATCTGGGGAGGGATGAAAAGTGAGAGAATAAAGAATAGAGAGATGTGCGATGAGAGAAAAAGTAAGAAAAGGGTTTTTGTAAGAAAAACCGAGCCTGAGGGCTGAGTGATGTGAGCAAAACATATGTGAGCTTGGGTGGGAAACATTACCTGTAGCAGTAGTGGACTCCCTGCGAATCTAGTCGTCTCCCGGCGATAGAAGGCATCCAAGCCCATCAATGTCTCTGCCAATGCCATGGCAATGCAGCTCTTTCCTTCCCTCAAGCCTTGAGCGACTTCAATCAAACGGATGCTAGCTCCTCCGGAGCCCGAGACAAACAGAAAATGAGATAACATGCATAAACAGAGAGCGTGTCGCCGGAAGCCTTGCCAATGATGGTCGCTGCGGTCACCAGCATCGGAGAACCGGTAAATCAGGCTTGGGATGTCCAACATTCCGTTACAAATCAGGGATCGAGCATCATGCGCGTTGAGTCCGCACATCCGCCCTAAGGTTTGGGCATAGCCGAAATTGAGTTGGGGCACGATTTCCTCACCTCGCTCGGATTCCATCAAAACTTGAAAATCTTCAAAAGTGGGACATACCTCTTGCCCTCCGAAGCTAAAGACGTGCGTCACTGGGTTCCAAAACCTCGCCGCAGCATGGAGGAAAGGAAAGTGCAGTGGAGTCCGGCTCAATGGGAATAGTGCATTCAAGCCGAAACCCCGGAAGTTCAACTTTTCCGAGCCATCTAAAGAGGAGATCCAAGACGTGAGATTTTCTACGAGAAATGCCTCCATTTGTGTGCAAAGCAGTGATGAAATGAATACATTCCAAAGTTGGAGCTTTTATAAGGGGCGAAACACTATTCCAGGACAAGTGTCAGAATTTTGGGAGTTACAGGAAAAGTGGCCGGCCGGCCACCTATTCTAGCAGGCCGGCCATCTTTGTTTCAAAAACTGGCTGGCCAGCCACCTTTCACTCCCCAAATGCAAATATGGCCGGCCATGCTCAATGGTCCTGATTTGCCCTCCGGAAAGAAGTTTGAGGCATTTTGATGCATCAGGAATGTCGAAGGCCTCCATTTCTCTCAGTTTCGGATGCGTTCCATCATCCAGATCGTTCGTCCGAAGTACGCTCTATTTTGTTTAACATTGTTGTATTTTGCTTATCGAGTTGTCGCTTTGCTTATCGAGTTGTAAGTTTTGTCGAGCTGTTGTATTTTGTGTTTTGAGTTGTTACTCTTTGTTTGCGCAATTTTGTTAAGTCCTATTTATCGAGTCGGTAACATTGTTGTGCTTTGCTTATTGAGTTGTAAACTTGCTAAGATTTTGGTATTTCTTAGTGAGTCGAGTTGTTTGATTTGTCGCGTCGGTTCATTACCTGATCCGGTAAATACACAAGGCACATTTCCATTCAATCCCATTTTTTGTGCAAAATAATGCGATGCGATGCGATGCTAAGAATTTCAAATACAAACACCTTTTCAAAAGCTGTTTCATTCCATCATGTTTTACAACAAACAAAGGTACAAGTTTTACAGAAAATAAAACTGCCTAATAAAATGCAAAGTGCTACAAACTACTAACAAAAAGGGAAATAAAGCAGGAAACAACAGCATCAATATCCTCAGGAGCGGGAATGAGGGGCCCCCCTCATCCTCTTCTGCGGGATAACCTCTGCACCATCATCACCATCTGGGTCGGAGCTGTCATCCTCAAGATCCCCCTCAGCCTCGCCTCCACTCCCGGAGCCAAGACCGGAGTCCCCCTCCTCAGCAGATGTCTCTGACTGACGATCCGTGACCTCCTCCTCCTTCTCCTCATCAGGCTCCGCCTCTATAATATGAGCCCTGCGTCTGCGATATGACCCCGCTCCTCGAGCTCCTTGAGAAGGCCTAGATGGTCCAGCTCCCTCAAAAGGCCTAGATGGCCCAGCTCCTTGGGAGGGCCCAGATGGCCCAGCACCTCGAAAAGATCTAGACGATCGACCCCTCTGAGAAGGCCCTGGTGGGCCGGCCCGCGACGGCACATATACGGAAGGCATCTGAAAATGAGAACTTCAATACATCAGTTCAAATATGAAAATCAGATGCAAGTGCAGTATGTGAGTGGGATGTGTGTCAGATGTGCTCTACACAAACAGCCTATCAATGCAGTTGAATGTTCAAAATCAGCATGTCGTCAGGAGTGTGATAACTACCAGAAAACTAAAGGGTACCTGGAAGCCCATGATGGACAACTGTGCCTCTCTACGCAAGACCATCCCCTCAAGTGAGGCCACCATCTCGAGCATCTGATCCATGTACTCCGGGGGTGGCTGCAGATACAAGCTCAAGTCATCAATAGATAAGCAACTGCCAAAGTGTCTGTGTGATAAATGAAAAATGGTGGAACATACCGGTGGTGAGTCAGGGTCACTGACATATCTGTGACCAAGCATCGGAGGCTCTATAGGGATCGGAATCGGAGAAGTAGCCCCGTACTGCCACCCCATCAACTCAGTCGGCATGTCTGGCCATCCAGGATGATGAAGAGTCGGAGGAATCGGGGGAATCGATCCGCCTTCACCTCTAGACGTACCAGCCCTGCTGGAGGAAGGGATGTCTGTAGCACGAGCCTGACTCGAAGATGGCACATCAGCAGGCCTCAGTGATGGAGTACGCACTCTCGTCAGGGGAGGCATCAGATATGTATGACGATAGGTGGCATAGTCCCCCTCCGTAAGATGTAGCAAAGCATCGGTGCCCAGCATGGCACTAACGACATCCTGGGTAGAGAGCCTATCCGCAATCCGCATACTGGCCGGAGGTGCTGCGGGAGGATCCTGAGAAATATACCCCCATACCTGACGCAGAAAGCGTTCCCCTAGAAACCATGCTCTACCAACAGGTCCTTCGAGCAGGATCCTGTACTGGGAGGCGCCCGATCCTCCGGCATACTGAAATCGGAGACCATCACCCAAGATCGCCCAGGGCTGCCACGTAATCTGCGGATAACCAGTGCATAAGCCAAATCAGAAATCGGGGATATACAGGGCAAATCAAAGATAAAAATGGAAGGAACTGAGAGTTCTGAAATACCTCTGTCGTCCGAACAGTGTCAAAATACTGCCGTAGATAGAAAAGAGTCTCTCGGGGTCTCGGCCGGTGCTGGCCCTCGAACACCAGTGAATATGGGGTCATGAGGGGTCCTGCCACTACCAACTCTGGGGCTAACGTGGGAAAATATACGTAGACCCATAACTGAGAAAAGCAGTACAGAATGTAAATACAAGGTGCTGAGGGCAAAATACAGAATGTAAAGTGCGCTGTGTGTGCGATGTACAAGTAATGAGGAGCAGAAATGTAAATCAAGAGGACAGAAAGTACCTCCCAAGCACGCCAGTAGCCACCAAGTAAGTCTCCCTGCCACGGAGGTCGCTCTCTTGATGAGAGGGTAGCAGTCGGCGCCACCAGTCGTCTGCTTAGCACTGCGATAAGTCCACCAAGGCGCTCAACAGATACAATCCGACCGTGTTCCCCCTATCGGTGAACAGAGTAGTCCCGAAGAGGAACATAAGGAAACCACGGGCGTACTGCTCAGCCTCCTCAGGAGTCCCAGGCTCCATCCCCTCCCTCCGAAAATGGGAAGAGAACCACGTGTAGCGGACTCTCCCAGAAGCTCTGTCCACAGGCAGGCGGGCCCCCAGCAGATGTACCCAAGCGGCCTCCCATTCGCCCATATCCTCGTCATAAGGAATGGGCCAACCTTCTATATCCAGGCCGGTCAGCACAGCAAAATCTAGCGGGGTCATGGTCAAATCCCCGGTGGCGGAAAAGTGGAAGGAATTGGTGGTGTCCCACCACCTCTCCACCAAAGCTGCTAACAGTGTCCTACTGGCAGGACAATGTGATAACCCCATGCAGAAGGCCTCGAACCCTGCTAAGTCAACCAAATCCCAGACAGCCTCCGGAAGCTTGGCGTACCACTCTCTCGTAGCAGTAGAGCCATATCCTCGCACGGTGCGAGAACCAACCTGCATTCAGAACGAATACATGTGTCAGTATGAAATGAATGAAGCTGTGTGCAAGTAACGAGCCGTGTGCAAACGAAATGAATGAGCCATGTGCTAATGAAATGAAGGAACCTGTGTGCAAGTAACGAGCCGTGTGCAAACGAAATGAATGAGCTGTGTGTAACTAAAATGAACGAGCCGTGTGCAAACGAAATGAATGAGCTGTGCGCAAATAAAATGAACGAGCCGTGTGCAAACGAAATGAATGAGCTGTGTGCAAATAAAATGAACGAGCCGTGTGCAAACGAAATGAATGAGCTGTGTGCAAATAAAATGAACGAGCCGTGTGCTAATGAAATGAAGGAAGCTGTGTGCAAGTAATGAGCTGTGTGCTAATGAAATGAATGAAGCAGTGTGCAAGTGTTTGAGCCTTGTGCTAATGAAATGAATAAGTTGTGTGAAAAGCAAAGTAGGGCTGCGTGTTCTACTCTCAATCAGTGTGTGTGCCGTGTGTTCACCTTCAAATTGAGCTGTGTGTTCAGAAAATCAGAGTTTGGGCTG
The DNA here is from genome assembly GCA_025200525.1 of Camellia lanceoleosa. Lineage (NCBI taxonomy): Eukaryota > Viridiplantae > Streptophyta > Magnoliopsida > Ericales > Theaceae > Camellia > Camellia lanceoleosa. The sequence goes on from CM045765.1 coordinate 88,670,637, forward strand.
CGTGTTCTACTCTCAATCAGTGTGTGCCGTGTGTTCACCATCAATTTGAGCTGTGTGTTCAAAAAATCAGAGTTAGGGCTGCGTGTTCTACTCTCAATCAGTGTGTGTGTTGTGTGTTCACCTTCAATTTGAGCTGTGTGTTCAGAAAATCAGAGTTTGGGCTGCGTGTTCTACTCTCAATCAGTGTGTGCCGTGTGTTCACCTTCAATTTGAGCTGTGTGTTCAGAAAATCAGAGTTTGGGCTGCGTGTTCTATTCTCAATAAGTCTGTGTGCCGTGTGTTCACCATCAATTTGAGCCGTGTGTTCAGAAAATCAGAGTTTGGGCTGCGTGTTCTACTCTCAATCAGTGTGTGCCGTCTGTTCACCATCAATTTGAGCTGTGTGTTCAGAAATTCAGAGTTTGGGCTGTGTGTTTTACTCTCAATCAGTGTGTGTCGTGTGTTCACCATCAATTTGAGCTGTGTGTTCAGAAAATCAGAGTTTGGGCTGCATGTTCTACTCTCAATCAGTGTGTGCCGTGTGTTCACCATCAATTTGAGCTGTGTGTTCAGAAAATCAGAGTTAGGGCTGCGTGTTCTACTCCCAATCAGTGTGTGCCGTGTGTTCACCATCAATTTGACCTGTGTGTTCAGAAAATCAAAGTTTTGGCTGCGTGTTCTACTCTAAATCAGTGTGCGCCGTGTGTTCACCATCAATTTCAGCTGTGTGTTCAAAAAATCAAAGTTTGGGCTGCGTGTTTTACTCTTAATCAGTGTGTGCTGCGTATTCACCATCAATTTGAGCTGTGTGTTCAGAAAATCAGAGTTTGGGCTGCGTGTTCTACTCTCAATCAGTGTGTGCCGTGTGTTCACCATCAATTTGAGCTGTGTGTTCAGAAAATCAGAGTTAGGGCTGCGTGTTCTACTCTCAATCAGTGTGTACCGTGTGTTCACTATCAATTTGAGCTGTGTGTTCAGAAAATCAGAGTTAGGGCTGCGTGTTCTACTCTCAATCAGTGTGTGCCGTGTGTTCACCATCAATTTGAGCTGTGTGTTCAGAAAATCAGAGTTTGGGCTGCGTGTTCTACTCTCAATCAGTGTGTGCCGTGTGTTCACCATCAATTTGAGCTGTGTGTTCAGAAAATCAGAGTTTGGGCTGCGTGTTCTACTCTCAATCAGTGTGTGCCGTGTGTTCACCATCAATTTGAGCTGTGTGTTCAGAAAATCAGAGTTTGGGCTGCGTGTTCTACTCTCAATCAGTGTGTGCCGTGTGTTCACCATCAATTTGAGCTGTGTGTTCAGAAAATCAGAGTTTGGGCTGCGTGTTCTACTCTCAATCAGTGTGTGCCGTGTGTTCACCATCAATTTGAGCTGTGTGTTCAGAAAATCAGAGTTTGGGCTGCGTGTTCTACTCTCAATCAGTGTGTGTGCCGTGTGTTCACCTTCAATTTGAGCTGTGTGTTCAGAAAATCAGAGTTTGGGCTGGGTTTTCCACTCTCAATCAGTGTGTGTGCCGTGTGTTCACCTTCAATTTGAGCTGTGAGTTCAGAAAATCAGAGTTTGGGCTGCATGTTCTACTCTCAATCAGTGTGTGCCGTGTGTTCACCATCAATTTGAGCTGTGTGTTCAGAAAATCAGAGTTAGGGCTGCGTGTTCTACTCTCAATCAGTGTGTGTGCCGTGTGTTCACCTTCAATTTGAGCTGTGTGTTCAGAAAATCAGAGTTTGGGCTGCGTGTTCTACTCTCAATCAGTGTGTGCCGTGTGTTCACCTTCAATTTGAGCTGTGTGTTCAGAAAATCAGAGTTTGGGCTGCGTGTTCTATTCTCAATCAGTGTGTGTGCCGTGTGTTCACCATCAATTTGAGCTGTGTGTTCAGAAAATCAGAGTTTGGGCTGCGTGTTCTACTCTCAATCAGTGTGTGTGCCGTGTGTTCACCTTCAATTTGAGCTGTGTGTTCAGAAAATCAGAGTTTGGGCTGCGTGTTCTACTCTTAGTCAGTATGTGCTGTGTTTTCACCTTCAAATTCGGGCTGTGTGTTCAACAAATCAGTGCTTGAGCCGTGTGTTCAATTCTTAACTAATGTGTGCCGTGCGTTCACAATTAATTAATGAACCAAGTGTTCAGAGATGTGTTTAAGCCACATGTTCAAGATGCAAGCAAAGTACTATGTCATAAGCTAAACTGTGTGTTTAAGCATGGCAACGGCACGAAATGCACGAAAAATGCAGAAAATAAAGTAAAATACCTCTCGTGCCCTGTAAGAGAGGTGATGCTCCGGCTCTCGCAGAAGTAGATCTACGGGTGCTCGATCATTAAAGTCGATGTGGTGACGAAAAATGGCCCGCGGAAGAACATGTACCGACGGGGCGTATCTCTCGGGAATAAAGGGGCGGACCCTTGGGGGTAACGTCATAATATCGAAATCATCCCCGGCACCTGGAGGACCCCCACCGTGAGGAAAATTACCCGCCATTTCGGAAAATCTGCAAAAAGGAGCAAAAATGAGCCCAAATTGGAAAAAGTCAACAAAAGTCAACTCTCGGGAAATGAAAAAGTCAACAAAGGTCAACCCTCGAGAAAATCTTCCAAATATTGAGACAAACTTACCTCAAGTGGTGAAAATGAGAAAAGAAGCACCGAAATCAAAATTTAATCAGTCCAAAGTGCTTGAAATCGAATGTTTTAATCAGTCCAAAGTGCTTGAAATCGAATGTTTTCGCGAAAACAACTTGCGTGGGGCGTTGGAAAACGCGTATAGAGTGCAGATCTGAGAGAGAAAATGGTTTGGGAAGGTAGAGGAGAAGATTTCGTGGCTATGCTTATGAGCTCAAAGTGATTGAGCAAGAGAATATAAAGAAAAAGAGGTGAAAAGACAAAATTGCCCACTGTTTTGGGCAGGTGGCCGGCCGGCCACCTTTTCTGGCTAGCCGGCCATTTACTTTTTGAAAAGTGGCCGGTGACCTCCCTTGGGGAAAATACCTGGCCGGTGGTGCTCCTCCCATGCTCCCCTAGGTCTCTGCAAATTTTGAGGAAGATTGGAGTTCCCGGGACCTGAAAAAGTTCAAGAAAAGTGCACTTCCGGTCGCGAAATCGCCCCGCCGGAACGTCAGCTTCAATTTCTGACACATGTCTCATCATTAGTCACCGAAATCAAAGTGTATCCCTCTTGAGCATGTTGTAACCTCTCCGGGAAGTGAACCGGAGGTCGCGATCGAGTCGTCTCTGCCGAAATGCGCGTTTCCTTACTCGTTGTTTCGCAACAAACGGGTGCCCTGATTTATGCTCGTTTTGCATTGTTGTGCACATAACCTGCATTCTCATGAGCATTTTGCATTGTCATTCATGTTTTCTTGATATACCATACCTCTGTGCTCGAGCACGCGTTGTCACGCACGTTCCCTTCTCGCATTGCGATGCATTCACCCGCCGGCACCGCGTGTGCCAAACTTTCGGAATCACAGGAATCACATTGAATATATGTTGTTAGCATATTGTGCTTGTTGAATTTCTCTTTTGCAGGCACGATAGTGTATGTACGGTTCATTTGAGGTCAGTGCGACTGCATTTAATCGCAGGTATCGTATCTTCTCCGTGTGAGACGCGACGAGAATTGAATAATTCTCCGCATTCTTTACTGCATGAAATGTAGTTGTTGCTTTGCATTCTTGCTTAAAACTGTTGCATCTATTTGCGAATACTTGCTTCATTACAGCTTGCTGCACTTCCACGAACATCGAGTTACATTTGGCTTCCTGCATACCATTTGCATTTTGCCCCCTTGCCTGCGGGCATGCCTGCGGGCACATCTCTGTTTTTCTTGTATGATTGTCTAAGTCTTCGGCCTTGTCAAAAATGGGTCGTCTCTGGGCTTTGACATTCACTCCCGTCACTTCTGACTTCCGAGTTCTGTCAAAGAGGGGCAACTGTAGACACCCCATTTTTGACCGACCATAAGACTCAGACGTCACCGATTGAGCGCTCGGTGATGTTGCATATTGAGCTCGTTCAGAAGCCTCAGAGTCGCGGCCGTGAGCCCTGCCTCCGGACTTCCGAACCCTCTTCTATGCCTTTCCTCGGTTTGCGAACCAGGCTCAATTTTCTCTGTTTTTCTTCCTGAGGGAAGGGAGAGGTCCCGTAGACCATCTCTCAGTGGCCGTAGGCCATTTTTCCCATTACGGAGCCCGGTTCCCGGTTTTCAGAGCCGTCAGGCCGTGTGCCTCGGTTCGAGACCGCCTAACTATCTCCGATCGCTCCGATTTTCGGGATGCATCCTATTTACTCCCTTTTGAGGGACACTGAGGCCTGAGAGACCCACTTCGTGGTCGAACGCCACTTTCGGTGCTTAACAGTCAGTTTTCGGGACCCCGAACTGCGTGTTTTGGCCCTCGAGCATTCGTTTTGCATCGGTTTTCGTTCAATTTTGGCAGGTACCTCTGTTTTATCACCAGGAAGGTCACTGAAGGGTGGGAGGCCAGCAATTGTCTCAGCAACCAGTTATATCCCTCCGGCGCCCTCCGACGCCCGTTTTTCTCACTTCTGAGCCAATGTTGACCACCCTAGGGCCATTTTCTTCAACCCCAAACCACATATTTGTGTTGTACACACCTGGGAGGACCCTAAAAGTCTATGGCCGGCCAGTAATTGTTGTTGAACCTTTTGAACCCCTTTGAAAAATGGCTTGTTCTCTCTCCTGTTTTAGAGTTGCCAATTTTGAACCACAGAGTTGTGATGAGGAGACCTGGGAGGACACCAATATCTGGTGGCCGGCCAGAAACTAAGCTTGACCTTTTTGACCCTTGGTCGGCCGGCCATAGGGGGTGGCCGGCCGGCTAGCTTCCTTACAGGGAGTACATTCCAGTTGTATAGCTTTTTCCCTCCAAAAAATGCATCCGGAGGGACTTTGTTTTGGAGGGAAAATTGATCCATTTTCCCTCCATTTCTCCCCCATCTTTGCCAATATAGTTGGCCTCCCAACTCAAGGAAAAGGGTTGGAAAAATTGTTTGGAGCATATCTATCTTCATCTCTCTCATTCTCTCAAGTTCCAACTCCATTTCTTCATCATCATCAAGCACCACCACCACCACTCCATTTCCAGCAGCTTGGGGAGCTTTCCAGCAGCTAGGAGGCATCATTTCTCAAGCCAAAAGGGAGCAAAAGTTTGGACTTCAAGGGTAAGTTCATTTTTCCCCTTTTCTAGCTCATTTTTGTACCAATTTCTTAGCCTATTTTATTACTGTTTTGGGCACCGAACCTAACTGAAACTAGGCCTATTTTGAGCTATTCTTCATGTTTGTTTAAGGGCTCAACCCTGTTTGAGCCCCCCATTTGGTACTTGCTTCAATACCCTCTTGTATGCCATTATTTTGCATGGTATTTTTAGCATATGTGTAATCTGTTTTGGGGCCTGATGTAAACTGAAAATAGGCCTATTTTGAGCCCCTCTACAACATTGTAGAAGGGCTCAACCTTGTTTGGGACCTCCATGCATGACTTTCCATTGAACCCCTTTTGGGTCCCTATTTTCGCATGCTTTGTAAGCTTACTTTGCTTCTGTTTTTTGGCCATAATCAGAACTTAAAGTAGCCATATTTTGACTTCCTTGTCATGTTTCATTGAGGGTCTTTGGCATTTTGGTGAATGCTTTGTATACTTCATGTTATACCCTCTTGTGGCCTCAATCTTGCATTGCATTTTGAGCATGTCTACATACTGATTTGGGGGCTATCATAAACCGTAAATGTTCATATTTTTGGTTCCTCTTCAATGTTTTAGAAGGGAATTTTTCTGTTTGGGCATTGCATGTACCACTTGCCTCATTGCCTCCCTTGCGGAGCCATTTTTTGTATGCCATTTTAGCCCTACTTGTGATTGCTGTTTGGCCTTGTTTTGAACTGTAAAAATGCTTTTATCGGGGCTGTCTTTCTTCTGTATTTTCATGTCGTGTTCAAATTATGCATGTATTGTATAGCTACAAGTCATTTCGGGTGCCTAATTTCGCATTTCGGGATCATTTCATGCATTGGGTCTCGTTTTACCAGGTTTCGGGACTGTTTTCCCCCTCATTTTGCCACTGATTTTTGCATGTTTGCATATCATATTCCATGTCTTTGCCATGTCTCATTAGAGTGGCATTTCGGTGCCTGAGGGTCCGTCCTCGGTTTGCGTGCACGCGGGCACGCATTTCGAGATGTCTTGTTTTCATATGATGGCCTCCTATGTGAGTGTGGCTGAGGCTCTCTCATGTTGGTGTAAGCCCATATTCCATTGCGTATGCCATTCCATCCATAGCATTGTGCATGCTCGGTTGTGTATCACCTCGTTTAGCGTGTATGCCATTCCATGACATTGCGTATGTTAGGATTGTATATTAGTTGCATTTCATGCATATCATGCATATTGCATCGTGTTCGGGATAGGAGTTAGCCCGGGCACGGGAAATGAGGCGCGTTTCGTACTCCGAGTGACAAAACGTGTCTCAATTCCCAAGTCACTGACACTCCGGATTATCCGTGATGAAGTTAGGTTTTGTTGTAGCATTCATCTACATTCATTCTATATTGAGTTGTGCAATTCGGCTCCTAGGCCATCATGCATCGAGATGCGTGATTGGTGGCACGAGGATCGAGGCATGCATATATTTGTGAAATACATTGCTATGCCCCTTTCCTGCTCTCTGTTGCAGCATATCAAGAATCAGCGGTCTTCCGAGGTTTGGCGCGTTTTTCGAGAAACATTGCAAAACAGAGGCTAATCGGGGCATCGCCGTGGATTTCCGCGCAAGGCGGCCCAAACATGCATCGTTCATCAGAATCAAGGCAGCCCCTGGCTTGCATGCCAGTTTTACAGCTTTCTTAGTTAATTCGTTAATTAATTAGGAATTTGTATTATTTGGACTGTAATATTTTGGACTGTATTATTCTTTCATTCGGGACTGTATATTTATTTGGACCCTCTGCGCGAGGGCATAATTGTAATAAGTGTGCGTGAGTGTGATGTATGTCTTCCAACCCCACGTCTTTCTTCCCTTTTATTTACCTGCTTATGATGGTTAGATTAGGGCATGTTTCAATTAGCATACAGTATGATAGCATGTTTGCATTCATTCATCTGTTTTGCATGCACCGGGCTCGGCGCATCATACTAACTGCATTTGTATTTCAATTCCAAAGTTGAATACATGTTAGCTGTAGCATTCCATATGCCATGTTTAGAATAGCCGAGCCTGCTATAGTTTGCATTCTGCATGTGTTGCATTAGGCATTTCAGCATATTTAGGATCATGCATGATTTCTAATGAGCTTCTGTTTTGGCTTGGAGTACTCGGTGAGTTTTTATGCTTTAGCATCCTTGCATGCGTGTGAGTGACTGCCATGATAGCATGCTTGCCATGAGGCTATTTGCTTATGTGATATAACTGCCTGAATGCCTGTGGGTGAAGGTTGGGTTATTTGAATTGGGACAATGCATTGATTGTTTGTTTTAAGCCCACTAGATAGTGGCAAAATCATGTTTTCTAAGCCCACCCGAGGGTGGCAAATCCACGTCTTAGCCTACCTGCGGGTAGCACCATCAAACCATTTTCAAACAAACAAACATGAAGTGTTTTGTTCCAATTCAGGCGACCCAGTCTATACTTGTATGCTGTGCGCATCACATAGTAAATCTAGGCTAATAACCGGAACAAGAATACACAATGTTTTCAAAACTAGATATCATGGTTAGTAGAGGCCGGTCTTTGACCGGGCGAGCGGGGGTGCTCACGAAGTGACCTTCCCCAATCGTACCCAAGTTCCCGAGCCGAGGCAACTTTGGTGATGACGGACACGTGGCCTTTGGCATCGAGTCAGGGTTTCCTAAATTTCCCATTTAAAAAATATTTAGGTGGCGACTCTGTATCTGGCAAAGCAGTCCATGTCTAGCACTTCTTTCAAAAAAATCTGTTTTCAACATCGATTTGCCGGATTTGGACTCTTTGGTTCAAGATTAAGAACCGTGACATTTGAGCCCTTGAACTGTAGTGACCCAATAGCGAACCAGAACGGGGGGGAGTCGCACCCTCCCCGGGATGCGTTCGGGGACGTCTACAAGTGTGTCTGAAAAAATTCGGATTTATGAGAGAGATCAAGAGAACAATTGCGTAGACTCTAAAAGGTCTTACCCAACGCACAATTGCTTTGACTTAGCATCTGAAATTGCTAATTCTAAATCAGTAAAAGATGTGTTTGGTTGAGAGGGTTTACATAGTGATTTCAAAATTTAATGCAATGAAAACAGGACTGGTGATGGAACGGTAATTTGGAGCAAGAAAAAAAATAAGGGGACTTGGTTTGAAGAAAACAATTACAAATCTACTTTTTGTTTAAAGGAAAGTAATATTCTTGAATATGCTCGGGATAATTTAATACCTCTGCAAGAGGGCATGCAAAGTCAGGACCGGGTTATAAGGCACGATGAAGAACACGATCAAGTTGGAGTGGGAATTTCTCCCTTCAGATCTGATATGGATGCATCCACAGGAATATACATACATCCTAGTGTTTTTAGCAACAAAGCTGCACATGAAAAGGCTGTTGTGAGTGAGTTGCAAACCAATATGGCTCTTGTCGAAGGTGACTGTTCAGCAACTCATCAAGATGTAAATTTAGGAGCACTAAAACTGATATAGTACCTGCAAATTCAGCACAAAAGAGAATATCTGGAGGAGGACTTCATGCTTCTGTTAATTTTCGCATGGATTCAGAGATAAGTGATAGAGAATCAACTTTGCAGAACCACAAAGAAGAGATATCTCAAATTGCGCAATCAGCCCATCCAAGATCGCCATTCTGACGGGTCCGACAGTAGTCCTTTGTAGACAAAGGTTCTGAAACAGTTGAGGAGAATATAGGATCTGGATTTGGCCTTCATCATCATCATCGTCAGAGAGAGAGAGAGCAAGAGAGAGAGATTGAAACCCATGTTTCATTTTGATTAGAATAAGGTAAAATAATTATTTTTGGGGGAAAAAAATTTTGGCGCACCAAATTTCATTTTGCCGCTTCTTCTTCTTTTTTTTTTTTTTTTCTCATATACAATTAACGACATGTATCGTACGTCGTAAAAATGTAATATTTTTAACGGCAGGCGATATGTGCGTCGTAAAAAATATAATATTTTTAACGGCGAGCGTTGTGTGTGCCGTGAAAAGTATTCAATTTTCACGGCTGGCGTATGTGCGTCGTGTATAATTGATGTATTAACGGCACGCCATATGCACGTCGTAGAAAGTTTTATTATTTATGACGCGCATTGCAAGCCGTAAAAAAATTATCGTTATTATCTTTCACGACCTACACAATAGAAACGCCGTGGTTGGAAACGTATTTACGACGTGCAAAAAAAGCAAGTCGTAAAAGTGAGAAACTACGGCGTGCATTTATTATATGCCATTGATGTGGTGCCGTAAAAAGTCAATTTTGTTGTAGTGACATTTTTGCTTTAGCATATTGCATGTATGTTAGTGTTGCCATATCAAACCATATTACCATGACCCTAAGTGCTTGAATGCCTGTGGATGAAGGGTATGTCACCTAAATTGGGATGACTTTGATTAATAGACATATGAGTTTACTTTTTCAAGTGACACACATTCAAAATTCTTTTCAAACAAATATGAAATCAAAGCATTCCAAAGTGAGAGATATAGTCTATACTTATGTGTCTCGCATAGTAAGTTAGTATAATAATCAAAACAAGAGCATATAATGTTGATAAGAATCATATCATGATTAGTAGAGGCCGATCTTTGATCGGGTGGAATGGGGTGCTCAATTCATACCTAAACTCCCAAGCTGAGACACTTTAGTTATGACGGACAAGTGGCTTTTGGCACGAGTCACGGGTTTCCTAAATTTTTCAAAAATATTTAGGTGGCAACTCTGAAATCTAGCAATGCAATCCATTTTTGGCATTTCTAATTGTAAATCGATTTTCCAAAGAATTGCTGGATTTGGACTCTCATTTGTGTTTTATGTTTCACATTGCACTTGTGAAACCATATTCAGAACCACGGGAGTTCGAATTGTAGGGCTATTATATCCAAGGAGACTAAACCCCTCCGAGGAGTGCGAAAAGCCAGGTACAAGGACCTACACCCCCACTAGGAGAAATCAGAGTCATTGCAGATGGACTCGCGTGCGGCGGATCGTCTCAGTCGGCACAGCGAGCCAAGCTCCGAAGGATAAGGCAAAGGTCAGATAAAGAGGTTGGCGCGGTCGACCGATCCCACAAGCAACATAAACAATGGTCGGTGCTGATTACCTTTTCGGATGCAGACTGCATGGGAGTCTGATACCCTCATGATAACCCTCTAGTCATTTCCTCTCTTCTCTCAAACTATAAAGTTAGACGTGTACTCGTCGATAATGGCAGCTCATCTGATAATATCTTCTTTAATGCTTTCAGACAACATAAAATTGGGGAAGAAAAGTTTTCACCCTTACAGACCCGCTTAGTTGGTTTTACAGGAGATTGGGTGACCTCTATAGGATCCATCGACCTCTCACTCACTATTGGGGAGCACCAAAGAGAGACCACAAAGACCCTTACCTTCCTAGTCGTTGATTGTCCCTCTGCTTACAATATTATACTTGGGCATATAGCTCTCAATGCCTTCCAAGCTGTGACGTCTACATACCATCTAGCAATGAAACTTTTGACTAACCATAAGGTCGGCACTATGAAGAGCGAGCAGACTGTAGCCAGGGAATGTTACATTGTCTCGTTGAAGGATATGAAATTAAAGGAGGCAATGATCATTACTGGCCTCGACGTTAGAGATGAAGAGGAACTAATTCGGGGGGAACCAATAGAAGAATTAGTCGAAGTACCTATTTACTCCTCTGACCCAACAAAGACAGCTAAGGTTGGCAGCCAGCTAAGCCCTCAAGCTAAGGTTGACCTTACATCTCTCCTCACTGAAGACAAGGACATCTTCACCTGGACTCATGCAGACATACCAAGCATCGATCCTTCTGTTATGTCCCATCGCCTAAGCACCGAGCCCCAATTCCACCCAGTCTGCCAGAAATAGTGTATTTTCCACCTAGAGTGCAATAACCTCATCGTTGAGGAAGTGGCTAAATTGTTGAAGGCCAAGTTTATTCAAAATGTTGCCTATCACAAATGGTTATCCAATGTGGTCTTGGTCCGCCAAAATAATGGCAAATGGAGACTCTAAGTCGACTATTCCGACCTTAACTGGGCATGTCCAAAGGACAGTTATTCACTTCCCAAAATAAATCTACTGGTTGATGTAACGGCAGGCCATCAAATGCTTAGTTTTATGGATGCTTTCCCAGGCTGCAACCAAATCCTTATGTACCCTGCAAACTAGGAACATACTTCTTTCATCACCCACCGAGGGACTTACCATTACCTTGTGATACCGTTTGACCTGAAGAATGAAGGGGCTACCTACCAATGACTACTTAATGCCATGTTCAAAACTCAGATATGTAGGAATATGGAAGTTTACGTGGACGATATGCTTGTTAAAAGTAAGCTTGCTTCAGATCACTTATCAGACCTACGGGAGACTTTCCAAGCCTTGCGCAAATACAAAATGAAGCTCAACCTAGAGAAATGTGCCTTTGGTGTTGGGTCTGGAAAATTCTTGGGCTTTATGATCAGCCACGGGGAAATTAAGGCCAATCCAGATAAGATCAAGGCCTTAATATAAATGCAATCTCCTAGAACGGTAAAGGAGGTTCAACGGCTTATTGGTATAGTAGCTGCCCTTAATTGGTTCATTTCAAGGACAACCAACAAGTGCCTTACATTCTTCAAAGTGCTCGGGATAGCTTTTACTTGGACCACCGAATGCGAGGAGGCATTCTAGCAACTAAAATAGTGAATGGCTAACCCTTCTCTCCTCTCTCAAGCAATCCCAAGGGAGCCACTCTTTATTTACTTAGCTATTTCCAACACCGCGGTCAGTGCCGCCCTTATTCGCAAAGAAGATTCAGCCCAACACCCGGCTTACTACATTAGCCGAGTGCTTACGGGTGCAAAACAAAACTATCCCTCGTTGGAAAAGATGGCATTAGCTCTAGTCATCTTCTCCAGATGGCTCCAACAATATTTTCAAGCCCACTTCATCATGGTTCTCATGGACCAACCTTTAAAAAAGGCTCTGCAACAACCGGAGTCATTTGGTAGGCTCATGCATTGGTCTGTTGAATTGAGTCAATACAAAATCTCTTACCGACCTCGAACAGTTATCAAAGGCCATGCCATTACAAATTTTATCCTTGAGTTAACCACTCTCATTCTGGGCGTACCTCCTCTACCAGCTCACCACACTCCTAATGAGGTCAACCCCAACTCTTAGACTCTAAACGTCAATAGCTCTTCCAGTAATGAAGGAAGTGGGACCAAACTAATCCTCATAACTCCAAAGGGAGAAGATTTTAAATATGCCCTCTGTTTCTAGTTTGAAGCCAGTAACAACGAGGCCGAGTACGAGGCCCTAATCATAGGTCTCAAACTGGCCAAAGACATCGGAGTAGACCGTCTTCATATGTTCAGTGAGTCCCAATTAGTGGTCGGGCAGATAAGTGGAGAGTTTGAAGCAAATGAGGCAAAAATGAGATCATACAGAGACATCGCCCTACCTCTCATATGCCTCTTCAACAGTTTCCACATTAGGTAGATCCCACGGTCTAAGAACTCTTAGGCAAATGAAATAGCCCAATTAGCCTCGGTAGATCAGTCGGACCTTAGCCATAGAGTCAAATTTGAATACTTAGCACACCCAACAATCTCATCAGATTAGCAAGAGGTCCACCTACTTTAGAACAAACATACCCCATGGGCACAAGACATTATCCAGTTTTTAAAATAGGGAGTGTTGCCAGAAGATAAGAAAGATGTAGACAAGGTGAGAGCTCGGTCAGCTAGTTACATTATCTTGGAAGGAATCTTATATAAATGAGGAGTCTCATGGACGTATCTCCAATGCTTAAACGCTAACTAGTCCACCTATGTCGTGAGAGAAATGAATGAAGGGGTTTGTGGAAACCATTATGGGGGACGGTCCTTGGCCCTTAAGATCCTCCGCACGGGCTACTTTTGGTCCATGCTCAACCAAGATGCCAACGTTTTTGTGCTCAAATGTGACAAGTGTCAACACTTCGCCAACATAGCTCATGCCCCTCCAACAGAGCTGATCACACTTAGCAGCCCTTATCTCTTTTCCAAATGGGGAATTGATCTAGTAGGTCCTTTACCGACCTGAAGAGGCCAAGTCAAGTTTGTTGTGGTTAACATTGACTATTTCACCAAGTGGGTAGAAGCAGAACCCCACGCTAAGATCACCGAACAGAATACCACTAGATTCATCTACCAGTCCATTATATGTAGATTTAGAGTTCCTCAGGCCATTGTATTAGATAATGGCAAACAGTTTAACAACGCCAAGTTTAGGGAATTCTACGAGGAACTCAATATCCAGACATGTTTTTCTTCTCTAGGCCATCCCCAAGCTAATAGACAGGTCGAAGTCACCAACCACTCTCTGTTAAAAATTATCAAGACCAAGTTAGAGGTAGGTAAGGGTCTCTAGGCAAAAGAGCTACTAAATGTACTCTAGGCATATCAGACGACAGCGCGAACCCCCACCGGGGAGACCCTTTTTCACTTAGCATGTGGTGCTGAAGCTGTCATTCCTGTGCAGATCTAAAAATGAACACAACTTAATCATCAACATATCATCTTTTATAAATATCATGAATATAACACTTTTAGAGTTTTTAATCCCAAAGCAACTCTATAATTCCTACTTAAGCATTTACTCTATATTTTTCAACATGAATTTATTTTTCTCAAAAATAAATTCCAAATCAAAGAAAAAAAAATTCAACTTTATATTTCTTAAAATAAATCATCTAATCATAATATGATGTAGAAACAATCCATACAACTATTAAATTTTATTTTCGGATTTCTTTGCAAAATTATCAACACAAAATGATTTTTCCAAATCAATCTCAAAATGCCAACATTCTTAACATTTTAACATAATTTTTCTCCCAAAAATTACCAAATAAAAATCTGAATATATATATGCAACATCTCTTATAATGATATATTTTCTCAAAATATTCCTAACATGGCTTTAATGTAAAAATATGAATAAAATTCCTACCTCAAATAATGAAGAATAACATATCTGGAAGGCACATCTTGCCCGATCATGAATCTGAGACTACCATTACGAAGATCATGATGAGCTCTCCGACTTTCATTTACAAAGTTTTTGTAAAATCTCACTCTAAGGACTCCCATTTGAAACTCAAAGCTTGAGCAAAAATGGAGGAAAGAGAAAGGGAGAGAGAGACGGATAGAGAGTGAGAGAGAGAGGCAGAGGGGTCTGCCAACCCAAGCCAAACAAATGAAATGAAATGGAAAGGAAGAAGAAATGATGGCAAGGAGACAAAAGGGGGGCTACCCACATGGGTTTGTTTCCCAAATATATATATATATATAATTTTTATATTAATATCTCAGAATTTATAATATAAATTATAAAATAATATAATTTTTCTCACCACAAAATATAATATTTTTGTACACCACAAAATATAATATTTTGCTTACCACGAAATATATACACATTTTATTCACTACAAAAATATATAATTTTTCACCATATGGTACACACCATAAAATTAACTAACAAATATTTATTATTGTCCTATATAATAACTAATAACAACTCCCAAGGTAGTTACTACCAATCATATAATCAAAAAGGACTAAACAGTTAAATATGAGTAATTAAACAAACTCAAATTAAATTAAATCTAAATCATGGGTCTTGAATTAAATTCCCACCTATAAGCCGAACATCGCCCAATTACATATCAAAGTAGACCCAACAAATTTATCCAAATCATGATCTAAATATTAAAAATTAAATAACAAAATTCTGCTATAAATTAAACTAAACACGAATTAGTCCGTGAATTTTCATAAAATAAATACGTATCATTTAATTCTGAAATTGTTATCCACCGTGATAGACTCATATGGGAACAACATATACAAATTTCATAATTTTTGGAGATCATAAACTATTTTTAAAAAATACAAAATCAAATTGTTTTCGCACAAAATTTACACAGCACTCAAATTCGAAAATTTGCTCAATTAAATTATGTACTAACTATTTAAAAAACAATTTTAGGTCACTACAAATCTACACAATATTCTTCAATATCAATTTATTTTTCTCAAAAATAAATTCCAAATCAAAAATAAAAATATATATATTTCAACTTTATATTTCTCAAAATAAATCATTTAATCATAATATGATATAGATATAATCCATACAACTTTTAAATTTTTTTTCGGATTTTTTTTTTTACAAAATTGTCAACACAAAATGATTTTCCCAAATCAATCTCAAAATGCCAACATTCTTAATATTTCAACATAATTTTTCTTCCAAAAATCAGCAAAGAAAAATCTAAGTATATATATATATGCAATACCTCTTAAAATGACATATTTTCTCAAAATAACCCTAACATAACTTTAATGTAATAATATGAAGAAAGTTCCTACCTCAAACATGAAGAAAAGCAATCCGAAAATGCAACATCGCCCGATCATAGATCCATTTGGAGTGAGTTTGTTGAATTTACAGAATGCAGTCATATGCTGTAAGTATCGGAGTGAGTTTGTGAAAGAATATTTAGAAATGCGCAAAACATAGATTCAAAATCTTCTTCAAAAGAAGTTAAAACTAGCCATTCTCCTTGGAGTTGGACACCATTTTATGTTAATAAAAATGCAGAAATAGAAAGAGATGTGTCAAGATTAGTCATTAATTATAAACCTCTTAATGATGTTTTAAAATAGATCAGATATCTAATTCCAAATAAAAAAGATTTGCTTGATAGATTACAGGATGCAGTCATATTCTCTAAATTTGACTTAAAATCAGGATATTGGCAGCTACAAATAGCTGAACATGATCGATACAAAACTGCTTTTGCAATACCTTTTGGGCATTATGAATGGAATGTTATGCCATTTGGTCTAAAACATGCTCCATCAGAATTTTAGCATATCATGAATGATATTTTTACTCCTCATATAGAATTTGCTATCTATTATATTGATGTTGTTCTTATTTTTTCCTTATCTATTGATCAACATATCAAGCATCTTAATATATTTAAGCATGCTATTATCAGAAATGGTTTAGTAATATTTGCAACAAAAATGAAACTTTTTCAAACAACAGTACGCTTTCTCGGTCATAATATTCGTAATGGGACTATTATAACAATTGATAGAAATATTGAGTTTGCCTCTAAATTTCCCAATGAAATTAAAGACAAAACTCAATTATAGAGATTTTTTGGTAGTCAAAATTATATTCGAGATTACTATTATCAGTTATCCCAAGATCCTTCATACTAGATTACAGAAAAATCGTTCTCCATGGACCGAAGCACATATTGCTGCCATAAAAAAAAAATTAAAGCTAAAGTAAAACAACTTTCTTGTCTTGCTTTACCAAATAATGAATGGTAGAAAATTGTAGAAACTCATACCTCTAATTATGGTTATAGAGGTATTCTTAAACAGGTTAACCCTACCAGTCAAAAAGAAGAATTATTACACTTTACATTAGGCAACTGGACTAAAGTTGCTTTAAATTATCCAACAATTAAAAAAGAATGTTTAGCTATTTTTAAATGTGTTTTAAAATTTCAGGATGATTTACTAAACCAAAAATTATTAATTCGTGTGGATTGTTTTGCAGTTAAACAGATATTTAAAAAAAGACATTCTTAATCTTGCTCACAAACAGATATTTGCCAACTGGTAAAGTGCTTTATCTGCAATTGACTTTGATATTGATTATATCAAAGGTGAACATAATTCTTTACCAGATTTTCTAACTCATGAATATTTACAAGGATCATGACCAGTCGAGGTGGTCGTGGCCCGACTCATCGGGGCCGAGGCAGGGGAAACCCTTACCAAAATCCATATCTAACAGAATTTTCGGCATTACAAGCTTCTAACAGTAATTCAGGGGAATCCTCTAGCCAGTCCACCAAGGATGTCCTCCTTACTCCTGAACAGTACACTCCTAAAATATCACTGAAGAAACAGTTCTTTACATTGAACCAGGTGATGAAAAATGGATGACCAATTCATGGGAACTTAAACGTCGTTATCTTACGACCCAACAATTTCCCTCACATTTTGACTAGTACCGTTATATTGATGAACAAATACTCATTGAGACTACTGCCATAGAGGTTAAGCATACTTTTGAGGCGTTTTAGGTCATTTTTGCAGCTCACAATCTCTTCAAAACTCTCCAAAAACGCAGGTGTTCACACTCTCTCTCTAGAATACACATTCTCTCTAAGATTTCATCTAGATCCGTTATGTTCTTGACCCTAGTGTCTTTGAGAATAAGGTAGAGGGCGTCAAGAGCTTTGTTTTGATCCAAGAAGAAATTGGTTTCGTCATCTTTGAAGCTCCACCTTGTTGTTTGGGTTTTCTACACTTGAGATAGGGATTTTCTACACTCTAATATGGTTTTTAACTTAGTTATTTGCTATTGAGTATAGATGATGAGATTTGGTTGTGGTTTGGACAAATCTAAGATTTGGGTGTGAAATGAAAAGAGGGGTTTTTATAAGAGATAAATGAGTATGGGGTTGAATATAAGATCTTGGTGTACCAAAATAGTTGATTTTGGGTGTTTGAGTCAATATTGGAAAAAAGGGGATTTTTTGCCCTAATTTGATAAAATGATTATTCTGTATAAATAATTGGAATTAACATAGAATATGTTAAATTGGATGGTTATTGATATAGATGGTGATATTGGATATGTATTATCTCACCTATAGAAGTTTTGAGTAAACTATTTATTCCGATATTGAACATCTCTTGGAAATAATTGTATTGGGCTATTGGTGGAGGATAGCTATGATTATTGTAGAAATTACATGAGGATTAGGCGATTTAATGCTAATCCATTATTGGTGTCATTGAATATGACCATGCTATAAATACATTGTATATGTATGTTTATTAGGAGGAGAAAGGGGATGTACTCCATATATGACCATGTTATAAATACATTGTATATGTATGTTTATTGGGAAGAGAAAGGGGATGTATTCCATATATGATTATGTTTATAAATACATTGCATATGTATATTTGTTTGCGGAGGAGCAAGTTGGCCGGAGCGTCCTGGGTGAAAGACCCAAAAATATATATATATATATATAGGTGTCGATTCCTTCGGATGAAACATCCGTAAAATGGCAAAGTTTGAAGTGTTTATATGTGTTTTGCCTAATTGGAAAACCATTGAGTTGTAGTCTTATTTTGGTTGTTGAAAGATAATGATTTTAACTCATGAATTGAGTAGCATATATGAACTAGAAATGAATTGAAGGAAAATGGAATAAGATTGGTCTTAGTGGCATATGGATATGCAGGCCTTGTGAATGCTTCCATATCGGTATTGTTTATGTACGTGGTATTTATACCTTTGCTAAACTTCATAAATTGTACGAGATTATTTCTATTGGGCTGTTGGCTCACCCTATATAGGAATACCATTTTTAGGTGCAGATGAGATGTTTCCTCCGAGGGAATAGCGTGGATGGATTTTCGGAAAGCAAGAGCTTCTTAATTATGTCTTGTTGTGTGTATGTTTGTATTTGTAAAACCAAGGGCTTAAGATGTAATGAGCGAGACTCAATTTGTGTAATCAAGCAATGACTTGGAAAGTTGTAAACCTACATGGCATTTAGCTGATTGTTAAATAGTAGACTCTGATGTATGAAAGTATGTTTTTTCTCACATTTATTCCACATATGAGTTATCTTTATTATATTATTTTGGGGGCATTACAACTTGGTATCAGAGCATACCAAGTTCCAATACTTTGGGCACGTGGGAAGTGGTTAGTACCACAATGGGTTTGTCTCGCTTGATTGAGACGTTAGCATGTATTGTATGCTTATGTGATAACATGCTTATGTGCTTATGTGAGTATGGGATTTGGTTCCTAAGATGTTGATTGAGTCTACGGTTTTCTGGAAGTCCTATTGGAAGAGCACTTGATCACCGCTATTTCTAATTGGAACTCTAGCAACGCTGTGGGACGGTCATTATCTGGGAATAAAATTCGTATATGTTTCTGTGACTATGTGCTTATATGTAATGATTTATTGTTGTCCAATGTATTAGGACACAAGTGAGTTAGTGTCGTCACATGTGTGAATGTGCTAATCTCCTGTTGTTACCTTTATTAGGATGTCTAGACATGGACGTGGTAGTAGTAGACATGGTAGACCTATAAGGCATGAAATGCGGATACCAGATGACATTCCAGAACAGGAGAAAGGAATTGGTCAAGCCAATGTAGCTGAACCAGTTGGTCATCAGGCCATGGACGCCTTGGCCCGTGAAATGGCTGGAGCATTGAGGGAATCTATGGATATTCTCAGGGCTGAGAATTAGGTCTAGGCCCAAGTTGCTGAAGTAGGGCCATCTTTTCTGAAGAGGGAGTTCTTCCGGTGAAATATGGATGAGTTTGTGGGTGATCCCAGGGAGCCACTAAAGGCAGATGAGTGGCTAGAACAGTTAGTGAAGACATTCGAGATACTTGGCATCGAGGATGATCAGTTGAAAGTGACCTTGGCGTCTTTCCACTTGAAGGGGGATGCAGGTCAGTGGTGGAAGTATGCACGTGGGCGTATTGGAGGAACTTGGGAGGCTTTTGTTGAGGCTTTCCAGGGTAAATTTATACCTCCCACGGTTAGGGAGAAGTTGAGAGATCAATTCTCTAATTTGTTACAGTTGAACATGCCAGTGACTGAGTTTAAGGCAACCTTTACTACTCTGTCGAGGTTTGCACCTGAGTTGGTGGTGATTGAGGAGCACCATTGTTTGGAGTTTGAAAAGAGGTTAAGGACCAGGTTAATGTGTAAAGTTGCCGGTTCCATGACTAGAGATTATGGGCACCTTATGCAGTCTGCAGCCTACCTTGAAACTATTATGCAGGCAGGAGATGAAAGGATGAGGGGCTCCAGAAGAAGTCAAGATAGTCAGGGAGACAGTAAGAGGCAAAGGGGTTCCTACCCTCAGTAGTCCCAGGGAACTCAGTCGAGGTCCACTTTTCCAATACCGAGTTCAGGTTCTGGAAGAGGTGGGCAAGGAGATTTTACTTGCTTTAAGTGTGGTTAGTTGGGCCACAAGTCTCCAGCTTGTCCTCAGAGAGGAGGAGGACAACGAGCAGTATCATATTCAACTCATTTTCAAAGCCAGAGTCAGGGAAGAGGCCAGCCGCTCACTTGTTATCAGTGCGGGCAGGCGGGGCACCTGAAGAGGTTTTGCCACAGTTGGGTGGTACATCTAGTGCGTCTGGTTCGAGACAGACATAGATTCACTAGCCAGCACAGTCAGCACAGGCCTCAAGGGCCAATCAAGGAGTCTCTTCAGCTCAGTCTGTGTATTAGGTTTATGCTCCGAGGGGTGAGTAGGTTGAGTAGAGGCCTACTAGATGTATGTATACAGTTGTAGGGCCAGATCTTGTTCCTACTCCTTCTGTAGTGAGAGATACCTTTTTGTTTTGCAATTTAGTTGCTAATGTATTGATTGATACAAATACATCCCATTCTTTTATTTCATATGCGTTTGCATCAGTTTTTGGTTTGGAGTTGGCACAGTTAGCATCTCCTATTTGTGTAGAGTCGCCAATTGGTAGTGAGATCATCTTGAGACAGGGATGTCGGGGTTATGACATCGAGGTTACTGGTCGTCGATTACCTTTTACATTTGTATTGCTTGACAAGCATATTGGGTATGGACTGGTTATCATCATACCGGGATGTTATAGATTGTTACTGTCAGAAGGTTACTGTATGTACCTTGAGCGGTGATTGCTTTTATTTCTTGGCAGACCGAGTGGGTAGAGTTTCATCACCAGTATATGATCCGTGTGGGCAGAGTGAACTTAGTTGTCTCCTTGCTAGCTTTTTGAGTAGTGAGTGTGATAAAATTTGGGTTGAATTACCGAGGGTAGTTTGTGAATACTCGGACGTTTTTCCCGAGGATCATGTTAGTTTACCATCTCACTGAGAGATCGAGTTCTCTGCTAATTTAGTGCCTGGCACAGCACCGGTTTCTATGGCTCCATATAGATTTGCACTTGCTGAATTGAGTGAGTTGAAGATTCAACTCCAGGAATTGTTAGATAAGGGTTTTATTCGCCCTGGACCTTGGGGAGTGCCAACTCTTTGCTAAAAAGAAAGATGGAGCATTACGGCTTTGTATTGATTACAGAAAGTTGAACCGGGTTACTGTTAAAAATAAGTACCCAATGCCTCATATAGATGATCTGTTTGATCAATTGAAAGGGGTCTTGTTGTTTCTCTAAGATCGACTTGAGATCAGGTTATCATCAGTTAAGGGTAAGGGAGGAGGATATCCCGAAGATGGCATTCCGTACACGGTATGGCCATTATGAGTTTCTTATGATGCATGTTGGGCTAACTAATGCACCAGCTGTGTTTATGGATTTAATTAATCGGATCTTCCATAAATTCTTAAATTGTTTTGTGGTTGTCTTTGTGGATGACATTTTGATTTATTCACCTTCTGAGGAGGAACACGAGGAACATTTACGAGTAGTACTTGAGTTACTTAGAGCCCATAAGCTATATGCTAAGTTTGGGAAATGTAACTTTTGGTTAGAAGAGGTTAAATTCCTAGGGCATGTAGTTTCAAGGGAAGGGGTGACTATAGATTCATCCAAGGTAGAAACAATGCAAGATTGGCCACAACCTAAGAATGCTTTCGAGATTCGTAGTTTCTTGGGGTTGGCCAGGTATTACCGTCAGTTTGTGAAGGATTTCTCTAGACTAGCTTCACCTTTCACTAAGTTGACTAGAAAGGAAATCAAGTTTGTGTGGAGTGAGACTTATGAAAGGTCGTTCCAAGAGCTCAAGATTAGACTCACCACTGCTCCAGTATTGATTATATCGGAGAGGGGTTTGAGTTATTCAGTTTATTGTGATGCTTCATGGGAAGGTTTAGGTTGTGTATTGATGCAAGAGGGTAAAGTGGTAGCCTATGGCTCACAGCAGTTGAAAACACATGAGAGAAATTATCCCACCCATGACCTAGAGTTAGCGGCAGTGATATTTGCCTTCAAGATTTGGAGGCATTATTTGTATGGTAAGAAATTTGAAGTGTTCTCTGATCACTAGAGTCTGAAATATCTGTTTACACAAAAAGACTTGAATTTGAGGCAGAGCAGGTGGATGAAATTCATAGAGGATTATGATTTTGAGTTGCATTATCATCCCGGGAAGGCCAATGTTGTGGTCGACGCTTTGAGTAGAAAGCCAGTTAGCAGTGTAGCCTCTATTGCCATTCAAGAATAGGAAATATTGGGTACTCTTAATGAGTTTGACTTGCATCTGGGCAAATCTGTTGAGTTTGCAGCTTTGTTTTCAGTAGTTGCATAACCTACACTTGTGAATCGAGTGTTGGAAGCACAAAAGAGTGATCTTAAGGTGGAATCGTTCCAAAAGAAGATTTCCAATGGGAAAATAGAAAGAGGTTTGACTGTGTATCCCGACCAAAGTGTGAGATACCGTGACCGTTTGTTTGTACCGGAGTCTTGCCGAGAGGAAGTACTCCAAGAGTTTCATCATTCGCGCCTTGCAGTGCATCCGGGAGGCACAAAGATGTATCATGATCTTAGTCGCCAGTTTTGGTGGAGAGGTATGAAAAAGGATGTAGCTGTGTTTGTATCAAAGTGCCTTACTTGTCAACAAGTGAAGGCCGAGCATCAGAGGCTAGCGGGTTTGTTGCAACCCTTGCCTATAGCTGAGTGGAAGTGGGAACATATTACAATGGATTTTGTAGTGAGTCTTCCGAGGATCAACGGGGTAGTGATGCCATCTAGGTGGTCGTTGACTAGTTGACTAAGTCGGCGCATTTTATCTCTATGCGTATAAGTGACTCGATAGATTATCTGGCTGACTTGTACATTAGGGACATAGTGAGGTTGCATGGAGTCCCTGTGATGATTGTTTCGGACAGAGATCCGCATTTTATAGCTTGGTTGTGGCAGAGCTTGCAGATTGCCTTGGGCACTAAATTGACTTTTAGTATTGCGTATCATCCTCAGACTGACAAACAGTCCGAGCGTACTATTCAGATCCTTAAGGATATGCTTCGAGGCTGTGTCCTTGACTTTAAGGGCTAGTGGGAGAGGCATTTGCCCGTGGTAGAGTTTGCCTACAATAATAGTTTCCAATCAAGTATTAGCATGGCACCATTTGAGGCCTTGTATGGTCGACCGTGTAGAACCCCTATGTGTTAGGCTAAGGTGGGTGATGCACCTTTGTTAGGTCCAAAGTTGGTTCGGGAAATAATGGAGAAAGTAGTACTTATTCGTAAGAGGCTAGCTACGGCTTAGAGTCACCAGAAAAGTTATGCCAACCGTAGGATGAGACCTTTGTTTTTTGAAGCAGAGCATCATGTCTTTTTGAAGATATCACCTAGAAGGGGTTTGATGAGATTTGGGAAGAGTAGGAAGTTATCCCCTCGGTTTATTGGCCCTTTTGAAACCCTTCAGTGAATGGGGAAGTTGCTTATCGTTTGCGTTACCACCACAGTTTTCTAGGGTTCATGATGTGTTTTATGTTAGTATGCTTCGGAAATACGAGCCGGACCCATCACACGTGTTGGATTGGTCTGACTTAGAGGTAGATGAGGATGTCTCGTATGAGGAGAGACCGGTAAGGGTCTTGGATAGACGGGATCAAGTTTTGCGAGGTAAGACAATTCCCTTGGTAAAAGTATTGTGGAAACATCACGGAGTCAAAGAAGCGACTTGGGAACGTGAGTTAGAAGTCCGAGAGAAATATCCGGATTTGTTTGTTGATGCATGAGCATGTGTTGAGAAATTATTGTATTAATGAAAAGTCTAAGCATTGTATATGTTTTAACTTATGAGAGCTTTGCATATGTTATGGTTGTTTGGGAAAAACATTGATTCAATATAAACATTGCATATGTTTTGAGAATATGGAATATTGTGGGTGTTGTATCACTTTTGGAAGCATTGTATATGCTGTTAATAATCATTTTGGAAATTGGCTAAAACATGGTTTTGAAACATGATTTGTAATTTCGGGGACGAAATTCTTTAAGGGGGGGAGTTTATAGCGACCCAACTTTTTAACCATCATTTGTAGAGTTCTGGACTCAGGTTCCATGATTCTATATTATTGTCTATGTCTTGTTTGCTCCCTTTAAATTCTTTGAATTTGAGTTTTAGGACTTGTTGAGCGAGTTTGGGACAGGTTGGTTGTCTTTTGGTACAAATGGTTGTTGCACAGATTTTGGCCTCTTCGCTCGAGCGAGGCTTCTTGTGCTCGAGTGAGCCGTGTGTAATTTGTTCTTCGCTTGAGCGAGGATTCTTGCGCTCGAGCGAGACCTGTGAAAATGTTTCTTCGCTCGAGCGAGGCTTCTTGCGCTCGAGCATGCGTCTGTGTCGGTAACAGACCTAAAGCTTTGCATTCTACGCTTGTGCAACGCTCCTTTTGCTCGAGCAAGGCGGCCCGTTTGTGTCTGGTCACTCGAGCGAGAACTCCATCGCTCAAGCGAGCCTATTCATATCAGATCGTGAATGAGGCATTTTAGGTCATTTTTGCAGCTCACAATCTCTTTAAAACTCTCCAAAAACGCAGGTGTCCATACTCTCTCTCTAGAATACAGCTTCTCTCTAAGATTTCATCTAGATCCGTTGTGTTCTTGACCCTAGTGTTTGAGAATAAGGTAGAGGGCATCAAGAGCTTCGTTTTGATCCAAGAAGAAATTGGTTTCGTCATCTTTGAAGCTCCACCTTGTTGTTTGGGTTTTCTACACTTGAGGTAGAGATTTTCTGCACTCTAATATGGTTTTTAGCTTAGTTATTTGCTATTGTGTATAGATGATGAGATTTGGTTGTGGTTTAGACAAATCTAAGATTTGGGTGTGAAATGAAAAGAGGGGTTTTTTTATGTATAAGAGATAAATGAGTATGGGGTTGAATATAAGATCTTAGTGTATCAAAATAGTTAATTTTGGGTGTTTGAGTCAATATTGGAAAAAGGGAGATTTTTTGCCCTCATTTGATAAAATGATTATTTTGTATAAATAATTAGAATTAACGTAGAATATGTTAAATTGGATGGTTATTGATATAGATGGCGATATTGGATATGTATTATCTCACCTATGGAAGTTTTGAATAAACTATTTATTCTGATATTGAACATCTCTTGGAAATAATTGTATCGGGCTATCAGTGTAGGATAACTATGATTGTTGTAGAAATTACATGAGGATTAGGCGATTTAATGCTAATCCATTGTTGATATCATTGAATATGACCATGTTATAAATACATTGTATATGTCTGTTTATTGGGAGGTGAAAGGGGATGTACTCCACATATGACCATGTTATAAATACATTGTATATGTATGTTTATTGGAAGGAGAAAGGGGATGTACTCCATATATGATTATGTTTATAAATACATTGCATATGTATATTTTTTTGGGGAGGAGAAAGGGGAAGGACTCTATTTAAAGCAAGTTGGTCAGAGTGTCCTAGGTGAAAGACTCAAAAATATACATATAAATGGGTGCCGATTCCTTCGGACGAAATATCCATAAAATGGCAAAGTTTGAAAAGTTTGAAGTGTTTATATGTGTTTTTCCTAATTGGAAAACCATTGAGTTGTAGTCTCATTTTGGTTGTTGAAGGATAATGATTTGAACTCATGAATTGAGTAGCATATATGAACTGGAAATGAATTGAAGGAAAATGGAATAAGATTGGTCTTAGTGGCATATGGATATGTAGGCCTTGTGGATGCTTCCATATCGGTATTGTTTATGTACGTGGTATTTACAGCTCTGCTGAACTTCATAAATGGTGCGAGATTATTTCTACTGGGCTGTTGGCTCACCCTATATGGGAATATCATTTTTAGGTGCTGATGAGATATTTCCTCCGAGGCAATAGCATGGATGGATTTTCGGAAAGCAAGAGTTTCTTAATTATGTCTTGTTGTGTGTATGTTGGTATTTGTAAAGCCAAGGGCTTAAGATGTAATGAGTGAGACTCAATTTGTGTAACCAAGCAATGACTTGGAAAGATGTAAGCCTACATGGCATTTAACTGATTATTAAATAGTAGACTCTGATGTATGAAAGTATGTTGTTTCTCATATTTATTCCGCATATGAGTTATCTTTATTGTATTATTTTGGGGGCGTTACATTGCATGATCCTTCCAAAATTGCCAGTCCTATCTAATTCAGTAAAACTACCATCCGCAATATCATGCCCATTGCAACGTGGGGCATTCATCCGCATACCACTCGCCAACTTGACATTCACATCTTAGAAACTCGTTACAGTTATTGGGACTATATCGATGCATTTACTTATGCATTCTATTACTATAATCCTATCCGTAATCATTCCTGGTTTATTTGAATTTGTCCAGGTGTCCTCAAAAACGATTTACCAAATTGGTTTCTCGTTTAGTGGGATAAATTTGGATTACAACTTGAAGTTTTACTAGTATCTATAGTGAAGCTTTTAATGAATGGCAAATTGCTTATTCTCATTTACCAAGACAGAAGGATATTTCTATGACCAAATCTTTAGTACATTTTACTATCCGTTTCAACATTCCATGGATATGGAAATGGGATTTCCAGTGTGATTATCATAATAAGATTCCACGCCTCAAAAGAGTTTTCTTTGTGAGATGGTAGGATAAGGGTATGAATCCCACCTTACCAGAAACTATCCAAAAAATTAAGACCCATACTCAAGCCTGCTGGGAAGCTATTCCTAAAACAATCCCCAGTCAACAAGTCATTCAAAATCCTTTTTTACAAATTCAAACAGAATTATGTCAAAAATACCTGAATTTGACAGAAACATAATTAGTTATTAAAAGCATGGATGTCATGAAAGAACAATTCCTCCAGACTATTTCTAGTGATGACACCTCCATGAAATCTATTACTAGCAGTTAAGACTAGGAAGATCCAGACCAGGATGAAAATGAATTTGCTACTCTAGCAGGTAAATCACAAGATCCAATAGAAAATGAACCCAACTTTGGTGATTTTTGGGATTCACTCACCAGTATGATTGCTGAAAAGATTGACAAGGAAAAAGATAAAAGAGGAAAAGGCAAAGCATGAGTCCTTGTTTCCCCACCAAAATCTTTCATCTGGAGCGTCAGCACAAAACAATAACCAACAAAACATTTACAAAAGCAAATTCCTTGTCTGCCATCCAACACAGAGACCGACAATTGTCTCACTACAGTCCAAAGAAGATAAGGATGCTGAATCAAAAGAAGATTCCCACTCAACTTTGAGGATATGCACGATCGACTCCTACCACCAACGACACGCCATCTGTCTTCACCTTACCTTATCTTTTTTTTCTTTTTTTTTTTCCTACTGTCTATAAAAGGGATATCCTCACCCTTGTTGAGACAGAGTTGTATTTATTATTTTCCTTTAAGAATTGATTATTCTAAGTATGCTCTCTCTCTCTCTCTCTCTCCCTCCCTCCCTTCCTCCCTCTCCCGTTTGTAAAATTTTTCAATTTATGATATATAAATTACGTGTTGAACAATTATGTTGTTTTGAAGATTCCGGTTGTAAGTATTTTCTTTCTTATTATGTATGCCTGTAAATCTACTTATTGATTTGATTAATGTTTTAGAATTTTATCTTGATAGTAGATATATATATTTACAACGGCTTCAAGCTAACGATCCGTATTTACAACCGCATCGTTCTAACCAGTTAGAATTTTGTAATCAACAAATAACCAGCATCCAACAGCAGATCCAGGAGCAGATTTGCCTGTGGGCGGCCGCCGCCCAGCTTTCACCTTTATAGTAACATCATGAGACCATATATGTAGGAATTTAAATCAAATATAATAATAATATAAATGATAATATTCCTAGGTTTATGCTAAATAAGGGCAGAACAGAGTAAGCTTAAGTAAGACGTCATCCAAGTCGCGTATAGGTTAGAAGACCGTAGTTGCAGTGATTACTTATAGGTTTGTTCCCTTGTAAAGCGTTGACAGACGTGCTTAGCTATAACCCTGTGTCGAGCATCTTATTTATTGGTATCAAAGCCATTAGCAATAAAGCAGGAAATTTGGTGATCAATATTATCATTCTATTTGCAAATAGTACTATACATTAACATTTGATGTACAGTTTCAAAATTTTGATATTTAGTTTTTCCATCTATATTCTATTCATAAATAGTTTTACCATGGAAAGATTTCTGGGTGTGAAGAAAATCTTCTTTATATAAAATATATTGTGGGGGTAGGTCTAGAATAACAATACCTACTTGGTCCTGTTAAAGCCATTCTGGAAGTCTATTGACGAAAATAGGTCTTATTGATAGACTGGATATCTTGAAAATTATTTTGTATTTCTAAAATGTGTGAGGAAGAAAGATCATCTTCTTCATCATTAAGGTTGTCTGGTCATTGAGCAGAAAACATATTGATCTAGGAGCTGAATGGTTGTCCTATATTGATATTTTTCATTTTCTGAATAAGGGCATCCATGAATTCATTATCTTGTTTGTTAGATCTAAGTTTAAAATTAGTTACTTCTAAGGGAGGTTTAACATTTACTGGTTGAATAGGAGAATCTGATGTAGGTTTTATTTTTTGGATTTGTACTAATTCTCCTACTGATTCTTCAATTCTGGTCAACTGTTTGCCTACAGTTTGAAAATAAAGATCCGTATAATTATTTTGTTTAATTATCGAGATAAGATCTTTGGCTTGAGCAAATTCTCTTTTTTCAGTTGTGGTGTCAGGTGGTTTGAAAATGGCAGTTATGACTAAAGGATTATTGGAGCAGGGGTCTATGCGTGGTGATAATTCTAACGATTGCGGAGGCGGATGGATGGATGGATTTGATACTTTTTCCATCAGTTGTCAGCCATATTTTCTGAAGATCATCTAAAACATTAAGTTGGTGTTTTGGTAGTAATTCCATAACAGTGGCAAACTCAAAATACCATTCTGGAAAAGACCTAAGTATCTGATTTTTATTCAAATGAAAGTAATATTGTTGCTTGAATGTTTCTAGCTGTCAGGAAGTATGGTTGTTAAAATACCATATTCCAAACTCCTGATATTTAGAATGCATAAAATTTTGGTTTAGTTGTCTTCTAAACTCACTTCCTTGAGAAAAATTCATTAAATTTCAAAATTCATATCACTAGCTATTGGGCTATAAGGCCTTCTAGTTTCATATACTCCATGAGGTATTTGCTTTTCTGATATGTGAATACCTTAAATAACTAGATCTGCAAGTGGATCACTAGGTGTCCTACTAGGTGGTCTAGAAGGCATTCCTTGTATGACTGATTCAATAGGATCTGAAATAGATTGTCTGGATGATTCTGGTAAATCTACTCGATAAGGAGGAGTAGTTCTAAATCTAGTACCAGACATGCTTCGGCTTAGAGGTCGTCGAAAATTGAGGTATACACTACCACCTTGAGTTTGTACTGCTTGGTCAATGGTTTGTCTAATGACTGGCCTGGCTGGAACAACATTTGGAATATGCCAGGTGTTTAGAATAGTAATGTTTTGCCAAGGTATCATTCTTGGAATAGCTACCTGGCTGCTGAAAAGATTAGTGTCAATTAAAACAGTATGTCCTAATTCACTTTGTTTTTAGGTATAAGGATTCAAAGTTGTAAGAACCTTTAAATGGATTCTAAAATTTTTTTATAAAGGAGGTGTCCCTGGTAAATAATGATAACCATTGGTAAGAAATCTTAATTCTAAAACTTCTGATAAGCTTGGATCCATGAGTGCTACACTCAAATTTGGGTAAATATTAAAATATACTAGTCCATGTGATAAACTGGTTTCCCATAGGGGAAGATTTCCAATCACGACATCTACCATCTCGTAGAGTATATTGGATACTGGTATTTTGGCCTAGCAAGGTCAAAGGTTTAAAAGCTATCTGAACTAATCCTATGTGGATGTATTTATATGTTCTGAAAAAAGATGCTAAGTCCTGGATATGAAGTAATTTTATTATTTCGTCACTATTCTGTAGTGGCACTGCATGATCAAAAGTTTTAATGATCTTTTTGTTGGAGAAATCAAATGTTCCAGCTTTATAAATTGTATTTGGTTTTACATTTGGGATAGTCCATTTGTCTGGGGCTTCCTTGACATCCTGATATGCAACTAGTTCTGCTGCTTCTGATGTAGAAGCTACTGTATTAGCTACTGTTGTTATATCTGAAGGTTCAGTAGAAAACTTGATGATTATATTGTGACCATATATGCATAATTTAAATAGAATATAATAGTAATACCAACAATAATAAACTTGGCTCTGATACCAATAAATAAGATGCTCGACACAAGGTTATAGCTAAGCACGTCTGTCAAAGCTTTATAAGGGAACAAACCTATAAGCAATCATTGCAACTACGGTCTTCTAACCTATGTGATGAATTTTATTATTTAAATTAATAAAAATCAGAGCAAAACACTATATTTTCTCTAATATCATTACATAATTTTTCCTTACTAAATACAATTATATCCAACAGAATGACACCATTTCAAATATCCAACATTATAGCCGATAGAACCATTGAACGCGTTCATAAGAATCCTGAAATATCATAGAAGTTAGAATACAAATGTCATGAATATATATAAAAGGAGATTAATACTTTCAATTGAATGTTAGCAATAAGAATTGAATATATACAAGCATAAATAAGGACTAAAAAAACTAATGAACCCAGAATAAGCGAAGGTATTCAAATTTTCAAACAAAAAAAAATGAAAAGGGATTTATTTATCTTCTTACTTAGCATGACAACAAGCAGCATAAAGAAGACAATCATAGACCAAACTCTAGGATTGAAATTCTTGCGTCGCACAAAGAGGTGTTCGATAATTTCAGACCCCAATGCTGTCACAGCTGGTTTCACAATGTAATTAATGAAAACTTCCTTTGCAGAACTGGCTTGAGCTTCCATGTTGAAGTTGTTGAAGGGGGAGAATACTCTGGCCTATATATAGATGAATTACTAGAAGTTGTTGAAGGAGGAGAATACACTGGCCTATATATAGACGAATTACTACTTTCCTATTTGGTTTTGTTTTTCTAGTGTTATTCCAGTGTTACTACTTTCCCATTTGATTTTGTTTTTCCAGTGGCCACTATATAGACGAATTAATAGAAGTTGTTGAAAATGAAGAATACACTGGCCTATATATAGACAAATTACTACTTTCCCATTTAATTTTTTTTTTTTCCATTGTTACTACTTTCCCGTTTGATTTTATTTTTCTAATGTTACTACTTTCAAAATGTTACTACTTTCCTGTTTACTACTATCCTACTTTCCCATTTGATTTTGTTTTTTCAGTGTTACTACTTTCAAAATGTTACTACTTTCCCGTTTACTACTTTTCTACTTTTCAATTTGATTTTGTTTTTCTAGTTGATTTTGTTTTTCTAGTGTTACTACTTTACTTCAAAGTGTTACTACTTTCCCGTTTACTACTTTGACTTTCAAAGTTTTACTACTATCCCATTTACTACTTTCCCATATGATTTTGTTTTTCTAGTGTTACTACTATCCTGTAAAGTGTTACTACTTTCCCGTTTACTACATCCACTTTCAAATTGTTACTACTTTCCCATTTACTACTTTCCCATTTGATTACTACTTTTCCGTTTACTACTTTCACTTTCAAAGTGTTACTACTTTCCCCTAAAGTGTTACTACTTTCCCATTTACTATCCCATTTGATTTTGTTTTTCCAGTGTTAATACTTTCCCATTTGATTCTGTTTTTCCAGCCGTTTCCTATTTTTTCATTTGATTTTGTTTTTCCAGTGTTACTATTTTCCCATTTGATTCTTTCCCATTTGATTATGTTTTTCGAGTGCTAATACTTTCCCATTTGATTCTGTTTTTCCAGACGTTTACTGCTTTCCCATTTGATTTTGTTCTTCCAGTGTTACTACTTTCCCATTTGATTATGTTTTTCCAGCCGCTTACTACTTTCCCATTTCTGTTTTTTCAGTCGTTTACTACTTTTCCATGATTTTGTTTGATTTCGTTTTTCTAGTCATTTACTACTTCCCATTTATGTTTTTTCCAGCCATTTACTACTTTCCCATGATTTTGTTTGATTCTGTTTTTCCAGCCATTTACTACTTTCCCA
Source organism: Camellia lanceoleosa (assembly GCA_025200525.1). NCBI lineage: Eukaryota > Viridiplantae > Streptophyta > Magnoliopsida > Ericales > Theaceae > Camellia > Camellia lanceoleosa. The sequence goes on from CM045765.1 coordinate 88,703,007, forward strand.
TTTATGTTTTCCCAACCATTTACTACTTTCCTATAATTTTGTTTGATTCTTTTTTTCCAGCCATTTACTACTTTTCCATTTCTATTTTTCAGCGATTTACTACTTTCCCTTGATTTTGTTCGATTCTGTTTTTCTAGCCGTTTACTACTTTCTCATTTATGTTTTTCTAGCTGCTTACTACTTTCCCATGGTTTTGTTTGATTTTGTTTTTCCAGCCATTTACTACTTTTCCATTTATGTTTTTCCAACTGTTTACTACTTTCTCATGATTTTGTTTGATTATGTTTTTCCAGACATTTACTACTTTTCCATGATTTTGTTTGATTATATTTTTCCAACCGTTTACTACTTTCCAAAGATTTTGTTTGATTCTGTTTTTCCAGCAATTTACTACTTTCCCAATTATGTTTTTCCAGCCGTTTACTACTTTCTATGATCTTGTTTGATTATGTTTTTCCAGCCATTTACTAATTTTCCATTTCTGTTTTTCAGCTATTTACTACTTTTCCATGATTTTGTTTTATTATTTTTTCCAGCCGTTTACTACTTTCCCATTTATGTTTTTCCAGCCATGTACTACTTTGCCATGATTTTGTTTGATTATGTTTTTCCAGCCGTTTATTATTTTCCTATGATTTTGTTTGATTTTGTTTTTCCAGTCATTTATTATTTTCCCATGATTTTGTTTGATTCTGTTTTTCCAGCCGTCTACTACTTTCCCATAATTTTGTTTGATTCTTTTTTTTTCTAGCCATTTACTACTTTTCCATTTATGTTTTTCTAGCTGGTCACTACTTTTCCATTTCTGTTTTTTAGCCGTTTATTACTTTTCCATGATTGCATATGAAGATGACATCGGATGAAAAAAATAGAAAAATAAAAATTCCCTATAGATGAAAGATGACATCGGATGACAAAAATAGAATTAGAAATTCATCCTATTGACGGATGAAATTCAATTCCCTATAGATGTTAACCTATTTCCTTTAAAATCACGATCAATTCTTATATATTGGTATCAGAGCCAAGTTTATTATTGTTGGTATTATTATATTCTATTTAAATTATACATATGTGGTCACAGTACAATCATCATGTCTTCTACTGAATCTTCAGATATAACAACAGAAGCTAATACAGTAGCTTCTACATCAGAAGCAACAGAACTAGTTACATATCAAGATGTCAATGAAGCCCTAGACAAATGGACTATCCCAAATGTAAAACTAGATACAATTTAAAAAATTGGAACATTTGAATTCTCCAACAAAAAGATAATTAAAACTTTTGAGCGTACAGTACCACTACAGAATAGTGACGAAATAATAAAATTACTTCATATCCAGGGCTTAGCACCGTTTTTTTCAGAAAATATAAATACATCCACATAGGATTAGCTCAGATAGCTTTTAAGCCTTTGACCTTGCTAGGCCAAAATACCAGTATCCAATGTACTTTACGAGATGGTAGATGTCTTGATTGGAAAGCTTCCCTTATGGGAGCTATTGAAACTAGTTTATAATATTTACCCAAATTTGAGTGTTTACCGATGGTTATCAGTATTTACCAAGGACACCTCCTTTGTCGGTAATTTTTAGAATCCATTTAAAGGTTCTTACAACTTTGAATCCTTATACCTGAAAACAAAGTGAATTAGGACATACTGTTTTAATTGACACTAATCTTTTCAACAGCCAGGTAGTTTGTTCCAAGAATGATACATTGGCAAAACATTACTTTTCTAGACACCTGGCATATTCCAAATGTTGTTCCAGCCAGGCCAGTCCTTAGACAAACCATTGACCAGGTAGTACAAACTTAAGGTGGTAGTGTATACCTGAATTTTCGACGACCTCTAAGGCGAAGCATGTCTAGTACTAGCTTTAGAACTACTCCTCCTTATCGAGTTGATTTACCAAAATCATCCAGACAATCTATTTCAGATCCTATTGAATTAGTCATACAAGGAATGCCTTCCAGACTGCCTAATAGGACACCTAGTGATCCACTTGCAGATCCAGTTATTCAGGGTATTCACATATCAGAAAACCAAATGCCTCATGGAGTATATGAAACCAAAAGGCTTTATAGCCCAACAACTACTGATATGAATTTTGAAGTTTAGAATATGGTATTTCTCGAGGAAGTGAGCTTAGAAGACAACTAAACTATAATTTTATGCAATCTAAATATCAGACATTTAGAATATGGTATTTTAACAACCATACTTTCCGACAGCTAAAAACATTCAAGCAACAATATTACTTTCATTTGAATAAAAATCAAATACTTAAGACTTTTCCATAATGGTATTTTGAGTTTTTCCATTCTTATGGAATTACTACCAAAACACCAACTTAATGTTCTAGATGATCTTCAGAAAACATGGATGACAACTGATGGAAAAAGTGCCAAATCCATCCATCCGCCTCCACAATCGTTAGAATTATCACCAAGCGTAGACTCCTACTCCAATAATCCCTTAGTCATAACCACCTTTTTCAAACCACCTGACACCACAACTAAAAAAAGAGAATTTGCTCAAGCCAAAGATCTTATCTCGATAATTAAACAAAATAATTATACGAATCTTTATTTTCAAACTGTATGCAAACAGTTGACCAAAATTGAAGAATCAGTAGGAGAATTAGTACAAATCCAAAAAATAAAACCTACATCAGATTCTCCTATTCAACCAGTAAATATTAAACCTCCTTTAGAGGTAACTAATTTTAAACTCAGATCTAGCAAACAGGATAATGAATTCATGGATGCCCTTATTCAGAAAATGAAAAACATCAATATAGGACAACCATCCAGCTCCCAAATGAATATGCTTTCTGCTCAACAACCAAACAACCTTAATGATGAAGAAGATGATCTTTCTCCCACACACACTTTAGAAATACAAAATAATTTTTAGGATATCCAGTTTGTCAATAAGACTTATTTTCCTCAACAGACTTCCATAATGGCTTTAACAGAACCAAGTAGGTATTGTTATTCTAGATCTACCCCACAAGATATTTTATATAAAGAAGATTTTCTTCACACCCAGAAATCTTTCCATGGTAAAACTATTTATGAATAGAATATATATGGAAAAACTAAAAATCAAATTTTTGAAAATGTACATCAAATGTTAATGTATAGTACTTGTGACGACCCAGAAATTTTTCCCTCCGCTCGAGCGGAGGAGTGGCCGCTCGAGCGGACTTGGGAGGCTCCCAGTATTTTTGCAGGCTGCCGAGATTCAGAGGGTTGTAGATTCCCGCTTGAGCATAGAAGTGGCCGCTCGAGCGGACGTCTTTGTTTGTCAAGGTGGGCGCCGAGCGGGTCGCCTAGTTGAGCTTGAATTTTTTAGGCACGTAGCTTCGTCCGAGGCATTTTTATTAATGTATTTGGAACTTCCTTATTTTATTTTGGGGTATTGATTGTAGTGGTATATGAGGGTAGAGTGAGATTTGATCACAAACTTTAATTTGGGTAAGTTGTCTACGATCAGCCGTCACCCTTTTGCCCCTTTCTTTGTCTACACTTTGAATTTGGATGTGAGGTTAGAACCATTGGAAAGATCATTTCTGAGGCTTCAATTTGGACACAAGAACGACCTAAAACGGAGTCCAGATGGGAAAGTTACACATGTTCGAAGTTTCGGAATCTGTGCTGGGAACAGGTCCGCTCGAGCGGGAATAGGGACGCTCGAGCGGAAATAGCGGGTTCAGCAGCTTAAAAACGGGATTTTGAGATCATTTCTTATGTCTTCCTTTCCTCTCTTAATCCCTCTTGCTCTAAGTCCGAAAACCCTAGGGTTTTGATCCCCAAATACTTCCATTTCCCTTAGGTTTGAGCAAGACCTTCCACCAAGAAGTGAAGAAGACAAGAAGATGAACAACTTCAACCGATTGGAATTTCGGGATTTGGAGGATTCTTCTCAAAGCTTTGCTCCTTGTTTGATTCTTGAGGTAGGGGTCCTTGTTCCCTTACAATACTTGAATTCAGGGATGGATTGTGGTATTTTGAGTATATAAATACAAAATCTATGGTTTTGTGCATTTTGTGTCAAACTTGAGATTTGGGGTTTTATGGTTTGTGATGTTAGGAGTTATATTGATGAGTTTAAATGATGGATTGTGAATCCTAGGTGTAGAATCATCGGGAAAATTGGAATTAAAAGTGGTGATTTAAGAAGTTTGAATTTTTGCTAAAAACCCTAATTATTCTTGAAACCCTAGATTAATTGGTGATGATAAATAATGAGTTTGCCCAAATTAAAAATAGAATCATGGAATTGGTGGGTTAAATTATACATGTACAAGATTAATTGGATTTATGAGATGTTTCGAATAAATGTTAAAAATTCGCGAATGGACCTTGTTATGAGTATTGTGAATTATGGGAAAATGAGAAAGGAAATTAAGGGAAATGATTTAGAGAATTAATATGTGATTTCATATGTGTGTAGGACACGCTTCAGGAGGGATAAATGCTCCACCAACACACGGTGAGTAGTAGTACTGTGCTCATACATTTAATCATTGTTATCGATCTTCATTGTTAATATTTCGTTTCTTACAAGTGATTTTACTAATGTTATGTTGGTTGGAAGAGTTCGTGTATGTTAGTATTCTATATTCCAGTTACGAGTAAGGGTTATCATTAATGTACTAGAATCTATAAATTATCTCATGGTACTATTAAAGTCGAGTCCATTAGGTAAAAAGCAACCCATGTTATGGAAAAGAAGCTGTGTGTGTTAAGGGAATAATTTTACTGTACGTCCGTAATTGGGAGTTAATACTATGGAATTGGTTAACAAGGAAGAATGGTAAATGTGAACCTCCCTTTTGTGGGAACAAGATGGTTTGGACCTTTCATAATGAACCATAAAAATTGGATGTTCAAATAGGACTGTGGATAGCCCTAAACTGCACGCTTTACCGTTAATAGGTGTTACTAACGTCTTGTTATTTGGAAGCTCACTTTATTGATTCATGATAAACAAATGGAATAATGTTGCATGTGTTTTCTATCAGTAAGTATTACTACTACTCCAATATACGTAAGTCGATTATTTTAGCTTGGAATAACCTATGAAGAGATTTGTATACACTATTGGGAGATAGCATTTTTATGAACCTGGGGTTATTCTGTCCTATTTATTCGTTCTGCTTATGATATGATATATAACGATATGATTTCTGGTATGGAACAAAGTGCTACACTTTGGTGGGAGCCACCTCTTGAGTCCATACATATGTGAATTGGGCTTAAAGCCTATGTGAACTTATGGGGCCGAGAGCCACTTTATGAATTTGTGAATATGTGAACTTATGGGGCCGAGAGCCACTTTTTGAATTTGTGAATATGTGAACTTATGGGGCCGAGAGCCACTTTATGAATTTGTGAATTTGTGAACTTATGAGGCCGAGAGCCACTTTATGAATTTGTGAATTAGTGAACTTATGAGGCTGAGAGCCACTTTATGAATTTATGAAATTACGAGGCCGAGGGCCAATTTGTGAAGTATGAAATTACGAGGCCGAGGGCCAACTTGTGAAATATGAAATTACGAGGCCGAGGGCCAACTTGTGAAGCATGAAACTGCAACTTGTGAAACTATGAATCTTAGAGGCCGAGGGCCAACTTGTGAAGTGGTGCATCTAAGTTAAGCCAAAGGCTAATTCGTGTATGTGTGAACCCATCAGGCTAAAGGCCAATCTGTGAAGTTATCAACCGACAAGGTCAGATCAAATGTGGTAATCGACTAACCACGAATTTTTTGTATTTACTTTTGTAATTAGATGAATATGTACATTGTAAGTAAGTTAAGTTAATCTTTAAATTGTTTATGTACTACTGTTCACTGAGCTTGACTCACTTGTGTTATGTCTGTTTCTGTAGGCACTCCACCTGGAGGTCAGCTTTAACCCATAGCATCCGTGCCTCTTTTGTCAACCTCAGAGTGTCCAAGCACATTTTGCTAAGCTTTTGATTTTGCACCCTGATTGTCTACTTAAGGTTGATGTATATAATTCCTTTGCCTGTCCATGTTGTTTCACGCCCAATTCTAAGGGCTAGGTCTGTATTATATATATATATATATATATGTACATAGCTAATTCTTTGATGCACGTCAATGTATGATTATTTGCCTTATGGTTTGTCTGTGATCCTGGCATGATAGTGGTCGCTCAGTGGATGCGGTTCTTTTTTGTGGTAATTTATATTGATAAATGCTTCCGTTCAAGCCCCATATATTTTATGTATCAGGTTAATTGTCCGGTTCTGAATAGGTCATGCCCAAACTTTTAGGGGCAAGTATGGGGCGTTACAAGTGGTATCAGAGCACGAGTTGCTATCTCACACACAAGTCCAGTGAGCCTTAGGATGTCTAGAAAAGACTTAGGCATCATGCATAACATTTTGAATGAAAATGGAAAAATTGATGGCAACGTTAAATGTACTCTGTTAATGCTAGCGATTATAATCCATGCCCATTGCATATTCTTTCTGTATATTGTGATTGATTGTTATGCAGAACATAGTAAGACATGAAGATTAAATCAACAGAATTGCACTGCCGAAGCGTTGTAAGGTTTCGAACTGATCGGTAAGATAATCTATATGCCAATGATTTAAGATGTAAGTTATTGGTTGTTATTTGTGGATTAGAAGTTATTTATCATCTGTTTAGATGAAGTGATTAAACCCTAAGTATGGAATATTTCTAAGACTAAAGAAAATGATATGGTCTTCTTTGCCACAACAATGTTTAGATCTGTGATTTTGAGCAATTACTGCATATGAGTATGTTGATAAGATGTGTTTGTGTGTTAACCGAGATTGTGTTGAGTACGATTGGTTGTAAGAAGAAGTTATGCATATGATGACCCCTGTGAGAACTGTGTACTTTGTTTATGGAAACCTGCGATCTGAAATTTGTAATATGAAATTTGAAATTGAAATCTGAAAGCTAACTCTGTTATCCGTAATCTGTTTTGTTATGTGTAAATTGTAATCCGTAATCAGGATTTCTTATAAAGAATGGTTGAACGACATGAAGGACCTTACCTACATTACGTCTCTGTTTACATGAAACTTGGAAAAAGATACAGTTATGGACTACGTTGAGATCACACTAAATGATTGGTAAAGTGACAAGTTACTGTAAGAATTAAAAATTCTATTTCTGTATATTAATGACTTAAGATTGAGAAATCATTTCTGTGATATACTTCTGCGTAGATGTGAGAATGTTGGATATTGCAATTGTTAATTAATCTTATCTTGTATGTGAAAGGTATGATGTAATCTGTTCTGCATGACATTGTGAACCTTTAAAAAAAAAAAAAAAAAAAAAAAAAAAAAAAAAAAAAGAGAGAGAGAGAGACTCTGATAGGAAGTGGTCAAATTATTTCGTCGCTAAATTGTTGAATTTTGAGGCAACATGGAATCTGGGTGGATGTGAATACTATAGACTTAAGGAAATCTATGACCCTATGATGAATCTAGTAGGACCTACGTATGTGGAGTAACTAGATACTCTGTTATGTTAATTGACTAAGTTAGACGACGCGTATGTATTATTCAGATTTGAACTTATGACGGCATGATCAGGTATAATGGGGATTCCTCTTTCCATCGTTCAGATTTTGTCAAGAATTAGAGAATGTGGTTTTCAATCTGCATAACGATATGATTTTGATATCTTATCGTATATGGAATATATTGTACCTCTTAGGCAGAACCTTATTTGTTGCATGTGGGTTTTGTTTAGAACTTGTGATGAAGATTCAAGTGTGTTTTTCAAGTGTTTTGGGTCTTAACTCTCCCAAATTTGAAGTTGTTTTGCAAAGGAGGGGTTGGAGAAACTCAAATTGGGAGTTCAGATTTTTGGAATTTTGCTTGGTCCGCTCAAGCGCAAAAAAACCCGCTCGAGCGGGAAAATCAGCCTTCCAGCAGTTTGGTGGATTTTATAGTCCGCTCGAGCGGCCAAAGTGGCGCTCGAGCGAGGAGACTTATTTTCAAAAAATGAAATATGTTGTTCAGCTTTGCGTGCCTGACTATTTAGAATATTTTCTGATGCTTATAAGGTGATTATAAATTCGTATGAAGTGTAATGACTCAGGGAATGGTTCTAAGATCTGATTCGATGATACATAATTGGATTTGACTCTAATTGCGTAATTAAGTTATTTTGGGAACTATATGTAACGGTAATGGTCATGTACCACCGAGTAAATTGCATTATAAGATTCACCTAAGAAATTACTTAATAGGAAAAATTTGAACGTGTACTCTCTAATGAAAATTGCATATGAACTATTGACACTGGGTCGACGTAGTGGGGAGTATTTTCAATATGATTAAGATTAATGCATGCTGTAAGCATCTCTTAAGTATACGTTTAAGGGAATGTCAACTAGTATGTTTTGTGCTTCTAAATATTTACGGTGAAATCCCCTGAACAACTACAGTTAAGTAGTGGCACTATGTTTAAGGCTGTCTCTCTGTTTAATAAGAAATGTATCTGTTACACATAGAATAAGTGAATGAGAAATTGGAAGCCTTAAAGGTTTAATTATCTGAAATTGATTATGTATCCGTGATCAAAGATAACTTTTATGTAATCTTACGATGTTTACTGAGATTTCAATTTCTAAGAAGTAAACGATTGGATTTTTGTCCTATATGGTTTTATGTATGACCATTTATATATATGTTTAAGTTTTCTTACGTATAGAAAGAAATAAGGATCGAAAAGAAGAGCATAGATCTTCAAGGAAGTAAGGGAGGAAGTGAAAGAGTGGTAGAGCTTTTAAAGCTTAAGGTATGATTGATCTTTTGATTGACCTCTCTTGAAGTTGAGTAGGAACTCCTCCGTATGAGTGTCTTTAAGGAATAATTGTATGATGGTCTTCACTATTCTATATATACATATTTTTTTTAATGTCAAGGAAATAAAGAGTTGGTGATGCCGTTAATTGAAGTGCAAGTGAAAATTTTGGTGTTGGACCATAAAATGTAAATTGTCTTTGGAATTGAGTTTTGGGCATGCACTAGACGTGGTGCACTTAGTTGTTACTTGAGAAGTTGTTATGAGCTTTGGGATTACAAATGGATAGTGTTGCTCCTTGCCCGTTGAAATTTTGATGCGTGTATATCGATCGAAAATATTTGTGATCCTTTCCTATCCCAAGTGTGGATCTAGTTTTGGAACATTACGGGGTGTGTTTCTGTTTATGTTTGACCTGTTTTCTATTTGGTTTTCTCAAATTTCGAGGACGAAATTTTTTTTAAGAAGGGAAGGATGTGACGACCCAGAAATTTTTCCCTCCGCTCGAGTGGAGGAGTGGCCGCTCGAGCGGACTTGTGAGGCTCCCAGTATTTTTACAGGCTGCCGAGATTCTGAGGGTTGTAGATTCCGCCGAGCGAGAAGTGGCCGCCGAGCGGACGCCTCTTGTTTGTCCGAGCGCAAGGTGGGGCGCTCGAGCGGGTCGCCTAGTTGAGCTTGAATTTTTGAGGCACGTAGGTTCGTCCGAGGCATTTTTATTTATGTATTTGGAACTTTCTTATTTTATTTTGGGGTATTGATTGTAGTGGTATATGAGGGTAGAGTGAGATTTGATCACAAACTTTAATTTGGGTAAGTTGTCTACGATCAGCCGTCACCCTTTTGCCCATTTCTTTGTCTACACTTTGAATTTGGATGTGAGGTTAGAACCATTGGAAAGATCATTTCTGGGGTTTCAATTTGGACACAAGAACGACCTAAAACGGAGTCCAGATGGGAGAGTTACACATGTTCGAAGTTTCGGAATCTGTGTTGAGAACAGGTCCGCTCGAGCGGGAATAGGGACGCTCGAGCGGAAATAGCGGGTTCAGCAGCTTAAAAACGGGATTTTGAGATCATTTCTTATGTCTTCCTTTCCTCTCTTAATCCCTCTTGCTCTAAGTCCGAAAACCCTAGGGTTTTGATCCCCAAATACTTCCATTTCCCTTAGGTTTGAGCAAGACCTTCCACCAAGAAGTGAAGAAGACAAGAAGATGAACAACTTCAACCGATTGGAATTTCGGGATTTGGAGGATTCTTCTCAAAGCTTTGCTCCTTGTTTGATTCTTGAGGTAGGGGTCCTTGTTCTCTTACAATACTTGAATTCAGGGATGGATTGTGGTATTTTGAGTATATAAATACAAAATCTATGGTTTTGTGCATTTTGTGTCAAACTTGAGATTTGGGGTTTTATGGTTTGTGATGTTAGGAGTTATATTGATGAGTTTAAATGATGGATTGTGAATCCTAGGTGTAGAATCATCGGGAAAATTGGAATTAAAAGTGATGATTTAAGAAGTTTGAATTTTTGCTAAAAACCCTAATTATTCTTGAAACCCTAGATTAATTGGTGATGATAAATAATGAGTTTGCCCAAATTAAAAATAGAATCATGGAATTGGTGGGTTAAATTATACATGTACAAGATTAATTGGATTTCTGAGATGTTTCGAATAAATGTTAAAAATTCACGAATGGACCTTGTTATGAGTATTGTGAATTATGGGAAAATGAGAAAGGAAATTAAGGGAAATGATTTAGAGAATTAATATGTGATTTCATATGTGTGTAGGACACGCTTCAGGAGGGATAAAGCTCCACCAACACACGGTGAGTAGTAGTACTGTGGTCATACATTTAATCATTGTTATCGATCTTCATTGTTAATATTTCGTTTCTTACAAGTGATTTTACTAATGTTATGTTGGTTGGAAGAGTTCGTGTATGTTAGTATTCTATATTCCGGTTACGAGTAAGGGTTATCATTAATGTACTAGAATCTGTAAATTATCTCATGGTACTATTAAAGTCGAGTCCATTAGGTAAAAAGCAACCCATGTTATGGAAAAGAAGTTTGTGTGTTAAGGGAATAATTTTCAGACGTCCGTAATTGGGAGTTAATACTATGGAATTGGTTAACAAGGAAGAATGGTAAATGTGAACCTCCCTTTTGTGGGAACAAGATGGTTTGGACCTTTCATAATGAACCATAAAAATTGGATGTTCAAATAGGACTGTGGATAGCCCTAAATCGTACGCTTGCCATCGTTAATAGGTGTTACTAACGTCTTGTTATTTGGAAGCTCACTTTATTGATTCATGATAAACAAATGGAATAATGTTGCATGTGTTTTCTATCTGAAGTATTACTACTACTCCAATATACGTAAAACGATTATTTTAGCTTGGAATAACCTATGAAGAGATTTGTATACACTATTGGGAGATAGCATTTTTATGAACCTGGGGTTATTCTGTCCTATTTATTCGTTCTGCTTATGATATGATATATAACGATATGATTTCTGGTATGGAACAAAGTGCTACACTTTGGTGGGAGCCACCTCTTGAGTCCATACATATGTGAATTGGGCTTAAAGCCTATGTGAACTTATAGGGCCGAGAGCCACTTTATGAATTTGTGAATATGTGAACTTATGGGGCCGAGAGCAACTTTATGAATTTGTGAATATGTGAACTTATGGGGCCGAGAGCCACTTTATGAATTTGTGAATATGTGAACTTATGGGGCCGAGAGCCACTTTATGAATTTGTGAATTTGTGAACTTATGAGGCCGAGAGCCACTTTATGAATTTGTGAATTGGTGAACTTATGAGGCTAAGAGCCACTTTATGAATTTATGAAATTACGAGGCCGAGGGCCAATTTGTGAAGTATGAAATTGCAACTTGTGAAATATGAAATTACGAGGCCGAGGGCCAACTTGTGAAGCATGAAACTGCAACTTGTGAAACTATGAATCTTAGAGGCCGAGGGCCAACTTGTGAAGTGGTGCATCTAAGTTAAGCCAAAGGCTAATTCGTGTATGTGTGAACCCATCAGGCTAAAGGCCAATCTGTGAAGTTATCAACCGACAAGGTCAGATCTGAAATGTGTCGTAATCGACTAACCACAGAATTTTTGTATTTACTTTTGTAATTAGATGAATATGTACATTGTAAGTAAGTTAAGTTAATCTTTAAATTGTTTATGTACTACTGTTCACTGAGCTTGACTCACTTGTGTTATGTCTGTTTCTGTAGGCACTCCACCTGGAGGTCAGCTTTAACCCATAGCATCCGTGCCTCTTTTGTCAACCTCAGAGTGTCCAAGCACATTTTGCTAAGCTTTTGATTTTGCACGCTGGTTGTCTACTTATGGTTGATGTATATAATTCCTTTGCCTGTCCATGTTGTTTCACGCCCAATTCTAAGGGCTAGGTCTGTATTCTATATATATATATATATGTACATAGCTAATTCTTTGAGGCACGTCAATGTATGATTATTTGCCTTATGCTTTGTCTGTGATCCTGGCATGATAGTGGTCGCTCAATGGATGCGGTTCTTTTTTGTGGTAATTTATATTGATAAATGCTTCCGTTCAAGCCCCATATATTTTATGTATCAGGTTAACTGTCCGGTTCTGAATAGGTCATGCCCAAACTTTTAGGGGCAAGTATGGGGCGTGACAGTACTATTTGCAAACAGAATGATAATACTGATCACCAGATTTCCCGCTTTATTGCTAATGGCTTTGATAAAAATAAATAAGATGCTCAACACAGGGTTATAGCTAAGCACATCTATCAATGCTTTACAAGGGAACAGACATATAAGCAATCACTACAACTACGGTGTTCTAACCTATAAGCGACTTGGATGACGTCCCACTTAACCTTACTCTATTCTATCCTTATTTAGCATAAACCCAAGAATATTATCATTTATATTATTATTATATTTAATTTAAATTCCTACATATATGGTCTCATGATATTACTATAGAAATGGAGGCCAGACGGAGGCCGCCCACAGGCAGATCTGCTCCCGGTTCTTCTGTTGGATCCTGGTTATTTGTTGATTATAGAATTCTAACTGGTTAGACAGATACAGCTATAAATACAGATCGTGAGCTTGAAGCTATTGTGAATATATATATATATATAGCTACTATCAAGGTAAAATTCTAAAACATTAATCAAATCAACAAGTAGATTTATAGGCATACATAATAAGGGAGAAAATACTTACAACTAGAATCTTCAAAACAACATAATTCTTCAACACGTAATTTATATATCATTACTAGAAAATTTTACAAAGGGAAGAGAGAGAGAGAGAGCACACTTAGATATTATTTTTCAATTCTTGAAAGAAAATACTAAAAATAACTCTACCTCAACAAGGGTGAGGATATCCCTTTGATAGACAAAAGAAAAGATAAGAGAAGATAAGGTGAGGACAGGTGGCGTGTCCTTGGTGGTTGGAGTCGATCGTCCATATCCTCAAAGTTGAATGGGAATCTTCTTTTGACTCAGCATCCTTATCTTCTTTGGACTGGAGTGAGACAATTATTGGTCTCTGTGCTGGATGGCAGACAAGGAATCTGCTTTTGTAAATGTTCTGTTGGTTGTTGTTTTGTGCCAACACTCCAGATGAAAGATTCTAGTGGGGGGACAAGGAATCATGCTTTGCCTTTTCCTTTTTTTTTTTTTTTTTTTATCTTTTTCCTTGTCAATCTTTTTGACAATCATACTGGTGAGTGAATCCCAAAAATCACCAAAGTTGGGTTCATTTTCTGCTAGATCTTGTGATTCACCGGCTAGAGCAGCAAATTCATTTTCATCCTAGTCTGGATCGTCCTGGCCTTGACTGTTGTAACAAATTCATTTTCATCCTAGTCTGGATAGTCTAGAGGAATTGTTCCTTTGTGAAATCCATGCTTTTAATAACTAATTCTATTTCTATCAAATTCAGGTATTTTTGACATAATTCTGTTTGAATTTGTAAAAAAGGATTTTGAATGACTGGTTGACTTGGGATTGTCTTAGTAATGGCATCCTAGTTGGCTGGTTGACTTGGGATTGTCTTAGGAATGGCATCCTAGCAGGCTTGAGTATGGCCTTAATTTTCTGGGCAGTTTCTGGTAAGGTAGAATTCATACCCTTATCCCACCATCTCACAAAGAAAACTCTTTTGAGGCGTGGAATCTTATTCTGATAATCACGCTGGAAATCCCATTTCCATATCCATGGAATGCTGAAATGGATAAAAAAATGTACTAAAGATTTGGTCATAGAAATATCCTTCTGTACTGGTAAATGAGAATAAACAATTTGTCATTCATTAAAAGCTTCATGGATAGATACTGGTAAAACTTCAAGTTATAGTTCAAATTTATCCCACCAAATGAGAAACTAATTTGGCAAATCGTTTTTGAGGACATCTGGACAAATGCGGATAAACCAGGAATGATTACATATAGGATTATGGTAATAGAATGCATAAGTAAATGCATCGATATAGTCCCAATAACTATAACGAGTTTCTCTATTGCGAATGTCAAGTTCGCTAGTGGTATGCGGACGAATACCCCATGTTGCAATGGGCATGATATTGCGAATAGCAGTTTTACAGAATTGGATGGGACTGGCAGTTTTGGAAGGATCATGCAAAATATGCTTGATATCCATGGTAGCAGTCTCAATGAGTATCTATTCATAAATATAACAGTACTGGTCAAAATGTAGGGGAAATTGTTGGGTCGTAAGATAACGACGTTTAATTTCCCATGAATCGACCATCTATTTTTCATCAGCTAGTTCAATGTGAAGAACTGTTTCTTCAGTGATACTGTTAGGAGTGTACTGTTCAGGAGTTAGGAGGACTTCCTTGGTGGACTAGCCAAAGGATTCCCCTAAATTACTGTTAGAAGCTTGTAGTGCCGAAAACTCTGTTAGATATGGATTTTGGTAAGGGTTTCCCCTGCCTCGGCCCCAACGAGTCGAGCCACAGCCACCTCGACTGGCCATGATCCTTGTAAATATTCACGAGTTAAAAAATTTGGTAAAGAATTCTGTTCACCTTTGATATAATCAATATCAAAGTCAAATGCAGATAAAGCACTTTGCCAGTTAGCAAATATCTGTTTGTGAGCAAGATTAAGAACATCTTTTTTAAATATTTGTTTAACTGCTGAACAATCCACATGAATTAAAAAAATTTGGTTTAGCAAATCATCCTAAAATTTTAAAACACATTTAACAATAGCTAAACATTCTTTTTTAATTGTTGGATAATTTAAAGCAGCTTTAGTCCAATTGCCTGTTGTAAAGCGTAATAATTCTTGTTTTCGACTAGTAAGGTTAACCTGTTTCAGAATACCTCCATAACCATAATTAGAGGCATCAGTTTCTACAATTTTTTGCCATTCGGGATTTGGTAAAGCAAGACAGGGAAGTTGTTTTACTTTAGATTTATTTTATTTTTTTATGGCAACAGTATCTGCTTCGCTCCATGGAGAAGGACTTTTCTATAATCTGGTATAAAGGATAGCAGCATCGTAGGATAACTGATAATAGTAATCTCAAATATAATTTAGACTACCAAGAAATCTCTGTAATTAAGTTTTGTCTTTAATTTTATCGCGAAATTTAGAGGCAAACTCAATACTTCTGTCAATTGGTATAATAGTCCCATTATGAATATTTTGACCAAGAAAGCGTACTGTTGTTTGAAAAAGTTTCATTTTTGTTGCAGATATTACTAAACCATTTCTGATAGTAACATGCTTAAATGTATTAAGATTCTTGATATGTTGATCAATAGGTGAGGAAAAAATAAGAACATCATCAATATAACAGATGGCAAATTCTGTATGAGGAGTAAAAATATCATTCATGATATACTGAAATTCTGATGGAGCATTTTTTAGACCAAATGACATAACATTCCATTCATAATGCTCAAAAGGTACTGTAAAAGCAGTTTTATATCTATTCTGTTCAGCTATTTGTACCTACCAATATCCTAATTTTAAGTCAAATTTAGAGAATATGATTGCATCTTGTAATCTATCAAGTAAATCTTTTTTCAATTGGAATTGGATATATGATCCATTTTAAAACATCATTAAGAGGTTTATAATTAATGACTAATCTTGGCACACCTCTTTCTATTTCTGCATTTTTATTAACATAAAATGTTGTACAACTCCAAGGAGAATGGCTAGTTCTGATTAACTTCTTTTGAAGAATTTTATAATCTCTGTTTTGCATATTTTTAAATATTCTTTTTTCATTTGACTAGGGTGAGCTCTAGTTGGGATGAATCTTTCATCAAAGTCTGATTCATAAGGAAGTAAAACTTTGTGTTTCTTTCGTCCTCAGAAAGCATTGGGAATATCACTACAAACTTCTGTCTGGAATTCTTTTTCAAATTTTTTTAAATTTTATTTTGTAAAGATGTTTGTTGTAAATTTTGCTCAATAGTGAGAAAATTGATTTTTGTTTGAAGAAAATTGATCTATTTTTCTTTAAAATTAACGAGATCTTTGATTTGATCTAATTCTTTAGTATAAGGTTCTGTTATGAATTCAAAAATAATGGGTTGATTACTGATTGTTGTATGAATGCTTATGGAATCTATTTTAGTAATAGGCATTAATAAGCATAAAAATGGAGTTCCCAAGATAATACTTTGGGACATGTTTCTGATAAGAACAAAAGCAATGGGAAGGCATATGCCTTGATTACAGATGAAAGCTTCTGGTACTTTGTATTTAATTTTCATAGAATTACCACTTCCACTGGTTAATGATTGAGTGGTCTTCTGGAAATATTTAGTAGGAATTAATCCTTCTTGAATACAATTCATATCAGCACCGCTATCAATCAGGGCGATGGCATCTTTGATAACAAAATCAA
Organism: Camellia lanceoleosa; assembly: GCA_025200525.1. Classification (NCBI taxonomy): domain Eukaryota; kingdom Viridiplantae; phylum Streptophyta; class Magnoliopsida; order Ericales; family Theaceae; genus Camellia; species Camellia lanceoleosa. The sequence continues at coordinate 88,719,770 of CM045765.1, forward strand.
GTTTTATTATAAAAGTGATTCTAATATACCATTTCTAAAAGGTAATCTGGTTCATAAGCACCAAATACTGATTTTCTAATTTTTCTTGATTTTCTTGCTGGTTTGAGGTTTGTTCTGAGGTTTGCCCTTTATTTTTGAGTTGATTGTTAATTTGCTTGATATCATTAAGAATAAATTGGTTAGCTGTTTGAAGATGTTTTACTTCTGTTTTGAGAACATTAATTTCCTTTTTAAGATCTTGAATAGTGACTGGTTTTTCAAGCATCGAGGAGGATTGTATCCTACTCAAAGCTTCTTTCATACTGTAATGTTCTAGAGGAATAACTTCTTCTTTTTTTTGGTTGTGATAACATAACTCTTAAAAATTTTAATTTCATTTCTGGATCCTTAATCTGATCTGCTAATTCTAGCATAGATTTCTGATCATCAGTCAAGACATTAAGGCTAGGGCCTCCTAAGTCTAAGCCATTCATTTCAACTATAGCCTTCCAATAATTGGCCTTGGTTAAAGAATTTACTTTACTGGTTTGACAAAGACATTGTTCTGGAGTATCTGAGTCTGAATTAGATGCAGACGGGAAATAAATTTCAGCTAGATCATCATCTGAACTGGATATACTATCATCACTAGATAGGGTCTGCAAAATCTGTTGTTGGAGATGTTCATCTAGGGACATCTCATTTAATTTCTATTTTAATTTAGCTTTACACTTATTAGCATAATGTCCTGTTGCACCGTACTTATAACAAGTAATTTGGGATCGATCTTTCTGTGGATAAGATTTCTATTTACCTTTAATTATCTATCTAGGTTTTTGATAAGACGGTTGAGATTTATATTTTCTCTTTGTAGGATATGGTTTTCTAAAATGGTTTTTATATGGTTTATATGATCTCTGTTTCTTAGATTTAGACGAGTACTGAAGTTTAGTTTCATATGCAAACTGATCACAAAACTCATGTAACGCCCCCAAAATAATATAATAAAAATAACTCATATGCAGAATAAATATGAGAAACAACATACTTCCATACATCAGAGTCTACTGTTTAACAACCAATTAAATGCCATGTAGGCTTACATCTTTCCAAGTCATTGCTTGGTTACACAAATTGAGTCTTGCTCATTACATCTTAAGCCCTTGGCTTTACAAATACCAACATACACACAACAAGACATGAACTAAGAAGCTCTAGCTTCCCGAAAATCCATCCACGCTATTGCCTCGACGGAAACATCTCATCTGCACCTGAAAATGGTATTCCCATATAGGGTGAGCCAACAGCCTAGTAGAAATAACACAATTTATGAGGTTTAGCAAAGGTATAAATACTACGTACATAAACAATACCGATATGGAAGCATCCACAAGGCCTGCATATCCATATGCCACTAAGGCCAATCTTATTCCATTTTCCTTCAATTCATTTCTAGTTCATATATGCTACTCAATTCATGAGTTTAATACGTTATCTTTCAACACCCAAAATGAGACTACAACTCAATGGTTTTCCAATTACGCAAAACACACATAAACACTTCAAACTTTGCCATTTTATGGATATTTCATCCGAAGGAATTGGCACCCGTTTATATATAAATTTTCGGGTCTTTCACCCAAGACACTCTGGCCAACTTGCTTTAAATGGAGTCTATCCCTTTTCTCCTTCCAAACAAATATACATATGCAATGTATTTATAACCATAATCATATATGGAGTACATCCCCTTTCTCCTCCTAATAAACATACATATACAATGTATTTATAAACATAATCATATACGGAGTACATCCCCTTTCTCCTCCTAATAAACATACATATACAATGTATTTATAAGCATAATCATATATGGAGTACATCCCCTTTCTCCTCCAAATAAATATACATATACAATGTATTTATGACATGGTCATATTCAATGACACCAACAATGGATTACCATTAAATCGCCTAATCCTCATGTAATTTCTACAACAATCATAGCTATCCTTCACCGATAGCCAAATGCAATTATTTCCAAGAGATGTTCAATATCGGAATAAATAGTTTATTCAAAACTTCCATAGGTGAGATAATACATATCCAATATCACCATTTACAACCACAACCTTCCAATTCCACATTTTAAATGTTAATCCCAATTAGGGGAAAATCCCCATTTTTACCAAATATCAACCCAAACACCAAAAACAACTATTTTGGCACAACTTGATCTTATTTTCAAGCCTCATACCCATTTACCTCATATTCATCAAAAGCCCTCTTTTCCATATAGCACCCAAATCTTAGATTTGTCAGAACCACAACCAAATCTCATCATCTATACACAATAGCAAATAACTAAGCTAAAAACCATATTAGAGTGTAGAAAATCCCTACCTCAAGAAAAGAAGATGAGCAAAGCAAGGTTGAACTCCAAAAATGACGAAACCCACTTTTACTTAGATCAATACGAAGCTCTTAAAGCCCTCTACCTTATTCTCAAAGACACTAGGGTCAAGAACTGAATGGATGTAGATGAAATCTTAGAGATAAGGTAGTTTCCAGAGAGAGAAGCTCAAGATCTGGAGATTTAGAGATTTTTAGAGAGAGAGAGAGAGAGAGAGAGAGAGAGAAAGCAGAAAAGTAATCTGAAATGTCACTTTCACGATCTGATAAAAGGCGGTCTGCTTGAGCATGGAAAGCTCTGCTCGAACATAAGACACAGACTCTCGCTCGAGCGTGAAATACGTTCTCCCAATATTTTTGCAGACACAGTCCCCCGCTTAAGCTCCCGAATGCCTATTCAAGCGTGGAGTAAAATTTGTGAAGCCTACTCGAGCACAAGAATGCCTGCTCGAGCGAAAGAGCCAAAATCTGGGCAACAAAGGCATGGAAAAACAAGCAACCAACATGTTCCAAGCACACAACTACAACCCAATAACCAACTTTAAGGGGAAGACAAGGGAAGCAAGACATAAACCACCATCCAAACCATACAAACCTGTGTCCGGAACACCACAAAAGATGGGTCAAAACCAGGGTCACTATAACCTCCCCCTCTTAAAGAATTTCATCCCCAAAATTACAAATCATGTTTCAAAACCCTGTTTTAGCCAATTGCCAAAATGATTACCAACAGCATATACGATGCTTCCAAGAGTGATACAACACCCACAATATTCTACATTCTCAAAACATATACAATGTTTATACTGAATCCATGTCCTTCCCAAACAATTATAACATATACAATGTTCTTACAAGTTAAAACATATACAATGCTCATACTTTTCATTAACAAAGTTAATTCTCAACACATGCTTATGCATCAATAAACAAATCTGGATATTTCTCTCGGATTTCGGATTCACATTCCCAAGTCACTTCCTCGACTCCGTGATGTTTCCACAATACTCTTACCAAGGGAATTGTCTTTCCCTGCAAGACTTGGTCTCGTCTATCCAAGACTCTTGCCAGTCTCTCCTCATATGAGGCATCCTTATCTACCTCTAAGTTGGTCCAATCTAACACGTGCGATGGATCCGGCTTATATTTCCGAAGCATACAAATATGAAATACGTCATGAACCCCGGAAATCTGTGGCGGTAACGCTAAATGATAAGCAACCTCCCCAATCTGTTCAAGGATCTCAAAAGGGCCAATAAACCGAGAGGACAACTTCTCACTCTTCCCAAACCTCATTTAACCCCGTCTAGGTGATATCTTCAAAAAGACATGATCTCCCACCTCAAAAGACAAAGGTCTCCACCTACGGTCAGCATAAGTTCTGAGGTGATTGCTTGTTGACCTCTCCTAATGCTACAACAATAATTAAAACACTACCTAAGGAAACCTCATACACTTGCATCATCTATCTATACTCGCACAACACACTAACATTCCTTAGAATCAAAACCATGATACTAACTTTGAAGCTGTAACACAACTCCACACCACACTAAGATTATGATGTCCCACAAAATCAACCTGAATTCAATACCTTCTACAATATGAACTTACTCAAGGATAATTATTTACATCGTTAATAAATAAATTAATCTCATATTACAAGAGAATCTCTCGAAATGAAATTCAATATACATCTTTCACCAAAATAGTATTGCGCATTTATTACTAAATTCTAACCTCTTTTGTTGCTTTGTTGGAAACCGTACCTCGGATGCCTACCAATGGTTATATACCTTGTAGCGCCAACCACAAGGCCTTAAAAGAGATGGTAAAATAAGGCCTTGTCCATTCCCACTAAACCACCTAGGGTCCAAATACAGCCGCTCCGTTCAAGGGTTCTGAACAACCACTTGTGCAAGACTTTAACTTTCAAAAAAGAACACGTCCCGCCAACCAATTCAATTTGAAATTAACTTTATTTCATAACAATACTCATGTGATTGAAACCCCATTAGCTACCTCATTAAGTTTTCCATTTAGATTAATGTTTTAAGTTAGATAGCACAAGCAAATAAAACAACGAATAAATTTGCATACATATGGGCATCATCAAAGGACTAAAATAAAAGATATATATCCATGAAATATGTAATATCATACCAAGACATGATCATATATTGCTACGCATATTCATGAAGGCAAAAGCATAAAATACCAATGCAAGACTAAATTTTCAGATTCAGTACCATTTAAAGATTAAAATCAAAAGGATCATTTCATATTTTTCCCGACCCTGGCCTTCCTATGGTTCGTAAAGAATTTTATCTAGTTTTCAGAACATGTTTTAGAAGTGGAATAGCTTTTCTAAATTTTTAGTTATTTAAGAAATACCCTAGCATTGTCCAGATTCGTCGACCATTAGAAAAATTGGATTTTCTTACAAGCTGCTCACTCTTTTTCAATGAGACCAATTTTCCCTAAAAGATAACTCTTTAAGGAAGTTTTTGACATAAAACCGAGGTTGAGGAGATGTTTCTACATTTTTCTAAATTTTTTTAAAGTTGGCTATAAAATAGGCTTTTCATGCACAATACTCGAAATAGGAAGATTAGTGAGAAAATAGGCTAACTACACATACTAAATAATGTCTTAATAAATCATATTTTTAGAGTGATGGTATGTCTTTGGAAATAATGCGACATATGAGAAGAAAAATGTAGTTTTGTATGTATTAAGCGGAAATATGAGTAGGAGAAGGATAAAAACCCAATTCATCAACTTTGAACACATGAATACCATTACAACACATCTGGAAATGTGGTTTTAAATCTATAATAACATGTATTTGAAAAAGGAAATAGAAGGAGTGATGGTGATGTGGTTTACTTGTTTCCTAGTTGAAGAGTTTTCACAAAGGTTCTTCTCTTTTTCTCTCCCCTACCACCAAAGCTCTCTCTCTCTCTCTCTCTCTCTCTCTCTCTCAGCCAAATATGTAAGTGTGTGAGTGTGTTTTGTGCTCAAAAAAGAATAGAGAATTGGTCTATTTATAGAGAAAAAAGAATGGTGAAAAGTCCAAAATGTCCTTAATTCCAGTTCAATTGAATAGTCTTGGATTTAGTTAGGATGAAATGGTAAGTATGATGATTAGAGCCCTAATTACACCTTTAAACATGTTCTAGTTAGGCTTAGGTTTAATCAAAGTTGAATTGGTTACAAGTACAATATATATATGTATCAATATATAATCTTATTTGTACCCTAGGTCAAATTTTTTTCCCTAAATCAAGCAATTTGTCCCCTAGAGGACATCACCTATATATATACATAGCATAGCTAGCCTTGGGGGAGTGGACTTGAGGGGATTTCTTTTGATTTTTTTTTGGTTGTATACAATTTGAAGATATTTTGTATACAAAGTTATTTATTTAAGAAAGGTACAATACATATATGTATATGTATGTAATGGTACCAACTTGGGGTCAATTTGTAATTTGATTAAAACATTGATCAGGTGCCTTTCCAAAAGGATTTTGATGAATGAAATGGACGCTAGTCATATCCTAGAAGCATAACACCATACGCACATAGCCACATAAACACACAAAGCATGCAAAGCATGTAAGCGCCCCATCCTAGCCTAGTAAACCTATTGTAACAAATGTCACTTCCCACGAGCCCAAGTTATTCAACCTGGGTTAGCTTTGCTAACAATCGGTAACGCCCCCAAATTAATTAAATTAATACACTTCTCATAACCTGATAAATGCAAAATCTCTCCAAGCCAAACAAAATCATTAATCTCAAAAGTCCTCTTTTCCATTGAAGTACATATCAAATATTACAATTTTTATATTCTTGTCTTAGTAATAATGACATTTACATAGTTCAAGAAACTAGAGAATAAAAATAATAGTGCCTTAATGGCATACAAACATCAAGGCAAGGCCTTGTTACAACAAAATGGATATGCGGTCCCAAACGTACATGCTTAAAGCTTCCACGTAATACATCCATGAGCCTTCGTGCTCCAACAAAACAAAGAAGTCCACCTCTTTCTCATAGGGGTGATTGCACATCATCAATTCCTGAAATTGTTAGATATGAGTGAGCTAAATGCCCAGTAAAAATACTTTTAACAAAGTATCTAATTATTTGAAAATCCATATGGCATTATCACAACCAAAACATCTTATTGTTCAACTCATGTTAAGAGTTTAAGCAACAAAACTTAGATATTATAATTTCCATGAAAGTCACATTTCAACACTGGGGGGTAAATACACCATGAAGTCTCTAAAGAGAGCCCCAAATCACATACACAAGTCACTTTCATTCAAAACCACCCCTATATTTACTGACTATTATACGGCAGGACGTGGGCATACAAAATCATCTGTTTTTTTTACTTTTACCGACTATAATATGGCAGGACTAGTGGACACCCAAAACCATTATCCCACATTCATCCGACGATAAGCTCAGACAGGGCAATTGGGCACCTTGACTCCCCGCGCAGGTACCAAATACAACACAAGTCAAACCAAACCTGACTCTTTACCTGGACTCCCATGCTATTTACCACTTAAACAACCTTTCCAAGATTTTCACAAATTCTAAAAATTTATACACCCATAGGAACAAAGGTAATATCACCATTCAAATAATTGAACTATCATGGATACATAATGTTCATATTTCTAAGGAAAAATCTCAAAAGCTTTCAATTTCATAAGTCTCAAGTCAAAATACATCTCATTTTCATAATTTACTCATAAATTTAAAGAATTGAAGGTTAATTCCATTTGAGCATATCATGGTTCAATATTCCAAGAAAATTTGCACTTCAAAAATATTTCCTTTTACGACACTTTGATCATCATTTAGGTCTCAACCAACCCAAACTACTATATAACAAGTTGAATTTCTAACTTACTCTACTTCCAAGGTTCTTCATCTAGCCTACTTCCACAGTTTAATATAAGACTTCAGAAATAGTCACTCCACATACTAACAAACCATTTACTATGCATCATAGTCTTTACCATTTGAAGATTACACTTACATCCATAATTCTACAAAATCATTTAGCTTATGATTCAACACCAATTCTAAAACCTCTTGACTCATCTACCCATCCCTATTAGTCTATCCTACCATTTTTTCTAGGGAGAGACATTTTCAAGGTAGAGAAAAAATTAACTCGCAGGTTAATACTCCACACAAGTTCCCACACGTCGCACGTGAGTTAAACATACACCTATACATATATCTACACCACATATGGCAAACCAAGTAAGCACATAGTCACAAAGAGTGCATACAACATACTCTCCTAAGATACCAACTAGTCCTATGACGCTCAAGGACCTTCAAGCGGTCCCAAAATGAACCAAAGAGGCTCCAAGTACAATAATGAAAGTGTTAAAAGCAATCCCATGAGTTCAAGAAGTACAAAGTGTTATAATATCCCCACCTTAGGAAATTTCATCCCTAAAATTAAACAATTCAAGATTAAAAGTTTAGACAAATCCAAATGAAACAAAGATTGAACTAACACTCCCATCCACTAATCACAAATTACTTCTACTCAACAATAACTTCCTAGAATATTCTCTCAATGCAAAAGATTTTGCGTGGTGAACGAAGATATGTAAACTCAATGATATAAGGGTAGAACAACTCCCAATAAAATTGCAATTACCACGCCAGAATCTAATTCAAAATCTAAGGTTAACTCTCATATTTTCAGGTTCCATATTAACATTTAAACCACCCCATATGATACAAATAACAACACTCAAGTGGTGTGTCTTTCCTCTAATTCATCCATAAGGGTTACCAAGGCCCACTTAACCCAGACAGGTGACTCCCATTACATAGGGGTCCCCCATTTAGCAGGATTAAACAAAATGGTCACGCGTACATCTAACAAGCCACAAGAACCTATCGATTCCACAAAACTAAATGTCAAGGGTAAAGGTCTCAGTAACATAACCTACAGTACTCCTGCCTCAAACAGACTCAACTTTCATAGAATGACTCTCGGTTGTCTAACAACCTAGAACCTTAGAAAAATAGTTCTCACATCACATTCACACCCCAAGAAACAACTACCGGTCGCTCGGCAACCAAAATTTTCAAATGATTACCACACACTACCACACAAGTCCCTATTCTCATTTCATGAAAATAAAAGATTCTAATAAGAGTTCCATCCACCAATCATGCCTTTCGACAAACACAACCCAATGAAACCAAAGTACCACGAACTACGTTCTTACAACACAACTAGTATTCCATGCCCACACATTTATTCAATTGCGTTTTTGAAATACATAAGAACCAAAAACATTAGAAAATAACATTTCCCGACTTTTGAAATTAGAAGAGATTATTCTTGATAGCAAACTTTATATATATATATATATATATATGTTTTAGACGCGTACAAGTGATTTGTAAAAGTGAAAATTTTGAAAAGGAAATTTATTTATTTATCTATTTACATTGAAGTAGTTAAGGGTTATACAAATCATAAAACTCCATATGCCCTTGTTACGACTATTTCTCCTTTACTCACAGGTTCATCTATAACGATAAATTCTCAATTTCGACAAAAACAAGGTCATGCTCAATGGGAGAACTCCGTTCTCAACTCTTTTCTCAAACATATTTCAACCAGTGACTCTCAAACATCACCCAACCAATAATCTCATCACTATAGCAATGCCACAATCCATTTACAATTATTCAAGCAATAACCACACATAACAACCACTATAATAAAGTTAAATAAAACAAACGAATAGACTAAACATCAAAAGTTTGGGAAGTCAAATCCCATTCATGACCACTGCTACAATCCATCAATTACTCATTATTTATCTTATGTTTGCATCACAATTTTCACAATTAACCCCATTTTGGGGATCACACACAATCAGCTAGAAACTATTACCAAGCAATTTGCATGACTTGGCACTCCCTTGAGTGACACACATACACACACGCTCACCAAACAACATTCACACACCTCATTTGTAGAATTCAGATAGAGGTGGTATCACAATGGTAAAGTAAAATTGAACCAAAAACATTGATTTGGATAACTATCCCCTAAATAGTATTTACTCTTTTTCTCTTTTCTCTTTCCACACTTTGAATTTGGATATAAGGCTAGAACCATGGGAAAGCTTGTTTCCGGGGCTTCGATTTGGACACAAGAACGACCTAAAACGGAGTCCGGACGAGAGAGTTATGCCTGTTTGAAATTTAAATATTTGTGCTGGAAGCAAGCTCGCTCAAGCGAACTTTTCATCGCTTGAGCAGTCTGCACGAATTTTCAAGATTCCGGGAGCTTCTTTTCACCGCTTGAGGCAAGCTTTGACTGCTCAAGCAGTCTGGTCGATATCAAGCACTTTCAAATGGGTTCTTGGCCCAAAATCTTTATTCATTCTTCATCTCTTCTCTCCCTCTCCTCCATACCCGAAACCCTAGCTCTCAAAACCTTGGTTTCATCTATTTTTCACCAACAATCCACCAAGGATCTTGCAATAAAGATGAAGAACAAGTGAAGATCGACACTTTTAACCGATTGGATTTTGGATTTTCGAAAGAATCCTCTTGATCTAGTATCTCTATTCTCATCTTGGAGGTAGGACTACTTTTAACTTTGTATCGTTTTACTTTGAGGATGTTTATTGGTATTATTATGACATTGGTTTTATGATTGATGTTTGAAGTTACAAAAAATTGGGTTTTGATTTCAAAAATGAAATTTCTCCTATATTTTCTCAAAATTTATATTAATGTTGGTGGATTATGAAGACTTTAGTTGAAAAATAGCATTTTACATATTGGAAGAGCAAAAGCCCCAAATTTAATAAAAACCCTAATTTTTTAATTGAACCATGATATGCTCAAATGGAATTAACCTTCAATTCTTTAAATTTATGAGTAAATTATAAGAATGAAATGTATTTTTACTTGAGACTCATTTAAATTGAAAGCTTTTGAGATTTTTCCTTGGAAATATAAAGATTATGTATCGATCATAGTTCAATTATTTGAATGGTGATATTACCGTTGTTCTTATGGGTGTATATATTTTTAGAATTTGTAGAAATCTTGGAAAGGTTGTTTAAAGGGGTGATAAATAGCATGGGAGTCCAGGTAAAGAGTCAGGTTTGGTTTGAGTTGTGTTGTATTTGGTACTCGCAAGGGGAGTCAAGGTGCCCAATTGCCCTATCTAAGCTTATCGCCGAACGAATGTGGAAAAATTGTTTTAGGTGTCCACTAGTCCTGCCATATTATAGTCGGTAAAAGGGAAGAAACGGATTATTTTGGGTGCCCACGTCGTGCCGTATAATAGTCAGTAAATGTAGAGGTGGTTTTAAATGAAAGTACCTTATGTATGTGATTTGGGACTCTCTTTAGGGACTTCATGGTGTATTTACCCCCCGGTGTTGAAATGTGATTTTCATGGAAATTATAATATCTAAGTTTTGTTGCTTAAAATCCTAACATGAGTTGAACAATAAGGTGTTTTGGTTGTGATAATGCCATATGGATTTTCAAATAATTAGATACTTTGTTAAAAATATTTTTACCGGGCATCTAGCTCATTCCTATCTCACAATTTCAGGAATTGATGATATGCAATCACCCCTATGAGAAGGAGGTTGTTACCCAAAAGACAACCTAAGAGGAGGGGTGAATTAAGTTTTTACAATTAAAAATTAATAATACCCTAATAAAAATTATGACTAGCACAATAGATAAATATAGTTAATGAAACAAAAATAATTAAAACAAGTGTTCTAACAAGTGTTCTAAATAAAATAAAGAGATAAGGGAGAGAGAGGCAAACAAATTTATAATGGTTCGGTTTCAACTCGGCCTACGTCCACTCCTCAAGCTTCACTTGAGATTTTTTACTATACTCTAGCTTCACGGGGGTGCTAGTAACCTCTTTACAAATTGAGCAATCCTCCACAGATTTTACACAGACTTTCTAAGTCAAAAACACTGAGTGTACTACACTCTTACAAGGTTGAAAAGAAGGCGTTTTTGCTTTCACAGAAAGCTACAAGAATTATCTCTCAAAAATAGATATAAAAATGAAGCTCTGGTTTTTCTGTAAACCTCACACATGAAAGATGGGCTTAAAGCTATACGTCTCAATGTATAATTTCAAAAAGAAGATGTAGACAAAAATTGAAGAACAGTCCTCAGAGAATTTTTTAGAGAATAGATGTGAGTGATTATAGATCAAAGAATATTTTCTGATTTTTTTGTAACTTGTTTATATTAGAGGCTTTGGTATATATAATGAAACTTATAGCTGTTCATAGCCATTGTATTCATTTGAATTTATAGCCATTTATAATTGTTGTATTCATTTGCATTTGTAGCCGTTTATAACCGTTGTAGTCCATCATTACTAATTTGAATATCTTTCACTCCATCATTACAAATTTGTATTCATTTGAATTTATAGCTGTTATACTCCATCATTACTAATTTGAATATCTTCCACTCCATCATTACAAATTTGAATATCTTCCACTTGAACCTTTTGAACCTTTTGAACTATTGTTGTGCTGGACTGTTTGAACCTCTATTTTTAGGCTATTTGAACTCTTGATTTAATCAAATATTAAATACATTCTAACAACATTTAGGATAAAGGTATAGGTGAGAAATAATGAAACAAAATAAATTTTGATTCTATTTTTCTCTTTCAAATAAATTAAAATATAATTAAATAAATCATCAAAATAAATTTTGGATTCTTCTATTTTTCTCTTTCAGATAAATTAAAATATAATTAAATAAATCATCAAAATAAATAAGTCTAACAATCTCCCCCTTTTTTATGATGGCACACAATGATGTTTTGATTTGATTTGGGAGTAAGAAAGGCTCCCCTTCAAGTCATGCTCCCTGAATTCATTTCTAAATACATAGGTTAGCACATATGTAACAAATCAGCTTTAATTAGAGACATGATATGAGACTAAGATATCAAACTATAAATACATAATATCAGATTAGTTTGAAAATAATACTATAATTTGAAAATAATACCATAATACATAACATCATAACATCATAAGTTTTCTCCCCCTGTGACATTATCAAAAGGAAATCATGGGTCAGAATTTGGAGGAGGAAAATGATAATGATAAATGACATAAAAAAAAACATATATATTTCATAGCTATACAATATATATACATATATGCATACACATACAACGCGTCAAGGGTCTCTCTTTTTTCGCAAAACACGGTTGCCACACAGCATGGCTTTTGCTGCATTAGCCGACAAAATTAGCTCTAGCTCTCCTCGATTGCCGCTCAGCTCGGCTATCTCTCCCTCCTTGTCTTCTTCTCTTCAGCCTCTTCTCTTCAGCCTTCTTCTTAATCACACTCGTCTGCTTCTTCTTCTTCACCTCACTCTCTTCTATCTCTTCTTCATCACTCTCTTCGATCTTCTTCTTTCTCGAGAGACAACAAAGAGACTGAGCAAAGCAGAAAGGTTGCCAAAAAAATGACCCTCCTTTCGAGTACATCTCTCTCTCCTACTACATAGCCTCGTCCCATCCCTTTACTCTCTTTCTGGACTTGAATTACCCCTTAATCACTGCTGGGCCGAGTGCCCCGGCGCTTACTCTTCCCAACCTTCCTATGATGTCGATTGAGCAAATAATGGTAGCACAATAAGATATTGAAGCCAATCATTTCACATTGACGTCCTATATGGAGACGATGACTGCAGTCACAAAATTGGCATATCGATTGCAGAACAGAACAAGTGAGCTCCGCCAGGTCAACACCCAACTCTCTGTGCTCCAGCGCATGTACAAGGATACGCAAGTAGAAATAGGCGCACTGAAGGCCGAAAATAAAGAGCTTAAACGGAATACCACCTCCATGGCCCGATTTGGAGCAACGTCGTTCTTGGCTTTTAATAGTCAACGAGCAGTCATCGCTCTCGACGAAAGTACGGGGGAAGGGGCATCAAGGGTCACCCAAGGTGATAAAAAGAAGAAGAAAACGATGGAAGAGGCGAGTAAGTAAGATCGGTGTATGGCCGAAAAAAAATGAAGGGTGTTGTTTTTTTTTATCTTTATATTTTGATTTCTTTTTGTTTTTATGTTTAAGTACTGAAAAATGAAATTAAAAAGCAAAAAATAAATAAATAAATTAAGCCCAAACAAAAACTAATAATGAGAAAAAAAAATAAAAATAAAAGAAATTAAGCCTAATAGCAAACTAAACAAAATAAATTAAAATAAAATAATACCAGTAGAAATTAAACTTAATGGGATGTTGGTGTTGCTGGAATGGTAATGCAAAAAAAAATACCATAAGGTTTAAAAAAAATCAATGCATGCAAAGTTAATTTGACCTCGAGATGTAGAACTTAAAAAAAATTACACAGTTAAGAATAGCAAACTGTTAAGAAGAATAAATGTATGAAGGACTTGAGAGCATGCAACTGATATAAATGTTTCTATATCAATGTAGTAATACACATATATCATTTTAACAAAAATTCAAGTTTCATAGTCATAACAAAACTTTTTAAGTAGAAATCGACATTCCAAGCTTGCCACGAATAAAATTAAAGTAACTCTCGGTCAAGAGTTTTGTGAAAATATCTGCCAATTGCTTGTCGATGTTTACAAATTCAAGTACAATATCCACTTTTTGAACATGATCTCTTAAAAAATGATATCGAATTTCAATATGTTTTGTTCGTGAGTGTTAAACCAGATTTTTGCTTAAATTGATGGCACTAGTATTATCACATTTAATAGGGATATGATCATAATGCAAATCAAAGTCCTCCAATTGTTGTTTCATCCAAAGTGTTTGGACACAACAACTTCTGGAAACTATATATTCAGCTTCGGCCATTGATAAGGCAACAGAATTTTACTTTTTGCTAAACCAAGATACTAATGAGTTACCAAGAAAGTGACAAGTGCCACTGGTGCTTTTTCTATCAAGTTTGCATCCGGCAAAGTTGGTATCCGAGTAACTAATTAAATCAAATGCAACACCTCTAGGATAAAACAGTCCCAAATTTTGAGTACCAACAAGATATCTAAAAATTCTTTTAACAGTACTGAGATGTGATTCCTTAGAATTTGATTGATATCTACCACACATGCAAACACTAAACATAATATCAGATCTACTTGCAGTTAAATAAAGAAGTGAGCTAATCATACCTTGATATTTTGTTTGATCGATGGACTTACCTTTTTCATCCTTGTCTAGCTTAATGGATGTGCTCATAGGTGTTCCAGCTATTTTTGAGTAGTTCTTTTGTGTACTTAGCTTGGTTGATAAAAATTCCTTCCTTACATTGTTTGATTTGAAGCCCAAGGAAATAATTTAGCTCCCCCTTCGTGCTCATCTCAAACTCACCTTGCATACACTTAGCAAATTTCTTACACAAGGTTTCATTAGTAGCACCAAATATAATGTCATTCACATATATTTGCACAATAAGTAAATCATCATTTTTAGTTTAGTAGCATCAATCGTTCCACTAGAAAAATTATTTTCAATCAAAAATTTACTTAATCGTTCATACCATGCACGAGGTGCTTGTTTCAAACCATATAAAGCTTTTGATAGTTTAAAAACATGATTTGGAAAAGCATGATCTTCAAAACCTGGGAGGTTGTTTAACATAAACTTCCTCATTTATAAAACCATTAAGAAAGGCACTTTTTACATCCATTTGATAAAGTTTGAAATCTCTAAAACATGCAAATGCAAGTAACATGTGAATGGCTTCTAATCTAGCAACCGGAGCAAAGGTTTCATCGAAATCAATATCTTCTTCTTAATTGTATCCTTGTACAACAAGTCTAGCCTTGTTTCTTATAATTATGCCAGATTCATCAAGCTTGTTTCGAAAGATCCATTTGGTACCGATAATGGTATGATCTTTAGGCACAAGTTCCCACACTTTGTTTCTCTCAAATTGGTTAAGCTCTTCATGCATAGCTATCATCCAATGTTCATCGAATTTGGCTTCTTGAAAGTTTTTAGGGTCAATCTGTGAGAGAAAAGCCAAGTTACTGCAAATATTTCTAAGTGAAGCGCGAGTTTCAATACCTTTTGTAGGGTCACCTAGGATTAAATCCTTAGGGTAATTATGAACAAATTTCCATTCTTGACAAATCATCATTGTTTCCTCCTTCTTCTTGAGGTGGGAGAATAGGTTGTTCAATCTCTTTGTTCAACTTACATGGTTGGTTCTCTTCTTTGTAGATACTTGAATCTTCCACATTTAGTTCCAAATCTATATTGTCACTAACAATTTACTTTTGAACAGAGATGTTAGTTTTATCAAATGCCACATGTATAGATTCTTCAACAACAAGAGTTCTTTTATTAAAAACATGATAAGCTTTGCTAGTTAAGGAATAGCGAAGAAAAATTGCTTCATCAGACTTTGAATTAAATTTACCTAAGTTATCCTTACCATTATTGTGCACAAAACATTTACAACCAAAAACATGCAAGTGACTAATGTTGGGCTTTCTATCATGCCAAAGTTCATAAGGATTCTTTTTTAGAACAGGTCTAATTAATGCACAATTTAAAATATAGCATGCGGTGTAAATGGTTTCGGCCCAAAAATATTTAGAAATATTATTTTCACAAAGCATTGTTCTACTCATCTCTTCTAAAGTTCTATTCTTCCTTTCTACTACACCATTTTGTTGAGAGGTTCTAGGTACTGATAAATTATGTCCAATACCATGTTCATCACAAAACAATTCAAATTTCTCATTTTCTAGTTCTCTACCGTGGTCGGTTTGAATATTAGTAATAAAAAAGCCTTTTTCATTTTGAATTCTACGACAGAGTTTTGTGAAAGAAGAAAAGGTTTCATCTTTGTGTGCTAAAAACATAACCCATGTAAATCTTGAATAATCATCAATAATAACAAGACAATAACGTTTACCACCTAGACTAGATGTCCTTGAGGGACCAAATAAGTCCATATGCAATAGTTGTAAAGGTCTAGTTGTGGAAATATGAGATTTTGATTTAAATGATGTTTTAGTTTGTTTTCCTTGTTGACAAGCACTACAAAGATGATCTTTTTCAAATTTAATTTTTGGAAGTCCAATGACCAAATCCTTTCTCAAAAGTTTAGCAATTAAATCCATATGAGCATGACCAAGTCTTCTATGCCATAACCAACTATTTTTATTATTAACATATAAACATTTAACATCACTAGTATAGAGATCATTAAGATTATCATGGCGATTACCAACGAATAAAGCTCTATGATCATTGGTGCTTTCAATTGTGCAATGTGATTTATCAAAAATAACTCGATTACCTTTATCACATAATTGACTAATACTAAGTAGGTTATGCTTAAGTCCATCAACAAATAAAACATTTTCAACAGAAGGGTTAAAAGAAATACCGATGCTACCAATACCGATGATTTTTTCTTTCTTGTTGTCTCCAAAAGTAACAAATCCTCCATCTTTCGATGATAGTTTAGTAAAGAATGATTTATCTCCGGTCATGTGTCTGGAACATCCACTATCAAGGTACCACTTCCCTTCTTTAGTTTTGGACTTAAAACAAACCTACAAGATGGCAATCAAGTGTTGGTTTGGTACCCATAGTTTCTTGGGTTCTTCTTGGTTAGTTTTGTTAGATCCCTTAACAATCCAAATCTTTTTAATTCTCATATTTATATTATTTTGGAATGGATAAGAAGATATATAATGGTCTTTCTTTCTACAATAATGACAAGTAATATGAGGGTGAGTCATGAGAGGTGCCTTTTCAAAAATTGTATTGAGATTCTTTTGTTTTTTAATAGGGTCATATCCAATGCCCACCTTATCGAAAACACATCTTTGATTTCCAAGAAGCATGTTAAGATTATCTTTACCTTTTATAAAATTTTCAAGTGTTTTTGTTAAATCATTAGCATTGTTTTGTAAAGCAATTTTCTCATTAGAGATGGTGTCAAAATCATTTTTCAAAAAAAAAAAAAATTCTTTCTTTAATTATTCTACATTAATAGATAAAGATGTAACAAATTTCTTCAATACATTATTTTTTACACAAACTTTTCTAAATTCATCTTGTAGTTCATGGAATGCACTTTCAAGTTCTTCATAAAGAGTAGTTACCTCATCTTGAGTAGAGTCTTTATCTTCAAGAGCCATGAGACATAAGTTGGCTACTTCATTTTCAATTTCATCACTTTAGCTTTCATCTTCACTTTCTCCCCAAGCTGCTACCATGGCCTTTTTGTTTTGTTTTTTTTTTTTTTGTAGTTTTTTCCATGATTCTTCAATTTTGGACAATCCATCTTCATATGTTTAGGTTTTTTGCACTCATAGCAAATTATAGGCTCTTTCTTGTTATCTTTATTGTAATCTTTCTTGAAAGGTCTTCTTCCTCCATAATTGTTTTTCTTGAAATGCTTTTTAAGATTTCTACTAAACATGGCATAGCTTTCATCCTCACTGGAGTTTTCATGTTCTTCTTCATTTGATGAGGCTTTGAATGCAATTCCACTTTTCTTTTTGTTTTCAACATCCTCATGTCCTTTCATGGTGATCTCATGAGTCATAAGGAAACCCATAAGCTCATCCAATCCAAGTGTGGAGAGATCTTTGGCTTCTATAATGGCGGTGACCTTTGCTTCCCAATTCTTTGGTAAACACCTAAGAATTTTTCTCACCAACTTACTGTTAGTATAAATTTTTTCAAGAGATTTCAAAGAGTTTACAATTTCAGTAAATCTAGTAAACATACTTGAAATAGATTCATCAGAGTTCATTTTAAACAATTCATAACTATGAACAAGCATATCAATACGAGACTCCTTCACTTGGTTTGTACCTTTATACGTTACCTCTAGTTTGTCCCAAATTTCTTTTGACGAATCACAATTTGAATTTCTATTATACTCCTTAAAGTCTAATCTACAAACAAGAGTGAGTTTGGCTTTAGCATTGACTTGCAATAATTTGTGATCCCTCTCATCACATTCATCTTCTGTTTTAGGTACACTAATATTATCTACTAATTTAGTAGGATTTTTTGTCCCTTTGGTGACAATAATCCACATGGCATAAGCAGTGGCTTGAAGGTATGGGGTCATCTTATCCTTCCAATAACTATAGTTGTTTCCGTCAAACAATGGTGGCCTATTTGTAGCTTGTCCTTCAGCTAAGGTTGCCATGGATCGAAACTCCCAGATGGTTAAATTTAAAATAAGAGTCTAAATTTTGATACCAATTGTTATCCAAAAGACAACCTAAGAGGGGGGTGAATTAGGTTTTTACAATTAAAATTTAATAATACCCTAATAAAAATTATGACTAGCACAATAGATAAATATAGTTAATGAAATGAAAATAATTAAAACAAGTATTCTAACAACTATGTCAGTTAATGATTTTAGCAAAGTGAAAATGTGAAATATAGCTACTGCAATTTAAATAAAATGAAGAGATAAGGGAGAGAGCGGCAAACAAATTTATAGTGGTTCAGTTTCAACTTGGCCTATGTCCCCTCCTCAAGCTTCACTTAAGATTTTTCACTATGCTCTAGCTTCACGGGGGTGCTAGCAACCTCTTCACAAATGGAGCAACCCTCCACAGAGTTTACACAAACTTTCTAAGTCAATAACACTGAATGTACTACACTCTTACAAAGTTGAAAAGAATGTGTTTTTGCTTTCACAGAAAGCTACAAGAATTATCTCTCAAAAATATATATAAAAATGAAGCTCTTGTTTTTCTGTAAACCTCAAACAGGAAAGATGGGCTTAAAGCTATACATCTCAGTGTATAATTTCGGAAAGAGGATGTAAACAAAAATTGAAGAACAGTCCTCAGAGAATTTTTCAGAGAATAAATGTGAGTGATTATAGATCAAAGAATATTTTCTAGTTTTTTTTGTAACTTATTTACATTAGAGGCTTTGGTATATATAATGAAACTTATAGTTGTTTATAGCCGTTGTATTCATTTGAATTTATAGCCGTTTATAGCCGTTGTATTCATTTGAATTTATAGTCGTTTATAGCCGCTGTAATCCATCATTACTAATTTGAATATCTTCCACTCCATCGTTACAAATTTGTATTCATTTGAATTTATAACCGCTTATAGCCGTTGTACTCCATCATTATAAATTTGAATATCTTCCATTTGAACCTTTTGAACCTTTTGAACTATTATTGTGCTGGGCTGTTTGAACCTCTATTTTTGGGCTGTTTGAACTCTTGATTTAATCAAATATTAAATACATTCTAACAACATTTAGGATAAAGGTATAGGTGAGAAATAATGAGATAAAATAAATTTTGATTCTATTTTTCTCTTTCAAATAAATTAAAATATAATTAAATAAATCATCAAAATAAATTTTGAATTCTTCTATTTTTCTCTTTCAAATAAATTAAAACATAATTAAATAAATCATCAAAATAAATAAGTCTAACAGAGGTTGACTTCTTTATTTTATTGGAGCACGAAGGCTCATATATGTATTACGTGGAAGTTTTGAGCATATGTGTTTGGGACCGCGTGTCCATTTTGTTGCAACAAGGCCTTGCTTTGATGTTTGTATGCCATTGAGGCACTATTATTTTTATTCTCTAGTTTCTTGAACTATGTAAATGTTATTATTACTAAGACAAGAATATGAAAATTATAATATTTGATATGTACTTTAATAGAAAAAATGACTTTTGAGATTAATGTTTTTGTTTGGCTTAGAGAGATTTTAGATTTATCAGGTTATGAGAAGTGTATTAATTTAATTAATTTGGGGGCATTACTATAGGTGTGTTACTAATAGCGCATGATGATTCATATGTAACCCTATCTTTCAAGCTCCAATTTATGGTGTCCAATAACCAGGCAAAGTATGAGGTGTGTATTGCCGGATTAGAGGCAGCCCTTGAAGTAGGGGCAATAAGGTTGGATGTAATCAGGGATTCAAATTTAGTTGTCTCACTGCAACATATAAAAGTTTTAGAGACCAAATTTTTTAGTCTTTAAAAGTGAAAATTTTGTTGCAAAAGACATATAGGGACCAATTTCTATCGTCGTGGGGATAGTTGCTAAAAGATCGTCCCAAAAAGTCAAAAATAAGGCTTTTAGCGACAAAATTTTGAAAATGTCACTAACCAATAGAATTTTAGGGACAAAATAATTTGGTCTCAAAATGGTTTTTTTTTTTTAGACAAACAATTTAGTCCCAAAAGGATAATAATTCATCACTAATGTTCAATTTTCGTTACTAAAAATATAATAACGACACTTTTCGCAATAAAAATATTTGGTCTCTAAAAAATAATTTTGTTCCTAAATTTTAGTCTCTAAAACTCTAATTTTTTGTAGTGTCACTCAAGCCAATGGGGACTGGAAGGTCGAAGAGGAGAAAATTAAAGTTTACCATCAAACCTTGGATATGCCAATCCCGAGATTTGAAAAACTGACATTTACACATCAGGTGGGAGAGAATAACTGGTTTTCCAATGCTTTGGCGACCTTATCTTCGATGCTGGATATACTAATCGAGGTCAAGATGTGTCCAATCCTTATATAGCAAAGGTATGAGCCTATATACAAAATGATAGCCACAATAGAAGAAGTGCAAGATGAAAATCTTTGGTACTTTGACATCTAGAATTTTTTGGAAAGTGATACATACCTGCAAGGGGTAAATGCCAAAGATAGAAGGCGGATACAGTGTCTAGCCATTCAATTCATCATCTGTGGAAATAAGCTATACAAAAGGGAACATTTCACAACTTGTGCGTAGAAGAAGAAAAGGCGAAGCGCATTATGGAGGCCATTCATAGAGGAGAATGTATGGCCCATACGATCAGTATAATGCTGGCAAGGAAGATCCTTAAGCAGGGTTATGATTTGTTTGATGATACCACAAATGTCAGATTCATGCTAATCGCATGAACGTTCTGCCATCAAAACTTTACAACATGACCCCGCCATGGCCTTTCTCAGTCTGTAGGATAGATGTTATCGAAAAGAGTTCAAACAGACATGAGTTTATCTTGGTGGTGATCGACTACTTCACCAAATGGGTAGGGATGCAGTCATACTCAATGTTGAAGGCATCGCATGTAGCCAAGTTCATCAAGAACAACATCATTTTAGGTATGGAGTGTCCAATGATATTATTTCAGACAATGGCTCACATTTCAAATGGGAGGTAATTAATCTACTCAAGAAGTACAATATGGCCTTTCACAAGTCATCAACATATAGCCCACAAACTAATGGAGCCATTGAAGCTGCAAATAAGAATGTCAAGAATATCTTGCGCAAAATGGTGGAAACGTACAAAGAGTAGCCAAAAAAGCTACCTTTGACACTTTGGGAATAAGAGTTTAACAAAGCCTCATTATCTACACTTCCAATTCAAAGTTCAGATCACAGTCCTTTATTGCTAGACACATGTTGTTTGACTCACGAAGGACCAAAATGGAGACAATTTGAGGCAGTTTGGTTATTGGATGATACAATGAAAGACATTGTTAAGAAAGTTTGGCAATTGCCTATTTAGGGCTCTAGTCAATTCATGGCGCATAAAAGACAATTGACTGCGATGAAACATTTACAGAATTGGAATTCATTGTCCTTCAAATGTATTCAGAGATAGATTGTGAGAATTCGAATATACAAATTAAATAAATAATTAAGTAATAATTATTTTATAATCTCAAATATTTTTCTTGTGAATCTTTAAGTGCAAATTAAATATTATTGGAGGGTATTTTAATTAATTTTAAAATCTAACATAAATTTATGGTGAAAGTCTTTAATTTAGAGGCAAGATTTATTACATAAATAAAAATAGAGAAGAGTGTGTGACTTGAACTCTAAACCACAAAATTAATAAGTAAGGCTCTTACTATTTGAGTTGCATATAACTTATATATATATATATTGTATATTTATCTATTTATTTGACATGCACAAGCATTGTGTGTGCCCACCACTAATATAAAATAAAATAAACACACACAAACCCTACTCTCTTATTTGTTCACCACATATAGTAGTAGCAGCTACTCTACCACGGGAGAGAGATTGAGAGAGAAAAAAAATAAATAAGTTGCAATCAAAGAAGAACTTTTGGCTGTATGGTAGTTTTCTAGCTTTCTTCTTTCGTTTATTTTTGTTCTTTATCCTTGTTCTATTTTATGATTTAATTCATTGATGGAGAGGTTGTCCGTATATGTATTTTGTGTATATATATACTATTAAGAAATCTGAGGAGTTAAATTCATGTATAAAGAATGGATGTAATTCTTAGTTAAAAAATTCTACATAGAATCACAAACTTTAAAAATTAAGAAACCATATCAAATGGATGAATTTTGTGATGAAATTTTTACAGTAAATTAATTACATATTGAATTGCATATCAAAATTTTCTCATAATTATTGGAAGTAAAAATCTATATTAACTCGTGCGTTCAATTCTATCCAAAAAACTGGTGTAAAACAGTAAATTCGAAAGTGTAGTTTTCTTCGGGTATAAATCCGAAATTACCAAATCACCATCATTAAAACCGGTTACGAGTTTGGTTTCTTAAATTTTTGGCCTTGCGTTGATTTCTCGTGTATACTAAGAGAACCATTAATTTCTTTAAAGTGCTGCAGAAAACAATCTGTTTGGGCATAATTAATTGTAAATAATTATTTTGATAAGAAAATCAAGTAAAACCAATTGGATTTGAAACTTAGGATATATTAGTTTATATCTAGAGGGTTTTGGAATTTTTAGAACAACGTGGAGTGATTTTTTAATTTTCAAAGTTAGCGAATAGATTGGGCAAACTTATTTAAAATTTTGTTTTATCTTAAAGTTACTTTTAATTAAGTTTCAATCTGAACCCATGTCATAAGTTATTTGAGACCTTGAAGAACATGAACTTAGGAATTATTTAAGAATAACAATGAGTGGGGTTGAGCTATGTCAGTGCGCTTTAGTTTGGGGTTACTTAGTTTGTTATTCCTTTTAGTATGTTTGAATTAGTAGTGACGTGTAGTTTTAATACTTTGTTCAGGACACTAGTTGGACTTTCATACTTTATTCGAGGATTATATTATACCGTGTTTAGGTAAGTAGTTGCATGCTACATATTTTTATAAATATTCTCCTACCCTGAACTGTTTGAAAATTAAATTGTTATTTCAGGACTAAACTATTTTCATAAATTATTAAATTATCAATGGAATCAACTTATTTCTGAAACATAACTTGGCATACTGTAAACTATTTTTTATGGTCTCGTGTTTATAATGGTGAACTACCATATTTTGCAAAACTGAATTGTATTGATTATCGAGACCATCTGTATCTTTTAGTCTAAGGAAATTATTCCACTATGTGTGGTGACTCTGGCCACTAGGGAATAGATTTGGGTTGGGCCATGATGACTCCAGTGCTTAACAATTGTAAGGAAAAGACCTATGCTAGGCTAAGTGACCTTCAATCGGATTGTCTTAGAGAAAAGGCCCGGGTTGCCACCCCGAGGATGACTCTTAGTTCGATATTAGATCCAACGGGCTTATTGCCTTGAGAACTTTGTGGCATATTACTTGTTATTCTTGGTACCCAGAAAATTATTAGTGTTCATGTTGTAATCTGTTTTAAGTGAAAAATGTCATTTATCATGTTCTTTAGAGACATAAGTATTTTAATTGTTGAACTGTGGAACCTTCTTTTTTAAACAGATTATCTTATCAAAACTGTATGTCAATCTAATTTATGTGATATATATCTTACTTTTGAATTGAACCCTGTTTTCAAAACTGTATTTACTATCCATGTTACTACTCATTGAGCTATCAGCTGACTTAGTTGTTTATTACTTCCAGGTGTTAGAAGGACTTAGAGTGGACTCATGGTGTAACGGAGACTCAATTGTATGGACATCTAGGACATTTATTATTTTGTTTTAGCTTGTTATGTCGTTTTTGTGCATACATTGTGGTTGGACTTTATTTAGAATTATTTTATTTTATGGATGGTTTGTGTTCCATTTAGTATATATTTTTGGAAGTTGGTTATGGCTGGTTTTACCATTTATACTTGTGACTCATCACTGGTTTGGGTTTTGATTTATTTATTTTTGGGCTATCGTCATATTTATTCTTTGTGATTTTGGGTTCATGTTTAGGCTTACGTATGCCTTGGGCTAAGTCCCTATGGGCTACGGCTAGTCATGCCTGGAGTTGGGATGTAACACAGATAGAGGATATTCATCATCAGCTACAACATGTTCAATCCGTCATTTACTAAGATGAGGCAGCTTCAAGAAAGCAAGGACTTGGGAAGAAATTGGATGATCTTCTTCAGAAACATGAAACGTACTGGGCTTAACTGCATAAGTAGCAATGGATCCAATTGAGTGATCATAACAATAAGTTTTTTCCTTGTATGGCATCATGGTGGAGGTCTAGAAATTCTATTAGGTTTTATTCAAGGCACAAATGTGGAGATAATTACTGAGCCAACAGAGATTAAACTGGCATTTATAGATCACTTCAAACACTTACTTTTAGGCCTGGATTCTACCATTGCTGACTCTTCTGAATCAGGTTATGTTTCCTCATCACTTTAATATTTTAAGTGCGGTTAAGAGTAAGATCAATTCAACTCAACTAGAGGTGTTAGATCAACCTTTCAATCCGGATGAAATTAAGCGCATTGTGTTTCAAATAGGTATATTTAAGGCACTGGGGCCAAATAGGTTTATTGTGGGATTTTATTAAAAATATTAGAATGGGGTGGGGCAGTCGGTGGTTAATGTAGTGCTTTGTTTTCTTATGAGAAGCTTTTTACTTAAGGAACTGAATGGAACATTTATTTGTTTAATTCCTAAAAACAAAAACACTTTATTGGTCCATGACTATAGGCCTATTAGTCTCTGCAGTGTTTTATATAAAATTGGGGCTAAGGTGCTAGCTAATAGGCTTAGAGTGGTGTTACTAGATTTAATTTCTGACTGGAAGATTAATATCGGATAATGAGAGGTAGATTTCATATATTGGCATTGGGTCGAGCTAAGTTGGGCTAAGCTAAGTCGGCCTGAGTTAGACGGATATAGTCGGAGTAACCTTAGACCGCTAGCCCGGTTGAACATATGCGCTCCGCTGAATGACTGGTTTAGTCTTCCAAAGATCGAATCGACCGAACTCCTGCTTGGTTAGAACTAAAGAGCTCGGCTACACCATAGTAAGAGTATCAAGGAAGCCAGTCGAGTGAAATGGTTAAATCGTTGAGGCGTGGCATTGCGCTAAGAGTAGCTCGGTTAGAAGTGTTACACGGCGCTGCGAGACTGCAGAAGGAAGGCCCACGGTTCATACACATCAATTCGGTTTGGCAGTTTTGTTAGGTGGTGTTTAGCTATGTTAGCCCTAACACGTGGGGAAATGTGAGAGGAAAGCAAGTCGACGTGTCCCGAGGGGAATGGGCGCAAAAGCGTGCACAGAAACTATATAAACAGGACTGCGCCTCCATACATTGGATGGAACATCCTCTGGTGAGAACTCAACTACCACATTGTCTCATTTCTTTTCTCTATAAGTGTGTGCTGACTTAACCGTCGGAGGGATTTTCTAGCAACGCACCACCGGGTAACTCACCTTCATTGTGTTTTCAGGTCGATCGAAGGGAGGTACAGCTTGGACACGAGGAGTACGGATAACGTCAGATATTTCCTCCCCGTACAATAGGCGCCGTCTGTGGGAAAGATTGACAGACAAAACCTTGTCCTCCAAGCTTTTCCGATCATCCTCCACGGCGAGCAACGATGACGTCCCACTATTCGCCATCGACGACATCACTCTGGAGTTTGTTCAGAGAAAAGATGGTCTTCCCGCCATCCTTATTATGGTAGGTCTGGAGACCTCTCATAAAGGGCTCCACAGAGATGCACGAGACAAGCACGCAAGGAGCACTGAACACTCGCAAAGCCCCGATGGGCACCGACAGCAAAGATAATCGCACTCTCAGCACCTAGAGCATAAGCTGAGAGATCAATATGCCATCTTTCGATGGATGGCGGCAGAAATGGAGGCACTAAAGCGGCAGGTCAAAGGGAAGGGTGTTGCTAGAGTGGGTAACCACAGTGAGCGCACCCAGCCCCGTCGCTCAGGCGGCCAGAACTAGAGGCAAACACCATCCCTCTCCATCACCCGAAGTTATGGGGTTGGTGACTCTAATCTGCCAATAGAGAAGTCTTCCATGCAAGACAGCAATTACCGTCCCTCACGTCCGTCGATGACGTCGAGATATTTATATTTCACTCGTTCGAAGGACCTGAGGGACGTCTTGGAAGAACGAGCGCACCGGCGGGAGGTGCAGAGGGTGCCAGCGTTGCAACGGCTATCCCATGGAGGTCACACCAGTGAAAAAGTCGTAATGCCGCCACCACGTCCAGCTGTGCATGTCCCTTTGCACAGAGACTTGGCGCGCCTAAGCGCCACCCCCTTCTCCCTTAAGATCGAGACCACACCGCTCCCTGCGGGCTTTCACCAACCCAAATTTACACTCTACGATGGAAAAACCAATCCATACATGTACGTGAGCCACTTCAGGCAGGTTATAGCTGGATATAGGCGCAACAATGCTCTCATGTGCCATATTTCCCCATCAAGTTTAGACGAGTTGGGCCTAAAATGGTTATAAAGGCTGCCGGAGGAAAGTATCGAAAGGTGGCAGCAGCTAGCAGAAGCGTTTGTAACCCGATTCAAAACCAACACCAAAACACCGAAAGAAGTCGACCACCTTCTAAGCATCAAGATGCAGTCGGGTGACTCACTCAAAGCATACAGCGCCAAGTATTAGGAAACCTTCAATGAAATCCTTGACTACCGACCAAACTAGCAATCACCCAATATAAGCGCGGTCTCCCAGTTAGACATAAACTGAGGGATTCGCTTACCATGAACTAACCGTCGACCAGGGAAATACTGATGCAACGCATCAATGAGCACATCCGAGTAGAGGATGATGCTATCATGGCCACTGCGAAGGTGAATCCAATGGCCGCCGACAAACAAATGGTTGGAAAGGTTCATGCGGTCGGACAGGAGGCAAACTGTCTAAGCGACCACGCAAGAAAGTCAAACCGTGGTGCAGACCGCAACAACTGAGGTAAGGATCGCCACTTTGACCGAGTTGATTACCCTCATGACGTCGCGGCAAATACAAAGAGAAAGTTAAACGCCCAGACAGGTATCACCATGATTTTCAAGATCCCAATCTACCGCATTCTTACCGAAATTTGCGACAAGGTCTACGTCCGATTTCCGGCTAAGTTGGGCGACTCTCAAAAGGGCTTCAATCCGCGGTATCGTTGCACCTTTCATGGCAAGCGAGGGCATCATACCGAGGACTGCCTGCATCTGAAACAATATTTGGAGGAGTTAGTGGACGCCAGACTCTTGGACCGTTATATTGACGGAGGCATCATGGCCGCACCCCATACCCTAGCTGAGCCCAATGGTTTGGCCACCCCAGAAACGCCCCCACAGGGCGTGGTCCACGTGATCCATGGCATCGTCGAGCCAGCGCGAGTATGCGAGCTTCGAGGGATGATTAAAAAAACCGAGCATATGAGGGAAACCCTGTCTGTCCATCCCCTAGTCGAGAAAGGCAAAACCAAGGTGAAAGATGTGCTTAACTTTTCAAACAAAGATCTTGAGAGAATTCAAATGCCACACAATGACGCGTTGGTGGTCACCCTTCGCGTCAAAAACTTTGAGGTTAGGCGCATTATGATCAACCAGGGTAGCTTGGTTGAAATAATGTACTACGAAGCCTTCAAGCAACTTAAGCTAAGTGATAACGACTTGGCCCCTGCGACCTCGCCATTGGTCAGCTTCAATTCGCAACCAGAGTGGCCCATGGGAAAGATCATCTTGCCGGTCAAAGTAGGGACCATGGTCAAGCAGGTGGAGTTTTAGGTATTGAAGTTGCCTTCCACATACAACCTGGTCTTGGGCCGAGGATGGCTTCATGCCATGCAAGTGGTGGCTTCGACCTACCACCAAGTCATGCGGTTTCCCTCGGCTGCGGGGATGATTGAAGAAATCTGTGGCAATCAGGTCATGGCCAAGCAGTGTTTCATGGCCGTGAATGGAAGTCGTGCAGCCAAAGGATTCGTGCAAATGATTAAAGGACCGGAGGATCAGAACGTCCTGGATGATGTGGGTACCAAGGCCAAAGAAAAGGCTATTGAAGACTTTGTGGAGGTAAGGATCGACGAAGCTAATCTAGAGAAATTCTTTCTGTTGGGATCCAGCCTGACCGCCTAAGAACGACTGGAGATGGTGGAGTTTTTGGTAGCG
Source organism: Camellia lanceoleosa (assembly GCA_025200525.1). Classification (NCBI taxonomy): domain Eukaryota; kingdom Viridiplantae; phylum Streptophyta; class Magnoliopsida; order Ericales; family Theaceae; genus Camellia; species Camellia lanceoleosa. The sequence goes on from CM045765.1 coordinate 88,748,586, forward strand.
AATATCGAAGTATTTGCATGGATGCCTTACGACATGCCTAGCGTCAATCCAAACTTTATTTGCCACCAATTCAATGTCTTTCCAGACGCCCAGCCAGTCATTCAAAGAATGCGGTGATCAGTGCTTCATCATACCAAGGTTATGGTAGAAGAGGTCAAAAACTTGCTTGAAGCAAGGGCAATCCAGGAAGTACACTATCCTCGGTGGGTTTCCAACACGGTCGTGGTACCGAAGAAGAACGGCAAATGGAAAGTTTGTGTTGACTACAAGATGGTCAACCGCGCTTGCCCTAAAGATAGTTTCCCCCTACCCAGAATCGATCAATTGGTGGACCTTACTGCCGACCACAACCGACTCAGCTTTTTGGATGCTTACTGTGGTTATCATTAGATCAACATGCATGAACCAAACTGGGAAGTTACCTCTTTCACCACCCCAAGGGGGTTGTTTTGCTACCGAGTTATGCCCTTCGGGTTGAAAAACGCCGGGGCAACCTTTCAAAGGATGGTTACAAAGATGTTCGCTCCCTTGCTTGGCTGAACAATGGAAGCATATATTGATGACATGGTCGTCAAGAGCAAACGCATAGCCAACCACCTATCTAACTTGGCGGAGATGTTCACCATTCTTAAACAACACAAGCTCCGCCTGAATGCGTCAAAGTGTGCCTTCGGCGTGGGGTCAGGGAAATTCTTGGGCTTTCTGGTCACCAACCATGGCATTGAGGCGGACCCCTTCCAAATCAAGGCCATACAAGAATTGAAGCAACCCAACTCGGAGAAGGATGTGCAACATCTTGTTGGTATGGCAGCCGCGCTTAACCGATTTATAAGCCAGTCATCGGATCGTTGCCAACCTTTCTTCCGAGCCTTGAAGTCCAAGTTTTCATGGGACGAAGAATGTAAAAGAGCCTTAGCCGAGCTAAAAACATACCTATCTTCGACTCCACTCCTGGTTACGCTGAAGCACGGTGAAGAACTCTATCTTTACCTGGCTGTTTCTCAATACGCCGTAAGCGCGATGCTTGTTCGGGCGGAAGGCATCCAACATCTACCAATCTTTTACCGGAGCCAAACTTTGTTCCTGGTGAAGTCGAGGTACTTGCCGCTGGAGAAGCTCACCTTGGCGCTGATGATGACCTTAAGGAAATTGGCACACTACTTCCATGCGCACACTATTGTGGTATTGACCGAGTTCCCATTGAAAGCCATATTTGAACGGGCAGACTTTTCTGACCGAATTCTGAAGTGGGCAGTTGAGTTGGGAATTCAATGTCAAGTTTTAGCCCCAAACTGTAATCAAAGCCTAAGCTTTGGCCGACTTCGTTGCGAAGTTCTCACTCGGAGTTCATCCGGTTTGCCCGGTGGATCTTACCGACACAACCGAGCTTCCGGTAGTCAGCCCGGCGAAAATTGCATAACCCCCCCTGTAACCAAATGTTGAAGGCGACATATAAATTGCTCGCCCATCTACAAACCAATCACTCAAAGGCTCACTTCAGCCTAGCAATGCGCTGTTGGATTTGGAAATAACACGACAACCCGTTGGATCTAACGCTGCATCGCTGAAGGGGGATGATGACATGTGTGTTGAAATCATCAACGGCGAGCTTGACGCGGCAGTAGCCGAGCAACTCTGATCTCCTGAACCTTCGCACATCCCACAGAATGTTGGAAGCTTTTCATCGGTGAAATGTGGAAACTTTTTGTTGATGGTGTCTCAAACCAGCACGGGACTGGGCTGGGAGTGGTCTTGATCTCCCCATATGGACTGACCATTGAGCATTCCATCACGCTGGGATTTCCTGTGTCAAACAACGAGGCTGAGTACGAAACGCTGCTAGCCAGGTTAAAAAGCACACTCCAAATGCAAGCCTCCGAGCTGTTGGTCTACAACGACTCCCAACTCGTTATAAACCAAGTTTCTGGAGAATACGAAGCCAAAGACGATAGAATGGCCAAGTACCATATGTTGGTCAGAGATCAAATCAAGAAGTTCCAAGGCATAAGAGTCCAACAAATTAGTTGAGAAGATAACGGCCGGGCTAATGAGTTGGCCAATTTTGCTTCTATGGCCGACAAATCGAACCCCAGCCCTCTCTTGATTGAATTCCTCTCCAGGCCCAGCATTAAAGACTCAGAGCAGACGGAAGTTCTCTGCACCAATCTAGGTCCCTCTTGGATGGACCCCATCGTCCTTTTCCTCAAAGAAAGAATCTTACCAGCTGACAAGAAAGAAGCACACAAAGTCAGGGTGAAATCGGAGCGATTTTGGCTCTCTCCATCTGGCGCCCTGTACAAGAAATCCTTCACCAGTCCATACCTCAAGTGTGTTCACCCGAACAGAGTCGAAGCTTTCCTTTATGAAATTCACGAAGGCATGTGTGGAAACCACATCGGCGGAAGATCTTTAGCCTACCGCACTATTTCGCAAGGGTACTGGTGGCTGTGTATGCAGGCAAATGCACAAAAATATGTAAGAAAATATGAGAAATGCCAAAAGTGCTCCCACCAAATTCACCAGCCAGCTAGAGAGCTCATTCCTCTCACAAGTCCTTGGCCTTTCGCAATGTGGGGGCTTTACATAGTGGGACCGCTCCCAACTGCGCCAGGCAACCGCAAGTTCTTCATAGCAGCAACAGACTACTTTACCAAATAGGCTGAAGTCGAGCCCTTGGCAACAATCAAAGAAAAGGATGTAAAGTAGTTTGTCTGGCAGAACATGATAACACGGTTTGGAGTCCCCAAGGCTTTAATTTCCGACAATGGCACCCAATTTGATGGGCAGTTGTTCAGAGAATTTTGTGAGGAACTAAAGATAGAATTCTATAACCCCACACCGGCCTATCCTCAGTCCAATGGCCAAGCCGAAGCGTCAAACAAAACCATTCTAGATAGGCTGAAGAAAAGGTTAGAGAAAGCCAAAGGGAAGTGGACCGAAGAACTTCCAAGTGTTCTCTAGGCCTACCGAACAACACCAAGACGCTCAATCGGAGAGACTCTTTTCGCCTTGGCATATGGCATGGAAGCAGTCATCCCGTTGGAGATCGAAATGCCCACCATCCGCAGTGAAAGTTTTGAGCCCGACTTAAACGCCAAAGCCATTGCCTTAGAATTGGACCTTGCAGAAGAACGCCGAGAAAAGGACCTGATCCGTGTCGCCGCATATCAATAAGAACTGTCCAGGAAGTATAACAAAACGGTTCACCCCAAACTGTTCAAAACCGGGGATTGGGTCTTAAAGAAGGTGATAGGCAATACTTTGGTGCCGGGCGAAGGAAAACTAGGGCCAAATTGGGGAGGGCCTTACAAGATCACCGGTCTGGCAGGCAAAAGGGCATACCATCTCGAAGACTTGGATGGCAAAGCTATACCACAGCCATGGAACGTAGCCAATCTGAAGCTGTTTTATTTTTAGTTTCTATCTTTGAATGTAATTTTTTGTAAGGGGCAGGCATTCCCCTCTGTTTACCGATGTACTTGTTTGCATGACCATGTGACTTCATGAAAGTAACAGAAATGAATTACTGAACATAGCCAATTTGTTGTGGATTGCAATGAACAAGGGCAACTGCTCCCCCAGCCGAGATGTTTTTTGGTCAACCATTAGAGTTGATGAAGTGTTCCACTCTGTTCTTTTAACAGAGATGATTTTGCTCGGTCAACTGAGTTGATGAATTGTTCAACTCTAGGGTTTTAGCGGAGATGCTTTTTACTTGGCCATTAGAGTTGAGGAAGTGTTCAACTCTGTTCTATAACCGAGATGATTTTGCTCGGTCAATTGAGTTGATGAATTGATCAACTCTAGGGTTTTGGCCAAGATGCTTTTTGCTCGGCCATTAGAGTTGATGAAGTGTTCAACTCTATTCTTTTAACCGAGATGATTGTGCTCGATCAATTAAGTACTCTAGGGTTTTAGCTGAGGTGCTTTTTGCTCGGCCATTAGAGTTGATGAAGTGTTCAACTCTGTTCTACTAACCGAGATGATTTTGCTCGGTCAATTGAGTTGATGAATTGATCAACTCTAGGGTTTTAGACGAGATGCTTTTTGCTCGGCCATTAGAGTTGATGAAGTGTTCAACTCTATTCTTTTAACCGAGATTATTTTGCTCAGTCAATTGAGTTGATGAATTGATCAAGTCTAGGGCTTTAGCCGAGGTGCTTTTTGCTCGGCCATTAGAGTTGATGAAGTGTTCAACTCTGTTCTTTTAACCGAGATGATTTTGCTCAGTCAATTGAGTTGATGAATTGATCAACTCTAGGGTTTTAGCCGAGATGCTTTTTGCTCGGCCATTAAAGTTGATGAATTGTTCACCTTTGCTTGAGTTGATGAACTGTTCAACTCTGTTCTTTTAACCGAAATGATTTTGCTCAGTCACAAGTTAAAAAGTCATTTTCACTGGATAGGACTGGATGTTATGTTCCACTTTATTACGACCGAGATGATTTTCAGGGTTAAATCAGTTGATGCATTGTCCAACATGTTTTGCATGGTTGAAAGAAGAAGCGCAACATACATGGCAAGAATACAAAGTAGTGGAAAGAAAAATTTTCATTGATTGAGATCGTAATTACAAGAGTGGAGGCGAGAAGCCCGATTATAAAAGTGCAAAAAAATAAAAACAAACAAACAAAAACGGAAGAAGAAACTTGTCGATGTTGGCCATCTCAAGCGAGGACTTGGACCGCCCCAGCTCGGTCTCTAGATGTTTGGCCAGGTTGGTGACATCGGTCACCTTCTGCCGAAGCCTGTGAATCCGATCTATGACAAGGTGTTGTTTCTGGATGGCCTGAACGGTAGCAGAGGAAAGTTAGCCCAAATAAGAAACTAACCAAGGTAACACTTAGAAAAATTTGCCCAATTCTTACCCTGGTCATAGACTTGACTGCAGATTTCACCAGGCGGGTGTCAGGCACATGATCGCTACCAGTAATGTCACTCGGAAAAAGTAATGCCTTCGACAAATCGTAGGCTAGGAGATGCTCTTTGTCTCTCTTTATCGAAGCATTAACCGAGATATCCTTACCCCGGTGCTTCAGCTCCGGGCACCATGGCGGTGTCGGCTCAGAACCCTCCGCCGACTGCTCGGTGCTCAACTCAGCAACAAGATTGGCCATCGGATTGGCGGAGCGAGGCCTCTTTCCAGCTCAGCGACTTTCTTTATCGGCTTGTGCTATGGCAGCCGATGCTAGGGCGATCACAGTCCCAGATGTTTGACCGGCAGTAGGGGCAGGAGGGGGGACGCTCGACACCTCGGTGGATGTGGTGGCGATGAGATTTTGAATTCGGCTTCGTTTGGCCATTTCTTGCTCCTTGGTTAACCGGATTAAGGGCACGTTCGGAAGTGGTGGATCTGGTGGTAGCGATAGTGCTCGCAGGAAGTCAGTAACTCTACTTTTGCGGGGAGCCGAGTACCGGTAGCTCGACACGTAACCGAGAAGGTCGTGACAATCTCGGTGACGATACCTCAACATGGCTCTGATCGCGGCTTTGTTTGGATTGAAGTAATTTGCTTGCAAGGCTTCAATAGCTTCAAGAAGAAAGTGATTAGCACAGAAGAATAAAGGCAAGTAAATTGACCAGTCAGAAAGCACGACTTACATGTTGAACCAAAGTTCTTGCTGATGTACCAACCAGGCATGTCAGTTGTCTTATAATTCCCTGGCATCCAAAAGAAGTCATCGTCGTGCATGTCTTTATCCAGTGTGTCGGTTACCAGTTTCTCCTTGCCCGGCCTTATTTTCAAGTAATAATTAAACCCATCGGCCGTGTGGCTGAGGGTGTACTGACGCAAAATCTCGGCCAGGCCAAGATTCAAACCAAATCGGTGGTTTAGTTTGGCAACCCCGTTTATTATTCTGTATGTATTTGTTGAAACTTGAGTCAATGCTAACCCGGTACGCCTAAGTAATTCATAAATTAAGGGCTGCACCAAGAAGCAAAGACCTCCCTCAACAATTGATAGCACAATGAAGGGGCACTGATCCAGCCTATCCCAGGGAGAAATATCCTCGGCACCAAGCTCTAAATGGACATCGTCGGGGACACCATACTCCTTGCGAAACGCGGCTAGTGTGCCTGGCGTGTTAATGAGGAAATGGTAGTGCCCCATGGGAGGCCAACTTATTTCAGCTCGGCAGTGTAGGGAAGGCAAAGTTTTGAATGATGGCTGCTCGGCCTTTGAGAGCCCTTGTGTTGGTGTGCCTGGTCACCTAGGACTCTGTAGTTAAAAACCAAGTGTAAGTTAAAGTACAGTCACTCAGGCGAGCTTGATCTTAGCTCAGTCACATCAAGCATTCTCGACAACTTGGTCTATTAGTTACCTAGGTGGTGTAAGCAGGCCATATATTAGCCCGGTCACACAACCGAGAGTGTCTTGGTTTTCCACCACCATTCCTCAAACAACAAATTTGTCCAGTTTGCTAGGTCTTTCAGATTGAAAAGGTGTTTCGAGCCCAGCTGAACCCAAATCTTCTGTTGTTCATCTTCTCTTATGATGAACAAGTGGAGACTGAGGCCGCTTGGGCCTTAGAATATCAAAAAAAAAAAAAAACAACGTGAAACCCTAATCCTATTTCCTTTGTGGTATGATTTAGGTATTTTTGACTCCCTTCGAGCATGAATGTGAGAGTTGGGGTTCAAGAAATTAAATAAATACCAAAAGAAAGGAAAAAAGGGTATGAGAGAGAGAGACGAACTTACGGGTTGATGCACAAATCGAAGCCCCCGATCGGTGGGATACTCTGTAATGGCAACAGCGAGCTCAACTTCACCAGGAAAATGCTTGAGAATGGGTAGATAATGCAAGGGGCAAGATTTGGGTGTGCTTATGCTTTGAGTAGTCTATGGCGGAGACGGTGAATAGTGGAGACGAAGGGTTGGTTCAAGAAGGATGTATATGGAAGAAGAGGGGGCGCCAAAAATTTGAATTCGAGGCGACGGTGTGTGACGGCTGGGTTAGCTGCACAAGGCTAATGAACAAAGGACACATGTGTATGATAAGACTGGTGTCAGTATTGAAGAGACAGGCTTAAAAGTTGAAGTGCCGACTGAGCAAACCGTGGAACCAAGCAAATAAGTGACCTCGGTCGAAGAAGGTAATCTCGATCACGTTGTCGTAGACGAAATTAAGGGGCAATTGAGTGGGAGATTTCATATATTGGAATTGGGCCGAGCTAATGTGGGCCGAGCTAATTTGGGCTAAGCTAAGTCGAGCTGAGTTAGACGGATATAGTCAAAGTAACCTTAGACGGCTAGCCCGGTTGAACATATGCGACTAAATGACTGGTTTAGTCTTCCAAAGATCGGATCGATCGAACTCCTACTCGGTTAGAACTAAAGAGCTTGGCTATGCCACAGTAAGAATATCAAGGAAGCCGGTCGAGTAGAATGGTTAAATCGTTGAAGCGTGGCATTGCGCTAAGAGTAGCTCGGTTAGAAGTGTTACGCGGTGCCGCGAGACTGCAGGAGGAAGGCCCGCGGTTCATACACATCAATTCAGTTTGGCGGTTTCATTAGATGGTGTTTAGCTGTGTTACCGCTAACACGTGGGGAAATGTAAGAGGAGAGCAGGTCCACGCGTCCTGAGGGGAATGGGCGCAAAGCGCGTGCAGAAACTATATAAACGAGACTGAGGTTCCATACATGGGATGGAACATCCTCTAGTGAGAGCTCAACTACCACATTGTCTCATTTCTTTTCTCTCTAAATATGTGCTAACTTAACCGTCGGAGGGGTTTTCCGGTAGCGCACCGCTAGGTAGCTCACCTTCGTTGTGTTTTCAGGTCGATCGGAGGGAGACGTAGCTTGGACACAAGGAGCATGGATAACGTCGGATATTTCCTCCCCGTACATATAATATACTTCTAGCTCATGAATTGATAGAACATGTCAAACATAAGTGAACAAGATGAATTTTTGAATTTGGGTTGAAATTGGATATGAATAAGGATTATAACATGGTCAATTGGGAGTTTTTGCTGGCGATTTTGTGAAAGTTGGGTTTTAGTGACAGGTGGGCTCAATTGATTTCACAATGTGTTTCAACCGTAACTTTTTCTCTAATTATTAATGGTCAACAATCGGAATCTTTCATTCCTAAAGCTAGGCTTAGACAAGGGAGACCCTTGTCACCTTATCTCGTGTTGTTGGTAATGCATGTTTTTTCAGAGGGGTTTGTTCATCTTAGTAATTAAGGGATTTGCAAAGGGATGGTGATTAGTAGACATTCGCCCCATATATCCTATTTGCTTTTTTGTAGACGATTGCTTCATTTTTATGAATTTTAAAATGGAGGAGATATTGTGTTTACAATGGTTTTTAAGTGCTTTATGCACTCATATAAGTTTACAAATTACTTCCAAAAATCAAAACTTTATAGTAGTCCAAATATGTGGCAAGATCATATAGATTTTTTAGTTTCAGTCTTGGGAATCAAGGTTGTGGCAAAACCTGGCATATACCTTGGTGCTAATTTGGGGTTCCCGGGGAGATCGAAAGGGAGTTGTTTAATTCTATTCTAGATAAGGTTCAGGGTAAACTTCAAGGCTGGAAAAGTGGGCTTCTGAGTTTTTCGAGGCGGAGTGTGCTTATTAATTGTGTGTTGAGTTTTTTGGGACAGAGTGTGCTTATTAATCATGTGTTACATTCCATTCCTATCTATTTGATGTTGGTTTTTAAAGCGCCATTATCTTTTCTTAATAAGTTCACTGCCATAGTTTGGAGATTCCTTTGCTTCTCAAATCGGGAAACCAGAATTAATTGGAAGTGATAGAACGTAGTGTGTCTTCCTAAGGGGTGGAAAGGGTTAAGGTTCAGAGATTTGCTTTGTTTTAACCAAGCCTTGCTTGCAAAAAAAAGCGTGGAGATTGTTGTCAAATCCTAATTTTTTTGATGTCTAGGGTCTTACTAGGGAAATATTGTACTACTCATAATTTTCTTGCAATGTATCAGTCTAAGAAAGCCTCTTGGAATTGGAGAAGTATCTTATGGGGCAAGGAGCTACAGGCTTCAGGTATGCAATAGGTTGTAGGGAATGGCAAAACTTAATCCTTTGGAGGATCAATGGATACCATCCATGCAAAATCCATTGAGTGTTAGGGGTCTTTCACAGTTTTTCCCAGCCATGCGCTTGGTACACTTTATCGATAGGAAAAATAATTGTTGAAGGCTGAAGTTGATTAGACTTTTTTCCCAGAAAATTGTATTGGTCATATTCTTGGTATACATCTTCTGGTTCTTTCCAGTGAAGACCAATTTGCTTGGGGTCCAGTTAAGAGTGGGATGTATACGGTTAAATCTGGCTATAAACAAGTTTTGGTTCGATATTATCCCTCAATTACAAGCCAAAGACCCGAACAAATAGTGTGGAAAAGGTTATGGCAACTTAAGATTCCTCCAAAATTGAGTCTTTTTATTTGGAAATGTCTTCATTGCATACTACCAGTGCAATGGGAACTTAAAAAGAGGCATGGAGAGGTTGATTTGCTGTATGCTCGGTGCCTCTTGAGTGAAGAAACATTGGAGCATGTGTTCTTTGAATGTCCATTTTCGCAAAGAGTTTAGAGAGGTACAACACTAGGTCTAGATTTTACCATTGGAGTCTCATTATCTTTCTTTATGTGGTTCAAAAATTGGGTAGAGCAAATTAAAGATGACCACATTATTATTAATTCGGTGGCTATATTGTGGACAATATGGTTGCAGCGTAATAGCTACACATTCAATAACAATTGGTTGACAATTGAGGAAATAATTGCGGCAGCAAATGAACTCTTTCTTTTGCCTATTCGTTGTACTTGTTCGAAAAATCATGCATACACTCTTAATGTTACACAGGCATTGGAAGTTCAAACTGATTTGTGTGTTTTGTAGCAAGTGGAAGATTATGGAGGAGGCTTAAAACCTTGGACATTTCTAATTGATTGATCCTGGAAATCACATGAAATGGAGGCAAGATCAGCTTGGATATGCTTAGATGAATACAACAAACAAGTGGCCAAGGGTGTAGCAGCAGTTCAATTTTCTCCATCTCCTTTGATGGCTGAAGCTAAAGCATGTTTGGAAAGCAATTCGATGGGCAATAGGGCAACAAATATGAAAAGTTACTATAAAGGCAGATTGCCAAGTTTGGTAAGGCTTCTCCCGCAAGAGGGAACTAATGTGGATTGGCAGGTTCCATCCACCATTAGTGATATTATATATCAATAATGTTCAAGAGCTCTAATTTGAGGAGAAATTATTCAATAATTTCGAAACACTACGTGGCCATACTCCAAGCCAATCACCAATTACTTAGCCTCATGTTGTTCCCTCATCCCCAACATAAATCGTGGCCTCTACACCTCTCCACTAATCAAAACCTTATGGAGCACCACGTGTCCATACTCCGGAAATACTGAATAATCACCCTTAATTTGAGAGTTTTAATGCAACTCTAATAATGTGGAGAGTACCCATGTGAAGGTGGGCCCCACACCCTTCACTCTAACTCTCTCTACTCTCTCTCTCTTCCATCTCACTAGAACTCTATTTAGAGCTCTCAAATTAGAGATATGTATCATTACTTGTTATATATTGTAGTAAGCTTTTCCATTAAAGTAGGGAAGTCTGTAATTAAACTAGCCCATGAGTTGGCAACTAATGTAACTCATTCTAATTTTAATTATTAATGTTATGTATGCTTTGTTATCAAAATTCCACTTTCTTGTTTTCAGAAAATTCTATTTTATTGTTTTCTGTGTTTTTTTGTTTTTACCGAATTTTTTTAATATTTTAAGCAATTTTTAAATTTTTAGACATACCTAACATAAATATACTTAAAAAGTAAAAAATTTGTAAAAAAAACCTTTTAAAAATTCACTAAATACCAAAAATATATATTAAAAAAATGAAAAATTCAGTACATTTTTTTTATTTTTATGTATTTATTAATTTTTTAAAAATTTTTTTCACAATTTTTTTTACTTTTTAGATACATCTAAGTAAGGTGAATCTAAAAAGCAAAAAAAAAAAAATGTTTAGAATTTTAAAAATATTCACTAAAAACAAAAAAAAAATCAAGAAAACCAAAAAAACTCAGTTTTTAAAAAACTTAATCCAAAAAAACTCAAACCAAACACATTATTCATGCAAAAATAACATTAATTGAATACAATTACATATTAACTGTCCATCGAAAAAAAATTATAAATAAACTATAAATCTCTAATTATTTATTTTAATTTCTAACTTTCTAAATTAATTTTCATTTTATTATATTTTACAACAAAGACATATATATATATTATGTATATGAACATATTATGTATATGAACAGTTAAGAAATAGGAATCAAACAACGACTTTGATTTGATTCATAAACATCATCAAATCATCAAATGGAATCAAATATCACCAAATCATCAACCATGTAAAGCAAGAATAACGTAGGGGATAAAAATTTCAGATCATACCTTAGGTGATAGAACCTAAAGCGAAGAATCTTGTGAGTAAATCACATGCTTCAAAAAATGCAAACAACAAACTCCCAGCAGTGGAGTGATACCACAATATGAGTATCACCTACACAAATCACAATGCAAAAAGCTTGATCGTTATTAAATGAGAAAGAGTCAATATAGGAAAAATCATTCGTTATTCAATACATCTCATATCCCATATAACGTATTAGATTTATAGGCTGAGTATATCATTTATCCATATCAGTTGATATGATAGATATAGATATCAAGAGTGAGTTATCCAAATAGGTTTTGAATTCAAATTCAACCTTACATAGATAAGGTTCAAAAGGGTCATGGGTTACGCCACATGGACGTCCAATTTCTAACATCTCCCACTCGCACATAACTTGATATGACACTGCCACATCTCTATCTCAATCTCCCCAAAAAAATGAACAATCTCATACTAGCCAATGAACCATGTGACCGCTGAGAACACCTGCATGTGGGAGCTCTATACTAAAAACTCAAAATGAGCCAGTATAGAGACATCGACCAAAAAAGAATAGAAATAGTGTCTCATATATCCCAGATCCATCTAATTACACTAGTCTAAAAAACATTTCTAATCCCTCAAAAGAGCATGTTTGACCCTCTCAATTCTTGCAATATATTCACACTCAATCCGCCTCTCATACGGAGCGATGTGAGTTTCTGGCAGTTAATATACAATAGTGGTGTAATACTAGATGATCTTCCATTTGCCCTCATGCCATTTAGTTTAGGATTGATCGCTTTCCCAGTGATGTCCCTTAAGGCCGAATCATACATGACCCAGGCAACATACCAAAGTAGCAGAACATCAACCCCTTACCTTATGACATAGTCAAAAGTCACAAAATGGTACATAAATGAAAGTCATATCAATAATGACACGTAAGACTCACACGGTGAGAAAACAATGATCCATTCTCTCACCTCATTACTCGGTCACCAAGCATATATAGTATAATTACATGTTACGGTGAAGTAGCTCTTCCAAAAGAATGATGTCATACTCAATACACCGTACAGATCTTAGTCTAGTCGCTTTCTAGCGCCTAACCTGAATTCTCTATTTGCTCACCTTCTAGGTGCCAAATGAGATCTGGCATCTGGCTAATCATAACAGGCACAACATGGAAAGTGGGTACTAACATCCATGTTTGGTCCTTAACACGACCTCATCTTGGTTGTAACCAAGGCGACATACATAGTGGATAATTTAAGCCTCTCTTGGCTCTAAATAAAAATAAACCACCAGTCTCATCCTTGTTCGCTCCCAAGCACCAAGGGTGATTGCTCGTGTGAGTGAGTCAATCTTGCCTGCTGACATCAGCATCTGCTAATCATTATGTCACAAACCATAATAGTGTCAACATCTCATCATCTCATAACAAATAAGTGATCATTTTTAAAAAAACACGACCACAGTCTACGTAATTCTAGATTCCAAGCATAAGCCTTATCAGCACCTCTTACGATAAGCATATACAACGGAATCCACCATTTGCGCCTCACATGAAGTGGTTCAAGATTACTACCTCTTGCACAATTACCTCTCTAAAGATATTTTGGTGACCAATCTGCATTCATTCAAGATGCGCCTAACTAGCACATTGAATCTTACAAAGGGCAAATTTATATACTACTAGTAAAGCATTCTATCCACAGTCTAATGAGCAAGGTTAATGTCTAAACTACTCAGTTGACCATTTATCAAAGATAACACTCATTATGTCGAAAATGCCCACATAGCATACTTCAGGCTCCCACAACAACAACAACAAAAAAAAAAAAAAGATTAAGAAATATAGGTTATCTCTTTCCCAAAGACAATTCGAGGATTCACTCAATAGCTAAGGCTCTGGCTTTTACCGATAGGTAAGTCAATGGGTTTACAATTTTTTGCATCTAGAATCATTCTAGGATATTCCTTATGTAAGTCATCAAAGACAAACCGGGAATTCTCCCAAAACAATCCCTAAGAATCTTACATCCGAGCATATAAATTACATCACCCATATCCATCATGTCTAAACAGAGGACTACCAACCCTAGGTGGCAACAACCGTATAAATTCCTGGCTCATAATGACTAAGGAAAAAACTTCTTTTGGACTATTGATCATACCTCAGTGGTCTTCATCGATCATCGTTGACCTATCATAGCTCGATGAAATCTAAGAACCACTATTTGGATAACTATTTTAGGCTGTAAAAAAATTATTGGAACTAGCAATTTTTTTACGCTCCTAACTTTTTACCATAAAAGCAGAAGGTAAATCCCTATGGATCTACTTATCCAATTCTCCAACAAGAAGTTGGGTCACAATGTCCATAAATTAATGTTCCGAACTTATGTCAATCATAGCCTAAGTCGAAATAACCTGACTCCCCAAGAGGAAGTCTTCTCATGGTCTACACCTTCCTCAATGGTGCGACTTTTTCTCAATAATGACTATCCAAATTGCGCATAACTTTAGAACAGTGGAAAGTCAACCAAATTATAGAAATGTTTAATCCTCAAAAACTTTGACTTAAACTGCGCAACATTGATCTACTATCTAAAAGTAGGAGACTAGAGCCTTTGGCATTATCCTAGGCTCTTTATCATCTTGCAGAGAAATCATGAATGTTTCCCTCTCAATCACCCAATGATGACGTGGAAAATTTTTACATTCGCTACCACACAACTAAGAATGTAGAGTATTCTTCTCTGATAAAGTAATACATTAGTAGGCACATCGCTCCTACTATCCCTAGGATATTGGAAATTTATTTCCATTCTCAATTAGGCTACATGGAGCGCTATGCTTAGAATTCTCTATCTTATAGAGTTCCAAAACTCTATTCACATCACATTTACTGAGAAAACTTTATGTGACTTAGTTACACTCCCACAAAACTGCTTACCTATATGCACATGACCCTGAGGGTTTACATGACAGCATACAATAATGCACCATAGAACCCTAGGTCTTAACTTCGCAACCTTATAAGAAGTAAAATAAAGATAAGCTGCTTAACGGTTACAGATCACCCATAGATGGCTCTCCGCTAGCCCATTACTCAAACGGAGTGTAAAATCTGATATGAAAGGCGACAAACTAAAGTGCAATTCCCAACTGGGAAACATTTTGCGCCATCATCCGCCTAATATTAACAATACTTAATTCCTTATCTCTACTACACCATTGTGTTGTTTAGTACTAGGAATAATCAATTTTCTAAGCATCCATTTCTCTTCACAGAGCTTTCTAAAAATAATTCAAATAGATACTCGCCACCTTGGTCAAAACTAAAAGCACGAAAGATGTTATTTGATTGATGTCGACCTTATATGTGCAATGTCAAAAATTATCTCAAAACTTTTGACTTATGGAAGATCAAATAGTCTTGACTCAGATGCGTATCGTAATCTATAAATGTGTCAAGATTGAGGCTAGCTATCATACCCTTACACATATCCAGTCACAAATATCATGGTGGACTAAATGCGCCAATACAGATGCCCTTCTACGGCTTTCCTACTTACTTGTGCGCAACCATTGCGAATAAAGTTACACATTCATATGAGAGCATAATGTCACAAGCGAATGGGCCTGAGAAGGCCTACTCAAACCATCCATGTCATCTTCTCATTAATGTGATTAAGTATAATAAGGCACTGGTTCATGACCAATGTCATAAACTAATTCCAATCATCTTAATGTGTGAGTTCTCGAAGACAAGTTTTAAAGGTTTAGGCCCAACTAGGTAATGACTCACGACTAATTCATATTCACTAGATTATAAAAGGATGTCATGGAGATATCAAGTGCGCCTAAGTCACAAATTTAACTAGTAAGTGCTAATTCCCTGCACCTTCAAGTCAATTTTATTCTCCATACACTTTACTGCATCTAGTTGAAAGATAACGATACTCCTCTTACCATCTCTGTTTCTTGCTTCATAGTTACTTGCAATTAATTCTACTATCCATAAGAAAGAGAGAATAAGCTATCAATCTATGACAGCTCCTGAAGTAACTTAAGCGCGAATTAAGCTAAAGAGTCTAATTCAACACAATGCTCTCACAAGCGATACGTCAAATTCTTAGAGTCATAACAACCTTGTCGGCCTTGACTTTTCATTACTACGCTACAACGTTTGCGCTTAGTGGTAAACATTATTCAAAAACCATTAGCCTAGCTAAGAAATCATACAAAGAAGCACCTCCTCATGTCTCACACTCAAGTGTGGAAACAGTAAGTGTCCAGACTTAAACAAGTTGGCAATACTAATAGATTTTGCAGTCACTTGGCATTAATCTTTTCACTTAGTGTTAATAGATTTTGCTACTACTAAGCGCTAATCTTTTAACTTCAAGTGATACTTTAATGCACACTATAATAGTGCGTGAAATTTTGCTCCATCCACTCTCAACAGTTGGATAGAGAGCAAAACATTGCTCATACTGGCTACTCGTCTTACGCTTAATGACTAATTCATTTAAGCTCGCATTTCTTGGATGATGTGACTCTTTGAATGTTACTTCATCCAATGATGCAAAATTATTACAAAATCAATCCGTGTAGCTCAATAGTCAAGATCATATACAAATCTATTGAGGGCTTACTAATTTCACAACTCCAAAACTCGCTAATTAAAACTACGTAGCATGTCACTAACCATAGCGCACACATCATTTTTTTTTATTGTGCCAAACCAAGGCAACAAAACCACGGCGACTTTGAGTCATATTTTCTTGCTTTGACTCAATTAAAGTATGGCCTAAAATCTCCAAGACTTTTTGCTCATCTAAAGAATATGATTACATTGTTCACATTTGAACATCTCTACTAAGTTTAGGTCAACCAAATTAACTTCCATAAACTAAGTCAATTTAGAGAGAAATTCGCATTGGGATTAATTTGATTAGCATAATATAATTTTGTCGCAAAAACTAAATTAAATAGTGACAATATTACACAAATCGCAAGATCGAAAATCCGATATGCTCATAATCATCTCTTGCGCCACAGGTGATAATTATCTAAAATTTAATTTAATTCATGTGCAAAATATTAGTTTTCAGGAGTAAATTTACAAAGATATCTCTCAACCGAACAACTTCCCGCTGACTATGGCATGTCTAAATGTATGGTAAAATATTCTAATTCCATACAATAGTATCTTAGTGTAGATTCACAATCAACTCATGCTATGTCACAATTAATAATGGAATTTAAATATAAAAAAAAACAATTAATCATGCTATTCTGATCACAACATATTAGAAACTTTAGGAAAAAAACAACAATATGTTGTATTTAATATTCAGATTATGCCATAATAGAAAGTATACCACTTCTGAAATTTTTTGAAATTTTTTGGTATTTTTTGGAATTTTCAATAATTAATAAACACACAAAAAATCATAAATAAATTTTCTAGAATCTAGGAAAATGGAACAACCATACCAGTAAATAGTAAACCATAACAGTAGTCTACAGTAAAAAAATCCAGCCCCAGAAACTCAATCATGCAACACCAGAAGCATTTTAAAGGATAAATAATGAATTATTATCTTAGAAAAAATATTTTTTATTTTCATAAAATTTTGAAAATTTTACAGAAGATAAAAAATTTAATTCTAAAATCAACAGTACCAACCATGCTTAAAACAAATCTATAACGAATTATTTATGACCATTTAACGCGATTCTAGATTTAAAAAAAAAAAAAACAAAGAGCCTTAGAGCCAAGCCAACGCGAAACAACGGCTCGGCGCAGCTTAGGGCCGCTCAATGCAGCGCGAATCGATGCAAGGTGGCTCAATGCGCGATCTCGACCAAAGACGTCAGGTAACGACGGTGCGTGGTGGCACGAAGCGCGGCTCGGCGGCAAGACTTAACATGCACGTGGAAAGGGCGCAAGTCGCGCGCGTGGACAACGCGGACAATACGCGCGTGGTGGCGCATGGCAGCGCATGGAAAGCGCGCCTCGCGCGTGCTGACGTGTGGCCTCCGCTAACGGCGTCATATGGCATGTGCGACTTACGCACCGCCTTCTGGGCTATTTTCTGGACTAATGTTGGTACTTCTAAACTCTATTTTCCAAAATAAAAACATTTGTGGTCTCAAAAATGACATTTAATGAACATAAAAGATGAGGTGTATTACACTCTCTCTCTAATGAGAGTGGAAGTGCAGAAATCCTGCACTTCATCTTCTTCCTTAAGCCATCAAAAAATCAAAACGAACCCAAATTAGGGTTTGATGTATCGCATCAACCGTAAATCCAAATCTAACAAATAATATATGGTTTCGAAGGTCTCGAAACAAGGATTCTAAATATGTACAATTTACAGACTGAAATTAAAGCATGTGAAACCATCATGCATGTAAAATTTCGAAAATATAAAATGGGTCTCCATTTTTCTTGAAATCTAACCGCCGGATTTTTATAAAACTTTGCAGATATGTTCTACATTAAATATACTACAATATATATAAATTTCAGGTCGATCAGAGATAGTTTGAAAAATTATTAATTTTTATGCATATATCGTGTATATATTTATATAAAATTATACACCTATTTTAGTGCATAAAAATAAGCACGAAAATACTCATTAATGCTCTGATACCAATGTAAAGCAAGTATAATGCAGCGGGTAAAAATTTCAGATCATACCTTAGGTGATAGAACCTGAAGCAAAGAATCTTATAGGTAAATCACGTGCTTCAAAAAATGCGAACAACAAACTCCCAGCAATGGAGTGATACGACAATATGAGTATCACCCACACAAATCACAGTGCAAAAAGCTTGATCGTTATTTTAATAGGAGAGAGTCAATATGGAAAAAATCATTCGTTATTCAATACATCTCATATCCCATATAATGTATTAGATATATAGGCAAAGTATATCATCTATCCGTATCAGTTGATATGATAGATATAGATATCAAGAGTGAGTTATCCAAATAGGTTTTGAATTCAAATTCAACCTTATATGGATAAGGTTCAAAAGGGTCATAGGTCATACCACTTGGGGGCCCAATTTCTAACAAACCAAATCATGGAATAAACTTAAAATGAAGATGAATTTTTAGGATTATGGGTATCATATATATATATACAAAAAAGTGGAATCAAAGAACGATTTTGATTTCTAATTCATCAAACATCACCAAATCATCAAATATAATCATGGAATAAACTTTAAAAGATGACGAATTTCTAGGATCATGGGTGTTCACTTTCAGTTGTATCAACCTATGATAACAAATCGCAAGGGAAGAAGAAAAGGGCAATAAACCTATGATAACAAATCGCAAGGGAAGAAGAAAAGGGCAATAAACCTATGATAACAAATCACAAGGGAAGAAGAAAGGGGCAACGACAATGGTTGGGTGGGAAAAAGACAACAGTAATGGTATGTAAGGAGAGAGGGGCTGGTGACGGTGGTAGTTTATGGAGAGAGTGGCGGCGGCAATGGTGGTCGAAGATAAAAGGGGTGGCAGCTATTGTTGGGTAGAGGAGATTAGGTAGCGACTATGGTTGAAGATAGAAATGAGACAATGCCCGCAATAGTTTGGAAGGAAGATGAGTTACTCGTTCAGATAAGAATTAGGGTTTGGGTTTGTAAAATTAGGATTTTTAGGATTTGGATAGAGATGATGAAGCAGATGGTTGTAGACACCCCATTTTTGACCGACCTTAAGACTCAGACATCATCGATTGAACGCTCGGTGATATTGCATATTGTGCTCGTTCTGAGGTTGCGGAGTCCCAGCTGCGAGCCTTACCTCCGGACTTCCGGACTCTTTTGTGTTTTGCCTCGGTTTGCGAACCAGGCCCTGTTTTCTCTTCCCGAAGGGAGGGAGAGGTCTCGTAGACCATCTCTCAGTGGCCGTAGGCTACGTTTTGTGGTCGTAGGCTATTTTTCCCGTTTGAAGCCCGGTTCCCGATTTTTCGGAGCTATCGGCCGTGTGCCTCGGTTCGGGACCGCTTAACCACCTCCGTTTGCTCCGATTTTTGGCACACACCTTATTTCCTCCCTTTTGAGGGACACTGTGGTCCGAGAGACCAACTTCGTGGTCGGACACCACTTACGGTGCCTAACAGCCCACTTTTGGGGCCCCGAACTGCGTATTTTGGCTCCCGAACCTTCATTCTGCATTTTTTGGCTCCGACCCAAACTTGAGATAGTCATATTTTGAGGTCCTTTTCATGTTTTATTAAGGACCTTTTGCTGTTTGAGATCTCCTACTTCCACTTGCTTCTTTACCCCTCTTTTAGGCCTTTTCTTGCATGATAGTTTAGGCCTACTTTTATTTATTTTTGTGGCTTGTCATAAACTACAAAGTGTCTTATTTTGAACCCCTATTAAACTTTGTTGAAGGGCTCTCTTCGGTTTGAGATCTCCTACTATCACTTGCCCCTTTATCTCCCTTTTAGGCAAATTTTGGGGGGAAATTTGAATTTCATTTCCCCCCCATTTTCCCCCCCTCTTTTCCACCCTCTTGTGTCTATATAACAGACCCCCCAGCTGTGTTTTAGGGGTTAGAAAATTTTGGTTTGGAGCTCTCACATTAAATTTCTCTCTCTCTCTACTCTAAGCCTTAAAAAACCCTTTGATTCTTACACCATTTCCTCATCACCACCTAGCACCACACCACCACTCCATTCCAGCAGGTTGGAGGGTCTTCTCAAAGCTTAGGAGGCAGCATTTCTTGGTCCAAAAGGCTGTCAAAGATTAGTCTTCAAGGGTAAGTCCTCTTCTCCTCTTTTTGACCATTTTCTTGGTTCATGTCTTAGCTCTTTGTGCTTGCATGTTGGGGCTCCGACCCTAACTGAAAATATCATTTTTTTGAGCTCTATTTCATGTTTGTTTAGGGGCCTCCCACTGTTTGAGTCTCCCTTTTTGCACTTGCTTCATTACCTCCTTTGTATGCCATTTTCTTGCATATTATTTTAGGCCTATATGTAAACTGTTTTGAGCTCTGGTCTGAACTGTAAAGAAGCTTATTTTGAGCTCTTCTTCAACATTTTTGAAAGGCTCATCACTGTTTTTCGCTTCCATATGCCACTTGCCTTTATATCCCTCTTTTGCCCTCATTTTTGCATGATTTGTTAGCCCCTAGTGTTTGTGTTTCTGGACTTTGGTCCAAACTGTAAATGGCCTTATTTTGACCCCCTCTTCATGTTTCATTAAGGGTCTTTTGCTTTTTGATGTTTCCTTTTTCCTCCTTGTGTTTAGACCTCTTTTTAGGCCTTATTTTGTATAGTATTTTGAGCATGCTTGTGTACTGTTTTTGGCTCGGCCACCAATTGTAGAATACTATATTTTGGGCCCTTCTTCAACATTGTAGAAGGGCCCTTCTCTGTTTAGGAACAGCAGCTTCCACTTGCTTCATTATCTCTCTTTCGGGGCCATTTTTGCATGCTAGCTTAGCCCCATTTTTGTTCACTGTTTGGCCTTGCTTAAAACTGTAAATATGCTTGTTTTGGGGCTGCCTTGAATCTGTCTTCATACTTCATGTACAAATAATGCATGCATTACATAGCCATAGGTCATTCCATGCGCCTAATTTCATGTTTCGGGACTCATTCCATCCATCGGGTGTCATTTTGCCATGTTTCGGGGTTGTTTTGCATCACATTTCAGTACTGAAATTTGCATGCTTGCATGCCATGTTCCATGCTTTGTCATGCCTTGTTAGAGTGGCATTTTGTGCCCTAGGATCGGTCCTCGATTTGCGTGCACGTGTGCACGCATTTCGAGTTGTCTCATTTTCATCTTATGGCCTCCTATGTGAGTGTGGCTGAGGCCCACTTATGTTGGTATAAGTCCATTATGCATTGTGTATGCCATTTCATTTCATAGCATTATGTATGCTAAGTTGTATGTTAGCGCATTGTGTATGCCATGTTACCTTGTACGTCGTGTATGCCATTCCATAGCATTGTGCATGTTAGGTTGTATATTAGTTGCATTCATGCATGTCATGCATATTGCATTGTGTTCGGGATAGGAGTTAGCCCGAGCACGGGAAACGAAGGGCGTTTCATACTCCGAGTAACGGGACGTGTCTCAATTCCCCAGTCACCGACACTCCGGATTATCCATGATGGAGTTAGGTTTAGTTGAGTTTTCATGTGCATTCATTCTATATTGAGTAGTGCAATTCGATTCATCGGCCATCATGCATCGAGATACGTGATTGGTGGCATGAGGATCGAGGCATGCATACATTCGTGAAAATATATTGCCATACCCCTTTCCTGCTCTCTGTTGCAGCAAATCAAGAATCAGCAGTCTTTCGAGGCTTGGCGCGCTTTCCAAAAACCATTGCAAAACAGAGGCTAACTAGGGCATCGCCATGGATTTCCGCGCAAGGCAGCCCAAACATACGTCATTCACCAGAATCAAGGCAGTCCCTGGCTTGCATGCCAGTTTATTATTTTTCTTAGTTAATTTTGTTAATTAATTAGGAATTTGTACATATTTTGACTGTATTATTTATTTGGACTGTACTATTCGGGACTGTATATTATTTATTCGGACCCTCCGAGCGAGGGCACAATGTTGTAATAAGTGTGCATGTGTGTGATGTATGTCTTCCAACCCCATGTCTTTCTCCCTTTTATTTACCAGCTTACGATGGTTAGATTAGGGCATATTTCAATTAGCATACAGTATAATAGCATATTTACATCATTTATCTGTCTTGCATACACCGGGCTCGGCGCACCATACTAACTGCATCTGTATTTCAATTCCAAATTAAATACTTGTTAACTGTCGCATCTCATATGCCATGTTTAGGATAGTCGAGCCTGCTATAGTTGCATTTTGCATGTGTTGCATTAGGCATTTCTGTATACTTAGGATCATGCATGGATTTCTAATCAGTTTCTGTTTTGGCTTGGAGTACTCGGTGAGTTTTATGCTTTAGCATCCTTGCATGCGTGTGAGTGACTGCCATGAATAGTATGCTTACCATGAGGCTATATGCTTATGTGATATAACTGCCTGAATGCCTATGGGTGAAGGTTGGGTTATTTGGATTGGAACAAATCATTGGCTGTGAGTCTTAAGCCCACTAGATTGTGGCAAAACCATGTTTTCTAAGCCCACCTGAAGGTGGCAAAATCTGCATTTTAAGCCTACTTGCGAGTAGCAAACCACCTTTCAAAAACAAACAGGAAATGTTTTGTTCCAATTCAGGCGACCCAGTCTATACTTGTATGCTGTGCTCATCACATAGTAAGTCTAGGCTAATAACCGGAATAAGAGTACACAATGTTTTCAAAACTAGATATCATGGTTAGTAGAGGCCGATCTTTGATCGGACGAGCGGAGGTGCTCACGAAGTGACCTTCCCTAATCGTACCCAAGTTCCCGAGCCGAGGCAACTTTGGTGATGACGGACACGTGGCCTTAGGCAAACGAGTCAGGGTTTCCTAAATTTTCCAAAATAAAATATTTAGATGGCGACTTTGTATCTGGCAAAGCAGTCCATGTTTGGCACTTCTTTCAAAAAATCTGTTTTCTCAAAACGATTTGCCGGATTTAGACTCTTTGGTTCAAGATTAAGAACCGTGACACAAATCGAGTCCGAGCTGTAGCGAGGTCTCCCCGCGGGCTTGTTACAATGGTGCTTTTTTTTTTATTATTATTTGGTTGAATTATACTAAGAGTCCTTATAGTTTGGGATTCGTATCACTTTGATCTCTAATTTTTTAATTGTGACACATTTGACCTTGAATTTTAAATTTTGTTCCAAATAAGGACAATTGAATATACAATTGTTCAACTTTAAGGGCAAAGTCGTCTATTTAGTAAAATATAAACTAATTTGATCAAAATAAATGACAAAAAAATATTTTTGAATTTTTAAAAATAATTTCTACCCACCAAAAATAAAATTATAAAAAATTGATAAATCTTGTAGACATTTATTATTTATTTATTACCAAATTAATTTTTATTATGTATTTGGATAATGATCATGTAATAGGTGATTTTTAGGCTTTTAATGTGTAATCGATATATTTAATATATAAAATATTTTTAGTTTTGGATTTTTTGATTTAATAGATTGGTTTAACAATGATATTAAAGTTATCATCATATTTGACTTTTGAAAAAATAGAAACTAATTTAATAAAAATAAAAATAACAACTCATTATATGATCATCATTCAAACATATAATAAAAATTATTTTAGTAAAAAAGTAAATAAATGTTTAAAAAATTTATCAATTTTATATAATTTTATCTTTAGTGGGTAGAAATAAATTTTAAAAATTTAAAAATATTTTATTGACATTTATTTTTGTCAAATTAGTTTATATTTTATTAAATTGACGACTTTACCCTTGAAATTGAGCAATGGTATCTTCAATTATTCTTATTTGGAACAAAATTCAAAATTCATGGTCAAATATGTCACAATTAAAAAGTCGATGACCAAAGTGATACAAGACCCAAATTATAGGGACCGTTAGTGTAATTCACTCTTTATATTTTAATTTCACATTTTTTTAAATGAGACCCACTTGCAGAATTGGTGAGTGTATTACACTGTCTGTAAGTTTGGATGGAAAGAATAACTGTTGCAATTTAGGGTTGGTTTGGGATGTTCTAAAAAAGTACACTTTTTGACTTATTGGCTTATATAGGTTGGGTTTGATGTGATGTGTTAGAGAGGTGATGTGATTTAAATAAGATGATGTGACTTAAATATGATAGTGACTTTTTGACTTTTTGTATTAAAATCATAAGAGAGTTGTCTATCTATTTCTGAATCATAAAAGGGATAAACTACTTTGAACCCAAATTACAAGGGAATAAAATGAATTTTTTGCTAAAAAATACATACACGTACTTTATTTCTTGTCTAAAATCTTATGACTATTTATGTTCACAATTTATTAACCAATCAAAAAATAATACAAAATAATATAGAGATATCAAACTCAATATGGAGATATCAAATTTTGGTGTCAAACTCATATAGAGATATCAAACTAATATAGAGATATCAAACTCAATGAAAAAACAAAAAAATAAAAATAAAAATAAAATTCTCATTATATCATGTTAGTGATAAATACAAAATATATTTATGAAAGTTTTGGTGTTCAAATTTTCGTTTATTTTTAAAATTTTATCTAATTTGTTTTATTTTTTAGATGCATCTTGATTAGGTGCATATAAAAAGTATATAAAAAAAATTGATTCAAATATTAAAAAAATAATAAAAATACACGAAACCTCATCTAAAAACAGTTTTAAATAATCAAACTAAAGTGTTTTGAAGAAATCAAATCAAACCAGTGCTATCAATATTAGAATTTTAATTTATATATTATTATTATTATTTATGTGTGTAAAATTTCAATGTGTACTCTTAAAAAAATTCCCAAGTCGCGCCACTGTGCATGCTGTGCACAGTGCACATATACATAGATTGTGCGTGTACCATGAGAAAGTTAGGATTGGCAAAAATTTTTAAAAATAATAATAATTAAAATAAAAAAATTAATTTATTCAATTCCAAAGTAGGGAAAAATTAAAAACTGAAAGAAAATCAATTCAAATGGATAAAACAAAGCACTTATTTAAAAGATAGAAGCAAAATAATAGGTCATCCAAGAACCTAAACCGAGTGTTATATATGTGCAGCCGTCTCACATCACATTGCAGTCATTAGGGTTCTCGTCACTGAAAAACCCTTCATAAGGTGGATAAGGATGACCCATTTGTGATGGTTCTGCTGGACATTGACTGGATGGTAGTGAAGGTGGAGGTGGCGCTGTTGTATGCTTGCAACATGATGGTCGCGACCGTGGAATGTTCCTATACCTGCACGGTGGTGGTGGTGGTGGTGGTGGTGGTTCTGCTGGACATTGACTGGATGGTAGTGAAGGTGGAGGTAGCGCTGTTGTATGCTTGCAACATGATGGTGGCGCTCGTGGAATGTTCCTGTACCTGCACGGTGGTGGTGGTGGTGGTGGAAGAGTGCTTCTACATGGCAGAACCGGTGGCCCATGGTGGTGGTAGGAGCAGCAGTCATAAGAGTCATCATCTTCAAAGTTGATCCTAAAGCGCCTGGAGTGGATTAGTTCCACATTTTTGAGCCGCCTAGAGCGTGAAATTTGATCAATATAGGCCATAGAAGGAATTCTCATGTATGGTTCATCATAACATCTATGTTGGCTTGGTCTTGTTGCTGCTGGTGTTGGTGTCGGTGTCGGTATTGGTGTTGCAACTTTAGCACATCCTTGGCCTCCTCCTCCGCCTCCGGGTGATGCACCTTTATTCTCTGCCACTTGCTTCTTTTGAGGCTTCACAAGCATGTTTGGTTTCAGTTTTTTAAATTAAATTTTTAAAGTTTCATATTTTTTATTTTTAGTAAATATTTTTATAATTTTAAATTTTTAAATGTATCTTATTTAGATGTATCTAAAAAATAAAATATTTGTTAAAAAATATTTTAAAAAATTAATAAATATATAAAAATATAAAAACAAAAATATACTGAATTTTTATATTTTTGATATTTAGTGAATTTTTAAAAGATTTTTTTTATAATTTTTTTACTTTTTAGGTGTATTTATGTAGGTGTGTCTAAAAAGTAAAAAAATTACTTAAAATATTAAAAAAATTCAATAAGAACAAAAAAAACACGAAAAATAAGAAAGTAGAATTTTTTGAAAAGTATATTTTAAAAAATGAAACCAAACAAACTGATTATTATTATCACAAAAAATAGTTTTAGTGTTTTCTAGCTACCCACTCGCGCACCACTCCATGAAGAAAAAGCCCCAACCCCGTGACTACTAATGGGGAATAGCCACTGTTAGTTTTTGGACTACTTTAAAACAACTTTTGATTTAATTATTGGTTCCACTCAAACAGAAAAACAAAACAAAAGGCTTTATGTTCTTATGGAACAACAAAGACCAATAAAGATGACAACTTTCCTCCCTATGATGAAATAAAGACAAATAATTTCAAAGTGTGAAAGCTAACCCAAAAAAAATTGTATATATATGCATGTATAGGAACAGATGTATACTGGACTTCGGATATCATGAAAATATGGCGGTAAACTTTGTTGAAGATATTGCAATAGATTTTAAATTTTAGAATAAGAATGAAGCAGAGCAATAAAAGTGTTATTTTTTTTTATTTTTAGCAATAAAATTAAGCATTTAATCATGATTTTTTTTTTATATTTTTTTTAGGAATAAAATTTGTGTCTCAAAAGTTAAACCATTTAAGAGCAATTATGAGTACATACCGTGGACCAAACTTATTAACCAAAAATTCCTATTTCAACTTTCAGTAATAAATTTATCGTTGTAACTTATTTTAAAAACAAAAATGATTTTCCCCCCGAATCCCCCGATTGCCCAAAAAGACGTCGTTTTGGACAATTTCTTTTTTTGTTTTTTTTTTTTTTTTCTCCTTATGCAGTCTGAAAGTTTGAAACAGAGGGAGAGAAAGAGAAAGAGAAAGAGGGAGAGAAGAGAGGAGAAGAGAAAGAGGAGGGGAAGAGGGAATGGAGAGAGAGAGAGAGAAAGAGAGAGGACCCCTCCGCTTCTGCCAATCGATCGCAGCCTCCACCGATCGATCGCAGATCGCCCGGCCAATCGTCGCAGCTCGTTGTAGCCTCGCCTCCGCCTCTGTTTCCTCCCGCCGTCGCCTCCGCCTCTACTTCTTTCTTCTTCTTCTCTTCTTCTTTCTTTCTTCTTCTTCTTCTTTTTTGATTGAAAAAAAAAAAAAATCAAAACGATGAAACAACGTCGTTTTGAGTTCGGGGGATTCGGGGGAAGAAAGGATTCGAACTACGTAGCATAATTGTTTTAAAAATACAATTCAACAACTTACACTTTTTACATCATATTTAAATAGAATATTGTTAGGAATTATGAAAAAAAAAATATCATGAAAATGATATAATATTAGGGATTATGAAAAAAATATCATGAAATGCATCATGAAGATTTTTTATCCTTTGATTAGTGTATGGTGTTTTATTATATGTGTAATTCAAAAGTGAAGAATCTTTCATTATTATCTCCAAGATATTTTTTTCATAATCCTTAACATTACTCGAAATGAATTTTACTAGGATCATGAAAAAAAATATCATTAAATGCATCGTGAAAATTTTTCATCATTTGATTAGTGTGTGATGTTTTATTGTATGCGTAATAAAAAGGTGGAGAATCTTTCATGACAATTTTCATGATATTTTTCTCATATTTCCTAGCATTACTTGAAATGAATAATACTAGGGATCATAAAAATAAAATAAAATAAAATAAAAAAAAATCATGAAATGGATCGTGAAGATTTTTCATCCTTTAATTATTGTGTGATGTTTTATTATATGTGTAATCCAAAGATGGAGAATCTTTCATGATTATCTTCATGATATTATTCTCATAATCATTGCATTACTTGAAATCAATAATATCATGATCATGAAAAAAATATCATGAAATGCATCATGAAAATTTTTTATCATTTAATTAGCATGTGGTGTTTTATTTTATGCGTAATTTAAAGGTAGAGAATCTTTCAGATCATCTTCATGATATTTTTTTTCATAATCCCTACCATTACTCAGAATGAATAATACTAGGACCATGAAAAAAATCATGAAATGCATCATGAAGACTTTTCATTATTTAATTAGTTTGTGATGTTTTATTATATGTATAATCCAAAGGTAGAGAATCTTTCATGAACATCTTCATGATATTTTTTTCATAATCCTAGCATTACTCGAAATGAATAATAATAGGGATCATGAAAACAATATCATGAAATGCGTCATGAAGATTTTTCATCATTTGATTAGTGTGTGGTGTTTTATTGTATGAGTAATCCAAAAGTGAAGAATCTTTCATATTCATCTTCATGATATTTTTTTCATAATCCCTAATATTACTCACTATTCATTTCAAGATAAACTAACACAGATAAATTAAAAATAAATCAAAACTCTTCAACAAAAATCAAAATATTCTAATAATTTATCACTTTGATAAATTTATCATTGTGATTACTAATATTAAATAATTATTCCACAAATACAAAATACATCTAAAAATTCTCAAAATTTGGTCGCTATAATTTTTTTCGAGTTTCATTTTGGTCCTTATTGCTTCAATTGCAACACATATAACCTCAAATTTTTACAGTGTATCAATGAAGGACAACCAATCTAATTTTCAAAATCAAATTTTGAGTTTTCAATTCGCATTTTTTTTACTTTTAGTACATTTTTTTAATATTTTGGTCAAATTTTTTATTTTTTAGATGCATCTTTGAATTAATCTTTAAAAAAATTTAATAAATACATAGATGCATCTAAAAAATAAAAAATAAAAAATGACCATAATATTTAAAACAGTCACTAAAAATAAAAATAAAAATACGAATTAAATACCCAAAATCTAATTTTAAAAACTAAATAATCAAACCAAATCCAACCAAATTAAATCTTAAATCTCATCGAATAGAATCGGCTAACTAATAACCAAACATAGTACAAAAATCCACATGTCTTGCAGATGACCCACTTTCGAGGGAAATCATGTAATTTTACACCATTTTGCACTTGACCTATACATTTATGCAAAATATGAGAAATAACCCTCAGTGGTAATTTAAAAAATTATTACATATGTATGGAAAAAAATTATAATTTTAATTATTAATATCCATAAAGACACGACATGATATGATTCTCACTCTATGATGACGAGAGAATCTATATACCTCAACAAAAAATTAGACTTTTCACTCACTTTCCCTCTAATGTAAAAGTAAAAATTAAAAAATTTACTTGTGTGAATTGCATATAACCAAATTTTTAAAAATTATAATAACAAGATTTACAATATTACATGTGGATATAATGAAAATAATGAAAATAATGAAATCATGCATGTAATAATAATAATAATATGAAGAAAATGAGTCCTGGAACCCATGTTTAATACAGAGATATAAAAAGATAAGAGATATATATAATGTGATTACCTTGGGAGCAATCACAGAGAAGTCCATTGTAGAAACCTTTCAAGCTTTTAGTACTCTTTTTCTTTAGAGCACAGATGTGACAAACTGAGTTTTAGGCCTCACTTTGAATGATTACAAGATCGAACACTTAGCTGTATATATATATACATGCTAGCCATATTCAAAAATGGAAATAAATCTTGGTTGAGCTGTCAAGAACAAATTACAATGTGACTATAGTTTATGCCTAATTTGATAAGGGTTGTTTTATTTTATTGCTTTGTAAATGTTACAAAATATAGGGCAAATTTTATTTTAGGCCATTGTGGTTTGAACACAAATCATTTTATTTTCCTATGGTTTAAATATAATCAAAAAATTCTCATGTGATTTTGAATTGTATCCGTTAACACAGTGATTTATAGATGTAAAATAAATTTAATACCATCAAACCCTATACCTTTTTTATTATTCTCTTTCTTTCTCCTCTCTCATACACATAATTTACAATGTCTAAAATTAATTCAATTAAATTATAATTAATTATAAATTCTTAATTATTTATTATAATTTTTTATCTTTTTATTCTAAGTTTAATTTAATTATATTTTATATCACAATTAATCCTAAATATTTAATTATTTATTGTAATTCCTAACTTTTTAATCTAATTTAAATTTAATTATATTTTAGTTCACAATTAATCCTAAATTCTTAGGGTTTGTTTGGCTTCAACTTTTTGGCTAAAAAATAACAAAAAAACAAAATAGGCTAAATAAGTCAATAAGACAAAATGTCACATTCAAATCATAATTATTTCACTTTTTTCTCACAAAAGTCAAAAAAAAAAATAAAATAAAATAAAAATAAAACCAAACAAACTTTTAGTCCTAGGTTAAAATAGTCAAAAAGAAAAAAAAAATCAACTAAAAGAGCCTATTGCCAAACAACGACTTAATTATTTATTGTAATTCTTAACATGTTAATCTAATTTTGATTTAAATATATTTTAGATCAATTCTTAATTATTATTTCTTTTATATTTTATTTAATTATATTTTAAATAAATCTTTAATTATATTTCATATTTTAGATCAATCTTTAATTATATTTCATATTTTAGATTAATCTTTAATTATATTTTAATTTATTTTATTTCAATTAACATATTAATCTAATTTTAGGTTTGGAGGAAATGAGGGTAAAATTAACTTTTTGTTGTATTAATTTCACTTTATTTTTTTTAAATGCCAAATACACTCTAAAAAATAGTATGTGTGATATACCTTCCATTAATTTAAATAAAAAACTAACGATTACACTTTTTTACTACAAAATCATATGGGCCTTTCTAATTATATTAGAACTAGAGGGGTATAAAATGAATTTAACCTATATATATAAATTTAAAAAAAAAAATCTAAATTTATAGAAGGAATGTGTATTTTAAAATTACGAGAATATACCTGCGTTTTGACAACTACTAAAAAAGATTTGAGAGATATAGCGTTAAATTATTTTTTAGGACAATTAAAAAAAAAATCAGAATTTGAGCCTCCTTAGACCATCTCCAATGGTTTATCAAAACTGATATCAAATTTAAATTTTGATGAAAAGGCTACTGTTCACAGCTCCAACGGTTCACTAAACGTGATATCAGATTGAGGACGAAATAATGAATTCATCAAAGGAGAGGAGGACGTTGACCAACCGTTCAACCCGTAAAAGGTTAAAACAGTTCACAAAAAAATTCGAAAAATTCAAAAAAAATATATATATATATTTTTAAAAAAAGTTTAAAAAGTTCAAAAAAAGGGTTCAAAAAAATTCAAAAAAAAAAGGACAAGTTTGAGAATTTGGTGAATCGTTGGAGCATCTGTTATCAAATTTGATGAAATGGATACTTTTTGACTCAGATTTGGTTATAAATTTGAGTAAGCATTGGAGATGCTTACAAAATAAATCCTAAATTTTTAATTTTATCAATTGAAATCCTAATATTTTGATTTATATATAATCTAAATCATTTGTCTATTTTTATTAAGTAAAATTGACAAAAAAAAAAAGAATATTTTAATTATTAAACTCAATATAAATATATATAAAATGTCGAAAATATAATTTTCGTTAAATTTAATGACTAAAATACTTATTTTTCTATTAATTTTATTTAAAATAAATGATTTAGATTAAAAATAAATCAAAATTTTAATATTTAAATTCACAAAATTAAAAACTTAAGTTTTATGTTAATTTAAGGGTCCAACTTTAGAGGTTTTTTTTTTTTTTTTAAATGTAATTTTCGTTTTTTTTTTTTTGGGGGGGGGGGGGGGGGGTTTATTTTTTACACTAGAAACGCCTAACCTAGCCCTAACCTAGGCGAGGAGCAGAGCGGAGAAGCATGATGTGACCTACTAACCTAAGAGTAATTTTAATTATATTTTTCAATTTTTATTAGTTAAAATATAAAAAGATAATTTTTTATTTTTGCTAATTCTTTTTTAGATTAATTACATTAATAGTCCTTATAGTTTGGGACTTGTGTCACTTTGGTTCCTGACTTTTCAATTGTGACATGTTTAATCCTGAAGTTTGAATCTTGTTCCAAATAAAAACAATTGAAAATATTATTAGATTTTTCAAGGGTAAAATCGTCAATTTGATAAAATATAAACTAATTTGACAAAAATAAATGTTAAAAAAATATTTTTAATATTTTTAAAGTTATTTGTATCCACCAATGATAAAATTATTTAAAATTAATAAAAATTACATGATTAATTTTTTAAAATTAATTTTACATGATCATCATCCAAACACATAATAAAAATTAATTTGGTAAAAAAAAATGTCTAAAAGATTTATTAATTTTACATAATTTTATTTTTAGTAGGTAGAAATAATTTTAAAAAATTCAAAAATATTTGCTAGACATTTATTTTTGTCAAATTAGTTTATATTTTATCAAATTGACAATTTTACCCTTGAAAAATCTAATTATATATTCAATTGTCCTTATTTGAAACAAGATTCAAAATTCAGGGTCAAATGTGTCATAATTAAAAAGTCAGGGACCAAAGTGACACAAGCCCCAAACTGTAGGGACTATTTGTGTAATTTGCCCTTCTTTTTTATTTATGTACTCTAATACTATTCTTTATTTTACCTATATATATACATAAACTATTTAAAGAGTCTCTCAATACTCTTCAAATATAGCCAGTTTTGAAAAATTTTGTTAAAAAAATTATTATAATAGTTAGCACTCATTTAAACAGTCCTTGTAGATGCTCTTCATACTGGAGTATAGAAGCCCATTACCCACTGAGAAATGATGCATCCTGTCGACACTCTATTTTGACCAGTTTTAAAATTTGGGCGTTTTCTTTTGATTACCTGATGATAACAATTAGAATGTGTTTCTCACAGAGTCCTCAATAAGAAAGATGGAATTTAAGCTTTAATCCCAACCTTTACACATTTTTTGGCCAAACTATTTTAGACCTTAAAACTCCCTTTTCAAAACATATTTTTTAAATGTTTTTACGATGTAACGAGACTCCCATTTCGATTAAAATATTGCCAATAAACAGAGTAAGGACAAAGTGGAAATAAATGGAAGGGAGGTGAACTTTTTAAAAAATATTTAAAAACATCTTCTTTATAGGTTTGGAGTTGAAGGAAATAGGAGGGGAGGAAAGAAAACTGATTTAGGAAAATAATGAGCATCAAATCATTAAAAAAGAAATGAGCAGCCTTCACTAAATTAGGCATTTCTCTTTGTACACTTGGAATTTAAATGTGAGATCATCACCATTGAAAAGTAGACTTCTGGGGCTTCAATTTAGACCCAAGAATCACCTTAGAACAAGTCCAAATGAGGGAGATATGCCCGTTTGAAGTTGGGGCTTACGATTAGATTTTGTTGACTCGGCTCAAAACAACAGCAACCCATTTTTTTTGTTAATTCGGTTGGAACACTCCATTGATTCATTTTTCTGACCCAAATATATTCCAATGCATGTATACTCATCCCTCATTACCTAGTGTTTGCTCCATTGAAGATAATGCCCATTTTTGCTCACATTAGCTCCATTAGTGTTCCATTAGTTCCATTATCTTCATTTATGCTCTATCTTGTCTTCCACCATATCTTCCACCATTTCTCCACTTGCTTAGCCTATAAGTATACATCTGATTGTTGAGAGGATGAGGAGAATAGTTTACGAAGAGAACATTTGAGCTAGAGAAAAGAGGAAGAAAAGAGAGAAAAATTGAGTTTTTGAGCTAAACACACTCATATCTTCCATATACACCCTATATCTTCCATACAAACTGAAATTTCATCTTTTCTACATCAAAAGCTCCTCCAAAAATTCTGAAAAACTTGAATTTCAGTAGCTTTGATCAAGAGGAAGAGTGGGTGTTGGTAAAAGTGAGCAAAAACAAGAGAGACAATCACTTTTCCACCACATAGACCTCCAAGCCATCATTCTAGCAAAAATTCTAAGCTTTCAAATTGAGGATTGAGAACATAATTCATACACTTGAGGGTGATAAAGAGTAAGTTTGGAAATCAATAAGTTCAATCTTTCTTTGGAAGGTAAATTTCTAGTCTTTCATTTTCTTTCTTTCAAGAAGTTCAATCTTTCAAGAAGTTTAATCAAGAAGTTCAATCTTTCTTATATTTTCTATCTCATATTTATTTTCTTACTTCTTATTTCATAGTATTTTGTTATAATTCAAGTGGTTTGTTTATCTCATATTTATTTTCATACTTTATATTTCATAGGGTGTTGTTGTGATCCACGTGGTTTGGGCTAAACACACTCATATCTTCTTATTTCATACTTTATTATTATTATTATTATTATTATTATTATTATTATTATTATTATTATTATTATTATTATTGCTTATTTGCTTGCTCTTGTTTCATATTAATTGTGTTATAAGCTAACTGGTAGTGGTTAGTTGAGCTACCGACATATTTTTTGTTTGTTCATTTCCTTGGTTTCGCAACAAGACAGGTTTTGCTCGGCCTAATTGGCTGGCTAGCCTGCCTATTTGGCCGGTCGGTTAGCTTTTTTCAGACAAGATGGCATAATCTCCCAATGTTGACCAATTTTTGCCAACGATTCCAAGGAACATAAAGCTTTTATTTATTTATTTATTTTTATTTTGAATGTTTTGTGAGGTTTTGTTTTATTTTATTGCAATATTCCCTCATCTCTCTCTCTCTCATTTGGATATGTAATAATTCAAGTGTTGTAATAATTCTCCATCCCCACTTCTTTCTATCCCATTCTTTTACTTGCTTTCCTTATTTGTACATAAACATCATATTTATTTTTCAACATATTCATGCTTTACACCCATGTTTCATGCATCTTGATTCGACTAATTTTACATTTGTGGATTTAATCAATTCCTATGTGATTATGTGCGCTACCTCATGTTCTTGAGATGATTCACATGTCATATTTTAGAAGCCGGATCTTTAGAAGCATTCTTGTGTATGTATTTGCATTAGGATTTTGTATATAAGATCATACATGTTTTACTAACTTTGTTTTGTAGCTATTCGCGGGACGTCGGTAAATATGTAAGTTTTTATGTTTTAACATCCCACTTGTGTGTATTTTTTTTTATTAAGTTTAAGCATCCTACCATGTGGCTACTTGCTTACTTGATATAACTGTATGAATATCAGTGGATGGAGGTTGTATCGCTTAATTTGGAATGATGATTTTTCATGTTTGTAAACTCAATTTATTTGGGTATACATCTTCAAAACTCTTCAAAACTCTTTCAAAACTACATAAAATCAAGTTGTTCCAAAATGGGTGACATAGTCTATATTTGTATGCTTCACATAGTAAATTTTAGAATTTATTAAATAATCAGAACATGAGCATATAAAGAAAATAAAATTCATATCATGGTTTAGTGGAGGCCGATCTTTTGATCGGGTGAGCGGGAGTGCTCATTATTGACCTTCCCCTCTCATACCTAAGGTTCTGAGCCAAGCATCCTTGGTTACAACGAACAATGGCCTTGGTGTGAGTCATGAGTTTCCTTATTTCCCAAAATAAATATTAGGTGGCGACTCTAAGATCTGATGACGCAATCCATTTCTGACAAAGGTTTTGCAATAAAATGGATTTTTCAATAAAAGTTGCCAAATCTGGACTCTCATCTACGTTTCACATTGCACTCGTGAGACTAGATCAAAGAGATCTCGGGAGTCCGAACTATTTAACGCACACGGGTACCCCCCGGGCATGTTACAGTTTCTGGCGACTTTACTGGGGATTTTATGAAACCTTGAGTCGAACTCCATAATATGACTTTTATTTTCAATTATATGTTTATTGCATTACATGCATTGGTGCACTAAAAGTTCTTGTGTTGCCCAGATACTGGTGGGAGCACAGGTACACTTTTTGTGACACCACACCTATCTCTACGTTACTTTGGAGGCCTTGTGTTATAATCTTTTGAGATCTGAACGCTCTCAAACTTTCAAGAGAGACTAATATTGACTCTTCTGAGTTCCTAAGATCTTCATTGGTTATGACTCAAAGGACTCTTTGGTAATATCACCTTGACTTTAACCCCTAGAGTAGAGCCAACCTTGTGCATATAGTGAGCTATAGTACCTTTCAAAATTAGGACAGGATGCTCTTCCATTTCTAGGATGTATGATACCACTTGTCTGAATAGTGAAACTCTAGATCATTTCAAGCTAGGACAGGATAGCCCTACCCTCCATAGGGGTGTTTGTTCTCTTTCTTGCTATGTGTTATGTGCAATGTATTGGATCTATACAGGGGTTCTCAAATTCAAATGAGTGGTTCAGGCAGTTCAGTTTAGCACCATTACTTCAAAACAAAAACAAATACAAAAACATAAAAAAAATTTAAAAACAAAAAATCTGATATCCCATAAAGTCGACCATTGTAAATAAATAGAACTTGTAGAGTATCTGACCATCTCTATGATTGGGGAGTGACCACCTGTTGATTGCACGGGCTTTATTTTGAATATTGTGGATGGCCCACACGTTGACTGGCAATTTGAGAATGGTTTTATTCTGAGTTCTGAATTGAGTATTGAGTCTTAGTTTGATTCTACCATGTTTGTAGAGTTGGGATCAGACTCGAGTCATTCTAGGGAGTCAAAGTCTGTTGATTTCGATAGTGCTAACCTAGACATTTATATAGGTCCTGTGATTTAGATTGGAAGCAACCCTTGAACTAGAGGTAAAAAGGTCGGATGTGATTTAGATTTGAAGCAGCCCTTGAACTAGGGGCAAAAGGTTTGATGTGATCAAAGAGTTAAAACTGAATCGTTTTCCAATGAAGACTGCCCAGAAAGGCAAAATCCAGAATTTGAGAGAATGAATTTTATTATTGAAGGACAGTCGAGTTTCTATCCACTACAGTAGGGGCAACACTAGGGGCAAATTCAAACCCAATTAGCCTAGTCCCTACATTATCATATCTACTGGTCAAGTGTAGTAGTCATTTTTATGGATGGCCTAGAGATTTCACATCCAATCAACATGGACAAGTTAAAATGAAAGTAAACCTTGAAAGGCTCACTGGGCTGAAAACCCGGAAGGGCGACCTAGGCAAAAGTTAGAGCAGAAAAAAATATATATATATAAAAAAATGAAATGAACAAAATGAAAAAAAAAATAGAAAAAATAAAAAAATAAAAAAAAAATGAAAAAATGAAAAGCTCACAAGGTTGAAAACTCGAAAGGACGGCTTTGGCAAAAGTTAGAGCACAAAAGGAGAGTGTCAATACCCGAGTAATCCTTAGCCGGAACTACGATGGCCTGATTCCTATCTTGAGGTTACGTAGGTAGCTTCATTTTGAAGTTCAGCCCCAATAATTTTTGTTAACTCATTCATTTCGTCCATGTTTGATTGGTGTATCTTTAGTCGACTGGTTGTCCTATCCATGTTTGATTGGTGTATCTTCGCTCTGCTCAGTTCAGTTGGTTCAATTCGACTTGGTTCAGTTCGTTCGGTTCGGTTCGGTTATCACCATTATCTGGCTTGGGGCTATACACCCCAATGGTTGATTCCATGTTAGTTGAGTAGTGGCCATTTGCAAAAATAGGTTTTGATTAATTTGAATGAAGCTGACTAATTTTTCTTTAAAATTGTTCCATTTTTGCAAAACTTGGACCACTCTTTGGATTTGAAAAGGAAAAATTTTCAGTACCCACAGTTTAGCTTACATGATTTGAAACTGAAAATGGAATAAGTATGCTAATCTAACTCTCATGTTGATCAAAACATTTTTACAAAAAAAATAAAGAAAAAAAATTCAAAGTAATGAATTAGGGGCATAGTCGAGTTAGAGATTTTGTCTTCTCCACCACTCGAGTCAACTCATCAGTGTATATGAGTGTGTATTCATACCAGTTAGGGTATTCATACCAGTCAGTGTATATAAGTGTGTTCCTTCATACCAGTCAGTGTATTTATACCAGTCAGTGTATTCATACCAGTCAGTGTATATAAGTGTGTTCCTTTCATCCCAGTCAATGTATTTATACGGTATTCATACCAGTCAACGTATAGAAGTGTGTTTGGATTATTTTGGCTTCATTTTTCTGGCATTAAGTCATTTGTTTGATTCAGGTCAGTATAAACTTAATGTCCAATGCAGAGTTCAAATTCAATCAAACAAAATCGTTTTCAAACTCAAAGTGATATGCCAGTCACGCCATTGAATGTGCAAAACGAAACTGATTTTATTGATTACAGAGGATGACCTCCCCGATTACAAAGACAAAAAAAATAAACAATAAAAAAAAATAGAAAGAAAAAATATATATATACAAAAAAAGAAAAAAAAAAGAAAAAAAAAGAGAGAAACAGTAAGCCTAGAAAAAAAAATACAAAGTCCAGAAAAAGAAAAAAAAAAAGAGTGAAGGATCTTCTTCTTCTTTCTTCCCTGATGCCGGCCATACGCCGACTTCACTTACTCGGCTCTATCGCCGAGCTCTTCCTCTTTTTGTCGTTAACCTTCGAAGGCCTCGCCCAAAGATTACCTCGAGAATTACCACAAGAGCCTGTCGAGAGAGTCCCCTCACCGGCCATCAAAGGTGAAGTATGAAGGAGCCCCAAATCTGGCCATGGAGGTGGCTTGTCGTTTCAGCTCATTGTTTTCAATCTTCAATGCACAAATCTCTGCCCGTGCATCTTTGTACATGCGTTGGAGTAGAGAGAGTTGGGCGCTGACTTGGTGTACTTCACTCGTCCTAGCCTGCAGTTAGTAAGACAAGTTAGTCATCGCCGCCACTGTCTCCATGCAAGACGTTAATGTAAAGTGGTTGGCTTCTACGTCGGATTGAGCAGCCATTATTTGCTCAATTGACAACACAGGAAGGCCAGGAAGCAGACTGATGGGAAGACTGGGAGTAGGGGCACTTGGCCCCAAACCAAAAGAATTTGTGGGATCATTCAGGTCTGAAAACAGAGTGAGGGGACGAGATGAGGAAGCCATGGATGTGTGGTGAGAGGTGTAAAAGAAATGAGACTCAGAGAAAAATAGCAGAGAGCAGGCTGAGAGCATACTGAGTTTTGGGTAGCCTTTCTCCTTTGCTCAATCTCTCTTTGTTCTGTCAGAACTCTCAAAGAAGAAGAAGATGAAAAAGGAAAAGATGAAGGAGATGGAAGAGAATGAGGAAGAAGCAGAAAAAGGCTGAAGAGATAAAGAAGAAGGATGAAGAGAAGAAGCTGAAAAGAAGAAGACAAAGAGGGAGAGAGCCGAGGCGAGCGTCGTTCGAGGCCTACTTTTGTCGGCCAGTGACGCAAAAGCAAGCTGCGTGTCAGACGTGGATGTCGAAAAAAAGAGAGAGACGCAGGAGAATTGTGTATGTATATATATATTGTATAGCTATGTAACGTATATATATATATTTGTTCGAACATTTGGTCACAGGAGTGGCTTGGGTTCAATGGTTTGGCTCAGTGGTTAAGGATTGAAAGGTTGAGCCCGAGGTCAGGGGTTCGAACCCCACATCAAGTGTTTCTCTGTTTTGTTTTTGTTTTGGTTTTATGTATATATATGTCTTATATACCCATATAGATATTTGTTGGAACATTTGGTCATATGAGTGGCTTGGGTTCAGTGGTGTGGCTCAGTGGTTAAGGCTGAAAGACTGAGCCCGACGTCAGGGGTTCGAGCCTCACATCGAGTGTTTCTTTTGGTTTGTTTTAGTTTTATGTATATATATGTCTTGTATAGTATATATATATTTGTTTGCATATCTTGTCATAAGAGTGGCGTGGCTCAGTGGTTGAGGACTCGGAGGCCAAGCTTAAGGTCAAGGGTTCTACACCCCATACCCCGTGTCCATCCATTTTGTGATTTTCCTTTCTTTTTTGTGTGTTTTGCGTACGTGTGCTGATGCCTTTAAACAGAATATGCCTTCTCAGTAACGACATCTTCCTACTAACAACCGAAAGCAGAATATTCCCCGAATCTATATATGTATACCGTATGCTCATATCTGTGTGTATTTTGTCTGTATATCAATATGTGTATACCGTATGTACATGTCTGTGTCTATGTCCATATTTGTATGTATTTTGTCTGTATATGGTATGTATATGTATACGGTGTTTTGAAAAGAAAGAAAAAAAGAAATCATTCTACTATGCCTTTGCTCCTTTTAGGTGAAATGCATTAGGATTGCAAGTCTACCTAGTTAACACATTCCATCTCTCCGTATAAAATACATTGAGATACGTTTGTTGGTTATACTATTGTTATTCTACCTGGTTAAAAACTTCCCTCTCTCCGTATAAAATACGTTGAGATACGTCTATTGGTTATACCATTGTTATTCTACCTGGTTAAAACCTTCCCTCTCTCTGTATAAAATACGTTAAGATACGCCTATTGGTTACGCCATTCAATCGCCCTATCTTAGGCATCGCACTGTCTTATGCATCAGATTCAAACGCCCTGCCTTGGGCATCGTACTGTCTTGTACATCAAATTCAATCACCCTGTCTTGGGCATCGCACTGCCTTGTGCATCAAATTCAATCGCCCTGTCTTGGGCATCGCACTGCCTTGTGCATCAAATTCAATCGCCTTGTCTTGGGCATCGCACTGTCTTGTGCATCAAATTCAATCGCTTTGTCTTGGGCATCGCACTGTCTTGTGCATCAAATTCAATCGCCATGTCTTGGGCACCGCACTGTCTTGTGCATCAATTTCAACCACCCTACTTTGGGCACCGCACTGCTTTGTGCATCCAATTCAATCGCCCTGCTTTGGGCACTGCACTGCTTTGTGCATCAATTTCAATTGTGCTACTTTGCGCATCGCACTGCTTTGTGCATTTCAATTCAATCGTGCTACCTTGCGCATCGCACTATCTTGTGCATTTCAATTCAATTGCGCTACCTTGCGCACCCTTGTATCACGCTGTCTTACGCCTCACACTGTCTTGTGCATCAAATTCAATTGCTCTATCTTGCGCATCGCGCTATCTTGTGCATCAAATTCAATTGCTCTATCTTGCGCATCACTCTGTCTTGTGTATCTCTATTCAATCGCGCTACTTGGCGCATCGCACTGTCTTGTGCACCTGCATTGTGCTATCCTACACATTCACTCATATAGCATTGTTTTGTGCATTCATTCACCCTCATTCACACTGTTTTGTGCATTCACTTTGTATCGCACTATTTTGTGCATCCTATATCGCACTATTTTGTGCATCCTATATTGCACTATGTTGTGCACCTTGCATCGCACTGTCTTGTGCATTTACCATACTGCACTATCTTATGCACCTACACAACATTGTTTTGTGCACCACACTCGCACTATCTTGTGCACTCCCGTAGTCTAGGAGACCTTAAATCCTCTAGAGGTGCAATTCCTTTGGTGTTTGTCGTGCGCAAACGACTTCAGGCAGTCTGATATAGCCACCTGACTGTGTTTGTAATGAGTTCCGAGGAGATCAACTGAGACGGTGGAAATTAGAGTTCGAATGGTGATGCCTAGAACGCAAAAGGTTCGGGATTTCTGAGGCTAAAGTCTGGTTTAAATACCCAGGGGTGCATCTCCAGCTTGAAATCTGTATGACAGCCCCATAGGCTGAGGTAGCGTGTATGCGCCTCAATTCTGGATACTGAACCAACCTAGTCTGTCACCCCGTTAGAGAATAGGGAAAGTTGTGTATGAAATACAGTTAGGTGCGCCTGTCTGTTCACGTCACCCCTTCTTTCATTTGTGTGGTATGCACATTTGTATGCGATGCATCCTCTTTTATTCCCTATCATTTGCACTAAGGTTGCCTCTTATGTTGCCATCTTCATATCTTTATCATCACTCCATGACATTGCATTGCATTGCATAATCATGAAGTTTCAAACAACCGGCTTCGCGAAGCGTGTAAGTCCAACTTTCAAACTGCATTTTGAGCATGTCATTTGCATTCTGCCCCTGAACTACGCTGGTTGGATTCCTTGCAAAGGGATATGTAGGCAACCTTCAAGTTCAACCACTTGTATTGCATCTTGTTCATTTGCCCAAGTCTTACGGCTTTGTCAAAAGGGTTGTCTTCGGGCTTTGACATTCACTCATGTCATAAAATGACTTCGAGCTCTATCAAAGAGGGGCAACTATAGAAACCCCATTTTGACCGGCCCTAAGACTTGGGCGCTTTCTTTTGATTACCCGATAATAACAATTAGAATGTGTTTCTCACAGAGTCCTCAGTAAGAAAGATGGAATTTAAGCTTTAATCCCAACATTTACACATTTTTTGGCCAAACTATTTTAGACCTTAAAACCCCCTTTTCAAAATATATTTTTTAAATGTTTCTACGATGTCCCGAGGCTCCCATTTCGATTAAAACATTGCCACTAAACAGAGTAAGGACAAAGTGGAAATAAATGGAAAAGAGGTAAACTTTTTGAAAAATATTTAAAAACATCTTCTTTATAGGTTTCGAGTTGAAGGAAATAGGAGGGGATGAAAGAAAACTGGTTTAAGAAAATAATGAGCATCAAATCATTAAAAAAGAAATGAGCAGCCTTCACTAAATTAGGCATTTCTCTTTGTATACTTGGAATTTAAATGTGAGATCATCACCATTGAAAAGTAGACTTCTGGGGCTTCAATTTAGACCCAAGAATCACCTTAGAACAAGTCCAAATGAGGGAGATATGCCCGTTTAAAGTTGGGGCTTATGATCAGATTTTGTTGACTCGGCTCAAAACAACAATAACCCATTTTTTTTGTTAATTCGGTTGGAACACTCCATTGATCCATTTTTCTGACCCAAATATATTCCAATGCATGTATACTCATCCCTCATTACCTAGTGTTTGCTCCATTGAAGATAATGCCCATTTTTGCTCCCATTAGCTCCATTAGTGTTCCATTAGTTCCATTATCTTCATTTATGCTCTATCTTGTCTTCCACCACATCTTCCACCATTTCTTCACTTGCTTAGCCTATAAGTATACATCTGATTGTTGAAAGGATGAGGAGAATAGTTTACGAAGAGAACATTTGAGCTAGAGAAAAGAGGAAGAAAAGAGAGAAAATTTGAGTTTTTGAGCTAAACACACTCATATCTTCCATATACACCCTATATCTTCCATACAAACTGAAATTTCATCTTTTCTACATCAAAAACTCCTCCAAAAATTCTGAAAAACTTGAATTTCAGTAGCTTTGATCAAGAGGAAGAGTGGGTGTTGGTAAAAGTGAGCAAAAACAAGAGAGACAATCACTTTTTCACCACATACACCTGTAAGCCATCATTCTAGCAAGAATTCCAAGCTTTCAAATCGAGGATTGAGAACATAATTCATATACTTAAGGGTGATCAAGAGTAAGTTTGGAAATCAACAAGTTCAATCTTTCTTTGGAAGGTGAATTTCTAGTTTTTCATTTTCTTATATTTTCTATCTCATATTTATTTTCTTACTTCTTATTTCATAGTGTTTTATTATAATCCAAGTGGTTTGTTTATCTCATATTTTATTTTCATACTTTATATTTCATAGAGTGTTGTTGTGATCCAAGTAGTTTGTTTAGCTCATTATTATTATTATTATTATTATTGCTTATTTGCTTGCTCTTGTTTTATATTAATTGTGTTGTAAGCTAACCGGTAGTGGTTAGTTGAGCCACCTATATATTTCTTATTTGTTCATTTTCTTGGTTTCACAACAAGATAGGTTTTGCTCGGCCTAGTTAGCTGGTCGGTTAGCTTTTTCAGACAAGATGGCGTAATCTCCCAATGTAGACCAATTTTCGCTAACGATTCCAAGGAACATAAAGCTTTTATTTTTATTTATTTTTTTTTATTTTGAGTGTTTTGTGAGGTTTTATTTTATTTTATTGCAATATTCCCTCCTCTCTCTCTCTCTCTCTCTCTCTCTCTCATTTGGATATGTAATAATTCAAGTGTTGTAATAATTCCACATCCCCGCTTCTTTCTATCCCATTCTTTTACTTGCTTTCCTTATTTGTACATAAACATCATATTTATTTTTCAACATATTCATGCTTTACACCCATGTTTCATGCATCTTGATTCGGTTAATTTTGCATTTGTGGATTTAATCAATTTCTATGTGATTATGTACGCTACCTTATGTTCTTGAGATGATTCACATGTCATATTTTATAAGCCGGATCTTTAGAAGCATTTTTGTGTATGTATTTGCATTAGGATTTTGTATATAAGATTATGCATGTTTTACTAACTTTGTTTTGTAGCTGTTCACGGGACGTCGGTAAATATGTAAGTTTTTGTGCTTTAACATCCCGCTTGTGTATATTTTTTTTTATTATGTTTAAGCATCCTACCATATGGCTACTTGCTTACTTAATATAACTGTATGAATGCCAGTGGATGGAGGCTGTATCGCTTAATTTAGAATGATGATTTTTCATGTTTTTAAACTCAATTTGTTTGGGTTATACATCTTCAAAACTCTTTCAAAACTACATGAAATCACGTTGTTCCAAAATGGGTGACATAGTCTATATTTGTATGCTTCACATAGTAAATTTTAGGATTTATTAAATAATCAGAACATGAACATATAAAGAAAATAAAATTCATATCATGGTCTAGTAGAAGCCAATCTTTTGATCGGGTGAGCGGGAGTGCTCATTATTGACCTTCCCCTCTCATACCTAAGGTTC
Source organism: Camellia lanceoleosa (assembly GCA_025200525.1). NCBI lineage: Eukaryota > Viridiplantae > Streptophyta > Magnoliopsida > Ericales > Theaceae > Camellia > Camellia lanceoleosa. Next base: position 88,793,327 of record CM045765.1, read on the forward strand.
CAAGCCAAGCATCCTTGGTTACGACAAACAGTGGCCTTGGAGTGAGTCATGTGTTTCCTAATTTCTCAAAATAAATATTAGGTGGCGACTTTGATATCTGATGACGCAGTCCATTTCTGGCAAAGGTTTTGCAATAAAATGGATTTTTCAATAAAAGTTACCAAATCTTGACTCTTATCTACATTTCACATTGCACTCGTGAGACTAGATCAAAGAGATCTCGGAAGTCCAAACTGTTTAACGTGCGCAGGTACCTCCCGGGCATGTTACACATCCCCTTAAAAATAGAGTTCTAAACAAAGCTCTATACACTTGGAATGAAAAAAACAAACAAGCCAAAATATCACAACACATGGGATCCATCACCCTTAGAACTCCATTAGAGCTCTTATTTTAGAGCTCGAAAACATTTTTGTTACCTACTCATCCACTATATTTCGATATGTTAAATTAATTAATGATTTAATAATAAAAAAATTAATTTAATTAAAAACAAATATATTAAATTTTCACTAGCCAAACAAAAGTTATATGTCAATTAAAGCCACATAGCCAATATTTTAGGATAATTCTATTTTCACATATCAAATCCCCTCAAGACACATAGTGAATTTTTTTTAAATCACATTTTTATCCTTTAATTAAAAAACCATTTAGGACAAATTTTTATCTTTCATAATTTCTCAATATACATCCACCAAGCACCCCCCCACTACCTATAGTCGACCAGCTGCATCTTCCTCTTCTTGTTCTTTATTCACCGCACTTCCTCTCACTACCCTTCTAGTCCATAACTGTCTCACATTATCCTCTCTTCTTCCCAGTTGATCAAACACACACCCTTCGAACTCTATATCGTTTAGATAACCAATATCGAAAAGATTATCATCGTTCAGATATCAATCGCCAAATTAATAGAGGTTTTTTTAGATATCAACTATTGAACCTATAGAGTTTCCTTAGATATCAACCTTTAAATGGATCTTGGTTTGCAAACATTGGGTTCATGATGATAGAAAGGTTTGTAGAGATTCGAATCAAGGCGGAGAGGCTCGTAAAGGTTAGCGTTTTGAAGGGATAGCGGGCAATGACAACAAATTGTAGAGGTTTAGGCTGGATAAGGAATGTGCTAGAACTAGTGATGGCAGTGGAGGGTTGAGAGTAGCAATGATGGCAATGGTGATGGCAGCGATGACATTGCATATTTTTTGACAAAGAAAGAGTGGGTGAATGAAAAATAAATTAAGGTTTTGAAAATAAAAGATTAGGACATTATTGGAATCAAGAGATGAGTACAAACTTTTTGTTTTCGATATGTGCATTGAGAAAGTGTTTATTAAATGTATGTCCTGAGTGGATTTAGTTTGTGAAAATAGAATTACCTATTATTTTATTTATGTTACAGTAATATACTAGTGGCTATGGCATGAAAAGTTATTCCATGCCCAAAGGGTTTAATTAGAGGATACCCCATCACTTTTATGATTAGTGGAAAAAGTGAGATCTACAAATTTATCTTGGGTGATGAGAAAACAATGTGCGTGGCATCCCAGGTTTTTAACTCGACTTGAAAAATTGTACGTGGGTATACCAACACCGAGTTTAGACCTTTAATGTGACAAGTTGCACTTTATTATTGTGATTGGGACCATGTTAATTCCTTTTGGCACCTAATGTATTCACTATTTTTGTTTCGAGCATGAGGAGGAAAAATGGAAGCTTAGGAACATTTTTGGAATAAGTGAGGTTTGGCCGCACGAAAGACTAAATCCATCGCACGAGTAGCCAATAGTAGGGTTTCTCTTCTACTGGACCTCCGCACGAACAAGCAATTCCTTTGCACATGCGGCGGGGCCACTACACGAGCGATCAAAGCCTGTAAGTTATGACGTAATAGCTTATCAGGCTAGTACTTTGAACCCCTTTTTCATATTTTTACATAGAATTCATCTCTCTCTTCATTTCTCTCTCTATATATATCTCTCTCTTCTCTCTCTACCTGTGACGACCCCGACCTCCAAACTATTATATTATATTATTTCAATAAGTTTAATTGCATGATTGTGTGTTTAATTTTGTAGTTATCTGTTATTACATGGAATATCTGTTCGAATTGGCAACTTAGAGATAGAAATTGAGTGCCTAGACAGCTTCAGAAACTGAAATTGATTAGCTTAATAGACTAATTAAAATATTTAGAATTTTATGGCAACTTTAGTTGAAAATTGATTCGGATCAAAATAATCAGAATAAATTAATTTAACTTAGTTAGAGTTGAGCCTAATTAATTAACCTTAATCAACCTTGATTAGGGTAAGTTAATTACATCATACATATGCCAACTCATGGCTTGAACTCATAGAATATACATACATGAGCTGAGATTTTGAGAGAGAGGAAAGAGAGCTCAACACTTTAGAGAGAGAAAAAAGAGATTTGAAGAGAATTGCTAGAGATTTGATGAATTAAGCTAGTCCAACACTTGTATGCAACACTAGGTATGAAATCTATCATTAATTCTTGGAAATATTGCATGAAGAAGTTTAATCCAACTAGTTCTAGCACTATTTTGAATGTAATTAAAGGATATGTGTTAGATTTCGATGACTTGGGTGAAAGAGAGTTGAATTGTATACAAACATGTGCATTTTGAGTTAGAATCCATGAAATTCTTACATGTATGGCATTTTTGCAACTTAACTTGAGGGTTTTCCCATGTTTTCATACATGCCATGTGGGTTTATCAAGTTTTGGAAAGATATAAGAAGATACAAATTCAATGTGACACATGCATGGTTCGTAATATAGAGTTTCAAGCTTTGGGTTGTCAAATGGATCATGATTTTGAGTAAATGATTTCAAATTGTGAGTGTTTTCAAGTTATGTAATGATTTTCCATGTTTTTGTACTAGAAATACAAGTTTTGGGGCTTTGTATATCATTTTTGAACTTCAAACACAATTTTGGGAATTCCAGAAATCGATTAGTCCACTCAAGCGAGGAAAACTTCGCTCCAGCGTAAGATTCTTACTCCCAGCATTTTTACAAACATTTGTACGGTAGCTCGAGCGGCAAAGTTCATGCTCGAGCAGACCCACTTTTATTTAGTCTTTGGCTCGAGCGATTGTCAAGCATAAAATTCAAGCAACCAGTACTTTTGCAAAGTTTACAGACCGCTCGAGCGACCTAAGTTGCGCTTGAGCGACCACCCTTATTTTTGAACCCCCGCACGAGTGAAGGAAATTGTGCTCTAGCGAGGACTCTGTTTTCAGTGAATTTTGACTAGCTCTCCTAAGTGCATAATTGCATTCTTATGTCATTTCTAACATCCTTAAGCAACTAATGGACTCATAGAATTATAGAATGAGTTAGAGACACATGAGAAGAATTGAATTAAAATGAAATGGTGCTTCAATTGTGCTTTTGTTATGTGTTTTGTTTAGGTGGACATTCGAGGCTTAGTGACAATACAAACCACTGTGAATAGTAACTTTATAAAGATATGTTCGAGTAATATGTATTTTTGAAATTGTTATTGTTCTTGAAATCAATCTGCGATCGATTGGATGGTTTATTAAAATGTTATTTTCTATTGATGAATGAAGCTCACTTTTGAAACTGTTTGTGGCATCCTTCGAACATAAGCCCTTGCCTGGGGGTAACAATACCATGGCTATTAGATCAATTGAAACACAGAGATCATTGGATTGACCCTTCGTGGTCTATTGGATTGACCTTTCGTGGTCCATTGGTTTGACCCTCCGTGGTCCATTGGATTAACCCTTCGTGGTCCATTGGTTTGACCCTCCGTGGTCCATTGGTTTGACCCTTCGTGGTCATTGGCTTGACCTTTATGGTCCATTGTTATTGAAATATTATTGCTTCATGGATGTGCCACTTAATTTAATATTGAAAGATATTGATGATGGAATTTATTGATTTATGAGAATTGATTATTGAGATCTGGTTGGGCAATGTTATCGAACTTTATTTATATAACCTTTTTATTTTGTTATTACTCATTGGGCCCTAGCTCACTATTTATATATATATATAGGTGGGCAAGCTGAACATCAGAGTTACAAAAGCTTCAAGTCTACTCGGGTCAGTCTTTTGAGGAGCTTCCAAGTGAAGTAACTAGGCTTAGGTGGAACCATGCTAGTTGAACCCCTTTTTGCTTGATAAATGATTTTGTATTTGTGTATATTTTGGGGTTTTGTATAACTATAACATGTGGATGTTTGGAACTAATGTGGTGCATGTAGATAAAGAGTGAATCTTTGCTTATGATATGAAGTCCTTTCATACACGCACGACTCAATGGATAATTTTTATGTTAATTTTAGACTTCTGCTAAGCCCCGTACTTTATATTACAAGGTTTATTTGTATGAAGGCCGTAGGTAATCTATGATTACTGGCTGGTCATGATGTTAAACCTATAAGGGCGGGTTTGGGTCATGACACCACCATTACTACACACCTTTAAGCTTAGATTTAGAGACTTTAAGGTTGGAACCAATCTCTAACTCGAGTTTTATGTCGTAGAGCTCGACGAGGGCAATGTTCTCATCCAAACCAAATTTTGATTTGGGTATTTTTCAAGGGATTTTGTTTCTCCTCTTCTCTCTAAGAGGTATGATTTTCTTTTATTTATTTAATATAGATTAGATATGTAGTAGTTTTGGTATACATTGGAAACGTTGTAGAGATATTTGTGAAATCTCATGTTACAAGCTAGGGTTTGAGATTGATTGGGTGTTTCTCTATAAATTTTTTTTATCAAACCTATTTTTCTTGTATTAAATAGCATGTTGGAATTTTAATTTGAGAAATCCCCAATTTTGGTAAACCCTAGTTTGTGAAATGATATGAATTATAAAAATTGTAACTCTACCTTGAAAGTGGGGTAATTTGCATGTGTATTGTGAAATTGAATAATGTTAAAAATTGCATTGTTGGCCATTGGTGTGGCATTGTTGTAGAGATTGACATCTTAGGATTTTTATAATTGTGTATGTGAATTGTTGTAATCACCAGATGAAAATCCATTTTTTAACAAAGATGTGTTGAATAGTAATGACATGAGTTGCCCTCTTTACAATTTATACATCATGGTTTTAAATTGATTGGTATGGTAAATCCTAGTAATGTATATAGATAATGGTTAATGTGGCGAAAGAGTCCTTAATGAAAGACCAGAAGCTTACACAGTATAGATACCCATTTGTCCTTCAATTAGTCTAGGTAAAATAGGGATTGATTAGATGGTGCTTAGCGATGACCACTGGTAAAGTGTTGCTTATAATAGCTCATTAGTTGGTTAGGTGGTGCTTAGTGATAGTCACTGGCAATACATGTACCTTGGTAAGATTTACTGAGATAAAATTTTTGTTTATAATATGAATATCTATACAACTCATAATAATTAGTGATTTTGGAAATGAAACTTGCATTGATTTGATAAATCAATAGAACATCATAAACATATGTAGTATCATGATCATGTTCTTATGTAGATGTATATTATTGACTAGAAAATTTATTCTATTGGACTTTATGTTCATCTTACATGACTGAAATCTTTTTCAAGTATTAATGATATACCCTGACCTTGAGGCGAGACATTGATTTGTTAGGCTTTGGGCCCCTTTTTGTGTAGGCTGAATACCATTTTTTGTAAGGCTTATACCTTTTTCTTGATGTAAGCCTAAATGCATTTTAATTACATTTAATATTATCACTTTTGAATTATATATTGTGTATTCACTTAATGTAAAAGTTAAATATAAGCGGTATGAAATTGAAGAAACTCATATACTAAATAATATCTATATATATGAGAGGGAATCTTTTGAGTAAATATTGCCATTTATTCATTTTATTTGAGTTTATTTATTGATTTAAGATATTGAAAATCCGAAGTGTGACAACATGGGCGTAATGTCTTGTGATTTGTGTGTGACATAAATCATGTAATGCCTCAAATGCACCGAATGATTTTCCTTAGGGCACATAGAAGGGTCATTGATCGCCTTTCAATCCACATAATGTATATGATTTATAGTCCATACAATATATGGATTGGGCTTGGCAAAGTGGATAAAATGTGTGGATGTACAATAAATATATATATATATATATATATATAATATAATGTTTGGATTCATATCTCGTCCGTTGTACATGTCCAGGAGTAGGGGTGTAAATGTGGCCCAGCCCAGCCCAGTTCGGCCCAATCCATGTTGGGTCTTGCGGGTTCCTGCCAAAATTCGGGTTAGGCCGGGCCGGGTCACGGATCAAAAAATTAGGCCTAAGCTAAGGAGTATTTGGGCCTTAGGCCTGGGCCTGGCTTCGGGCTTGGGCGGGCCTGACCATTTTTTTTTTGTTTTTTTAAATTTGTTTACCAAAATTTTATTATTTTCTATTAAAAAAGACACTAGGCCTTGACCGGGCCAGGCCTCAGGCCGGGCCTTGAGTGGGCCTTAAGCTAGCTGGGCCGAGTTCCAAAATGATGGCCCAGGTCTAGGTCCAGGCCCAGGCCCTTGGACTTGGCCGAGCTCGTGTTCAGCGGGTTCACGGTTCCATTGAGGCGTGTTTCGTGGGCCATTTTTACACTCTTACATGTCCTACTAAGGATTGTATTTTTAACTATAAACTTTTCGTTACAACCTAAAGTAGAAATTACAAATAATAATAATAAAAGAGATTGCAACTAATGGAATGCATATATATATATAGAAAAAATATTAAAATTGCGCATTATATGTAAGTGGCAGCGATTGATGAGTTGTTTGTGAGAATAGAGAGAAAAAGTATATACTTCTTCCCTCTCAAACTATTTATTCCATATTTTATTTTTTATTATCTCAAAATATTAGTCATTTTTCAAAAATTAAGAACTAAAATAATATGAATTTTCTATTTTACTCTTTTTTAAAATTCATTAACAATACAAAAAGGGGAAAATTATTTATAAGTTCTATTAACGAGACTTATGCTACATATGGTCATACTAAAAAACTTATATTCCCATAAGTCCTGTGGAAAGTTTGTTGACACATTTACCCTCAATATTAGTTGTTAATATCATAAATAATAGTAAAACCATATATAGGAAATTGAATGTTACCATAGATCATATTTATATAAACGTAACGTAACGTGACACGTATATAAACGTAACGTGACACCTATACGTAACGTGACACCTATATAAATGTAACGTGACACCTATGATCTATGGTAACATGATCTATAGGAAATTGCATGTTACCATAGATCATATTTACATAAACGTAACGTAACGTGACACCTACATAAACATAACGTGACACCTATAATTTATGGCAACATTCAATTTCCTATATAGGAAATTGAATGTTACCATAAATCATATCTACATAAACGTAACGTAACGTGACGCCTACATAAATGTAACGTGACACCTATGATTAATGGTAACATTCTATTTCTTATATTGAATGTTGCTATAGATCATATTTATATGAAACGTAACGTGACACCAACATAAGCCAGCAATATTTTCACATTCAATTTTAAAAAATAAAAACTCATTAAGTTTGCGAAACGTAACGTGACACGTTACGTTACGTTTATATAGGTGTCACGTTACGTTTATATAGGTGTCACATTACGTTATGTTTATGTAGGTGTCACGTTACGTTACGTTTATGTAAGTGTCACATCACGTTACGTTTATGTAGGATCTTGTGAAATACATTCCTATCTAAATAAGACTTGAGACTCTATAAGAAATTACACAGGACATAACCTACCATAAGTGTCTGAAAAATGATTTATAAATAAGTCTCCCTACAAAAAGTACAATTTTGACAATTAATATTTTCAAAAAAAAAAAAAATGTACTGTCAAAAGATAATATTGAAAAAATTAATATTTTTAAAGTGTAATAATTATATTACCAAAAAAAGTTAAATTCTCCAAAAAAGATTATTATTTTGGAACAGGGGAGTATATTAAAAAAAAAGAAAAAAAGAAAAAAGGAAGGGATCAGCCATACATGTTAGAGTATTTAATCTTAGTAGGCTCATTTTGAAGTCGATTTTTGTGATCCAAACCGTGAACTCTTCAGTACTCGTTAAATAGAATACTCATGCAAAAAATTAAGTAGGTGTTTGGAAAGAATTAAAAAAGTGTATTTTTTTTTTTTTTACATACATACACTTATTTGGGTTATATCAATCAACATCTATTAATATCTGTCAACATCTCCTCTTTACTTTTTTAACTACTTTCTCTACTTTTTTACATATATTTTTTTTATTATAAAAAGTCAAAAAGTACACTTACTTAGAATATCTCAAATCGTCCTAAGATTATCGAATATGAATAGTTATATGTTTAAATCACATTTGTATTACAAACATATAACTACTAATATTTAATTGCATGAAAATTTTATTCTGTGAGTCTTAAAAAGTGAACGGTTCGAATCACTGAGATTAGCTCTAGATTAGGCTCACCAAGCGAGTCCCAAATTTTTTTTTATATTTGTTCTTAATGCATGATGAAATTTTGGAGGAGAAATTTCAGATTAGTATAAAACTTAAAAATAATAACAAATCAGTGGTCAAATCTACCAATATTAATAAGCAAAATTATAAAAAAAATTCACACATCAAATTCCCTCTGATAGGCAATTTTTCCTTAATTAAATTTGAGAATGGTAATAGAGGAATACTAAATATTATTTTGACTGACAGTGGCAAAAATATTATCGTTAGTGACGGCTATGCGGCATTGAGTAATTTACAACTGTTAGGGTGTTCGTTTAGAGGGATTTGATGAGGGTGGGATTGGACTCCATAATCGTGTTTATTTTGTGGCTTAAGTGATTGAATTGGACTATTATGATTGTAGATCTCACTCATAGCATATTTAGTAATGAAATGGGAGGACAGATTAATAATCCAAGGGACTTAGTAATCCTCCTCAGTAGGGGGATTCACTTGGTTAGGTTTTATGTGGGATTAAGAAAATTGTGAGGGAATTGAGTTTATTTTATATAAAAATTTTATTTTATTTTTATTAAGTGTACCTGTTTGTTTTAATATTTGTTTTAGTTTTTTTAATATAAAAATAATTTATTTATTTATTTATATAAAAATAATTTAATAATCTCATTACTTACTATCTCTTATGTTATCATCAAAATAAACACACTTTTACTTAATTCCCTCACTAAGAATCTCTACATTTACAATCTCTTCCTTAACCATCATTTCACTAACATAATCCGCCAAACAAACGTAATCCATGTTCAATATCTCACCTAATTTGTTGTTTGGTTGCACAATTGTTGGCCGGACTAATAGTCCAACTGAACTATTAGTTTCCCATATATGAAACTATCCTATCATAAGCGGAGCGGTGGGATACAAATGTGCTGAAGTAGCTCTCCTTAAGATTGGTAAAATAGCATTTTGCCTTTTAAGTATTTAGGCTATGTTCCGTTTAATTTTTTGAAACTTATTTCATAGTTTTTTTTTTTTTTTTTTTTAAAAAAATTAAAAATTAGTTTTTGTGAAAAAATAAAATATAGTTTTTAAAAATTTAAAAATATATTTTTGCCAAATATTATGAGTAATGTTAGAAACCAACATATTTGACTTATAAATTCACTAACAATGATGTGACGAAGGAATTAAGCCCTCAATAATTGAATACGTAACAAATCAAAAATTAATACTTATCTTAATATATCATTGTAGATAAACTTATTAAAAAATAATAAAAACTGTTCTTCTTAATTAAATCCGTGAGATTTTGGAGATACAACTTTCAAATATCAAAGATATTCATAATATATTTGAAATGTAAAATGGATGTGTCTATATGTAGTATCATAATTTGTACATATCTTATGCATTTAAATCACATGGGAGCTAAGCTGCGCTGGGATATTTTAACAAAAATAAATTATATTTGATAAAATATTTATTATTGTTATTAAAAATTAATGTTGTACTTAATTTCTATTTTTATAAAAAATCGTTTTAATATTTATGAAAAATAAAATTCATGATTATAAACTCATCATCTATACATAGGCTTTGTTTGACATTGGTTTTCTGAGTTAAATTAATCATAAAAAAATATATATATTAAAAAAATTAATAAGATAAAATGTCACATCTAAATTATAATTATTTTATTTTTTTTCTCACAAAATTAAAAAAAAATTAAAAATTAACTCAAATAAACTTTTTAGCTGGAGTTAGAAAAAGACAAAAAATAAATAAATAAAAAAAATTAAAAAGTCACCTAAAGAAATCACATGCCAAACGGCAGCATATACTTGAGAACATGTCTTGGAATAGTATTTTTGTAGAGAAGAAAAGAGAAGAAAGAGAAGGAAAATGATTTGTTGAGAAACTTCTGTATATTTTATCTATCTATTGTTTATGTTTTGAGCAATTCTGATTGATGACTTGGTTCAATCATTCTTGTGGTCGTGAATACTAAATAAAGGATTGCTTCACTTTGATTGTAACTTCATGAAGGGAGGTAAATCAATTTTATGACAGTGATAACGTAACTCCCAAAATCTCACAATTATTTTTCTTTATTTTTATTTTTCTCTATATATATTATTATTTATTATTATTGTTATGTTAATTATTCATAACGGTTATTTTGGGTATGATTTATAAATTGACTTTTTTTTACTTATTATGAAAAAATGTACAAAAAAATAGAAAAATAATGTGATTCAAATAAACTAATAAGTCAATTGAATAACTTATAAATAATTTTAGGTACCCATCTTTAATTTTCTTGAATTTATCCCGAATGAGATTGTATGATTATGATTGAATTTGTATAGTACCCATATATTCGAGGATTATATGATTGTGATTGAATTTGTATAATACCCATATATAAAATAAATCTGAATTACAAAATTTTAGATACTTTGTAAGTTGATAAGTGATTCGTAATATTACTTATAACTCATTTATGATGTTACCACACCAAACTTTAATATTCTGTTAATTGTATTATTAGGCTTAGAGGAATTTTGAGAAATGGGTTAAAAATTAACTCACTTCTTTCAAAAAAAAAAAAAAAAAAAAAAAAAAAAAAAAATTTAAAAATTAATTTTTAACTATTTTGTTAAAATACCCTCGTATAAGCTGAACTTATTCCATTTGCATTGCATCCTTGCTCAATCCAAGCAATGATAACGTGCTCAATCACTGGGATATCATATTTGTTTTGAGGGAATATATCCTGACATCTAACAGGCACATGAAAATAAGAAAAATGATTGAGGCCTCGAATTTGAGGCTCGAATTTGCCTCGAAATTAATTTTTTTTTTTTTCTTCTTCCTCGCAGAACCGGAGGAGGAGGGAAGAAGAGAGAGGAAGGAGGGAGGAGGGGTTCGAAATCGAGACTCGCCGTCGCAACTCGTCGAGCTTCGCCACTGTCCGATCCGCCGATCGGCCATTGCCGAGCTCGCCCGTCCGCCTCTGGCCCGCCTCCTCCTCCTCCTCCTCCTCCTCCCCCGGTGATTATGGCCCCCTCCAGTCCGGCCCACCGGCGACTCCCTCTTCTTCTCCCTTCCTCTCTCTCTTCTTCTCCTCCCCTCCCCTCCCCTCTGATTCTGTTCGAGCTAAATTCGAGACCTCTATCACGACTGTAAAAATAAAAAGTCTATAATGTAGATAAGTTGTTCTATAGACAAATAAAAAATGTGTGGTAATTGAGGAACCTATTGACAATAATGATATAGAAGATAGAATCCTTCGGTACACAAGGACAATGGAAAAGTCCTTTCAACTTTTTCTCTCTCTCTCCATCTCTCTCTTTCTCTCTACCTCTCCCAACGGACGAGTTTGGTTGCTTTTTCAGAAAAATTTTTGAAAAAAATTCTCTATAAATAAATTTTTAAGAGTAATCAAATCAAACAAATTTTTTTTAAAAAAAATTTTAAAATTTTATTTGGTTACCTAATTTCTAAAATTACTCTCTCTCATACACATTAAATCAATCAATTTTTTTAAAACTCTTTTTTCAAAACAATTTTCTCAAACCATTTCTGAAAAAAAGACAAATCAAACAAATTTTCGTACTTTTTATCTCAAAAACTACTCTACAAACATAAACCAAACACACCCAAGTGGACAATTTGAATGGTTGGAATTCGGGGACAATTTGAGAAATTTGAAAAATTAGTTAAAAGTTAGGTTATGTTTGATTATATGTTTTAAATATATTTTTATTTACTTATTTGAGAGTGATAGTTGTTTTCAGTTTTCAAATTATAATTTTATACCTATTTGTAAAAACTCCTTTCAAGTGAAAAAATTTGACTAATCCGGTCGTCCCCCCGAACGTCTCCCGAACGTTTGGCTGATTGATCGGAACAATGTTTGGTTTTTTTTTTTTTTTCTTGGACACCTATTATTTTGATATTGTAAATAAAAAATATTTTCAAAATATTTTTAATTTTTCTATGAGTTTTGAATAGAATTTTAGGTTGTATGTTTGATTACGAGTTGTAAATTTTTAAATCAAATAACTTTTCTAATTTCAAAAACTCAAAACTCCTACAAAACTCAATTCAAAATTCTTTTTAAAACTCATAACCAAACAAAATTTTCACACTCAAACCAAAACTCACAAGCTCAAAATATAACTCTATTATCAAATCATATTTAGAAAACTCTACTAAACGCTACCTTAGTTTTTAATTTTTAACTCATTTTAGATTATATTATCTTTCATATTTTTTACACATAAAAAGATTAAAAAAATTAAGAAAATCAAAAAAATTAAGGTTGTGTTTGGTAGAATTTTTTAAATATGATTTGAGAATAGAGTTATATTTTGAGTTTGTGAGTTTTGGAATTATGATTTGAGTGTGAAAAATTTGTTTGGTAAATGAGTTTTGAATTGAGTGAGAAATTTTTGATATAGCAGATGATATTTGATACAAAAACTTACAACCCATACATAAATCAAAATTCTATTAAAATTCATAAAAAATTTTAAAAAATTCGGAAAATATGTTTTATTGAATATATAAAAATTAACATGTATCAATTGTAAAAAAAAATAAATAAAAATTAAAAAAAATAATAAAAATAAAAATTTGCACTATTCCAATTAATCGGTGGGACGGCCTGTGGGATGTCTGGTAGGACGTTCGGTGGGACGGCCGGTTAGTTCGAATTTTCTTGCCTTCGACCGCATTTTAAAAAATAAGCATGGAAATAATTTTTGAAATTTGTAAACAAACGGCCTGTTCAAATCAATTCTAGAACTAATTTTACCAAATACAGCCTAAGTTTTAACCAATTTTTCAAATCACCCCTCAGTGGGTAAAGTTACATCTCATAGGATAATAGTACACATGGTATAATTAAGTTCATGTTGCATTTAAATTATAAATTCAAATAAAAATAAAAATAATTAATAAAATATAATTATATATATAAATATTTTTTTTAAAATTTCGATCCAAATTTTTTATTCAAGTATAATTTTAATAAAATCTTAGTTTGACGGAAGATGAATAGTTAGTGTTATAGCAATTAAACATGTACAATAATATATTCAATAGTAATGCCTACTACTCCGCAGCTAAATGAACTTGTAATTTTGTAGACATGGACGGAATGAGAAATTTTATTTAGAGGAGTTTGAGACAAGCATAGCAAAATAAATAAATCATTGATCATTTTTTATGTAAGTGTAATAAAAAAAAATAGTAAAAAAGTTAATAAATCTATGCAACGCATTTTTAATAGGGGTGATGCACCAATAAATTCCAAATTAATAACTTATACACTGTTTAGTCCTAAAAGTTTTCTTATAGACTGAAAGGTCCTATTAACGTCAACTACATCACCAACATCACTAAAAAAAAAAATATTAATAAAAAAAAACAACATCATGAAAAATCAGCAACATGGGTGTTGAATCTACCATAATTGGGATAAGAACAACATCTCATAAAAACACCACAACATCATCAGAACAACATCAGCAAACATATCATCAACATCAACTGTAAGAACATATCATCATCAACGTTGGGAACATTAGCAACATGAACATCAACTATTCTGTAACATTGAACATCAACGTTTAAACATCAACATGAACATCAACTATTCCGTAACATTGAACATCGAAGTTTAAACATCAGATTTCAACTATTCCGTAAAATTGAACATCAACGTTTAAACATCAACATGAACATCAACTATTCCATAACATTGAACATCAACTATTCCGGAACATTTAAACATGAACTATTCCGTAACATTGAACATTAAAAAAAAAAAAAAAAAAAAAAAAGAAAAAAAAAAAAAAAAAAAAAGAAGAAGCTAGAAAAGGGTTTGGAGTAACATTGTTGATGTTTAAACATCAAAAAATCTAATAGTTCAGTTGATCAACAGCAACTATTCCGTAACATTAAACATAAAAAAAAAACCCACTTCCCAGAACATCAACTATTCCGTAACATTGAACATCAAAGTTTAAACATCAGATTTCAACTATTCCGTAAAATTGAACATCAACGTTTAAACATCAACATGAACATCAACTATTCAATAACATTGAACATCAACTATTCCGGAACATTTAAACATCAGATTTCAATTTAGGATTTGGAGATCGGATCGCAGTTGCGTTCGAGATCGGATCGCAGTTGTAGATCGTCGTCTCGATCACTTTTTGGCGGTGAGAGTGAGGTTAGCGGTGGTGTTTATAGAGGCAATGGTGTTGTCGGCGTTAGACGGAGGAGGCCATGCGGGCGGAGGCGGTGGTAGAGGAGGTCGATCGGGAGGTGAGGTGAGGCGAGGGAGAGGGAGAGGGAGAGGGCGTGGAGTAGGGTTAGGGTTAGGGGTGGGGAAGAAGAAGAAATAGGAAGAGTGGAGAACAAAACCCAATCAATGTTTCTGGGAAGTGGGTTTTCTATGGGAATGGTGGATCGAAAATGGGTACTCTGTCCGATCAAAAAAAAAGGAAAATGGGTACTCTGTTAGTGTTTGATGATGAAGTTGTGATATTGTTTTGATAATGTTATTTTTTATTTTTTTTTTTGAACTCGTTTGATAATGTTATTTTGATGATGATGTTGTGATGTAAAAATAGGACTAAATGATTTATAAGAAAATATTTAAGATTAAATGGAGTAACATTTTTCAGGATAGGATTTATTGGTAATTTCTCATTTTAATAGTTATCTCAATTATTTCATATAATTTTTTTGACTATATAATACAATTAGGTTCTTACGGTACAATTTTTCCAAAAAATTTCTACTTTGATTATAAGGCATTTTATTGGTAAATATAAGACATATAACAAAAATCTACCTCTATAAATTTTATTATAATATACAATAAATGACTTTTACATATCAAAATTGATGGAATCGATCCTACTAATTACAGTCAATAAAAGAATTTTTAAAATTTTAGAGGAACCATTTTACATACCATGTGAAATACTTCTAAAGAAGTAATAGAACCATTTATAAAGCACTTAGATTGTGTTTTGTTTATGTATTTAGGTAGAGATTTCGAAAAGAAAAGAAAATAAAAAAATGTTTGAAAAATGTGTAAAATAAAGATATATTTTATTTACATTTTATGGAAATTTTTTCTTTTCTTTTTTAAATATCTACTCAAATTCATGAACCAAATATAGTATTAGAAGGGACTATGACTGCCCTTGATCCGCCTTCGTCTATTTTATAGGTATCATGTATTAAGCTTCGTCTGGAAATATGTTTTTTTAGTAATTTTTTAACTTTTTGATTAAAATATGATATAAAAAAAATTAATATGTTTGGGATGATTTTTTAACTTTTTACGAAAAGATGTGTAAAAAGTAGAGAGAAAAAAGAATTTTTGACTTTTTAATATAGGTTGTTAACTTTTAATTTTTTAATGACTTTTTAACTTTTTAACTAAAAAAATCATTTGCCAAACAAGACCTAAATCACATATATCACACACGCTTAAATATAAATAGATATATGTATTAAGAGAATGGTCCAATAGGAACTACAGTTGGAGTGCCACGCCTTAACTAAAAAAGGAGTGATATGTTATTTTAGTCTAAAAAAATAAGTCTTGTTTTTAATCTCAATGATGTAATAGTCTATTAAAATACATAAAGTAATTCTTTCTTTCGTGTTATTTTTAGTTTATCAATTAAACATCTATTTTGTATATCAATTAAACATCTATTTTGTATATCATTAGATCTTAAAAATGAGTTGAAAAAAATAGATTTTTATATATTTTTCATAAAAAATAAAAATAAAAATATCAAAAAAATGAAAACCCATTTATCACTCATACAAGAGTCAAGGTCACTGTCACAACCAATCAAGAGTCATGTAGAGCATGTGGAGAAGAGGAGCATGTGGAGATGCTTTTAAGCCTATTTTGAGGAGTGTATTAAAAATCACTTCTTAATTTTTAATTCACTTTTTTACTTTAAATTTTTTTTAAAAAAAAAAAAATCAAAAAAATAACTTTTAACTACATTTTCAAAATACCCCTTAGTGTTTCATGCACTTTGGGCAGCAGTAGAACATATTGTCAGAGCATGCCGGGAGGCCCTTGTTTGTTTCATCTCACTGAGTTTTGGCAACACATGTAATCTAATGTCATTTTACAATACACGCGGGTAATTTATGCTGTCATAAATGTTATAGTTTAATTATTTTTAATTATAATTAAAATAAATATAATATATCATAATGAAATATCATGTATAACTAAATTCTTTTTAATTAAAACTAAAATAATGATCATAACAGGTCATAACCAACATTAAATGAATTATAACTATTATAAGTCATAACTTAGGATTATAACTAACACCATTTGCGGTTGTTTGTAAAAATTCAGTTTAAGCCTGATCGACAATGATTAATCGATAGACTTAAATTAATTTTCACACCAAACACAAAAATATCAGGTTTTGTAGTTGAGTTCTATGCCTTAAAAAGATTAAGGACTTCCATGAAGGTTATCAAGTAAAGAAGAGATAGAACATAATAGAATATATATTTATTCGAATAGATTGTCACTTCCTACTAGTTATAAGAACATAGATAAAAACAAAAAATTGAAAAATATAGCAATCGACAGAAGAAAAGAAATGGGGGTTGAAAAAACTACCACTTAATCTACTCCTAGAAGTTGCTAACTTGACTACTTCTAAATAGATATCACAATTTGAGAGTGGTTGTGGATGTCTTTTTATTTTCTCTAGCCTTCTTTTATACTTGCTTTGATCACCTTTGCTGAAGTGATCTCTCTTGATCTTCCTTGATCCAAAATCTGTATCCCAAAATTTTAGGCATTGTTTCAAACTTTCATCTTTATCCTGATCTTCAGCCCCTAATTCTTGGCAATCCACCAACTGATCTTTGAATTCAAAATTTCTCTTTGTAATCTTTGCCTTTTGCCAACAAACCATGCTATGTGTCGCCTCATCATGCCATGTCAGCAACCATGCCATGTCAACAAACTATAGATGGGAAGATGACACCAACAATACCCTCCTTCATTCAAAGTAAAAGATTTTTTTGCCTTGAATGATTGAATTCTAAGTTCATCAACGAAAACAAAACAAAAGCCCAAAAGGCCTTATTTTCTGCTCAACCACTTCTAGGCCTAGAATCCCTCAATTTATTTGGGCCCCTTGACAACTTCTAGGGCCAAATGCTTTTAGGCCCCTTGACAATCTTCAATTTACACTTCTATTTTATTTGGGCCCCACACAAAAGGTACTTAAGGATTTTGAACTATTCCTCTTCCATACTCTAACTTCATCAGACCTCTTTTCTTCTCTCTACCTTTGCAACATCAAAACCCTAACTATCAATTCATGGCTTCTGACCTAACCACTAATCTCATTCGACGATTTCCGCATGAGGTTGTTTAACATATTGAGGAGAACAAATTCAACTCCCAACCCCAGCCTTACCATTGATGTTGGAAAGCTTGGGCCCTATATCCAAACCCCCTTCGCAGATGGTCTGTCTCCATACTATCCTATTGCTGATAGTGAAATCCTTTTTTTGGACCAACCTTCACTTTCATGGCTTAATTGGTTGACATGCCCTAAGTCATGGCCTAAACCAACCAACAGGTGAGTAGCTTGGGTAAAGAGGATGACCACATTTGAAAGAGACATATGGCACAAGCTAGGCATCTACTATGCCATTCATCTGTCCACCAAATCCTTTGAGATAGATCCTTGGCTTATTAGCACTGTCTCTGGTCTACCTTTTGCAACTTTATGATGCTTAGGACTGGTATGACCTCTCTTATCATGCTTGATATAATGCATCTTACTGGCCTTCTTATTATGGCTACGACATCCATACCCTTCTTAAGGCTCCTAAAGTCAAACATGAAGTCAAGATAAGCAACTATGGCAAGTTTATCTCAGACCACTCAAAAAATACTGGAATTCCCTCAGTTACTAAAAGGATTGCCTTCTATTTGTGTTGGATATGCCAATTTCTCTTTTGTGTGGGCGGCTGTAGACTCACAAAGGAATACCTTACTCTTGCTCTCATTATCCAAGAAGGTAGACAACTGGCTTTTGCTCCTTTCCTTTTGGCCACCATGTATAAGGATCATTTCTCACTACATAATAAGAGAATTAGTCGTAGTGTATGTCACGACCCAAACCCCGTTCCGTAGGGGTTGGTGAGCTGACTGGCCAGTAATCCGAGATTACCAAAGGCCTGCTTGACATTAATACGATACTTAAGCTTGACAGATGTGTGTAGGATATGAATTGAACCTGTTTGATAACTCAAGGTTGGGATGTAAAATAAGGTTGAGAATTTGTTTGTTTCAATATCGAACTGATTGTGTCGAGGACTATTAATTATGACAATATGAATGAAACTATTATGATCTACTTATGCTGAATGACTGAACTGCATGAATGATTTGCGTGTATGACATTTAGGACTTAATAGATCTTTGTTGAAATGTACCACTTCATGATATTAAAATTTTAGAAAGGATTGAGAAACTTCACTTGTTTGTTTGCCAGATTATTGTGATCATGGGTTCTGAATATGGGAAAAAATTGGTCAACCTCGTGTAACATGGCATAAAGAGAGAAATTATTTGAGCAATGGAAAATGAAATGATAAACGGGACCCGAATTCGATTTGCGATATGGTAAGAGAAAATGCTAATAAGGGAGAATATTTGCACTCACTCCAAAAAACACCTAGACTACTAATACTATTATCTCAGGTACCTTTACTGTTGTGAATGATCATCTATGAGTTAATTGACTTTGGACTTATATATATACCTTTCTCGGAATGATTGTTATACTACAAGTTTCTATCGATTGGACTATCAAGACCATGATTTTATGAGCATGTGATCTGTATAGATACCCTAAATAGTGAATTTTATATCATGTAAAATTGTGAACCCGTACGCCTACATGTGAGACACATTTGAGAACCACTATATTGAATATAACATCATACCTAAATAATCAATGCAAATCATATAATTAGCATAATTAATCAAGGAGGTAGTTATCACAGTTTATGTGGCCCTTTTTGGCTTTTCCAGGCTTGGCTTCTTGCCTATTTTCCGGAAGTTAGGTCTAACCGGAAGGTAGATTACACCACTAAGTGTGAGACTTATGCTGAATTCTTCATGTCCGATTGATCTTCTCCTTATGTTATCTTTGCTCAATACTTCTTTATTTTTTTATGCTTTACCATTGACAGAATTCCTTTCCTTCTTTTCCACTCTTTTCTTTTTACCTCTATTTCGCCTACTTATAAGTTGACCCCACTACCCTTAATGATGACTCCAGGTAGAAACAAAAAATAGTCTGAGACATCTGTCTTACCCCTAGATACATCTTGATTGGAGACTCTCTCTCTAGCAATAGACATTCTAGTTGTAGCTTTGAGAGTTATAACCCCAGCCAATGGGCTAGGCAATTCAGCCTGATTCAAGACATTCCTCTCCCATATGTTCACCTTACCATTCATGAGTATGCGAACACCAGGGTTCAGTTTACTAAGTAGATGCCTATGCCATATTGGTTGAGAACCAAAAACTCTTGCATATGCCCAGTTTTTTTTTTGCCTTTACAGCTAGCTCTAGTATCAACAAAAGGTTCAAGGCTTGGTGGACCATTTTTAGTGTTGTTATCTTCCACAAATCATTGGAAGATTACTGCCATGACCCTAATCCGCCCCAAACAAGATGGTGAGGTGACAGGCTAGTAATTGTTGACAACAAAAGGCCTAGCTTACAAAACAAGTTGAACTCTTAGGATAATTGGAGCAAAATTTTCATTTATAAGTGCGAAAGCCATTACTTTCTTATATTGAGTCCATTTGAAACATTCATTTAGGGCAGTGCATAACTATATGAAATGAAAATATACATTATTTTTGGATTATTATCTACATTATTACATGACTTAAATAATAAAATAGAATACAACACTTAGGACATAACTTTACAAAACTAGCACAAGCACATAAGACCAACTTCTAATCATCTTCTCTTTGTACCCAAACTCTTCATTAGCTACTTATATATACGGGAGAGGGGTGAGCTATTGCCCAGTGAATAGTAATACAGTAAAGTGGTAAATGAATGAACATCGATAAACTTTATTAAAATCAAGCACAAACTCATTTTGAACATAATATAACTTGTCAAGGCAAAACATGCTTATCTTGCAAACATATACATAGCAATGAACATTTCAAGCCAAGAATCCATAACAGGTGGCTAGAGGAGCTCGGTTAGCTAGAGGTTATTGGTATGATTCGATCACAACCCAACCCCAGGTGCACAGGGTTGGATTCGCAACTATCTAGTTGATTCTAATCTTAACAAATTAAATGGCGCAGGCGAAATAAAGAATTAAATAGGTAAATAAATAATCGAAATATTCAATAATGTTACAAAAAAACAAAAATTCCTTGGGAATTTTATTTATTTTATTGATGATTAGACAATTATTATATAAAAAAAAAAAAAAACACAAAAAGTCTGCATGAAGTCCTGTGTTAGTCCCATTCCACGAGGTTATTATTGTTCCTTACATTTTATCTCCTGAAAGGGGATAGCAGCTATAAGCACAGACAGAGTGAGAAATATTATACTGAGAGCATAAGGGTATAAAATCACTATGGATAATTATTTAGGCCAAACAGAGAATAGTTTGGTTTGAGGAAATCATTTAAATGATAGAAACAAAATGCAAAATTATAGCAAAATAATCATAACCATGGTACAGAATAGAACAGAGAGTCAATGGATCCATGACAAACAGAGGGTCACTAAGTGACTAATTAGAGGCCAATGGCTATTTAAGCCCTCCTAAGGTATTAGACCGTCAGAGGGTCACTATAGTGATAATTCAGAAGGCCAATGATTATTTAAGTCCCCCAAGACATGAGGCCTCTGTGGTGGTACTTATAAAATAATTGCTCAAAAACACATTTGATAAATAGTTATATCCATGGGTTTTCACCTTTTTTTTTTATTTTTTTATTTTTTATTTTTAAACAAATGGGGTTCATAAATAAATAACATAGTTAAAGTGTTAATATAATTTATAAAGTATGATGTACATAAAATAATTCATAAACAATAAAACAATTTATGGTTACTTAAGGTATAATACGATTCACCTTAATATTAATCCCTTACTTTTACTTCTCCATTCACTGAAACTCCTTTCTTTTAATGACTGACCACACTTTCATTTGTTGTCTTTTTTTCCTTACTCCATGCACCTATTTATAAGTGCTTCACCAGCATCTGGTTCATTTCATCTAGCCAAGGTAACCACGTGGCAACTCCTCAATTGCCTTCCCAAAACAAGCTTATCCCCTCTTAAGGCTTATCCACTTATACCTATTATCACTTAATATTTTTTTTTTTGTTAAATACAATGACTGCTAACTTAAATTAAATTACATTTTAGCACATATAACTATTAAATTAAATATATTATTATTATGTATATATGTTTTGTTGATATTAAAGCGGTGTTAAAATTAATTAAACATTTGGGGTGTCATAGATTCCCAATAACAAACTTGTTCCAATATGTCATCTGAATGCATGATACAAAAATATATGATGTTCATTCATAACAAAACAATATCATAGCTTTCTTAAATATATCATACGTTTGCATTTCAAATCATAATTTTAAGAAAAATAACTTTACTACACTACTACTCAGAAATGGCTCATTCTTCGAGTGCTTTACCTACATAGAACACAAACAAGACATTGAATACAATTCAACTTACAAGCTCATACTTCAATTCAAGTTCCTAAACTTACCTTAATATTTATTATTTATTTTTTTAGGTTGTTCAAAGTATTTCTAAGCTTATTCATAGTCTAAATCAAGTGTCAAATGCTTGCCTAGAAGCATCATAGGTGATTAAGGCCTGAAAAATGTTGAAGTGTATCAAAGACATACGTTTGAAGGGCCCTAAGTATTTCACATCAATTTCATGCACTATGCATTAAAAATATCATGTTTACATATTTAAGGTTTAAGGAAATAGAAAGAGATGAAAGAAAACTAAGCTAAGAGAGAAATTAGCATGAAACGATTAGGAAGAAAGTGAGTAGCCTTCACTAATTTAGACACATCTCTTTGTATACTTAGGATTTATAGGTGAGACTACCACCATTAGAAACTAAACTTCCGGGGCTTGAATTTAGACTCAAGAATCACCTAAAAACAAGTCCGGATGAAAGAGATATGCCTATTTGAAGTTAGGCCGAAATAGGGGTTCCACACGTGCGGTAAAATTTGAGGGTATGTGTGGTTATTTCAGTAGCAAAATTTGGTTTTTGGAGGGGTAGGCTACACGTGCGGAAAATCTAGGGCAAGTATGGGAATTATAGGCAGATTCGGGTTCTTGTTGCTCTAGGCTATTTTGGGGTTTCCTAACTCATTTTCTTCACTCCCAAATCCCAAAAAATGATTCTTAACATCCTAATATAAAAATACATGATGTAAAACCTGTTGGAACAATCTTCTGTGTAAAAAAATAAATTGAAACTAAATTAAACAAAATAAAATAAATAACTTACAGAATTTATTTTACTGAATCGAATGAATAATAAAAGATCAAGTCAAGTGTGTGACGCTCTATCCTTAAGACATATTCACCCCGCTACGGTGCTTACGGTTAAGTGGCGTCTATCTCTCAGGATACAATGATCTTCACAAATTGTAGTAGCACTCTAAACAATTTGTACGGCGAACTATAACCTGTGTTCTATACTCTCTAAATTTTTTCCTAAAATGATATGAAGAATATATGTAACTAAACAAAAATTGGACAGCAAAAAGGAATTTTTTCAGACTGTTTTTGGATCCCAAACACTGCTGGAAATGCTGGTATTTATAGGCAATAAGATATGACTGAACAGGTATGTTTTTTGAACTTAACAAGTGCAAAAAACCTTTGAACAGGTTCAGTTTGAAAACTGGACAGATCTGTAACTGCAGCAGTTAAATAACTATCTAGATTTTGAATCTGTCTGACTAGTAATGCATCTGTCCAGGGTTCAACAGATTGGCAACCTATTTGGACTGTTTAAACTATTATGGAATTTGTACTTGATGAGGTAACACTGGACAGAAAAATTTAAATTTTCCCACAAGTATGTTTTTGAAAAAATTCAAATGAATTTTGTCCAAAAAAATTAATATAAGAACCGACCCGACCCATAATCCACACCTGCGCCCATGCAGCTCGTGCCCGAGACGGATGGCTGGGCGCGTGGCGATGTGCGCATGTGGTGGTTTGGGCTAAGGTTCACTTTGTCCATAACTCCTCCCTTCTATAAACTTAGTGCCCCTTGGGGCCCAACCTAAGTTAGTGCACCGAGAGCTTATATACTCACAAAAGCTCTCTTAAAGTTTCAATGTGAGACAACTCATTCCAAAGAAACCCACATTTAATTCTTTAAATGTTCATTTCATGAACCCGAAAATGATGTCAACTTCCTATTCACTCATAAATGGTTTTGACGAACCGTCTTCACTGTGTGACTTGCCATGTGGCAAGGAACATGTCACCTTTTCGGACCCACCCCAAAAGACGTTTGGGGCCCACTCAATTTTGGGCTCAAAGATGACCTAAAATAAGCCTATATAAAACCAATTTTCCAGCAATCCCCCACATGAATGGAATTTGACGGAGAGAAAATGCAACAACATGATCTAATTACGGAGATTACAGAAATTGGAAATATTCTACAAAGGATAGGCAGCTTTTGGCTTTGAACCTTCCCTTGTGAGACACTATCATATTTACTAGCTAACCAACGAACATGATGTCTTGAATTGTTCAACCGTTTGTGTAAACTAAGACAATAGAACTCACACAATATATTCGCAGACACGGTTTAGTTCTCACTATTGTGTTCATTTTGGCTCTAAATAACCTGGTCTTTCATGAGTGCTCTAGAGAATTGTAGCCCTTCACAAATCTCATAGAACCGGCCTAGTTCACACTCACATAGGTGATTCTTATGAAGAGTATCTTGCCATACTCCACTAGGTTTACCTAGATATAAGAATCATTAAAATTTTACTTAACCTAAAACGTTACAGACATCACTATTTCATCCTAGAAACGGGTAGGAGTTTAACTCCCTAGTGATCCTTCTGAGTCACACACAACTCTGTTGTCTCTTTGAACCTAGATCTTGGGATCTCTAGTCAACTAGGTTCGGTTGCCATTGTGGTAATTCTTATTTAATAGGCTTAAGTCCCATTTCCGTCGATGAATTTTTAACTAGCTCTCTTGCTAACCCTTTGGTTAGTGGATGTGATGACCAGTTTTGTTATGCGTCTTTTGTTTCCCTTTGTTTACCTTTTTTGTTCACACTTGTAGAGTGTCGGCTTCAACTTGGAGTCTTGTTGCTCGTTGAGTTATTAGTAGTGTTTAGGAGTTTTTCTCAAAACATTCTCATTCTTGTTATTCCGGTGTCGGATTTCATTTGTTCCAGAGAATGCGAGATCGGTCCGGAGCGTCGGGAGTTGAACCGTGAAATTTCCGGGCTGAGATTCAGGGCCGCACATGCGGGGACTTGGGCTACACGTGCGGGAAACAAGGGCAGATAGTGTAGTATTCTGCTAAAAAGGTAGGTGCAGGGTGAGGTGTAGGGGAAAGAGGCCACATGTGCGGGGGTGAGGGCCGCAAGAGTGAAGGCACGCAGACGTCTTGGGAAGAGGCTCTGCGTCTTGAGGAAGTTAGGTGAGATCTGAATTTTTCGTTTTTCTCCTTTCTTTGGGCTGATTGTGTATCACTTTTTAAATATCTCTCTCTCTAAAAATATTTCCTCTCCATTCTCTCTACATTTCCTACCAAAAACCTCACAAGATTTTTGATTTCTCCAAATCCATTGGAATTTAGATCCAAGTTCTTCATCAAAGTTGGTTGTCTAGGCGAGAGTTATGTTGTGTGCGGTGGAGATTGAGTTTCATCGTCGTTGATTTTGGGATTTTCAACTCATTTCTTCTTCAAACTTGAGGTAGTGATTTTCTTTGAGTTATATATATGTTTTTGCAAGATCTAGATGATTTTGAAATCATCCTTTGATTTGCTTTGAAAATGGGTAGTTGATTCAAGAAGATGAGTAATTTTTGAAAGTGGGTTTACTTTCTTGTTTCCTTAAAAATAGAAGTTGAGGGTTTTGAACTATATTGATTGAAGAAAGAGGATTTTGGTGAGATTTTTCTCAAATGTTTGAAGATGGATGGTTTTGGTAAGAAAACCTAGAAATTGGGGATTTTTAAAGAAGTTGAAAATCCACAGTTGATATTGTTATATTTATATTTAATTCCCAAAATAAGTGATGTTTGGAAAATTTCTTGTTTATATTGTATAAATGATAAATTTTGAGAAATATGAGAGTTGTTGTTCATTTTGAAAATTATTATTCAAAATGTTGATTTGGTCTTGAAATGGCCAATGTGTTGAAATGCTCGAAATATGGAAGATGTGTTATTCCTCAGATGAATTGAAATAAATGTATATTTATTCATCTTGTGAAATTGCATGGAAAGGAGAAATGAGAATTTTGATCGCAATGGTAGTATTGTGTGGAAGAATTGGAAATGGAAGAATTGTTGTATTGTATTGATTATTGTTGCATTAGCATATCAATTCATTTGATTACATTAAACTTTGAAAGTTGATTTGAAAATCTGGATTGAGAAAAGAATGTTGAGAAATGAGTTTTCATGAAATGGTTTTGGGAAAATACGATGGTAAGTCTTGACAGGTGGTGTAGATGATAGGTGTCGAGCATTCCAGTTGACACTGGTAAAAATGACAATTGATAGGTGTCGAGCCTTTCGGTTGGTACCGGTAAAAATGACAATTTGGTAGTACTTGTATAGTCTACTTGTAGACACCGGCCTAGGGAATACCAGAGTTGTATTTACCGCCCCTTGAATTAAATTGATAAATTTTGACAGTTGAAGTTGCATAACATCATTGAGCATGATGGTTTTCAAAATATGAAGATGTGTTTTATTTTCAAAAAGGCATGGCATGGCATTGTAGACCGCCCGAACTCCGCTCCGCGCAGTTTGGACTCTTATCACGGTTTTGAATTTAATCTCACAAAGTGCAATGTAAGACTGATAAATCACCAAAGAGTCCAAATCCGGCAAATCGTTTTGGAAAATCGATTTTAATCAAAAAGCGCCAGACATGGACTGTTTTGCCAAATTTCAGAGTCGCCACCTAAATGTTTTGTTTTGGGAAATTTAAGAAACCCTGACTCGTGCCTAAGGCCATGTGTCCTTCATCACCAAAGTTGCCTCGGCTCGGGAACTTGGGTACGAGAGGGGAAGGTCATGCAATGAGCACCCCTGCTCGCCCGATCAAAGGATCGGCCTCTACTAACATGATATGTTGTTTTTGAAAATACATGTGTTCTTATTCTGATTCATTAGCTATCTTACTATGTGATGCGCACATCATACAAGTATAGACTCAATCGCAAGAATTGGAACAAAACAATTCAATGTTTGTTTTTGAAAATGGTTTGAAGTTGCTATTACTTAAGTAGGCTAAGTCACGGATCTGCCACCCTCAAGTGGGCTTAGAAAACATGATTTGCCACTTCAAGTGAGCTTAAAACTCACATTTTGACGAATTATCCCAATTCGAGCAATGAAGCCTTCACCCATAGGCATTCATGCAGTTATAGCAGTTAAGCACATAGCCTCATGGCAAGCATGCTGTCATGGCAGTCACTTACACGCATGCAAGAATGCTAAAGTATAAACACTCACAGTGTATTCCAAGCCAAAATAGAAGCTAGTTAGTAATCAATGCATGATCCTAGCTATGTCAACAATGCCTAATGCAACACATGCAAAATGCAACTAAAATAGGCTCGGCTATCTAGAATGGCATATGAATGCAACACTTGATAACGTGCTTTGAAACACGTATTCAATGAAGTGTATTAAAGTACAATGCAATTTGAATGATGCGCCAAGCCCAGTGCATGCAAGACAAATGAATGAATGCAAACATGCAAGCATAAGGTATTCTAATTGAAATATGCCCTAATCTAACCACTGAAAGCAGATAAGTAAAAGGGAGAAAGATGTGGGGTTGGAAGACATGCATCACACACACGCACACTTATTACAAAATTTTCCCTCTTGACAGAGGGTCCGAATAATAAGCTAACTAGCTAATCTAAGCTAATTAAACTAATTATTACAAAACGAAACTAATTAACTAACAAGTTAACTAATTACAAACACAAATGAATAGCTAAGTGCATTAACTACTTAAGTACAGAACCAAATAGCTAACTAGCTAAGCTAAACAGTTAAAAGGAGCCTTGAGGCGAGAAGTGCATGCATGCTTGGTCGCCTCGTTCGGAAATCCATCACTATGCCCCAACTTGCCTCTGTTTGCATTTGATTTCAGAACACTGCACAAACCTCCAAATAGCTTCTACTCCAACATGGAGACCTCTAGGAAGGCTGTCGACCACTTAATGGTGGTGTAGACCACCTGTAGACCACTTACACATGCTGCAGACCAAAAAAAGTGGTCGGCCAGCCACTTTTATTGGTCTGCCGACCAAAAAATGCCACCAAGCTCCATTTTGCTGCAACAGAGAACACAAAGGGGCACAACAGTGTATTTGCAAGGTATGTGTGCACAACCACTCTCCCTATCATTTCTTAAGCTCAAGGGAGTGCGGTACTCGACTCTTGGGCCACCAACCGAGCATTGCAATGCACGATGGCTGAGAAGCCAAGTTTGCACAATTCAATGTCAATGAATGCACAAATAACAAATAAGAGCCTTAACCTCTATCATGCATGATCAAGAGGGTCAGTGACCGAGAAATGAGGCACGTTTCATCACTTCAAGTATGAAAGCGTCCTCGCTCGTGTTTGGATCGGATTAACACCCGATCCAAACACAATGCAATGCAACAACATGATCAACCTATCAATGCTAATGGCATGCAAACACATTGCAATGCAAGCACATGCAAACAACATGCAATGTAACAACATGCAAACAACGTGCAATGCAACAAAATGCAAACACAACGCAATGTAACAACATGCTCTTCTATGAATGCTAGAATAACACGCATGAGATTCTATCATGCAAACAATGCATGCATGGCATGTTTAGAAGCTTAAGGCATCAGAACTAGGAAAGAGCATCTCACAAGAGGCATGCAAAAAAAAGCTCAATGGACTTAAACCAAATATGGATAGACCTAAATCATGCCAAAACAGTGGCCAAAATGCTATGAAATGATGGCATGAAAGGCAAGATGGTGATGCTCATGCAATGGCCTATCAACTAAGCATAAGAGCACAACACTCAAACATGATTAAGAAGTGATAAACATGGAAGTGTGACAACACTATATGCACTGAAATCATGTATGAAATGATGCCAAATCACTCAAACAACACAAGTATAGCATGCAAGAGGGCCTAAGGCACAAGGCTACCAAATGGGACTACATAAGAGGCATGCAATACATGGCACAAATGATTGAACCAACCATAGATAGAGCTCAATTAGGTCAAAACAAAGACCAAAACATGCTGAGATGGGAGCTCAAAAGCCTAGGCATGCATGCATACATAATGGCTCACAAACAAGGCAATAATGCATAACCCTTAAAGGCACTCAAAGAGTGAAAGAAGTGAGAACATGGCAATGCTATATGCTCTGAAATAATATGTTAAATGATGCCAAACCATGCACATGTCACAAATGAAGCATGCTAGAGGCATGAACACACAAGGCTAGCCAAGCCCATTGTACTACATCTATGCAATACATGAACCATATGGCCAAGACAACCTAAAACAGTCCTAGAGCATGTCAAAATGATGCTAAAACATGTATGGAGTAGAGCTAACACATGCTAGCATGAAGGGCATGAAGCATGGAGTATGCAAGGCCAATAAGGAGGATTACACTATACCTACCAAAGCCAAGCATGAGATGACTTCACCAACAAAAATCAGAGTTGTATCATGGCAAAACAACACCAAAAATACACTGATATGGCGGCCCAAAAGCTTAGGCAAGATGGCATACATATTGGCTCATACTTAAGGCATAAAGCACTAACCCTCCAAAGCATTGAAAGGGTGAAAGATGTGAGGACATGGCAGTGGACCATGCTCTGAAATCACATAACAAATGATGCCAAATCATGCAAATAGCCCAAGCAATGCATGCTAGTGACTTGGGAATTCAAAACTAGTGAACTAGAATGCACTATGGCTATACAAAGAAAGGTATGCATGACCAAAACAACATAAAACGGAGCTTAAGCATGGTAAATCATGAGTAAAAGCTTGCTGGAGTTGAGTCAAAATCATGCCAAAATGATGGTCCAAAGCATGATGCATATTAGGCTAGTTTGTGGAATTGCACTACAAGTGCAAGGAGCATGCAAGATGTAATCAAACCAATCCTAGACAGAGCTATAACATGCTAAAATAATGCCTAGGACATGCTAAGATGGAGCGAAAACATGTTAGAAAGATATGCTACTTTGATGGGCCACAAATAGGATTACACTACACATACAAAAAAGCATGCAAGGGTGGCCTAAACTAAGCCAAAATAGAGGTATGCCATACTGAAATAAGGCCAAAAATAGGCTGAGAACAAGCCAAAACAAGCTTAACAAACATGCTACTTTGATGAACCATCAACACAAGCACATAAGAGAAGAGGAGGGGGGACAACCCCCACCTATTTGAAGACTCAAAACACACTTTCCACCACTGAAATTCCTCTGGAATTCAGTGGTGATGAGGCCAAACAAAGGTGATCACAAAGGCCTAAAGTGATGGCCCAAAACAAGGCAAAATAAGGCACAAAAGGGGGTAGACCACCCCCAACACCAAAGAGACCCTAAACAAACATTTCAAGAAATTAAAATCAGAACTTTTTGCAGTTGAAAGTTAAGCCTAAAACATCATGCAAATTGGACCAAAAGCTTAATAAAAAACAAAGGTTTAAGGGGTTAGAAACTCACCCTTGTAGAACAACTTCAAGGAAGCAACTCCAGTAGCTTTTCTGAGCTAAAAACCAACTCTTGAGTTCAAACAAGACCCTCAGGTACCTCAGCAACAAGAGTGTGGTGTTTCACTATGTGTTTGTGTGCAAAAGTGTGAAGAAACTACACTTTCAAGCACAAATATAGAGCAAAGGAAGAAATATAGAGATATATATGTATGTATAGCTCTATGCAATTTTTCTGAACCTAAAGCAAGATGGATGAGGCTCCCTTTTATAGAAAACCATGCATCAAGCTTGTTCAACAAGCTTGAAGCTTGAATCAATCCCTTGTATGGAGGATGCTTTCTGTGCCCAACAGCTAGCACAACTGGCATGGAAAATATCTGCAGAAAGTGCAGGAAAGCTGCCGACCAGTTGAAGTGGTCAGCCAGCTACTTTCACTGGTCAGCTGACCATAAAATGTGGTCTGCAAGGAGAGCAACTGGTCGGAAAGGGGAAGAGGTGGTCTGCACAAAGAAAGAAAGGTGGTGGCATGGATGCCGACCACTTTTGGTGGTCCACAGACCACCAAGACCAGCTGGCCGACCAGAAAACTGGTTGGCAGGGAAGAAAAGTGGTCTTCAGGGAGAGAAACTGATCTACAACCCTTATTCCACCCTCTAAGCAAGGAAAATAAGGTTTGTGCCAAAAACAAACCAAAAAGGATGCAAGACAAGAGTTTGCAAGGTGAGGCACACAGCCGGAAGCCTCGAAAACTAGTCTACAAGCACATAAAATGGTCTACGAGAGGAAAAGGTGGTCTATGACCACAAAAAGTCATCTATAAACCTCTGTTTCCCTCTAGACCAAAGCAACAAGGCATGGTCCCAAAACCGAGCCAAGAGGAGAACGCAAAGAGGTCCCGAGACAAGGCACACAGCCGAAGGCTCCGGAAACTAGTCTACGAGAGGGAAAATTGGTCTACAACCACAAAAAGTGGTCTACAGACCTCTCTCTCCCTCCAAGCAAGGTCAACAAGGCATGGTCTACAAACCAAGCCAAAACACAAAGAGTTCAGAGGCCCGGAGGCAAGGCTCTCAGCCGAAAACTCCAGAAAATTGAAACGAGCACAAACATACGCGATCATCGAGCGCTCAATCGATGACGTCTGAGTCTTAAGGTCGGTCAAAAATGGGGTGTCTACAGTTGCCCTTCTTTGACAGAACTCGAAAGTCAAGAAGTGACGGGAGTGAATGTCAAAGCCCAGAGATGACCCATTTTTGACAAGGCCGAAGACTTAGACAAACAGGCAAGGTAACAAAGTGATGCGCTCGCAGGCAGGGGCAAGATGCAAATGACATGCACAATGCAGAACATAACTTATGATCATGCAAATAGGACTGTAATGAAGCATTTATGCAAAATAAATACAATATTTTAAGCAAGCGAATAAGAAACAATAGTCTCACATATTCCAACAGAAAGGATGTAAGAAAATTATACAATTCCACTGCATCTTGCGCGAAGAAGGCTAAAAGCGACTATCAGGAACACCCAAAATCTCAAACGAAACACCTTCTAGCATATCAAATACAAAAGGAGAAAGACTGTGCTAGAAAGCACAGTCATCCAAACGCGTGTCAAACGCGAGAGGAGAAAGGTAACCAAGAGAGTTCGAGGGAACATGAATGATCTCACCCGGAGTTCCTCTGACTAAACTATACATACAACATTGTCTGGTTGTGCTAGCTTCAAATGAACCGTACATACAATATCGTGCCTACATAAGAAAGAAACTCAATAGGTACAATATAGTAGAAACACATGTAGGTAGAACGCGTATAACAATGCAAGTGAAAAGGTTGCATGACAATGCAAACGAAACGGGCGCATAATAATGCAGGTGGAACAGTGCATAGCAATGCAAGTGAAAAGGTGCATAACAATGCAACTGGAACGTGCATAGCAATGCAAGTGAAAAGTGCATAACAATGTAAGTGAAAAATGCATAACAATGCAGCTGGAACGTGCACGACAACGCAAGTAAAGTGTGCATAACAATGCAAGTAACGTGCGCGACAACGCAAGTAAAGTGTGCATAATAATGCAGGTAATGTGCGCGACAACGCAGGTAAAGTGTGCATAACAATGCAGGTAACGTGCGCGACAACGCAAGTAAAGTGTGCATAACAATGCAGGTAACGTGCGCGACAACGCAAGTAAAGTGTGTATAACAATGCAGGTAACGTGCGCGACAACACAAGTGAAAGGGTGCATAACAATGCAACCGAAGCGCACATAACAATGCAAGAGAAGTGAGCATAACAATGTGATTGAAATGGTGTGCATAACAATGCAACGAGTGGTGTGCATAACATAAGCATGTTTGAAACAAAATGCTGAATAAGGAAATACAAGCCTTAACGAGACCAATTCAAATGCGACCTTCAATTTACCTCTCAGAGGGGTCACAACATACTTAAAAAGGATACACCTTGCTCTTGACAAATGACGATGAGTCGAAGTTCCCGAGGGGACATTTTGAGCCGAAAAAGTGTACTTTTCTTGCATTTTCTCAAGAGCCAAGGACTCCAATTAGCATAAAAACACATAGGGAGGACAATGGGGGCCTGAAGACCATCTAGGAGGGCTGCCGACCACCTAGACCAGTGGCCGACCAGTTGTAGACCACCTAAGTGGTCGGTTGACCAAAAAAACTGGCTGGCCGACCAGTTTAGCAAAATTGGGGCAGTTTGGTCTTTTGAGGTTCGGCCCTTTAAGTACACAACTCCAAATCACTTTTGGTCACACACCCATTGCCGAAAAACACTTCTCTTTGCTTCTATGCACTTTTCTCTTTCAGATCCACACTTTATACGCGCATTTCAGCGCCCCCGCGAAGTTGATTCGCGAAAAACTTTCGATTCTTTTCGTTTTGAACGGATCAGAATTTGTTTTCAGAGCTTCTTTCTTCATTTTCACCACTTGAGGCATGTTTCTCTCGAAGTTTAGCATCTTTTCCTGGGCTTTGACTTTCTTTGACTTTTTTCTCTTCCTGAGAGTTGACTTTTGTTGACTTTTTGCAATTTTGGCTCATTTCGCTCATTTTTGCTAATTTTGTACCTTTTTCAGATGGCTGACCACATTCCACACGATGGGGGTTCTCCGCGAGTAGAAGACGAGCCTGACATCATGCCATTATCGCCCAAGATTCGGCCTTTCGACCCAGAGATGTACCACCCTCAGGAGCACATCCTACCCCCGAGCACCTTTCATCATTTCACAGATTTCGTGCAACGAGCACCCGAAGACTTGCTACTACAGGAGCTGGAGTCCCACTTGTCTCATTACGCACGCGAGGTGCGTATTTCACTTTTACATTTTCTGCGATGCATTTTGTATTTCGTGCACATTTCATGCTTTCGCTATGTATTATATCTGCTCGTTCTGAACATAATTCACAACACAACATCCAGTTCATTTGGCATACAGCTCATACATAACACTCTGCTCACTTGGCACACAGCTCACAACACAACATTCTATTCATTTGGCACACAGCACATACATAACACTCTGCTCACTTGACACACAGCTCATAACATAACATTCTATTCATTTGGCACACAGCTCATACACAACACTCTGTTAGCATGCATTTGACAACAACAAGATTTTGTTCATTTGGAGCAGACTCATACACAACACTACTCTGTTCTCGGCTGGCACAACCTGACATTTTATTCATTTGGCACACAGCTCATACACAACACTTTGTTCATCTTGCACGCAGCTCACAACACAGTATTCTGTTCATTTGGCATGCAGCTTATACACAACACTCTGTTCATCTGGCACATAGCTCACAACACAGTATTTTATTCATTTGGCACACAGCTCATACATAACACTCTGTTCATTTGGCATGCAGCTCACAACACAGCATTCTATTCATTTTGAAACTGAATACATCTGTTCATTCTGAACATAAGTATTTTCCCGTTTCACCCGGGGATATGGGTCAATCATCGCGAGGGAGTGGTACATGGAGCTCCCAAATGCTATTCGACATATCGTTGATGAGGCAGGGTTTGGCCCATTTTGCATGGGGTTGTCACGTTTTCAGGCGAGCAGGACCCTCATGGGTGCACTTGTAGAGAGATGGTGGGACACCACCAACTCCTTCCATTTCTCTGCTATTGGGGACATGACGATGACCCGTCACGATTTTTAATCTTTGGCGGGCCTCGTCGCGAGAAGCGGCCGATCCCATATGACTTCGATATGGGTGAGTGGGAGGTAGCTTGGACTTACCTACTCGGAGCCCATTCGACCTCTGATCATCGATCACGGTCGAGATACACGGTTTCTGAGCAGCGTCAGGGGACTACGCCCGAGACTATTGAGGCCATAGAGCAGTATACCTAGGGATTTCTAATGTTCCTTCTCAGGACCACACTGTTCTCCGACAAGGGGAACACGGTTGGGCTTTATCTTCTCAGTGCTCTGGTAGACCTATCACAGGTCCGGCACTTTGATTGAGGTGGCACTAGCCTCGCTACCCTTTATTGCTATATGAGCGCGACCTCCCGCGGGCAGGAGAACATAGTAGGTGGCTACTGGAGAGCCTGGGAGGTACATTCTGCCCTCTTGGTTTTCATTTATGCTTTTCATTACTTGTACACTACACAGTCTACACATAGCACACATTACATTCTGTACTCTGCATTCCGCACTTAGCATTCTGCAGTTTCTGTATATTCTGTATTCTCATTACCACTGTCTTGCCTTTCACAGCTATGGGTTTGCACCTACTTCCCGACGCTTGCCCCTGATCCGGAGGTAGAGGCACCACTTGATGTGACATACTCGCGCAGATTCGAGGGTCGGTGCCGGCCCAGGCCTCAGGACACATTGCCATATCTTCAGCAGTATTTTGACACAATGCGGGCGACCGAGGTAATCCAAAACTCTTAGTTCTTCATGCTTTCAGCATTGATTCATCTTGCATATTTATGACGTCTAATCATTTTATGCACTTGTTATCCGCAGATCACCTGGCAGCCTAGGACAGCGATGTTGGGGTTTGCTCGGTTCCAGTTCGCTAGGGCATGGGCCTCCGTCGGATTTTGTTTGAGGACGATTAGCGAGCCTGGTTTCTCGAGGGCGTTCATCGCCCGGACACGAGGCCATACCACTCAGGAGATCCCCTCATCGCCTCCACTGGACATGCGATCCACAGAGAGTCTCACTCCCCAGGAGGTTAGCGACCTTATGCTGGGTGCTAACGCAGTCCTTTTTCATGAGGAGGGGGAGTGCGCAACATACCTCCATACATACTTGATGCCCCCACTAACAGGTGTCCATACCCCCATGAGGAGATCTGCTGACATCCCTTCATTAAGTCGCGCCCGAGCTGCAAACATTCCTTCGACTAGCAGGGCGGCACGCCGAGTAGGAGTAGAGGATGCCCGCTTGGCGGTGTCTTTGGGTGGCCAGATCTTCCGACCAAGCTGACAGGCTGGCGGTATGGGACACCTTACCAGATTCCACTAGAGCCTCCATTGCCAGATCATCGATATGTCAGTGCCCCTGACTCATTATCGGTATGCTCCACAGCTTTCATCTATCATTTAGGTATTTAGATATTCATTCACTCACTGATGACTTGAACTTGCATCTGCAGCCTCCCAGAGGATATGTTGTGGGGTTGCTCGAGGCGATGGCCTCTCTTAAGAGTACGGTCTTACGAAGGGAGATGCTGTTGTACGCCTTCGGCATTTCGGTACTGTGGAAGCCGAATAAATAGAAGAGTCGGAAGGTGCGTACCCCAGAAATCAGATACTATTCGGCTCCATATTGCGTGACTAGAATGCCGAATACGTTAGGAAGGCCGAATAGCCAGAGATCAGTAGCTCCAAATAAATAAAAGGGGAATGGGATAAAAGTAGGTTCAGGCCCCGAGGCCCAGAAAGCAAGTATAAATACAAGAACCACAGATTTAGAAAGGTGTGTAATAATCACTTCACTTAACTTAGTAAACAAGCTATCTTGAGTGTCTGAACTGACTTGTCCGTCGGAGTGCTAATTTCGGCACCCCCAACCGCAGTGTTTGTATCTTTTCAGGTGACTAGCTGAGGATCACTAGTGTCTCCCAGGATCTGAAGAGTATTTCCAAACCATTTCTCCATAATTGGCGCCATCTGTGGGAATACTCAAATGCATCCATGGCAGGCGTGGCTGAAGATCCTCCGATAGCCATTGACGAGACCACACAGAGAGATGACCTCACTCCAGCAAACTCGCTTGGACCAAAAACCATCGCAGCAAGACTTGCCTTGGACCTCTGCTCATCTTCAAACCCAACGCAAAAGACAATACAAGCGACCATGGCACAAGCTAGGCAAACCAAACAGAGGTTGGACAACATCATCGCTGAGAACGAACGCCTTCGTCGCGATTTGGCCTCGGAAACAGTAAAATCCAAACAAATAGTGCGCTAGGCTTCTGAGCGACCCCCGAGGGCAGATGATCAACGATCTCGAGCCTGACAGTAAGATACTGACGGCCGCTATGCCTCAACAGATCATCTTGAGGAGTTGGCAAAGGACAAACGTCTCCAAAAATGCGTTCGGAGGAGTGCGATCAAAACACTTGCCCTTCCGAAGGATGCATTTCCGCTTGACACCGTTATACAGTCCGCGAGAACTTCTTCTGATTCGGACTCCTTTTTTGTTTGTTGCGGTTAAATGTCGAACCAAGAGTCCAACTCGCAAATCGTTTTGAGAAAAAGCAGATTTTGAAAAGAAGTGCCAAACATGGACTTTGCGGAATCTGAGTTGCCACCTAAATATTTTTACAATGGGAAATTTAGGAAACCACGACTCGGTGCGAAGGCCACGTAAAATCATCACCAAAGTTGTCTTGGCTCAGGAGCTTGGGTACGATCGGAGAAGGTCAGCTATGAGCACCCCCTTTCGCCCGGTTCGAAGACCGGCCTCTACTAACCATGATATCCGATTTTGAAAACGTTATGTGTTCTTATTCCGGTTATTAGCCTAGAATTACTATGTTATGCGCACAGCAAACAAGTGTAGACTAGATTGCCTAATTTGGAAACAAGCATTGCATATCTGTTTGTTTTGAAAAGCGCTTTAGAATTTGCTACTCGCCAGTAGGCTAAAACACGGATTTCAATGAGTTTTTCCAACTCAAACAATCCAACCTTCACCCACAGGCATTCAAACAGTTTATCTCATATAAGCACTTAGCCACATGGTAAGCATACTGTCATGGCAACATTCACACGCATGCGATATGTTAAAGCATAAATACTTACATCGTACTCCGCACCAAAACAATAAACTAGTTAGCAAACATGCATGTCCTAGTTCATGTTCAGTGGCTAATGCAACATAAGCAAGGGTGTGATCTAGACAGGCTCGGCTATCCTAAACATGGCATGTGAAATACTACAAGTAACAAGTATTCAATTTGGAAATTGAAATACAATGTAGTTAGCGTGATGTACCAAGCCCGGTGCATGTAAGACAAATGTATGGATGCACGCATGCTATCATACTGTATGCTAATTTAAATATGCCCTAATCTACCATCGTAATCAGGTAAATAAAAGGGAAGAAAGAAATGGGGGTTGGAAGACATGCACACCACTCACCCACACTTATTACAGATTTACCCTCGCCCAGAGGGACCAAATAAATATTACAGTCCAAACAATAAACAAATAAATTATTACAAAATTTCTAATTATCAAATTAAATCCAATATAAAAAGAAAGGGGCCTCGTACCTTATAAAGTCTTGTGAATGATGCATGCTCGATCCAACTTGCCCGGAAGACCCGCTCCATACCACTGCTGCCTCTGTTTTTACTATCCTGCCTTTCTGAAATCTGCCAAAGTCTTAGGACACCTTCTAAGCACAACTACTTTACCACCATTTGGAGAAAATGACCACCATTGTTCAAAATTACCATCGGTACCTTGAGAGGTTATCGCCACAAACAAATGGCGGTCGACACTCTTTTATGTCGGTCAGCAAACAATTCCTGCAGAAGACAGTTTTTGACAGCAACAGCAAACAGACAAGCAGTGCATGGTGTGGAATTTTGAGCATATGTAAGCATGGCCAATGCCCCCTATCATGTATGGGACTCAAGGAAGCATGGCCCTTGGTCCTTGGGCCACCAATTATGCCTTTTGGTGCATGATGGCCTAAGGGACCAAGATTGCAATTCAATGTAAATATGCATGCAACACACAAATGAGAACCAAGACCCTATCATGTCAAGATCAAGGGCCTTAGTGACATGAGAATTGAGATGTGTTTTGTCACTTGAAGTACAAACACCCCTCATTTCTCACACTTGGTTTGACACCCCAAACCAAGCAATGCAATGCATGTTATGCAAACATGGCTCAACAATGCGATATGATGCTAAAATGCAAGGCATGCCAAATGTTATGCAACATATCATGTTAGGTATATAGTGCTAATCATATGGGAGGCAAATGTGATGCAACCATGGACTGAAATGCCATGAAGCTAGCATGGGACAACATGTAATGAACCAAATAAGCAACAAGCATATGATAAGCAAACAATGGTGGACTTAATCACAATGGGGCAGACCTCAAACCTCCCCAAAACAGTGGCAAAAAATGCCCAAAAACATGAACAAAATGCTATACAAGCATGCAAGTTAATGAGCCTAAACCTAAGGCACCAAAGAGAGTATCTTACTACCACTAACATGACCACTCATGGCATGTATTAGGCAAACAAAAACAGAGTTCTATCATGCAAAACTACAACCAAACCCCTTGACATGGTAGCCCCAAAATACCTTAAACACACAAACATGCACAAGGCCTATCTCAAGGCATAAAAGGACACATCCTCAAAGCATAAAAGAGGTCACATATACAAACATACAAACATGATTTATAGACTGAAATATGATCCTAAATGATGCCAAATCATGAGGATGGTCTAAGGTGAGCATGCTAGAGGCCAAAATACTCAAGGCTTACAAGCCCAAAATGCAAAACAACCACATCAAGCATGCCAAACATGGCAAAATC
This sequence comes from Camellia lanceoleosa, assembly GCA_025200525.1. NCBI lineage: Eukaryota > Viridiplantae > Streptophyta > Magnoliopsida > Ericales > Theaceae > Camellia > Camellia lanceoleosa. The sequence goes on from CM045765.1 coordinate 88,833,040, forward strand.
AGTGGCTCACAACCCTTAAACATGACAAAATGAGGCTAATATCTTCGTGGAGTTATGCTAATACATGCAAGAAACAAGGCCTAAACATGAGATGCATTTCTATGCCAAATAGAGGAATGCAAAGCAAGTATGTTAAGCATGCAAGAGGCCAACAAAATGCCATTAGATAGAGATAAAATATGATCCAAAACACCCAAAAAGGTTCTGAAATGGCGCCAAAAACAAGCAAGCATGCATGTTGCCTTTTAAGCCAAAACAATAGGCAAAAGAGACAAGACTTCAAACCACCTTCCTTACCACCAAAAACCCACTGGTTTTTAGTGGTGAGAAGACCAAAATAACAAAGCAAACAAGGCTCAAAATAAAGGCACCAAAGAGGCCAAAATAAGGCCTAAGAGGGTGAGTTTGCACTCAAACCACAAAGTGACTTTAATGAAAGTTCAAAAGCAAGAAAATACAAGACTTTTTTATGTTATACACAAAGCTATAAACAACAAGCAAAACAGGTAAAAACTAGTTGCAAAAACGGGGAAACTAAAGTAAAGTGCTCACCCTTGAAGAACACCTCAAGAACAGATGATCCAGCCCTCTTCTATTGATCAAAACCAGTCCAAAAGTTCAACAAACAACCCTCCAAGCCTCCCAATCTCGAGCTAAGGTGTGATGGTGTGTGTATTGGTGCAAAAGTAAGGTAAAACCACACTTTTAGGCCTAAAAACACACACACAAGAGGAGAGAGAGGGAAAATGTAGAGAGAGGGAGTATATGGCAGATATATATATATAGAAGCTCTGGTTTTTTTGTTGAAAATGGCTAACCTCCAACAAAGGGAGAGAGATGGTGTTTATATAGGCAAAAAACAAGGCTCAAGGCTTCTCCAAGAAGCTAACTAAAAGGGGCAAAGGGGGCAAAGGGGTCTTGGCTTCTTGGGGAAGCTAAGACAACTAGCCAAGCTTCTCCAAGAAGCTTGGCCAAAGGGGTCAACCTTCTAGAAGGTTTGGGGGTTCAAAGGTGCAAAGAGGTCACTCCCATGCACGGCGATGAGTGATGGTGTATTCCAGCTGGCACAGCTGGCATGCACCATGCCTCAGGGGTGCAAAGGGTGCACGCCGGCCACCAAAATGGGTCACCGGCACAATAGAGTGCCGGTCGGCCAAACATAGTGCCGACCGGCCATTGTTTTTAAGAAAACACTGCCGGTGGTACACATATGCGGCCGGTGATGGTAGGGGAGGGCCTGTGAGATGTGGGGATGGCTAATAAGCCATTCCCTTCCCTTCCAAGGCAAAACACAAGTGTTTGGTGCAAAACCAGACACAAAACGATCGAGTTCAGATCACGAGGCGGTAGCGTGGCAGAGAGACCTCCGGGAACTCCACATGGACACAAAGCCGGATTATCACCGCGTGGTCAAACGGTCACGTCCAAGTCTTGCGGATGGTCAAAGACGGGGTGTCTACAACCATCCACATGATATCTGACCTACCCGGTAGCCGTACCGTGCATGCGATCCAATCACATCCAGGCCACAAACCGCAACTCACGCCAGCAAAGCGGCTCCAAGAAACACCAAGTATCACCTTTGACGACTCTGATTTGATCGGCGTAACACTCCCTCACATCGCTCCATTGGTTGTTGAGCTACGTGTCATCGATTCACCACCGACAGCGTTCTTATCGACGAGCGATGCCGGAGGTTATGTATTATAAAACCTTCACCAAACTCGGATTCAACGAGTCAGACCTGACTCCGGCTCCTTATCTACTATTCGGCTTCAATGCCAATCTAGAGTACCCATTGGAAAAGATCAACTTACCCGTTCGAGCAGGTTCCAGAACGGTGGATGTGGAATTCTTGGTCGTTAGGCCGCCATCGCCGTACAATCTCATGATGGGGTGATCGTGGTTACATACCTTGTAGGCTGTCCCAAGTACCTATCATCAACTGCTACGTTTCCCAACAGAACACGGCATTGAGCAAATCCGCGGCTCCTAGAAATCGGCACCAGCATGTTATCTCCTTGCCGCCAGAATGCCAAAGGAACTGCATGTAAACTCTATTAAGGTGCTGAATCGGGAGATCCTTGATGACGTTGGGCAGCATCCAAATGAGAAGGCCACGGAAGGTTTAGACCGAGTTGACATCGATGGAAGCCCAGAAAAGTTCTTCATGATCGGCGCCTCTCTGAATTAGGCCGACAGGCAGCAGCTAATCTCTTTCTTGCTCAACAACCTCGACGTCTTTGCGTGGACTCTGTATGAAATGTTGGGAATGGACCCATCAGTTTCACAGCACCGTCTGAATGTCGATCCCAAATGTAAGCCGATCATTCAGAAAGGTCGGCGTGCCATGAACCTGCTTGCCGTTGTTGAGGAGGTAGACAGACTGCTTGACGCTGGGGCAATTAGAGAAGTCACTTACCCTACGTGGCTCTCCAATACAGTGGTGGGGAAGAAGAAAAATGGGACTTGGCGAGTGTGCATCGATTTCACAGATCTGCACAAAGCTTGCCCCAAAGACTATTTTCCTCTACCCAGAATCAACCAGCTTGTCGATACAACGGCGCGCCATCAAAGCATGAGCTTCCTCGATGCTTACAGAGGCTACCATCCAATCGCCATGCATCTAGATGACCAGGACAAAACTGCATTCCTCACCCCAAGAGGAACCTACTGCTACAAAGTTATGCCTTTTGGGCTGAAGAATGCAGGGGCAACCTACCAAAGACTGGTCACCGCCATGTTCAAAGAGCAACTCGGCCACAATATGGAAGTATACATCGACGATATGGTGGTCAAATCCAAAGAAGAACAGAATCATATAGCCGATCTAGAAAAGACATTCAGCATCTTACGCAAATCTGAGAATGGCAGGCTTCTTCAAGTATGGGTTCGGAATCGGCTCTAGCAAATACCTAGGTTACATCGTCAATCACCGAGGAATCGAAGCCAACCCGAGGCAAGTCACAGCAATCTTGGAACTCGGCTCCTCTCGTCCAGTAAAAGAATTCCAAAAGTTGATGGGGATGGCATTGCACTCAACAGTTCATCGGTAGGTCTCTACGGATCGCCGACAATTCTTCGAGATACTACGGCGGTAAGGCTTTTGAATGGTGCCGAATCTGAGCGACTTTCAACGGACTCAAGACCTACCTCCGCTTAGTACCTCTCTTGACAACACCCGCCGCTGGTGACCCGCTCATTCTATATCTGGCAGTTTCTGATAGGGCCGTCAACGCCGTACTGTTAAAAGGGGAGGAGGGGGAGCAATGGCCAGTGTATTATGTGAGCAAGGCAATGGTTGACGCCGAAACGCGCTACCTTCCGCTAGAAAAACTCATCTTAGCCCAAGTCATGATGGCAAGAAATCTGATGCATTACTTCCAGGGACATAGCATTGGGGTGCTAACAGATTATCCCCTCCGATCAGGACTACGGAGTGCAGAAGCATCATGGCGTGTTTTAAAATGGGCTCTTGAACTCGGCCAATACGACATTCAGTTTTTACCTAAAACCGCAATCAAGGGGTAGGTGTTGGCCGACTTTGTTGCCGAATTCACCGGCGAGCTTGCCAACCTCAAACCTGACGAAGTTCGACCAAAGGCTGAAGTCCGGCCAAAGTCGAACTGGAGAATTTATGTCGGGGATATTTGGCAATTATACTGTGATGGATTGTCTAGCGAAGGCGTAGTGGCGGAGTTGTAATCATGTCTCGAACGGCGTAGTAATTGGCAGCCGTCAAGCAGCTTCGAAGCGTCAAATAACGGCCGAATCTGAAGCCCTTCTAGGCCGGTGCGGAATCGCACCTTCTCGGCTCTCGGCGTCGCTTGTGTTTTGTGATTCACAATTGGTAATCGGTCGGCTAAAGAAGTCGTGGCAAGAAAGCGACCGTATGGCGGCCTACATAAGCGGCCAATTCCTGGCGGCAAAATTTGACCATCACGAATGAACCAAATAACAGCGACGAGAACACACACGCGGATGCCTTGGCGTGCCTAGCCTCGCCATCAATTCGAGATCAAGCGGACCATCAGTAGGTTTCATCTCGGGCGAGTATTGGCCCTTCGGAGGAAATCGATGTCAACATTATAGAATCCGCACCAAGCTGAATGGACCCTATTGCTGCATTCCTCTCTTCTGAACAACTCCCAGAGGACAAAAAAGAAGCACACAAGCTACGAAATAAAGCCCTGCGATACTATCTGGATCCGCAAGGAGGGCTTTATGAAAAGTCCCTCTCTGGTCCATATTTGGAATGCGTGCACCCAGACAAAGTGGAGGAGCTTCTGACAGAGATACATGAGGGTAGTTGTGGTGCCCATTCTGGTGGACGCTCCCTGGCCCATCGAGCTATAAAATAGGGGTATTATTGGCCGACAATGAGAGCTAACGCGGAGAGTTATGTAAAAAAATGCGAACAGTGCCAAACGTTCTTCCCATTAACCCATCTGCCTACCAAAGGGTTGAACTCTATCACCAGCCCCTGACCGTTTGCCCAGTGGGGACTTGATATCGTAGGGCCATTGCCGAGGGCCCCAGGGAACAAGCGATTCTTAATCGTCGCGACAGATTACTTCACAAAATGAGTCGAAGCGGAGGCTTTAACACATATACGAGATGCCAACATTAAACGCTTGTATGGAGAAACATCATAACACGATTCGGCATTCCGAAAGCTCTCATCTCAGACAATTGCACCCAGTTCGATTGTGGTGTATATCGAGAGTTATGCAGCAAATATGGCATTCAGCCTTATTTCTCTACACCGGCCTACCCCCAAAGCAATGGTCAAGCCGAAGCCTCTAACAAATCCATCTTGGACGGCATCAAAAAGAGGCTGGAAAAAGCTAAAAGAAAATGGGTCGAAGAATTGCCGAGTGTATTGTGGGCTCATCGTACTACGCCGAGGAGGTCCACTGGAGAAACGTCGTTTGCTCTATGCTTTGGAACCCAGGCAATCTTACCCCTGGAAATCGGCCTCCCAACTCTGAAATTGCAAGTTTTTGATACGGGCCGAAACGACATGATGCTTGCCCTGGATCTGATTCTAATCAAAGAACGAAGAGACCGTGCCCTGGCATCCATAACGCTGATATCGTGACTCGCCAAGTCGTATAATCAGCCGAGTTCGCCGATACGCCCAGAGAGTTGGTCCTAAAGAAGGTACTTCCAGCCGACCGGAGACCGGCCGATGGAAAATTGGGTCCAAACTGGGACGGCCCCTATCAGATAGAATCCATCGCAGGAACAGGGGTATATCGGCTCTCAGACATGTCAGGAAGAAGCCTGCCACGGCCTTGGAATTCAACACATTTACGTAAATTCTATCATTGACCTGACTTATGGGCTTGATACTTGTACATATTCCACCATTGCAATACAAAGTTTCTCATTTTCTCAAGCTCGCTCCCAAGCCTTTAAGGGCCGATTAAGCCTTCTAAGGCCGAAATAAAGTCTCCGGATTCGGAGCGCTCTTCGTGGATATGACGATTGGCCGAAATAAAGTCTCCAGATTCGGAGCCCCCTTTTGGTGCATGACACCTTAGGGCCGATTAAGACTCCGAATTCGAAGCGCCCTTCGTGGATATCACGATTGGCCAAAATAAAGTCTCCGAATTCGAAGCCCCCTTTTGGTGCATGACACCTTAGGGCCGATTAAGACTCCGGATTCGAAGCGCCCTTCGTGGATATCACGATTGGTCGAAATAAAGTCTCTGGATTCGGAGCCCCCTTTTGGTGCATGACACCTTGGGGCCGATTAAGTCTCCGGATTCGGAGCGCCCTTCGTGTATATCACGATTGGCCCAAATAAAGTCTCCGGATTCGGAGCCTCCTTTTGGTGCATGATACCTTGGGGCCGATTAAGACTCCGGATTCGGAGCACCCTTCGTGGATATCACGTTTGGCCCAAATAAAGTCTCCGGATTCGAAGCCCCCTTTTGGTGCATGACACCTTAGGGCCGATTAAGACTCCGGATTCGAAGCGCCCTTCGTGGATATCACGTTTGGCCCAAATAAAGTCTCTGGATTCGGAGCCCCCTTTTGGCGCATGACATCTTAGGGCCGATTAAGCATCTTAAGGCCGATTAAGACTCCAAATATGGAGCGCCCTTCATGGATATCACAATTGGCCAAAATAGTCTCCGGATTTGGAGCCTTTGTGAGAGATGCATTCGGACAACTTCACTGGCCGAATAAATATTCACCGAGAATTGTTCTTAATTCGAGCCGATCAATGCATGTTTAAACATTTCCACCACGCAACACAAAACTTGCCAGTAAGTTGAAATAATATGTTTAATTAAGCACATAATATTTCAAGACCAAATACGAACGTTGAAAATAAAAGAAATTCTATTTGTTCGGCGTGAAGTCTGTTTTCGCGTTCCAAAGTCTATTTATTCGGCACCCTCATCGTCGCTCTTCTCAATTTTGAAATCAAAATAGGGTAAGTAGTGATGATGATCTGAAAGCAACGCATCAATGCCCACGGCTTCGAGAGCTTTCTCAGTTTGAAGGGCCTTGACCCAGCCGTGCTTGAATCCACGATTTTCACATCGGCAGACCTCCTCGGCAAGGTCTCCTTTGGTCTTCTCTATCCCGACCTTCAGGCCGTCCTGAAACCCCTTTTCATAACCCGAGGTCCGTTGGGTCACTCTCTCCTCAATGACCAATTTAGATTGACTGTCCGCCACCGACACGCTCGTTTGAACATTCTTCAGCTCCCGAAGCTCACGCTCAGCCTTTTCCGCGCGAATCTCCAGACTGTGATTCCTTTCATCCTTTTTCTCACTCTCACGTCGTGCTTCCCGTAGATGCATGTCAACTTCGTAAGTAGTATACAGTCCTTTCACGGCCCCATGTATGCCGTCTCGAAATACTTTAAAATCTTGACATCCAATCATCGATTGTTGGACTTCCGGTGGGAAGATCTATCGAGCGAACTCGACTGCCACACCTGGGTCTTTAATGATAGAATCCGCCTCCGTCATTGGTCTATTCCTCACAAAAATCGCAAAACTCAATGGTCGTGGCGTCACATCAGGCTCGATTCCCGATCGCGGGCACGGAGAATTTCCTCGTTGTTGCCTATCTTTTCGGGGCGATTTGCTTCAATGACTAAGGGGCTGCTGTGTTTCCCGATCCTTGGACGTTTGTCTTCCCGTACGCATAGGCTCGCTACTGCGACTCATTGCGGCGTCTAATTCAGCCAATCTTTGTCCCTCCGAAGTTGCCTGAATGGAAATAAGTAAGGCCCCTGGCGTGCACCCGCCCCATTTATCCTTCAATGTATGCAGCTCTCCCGAGGCAACGTCAGTAATCCCAAACGTCAAAAGTCGGATGACAATTGTCTAGCCCACGAGTTAGGCCCATTAAACCCATAGCTCGCGCATACAGCTAAAACGAAGCGGTTACTAATTTGGTCGGCCATGTTTTCAAGCGCAAGCGCCAATCAATCTGTGCCTCAGCCAACCCATCAGTTAGGCCCATTCGGCTCCTCAAGCTTCGCAAGCTCGCGCCCTGGCTAAGGCAAGGGCAAATTTACTAATCTGGTCGGCCATGTTTTCAAGCGCAAGCACCGATCAATTTGTGCCTCAGCCAGCCCACGAGTTAGGCCCATTCGGTTTCTTAAGCTCACGCCCTGGCTAAGATAAAGGCAGATTTACTAATCTGGTCGGCCATATTTTCCAGCTCAAGCACCGATCAATCTGTGCCTCAGCTAGCCCACGAGTTAGGCCCATTCGGCTTCTCAAGCTTCACAAGCTCGCACCTAGCTAAGGCAAGGGCAGATTTACTAATCTGGTCGGCCATGTTTTCAAGCGCAAGCGCCGATCAATCTGTGCCTCAGCCAGCCCACGAGTTAGGCCCATTCTGCTTCTCATGCTCGCGCCCTGGCTAAGGCAAGGGCAGATTTACTAATCTGGTCAACCATGTTTTCAAGCACAAGCGCGCGATCAATCTGTGCCTCAGCCAGCCCACGAGTTAGGCCCATTCGGCTTCTCAAGCTTCGCAAGCTCGTGCCCTAGCTAAGGCAAGGGCAAATTTACTAATCTGGTCGGCCATGTTTTCAAGCACAAGCGCCGATCAATCTATGCCTTAGCTAGCCCACGAGTTAGGCCCATTCAGCTTCTCAAGCCATGAAGCTCGGCATACTGGCTAAGGCAAGAGGCGGTTACTAATCTGGTCGGCCATGTTTTCAAGCGCAAGCGTCGATCAATCTGTGCCTCAGCCAGCCCATGAGTTAGACCCATTCGGCAAGGGCAGATTTATTAATCTGGTGGGCCAAATACCTAAGCTAAGCAGCCAATCTAACCATAACCGAAAGCAATATCATTCATCAACAACATTTTCCTTAGCAAGTTGAGCACAACTCATGAAATTTTATATACGCAAATTACTAAACAAAAAGCTACAAGCCCGCATGAAATGCCTAGCAAAAATCTATGACTGTGGCAACACATGAAAAATACCAAATTAAAAACTGTAAAAATACATTCGACATCCTAAAAACTATTTCAGTCGCCCAGATTAGTCATCGGAATCAGACTCCAATGGCTCAACATCCACTTGCTCATATGGTATTGGCATAATCAATGAAACTTTAGCAGCAACAAGGGCTTTGTGCCAACCATGTTTGAATCCCTGATTTTCAAACTTGGGGACTTGGTCCAAATACTCAGCAAGTCCAGCATTTTTCCCGGCCTCAAATACTTTTGAAGCCTCCGAGTTGGCAGTTTCCTTCGCCGCCTTCATTTCAGCCAACTCAACCTCCAGTTTGGAGACCGCCTTCTGGGCCAATTTGAGTGCATCTTCGCTCGCGTTTGCCTCCTTCTCGGCATCCGATCTCAATTGATTCGCGCTACGAGCCGTCTCCACCTCGGCCTCGGCCCTTGAGGCTTCCTTGTTCGCCCTCAAAGCTTCGACCTCGGCCCTTCTCCTCTGGCCCTCAACTTTCTTTCATAAACAACCAATCTGTTTGGCGTCGTCGCGATGGTGACAACCCATATCGGTTATCGTTCCGACGGTCTGCAAAACAAGAATTTAAACCATAACTACAACAGTATTTGGATTAAGTGAAGCAAAGTCCGAACATGTACCAAAAGTGCCGATTGGGCGGCTAGTCTTTGTCGTATTCGACTGGTTCCACCGAAAGCCTCGTCAGCGGCAATGTCTGACGTAGCCAAAATTTGAATCGACCACGGATCTTTAAGCGCCGAAGCATCAGAAGAAACCGGCATGTTTTTTATCATCAGCTGAATGACAAAAGGAACGACCACATTTGATCCCTCTAATCGAGGATGTTTGCCGCCTTGTTCTTCTGAGCCGACTTCAAACTCAGCAGGGCATTTCTCTGCCTCTTCCTTAACTTCTTGGCTGGCCTGCACGATCAAAGTAGATTCAGCATTCCAATTTTTTTCCGTCTTCACCTCAATAATGCGCAAGGACTCTGATTCACTAACAGGCAGAGAGAGTTGAGATTCGGTGGCGGGTGGTACTTCAGACGGAAGGGCCTTCGCTCTTCGCCGCGCGGCCAACCTTTCCGCATTCGCCTTCCTGGCAAGTTTTGTCAGGCTTAACCCGGCCATGTCTTCGGGGCCTGTGGAGGGAAGATCATCTAAGCTGTGAAAAATGTCGTCAAGTGAAAGATCCCCTCGGCCCAAAGTGGATGGAGGATCAGCCGAATTCAATACCTCGTCAGACTCAGTTTCGGACTGATCTGATTCGGTAACGTTAGCTACATCCCGCTCTGAATCAGACCCTTCAAAACCAACCTGCCTCAAGTTTTTGAAGTCGGACAAAATAAGAGCAATAAGAGAATCTTCACCCTCCGGAACCGGGATATTTTCTGACGCCGAGAAGGTCGTATATGTCGGCTTATAACGAAGCAAAACGTGGGCCGCCCTCCCTTGTTTCTGAAGACTTCGATAGCCGAAATACTTGAGCGCGACTTTGATATCCGAAAGAACGGCGTCGTCAGTTGAAGACAAGACTTTCTTCAAATCGTTCCCTGCACAAGCCAAGCCGTAACATTTCAAAGAGGAGGCTTTACAACAAAAATGAACAAATAATAAAAGCGAGAAGGCAATCGGCCACCTGGCTCGCCCCTCCGTCTAGAAATATGGTTGACATGATCCTCCCCTTTGCCAAATTCCCAGTTACCCTGGACAACAACCATTACATTATTAACTCATTTCCTAGAACTGGAAAGCATAGTAACTAGATGATGGTTGATATCCTTGGCCCTAAGAAAGAAACGCCCGTGCCGACCAGAAGACTTAGCCAGGGCATAGCAATGCCGGATGGCTAGAATGCCAAGGTTAATTCTAAGGCGATGGTTGAGCACTATAACCCCCATTATAATTCTAAAGAAATTCACATTGGATTGGGAAGGGATTAAACCCCAATGGCGAAGCACGGCCCAAAGAAACGGGTGAAGGGGAAAATAGACTCCACCCTCTGCGATTGACAAAAGAGGAAAGACAATCGAGGTTTTGTCCTCCTTCTCCATATCAAGAGTGCCGTCCGCCAAAAACGACAGACAGACATCATCAGGAATGGAGAAATGGCGTTTAAAGCTAGCAATTCGATCTGACGAGAGACGGTCTTTTAAATGTTTCGCCATACCCTACAGTTTATAAGAATATGCCAAGGAAGGAATAAACCAGAAAGGGTCTTCGAAGCAAGGAAGGGGAGAACTTACAAAGGACGAAGAAGATATCGGAGAAGAGAGTTGCAGGGACGATTCAAAAGGCAATCCAACGACGAGCGTCATAAAATACATACTCGAAAGGACGTCAAAATTTTAAATCGCAATAAATAGACACATACGAGGGGGCGGGAAGTTGACACGACAATCGAAAGGGGTGCGCTTAGATATCCACATGAGGATGAGGCCAACCGCCGAATTTTTGCTCTGACTTTTCGAAATTCGGAAACAAGCACTCCAGCCAACTGTTGTTGGTAAAGTGCTTGGGGGGCAATTGTGGGAGCCGAATAAATAGAAGAGTCGGAAGGTGCATACCCTAGAAATCAGATACTATTCGGCTCCATATTGCGTGACTAGGATACCGAATACGTTAGGAAGGCCGAATAGCCAGAGATCAATAGCTCCGAATAAATAAAAGGGGAATGGGATAAAAGTAGGCTCAGGCCCCGAGGCCCAGAAAGCAAGTATAAATACAAGAACCACAGATTTAGAAAGGTATGTAAGAATCACTTCACTTAACTTAGTAAACAAGCTATCTTGAGTATCTAAACTGACTTGTCCGTCGGAGTGCTAATTCCGGCACCCCCGACCGCAGTGTTTGTATCTTTTCAGGTGACTAGCTGTGGGTCACTAGCGTCTCCCAGGATCTGAAGAGTATTTCCAAACCACTTTTCCACAGGTACTTTTTGGTTTCCTTGCATTTATCATACTTCTGATGACATACCGAAACTGAACATTTCACTGCACTGATTCACTGCACGTATAGAGCACATCTGACACATCACATTCACATACTATATCTGCATACACACACTCCATGGAACATACTTGCATTTGCATCTGATATACATACTCTGGTTGATGTATTAAAATTCCTTTTCAGGTCACACCTCTGTAGCCCGGGCCACCTGGGCCTTCTCGAGTAGCAAGGAAAAGGGCGGCACGTGGCTGGGGAAGACGTAGAGTGCCTGCCAGACATGACGATGAGTCTAGTGAGGAGGAGGAGTCAGCACACCCTTAGTCAGAGACATCTGCGGGTAGAGATGATGACACCAGTTCCGGTTCTGAGGGCGGAGACGACGCCGAGGAGGATTTCGAGGATGGCGGCTCCGGTTCAGACGGGGTTGCCGATAGCGATGGTGCAGAGGCTGCTCAGTCGAAGAGGGTGAAGTGGGCCTCTCAATCTTGAGTCAAATAGCACCAATTCAGATGTTTTTGCTTTGTTTTCTTTTTACTAGTAGTTGTAGCTCATTGTACAGTGTTAGGTAGTTTTATTTTCTTCAAAATATGCACCTTGTTGTAAAAAGAAAACATGATGGAATGAAAACAGCTTTTTGTTCAAAAAGTGTTACATTTGTATTCTAAGCATCACATCGCATCACAACATTTTTCACAAAAAAAGAGATTGATGGAAATTGAACATTCATATATTGCCAAGTCAGGTAGTGAACCAACGTAACAAACAAAATAACTTAAAGAACAATTCGATAAATGAATTACAACAACTCGATAATCAAAGAGCAACAACTCGATAAGAAAATGAGCAACAACTTGATAAGTAAATGCATACTGGATGAAAAAAGCAATAGGACTCATCCGAAACAGAAGTAAACTCAGACCTTCAGCACTCTCAGCACATAGGAAGGCTAGGAACTCTCTACTGGAGACAAGGAGCAGTTGTAGACCATTTTTTTCCCACTGCCAACCTGTAAAAGAGCTTGCCAACCGCTTTTTCGTCTACAGACCATAAAATGTGGCTGGTCAACTAGAAAAAGTGGCTGGTCGACCAGAAAAAGTGGTTGGCCGACCAGTTGGCCTAGGGACCTCCAGATTTTGGCCACATGTCCTCTAAACAGTGCCTTATCCTCCATAAAGGTTCCAGCTTCGTGGTTCCCTCATTCTAACTCATTTTTGCACCAAATGGAGGCATTTCTTGTCCAAAATCTCACAAATTAGATCGCCAACTTGGATGGCTCGGAAAAGCTGAATTTTCGAGGCTTCGGCATAAATGCACTACTCGCACTGAGCCGCACCTCGCTGCATTTTCCGTTCCTCTATGTCGCGGCAAGGTGTTGGAATCTGGTAACTCATGTTTTTAGCTTTGGCAGACAAGAGATATGTCCCACTTTCGAAGACTTCCAAGCTTTGATGGAATCTCAACGCGATGAAGAAATTTTGCCCCAATTCTGCTTTGGCCACATCCAAGTCTTAAGACGGATGTGTGGGCTCACTTTGCATGACGCTTGGTCATTGATTTGCGATGGAGTACTGGACATCCCCAGCTTGATTCGTCGATTTTCTGATGCAAGTGACCGCGGTGATCCTGACTAGCAAGGTTTTCGGCGACACGCCCTTTGTTGTGTATGTTGTCTCATTTCTTGCTTGCCCTAGGCTCCGGAGGATCTAGCATCCGTTTGATTAAGGTTTCCCAATGCTTGAAAGAGGGCAAGAGTTGCATAGCCATGACGCTAGCTGAGACATTGATGGGTTTGGACGCTTTCCATCGCCGAAAAACGACTAGATTCGTGGGGAGTCCACTACTGCTGCAGGTAATGTTTCCCACCCTATCTTACATATACTTCTCACATCACTCAGCTCTCAGGCTCAGTTTTTCTCTCAAAACCCTTTTCCTTACTTTTCTCTTAACATACACCTCTTTATTCTTTAATCTCTCATTTTTTATCCATCTCCAGATATGGTTGATGGATAAGTTGAAGGTTGTGGACTCATGCCCAACATATTCAGCTTGCGACTATTTCTTCCAGCGACGTCTAGTCGATGCCCCTGATGAGGGATGGTGGTGTGAATGGATGTACGGTCTATCCACTGCTAGTATTGCTTGGCGTTGCCCCTAGCTCAATATACCGGCGATGAGCTATAGCATGACTCGCCAACCCGGGATTCAGTTGATCGGCCTGACACACAGTGCCCTTTATCTCCTATTTTGAATCCGGCGTCAATTTGGACATGATCAGACTTGCCCGGAAGAAGGGATAGAGTACCCTGCTGCATTTCCAGTCCGAGGCGCACAACTAGCTCGGTATGCCACAGCATGGAGGACGAGAGAGCTTCTGGCCCCCGCTCCCACTTTCAGTTGCACCCTTTCTGATGAGTGCATAGCTTGGCTTGACGAAGAGGCACAGATTGGGCCTACTTTGGCATCAGAGGCTTCCATAAGCTCTGGGAGGGGGCATAGGAACACATGACTTATCCATGCCCCGAATTTATTGCTTTATCAGTACTTTCAAGTTTTCTTTATGAATGTAATAAAAAAGAAACTTCAATTTGTATTCAAGAGTAGGAGAACTTTGTACTGAAATCAATGTAATTGAAGGTTGTTGGTACTGAAAATTTTCCGTTTGGTCCAAAAATGGTCTGAGTCGTAAAAAGATTAATTTGAGCAAAAATCAACTTTTATTAAAACTTTTCAAAGCCATTTTCAATATGGATCACAACTGGACACGCCCGAGATCTATCTCTGAGATGTATAACCCTGGATCCAGCAACTGGAAAGTTGCCCCTGGTCTGAATAGCACTGCACTGGAGATCACAACCGAGCTCTTGAATGCAGAATAGACAAAGATGACCAACATGATCACATGAACAAAGTTAATTTGGAAGTGTTTATGGCTGGACTTCGGAATGAAGTTGCCTATGTGTCCCGAAGATAGGAATCAAGCCTTACGTAGTTCGGTTCAGGTTCACTTGTGTATTAACACTCTCCTTTTACGCTCTAACTTTTGCCCAGGCCGCCCTTTTTGGGTTTTCAACCTTGCGAGCTCAGTTTTTATCATTTCAAATTTTTCATGCTCTAACTTTTGCCTAGGTCGCCCTTTCGGGTTTTCAGCCTAGCGAGCCACTCAGGGAAAGTATTTCTTCAACTTGTCCATGTTGATCGGCTGGGAGAACTCTAGGCCATCTAGGTCCATCAGAACGACAGCTCCGCCCAACCAGATAGACTTGATGATGTAAGGGCCAGTCCAATTGGGTCTGAACTTGCCCCTATGGTCATGGATGGGAGCTCAATTGTCTTTGAGCACTAGATCCCCCTCTTTCAAATTCCTGGACTTAAACTTTTTGTTAAAAGCCCTGGCAATTCTTCATTGATAACCCTGGACGTGATACAGTGCTTTCAGCATTCTTTCATCAAAGAGTATGAGTTCTTCGTACTTGCTTTGCTGTCAATCTGCCTCAGCTATCTGACACTCAGCCAATACCCATAATGACGGAACCTTAACTTCGATAGGTAGAACAGCCTCCATCCCATAAACCAAGGAATACGGAGTTGCCCTAGTAGAAGTTCGAATTGAAGTCTGGTAGCCCCAAAAAGCAAATGGTAGCTTATCTGGCCAGTCCCTATAGGTTTCCACCATCTTCTGCAGAATGTGCTTGATGTTCTTGTTGGTAGCCTCAACTATTCCGTTGGTTTGCTGCCGATATGTAGATGACTTATGAAAAGCGACGTTGTATTTCTCCAACAAGTCGACCACCTACTTCTTGAAGTGGGAACCATTATCCAAAATAATCTCGTTCGGGACCCCGTAGTGACAGATGATGTTGTTCCTGATGAACTTAGAGACATGCGACGCCTTCAACATCGCATAAGATTGGGCCTCAACCCAGTTCGTGAAGTAGTCTATCGCTACCAGAATGTACTCATGCCCGTTGGACCCCTTCGGAGTGACAGCCCCAATCACATCAATTCCCCAGATTAAAAACGGCCATGGCGAAGTCATGTTGTACAGCTTTGATGGCGGAATGTTCATGCGGTTTGCATGGATCTGACATTTATGGCATCGCCGAACAAAGCCAATACAATCCTCCTCCATGGTGGACTAGTAATAACCCTGTCTAAGGATCTTCCGGGCTAGCATCACCCCGCTCATGTGCGCTCCGCACTCTCCTCCATAGATGGCCTCTATCTGGCACTTAGACTCTTCAGCATCAATGCATAGTTTATGCATCCCGAGATGACCCTTTTGTACTGTTTACCCCCGCAGACGATGAACTAAGCAGCCATTCTTCAAATTGCCCTTCTTGTCTTTGGCATTTGCCACTAGTGGATATGCTTTCTTTTCCAAGAAGTTCCAGATGTCGTGATACCAGGGGTTTTCATCTTGTACCTCATCTATGGCAGCAATCAGCTCATAGGCCAGCACGAATTTCTGTTTAATGATGATCAGACACATCCGGACTCCGAAAGGGATGTCTATCATAGAACATAGAGTTGCTAATGAATCAACGAACCTATTGTTCTCTCTTAACAGATGGACGAAATTCGGTTTCTCAAACCGATGAATCAGAATGTCCAAGGTCTGGTGGTAGATTCTCATATTTTCTTCTTTAACTTTCCAATCTCCTTTAGCTTGAGATACAACAAGGTTCGAGTCCCCGATGATATCCAACCGTTTTGCCCTTAGTTCCAGGGCGGCTTCTAATCCAGCAATACATGCCTCATACTCTGCCTCATTGTTTGACACTTTGAAACAGAGTTTGAATGCTAAAGGTATGCGAGAATTGTCGGGCGCTATCAGCAACACCCCTATCCCATACCCGTATTAGTTTGACGCTCTGTCAAAGTACATCATCCAAGTCTCTTCTTCGACATGCAGAATGGTCTCGTCTGGGAACAGATACTCAACTGCTTCATCCCCTTCAACTGGGTGATCGGCTAAGAACTCCTCTACCGTTCTCCCTTTCACTGACTTGCGCGTCATGTACTTTAGATCAAATTCGGAAAGCAGAAGCAACCAACGGACTAGCCTACCCGTAAGTGCTGGTTTCTCAAAAAGATATTTGATGGGATCTAATCTCGAAACCAGTATTACGGAGTGAGCTAACAAGTAGTGCCTCAGCTTCCTGGTAGCCCATACCAAGGCCAGACAAGCCTTCTCCAGCGGGGTATAGCGGGTCTCGTAATCCAGCATTTTCTTACTCAGGTAGTAGATAGCCTTCTCTACTTTGTCCTCAGACTCCTGTGCAAGTATGTAGCCCATTGTAGTTTTAGTCACTGATAGGTACAAAATCAACGGTTTCCCCAGCTCAAGCGGTGACAACACAAGTGGATTTTGTAATTATTGCTTGATCTGCTCGAAAGCAACTTGGCATCGGTCATCCCATTGGAATTTCTTTCCTTTCTTTCAGGAGACCAAACAGTGGTTCACAAGTCAAGGTTAGTTTTGCAACAAACCGTCTTATGAATTACACTTTACCCAGAAAGCCTCGCACCTCCTTTTCAGTTTTCGGTGGAGGCATTTCTAAGATGGCCTTGATTTTAGAAGGATCGACTTTGATACCCCTTTGTGTGATCAAGAACCCCAGCATTTTCCCTGCCATAACACCAAATATACATTTCTGAGGATTCAACCACAACCGATACTCTCTGATCCTTTGGAAGAATTTCTGCAAGGCAGTGTAGTGGCCCTCTCTTTCCTTGGACTTGACAATCATGTCGTCCACGTACACCTCAACCTCTTTATAGATCATATCGTGCAAGATTGTGGTCGCAGCCCGTTGATATGTAGCCACAGCATTCTTCAGCCCAAACGGCATCACCCTATAACAATAGGTTCCCCACAGGGTGGTGAAAGCAGTCTTCTCCCTATCTTCGGGAGCCATCAAAATCTGATTGTAACCTGAAAACCCATCCATGAATGAGAGCAGCGCATGCCCAACAGTGAAGTCCACTAATTCGTCGATATACGGCAGAGGAAAGTCGTCCTTCAGACTGGCTTTGTTCAAATCCCTAAAGTCCGCACATACCTAAATTCTGCCGTCCTTCTTCGGCACCGGAACTATATTGGCCAACCAAGTTGGGTATTCAGATACCAGTAGGAACCCTGCGTCAATCTTCTTGGTGACCTCTTCTTTGATCTTCAGAGCCTAGTCCGGGCGGATCCTTCAGAGCTTCTGCTTAACAGGTCGGGCCTCTGGGTCAAGAGGGATTCGGTGCTGTACAATCTCAGGATCAATTCCAGGCATGTCTTCGTAGGACCACACGAAAACATCTTTGAAATCTTTTAACAAAGCAACTAAGCGCTCGCGCTCTTCCGAAGACAACATGGACCCGATCTGGACCAGCCGCGAGTCCTTCTCAATACCAACATTAATTGTGGTGATTGCATCAACCCAACGGTTTTACAAACCTCTCCTGCTCTTGATCAAGCAAATATTGCAAAATCGGAGGAATTTCTTCCTCGTCGTTTTCATCAAAATTTTGAAAATCCTGATTAATGCAATAAATTAAAGGCACAGAAAAGTACTCGGAAGCCACAGCCATACCATTCTCATTAATAACATCCAGTCCACCTGATTCCTTTGTTACAACAGACTCAAAGGAAAAAGAAAAAGATGACCTGGACAGGACAGTGGCATCCGGGTTATCACCCCCAAGAATACCAAACTTAGACTCAGACGAGCTGGAACCTGATTCTGAATCCACAGACTCAGTGGAATCAGATTCTGGCTCACTACCTGACCCGATGCTACTCGTTAAAAAGCCCTTCTCGTATTGCCAAACGAGAGAGGGTGCGATGAATGCATCAAGAATGTTTGAAGATGGGCCCACAGCCGCTTCATTCTCAATCATGGAAACTGAGAAGTTATCCCTCAAGCACTCATGTACGATCTAAGGATCTGAGAGTAGACAAGCCAGTGCTACCCCCATCTTAATTTCTATGCTCTCGGAATCCTCCTCCTTGCACTGCTCAACCTCAACTGGTGGGTTTGTCTGCTTCTCAAGAACATCATCCCCGGACAATTGCAAATAAAAGAAAATCTCAAACCCCGGCAAGTACCGCCTCTCTACACTTAGCCATGGCTCTGGGAAGCCGCAGAATGGGAAGTCTTCCCCCTCCCGGACAAAGCATCCATTTAGGGTCCCTTGGATAGGTCGGTGCATCAACTCATAATGCTTCCCGGCTTGCTTTGCTCTGGCTCTTCCGGCCATCTCTTTTTCTTTCCTCGCCCAATCTTCTTTGGTAGGCAGATAACCTAAGCCAAAGGTATATGGGTTATGCGGCACTTCGGCCGGTGCTACAACGCCCTTTCGGCCACTTCGCCCTAATCTCATTCCGGGGATGTGCTGAAGCTTGTTCATATGGTAGACAGACTGTACGCTGACGTATAGCCCCTCATCAATAGCTAGGATATTCTGTACAACCTAGGCCTCAACTAGGGTGAATCCTGACAAAAACACATCCTCCGCGCCATGCTCAATCTCCAGAACTGGTGTAGAAACCTCTGGTGGCGAATGGATTGAAGAATTTCCAAAAACGATCGCCACCCCCTTCCTGTGGGGGTACTTCAGCATTTGGTGTAGGGTGGAAGAGACCGCCTTTACTTGGTATAGCCACGACCGCCCTAGGAGTAAATTAAAGGTGGCCGGGACATCCAAGACATGAAAATCAATATCCTGTTGCCCTGGGCCAACCTGAGTCCGAATCTGTACAGTCCCCATCACCTCTCGGCTAGTATTATCATACGCCCGTATCACCTGGGCCGTAGGCACAAAATTCGCGGACTTCAACCCGATAGCATACGTTGTCCTCTACGGGCACACATTGATAGCAGATCCTATGTCAACAAGGACCACCGGTATCCATTTCTCACTACACTCGACAGAGATATAGAACGGTTTGTTATGATCTGATCCCTCAGGCGGCAGTTCCTTGTCAGTGAAGGTCAATGTCGGGGAAGCTCCTCCTAGGAAAACCAACCCTACCAACTGCTCGGGTGTGGTATCGACTGAAAGCTTGGCCCTATCCATTGTAGAAAGAACAGCTTGTTTGTAAACTGTTGAGGCCATAAGCAATCCCCAGATGTCTGCTTGGATCTTCTTAAGCTATTTCAGCACAGCCTCCTCTTTGAGCAATTTTTCCTTCTGCCTCTCCGCTTCTTTATCCTTCCTGGATGCCTCTGGTTGATCCAAGTGTAGGGGCTTGAAATACCGCCCACTTCTGGTCATGTGGTCAACCTCCTCAACATACCAGGTGTCATCCGGTTGGTTTTGCCCCCAATCTTCGTCAGTGTGGGCAAGACATAAGTCGTCGTCTTCCCACCACATCTCGTCGGCAACCGACAGACAACTGTTAGGTTCTGTTGCAACTGTTTCTGTGCGCACAGCACGTTCTGTCCCCGCAGGGGCTTTGTCCTTCCTAGCCCTCTCAAGATCTTCGATCTTTTCCTGCTTAAACTACTTCAATGCAGGCTACTATTCAGTATCTTTTGTACTCAAACTATCTAGATCCCGAACAAAATTCTTAACACCGGTGCTCTCTGGCGATGCTTCCTGATTCTCGGCCACTCCAGCCACTGCTGATATCCCAACTTCTGATTGCCCCTGTTCTGGCTGAAGTTCTTTAACAACATCCGGCTGGTTACTGAGCCACCCTGTATTCTCTGCTAATCCATCCAAGTCGAACCAGTTGATGTTCACATCCCCTGAGTCCTGCTTTTCAAAGAACTGCAGATTTGCAATGTCTTCTTCCAGCTCTGCTAGGTCATCTAGCCTAGGTCCATCCTCCCGAACCACATTGATCTCTGCCCCAACTGGTAACTTCACCCTCGGCTTAATCTGATCTGTTGATGTGATATAACCACTCGGGTTGTACGCAAAGTTCCTAGGCCTCTCAGGCTCTAAATCAACATTCTTATCTGCCTCCAAAGTCGATCCAATTCTATTTTCGATAGTCACCACCACCAGCTCAGGTTGGGTTTAAGAGGTGCTCAACATGCACAAGTCTGTGCTGTCTGGGATGAACACCTCAGGCTTGGGTTGGTAGGAGGGCGTGATGTATATGCTCAGGTCATATGGAATGGCCGAGGTTTGGATCAGGTTGATGCGTTTGGGAGGTAGAGCTTGGTTATGTGGTGGGAGCGGGTTGATGGTGATGTTTGGCTTTTGTGGTGGCGCGATCACCTTGTTGTCAATGAGATCCTAGATCTCATGACGCAGCCTGAAGCACTGGTCAGTGTCGTGACCATGCTATTGGTGAAAGGCACAGTATTTGGCCGGGTTATGGGAGTGAGGAAGTTTATCGGCAATCGCCATGCTCTAGGGGCTTCAAATGCCCTTTCTTGACGAACCTCGAGCTTTGGCAGAGGCATGTACGTGGAGTAAAAGTCCTCTAGCCTCGGGGTGGATAACTCAAGGTTTGGGGTTTGAAGTGGAAGTACCATAAAGGGATTGGCTGTTTTTGAAGTGGTGGTAGTGACCGTGCCCACATCGTTCGCGCCCAAGAAGACTACTGTGGCACTACTCCTGCATTTGAGCTATGTAAATACCTTCTTGGACTGCTCTCTCTCGTGGTCAATCAGACCCTATTTCATGGTGTCCTCAATCTGTACCCCAATCTCGTGTAAATCCGCAAAGGTGGGAAGGGGTAGGACGATCATCTTTTGCATCAGTTTGGGTTAAAGGTTGCACACAACCATCCATATCTGATCCTTGTTGACTGGCTTGATGGTCATCATAGAAGCTTTGGCCCTCCAACAGGTCACAAAGTCAGAAAAGCTCTCTTTTGGCTCCTGCCTCGTTGTCTCGAAATCACAAGTTATGATCTTAATCTGCGTGTTGTAGGAGTATTGAGTTATAAAGGCCTCAGCCATCTCCTCCCAGCTTCTCTTGACAGAGTCCTTCAGCTTTGCGTACCAAATAGCTGCAACACCCGATAGGGTCTGGCCAAAGAGAGAAAGCTTTTGCAGTCTGAAGAGGCCCATTGGCCTTAGGATATCTGAGAACAACCGCAGGTGTACCATGGGATCCCCAGAACCGTCAAATTGGTCTATGTGCGGCATTTTGAACCGGTCTGGCAAAGTCACCACTGAATCGGTGTATCCATCCTCTATATCCATAATGGAATGAACCCCTTGAGCTTTTTTGAACAACTTTTCTAACTTGCTCACTTTCAATGCTGTTGGATCCACCTCAAATTCAAAGGGTGCATCCACTGGATTAGTCGGCGCTTTGGACAGCTAAGGTAGCATTGGGGGTGTAACGACTCAGAAATTCTTTCCTCCGCTCGAGCGGAGGAGTGGCCGCTCGAGCGGACTTTTGGGGTTTCCAGCAATTTTTCAGACGGCTTGAGATTCTGGGAGTTGTGATTCTCCGCTCGAGCGGGGGAGTTTACGCTCGAGCGGATGACTTTGTTGGTCTGCGCGCTCGAGCGCAAGGTTCGGCGCTCGAGCGGGTCTCCGGGTTAAGTTTGATTCTGAAGCATGTGGGCTCATTTTTGATGTTCTTTTTAGTGTATTTGAAATGTTCTTACCTTATTTTGGGAGATTGATTGAGATGATAAGATGATGGTAAAGTAAGATTGGACTAAAAACCTTAATTGAAATAATTCGTTTATGACCAACCGTCACTCAATTGTCCTTTTCTTTTTCCACACTTTGAATTTGGATGTGAGGTTAGAACCATTGGAAAGCTTATTTCCGGGGCTTCAATTTGAGCACAAGAACGACCTAAAACGGAGTCCGGATGGGAGAGTTATACCTGTTCAAAGTTTCAAATCTGCTGAAGGCGAGTCCGCTCGAGCGGGAATCACGGGACAGCGGCTTTAAGAACGGGATTTTTGGATCATTTCATTGATTTTCTTCAACCCTCTTCTTTCCTCTTTGCCTTAGTCCGAAACCCTAACTCTCAAACCTTTGATTTCACCCATTTTTATCAACAATCCACCATGGTTTTGGCATGTAGGATGGAGAACTAAGGAGGATCAATGTTTTTACCCGATTAGAATTTGGATTGGTGAAAGTTTCTTCTCAAGCTCACCCCTTTGCTTGATTGTTGAGGTAAGGGTTGAAGACTCTTTAATATTTACATCCATAGATAGGTTGGAGGTGTCTTCATTGTATAATGGTGCAAGTTTTCATTTATGTTATGTATATGGAAGAAATTATGAGATTTTGGGAATTTTGGGGTTTGAACATTGGGGGTTTTATGGTTTGAAGATATGGGAGTTAATTGATGGGTCTAAATAATGGTTTATGAATCCTAGATGTTTAATCAATGGAAAAATAGTGTTGGGTTAATAAGTTTGATTATTTCTTGAAATTTTAATATTTTCTTGGAACCCTAGGTTGATTAAGGATGATACCCAAAGAGTTGGCCCAAATTGAAAGTAGAATAATGAAATTGGGGTATTGAATTAGGTATATACAAGTTTAATTGGAATTTAGTGATACTTGGAAATTATGTTTAAAATTTACTGAATGAACTTTGTTATGAGTATTGTGAATTTTGTTTTAATGAGAAAGGATATTGAGAAGAAAGGTGTGTTGATGATGTGGATGAGGTAAACTTGCCATTGGAATGTTGAATTGAGACTTAGCAATTTGAATAGAATTATGTGGAATTATATTTGGTGGTATTGAGTTAAAGAATGTTAAATAGTGTGGATTATATTAATTGGTGATGATTATGTGAGGTTATATTGATTATGTTGGGTTGTGTTAAATGTTGTTGAATGGACTTGTGTAGGGTTAACTACTGTATGACCCAAAGATCTAACTCTCGTGAGTAATAGTACGAGGATGTATATTTTATTTATCATTGATAATTATTATCAGTAACACTTGGTTTCTTGTAAGTGTTACACGAACATGTTACATGAACATTTATGATAATTGAAAGTCAATGTGAACATTGGAAGATTGGCCTACATCGGGATGACGTTGCAATGACTACGTCTGTTAATATCGAATAATAATTCTCTATTATCTATAAGTAAATTACGTTGTTTTAGTGCATAAATGGAATCATGTTATGGAATCATGTTCATCTTTAAGCCAAGTATATGTCTCGTTAGAACCTATGACATGCATGTAAATGTTTATCAGTATTATGTGATCCTCATAAGGATGTGAAGTATTCTATCTTTGACAAGTATGTTCTATATCAAGTATGGTGCTAAGTATATATAAGTTCATGTTTATTACAAGTTCAAGCAATGAACAAGCTTAAGTAAGGTACAAGTTTACATATGCTATGTAAATGTTATGCAATCATGTTAAATGTTATGCAATCATATTAATGTCTCAAGCATGTAATGTACTTATGTTAATGTTTAAAGTATGATAAAGTTAAAGAATGTAAAGTGAGCCACTTTCAAGGGCCTTAGTGCCAATATGTTTCAAGGGCTTTCATGCCAACCTTTACAAGGGCTTCATGCCACTTTCAAGGGCCTTAGTGCCAATATGTTTCAAGGGCTTTCATGCCAACCTTTACAAGGGCTTCATGCCACTTTCAAGGGCCTTAGTGCCAATATGTTACAAGGGCTTTATGCCACAAGTTTCAAGGGCCTCGTGCCATAAGTTTCAAGGGCCTCGTGCCATATGTTTCAAGGGCCTCGTGCCATATGTTTTAAGGGCCTCGTGCCATATGTTTCAAGGGCCTCGTGCATATGTTTTAAGGGCCTCGTGCCATATATGTTCCAAGGCCCTTGTGCCATATGTTGCAAGGGCCTTAGTGTCAGTATGTCTCAAGGGCCTCGTGCCATATGTTTCAAGGGCCATGTGCCATATGTTTCAAGGGCTTTTATGCCACAAGTTTCAAGGGCTTTTATGCCACTGTGTTTCAAGAGTTTTATGCCAACACGTTTGAAAGTTGAATGCTATAATATTCAAGGGCTTAAAGCCATTATGCTTTAAGATGGTATGATTCAAGTTATTATGCATGTTTCAAGTTATTACGTTTCAAGATCGGGCCTAAGGCCGTTATGACATTAGTCTGAAGGCACTAATTATGTTGATCTTGCAATTTCACACGTAGTGATATATTATGTTTCCAATGAAGTATTGTTTTGTTTAGGTACTATTATTCACTGAGCTTGGCTTACTTGGTGTTATGTCTGTTCTGTAGGTGTCCACCTTGGAGGTCAGTCTTAACCCTGTTGCTCGTCTTTCATTGTCAACCTCAGTGTGTCGAGCACCTGCACCAAGCCCATGCATTTCTGTGAAGTTTTATTAAATTTGTGGTTAATTGTCTATTTAAGTGAAATTGTATGTATATGATGTTTTATTATATGCTCTGTAAAGGGGCTATGTTCGTGTATGTGATCCTGGCATATTAGTATTAGCTCAATGGATATTATTCTATGTATTTTATCTTATTAAATGCTTCCGTTCAGGCCCCGTCTGATATATATATAACAGGTTTAGTGTCCACTTTCGAATAGGTCATGCCCAAACTTTTAGGGGCAGGTTTGGGGCGTGACAAGTGGTATCAGAGCACGAGTTGCTATCTCACACACGGATCCATTGAGCTGTAGGATGTCTAGGAAAGACTTAGGCCATGCATGACATCCTTAGTACATACGAAAAGATTGATAGCAACAGTAAATGTAAGTTGCTTACGTTAACAATTATGAGCCATGTCATTGTATGCGTTCTTTGTGCATATCTTGTGCTTGATTGATGTGTAGAACATGGCGAAATAAAGATAGAGGATCGCCTCGGTTGGTTAGACAAAAAAAAAAAAAAATGATGAAAAGGGAAAATGACTGGTAAGTAATGTACATGTTACTTTGGTTGTTATATTTGAATTGATAATTTCCCCATCATTTATTGAGATGAATTGCTTAAACAATAAGCATGGAACATCTACTTATGATATGTTATGTCTTCCTTGTCATGGAACTGTTTGGACCTATGATTTGAAAAATGTTACGTATGATCGGCTGAAAGAGAAAGCTGTGTATTCTATTTGTTAAGCGCACGATAATGACATGATATGATAAGCCATGTTTTGTTCTTTTAACATGTTATGTCACGAAACAAGAAATGATATTCTATATATAAAAAAAAAAAAAAGAAGGGGGGGCCCTTACCCGGGGGTAATAATACCGTGGTTCCAGTGTGTTACAAGATATTTCTTGCCACCGACGGTCTTGTACGGGTGGATTATGTTCAAGTACAAACTCTGATTTCTGTTTCTGCTTCATGTATACCTAAGAATATGTTTCTGTTTATCCGTACCATTTATGCTATGGTATAACATGATGTAAATTGATAGTATCGAATGAGTTCAGTTTATGTGCAATCGTGATTCATTTATGGAATTTGTTATCTGTGATACATGAGATTTTGTACAAAAAGGGTAGCTATTGACTACTTCGAAGTTAAACTAAGGGATTGGTAAAGATAAGCTCATTTGCAATTCAAATCCTATCTTAGTATATTAAGTGATTTAAGATTGAGAAATCGCTCATGTGAATTATTTTTGTGTAACTATGCAAATGTTGGATATTGCGAAATTATCCTCTATCACTTATATGGAGGTTATGATGTGAACTGTTATGCATGATATCGAGGATTTCGGTAAAAGCAAATGGACATGGGAATATTCCATTTTGTTAATGGGCTAGCGAGACGTATTGGGCATTTACTATCTCTTACCTGCTTAGACAATTTTGTACAATACTCACTACATGATTACAAATTGATTGACTACCACCTTGAATTAATCTTACCAAGAATTACGTCCTACTAAGAATTATGAACCTTGATGTTACGAAATCAAATTATTCCTTTGCTATACTATTGCATATGTTGTTCGATATTATAGAATCCGGAAGGATGTGATTCTTATGGTTACTAATTTATGATCCTATAAATGAACCTGATAGAATCTACGTACGAGGAATAATTGGAAACTCTATGTATGTTAACTAATAGGGCCAGATGATTGGTCTCTAATTTCTGTATGACCGTTTGTTGACCCCCCACTATAATTACAAGTTGTAAAGACGAAACCATGTGAGTGACTTCGTATCTTCCAGTGAAAAAAAAAAAAAAAAAAAAAAGAGAAAAAGAGGAGAGAATTGTATGAATAAGTGGAAAAAGGAGGCCAAATAAATTTGTGCTATGACAAGAAAAGTGCGAGTAAAGGAAAATGTTATATCTTACGGTTATGAATGGTTAGTCAAGTATGATTTTGAATTCAATTTCTGGCCTTGTTTTGATAGTTGTGTGTATTAGTTAGATTTGAACTTATGACGGCATGATCAGGTGTCTATAATGGGGATCCTTCTTCCCACCGTTGATTTCGTTAAAAAGTAGAGAATGTGGTTTAAAATCTACATAATGATATGATTTTGATATGTTTTTGTAAATGGAAGATATGGTACCTCTTAGCGTAACCTTATTTGGTAGGTTCTAGGATCTGATTCAATGATGCATAATCGGATTTAAGTCTAACTACGTAATTAAGTTATTTTGGGAACTATGTGTAATCGTAATGGCCATGTATCACCGAGTAATTGCATTGTAAGATCCACTTAAGGAATTAACAGGATAAGTTGATGGTGTGCCTCTAATGAAGAATTGCATATGAATTTTTGACCCTGGGCCAATCTAGTTAGAGAAGTAGTGAAGAGTATTTCCAATACGATTAAGATTAATGCATGCCGTGGAAACCTCTTAAGTATACGTTTAAGAGAATGTCAACGATTATGTTTTGTACTTTTGAATGTTCTTGTAAAATTTCTGAGCAATTACGGTTAAGTAGTGAAACTATGTTTAAGGATGTTTATCTGTTTAATAAGAAACGAATCATTATGCTTAGAATGAGGAATAAGGAATTGGAAGCCTTAAAGGTTTAATTATCAAATTGATTATGTATCATGACCAAAGATAATTTTTATGTAATCTTAAGTATGTTTACGAGATTTCCATTTTGGAATGTTTAAACGATTGGATTGTATCCCATATGTTTTATGTATGACCATCTATATATATATCCAAGTCTTCTTACGCCTAGGAAGAAATAAGGATTGAAAAGAAAAGACATAAATGAGAAAGTGAAAATGGTGTAGAGATTTTAAAGGTTAAGGTATGTTTGAGCTTTTGATTGACCTCTCTTGAAGTTGAGTAGGAACTCTCTATGTGAGTGTCTTTAAGACATAATTGTATGAAGGTCTTCACTATTCTATGTTTTTAGTGTCGATGAAATAAAGAGTTGGTGATGCCGTTAATTGTAGTGCAATTGAATTTTGGTGTTGGACCGTACAATGTGAATTTTCTTTGAAATTGAGAAGTTGTTATGGGCCTTGGGATTATAAATGGTTAGTGTTACTCTTTGCCCGTTGAAATTCTGAAGTGTGTATGTTGATCGAAAGTATTTGTGATCCTTTCCTATCCCAAGTGTGGATCTAGTTTTGGAACATTACAGGGTGTGTTTCTGTTTATGTTTGACCTGTATTCTATTTGGTTTTCTCAAATTTCGAGGACGAAATTTTTGTAAGGAGGAAAGGATGTACAGACCCAGAATTTCTTCCCCCGCCTCGAGCGGAGGAGTGGCCGCTCGAGCGGACTTTTGGGGTTTCCAGCAATTTTTCAGACGGCTTGAGATTCTGGGAGTTGTGATTCTCCGCTCGAGCGGGGGAGTTTACGCTCGAGCGGATGACTTTGTTGGTCTGCACGCTCGGGCGCAAGGTTCGGCGGCCCCGCGGGGCTCCGGGTTAAGTTTGATTCTGAAGCATGTGGGCTCATTTTTGATGTTCTTTTTAGTGTATTTGAAATGTTCTTACCTTATTTTGGGAGATTGATTGAGATGATAAGATGATGGTAAAGTAAGATTGGACTAAAAACCTTAATTGAAATAATTCGTTTATGACCAACCGTCACTCAATTGTCCTTTTCTTTTTCCACACTTTGAATTTGGATGTGAGGTTAGAACCATTGGAAAGCTTATTTCCGGGGCTTCAATTTGGACACAAGAACGACCTAAAACGGAGTCCGGATGGGAGAGTTATACCTGTTCAAAGTTTCGAAATCTGTGCTGAAGGCAGGTCCGCTCGAGCGGGAATCACGGGACAGCAGCTTTAAGAACGGGATTTTTGGATCATTTCATTGATTTTCTTCAACCCTCTTCTTTCCTCTTTGCCTTAGTCCGAAACCCTAACTCTCAAACCTTTGATTTCACCCATTTTTATCAACAATCCACCATGGTTTTGGCATGTAGGATGGAGAACTAAGGAGGATCAATGTTTTTACCCGATTAGAATTTGGATTGGTGAAAGTTTCTTCTCAAGCTCACCCCTTTGCTTGATTGTTGAGGTAAGGGTTGAAGACTCTTTAATATTTACATCCATAGATAGGTTGGAGGTGTCTTCATTGTATAATGGTGCAAGTTTTCATTTATGTTATGTATATGGAAGAAATTATGAGATTTTGGGAATTTTGGGGTTTGAACATTGGGGGTTTTATGGTTTGAAGATATGGGAGTTAATTGATGGGTCTAAATAATGGTTTATGAATCCTAGATGTTTAATCAATGGAAAAATTAGAATAAAAAGTGTTGGGTTAATAAGTTAATTATTTCTTGAAATTTTAATATTTTCTTGGAACCCTAGGTTGATTAAGGATGATACCCAAAGAGTTGGCCCAAATTGAAAGTAGAATAATGAAATTGGGGTATTGAATTAGGTATATACAAGTTTAATTGGAATTTAGTGATACTTGGAAATTATGTTTAAAATTTACGAATGAACTTTGTTATGAGTATTGTGAATCATGTTTTAATGAGAAAGGAAATTGAGAAGAAAGGTTTGTTGATGATGTGGATGAGGTAAACTTGGCTTTGGAATGTTGAATTGAGCCTTAGCAATTTAAATAGAATTATGTGGAATTATATTTGGTGGTATTGAGTTAAAGAATGTTAAATAGTGTGGATTATATTAATTGGTGATGATTATGTGAGGTTATATTGATTATGTTGGGTTGTGTTAAATGTTGTTGAATTGACTTGTGTAGGGTTAACTATGTATGACCCAAAGATCTAACTACTGTGAGTAATAGTGCGAGGATGTATATTTTATTTATCATTGATAATTATTATCACTAACACTTGGTTTCTTGTAAGTGTTACACCTAACATGTTACATGAACATTTATGATAATTGAAAGTCAATGTGAACATTGGAAGATTGGCCTACATCGGTATGGCGTTGCAATGACTACGTCTGTTAATATCGAATAATAATTCTCTATTATCTATAAGTAAATTACGTTGTTTTAGTGCATAAATGGAATCATGTTATGGAATCATGTTCATCTTTAAGCCAAGTATATGTCTCGTTAAGAACCTATGACATGCATGTAAATGTTTATCAGTATTATGTGATCCTCATAAGGATGTGAAGTATTCTATCTTTGACAAGTATGTTCTATATCAAGTATGGTGCTAAGTATATATAAGTTCATGTTTATTACAAGTTCAAGCAATGAACAAGCTTAAGTAAGGTACAAGTTTACATATGCTATGTAAATGTTATGCAATCATGTTAAATGTTATGCAATCATATTAATGTCTCAAGCATGTAATGTACTTATGTTAATGTTTAAAGTATGATAAAGTTAAAGAATGTAAAGTGAGCCACTTTCAAGGGCCTTAGTGCCAATATGTTTCAAGGGCTTTCATGCCAACCTTTACAAGGGCTTCATGCCACTTTCAAGGGCCTTAGTGCCAATATGTTTCAAGGGCTTTCATGCCAACCTTTACAAGGGCTTCATGCCACTTTCAAGGGCCTTAGTGCCAATATGTTACAAGGGCTTTATGCCACAAGTTTCAAGGGCCTCGTGCCATAAGTTTCAAGGGCCTCGTGCCATATGTTTCAAGGGCCTCGTGCCATATGTTTTAAGGGCCTCGTGCCATATGTTTCAAGGGCCTCGTGCCATATGTTTTAAGGGCCTCGTGCCATATGTTCCAAGGGCCTCGTGCCATATGTTTCAAGGGCCTTAGTGCCAATATGTTTCAAGGGCCTCGTGCCATATGTTTCAAGGGCCTTGTGCCATATGTTTCAAGGGCTTTTATGCCACAAGTTTCAAGGGCTTTTATGCCACTGTGTTTCAAGAGTTTTATGCCAACACGTTTGAAAGTTGAATGCTATAATATTCAAGGGCTTAAAGCCATTATGCTTTAAGATGTTATGTTTCAAGTTATTATGCATGTTTCAAGTTATTACGTTTCAAGACTGGGCCTAAGGCCGTTATGACATTAGTCTGTATGCACTAATTATGTTGATCTTGCAATTTCACACGTAGTGATATATTATGTTTCCAATGAAGTATTGTTTTGTTTAGGTACTATTATTCACTGAGCTTGGCTTACTTGGTGTTATGTCTGTTCTGTAGGTGTCCACCTTGGAGGTCAGTCTTAACCCTGTTGCTCGTCTTTCATTGTCAACCTCAGTGTGTCTGGGCACCTGCACCAAGCCCATGCATTTACGTGAAGTTTTATTAAATTTGTGGTTAATTGTCTATTTAAGTGAAATTGTATGTATATGATGTTTTATTATATGCTCGTAAAGGGGGCTATGTTCGTGTATGTGATCACGGCATATTAGTATTAGCTCAATGGATATTATTCTATGTATTTTATCTTATTAAATGCTTAGATTCAGCCCGTCGATATATATATATAACAGGTTTAGTGTCCACTTTCGAATAGGTCATGCCCAAACTTTTAGGGGCAAGTTTGGGGCGTGACAAGTGGTATCAGAGCACGAGTTGCTATCTCACACACGGATCCATTGAGCTGTAGGATGTCTAGGAAAGACTTAGGCCATGCATGACATCCTTAGTACATACGAAAAGATTGATAGCAACAGTAAATGTAAGTTGCTTACGTTAACAATTATGAGCCATGTCTGTTGTACGTTCTTTGTGCATATCTTGTGCTTGATTGATGTGTAGAACATGGCGGAAATAAAGATAGAGGATCGTCTCGGGTTGGTTAGACAAAAAGAAAAAAAAAAAATGATGAAAAGGGAAAATGACTGGTAAGTAATGTACATGTTACTTTGGTTGTTATATTTGAATTGATAATTTCCCCATCATTTGTTGAGATGAATTGCTTAAACAATAAGCATGGAACATTTACTTATGATATGTTATGTCTTCCTTGTCATGGAACTGTTTGGACCTATGATTTGAAAAATGTTACGTATGATCGGCTGAAAGAGAAAGCTGTGTATTCTATTTGTTAAGCGCACGATAATGACATGATATGATAAGCCATGTTTTGTTCTTTTAACATGTTATGTCACGAAACAAGAAATGATATTCTATATATAAAAAAAAAGGGGGGGGCCCTTACCCGGGGGTAATAATACCGTGGTTCCAGTGTGTTACAAGATATTTCTTGCCACCGACGGTCTTGTACGGGTGGATTATGTTCAAGTACAAACTCTGATTTCTGTTTCTGCTTCATGTATACCTAAGAATATGTTTCTGTTTATCCGTACCATTTATGCTATGGTATAACATGATGTAAATTGATAGTATCGAATGAGTTCAGTTTATGTGCAATCGTGATTCATTTATGGAATTTGTTATCTGTGATACATGAGATTTTGTACAAAAAGGGTAGCTATTGACTACTTCGAAGTTAAACTAAGGGATTGGTAAACAGATAAGCTACTGCACGAATTCAAATCCTATCTTAGTATATTAAGTGATTTAAGATTGAGAAATCGCTCATGTGAATTATTTTTGTGTAACTATGCAAATGTTGGATATTGCGAAATTATCCTCTATCACTTATATGGAGGTTATGATGTGAACTGTTATGCATGATATCGAGGATTTCGGTAAAAGCAAATGGACATGGGAATATTCCATTTTGTTAATGGGCTAGTGAGACGTATTGGGCATTTACCATCTCTTACCTGCTTAGACAATTTTGTACAATACTCACTACATGATTACAAATTGATTGACTGTCACCTTGAATTAATCTTACCAAGAATTACATCCTACTAAGAATTATGAACCTTGATGTTACGAAATCAAATTATTCCTTTGCTATACTATTGCATATGTTGTTCGATATTATGGTTACTAATTTATGATCCTATAAATGAACCTGATAGAATCTACGTACGAGGAATAATTGGAAACTCTATGTATGTTAACTAATAGGGCCAGATGATTGGTCTCTAATTTCAGATGACCGCTTTGTTGACCCCCACTATAATTACAAGTTGTAAAGACGAAACCATGTGAGTGACTTCGTATCTTCCAGTAAAAAAAAAAAAAAAAAAAAAAGAAAAAGAGGAGAGAATTGTATGAATAAGTGGAAAAAGGAGGCCAAATAAATTTGTGCTATGACAAGAAAAGTGCGAGTAAAGGAAAATGTTATATCTTACGGTTATGAATGGTTAGTCAAGTATGATTTTGAATTCAATTTCTGGCCTTGTTTTGATAGTTGTGTGTATTAGTTAGATTTGAACTTATGACGGCATGATCAGGTGTCTATAATGGGAATCCTTCTTCCCACCGTTCAGATTTCGTTAAAAAGTAGAGAATGTGGTTTAAAATCTACATAACGATATGATTTTGATATGTTTTTGTAAATGGAAGATATGGTACCTCTTAGGCAGAACCTTATTTGGTAGGTTCTAGGATCTGATTCAATGATGCATAATCGGATTTAAGTCTAACTACGTAATTAAGTTATTTTGGGAACTATGTGTAATCGTAATGGCCATGTATCACCGAGTAATTGCATTGTAAGATCCACTTAAGGAATTACTTAACAGGATAAGTTGAACGTGTGCCTCTAATGAAGAATTGCATATGAATTTTTGACGCTGGGCCAATCTAGTTAGAGAAGTAGTGAAGAGTATTTCCAATACGATTAAGATTAATGCATGCCGTGGAAACCTCTTAAGTATACGTTTAAGAGAATGTCAACGATTATGTTTTGTACTTTTGAATGTTTACTGTAAAATTTCCTGAGCAATTACGGTTAAGTAGTGAAACTATGTTTAAGGATGTTTATCTGTTTAATAAGAAACGTAACTGTTATGCTTAGAATGAGGGAATAAGGAATTGGAAGCCTTAAAGGTTTAATTATCTGAAATTGATTATGTATCTGCGGATCAAAGATAATTTTTATGTAATCTTAAGTATGTTTACGAGATTTCCATTTTGGAATGTTTAAACGATTGGATTGTATCCCATATGTTTTATGTATGACCATCTATATATATATCCAAGTCTTCTTACGCCTAGGAAGAAATAAGGATTGAAAAGAAAAGACATAAATGAGAAAGTGAAAATGGTGTAGAGATTTTAAAGGTTAAGGTATGTTTGAGCTTTTGATTGACCTCTCTTGAAGTTGAGTAGGAACTCTCTATGTGAGTGTCTTTAAGACATAATTGTATGAAGGTCTTCACTATTCTATGTTTTTAGTGTCGATGAAATAAAGAGTTGGTGATGCCGTTAATTGTAGTGCAATTGAATTTTGGTGTTGGACCGCATAATGTGAATTTTCTTTGAAATTGAGAAGTTGTTATGGGCCTTGGGATTATAAATGGTTAGTGTTGCTCTTTGCTGTTGAAATTTCAAGTGTGTATGTTGATCGAAAGTATTTGTGATCCTTTCCTATCCCAAGTGTGGATCTAGTTTTGGAACATTACAGGTGTGTTTCATTTATGTTTGACTCAGTATTCTATTTGGTTTTCTCAATTTCGAGGACCTAAATTTTTGTAAGGAGGAAAGGATGTAACGACTTCGAAATTCTTTCCTCCGCCGGAGGAGTGGCGCCGAGCGGACTTTTGAGGTTTCAGCAATTTTTGACGGCTTGAGATTCGGAGTTGTGATTCTCCGCCGGCGGGGAGTTTACGCTCGAGCGGATGACTTTGTTGGTCTGCACGCCGGCGCAAGGTTCGGCGCCGAGCGGTCGCCGGGTTAAGTTTGATTCGAAGCATGTGGGCTCATTTTTGATGTTCTTTTAGTGTATTTGAAATGTTCTTACCTTATTTTGGGAGATTGATTGAGATGATAAGATGATGGTAAAGTAAGATTGGACTAAAACCTTAATTGAAATAATGCTTATGACCAACCGTCACTCAATTGTCCTTTTCTTTTTCCACACTTTGAATTTGGATGTGAGGTTAGAACCATTGGAAAGCTTATTTCCGGGGCTTCAATTTGGACACAAGAACGACCTAAAACGGAGTCCGGATGGGAGAGTTATACCTGTTCAAAGTTTCGAAATCTGTGCTGAAGGCAGGTCCGCTCGAGCGGGAATCACGGGACAGCAGCTTTAAGAACGGGATTTTTGGATCATTTCATTGATTTTCTTCAACCCTCTTCTTTCCTCTTTGCCTTAGTCCGAAACCCTAACTCTCAAACCTTTGATTTCACCCATTTTTATCAACAATCCACCATGGTTTTGGCATGTAGGATGGAGAACTAAGGAGGATCAATGTTTTTACCCGATTAGAATTTGGATTGGTGAAAGTTTCTTCTCAAGCTCACCCCTTTGCTTGATTGTTGAGGTAAGGGTTGAAGACTCTTTAATATTTACATCCATAGATAGGTTGGAGGTGTCTTCATTGTATAATGGTGCAAGTTTTCATTTATGTTATGTATATGGAAGAAATTATGAGATTTTGGGAATTTTGGGGTTTGAACATTGGGGGTTTTATGGTTTGAAGATATGGGAGTTAATTGATGGGTCTAAATAATGGTTTATGAATCCTAGATGTTTAATCAATGGAAAAATTAGAATAAAAAGTGTTGGGTTAATAAGTTAATTATTTCTTGAAATTTTAATATTTTCTTGGAACCCTAGGTTGATTAAGGATGATACCCAAAGAGTTGGCCCAAATTGAAAGTAGAATAATGAAATTGGGGTATTGAATTAGGTATATACAAGTTTAATTGGAATTTAGTGATACTTGGAAATTATGTTTAAGATTTACTTAATGAACTTTGTTATGAGTATTGTGAATCATGTTTTAATGAGAAAGGAAATTGAGAAGAAAGGTTTGTTGATGATGTGGATGAGGTAAACTTGGCTTTGGAATGTTGAATTGAGCCTTAGCAATTTAAATAGAATTATGTGGAATTATATTTGGTGGTATTGAGTTAAAGAATGTTAAATAGTGTGGATTATATTAATTGGTGATGATTATGTGAGGTTATATTGATTATGTTGGGTTGTGTTAAATGTTGTTGAATTGACTTGTGTAGGGTTAACTATGTATGACCCAAAGATCTAACTACGTGAGTAATAGTGCGAGGATGTATATTTTATTTATCATTGATAATTATTATCACTAACACTTGGTTTCTTGTAAGTGTTACACCTAACATGTTACATGAACATTTATGATAATTGAAAGTCAATGTGAACATTGGAAGATTGGCCTACATCGGTATGACGTTGCAATGACTCTGTCCTGTTAATATCGAATAATAATTCTCTATTATCTATAAGTAAATTACGTTGTTTTAGTGCATAAATGGAATCATGTTATGGAATCATGTTCATCTTTAAGCCAAGTATATGTCTCGTTAAGAACCTATGACATGCATGTAAATGTTTATCAGTATTATGTGATCCTCATAAGGATGTGAAGTATTCTATCTTTGACAAGTATGTTCTATATCAAGTATGGTGCTAAGTATATATAAGTTCATGTTTATTACAAGTTCAAGCAATGAACAAGCTTAAGTAAGGTACAAGTTTACATATGCTATGTAAATGTTATGCAATCATGTTAAATGTTATGCAATCATATTAATGTCTCAAGCATGTAATGTACTTATGTTAATGTTTAAAGTATGATAAAGTTAAAGAATGTAAAGTGAGCCACTTTCAAGGGCCTTAGTGCCAATATGTTTCAAGGGCTTTCATGCCAACCTTTACAAGGGCTTCATGCCACTTTCAAGGGCCTTAGTGCCAATATGTTTCAAGGGCTTTCATGCCAACCTTTACAAGGGCTTCATGCCACTTTCAAGGGCCTTAGTGCCAATATGTTACAAGGGCTTTATGCCACAAGTTTCAAGGGCCTCGTGCCATAAGTTTCAAGGGCCTCGTGCCATATGTTTCAAGGGCCTCGTGCCATATGTTTTAAGGGCCTCGTGCCATATGTTTCAAGGGCCTCGTGCCATATGTTTTAAGGGCCTCGTGCCATATGTTCCAAGGGCCTCGTGCCATATGTTTCAAGGGCCTTAGTGCCATATGTTTCAAGGGCCTTGTGCCATATGTTTCAAGGGCTTTTATGCCACAAGTTTCAAGGGCTTTTATGCCACTGTGTTTCAAGAGTTTTATGCCAACACGTTTGAAAGTTGAATGCTATAATATTCAAGGGCTTAAAGCCATTATGCTTTAAGATGTTATGTTTCAAGTTATTATGCATGTTTCAAGTTATTACGTTTCAAGACTGGGCCTAAGGCCGTTATGACATTAATACAGAAGCGGACTAATTATGTTGATCTTGCAATTTCACACGTAGTGATATATTATGTTTCCAATGAAGTATTGTTTTGTTTAGGTACTATTATTCACTGAGCTTGGCTTACTTGGTGTTATGTCTGTTCTGTAGGTGTCCACCTTGGAGGTCAGTCTTAACCCTGTTGCTCGTCTTTCATTGTCAACCTCAAGCAGTGTGTCCAGCACCTGCACCAAGCCCATGCATTTCTGTGAAGTTTTATTAAATTTGTGGTTAATTGTCTATTTAAGTGAAATTGTATGTATATGATGTTTTATTATATGCTCTGTAAAGGGGCTATGTTCGTGTATGTGATCCTGGCATATTAGTATTAGCTCAATGGATATTATTCTATGTATTTTATCTTATTAAATGCTTCCGTTCAGGCCCCGTCTGATATATATATAACAGGTTTAGTGTCCACTTTCGAATATGTCATGCCCAAACTTTTAGGGGCAGGTTTGGGGCGTGACAGGGGGTAGAACCAGCCCCATTGGGATGTCCGTATTTTCCTGGACGTTTGCAGTCTCCCCAAGTGTTGGAACTCTAGGCGGGGGTGGGGGTGGATGCGAAGCAGATGCTCCGGCTTGCTGTGGTTGTTGCTGTTGGTGAAGTTTGGCAATCAGTTCTGTCTGTTGAGCTACAACCTCTACCTGGCGCACAACAAACTCTGCCTAGCGGGCAGCATCCCGCTGCATAGCTTGCATGGTTTCTTGGAGCTGACACATCATGTCCTCCATACCTGCCATAAGGTGCTGATCTGACTGAACAACAGATATATCTCTCTGTGGTAGAAACAGAAACCTCAGCCCGACTACTCACTGGTGGGGTAGATAAGGACCACTGATTTGGTAACCGTTGTACTGATGAATTGCGCCTAACTGACCTCCGTCTAGTAACCGGGGATAATGAAAGGAACACTGGTTGTCCGTCTATCAGATCCTCGGATCGATAAAGTCTTCAACCTCTGATCCAAAGTGCTTGGGGAATATCGGCCTGGTCAGAAGCAATGATGCTAAACTACCTTGCAAAAAGATAAATAAAGCATAATAAGGAAACAATAAGCAGAAAAACGGACAGCACTTTGGCTTAAATTAAGACAACACACAGTTGGCATTTGTAAGCTGAATATACTGTTCACAACACTGATCACTGTTCCCAAATCACTGCCCCAAATCTAATACCCTTAGGTAAAAAAACTGATTCTTCAAATACTGATACCCGCAGGCCTGATACCCAGACTTGCAAACTGATACATACAACCTGTAGAGACACACACTGACAACACATATCAAGCAAGTAAGAGCCAAAACACTCCTATGGAGGGGTAGGGTTTCCCTGTCCTATCTTGTCGGGAAGTAGGGTTTCACTACGCACACAACGGTTTCAAACAACCTACAATCAGGTAAGCAACCTGTCCCAGTTTGGAATGGTCACTATGGATTCCGATATGCACTAGGTCGAATGGTCAAAAACGGTGCCTCGGTGAAAACCAAGGTTTGTGTTCCCGTTGTGGCAGAGCCCGCAACCGGTCAACCTTATGGCACGCTTTTCCAAGCAAGCCTCCGACAAACCATTCAGGAATAGCATACGGCAAACACAGTGTCCTAGGCACACCAATGCAAATGCAATACAAAGAAACACATAAGTGTAAACAAAACAACATATCATGATGTTCGAGTCAAGTTCTCTAAATCCCCAGCAAAGTTGCCAAAAACTGTAGACTGCCCGCACTCTAATCCGCGTGCGGGGGCGCAAATTGTAGTTCTAGTTACATTCGGACTCTGTTCACATTGCTTCAATCTAATCTCACAAAGTGCAATGTAAGACTGATAAATCACCAAAGAGTCCAAATCCGGCAAATCATTTTGAAAAATTGATTTTAATCAAAAAAACGCCAGACATGGACTGCTTTGCCAGATTTTAGAGTCGCCACCTAAATGTTTTGTTTTGGGAAATTTAGGAAACCCTGACTCGTGCATAAGGCCATGTGTCCGTCATCACCAAAGTTGCCTCGGCTTGGGAACTTGGGTACGAGAGGGGAAGGTCATGCAATGAGCACCCCCGCTCGCCCAATCAAAGGATCGGCCTCTACTAACATGATATGTTGTTTTTGAAAATACATTTGTTCTTATTCCGATTCATTAGCTATCTTACTATGTGACGCGCACAGCATACAAGTATAGATTCAATCGCAAGAATTGGAACAAAACAATTCAATGTTTGTTTTTGAAAATGGTTTGAAGTTGCTACTCGCAAGTAAGCTAAGTCGCGGATTTGCCACCCTCAAGTGGGCTTAGAAAACATGATTTGCCACTTCAAGTGGGCTCAAAACTCACATTTTGACGAATTGTCCCAATTCGAGCAATGAAGCCTTCACCCACAAGCATTCATACAGTTATAACAGTTAAGCACATAGCCTCATGGCAAGCATGCTGTCATGGCAGTCACTTACACGTATGCAAGAATGCTAAAGCATAAACACTCACAGTGTACTCCAAGCCAAAACAGAAGCTAGTTAATAATCAATGCATGATCCTAGCTATGTCAACAATGCCTAATGCAACACATGCAAAATGTAACTAAAATAGGCTTGGCTATCTAGAATGGCGTATGAATGCAACACTCAAATAACATGCTTTGAAACACGTATTCAATGAAGTGTATTAAAGTACAATGCAGTTTGAATGATGCGCCGAGCCCGATGCATGCAAGACAAATGAATGAATGCAAACATGCAAGCATAAGGTATGCTAATTGAAATATGCCCTAATCTAACCACTGAAAGCGGATAAGTAAAAGGGAGAAAGACGTGGGGTTGGAAGACATGCATCACATACACGCACACTTATTACAAAATTTGCCCTCTCGATGGAGGCTCCGAATAATAAGCTAACTAGCTAATCTAAGCTAATTAAACTAATTATTACAAAACGAAACTAATTAACTAACAAGTTAACTAATTACAAACACAAATGAATAGCTAAGTGCATTAACTACTTAAGTACAGAATCAAATAGCTAACTAGCCAAGCTAAACAGTTAAAAGGAGCCTTGAGGTGAGAAGTGCATGCATGCTCGGTCGCCTCGTTCGGAAATCCATCACTATGCCCCAACTTGCCTCTGTTTACATTTGATTTCAGAACACTGCACAAACCTCCAGATAGTTTCTACTCCAACATAGAGACCTCCAGGAAGGTTGCCGACCACTTAATGGTGGTATAGACCACCTGTAGACCACTTACACATGTTGCAGACCAGAAAAAGTGGTTGGCCAGGCACTTTTACTGGTCTACTGACCAAAAAATGCCACCAAGCTCCATTTTGCTGCAACAGAGAATAAGAAGGGGCGCAGCAGTGTATTTGCAAGGTATGTGTGCACAACCACTCTCCCTATCATTTCTTAAGCTCAAGGGCGTGCGGTACTCGAATCTTGGGCCACCAACCGAGCATCACAATGCATGATGGCCGAGAAGCCAAGTTTGCACAATTCAATGTCAATGAATGCACAAATAACAAATAAGAGCCTTAACCTCTATCATGCTTGATCAAGAGGGTCGGCAATCGAGAAATGAGGCACGTTTCATCACTTCAAGTATGAAATGTCCCTCGTTTCTCGTGTTTGGATTAACTCCCTATCCAAACACAATGTAATGCAATAGCATGATCAACCTATCAATGCTAATGGCATGCAAACATAGTGCAATGCATGCACATGCAAACAACATGCAATGTAACAACATGCAAACAAGGTGCAATGCAACAAAATGCAAACACAATGCAATGTAACAACATGCAAACAACATGCTCTTCTATGAATGCTAGAATGGCATGCATGAGATTCTATCATGCAAACAATGTATGCATGGCATGTTTAGAAGCTTAAGGCATCAAAACTAGGAAAGAGCATCTCACAAGAGGCATGCAAAACAATGCTCAATGGACTTAAACCGAATATGGATAGACCTAAATCATGCCAAAATAGTGGCCAAAATGCTATGAAGTGATGGCATGAAAGGCAAGATGGTGATGCTCATGCAATGGCCTATCAACTAAGCATAAGAGCACAAAACTCAAACATGATTAAGAAGTGACAAACATGGAAGTGTGACAAAACTATATGCACTGAAATCATGTATGAAATGATGCCAAATCACTCAAACAACACAAGTATAGCATGCAAGAGGGCCTAAGGCACAAGGCTACCAAAAGTGACTACACAAGAGGCATGCAATACATGGCACAAATGATTGAACCAACCATAGACAGAGCTCAATTAGGTCAAAACAATGACCAAAACATGCTGAGATGGGAGCTCAAAAGCCTAGGCATGCATGCATACATAATGGCTCACAAACAAGGCAATAATGCATAACCCTTAAAGGCACTCAAAGAGTGAAAGAAGTGAGAACATGGCAATGCTATATGCTCTGAAATAATATGTTAAATGATGCCAAACCATGCACATGTCACAAATGAAGCATGCTAGAGGCATGAACACACAAGGCTAGCCAAGCCCATTGTACTACATCTATGCAATACATGAACCATATGGCCAAGACAACCCAAAACAGTCTTAGAGCATGTCAAAATGGTGCTAAAACATGTATGGAGTAGAGTTAACACATGCTAGCATGAAGGGCATGAAGCATGGAGTATACAAGGCCAATAAGGAGGATTACACTACACCTACCAAAACCAAGCATGAGATGACTTCACCAACAAAAATCAGAGTTGTATCATGGCAAAACAACACCAAAAACACACTGATATGGCAGCCCAAAAGCTTAGGCAAGATGGCATACATATTGGCTCATACTTAAGGCATAAAGCACTAACCCTCCAAAGCATTGAAAGAGTGAAAGATGTGAGGACATGGTAGTGGACCATGCTCTATAATCACATAACAAATGATGCCAAATCATGCAAATAGCCCAAGCAATGCATGCTAGTGACTTGGGAATTCAAAGCTAGTGAACTAGAATGCACTATGGCTATACAAAGTAAGGCATGCATGACCAAAACAACATAAAATAGAGCTTAAGCATGGTAAATCATGAGTAAAAGCTTACTGGAGTTGGGCCAAAATCATGCCAAAATGATGGTCCAAAGCATGATGCATATTAGGCTTGTTTGTGGAATTGCACTACAAGTGCAAGGAGCATGCAAGATGTAATCAAACCAACCCCAGATAGAGCTATAACATGCTAAAATAATGCCTAAGACTTGCTAAGATGGAGCCAAAACATGTTAGAAAGACATGCTACTTTGATGGGCCACAAATAGGATTACACTACACATACAAGAAGCATGCAAGGGTGGCCTAAACTAAGCCAGAACAGAGGTATGCCATACTAAAATAAGGCCAAAAATAGGCTGAGAACAAGCCAAAAAAAGCTTAACAAACATGCTACTTTGATGAACCATCAACACAAGCACATAAGAGAAGAGGAGGGGGACAACCCCCACCCATTTGAAGCCTCAAAACACACTTTCCACCACTAAAATTCCTCTGGAATTCAGTGGTGAAGAGGCCAAACAAAGGTGATTACAAAGGCCTAAAGTGATGGCCCAAAACAAGGCAAAACAAGGCACAAAAGGGGGTAGACCACCCCCAACACCAAAGAGACCTTAAACAAACATTTCAAGCACTTAAAATCAGAACTTTTTGCAGTTGAAAGTTAAGCCTAAGACATCATGCAAATAGGGCCAAAAGCTTAATCAAAAACAAAGGTTTAAGGGGTTAGAAACTCACCCTTGTAGAACAACTTCAAGGAAGCAACTCGAGCAGCTTTTCTGAGCTAAAAACCAACTCTTAAGTTCAAACAAGACCCTTAGGTACATCAACAACAAGAGTGTGGTGTTTCACTATGTGTTTGTGTGCAAAAGTGTGAAGAAACTACACTTTCAAGCACAAATATGGAGCAAAATAAGAAATATAGAGATAGATATGTATATATAGCTCTATGCAATTTTTATGAACCTAAAGTAAGAGGGAGGAGGCTCACTTTTATAGAAAATCATGCATCAATCTTGTTCAACAAGCTTCAAGCTTAAATCAATCCCTCTATACTATG
The DNA here is from genome assembly GCA_025200525.1 of Camellia lanceoleosa. Classification (NCBI taxonomy): domain Eukaryota; kingdom Viridiplantae; phylum Streptophyta; class Magnoliopsida; order Ericales; family Theaceae; genus Camellia; species Camellia lanceoleosa. The sequence continues at coordinate 88,876,052 of CM045765.1, forward strand.
GAGGATGCTTTCTGTGCCTAACAGCTGGCATAGCTGGCATGGAAAATATCTGCAGAAAGTGTAGAAAAGCTGCCGACCAGTTGAAGTGGTCGGCCAGCTACTTGCACTGGTCGGTTGACCAGAAAAAGTGGTTTGCAAGGAGACCAACTGGTTGGCATGGGGGAAAGGTGGTCTGCACAAAGAAAGAAAGGTGGTGGCATGGCTGCCGACCACTTTTGGTGGTCCACAGACCACCAAGACCAGCTGGCCGACCAGAAAACTGGCTGGCAGGGAAGAAAAGTGGTCTTCAAGGAGAGAAACTGGTCTACAACCCTTATTCCACCCTCCAAGCAAGGAAAATAAGGTTTGTGCCAAAAATAAACCAAAAAGGATGCAAGACAAGAGTCCGCGAGGTGAGGCACACAGCCGGAAGCCTTGAAAACTAGTCTACGAGCACAGAAAGTGGTCTACGAGAGGGAAAGGAGGTCTACGACCACAAAAAGTGGTCTAAGGACCTCTGTTTCCCTCTAGACCAAGGCAACAAGGCATGGTCCAAAAACTGAGCCAATAGGAGAACGCAAAGAGGTCACGAGACAAGGCGCACAGCCGAAGGCTCCGGAAACTGGAAACTAGTCTACAAGAGGGAAAAGTGGTCTACAGACCTCTCTCTCCCTCCAAGCAAGGTCAACAAGGCATGGTCCACAAACCAAGCCAAAACACAAAGAGTTCAGAGGCCCGGAGGCAAGGCACTCAGTCGAAAACTCCAGAAACTCAAAACGAGCACAAACATACGCAATCACCGAGCACTCAATTGATGACGTCTGAGTCTTAAGGTCGGTCAAAAATGGGGTGTCTACAGGCATGTGCATTCATCTCTTGAGACTTGTATAAAATGTATATACTTTGTTAAGGATTTCCTACTGGGCTTTATACTCACCCTACTGGATTTTTGTGCAGGAAAAGACGTAGTGAATCTGTCTAATTGAGGGCATGGAAATGTGTGTGTTGAGAGCACTAAAGTTCTCATTTGCTGTGATCCTATTTGTAAGCCAAGGGTTATGTATGTATGGGTTTGAATAACCATTTTGTGTAACTGGGCTTAAGCCTTGGAAGATTGTAAACCCGTGGGAGTGCTTATTTGGTTATTTACTTGTTGTTGAATCAATGTATTATCACATGTGGAACTATCATTATTATGTAATGCAAGTATGAGAAGATATGTTTGGTTTTCCTTTAAGAGAGCCATGATTGTTGCATTATCATTTGGGCTATAAATTCGGGGTGTTACAACTTGGTATCAGAGCTACTGGGTTTGAATAATTGGAACTCATAGGGTGCATGATAGGAAGATGTTATGCATTTTGTGATTATGTGATAACATGCTTATGTGACTATATGGGTATGGGATTGGACTTTTGGGATGTTGTTTGTGCCTGTTAAATTCCTCGAGGTGTTTTTAGAAGGGTACTTGATCAATACTCATTCTACTAAGAATTCTTGGTTTTTTGTAGGACAAATTTCATCATGAAAGGATAATCCGTATGTGTTTACTTGACTTAGTGCTTATGTGGAGTGAAATTGAAATGTCTATATATAGTAGAAAAATATATAGAATTGTTATGATTAAACCTGTGAGGCAAGTTGCGGGCACGTATGGGTTAGTGTGCTAAATTATTTCTATTGTCCCTATTAGGATATCAGGAAGAGGTCAAACTCGTGGTGGTAGAGGCGGGATGCATGGTAGGGCTCGCCGAGGTATACATGAAGTACCGGCCCATGAGGTTCCGGTGCAAGAAGAAGAGTCAGACCAAGCTAATATGGTTGAACAAGTAGAACAAACGGGTCAAACCGTAATGGGAGCTCTAGCCCAGGAAATGACGGGAGCTTTGAGGGAGTCTATGAATTTGTTAAGAGCGAAGAATCAAGCCCAACAGAACCCTGTAGAGTTAAGAGCGAGTTTCCTTACTAGGGAATTTTTACGGGGCCAAACCGGATGAATTCCATGGTGGCCCCGAGCCTAAGAAAGTGGGTGAGTGGCTCGAACAAACTGTGAAGACATTTGAGATGCTTCACATTGATGATATCGAGTTGAGAGTGACTCTAGCAAGTTACTACCTTAAAGGGGATACAGGTCAATGGTGGAAGTATGCCAAGAGTAGAGTGGGGCCAACATGGGAAGCCTTTATAGTTGCTTTCCAAGATAAGTATTTACCTCCTCCTGCTAGGGAGAGATTGAGGCAAGAGTTCAAGGACCTCAAACAACTCGACATGACTGTGGCCAAGTTCGAAGGAGTCTTCTCTAGTTTATCTCTTCTCTAGTTTATCTAGGTTTGCACCAGAGTTGGTGGCAATGGAAGAGCATCGTTGCTTTAAATTCGAGAAAAAATTAAAAACCAAAATTTTCTTTAAGATTGTTGGGAACATGATTCAGAACTATGACCCTCTTGTAGAGTCGGCGGCGTACGTAGATATTTCCGTACAAGCCGAGGAGGAGAGGCTTCGGAGTTTGAGGCCTAGGGGCCAAGAGTCTCAAGGAGACTATCTGCAGAATAAGAAGAGCAGGGGTACCTTTTCATCCCAGTCCCAACCACAACAGTCTCGATCTACTTTTCCTTTGCCTAGTGCAGGCCCGGGAAAGAGTACACAGAGTGGCTTTTCTTGTTTCAAGTGTGGCCAACCGGGTCACAAAGCCTTTGTGTGCCCACAGAAGGGAGGAGGGCAGTTGATGTTACCACCACCTAATCAATCACAGAGTCAGTCTCAGACCCAGAATAGGGGACAAGGGTTTAATTGTTACCAATGTGGTCAGCCAGGGCATATGAAGAGAACTTGCCCACAGTTGGAAGGCGCATCAGGGTCGAGGCAGACTCAGAGCCACCAGTAGGCTCATTTAGCTCAGGCTTCACGAGTTAATCAGCGAGCCGCTTTGGCTCAGTCAGTACAACAGGCCTATGCTCTAAGAGGGGAACAAGTTAATCAGGGGCCACAGGTGCGTGTGTATGCTGTTACTGTGCCAGAGCAGTTGCCAAAAACCTCAGTTGTGAGAGGTATTTTTGTTGTGTGTAATACTTTGGCTAATGTATTGATAGACACGTGTGCATCTCATTCATTTATATGTGCTACATTTGTTTCTGCATTGGGGTTAGAGGTGGCACAGTTAGCGTCTCCGCTTAGAGTAAAATCACCCGTTGAGGGTATGATTGATTTAGACCGGGGGTGTCATGATTGTGAGATAGAAGTTGCCGGGCGTCGACTTCTATTTGCTTTTGTATTGCTAAACATGTCGAGTTTTGATGTCATTCTAGGCATGGACTGGTTATATTCGTACCGAGCTGTGATAGATTGTTACCATCAGAGAGTTACAGTTTGCACCTCAGGGGGTGATCATTTTTATTTTCTGGGGAGCCGAGTTGATAGAACCGTGTCGCCAGTTTTTGACCCTCATAGTAGGAGCAAGCTTAGCATCCTTCTTGCAACACTCTTGGATAGTGAGAGCGACGGGGCCCGTGTTGAGTTACCAAGGGTAGTTTGTGAATACTTGACCGAGAGATCGAGTTCTATATTGAATTAGTGCCTGGCACAACTTTGATTTCCATAGCGCCATATAGATTTGCACTAGCCAAATTGCATGAGTTGAAAATTCAACTCCAATAACTTTTAGACAAGGGCTTCATTCACCCTAGTACATCGCCTTGGGCAGCACCGGTTCTCTTTGCGAAGAAGAAGGATGGATCGTTGCGATTGTGTATTGATTACTGCAAGTTGTTTGAAAATGTTTGATCCAAATATCCGGATTTGTTTGAAAATGTTTGAGTTGCTTTTCGTTGTTATCTTCCCTAGTGTTTGAGGGTAATGTATTAAAAATGTTAATCACATGTTGATTGTATGTTGTCAATTTAAGCATGAGGTTGATGTGGGTTGTCATTTCTTTTTGGGAAACTTCATGTTTATGAGTAATTGTGAGGTTGTTGATAATGAAGTCACCGTAATGTAATGGTGAGATTTGATTGGGAACTAATATTGTGATTTGAAAATGAAGCAGCGTGGTTTTGATTGCTTAAAACCCTTGTTGAGTAGCTTGATCTAATTTCGGGGATGAAATTTCCTATGGTGGGGAGGTTGTAACGATCGGTTTTGTTGTGTGTCTTTTGTTCCCTTTTGTTTACCTTTTTGGTTTACACTTGTAGAGTGTCGACTTCAACTTGGAGTCTTGTTGCTCGTTGAGTTATTAGTAGTGTTTAGGAGTTTTTCTCAAAACATTCTCGTTCTTGTTATTCCGGTGTTGGATTTCATTTGTTCCGGAGAATGCGAGATTGGTCTAGAGTGTTGGGAGTTGAACCGAGAAATTTTCGGGTTGAGAGTCCGGGCCGCACGTACAGGAGAGGGCCGCATGTGTGGGAAACAGGGGCAGAGGGTGTAGCATTCTGTTAAAAAAGCAGGTGCGGAGTGAGGTGCGGCGGAAAGAGGCCGCACGTGCGGGAAGAGGCTCTGCACGTGCAGGAAGTTAGGTGAGATCCGAATTTTTCCTTTTTCTCCTCTCTTTGGGCTGATTGTGTATCACTTTTTGAATATCTCTCTCTCTCTCTAAAAACATTTCCTCTCCCTCCTCTCTATATTTCCTACCAAAAACCTCACAAGATCTTTGATTTCTCCAAATCCAGTGGGATTTATATCTAAGTTCTTCATGAAAGTTGGTTGTCTAGGCGAGAGTTACATTGTATGCGGTGGAGATCGAGTTTCATCATTGTTGATTTTGGGATTTTCAACTCATTTCGTCTTCAAACTTGAGGTAGGGATTTTCTTTGAGTTATATATATGTTTTTGCAAGATCTAGATGATTTTGAAATCATCATTTGATTTGCTTTGAAAATGGGTAGTTGATTCAAGAAGATGAGTAATTTTTGAAAGTGGGTTTACTTTCTTGTTTCCTTAAAAATAGAAGTTGAGGGTTTTGAACTATATTGATTGAAGAAAGAGGATTTTGGTGAGATTTTCTCAAATGTTTGAAGATGGATGGTTTTGGTGAGAAAACCTAGAAATTGGGGATTTTTAAAACAAGTTGAAAATGCATGGTTGATATTGTTATATTTATTTTGAATGCCCAAAATAAGTGATGTTTGGAAAATTTCTTGTTTATATTGTATAAATGATAAATTTTGAGAAATATGAGAGTTGTTGTTCAATTTGAAAATTGTTATTCAAAATGTTGATTTGGTCTTGAAATGGCTAATTTGTTGAAAATGCTCGAAATATGGAAGATGTGTTATTTTTTCATCTTGTGAAATTGCATGGAAAGAAGAAATGAAAATTTTGATCACAATGGTAGTATTGTGTGGAAGAATTGGAAACGGAAGAATAGTTGTATTGTATTGATTATTGTTGCATTGGCATATCAATTCATTTGATTACATTGAACTTTGAAAGTTGATTTGAACACCTGCATTGAGAAAAGAATGTTGAGAAATGAGTTTTCATGAAATGGTTTTGGGTAAATAGTCTTGACATGTGGTGTAGATGATAGGTGTCGAGTCTTCCAGTTGACACTGGTAAAAATGACAATTGATAGGTGTCGAGCCTTCCGGTTGGTACCGGTAAAAATGACAATTTGGTAGTACTTGTATAGTTTACTGGCAGACACTGACCTAGGGATTACCAGAGTTGTATTTACCACTCCTTGAATTAAATTGATAAATTTTGAACCGTTGAAGCTGCATAACATCATTGAGCATGATGGTTTTCAAAAGATGCATATGTGTTTTATTTTCAAAAAGGCATGGCATGGCATGTGCATTCATCTCTTGAGACTTGTATAAAATGCATATACTTTGTTAAGAATTTCCTACTAGGCTTTATGCTCACCCTACCAGATTTTTGTGCAGGAAAAGATGTGGTGAATCTATCTAATTGAGGGCGTGGAAATGTGTGTGTTAAGAGCACTAAAGTTCTTATTTGCTGTGATCCTATTTGTAAGCCAAGGGCTATGTATGTGTGGGTTTGAATAACCATTTTGTGTAACTGGGCTTAAGCCTTGGAAGATTGTAAACCCGTGGGGGTGCTTATTTGGTTATTTACTTGTTGTTGAATCAATGTAATATCGCATGAGGAACTATTATTATTATGTAATGCAAGTATGGGAAGATATGCTTGGTTTTCTTTTAAGAGAGCCATGATTGTTACATTATCATTTAGGCTAGAAATTTGGGGCGTTACAGTGGATCCACTATGTTCTCCTTAGACTTCACATATTCAATGGAAATAATTCCATTAGAGAGTAGTTGTCTTCACGTTGTTATGTCGACGCATTTAATATGTCGTGACTTTCATCGTATACATATGACTCATGCTTTTACCTATTGCTGATTGAATATCACAATGTATGCATATAGTAGGCACCGGTTTTGGCCACATTGGAATATGTTCAAGGAAGTGGCAAAGCCATTCTACCTCTTCCTCAGCTTTATCTAAAGCTATGAATTCTGATTCCATAGTAGACTTAGCAATGCAATTTTGTTTGGAAGATTTCCAAGATACAGTCGTCCCACTTAGAGTAAAGACATACCCACTGGTGGGTCTCTACTATCCGATATCCAATTTGCATCAAAGTATCCTTCAAAAATTGCTGGATATCTAGCATAATTCTGTCCAATGTTACGAGTAAATCGGAGATATCTTAGAATCCTTATAATTGCTTTCCAGTGTTCTGCTCCTGCATTACTTGTATATCTACTTAATTTACTTACTGCATAAGCTATACCAAAGCGAGTACAGTTCATCAAGTACATTAAGCTTCCAATAATTTGGGCATACTCTAATTGAGAAATACTTTCCTGTACATTCTTAGAAAGAAACAAATTAACATCCACATGTGTTCTAGCAAGATGATCATCATCTTTGCTAAATTTGTCAATTATTTTCTCAATGTAATGTAATTGTGACAAAGCATAACCTTCTGATATTTTGGTAATTTGCATACCAAGAATTACATCAGCAATGCCCATGTTTTTCATGTCAAAATGTTTATTCAACATTTTCTTGGTAGTTTTAATAATGTCATTCTTACTACCTATGATGAGAATATAATCCACATAAAGACATACAATGAGATAACCTTTGTTTATGTTTTTAATATAAGCACATTTGTCACACTCATTAATTTTAAATCCATTTGATATCATTGCCTTGTCAAATTTCTCATGCCATTGCTTTGGCACTTGTTTTAAACCATATAATGATTTAACTAATTTACACACTTTCTTTTCTTTTCCTAGAACAGAAAAACCTTCTAGTTGTTCCATGTAAATTTCTTCATCTAACTCACCATTTAAGAAAGCGGTTTTCACATCCATTTGATGAATTTCTAGATTGTACAAAGATGCCATAGAAATTAGCATCCTAATAGATGTTATTCTAGTAATCGGTGAGTATGTGTCAAAGTAATCAAGACCTTCTTTTTGTCTATACCCTTTGATCACAAGTCTTGCCTTATATTTGTCAATTGATCCATCCGCTTTCATTTTTCTTTTGAAAATCCACTTGTACCCAAGAGGTTTACAACCTGGTGGTAAGTCCACTAATTCTCAAGTGTGAGCCTTAGGACTGGACATAGCTTCTTTAAAAGTTAAAGGCTTATTTTTTAACAAAAAAGTTAGAAAATCTGGACTAAAAGATTTTGAGGTTCTAGCACGTTTACTACGCCTAGGTTCCTCTTCCTCGTCTTGATTTATCTCTTGCTCTTGTTCTTGATCATGTTTTTGATCCTGACTAGTAATAGCATCATGAGATCTTTTGTTAGTACTAGTCTCTTGTCCAGTTTCATTCGGAAACACATGTTCAAAGAAAGATGCATTCCGAGATTCAATAATAGTATTTACATGCATTTCGGAATATTCTAATTTATGAATCAAAAACCAATATGCACTACTATTCTTGGCATAACCAATGAAAATGCAATCAATGGTTTTAGGACCTATCTTAGTCCTTTTAGGACTAGGAATAGCCACTTAAGCCAAACACCCCCACACTTTTAAGTATTTGTAGGATGGTACTCTCCCTTGCTTCATAAAGTGTTTGATTCACTTTCTTTCGGGGTACTTTATTTAAAATATAATTAGCAGAAAGTATTGCTTCCCCCACAAGTTTTGAGGTAATCCAGAACTTATTAACATGGCATTCATTATTTCTTTTAAAGTCCAATTTTTCCTTTTAGCAATTCCATTTTGCTGAGGTAAGTAAGCAGCGGTGGTTTGATGAATTATTCCATGTTCTTTACAAAATTCACCAAAATGTGATTTATATTCACCACCTCTATCACTTATAAGTTTCTTAATTTTCTTACCAAGTTGATTTTCAACTTCATTCTTATATTGAATGAAAGTTTCCAAAGTTTCATCCTTGATTTGAATTAAATAAATATAACTATATCTAATATAGTCATCTATAAAAGTGATAACATATTTTTTCCCACATCTAGTTTGAATTGATTTAAAATAAAAAATGTCACTATGAATTAATTCAAGTGGTTTCGTGCTTCTTTCAATTGAATGGAAATGAGTTTTGGATAATTTTGCCTCAACACAAATTTCACATTTATGATTTGAATCAATGTCAAATTTAGGTAAACATTCCATATTAATTAATCTATGCAAAGATCCATAATTACAATGTCCAAGTCTACCATGCTATAAATTTGAAGACTCAAGCAAGTAAGAAGAAGATGCATTTTTATCAATAACAGGGGGTACAACAGTCATTACATTCATTTTGAAAAGGCCATCGAACATGTAACATTTCCCTACATACATCCCGTTTTTGATAAGTACAAACTTGCCACTTTCAAAAACTAGCCTAAACCCATTTTTACGCAACAAAGATCCGGAAACTAGATTCTTGCAAATGTCCGGTACATGCAACACATTGTTGAGAGTGAATTCCTTTTCAGATGTCATCGTCAGAATAATCTTTCATTGTCCTTCAACTTTAGAAGTCGACGAGTTACCCATAAAAAGTTGTTCACCGTTGTCTACTGTAGAATAAGATGTGAACATCTTTTTGTCAGTACAGATATGGCGAGTAGCACCAGTGTCCACCCACCATTCTTTAGGATTTTCAACAAGGTTTGCCTCAGAAACAACTGCAGAAAGATTTATGTCATCTACACCATTGGAAATATTGTCCACCTCGGTCATATGTGCTTGAGCAGGCTTCTTGTTTGTTCTTCTTTTGCTTTTGCTTTTGCCTTTGCTACAACAATCTTTGGCCCAATGTCCCTCTTTGTCACAGATGTAACACTTGCCATTAAACTTGTACTTTTTAGTTTCCCCCCACCCCTCCTTCAGAGCCTTGTGATGAACTTTCTCTAGAAAACTTCTATTTCTTTGCTTTTGGAGCATGTTCCACCACATTTACCTTAGACTCCATTGGATCCTTACTAACCCGCTTTTCTGAATTGCGATTGTCCTCCTCAATCCTCAAACTCACAATTAATTCTTCCAAAGATATTTCTTTGCGCTTGTGTTTGAGGTAGTTCTTGAATTCCTTTCGGCCTTGTGGTAATTTCTCAATTAAGATAGCAACCTGGAAGGATTCACTGAGAGACATGCCTTCTGTATGAATGTCATGCAGAATGAGTTGGAGATCTTGAACTTGGCTGATCACAGTCTTAGAATCAACTATCACAAAGTCCAAGAATTTGCCAACTACAAATTTCTTTGAGCCAGCATCTTCTGTTTTGTACTTTTTCTCCAAAGACTCCCAAAGTTCCTTTGCTATTTTGATAGGATTGTAGACGTTGTATAATGTGTTGTCAAGTCCGTTCAAGATGTAGTTCTGGCAAAGGAAATCAGCATGTTTCCAGTCATCAACCGCAACAACCACTTGCCGGTCAGTTTCATCCTCGTTAAGAGTAGAAGAATTCTCGTGGAGAAAATGAGCCAGGTTCAGAGTTGTAAGATAGAACAATATTTTATGTTGCCATATTTTAAAATCAATTCCTGAGAACTTCTCTGGCTTCTCACCGTGATTGACTGGCACAGTCACAACATGAGAGGTTTGAGCAATTGCAGCCACCACACTAGTTCTTGTTTGAGCATTAGTTTTAGTAGCCATGAATTCTAAATTATAAAACAAAATTATAATTAGAATTTTATACTACACAGAAAATTTAAACCAAAACCACAGAATTAAATTTTGTAAAAAACAAAAGAAACAAGAAATGTAACTTTTATTTTTTCAATTAATTTGAAAATAAAATAAAATTTTATTTAACCAAATTAATTCCACACAGAAAATTAAATTTATGTAACAATTCAGAAATTAAAATACTGAAACAGAATTTTAATTGATGAACACTCAGAAAATAGTTTTTGAAAACCAAAATTAATTTCTAACAAAATTCCACAAATAAATATTCTGAATTATTAATGACACCAGTGTATTCCTACTAGTTGTTAAAGAAAATATACAGTATATTACTACTATCTGTCAAACAGTATATTACTACTATTTGTTTTCCAACAAGAATATTATTTGTAAAATCACAAAAAATAATTTCCGAAAGAAGAAAGGAAATAAACGAAAAATTATGTGTAAACAGAATAATTCGAGTATGTCTTAAGATTGTTGGAACAATCTTTTGTGTAAAACAATAAATTGAAACTAAATCAAACAAAATCAAACAAATAAATTACAGAATTTATTTTACTGAACCGAATGAATAACAAAAGATCAAGTCAAGTGTGTGACACTCTGTCTTTAAGACAGATTTGCCCCGCTACGGTGTTTACGATTAAGTGGCATCTATCTCCCAAGATACAATGATCTTCACAAATTGTAGTAGTACTCCAAACAATTTGTACAGCGAACTAGAACCTGTGTTCTATATTCTTTAAATTTTTTCCTAAAATGATATGAAGAATATATATAACAGAGCAAAAATTTGACAGCAAAAAGGAATTTTTTCAGAATGTTTTTGGATCCCAAACACTGCTGGAAATGCTGGTATTTATAGGCAATAAAATCTGACCGAATAGGTATGTTTTTTGAACTTAACAGGTGCAAAAAACCTTTGAACAGGTTTAGTTTGAAAACTGGACATATCTGTAAGTGCAGCAGTTAAATAACTGTCTAGATTTTGAATCTGTCTGGCCAGTAATGCATCTGTCTGGGGTCCAATAGATTGGCAACCTGTTTGGACTGTTTAAACTATTGTGGAATTTGTACTTGAGGAGGTAACACTAGATAGAAAATTTTTAATTTTTCCGCAAGTATTTTGAAAAAATTCAAATGAATTTTGTCCAAAAAAATTAATATAAAAACTGACCCGATCCACAACCCACACTCGGCACGACGGCGGCGACGGCACACGCGCATGTGGTAGTTTGGGCTGAGGTTCACTTTGTCCATAACTCTTCCCTTCTACAAACTTGGGGTGTCCCTTGGGGCCCAACCCAAGTTAATACACCAAGAGCTTATATACTCACAAAAGTTGTCTTAAAGTTTCAATGTGGGACAATCCATTGTAAGGAAACTCACGTTTAATTCTTTAAATGTCCATTCCACGAACCCGAAAATGACATCAACTTCCTATTCACTCATAAATCGTTTTGACGAACCGTCTTCACTGTGTGACTTACCATGCGGCAAGGAACACGTCACTTTTTCGGACCCACCCCAAAAGATGTTTGGAGCCCACTCAATTTTGAGCTCAAAGATGGCCCAAAATAAGCCTATATAAAACCAATTTTCCAACAAACCAACGAAAACACTTTTTTATGCATGGATTTGAGATCAAAACATATGGAATTTAAGATTTAACTCAAGTTTCAAACATTTTTCCAAACTTTTCTTTAGCTTCTCTCTTTCAATCTTCAAAAACAAAGTTTTGATGTCTTAAGCATAAGGAAACAAGTATAGGTTTGTAGAAAAACACTTGTGTGCCTTGATTTTAAAGTAAACAAATCAAACCATATTATTGATGCAAATCATGCAACCTTTTTCCTAGTTTTTAATGTTTTCCATTTTCTTTCATTGTAATCTCCTCAAAACCTATTTCAAATGAATTTCTAGCTATCTTATGATAATAAAGCATGGAAGAGGGTTGAGTTTCTTACATTTTGATGATTTTTCCTTGATTTTTCTTAGCTCAAATCTTGAGTTTGGTTGATTTCTCATATTTTTCTTCCTTTTTCTTCTTCTTTCTTTGTGTTCTTGTTCTTCATTACTTTCTCTCCTTTGTTCTCCAACTTTCTCCATCATTATTTCTTTTGTTTGATGAGTAGTAATTAGATTAGGTCACTAATTGCTTTATTAGCTTAGTTAACATTGCTTAGTTTTAATTAATCATGTTTAGTTCTTAATCTTCATTAGTCTAATAAATCCTACTTAGGCTTTAGTTAATCCAACTTAACTTTTGCTAATCTTGCTTATTTCTAATTAAGTACTCATTAGGCTCTACTCATTAGACTAAAATCATTAAGCTCCTCACTTAAGGTTTCCTAAGTCACCTAAGTGTTTAATTCTCAAGTCCAAAAGGAATTTCCCCAACTCTTCAACATTTATCCAAATTTTCTATACTAAAGTCTCATGTTCATATTCTTTTTGGGCCCTTAGGCTCTCTATCAAGCACCAATATTCCTAAGCTTTCTAGCTAATATATTCATCTCCTAAATTGTTATCCTAACAATTCATATTTTTATCTCTAGAACATTGTAAGGTAATTAAATTAGGGCATCCTCTAATATGAAATAGTCAATGGGATAATGATATAATTATAGTACGTGGCATTCTTTGGGGTGTCACAATTACCTATCATGGCTCTCATCCTCTCATTGACAGAGCCAAATCTGTAAGTCCTTCACTTTTTCCCTTTGCTTTTGTCTACTGTTCTTATACTCTCCTTTTGTCTTTACTAACTTTTGCTTTTCAACAATTGATACTTCTAGAGAGATCGGGGCTGTTATCCCTGGCATTCCTTATCCATTGCCCACTCCCAGTAAGGCGAAAACTTCTGGTAAGGCAAAAGATAAGGCTCCTAAGGTTTACACAAAGAAGCCAAAAGGAAGAAGAAATTCTATGGATGACCCCCTCATGGCTTCTACCTTGATAGCCTATGATGCAGAGCTTGAGAGGAAAACTAAACAAAATCACTTCCTTTACGAGCCACAATCAAAGACTAATGTTAGCAAATCCCCTCCAAAGACAAGATCAAAGAAAAGACACGGTCCTGTGAGTATAGACACAGAAAAGGGGCCAAAATTCTAACATGGACACCTTGACCTTGGAGGAGCATAGACTCATCCTTGAAGACTTTTCGCTTATAGAGCAAAAACTAGTCTATGAGTCTCAGGTACAGCCACAACTTGCTAAGGCTTCTCCTCTGATGAAGAAAATATACTCATCATCTTTCTTCTCTCCAAACCCACTAAGAAAGTCAAAACTCCTCTGGTTTGTCTTTTTGATTTAAAACTTCTTGGTATATATATATATTTTTTTACTTTCAGCTTGTCATTTCTTATTTTCCTTTCCTTTGCTTTCTTTGTCAGCAAAAAAGAAGAAAACTTCTGGTAGTTGAAAACACTAGTAGTCTTTCTCAGACTCAAGCTCTTCCTCATGTCTCTGATCAAAACCTGGTAGAGCAGGAAGATGCCTTTACTCCATCCATAGTAGAATTAGTTTCCAAACTCCCACATTATGTTGCAACTGTTGTGCTTGTTCCACCTTTTCAATCTGTCCCCATTGGAGATGATGAAGTTAGAGCCTATCACTACTCTAATTTTGAATCCTCAAGCAACGGTAGTTCAGAACTCTAGCTTAATCAACAGAGATTCCGTTGACAAGATGTTGCTTCTTCTTCAAAAGCTGCTACTGAGTCAGAATCACAAAGGATGGAAAAGCAAGAGCCCAATGTTAGACCTGAAATCTCCCTAAGGCCTGAAACTCAATCTGCTGACCAAAGGATAGAGGAGCAAGGAATAGAGAAGCATGCATCAAATTACAGGCCTGAAGCCTCCTTAAGGCCTGAAACCCAAGCTAGAGTCACAGCAAAACAAATGATGGAAAAGCAGGCCTCCAAGGTTAGGTCTGAAGCAACCACCTCCAATCCTTAAGGGCAAAGTTCTGAAGTTGTAGAAACACACCCGTTGCCGAAGAATGTGACTGAGATTGACCCAAACTCTGTTGAGTTATCTTAAGTGTCTGATAGCCAATTTTTCCTCCATAGCACATTTTGCCATCTCAGGGTAAGTTTCCTCCTTGTTTCATTTTTCCTTTTCCACTTATTTCTATTCTCTTTTATTCTTTTGTTTCCCATAATTACATATGCATCAACCACTTCTAAGGCCATTTCTAAGCCAGTTGATGGAACCTCTTCTGGACCTCTTTTTGACCAAACATTCCCAAAACAATCTATTACTAACGCTATCACATCTCCTGAATGTATTACTTGCTCTTTTCTTACTTATCCATCTTCACTGTCATATGATCTTAGGAACTTTCTAGGTGATATCCCTTTTTTTGCACTTCCTCCATCAGCCTCTTCAGACTACTCTTTTCTTATTTCTGAACTAAAGTTACCATCCTTTGGGTTCTCTAACATTTTTTCAGGCCCAACAACTGACAACATTCCCTTAGAGATAGAGGAACAAGAAATTACAATAGAAATGGTTAGCTACCCCACCATTGCAACCCCCACCACTGAGTTTGGGATTCAAACTTCCCAAGCAAGTCCTTCTAAAGGCACTTTCTTTTCTCCTATTGCTATCACTGAGGTAATCTTGCTCTCATTCTTCCTTCTGTTCCAAGTTTGCTAAGTTTCAACTTTATTGCTTACTCATATTAAATACCTTAGACAGGCTAGGAGCTCCCTAATAGACTCAACTCCTGATATGCTTCAAACAGCCAATGCTTTTCAACTGTCAGTTCTCAGTACCACTTATGAGGAAAAGTTTAGCCAACTCACCACTTCTGAACAACAAGAGGTTGACCAGTTCTTTTTGTTGCTAAGTCACCCTTTTAAAGACCTTGCCCTCACCAGGGCTGAAGAGCAGTTTGGCAGCTTTCAAAGCTTTCTACCATTAGTAGCAAGAATCCTAGATCTTGACCAGGTCCACATCCTTCAGGACTTCACGGGTCAACTTCCTCAATATCTTTCCTCCATGGCACAGTTTGAAACTGAGACTGAGGCTGCCAATGCCCAAGTCAATCTCCTTCAAGTAAAGGCCAAAATAAGGGCCATACACTCAGCTTGGGCCAGTTTTGTAACTACTCTCCAAAGGGACTAAGCTTTCCCTCTCTTTGTAAATATTATTTCCTTTTTCCTTCTCTCTCTCTCTCTCTCTCTCTCTCTCTCCTTTTAGATTAGACAGCAACAAGATTTCTTTTGTACTTAAATCTTATTATTGAAAATAAAATTTCTAGTTCATGCCTTCTTTCCTTTATGTTTGTCTTACACTTTCCCACATAGTTGGATAATATTTCTTCAAATATTTACCATTTATGACTCCCCTATATGAGACCCCTTCAAAGGATGTATGGTGATAGGCCCCTCAATTGAGGACCTTAAATATCTTAAATGGTCCTTCCCAATTTGGGGACCACTTTCCAAATTCTACATCTTTACTGCCTATAGGCAAAATAGTTTTCCAAACCAAATCTTTCTTTGAAAATATCTTAACCTTTATCCTCTTATTGTAGGTTTTCTCCACCTTTGTTTTTTGGGCAGCAAGATGACTATAGGCCATAATCTTTTTTTTTTTTTTTCTTAACCCAACCATCATGGCCAACGTATATTCATCAATGGAAATACCATAGTGCAAGGCCACTTGACCAGATTGGATTGTCACCTCTAAAGATAACATTGCATCATAGTCATACACCAATTCATAAGGTGTCGTACCATTGCTATTTCTCTTGGAATTCCAATAGGCCCATAATACATTGGACAACAAATTGTGCCGATCCCTAGGATTTTCCTCAATCATCCTTTCCAAAGCATTCTTTATTATCTTGTTGGTAAACACAGCCTTGAGCATAGTAAGGTAACGAATTGAGGATTTAAATGCCATACTCTTTGGCAAACTCATTGATCTCCTCTCCATTAAACATAGTAGCCAGATCAACTGTGATCAACTGAGGCAAGCTAAATCTATGTATTATATGTTTCTTTACAAGATTGATCACATGACCTTGGGTTACCACTCTCAATCGCATTGCCTCCACCGACTTAGAGAAGTAGTCAGTGTCCACTAAAAGGTAAGAATGTTGTTTTGAGAAAGGAGTGAAAATTTTCCCAATCAAGTCCATCACCAGTCCTCTAAAAGGCCATGGCTTTGTTACTGAATGCAAACCAATTGCTGGGACTCTTTGAAGGATGTCATGCTTTCGGATGCCTGACATCCCTTAGAATAGACCATACAATCCTTCCTTACCATTGGCCAAAAATAACCATACATGTTGACCATCCGCCTCATTTTCTCCCCAGCTTGATGGGCACTATATATGCATTCATGCACTTTAACCATTACCTTCATCTGTTCATTCTAGCCAATGCACAATAAGGTCATACCATCATGGGCCCTCCTAAATAAATCATCTCCCATGATGACATAATTCAAATCTTGGTACTTCATTTGCCTACCCACCTTCTCACTGGGGTTTATCAAATACTTGATTAAAGGATGTCTCCAATCCTCTTCTGCCACTTCCAAATTCATTATTGGCAGGAAATTTCTCTATTGATCTCTAAGTTTAGAGAAGTTTCTCCTTTGAATCTTTATTATTCTTTCTTGGCATCCTCTAGGAATCTTTAAACCAAAAGCCACCTGGACTATCTCATTAGCCTCTTTATTTTCCAATCCTAACGTATGCTGAAAGGTAATATAGCTAAAGAAACTCACCAACCATTTAACTTCAACTGAATATTTTTCTAAGGCTTTATTGGGGCACTTGTATTCAGCTTTAACTTGTTTGATAACTAACTATAAATCACTAAAAACCTATAAAATGGTGACTCTAAATTTTATGGCCAACTCCAAGCCTATAATCAAGGCTTCACATTCAGCCTGATTATTGGACAAGATATGTTGCTCATCCAATTGATAAGAAAACTGATGCATTTGCCTATTAGGTGCAAACACTAGGTCAAATCCCTTCCTCTGTTCTAGAGCCATCAAACATTAACCTCCTAAGGGAATTTTCTACATAATTAATGTCAAATAAGTCCTCATCAACAGATGGACAAGAGTGTTCAGCCAAAGCTTGGCCTTTAACGGCTTTTTGAGGAAAATATTTGAAGCAATACTTTATTAGGGCCAATAACTATTTGTCTTGTCTTCCCCTCATTATGGATTTAGACAACATATACTTAATAACATCAGTTTGTGCCACCTTATACATATCTAAAGGCAACATGTAATGCCTTAACTTAATGGCAACAATGTACAATGCCAAACACATTTTTTCCATTGAGTTGTACCTGGTTTCTGCATCATGCAGTCTTTTACTGAGATAATAGATGGCATGCTCACGACCACTCTTATTATCTTGAGCCAACAAACACCTAATGGATTTTTCACATGCTGAAATGTACAATTTCATTAGCTTTCCCTTAATATGAGGCATTTAATTATATCAAAAGCCTTTTGTTGAGGCTTTTCCTATTTAAAGTCTGCATCAGACCTGGCCTTATACCAATGGTGAAAAGGCTAGAGTTTTTTAGCCGATTAGCTATGATTCTTCTCAAAAATTCACCTTGCCAAGGAAACTTTGCATTTCTTTCTTATTGGTTGGTGCTTGTACTGCTAATATTGCTTTGGCTTTATTTGCATCCATCTTAATCCCATTTTCATGAACAAGGAAACCTAAGAAGTTCCTAACTGTTACCCCTAATGCATACGTTAGAGGGTTCATCTTCAACCTATAATACCTCATCCTTTCAAAGGTTTGTGGAAGGTGTTTCAAATGTTCATCAAAATCCTCTAATTTGATGGCTACATCATCTATGTAAACTTCTAACAACTTCCCAATCAGATTATGGAAGATTAAATTCATAGCCCTTTGGTAACTTGCTCCTGCATTCTTTAACCCAAAAAGCATAACAACCTACTCAAAAGTGCCTAAAGCACCAGGCTACCTAAAAGTTGTTTTGTGAGTGTCCTCTGGACAGATAAATATTTGGTTATACCTAGCATGCCTATCTATGAAGGACAAAATTTTATGTTTGGTTGCTAAATCCACCAACAAGTCAGTTACAGGCGTTGGGTATTCATTCTTGGGAGTTACAGTATTCAAATTCTTGAAATCTATACACTCTCAGCCTACCATTCTTTTTCATAATTGGTACTATGTTTGACATCCATTCAATATATCTGGCAGTCCTCATGAAACCTACTTTAAGAAACCTCCCAATTTCCTCTTTAACTAATAAAGTTACCTCATTAATCATTCTTTTTGGTGGTTACTTATGAAGAACATAGTTACTTCTTATTAGGAGTTTTATGTTCAACCAGTGATATATCTAAGCTAGGCATCTCATCATAATTCCATGCAAAACAATTCATATAATCAGAAAGAAGGCAAACTAGCCTTTATTTGCATTTATTAGATAAATTTGCATTAACAAAGATAGGCCTCTTACAGGCTTTATTCCCTAAGCTGAACTCCTCTAATGGATCGTGTACATCAGCCTTAAGATAATCTAACTTAGTAGGTGTTGCCTGCAAATGCTCCAACTAGACCTCTTTATAAATTAGAGGACTATTGTCAATTATACATTCAGCCCATGAACAAGAAGGTAAAAACCTAGGGCTAATTTTATTTGCAAAAAAGAAACAAAACAACCTAAGAAAAGGTAGATCTAACTACACTAACATCCTTCTCATCTTCTTTCTCCATAACTATACTCATCATTTAACATTCTTTTTCTGGTTTAGTAACCAGTTCAAAAACTGGCTCACCCTACCTTTTTCTCTTAAGGCTGGGCTTGGCCAAGTCCTGGCCAATCTGTCAAAATCCTTCATCTGTGTAGGCCTGAAATTCTTCACAAGTATGCTTCTTCCCTATGTCATTAGTTCTTCAAGAACCACCTCAACTGGTCCTAAACTTTCCTTATATAATGCTACTTCTATATTATTGATACCTACCACAAAAGGTATGTCATTTTTTTTTCACTCTACTTGCCTCTTTCTTGGCTGGTTAAAAAGATGAGGACTTGATGTAATGAAGATGGCACACATCCATTCAAGTGAATCTAGTCCCTTCCAAGCAACAAGTTGTAGTTGGAAGTTGAGTCCACAACAAACAAGGTTGTGTGCATGGTTCTTGCACCAATTTGCAGCATAAGTACTATTACTCCCTTGGCATCAAAGGATCCTCCAGCAAAATTACTGATAGAAATGTCAGTAGACATCAAGTCATCCAATGTTTTCCCCAGCATCTTTAATGTCTTTGAAGGGAGAATAATGACAATGGCCCCATTATCGACCAAGACCCTATCGATAGGAACTCCATCTAAATGCACCTGTACATATAAAGGCTAGAGATGTTTAATCAACTCTTTCCCAGGCTTTTGCATTACCACTTGATACCCATCGACAGACTTGACCACTTCTATTGATCTTACTGCATTAGCCTCAGGCTCCACAATCTGGGCCATTGCTATTGTCAGATCCTCCACATCCCCACTAGGTATGCTAGCTGATCTATCCGGCCTGAAATCTTTTAGGAATGGTCATGTCCACATTGCAATCAATAAGAGGAAAATCACCAAATTGGACTGCCATTTTCTCCAAAAAATCTCCAGAACTTTCAGACTTCACCTCATCTTTGTCCATATCAACAGGCTCTTGCATTTTTATCTCCGGAGCCACTTCTTAGTTTCCTTTCAAGGTCTCATCATCAATCTGGAGCTCTTTCTCTAATTCCCTAATTCTTTGTCTCAATAGAGCTTCCATTGGTGTAGGTATTGGTTTTTCTCCTTGTGGTACAATTAGTTTAGAAACCACTTCTACAATGCTCCTTGTAATGCCCCAAATTTCTAGCCCAAACTTACAATTAGTTTAGATGATAATACAACAATCATGGCTCTTTCAAGGAAAACCGAATAGAAATCTCCAAACTTACATTATATGATACAATAGTTCTTCATGCAACAATATATTAATCCAACAACCAGTAAATAAACAAATAAATACCCCAAGGGTTTACAAGTTTCCAAGGCTTGAGCCAGGTTACACAAAACGGTTATTCAAACCCACACACATAGAGCCCTTGGCATACACACAGAGTCACAGCAAAATGAGAGTCTCGTACTCTCAACACACATTTCCTCACCTTTAGTTAGGCAGCATCACCACATCTTTTCCTGCATAAAAATCCCGTAGGGTAAGCATAAAGCCCAGTGGGAAATCCTTAACAAAGCATACACATTTTATACAAGTCTTAAGTGATGAAATGCACATGCCATGCGATGCCCTTTTTGAAGATAAATCACATTTTTCTCTTTTGAAAACCATCATGCTCAATGATGTCATGCAATTTCAATTATTCAAAACTTAACAATTTATTTCAAGGGCGGTAAATACGACTTTGGTAATCCCTAAGTCGGTGTCTATAAGTAGACTATACAAGTTGTCACACCCTAAACCCGCCCCTAAAAGTTTTGGGCATGACTCAATCAGAAACAGACATTTACCCTGTTAGATAAAATATTTGGGGCTTGGGCGGAAGCGACAGTATAAAAAAAAAACATGCAGACATATCCATTGAGCTACTACAATATGCCAGGATCACGATTCAGGATTAGACATATAATACACACGCATCTGAGATTAAGTCACATACATATTTACAAATCCAACCTGAGATTGGGTGTCCAACAAAATGTTATATACAACCACTAGTTAAGAAATGTTAGTACAAAAAGACAGTGTCTAACAAAACTGTCCCAACATGCAAAGGTTTCCCCAAGTGCCTGGCTGTCTTTAGGTTGACACAAGCTAGGTGATATCGATGCTAGGACTGATCCCAAAATTGATTTCCTACAGGAACACACAGAATATCAGAGTGAGACAAGCTCAATGAGTAATAATACTTAAACAGTTTAAGAACCAACTTGAATTACAATGTATAGCAGTGCGTTCACAGAAATATGGAATCCAACAATGAGTTTGTAATTATTCCTTCTTCAGATTATTCTACTTTCTGAACGGCCTTAGGCTTGAGATTACGGTTATAACAGAACGGCCTATTGGCCCAGAATTATCAGACGACTTTTCAAACTTGCACCTTTTGTATAACGGCCTTTCGGCCCGTAAGCGACCTTTATGCGGCCGTAAGCGACTTTCGGCCCGTAACGCATTTAATGTACGTATAACTTATTAACATTTCTTTTTTTCATTAAGTTCCAATCAATACATGTGCGTTAATATCATAACCGACGGAAAACAGAGTGTTATTAAATAGATCTAGGAGAAAAGAAATGCACATTTAAAGTACTATTACTCACAGCGTTGTGTAGGCGTGCTAATGCCTTCTGGAGTGTGCCCTGCACACAATCATAACTTACAAATTAGTTCTCTTTCTTTGTAAATCAGTGAGGAACCATTCTGTGTTATCATACGTCATATGAATTTATAATCATTTTAAAAACATCAGAAAAATATTCTAAACATATCAGGAAGTCAAGCACATAAAATGGGGCAAACACCTTTTTGTCTGAAATAAGTCCTCCGCTCGAGCGTAACTTTGTCCGCTCGAGCGGAATGTACAATTCTACCAGAAATGCTGGGAGGTTGATTTTTGCGCTCGAGCGGAACTTTCTACGCTCGAGCGGACTGAGTAATTTCGGAAAAACTACTGAGAGGATCATTTTCCCGCTCGAGCGGGGTTTCCTCCGCTCGAGCGTACCACGCGAATTCTGAAATTCTGGACTTTCAATTTGAGTTTCAACCTGATATTCAAAACTTCAATCTATCTTTTACAACACAAAACAAAGCCTCACCATGGTTCTAACATTAAATCAAGGTACTAAATTACACAACAAATCAATCACAACCCTCTTTACACTTTAAATCATTACCAACCATAAACTTTTCAAAACTTCCCATTACTTTGGGTTTACATACATATATCTAACCTTCTAATTTCAACCACATATTTGCATAATCTCATGGAATAACAAGGAATTAAGATATAGATCTCCCTCTATAACTCAATTTGGTTCTACAACATAATATATCTCATGAATCCCTCACATCTACCATAAGTTTCAAAACAAAGAAGAATTCCCTACCAAGATCAAGAGAGGAAGGTTAGATCAAGAAATTTTTCCATACCTTGAGGTCAATTTAAGCAATTCTCACAAAATCCCTAAGTTTCTTCACTTGGAGAGCTTCACTCCCACACCCACGTTGTTCCCCTCTTCTCTCAACCTTTCTCTAATTTTTGGTCCTTCAAGAGTTCTAAGATATACATATATAGAGATATTTATGTTTATAATAGGACGAAATTCAATCGTTTAAGCATCCCAAATTGAAATTTCACAGAAAATCTCATTAGAGCTTAAAAATTATGTAGATTCCAAATATCAAATCAATTTCTGAAAACTAAGCCTCTAAGGCACCCAATTTCAGATCTAAACAGGTTAATTATAACAGATAATGTGCCAAACCAACAGATTGAAATCCATTTTCTAAGTTTCCTTTAATTCAATGTAATTTCACATAGAATTTCATAATATGCATTCGGAAACACAGAATAGAGAACTGAAAAGATACCAGAATTATGTATGAGGGTCGGGCTATTACACAAGTACTACCAAATTGTCATTTTTACTGGTATTAACCGGAAGGCTCGACACCTATCCGCGCGGGTTTTCAGTCTTTCACCCCGGACTCTCAGGCCAACTTATTCAATATCATCTGCACCACCTATCAAGACTTACCAACGTATTTACCCCAAAGCCATCTCATGAAAACTTGTTTCTCAACATTTTTTTCTCAATTCAAGTTTTCAAATCAACTTTTAAAGTTTAATGTAATCAAATGAATTGTTATGCCAATAACACAAGATGAATATAAATACTTTTATTCCAATTCATCATCTAAGGAATAACACAATTCCCTCTACTCAAGTATCCTCAACAATTAGTCATTTCAAGACTATTTGAACGTTTTGAACAATAATTTCCAAAATGAACAACAATTCTCATATTCCTTGAAATTCATCATTTCTATAAATAGAAATAAGAAATTTTCCAAACATCCATTTATTTTGACACACAAAATAAACATAGCAATATCATTCATGGATTTTCAGTCTCTTTTAAAAAAATCCCCAAATTCTAGGTTTTCTCACCAAAACTATACAACTCAAATATTTTGAAAGAAAACTTTCCAAAATCATCTTTCCTTCAATCAACGAAGATCAAAACCCATAAGATCATTTTAAAAGAACAAGAGACAAACCCACTTTCAAAATCGCTCAACTTCTTGAATCAACAATTAATTTTCAAAGCTATCAAAATATGATTTCGAAAATCATATAGATCTTGTAAAAATATATAGAACTCTAGGAAAATCCCTACTTCAAGTTTTGAAGAAGAAATGAGATGAAACCTCCAAAATCAACGGTGTCGAAACTCGATCTTCACCGCATACAACGAAACCCTCGAGATGATAACCCACTTTGATGAAGAAGCAATGGCAAAACTCAAATGGATCTTGAGAAATCAAGTTTTTTTTTTTTATCTAGTTTGTTTAGAGAAATGTAGAGAGAAGGGAGAGGAAATGTTTTAGAGAGAGATATACAAAAGTGATACTAAATATCAAATTCACAAACTGATATAACATGGTCTGCTCGAGTGTGGAAAGCTCTGCTCAAGCGTCGAATACACTTTCCCAGTACATTTGCAAACAGGTCAAACTTCTGGAACCAAACATTCTCCGCTCGAGCGCATAAATAGATGCTCGAGCGGACAAGCAACTTCGAATGCATTTTGCATTTTTGCTTCAGCGAGCGGACAAGCAACTTCGAATACATTTTTGCTTCAACTCGACCCCCGTAAGCTGTATAGGGTGACTCGACCCCCGACATACTCAGCGAAGTGGCAAAACATGAAAGAATTAACTTTCGATACAACTCTGCAAGGCACAATTCGGGTTGGATTCGCATCTAAAGGTTTGGAGACATTACCTGTTCCAAACACACTATTATAACATGATAACCAAAAATAAGGGGAATACAAGGGAAACTAAGATACGTAACACCGTTCAAAACCATACCAACCCGTGCCCGGAACACCATAAGAGACAGGTCAAAATCAGGATCGCTACAACCTCCTCCCTTCAAGAATTTTGTCCCCGAAATTTAAAATCAAACTACCCAAACAAAAAGGGTTTCTAGCGATCAAAACCATGCTATTTCATTTTAAAATCATAATATTAACTCTCAACTAATTTTTTTTTTTTTTTTTTGCCATTTTCCACCATGATTATCTCATTAACAACAACCGTCCATATTAACCTAAACATGAAGCAAAGAAATGGCAATCCGTAACTACTTCATGCTTAACATAACAACATACATAACAACATGTGGTCAACAATTTTAATACATTTCCCTCAAACACTAGGGAATATTACAAGAAAAAACAACTTAAGCATTTTCAAACAAATCCGGATACTTAGAGCAAACTTCCGCCTCCCGTTCCCACGTCGCTTCTTCAGCCCCATGATGTCTCCACAACACCTTTACCAACGGTATAGTTTTGCCCCGTAGCACTTGCTCCCGGATATCTAATATTTGAACCGGTCATTCTTTGTAAGTGGAAACCTCATCTACCTCCAAGTCAACCCAATCAAGCACATGAGAAGGGTCGGGTTCATACTTCCTAAGCATAGCTACATGAAATACGTTGCGAACTCCAAAAAGTTGTGGCGGTAAAGCTAACCGGTATGCCACTTCCCCAATTCGCTCTAAGATCTCAAAAGGCCCAATGAACCTTGGAAATAATTTACCACTCTTACCAAATCTCATCAAACCCCGCCTTGGTGAGATTTTTAGAAATACATGGTCACCAACTTCAAAAGATAAAGGTCGTCTCCTCTTATCGGTATAACTCTCTTGTCGGCTTTGGGTCATAGCTAACCTCTTCCGAATGAGAACAACTTTCTCGGTTGTCTCTCTAACAATTTCTAGACCCAGTAATGGTGCATCACCCACTTCGGCCCAACAAACCGGTGATCTACAAGGGCGGCCATACAAGTCCTCAAATGGTGTCATCCCAATACTAGCTTGGTAACTATTGTTATAAGCAAACTTAATGAATGGTAAGTGCCTTTCCCAAGGCTCCTTAAAATTAAGAACACAAGCTCTAAGCATGTCCTCCAAAATCTAAATGGTACGTTCCGACTGTCCATCGGTTTGAGGATGATAAGCGGTGCTAAGAGTCAACTTAGTTCCCAACGCCTCTTGAAGGCTTTGCCATAACCGGGCAGTAACATGAGGATCCCGATCCGACACAATAGTCACAGGGACTCCATGAAGTCGAACTATCTCTCTAATGTACAACTCTGCCAAGCGTTCAACTAAGTCGTTAGTGCACATCAGAATGAAATGGGTAGACTTAGTCAACCTATCAACAATCACCCAAACGGCGTCATTGTCTCGTTTTGTTCTAGGAAGCCCAACTACAAAATCCATGGTAACACGCTTCCATTTCCACTCGGCTATCGGCAAAGGTTGTAACAAACCCGTTGGTCTTTGGTGTTCGGCCTTCACTTGTTGATAAGTAAGGCACTTCAATACAAATAAAGCGGCATCCCGTTTCATACCCCTCTACCAAAACTGACGACTAAGATCA
The DNA here is from genome assembly GCA_025200525.1 of Camellia lanceoleosa. Taxonomy (NCBI): domain Eukaryota; kingdom Viridiplantae; phylum Streptophyta; class Magnoliopsida; order Ericales; family Theaceae; genus Camellia; species Camellia lanceoleosa. The sequence continues at coordinate 88,901,883 of CM045765.1, forward strand.
TGATATATTTTAGTGCCTCCCAAGTGTACCACAAGGCGTGAGTGATGGAACTCCTGAAGTATTTCCTCTCTACAAGATTTTAGTACAAACAAACGGTCTAGGTAACGTACACTCAGATCCGAGTGAACGTTCAAACCTTTCTCTTCCTTCCCATTGGAAATCTTAACATGGATTGATTCCACATCACGGTCTCCTCATTGTGCCTCTATGACCTTACTAACCAAGGTAGGTTGAGCATTCAAAGTAAACGAGGAAGCATTCTCTCCGGACTTACCCAAGTGCAAATCAAACTTGCCAATAACATCTAGCATATTTCATTCCCGAATGGCCACACTTGCCAAACTACTCATAGATTTTCGACTTAAAACATCGGCCACTACATTGGCCTTCCCCGGATGATAGTGTAACTCAAAGTCATAATCCTCCATAAATTCCATCCATCTCTGTTGTCGTAAATTAAGTCTTTTTGAGAAAACAAATACTTTAGACTCTTATGATCGGAGAAAATCTCAAACTTCTCACCATACAATTAATGCCTCCAAATTTTCAAAGTAAAAATCACCGCTGCTAATTCTAGATCATGGGTGGGGTAATTTTTCTCATGAGTTTTCAATTGTCGTGAACCGTAGGCCACAACGTTTCCCTCTTGCATCAAGACACAACCAAGTCCATCCCCGGACGCATCATAATAGATAGTATAATTCAAACCCCTTTTCCAGAATTATCAAAATTGGTGCGATAGTCAATCTAGTCTTAAGCTCTTAGAATGACTTTTCACACGTCTCACTCCACACAAATATAATACAACTTATAAACATCTAAAACCTCTAAAGTTATGTCACATTATTTGTTAGTAGGAGTTGTTTGGGATGACCTAAATAAGTGTATTTTTTGTCTTTTTACAAAAAGATGTGCAGAAAAGTAGAGAAATGATGTGATGGAAAAAAAATAAAAAGATAAAAAATGTGTACTTATTTAGGATAGCCAAACTTACTATAATTATTACATTAATTAATACATATAATATTACTCTTTAATAAATAATTGGCTCACTAGCTTGGGTTTAGCATTTCTCCGTGAACGAACACAAAGTGTGTTTTGTTAACAAGTATTTAACCACACAAGAAAAATAAAATAAATAAATAAATATTGCACCATACTTTTTATTCATTTCTATACATTTAACATAAATTTTATACAAATATTAATTTTAGTAGTTTTTTCAAGAAAAAAAAAAAATCAATATCAATCCTAATATTAGCTAGTCTCTCTGAAAACACGGACTAGGATGCATGAGACTTTTCTTTAAACTAAATTTGGACTGGCGAGTCCATTTTAGGTTAATCAAGTAAATTATTCATAAAAAAAATAAAAAATAAAAAATAAAAAAATAATCAAATTTGATTAGCCAAATGTATGGATCACATTTAACTCAAAAAAATGAATGGCTCATTTTATTTTAATTTAATTTTTTTAATAAATAACCTAACTAGGAGATACTAAAAATGAATTACACGGATGAAAAAATAGACACCACGTGGGTTAAAAATGGCTAAAATTGGACTCTCCAGTTTAAAAGGAAGCTCCTCCTGACTACTATTTGTCAAAATAATTTGCCTGTCAAATAAATCATTTTCCGATTTTAATGCAAAGATTTGATATATGTTATTTCTTTCTTTCTTTCTTTCTTTTTTTGATTATAAATGTGATCAATTGTTATACATTTTAATCAAGTTTTTTTTATGAATATGTAATATTGGGTTCTTTTGCGCAACTTATTTTAAATAAAAGTTGATAATTAAAAAGTTAAAATTACAAGCCTTTTTTTAAAAAAAAAAAAAAAAGCTTGTAGATAATTAATTTCTTTTAGTTATTTAAACTATTTCTATTTAATAAATTATAAGTAAAAAATACAAAAAAAGTAATTTCATACAAAATTCAAAATTAAAAATAAAATAAAATTATATATAACTCAAATAAGTTGCACAAAATATCTATTGTTATTGTTTTGTGCAATTTATTATAAATTAAAAATTAATAGTCCAAAAGTAGAAATCAAAAGTACTTTTAATCCAGCGTTTAAAAAGTAAATTTTACATCTATTGTTGTTGTTTGGTGTAATTTATTATAAATTAAAAATTAATAGTCTAAAAGCAGAAATCAAAAACACTTCGTATCCAGCTTTTAGAAATTATATTTTTTTTTCTAACTTATTTAAACTTGAAAAATCTAAAATTTCCAAGATATTGATTTGTGATTATATTTAAATTTTAAACAATGAATAACAATCTCAATCAAACAATCAAAGATAAATCGACACAATGACTTAACGTGAAAAAATCATAATTTAAGCGCCTCCAATTGTAATAAAAAAAATTATAGGCCAAAGTTACAAAATAATTTACTAAAAAGACAAAAATGAATTATACATATGTAACCTCAATTATCTAATGAATCTACGTCCGAATTGAACCGACCCCGATATGCCTCTTCCACTACCGTCTTCACCTCGGAACTGTCTTGTTCAACGTTAAATTCACAATATTAATGTCAAATTCACGACGATGAGCTACTTCGAAATCCACCAAAACTCTAGTCCCAAGTTATCTGGAATCCACCGAAGAACATCTTTCTCTTTTGTGAATAAAAGAAAACAAATAAACTCCTTGATAATATTGATATAAAGTCCATGGATCTATTAATCACTCTTAAATCATCAAGAAAACATTCATAAAGCATCCTCCAATATAAAACACTTTGTTTTTTCCTTCTTCTCTGTAAATCTGAATGACTTAAATCCTAAAATGATCAAACAACACACTTTTTATAGTAAATTGGATTGCGAAAATAGCTCGAGCGCACACTTCATCGCTCGAGCAATATGAGTAAAGGCGATGCAAAATATATAGGTCAATTGCTCGAGCGCAACTTTCACCGCTCGAGCGGTAAAACTTATTTCCCAGAAGTTCAGATACTCTACAAAAATACTGAATGATCATTTTCTCCTCTCGAGTAGACCGCTCGAGCGGTGAAATAATTTCGACTGCATTTTTACTTTTTGTTTCGAAGGTGCTACCCCTCGACCCTACTCGGGCGCTGCTCCAGGCCTGCCATGGAGCGTTGCACCCTAGACCCCCTCCCTCCGCGAGTTGATTGGGCAGCTTGATCCCCGTGCACAATTAGCGAAGTGGCAAATAAAAATACAATTCGGATGGGATTCGCATCTAAGCATTCATATCCTCATTGAAACATAAGAGCGAATAAAATTACAATTAAAATAAATTTTGTCAAATAAAATTACCAATTACAAAAACCTAACAAAACTATTTATACCTAATAAATTATAAATAAAAATTATACCAAACAATCTAACCAAAAGATTTTCACAATAAATTTTTTTATAAAAATTACAAATAACTCAAATGAATTGAAGCCAACAAGCCATTATTTCGACCGTTTAGAAGTTGGGATTAGAGGAGACACCTCATCTCAATAGCACAGGTTGGTAAAGCCCAAATTTGACACGGGGAAAAATTATTCATCTTGTTTGGTTTAATTTTTAGAATTTAATATTTTAAAAATTGAATTTTTTTTTATTTTATTATTTTTTTCTTTTGTTTTTAGTGAATTTTTTTTAATATTTTAAGTAATTTTTTTTATTTTGTAGATGTACCTAATCTAAATGTAAAATATTTATAATTTTAAAAAAATCAATAAATATACAAAAATATGAAAATGTATTGAATTTTCATAATTTTATATTTTTAGTATTTAGTGAATTTCTTAAATTTTATTTTTTACAAATACTATACTTTTCAATTGTATTTATATTAAGGGCTGGTTTGGTATAGCCTAAAAAAGGCAAAAAGTCGAAAAGTTACTCAAAAAGTTAAAAAGGAATCACTATTCACAAAAAGAAAAAAAATCAATTTTCTACAAAAAGTACAACTTTGAATTGATGTATGTGCAGCTGCTGTGCTGCGATTGTGGACAAAAATGAAATGATTAGGTGTGATTTTCATATACTGTTGTTCAACCCGTGGGGGCCATCACAGGTCTCATTTTGATAATTTGAACCGTTAATATGTAGAACTCGTCGAATACTATATATTTGTAAAAAATCACATTGATCGGATATCGATAACTATATGATCAAATCAGTTATGTACAACAAATGGATGGGGTTATAATTAATGATTGAGAAAAAACAAATCTGATCAGATAGCTATCGATATCCGATCAATGTGATTGTTTATAAACATATAGTACTCGACGAGTTATACACATTGAACGGTTTAGATTATCAAAATGGGACCTGTGATGACCCCATACGGGTCGAACAAAACCGTCCAGTGCAATGCCGAAAAGTAGCCAATAATTTCCTACTCCCATTCCCCTTGTGCAGGTTGTACGGCTGTGGCCCACACCTCTCTAATCTTCTCTGCACACTTCTTTATACAATTTTTTAATATATTTTTTCATAAAAAGTCAAAAAGTTAATACAAACATTCATATTTTTTCCTTAACTTTTTAAGACAAAAGTGCACTTATTTAAGACACCATCTAAAAAATAAAAAATTTACTTAAAATACGTAAAAATTCATTAAAAACAATTTGTTTTTTTACCATTATTATAAATAAATTTATTTGTATTTTTATTTTAAAATGAAACATGCAGAGTGAGCCAACCCATTCTATATAAAAATTATGTATAAATATTTTATTATGGGTTTGTTTGGAATGTGGGTTTACTTTTTTGACTATTTTAACTTGGGATTAAAAAGTCTTGTTTTGGATAAATTTTTAAATTTTTGTGAGAGAAAAAATAAAATGATTATAAATTAGATGCAACATTTTGTATTATTTGGCTAAAAGCCTATTTTGTCCTACATAACTATTTTAACCCAAACACTTATCCTAAGTGGGTGTATGTAATTAATTTTGGGTAGCAGGAGGGGGGGGGGGGTCAATTTTTAAATACACAATGTTTAATTATTTAAAATTTTATTTTACTCTCATTTCACCCTATTATTTTTTCCAAATTACCCTCAAGGTAAATCCAAATAATAAATAATAAACAAACTAAAAAAATTAAATTATTTCAAATCTTTTCAATACAGAAAATAATTTTCAAATGCAGAAAAAAAAAACCAAACTTATAAATACATAAAAAAATCAAACTTTTACATAAACATAAAAATTTTCAATACAGGAAAAAAAAATTTAAAATTATCCACAAAAATACTCATGAAAAAGTAAAAACCAAGCTTATAAGTACATAAGCATTATAAATATAGAAAAAAACCAATCTTTTATATAAGCATTATAAAAATTTTCAATACAGAAAAAAAAACTTTTATATTATAAATTATTCACAAAAATGCTCGTGAAAAGGTAAAAACCAAACTTATAAACGCATAAGCATCATGTACTAATAAAAAAGAGTATAACTTTCAAATAATGTATTATTTAAATGACAAAATAAGAACAACTCTAATAATAAGTTATTGTTAATTTAACTGCTGATCCCTTTAATTTTTATCAAAAAAACGATATAGAAAATAGTTAATGGTGCTCCACAACAATTGTGAAACCCCTTTATATGAATACTTACCTCCTTTTTGATGGGTTGCTTCAAAAAACTTTTTTAATTATTACTCTTATTCATTATTTGATTTTGTTCAAACTTTCTTGTAGGATTTAGGATTTCAAATTAATAAAAAAAAAATATGATGTTGATGATGGTGGTGAGTTTTGGTAGAATGGATTAATGTTTTGGAGGGAAGAAGAAGAAGAAAAAGAAGAAGATATAACTTTGATTTGTTAGAGAAGAAGATACGTAAATTTAAATAGAAATAACTGATTATGATATACCATGAGTAAAAAAATTATTTTAAGATTTAATATTTGTTATTCTTATTAGTAAATTTATATTAAAATATAATAAAAATTAAAATTTATAAATTTAAGTTATATGTATTGAGAGATATTTTGAAGTCTCGTTTGGGAACATACTTTTTTAATAACTTTTTGGCTCTTTAGCTAAAATATGATGTAAAAAAAACTAGTATGTTTGGGATGACTTTTTGACTTTTTATAAAAAGATATGCAAAAAGTAAATAAAAAAATTTTTTTAACTTTTTAGTATAAATTATTAATTTTTTAACTTTTTTAATAACTTTTTATCCAAAAAAAAAAAAAAAAAAAAAAAAACTTGTCAAACGATGGCTGAGTACAAATAAAATTTTCAAGATAAGATAGATAGTCGAGGTGATCGCGCATCTATAAAAGAAAGCTACCCTGATCTCCTCCACTCGGCAACTGAGGAGTGGCTCATTGAAGAAGGTAACTACGCATCTATCATCTCTCCGTCACCTATATGTTTATGCCTGCATATATACGGAGTTTTGATCCTTTAATTTTTTTGTTTTTAGTGTATTATTCCATTTTTTTTGCTCTTCTATTTAAAGTACACCTTAAAAGTTCTCCAACTTTTGTTGAACTTGCTTTGTGCATTTTTTTAATGCCTTGCTTATAACACTCTTGTTGAAATCTAAAATTTTTAAAGAAGTTTCTTTTGAACCTGCAAAAGAAGATATAAATCTCCATCTTCTCTGAAATGGGTTTTAATGCTTTGAAACTATTCTTTCTATCTTTCTTTCTTTTTTTTTATCAGCAAAAGAAAAGAAACTTTTATTGATGAAATAGAAGATTATTACATCAATAAAGAGATAAAAAGGGGAGGCTAAGTGTAAAAATAGCGAATCAAATCAATCCCAACTAAATTAGTACCAATAAGATCACCTAATCATAAAATTTTCCAAGGATTCGAAATCTTCAATTGTTGGGCTTGATGCCTTTAATTCGAAGTCATGTGCTTTCTTTAATCTCTCTGCATAATCCCCAGTTGCCCAAGTCTGAGTAAAGAAAGGAACTGCATTTATGGATATGTCATTGGAAAAATGGATTTCGGACCTGGTGAGATTACTATAACAAATTATTTTTATTTTTTTAATTTTAAAACTTCTGATACTGTCCTATACAAAACCATTAATTATGATTTTCTTATGGTTTTGATATTTACAGGAAATGGAATTAATAGAACAGTATCAAACAAACTCAAATGTATTCGACTCTGTTGTTGAGTTTACACAACTAGCTACTGTATCGGGACCGGGAGAGATTCTTCAACAGTCTTCTTCTTCTGAGAGCTACACTTCTTGCCCTACCTTAAATTCAAAGACCGACAACAACACCAACACCAACACCAACACCAACACCACTACCTCTACCACCACTACTGCCACAACCTTAAACGGGGGTTTATCAGCTATTGAGATTTGTAAGAGTAGTCTCGGGAGACCTACAAAACAGATCAAAACTAACACTCGCAACAAAGTGACTGGCTTTGCTGCTGAAAAAGTTACTAGCCCAAACACTTCGTCCGATCTGGACATTTATTTTGCGGATTTGGGTTCGCTGCTGAGCTCGCCGTCAGGGAATCCTCAGCAGCAACAATTGTGTGAGAATGTGGAGAATAATTTGGAGACAAAGGACGGGGTGGTTTCTAATAAAAACATGAATAATGCACCAAAAGCTGGCCAGAAGAGGTCGTCGAGCACTGTAATTACTAGAACTCCTTTGGAAGCTCAAGATCGTGTAATGGCAGAGAGAAAGAGGAGAGAGAAGCTCAGTCAGTGCTTCATTGCTCTTTCTGCCATTGTTCCTGGCTTGAAGAAGGTACTGCATTACTCTCTCTCTCTCTCTCTCTCTCTCTCTCATAACTCTTGCATTTATTTGATGGGAAAAATTAGGGATCAAGAAATTTTTTTTATGAAAATGATTATAAAAAATTTATGATTCTTGAATTATCTTGATTAGTGTATGGTGTTTTATTCTAAGTATAATTCAAGGATCACAAAACTTTCATGATTATTTTTATGAAAGATTTTTTATGATACCTAACAAAACCCTTATTTGTTTCACTATTGTTTTTTGTCTTTCATATATAATGGTGCCCTTTTGGGTTTTTTTTGGGAGGGATTACTTTTGGGTTACTGACATGTGGTGCTACTGACACGTGTTTCATAAGATATTAATTGAAAAAGAGATACAAACATTTATAATTTATGTTAAGGATAAGAGGATAATATGGGATTAAGTAATTAATGATTGGTTTAAAATATAAAAATATAGTATTTTGAGAGTATTAAATAAATTTTCTTACTTTTGCTTGCATAAAAGAAAAAAATAAATAAATAATTATTAAAAAAATAAAATAAAATAATTAATATTATTCACAAAATCAAGATAAACCCAACAAAAATAAAAAATAAAAAACACTTTTTTATATGAGTCATGGAGACGTACATCACTTTAAGACATTGCCAAAAAAAAAAACAAAATAATTCCAACATTTTAGGGACACACAGATCTGCCGCGCGGATTGCATGTCAGTATGTATATTGATAAATAATAATTATTCATCCCATTAAAAACATCACCACTAATAATATTAATGTATTAAAAAAAAAAAATACAACTCTAAAATCAAAACATCACATTATTACTAGCGAGACACACTGCCACCTAATTAGTGGAAGCACTAATTAGTGCTCCCAAACATTTTTCATTGACAAAAGAGTAAGGGTTAAAAGTCCCACCCCCACCATCCTAACACACATGGGGCTTAGAGATTGGGAGATTAAAAAAAAAAAAAAAAATTAGCCAATTAAATGTAAAGGAAGTGAAGGGAGTGACCTCGAAAGGAGATCTCAACCTTTATTGTTGATAAAATTGTAATTTTATTAATTTATATAATATTTTAATACATATTTTTTCATAAAAAATTAAGAAATTATCTTAAATAGTCATATTTTTTTCCTCTATTTTTTTTTTAAAAAAAAATAAAAAAATACATTTATATAGTTCATCCTAAATAATCTTAATATCATCATTTATATAAATGTTAACTAGTAATTTTTTTTTTTTTTTTTTTTTTGAAAAAGGAAATATTAAAGAAACAATAAAAGACAAATAATATGTTACCTTCAATAGAGGACGTTAAAATGAAGTGACTTATTTGAGTTTTAAAACACATGATTCAATCCAAAGAAACAAAGATATTATAAAAAAATTAAACTAATAACGCTTTAGAATTTTACGTAATTATTTTAATGTGAGTTACGTTTACGAAATTGTGGCTTGATTTCACCATCAATTAAGAATTTTTAAATTATTATAAACAAGACACAAATAATCTCATATATCATTGTTAGGTGAATTTTAAATAATCACAAATACTCCATCCGTCCCAAAATATTAGTCCCTTATTTAATTTTTCATTGTCCCAAAATATTAGTCACTCTTCAAAAATCAAGTACAAAAATAATATAAATTTTTTATTTTGCCATTCTTTTAAATTAATAAACAATATAAAAAGTACAATTATGACATTGATATTCTCAAAAAATGTACTATCAAAAGAATAATTTTAAAAAATCAACTTTTTTCAATTGCAATAATTGTGCTATCAAAAAAAATTGAATTTTCCAAAAAAGACCATTATTTTGGAACGAATGGAGTAATTAAAAAAATATCTCACTAAATAAACAAATAAATTATCTTCAAAACTAAATGTAAAAGACCTAAAATAATAAATCCAAGACACCTTTGAATCAGATAGCAGCAGCAACAAACCAAGCACGCGTCTTTGGACTTGTCATATAACTAGTACACACAAACCACACACGTCTTCCAAGCAACCAGCAAAGCAATACAAAGGATCCGCCTCCTCTCCGGCCCTCCTTTCATCCGGCTCTATCCGGCCATTTCAACAGATGGCGACACGTTGCATAGAAGTAATCCAAAAGTTTGGAAGCTGCCACGTGATGGATGAAGACATGAATTTACTTGAAAACTTTTTAAATATTTTTTTAATTTTTAAACACACCTAACTTAAATACACTTAATATAATTTTTGTAATTTTTTTTTTAAAAATTTACTAAATACAAAAAATACAAAAAAAATATAGGCTCCGTTTGGTAAGCCTATCAAATTATAGTTTCACCCATTGATTTGAGTGTAGTGTTTGTTTTGACTTTTCAAATTATAATTTTACACCTATTTCTCAAAACTCAATTCAAAATATAATCATTACTTTTCAAAACTCATAACCAAATACATAATTCAAAACTCTTTTCAAAACTCCATTCAAATCAATATTTTAATATTTAAATATGTTACGATTTTTTAATTTTTTTAATTTTTTAAATATTACGATTTTAATTTTTAAAATATTAAAATATTTATAAAATAAATTCAAACTCTATTTTTTAAAATATTTTTAAATATTTTAATTTTTTTGTTATGTATTTGGTTACCTTTCAAACAGGTGGGTTTAAAAGTAGTATGGAGTTTCGAGTTATGAGTTTTAAAAATAATTTTTTAATTGAGTTTTGTTTTATGTGTTTGGTTACGATTTGAGTGTAGAGTTGTTTTTAAAATATTAATATTTTAAATTTAACCAACTGTGGGTTTAATTCTCAATGATGCCTTATCAGCTACTTGGTGTGGGTTTAATTCTCCCCCGCTGTGCGAGTCCTGACTTACCGAAGCTTGCCTTGTGAGGTCGGGACAAGCTTCCAAGTTATAGTCTCTGGCTCATAACGAACAACAGGACACCCTGGTGATCTCCTCGGGGCGCTGCCTTGGACCTGCGGGAGAGTGAGAGGATTTCCCTGTAACAAAAAAAAAAAAAAAAAAATACACACCCCCGAAATAAACTCACCGATTGGACTTATGCAGCAAACCACTTATCAAATAAACAAATTATCCGTTTGCCAAGTTGGTTTTGAGATTTTTTTAGACTAAAATAGTCAAAAAAAAAATAAATTAGACTTTTTAATTTAGTAAGACAAAACATCACATTCAACTCATAATCATTACATTCTTTCTCTCATAAAAAGGTCAAAAAAATCAAAACATTTCCCAAACCAGACTTTTTAGTCCCAAGCTAAAATAGTCAAAAAAATCAAAGAGAAATGTTTTGTGCCCCTAAAAACTGTGCCTCTAATGCTCCTAATTTTCAATTTGGGCAACTTTTTCCTTTTTTTTTTTTTTACTTGATATGGAAATTAGGGGCATTAGGGGCACAGTTTTTAGGGAGATGAAACAATGCCCAAAGTCAAAAAGTCAACTCACTTCCCAAACGGAGGCAAAGTGTATTGATGTCTCTTGGACTCAAAAAATAAATAAATAAATAAATAAAAATAAAAACCTAGGTGCCACCAAATAAATTTTAAAATACCTATTAGATTTTTAAAAAAGTCAAATATAATATATAAAAAATATACTATAATTAATATCAAATTAAATTAATTATTCTTTAAATAGATAATTGGATCTCATACTCTACTAAAAAAATATACCCAACATTATTCAGAGCGAGAAAGATTTTTTATAAGGTGCAATCTTTTATGGGATTAGTTTGAGAATAAATTATTTTAATTAGTTATTTAATTTTTTATAAAAATACATAAAAAGAAAAAAAGAAAAAAAGTGATGTTATGGAATATTTTACTTTATTGACTATTTTAGTTTTGGAATAAACTACATTAGCCCATCTCAAACATATATTATAAGGTGAAAGTTTTATTTTTGGTACAAATTTTGTGATGTTATGAAAAATACAACAATGATTCATCCCACTAAAAACACCACCACTTATAGCACTAATGCATTAAAAAAGTAAAAAAAAAAAAAAAAAATACAACTCCAAGACCAAAACATCACATCATTACTGGCGGGATCCACTGCCACCTAATTAGTAGGAGCACTAATTAGTGCTCCCAAGCATTTTTCTGAAAAATATAATATATACGCTTTTTAGCTACAGATATATTTTCCTTGTCACATGTATTTATCAGTAATAATTAATTGTGAGGTCTCGTTTGATAACTTACTATTTTAATCTAAAAATTATTTTAAAGAAAAAATTAAAAAGTTAACAAAATATATATAAATAAAAAAAAAGTCATAGATTTTTTCTTTTATTTATACTTTTTGCACTTTTTTTTTTATAAAAAGTTAAAAATTCATCCAAACATATTAATTTTTTTATCTCAAATTTTAATTAAAAAAATCAAAAAATTAGTTAAATAATTTTTTTCCTATCAAATTCCCCTTGATAAAATTTAAAGAGACAATCTTGTGTAAAACCAAGAGGCCGAAGTACGTTTTGTTTTGTTTTTTTTTTTTTTTTTTTTTTGTTTTTTGTTTTTTGTTTTTTTTTTTTTTTTGAGGGAAGGAAATGACAGAACAAGGCAAGAAATACAAAAGCTTAAACACACGAAGCCTAACAAGGGCAGGTGGAGGTGGGGGGAACCCAGTTAACTTGCAGCAGATCGCGAAGGAAGGGCTTGACCACCCAGTGGGCCACTGAATTCGCTGATCTTGGGCACCAGGAGAGAGGAATCAAAATCTTCTCCTTGAGTTCTCTCCTTCACTTTTTATTTGCATGGTTATTGAGTTTACTTTTGGACTCAATTTTGATGATATGAACCGTTCACATTTTAAAATTTATTAAGTATATCATATTTGTAAAAAATCAAGTTCATCGGATATCAGAAAGTATATGTTCGGATCATCAAACTAAAAATTATTTTTTTTTAAAATTTAATAAACAATTTTCGGAACACATGCTTTTTGATATTTGATCAACTTGGTTTTTTAAAAGTATGATATACTCAATAAATTTTAAAATGTGAACGGTTCGGATTATCAAAATTGAGTCCAAAATTGGGCCTAATAGCCAGGGACGAAACCAAAATTTTATTATCGGAGGGGCCAAAAGAAAATAATTTTTTTTACCATATGCACAAAACATACATGTATGTATAATATGATATATATATATATAAATTATATATACATAAAAAAAATTTAAATTCCATAGAAACAATTTCTAATGAGATGAAGAAGTTTATTTAGTGTAAAATAGAAAAGAATTTAAGATAGAAGAAAAATGACATATATAATTTTTTATACTGGGGCCATTTTATATATAAAATGATATATATATATTTTCAAAATTCAACGGCAAATAATAATTTTTAGAGAAATAGGAGGGTCATGGCCCTTATAGTCTTCTCCTAATTCCGTCCCTGCTAATATAGCCGTGCAAGTAGGGAGTGAATAAGAGAATTTAAGGAGTGGATCTTGATTCCCAAGAGAGAGCAAAATCTTCTTGAGAAACCATGCGACTATTCAAGATGCTTGTAAGGAAATGGTCTCAACAAATTCCATCTCAGCCACTCGAGGTCGATGTAAAGTCGAGGAGGGCTCCGCAGGCTGATGATTAAAGATAAATTCATTTTGGGTCTTCGAGATGTATCATCCAATCCACACAATTTTACTAAAGAGCTATGCCTTATCTTCCCCATTCTTGAGCTGATGCAAGAGCTCACTAGTCCACCTCAAAGCTGAGTTTATGGCTGTCCTCTCTACCTTGATTTATCCTCAAATACATATAACAAGATATTATAGTAATTCAATTACATAAGTTTAATTGGTCAAATTTTCTACACCTTAGTAAACGATCAACAGTTCAATTATTTAAGTTTTAATTGCTTCTCCCCAGGCAATAGTCAACGATGGACTAAGGTTTGTATTTATTAACAGCATTGATAGAAACCCTCTCCAATCACCACCCCACCACCCTACACATACGTGGCGGGGAGTGATTGGAGAAAAAGAAAAAAAAAAGAATTGACCAATGTGAGGGAAAGGGTGTCAAAGGGGGTGGGACGGAAAGGGGATTTGAAACATTTTTCATTTATTAATGGATACTCCTAATAGCACAATGTTCTATAAATTTTGCTTTTATACCACTCTCCCTTCACCTTCTTTTTGTTTTTAAATTTTTAATTTCAATGTCAAGTATTATAAATTTTTATCTCGTAGAAACTTATTCTGAAAATGAAATATATAATGTAAATTTAAAATTATTGAGCTCCATTTATGCATAACATTTTCCTTATTCCTAACCAACATTCACCACCCTTACATTTTAAATTGACAATGTTGGTTTTACAGACGGATAAAGTTTCTATACTTGGAGATGCTATAAAGTACTTAAAACATCTTCAAGAACATGTGAAATTACTTGAGGAACAAATCAACAAGAAATCCGAAGAATCAGTTGTTTTTGCGAAGAAATCTCAGCTTTGTGCGGAAGATGACACATCTTCTTGCAATGAGAATTTTCACGGACACTTTAAGGAGACACTGCCAGAAATAGAAGCAAGAATTTCAGAAAAGAGTGTGCTGATTAGAATCCACTGTGAGAAGCAAAAAGGGTTTGCTGTGAAACTACTCAGTGAAATAGAGAGGCTTCATTTGAGTGTTGTCAATAGCAGTTTCTTGCCTTTTGGCCAATATGCTATGGATATTACTGTTGTTGCCCAGGTAATTTTAATCCTTTCTTACAATTCTTCACTTTTTTAGGATCTAAAATATCTATACTACCTATATTGTTATGGAAAGACAACTGGTTTTGACTTTTTATTTTGCTTTTTCTTTTGGGTGTTTATTGAATTTTTTACCATATATATATATATATATAATTTTTTAGTCAGTCTAGTATAGTAGAACTTAAAATCTTTAAAAAAAAGTTAATAAATATCATGGATGATTTTAGATGTCAAAATTGTTTCCATTAAGGAACATGCTTCTCTGCGGACTCCAGTCCTAAATCGAACTTCACGAGTCCGGTTGGTGCATTGGGAGCACACCTTGATGCCCTGGCTTCTCTTCAATTTAAAATCAAATTAGAGTGCGCTGTTAGACTTAATGGGTCCACCACTGAGTGAATATTGATAATCCGGAACATTGAATTTTTAGGACTCGACAAGTATTCTATACCCGCAAAAATTCATATTTATTGAATATCGATAATCACTTGATCATATTAAATATGTGTCAACGGTAACTATCATTTTAAAAATAAATTATTAACACAAATGTATTCTGATCAAGTGGTTATTGATATCTAATCACTAATATTGTTTATAACGATAAAGTACTCGATAAGTCATAAATATTGAAACGGTTCAGATCATCGATGTAGACTCTGTGATGGGCCCATTGAGGTCCAACAATACTCCCCCACCTTTATAATTCAAATTATTTATCTGTTTGTCGATTAGATCGTCCATGTAAAAAAAATTAAATTAATCGGATATCGATAGCTATATAATTAGATCATATTTCTCTTCAAAATAATAATAGGTAATTTTTAGAATAAAGCATTCATTAATTTTAAGACAAATGCAGTCTGATCATATAATAATTTTCTTTAAACTACTTAAATATATATATATATATATTGATGATAAATCAAAGTTACAATCGATCATATAATAACTAATATTCGATCAATTTAATCTTTTTACATAAATGATTTTCTCAATATACATTACAAAATAACTATTCAAATTATCAAAATAAACTCCAGAGGGCCAAGGCACTATCTAAAGTAGGAGTATAATAGGTGAGAAGCCTAATCCTTATATAAACACTAATTTTCACAAGAAGTCTACTGTCCACGATGCAAACTACCCAAGTTTTCCACCTCTGAACTCATCTGAACCAAGTCTTACAAAGTTGAATTGTTTGGCTCTTGAAAATGAAAATATAATGGAAATATTGGAAAATTTTGTTGCAGATGGATGATGAGTTTCGTATGACGGTGAAGGATCTGGTGAGAAATCTACGGCCGGCATTATTTAAGTTCTTGTGAGGTGAAATGGGGTCCATGAACCGATCCAAAACCAGTTCCAATGAAGAAGAGATCAACCAGTTTGTCGTAGTTGTAATGTACATGATGAATAAATTGGAAAATAATAACAAGCCAAGGGAAATACTAGGAATAAACCCCAGCAGTAATTTGATTTGTTAGTTAGTATTATCTAGTCAATATTATCTACGCCATTTTCATAGTTTGTGTGACAACCCATGCTGTATTATACTGTTAATCTTTAATTATGTTTGTGATTATGTGCTAATATGATTTTGAGTGCTACTTATGTGATTATATGTGTTTTTGAATGCATATCTGTTTACCGTAGGAAAATCTATTCTGTATTCTCTAATAAATTGAAATTGAGTGCCGTAGAGGCAACAAAAATCAAAATTGACTGTACCATTGTGATTAGCATAATTTTTAGAGCCTACAGTGAAATTTCATTAAAAATTGACTCTGATCAAATTAATTAGATTAACTCAATTAAAATAAGCCTTAATTAATTAGTTTTTATATGGATTAGTGAATTAAGTTAATGAAGCCTATATGTATGCTAATTAAGGAGCTTAACTCATATTTTGGGTTCTAGAAATCTCGAAATAGAACTTTAGAGAGAGAGCGAGTCAATTTAGTGAGAGAGAACGCTCAAACTTGGAAGATTGCTTGGAAGATTGATGTCACGACCCAAACCCGCCCCTATGGGTTTAGTATCAGAATCGCCAAGAATCGAGATTATCGAGGCCCGCTAACAAGAGAACAAGAAAACAGGGGCATGGCAGAAGCCAATACAGTAAATAATACAATGTCCAATAAGCTGTGATAGTCTGTATGCAAAAAGATTTTTCATACATATACACAAACAGTGCAAACGGTAGGTACAACATTTACAATTGTTCAGGATAGAGACTTAAACCCTATTAAAACAGTACAGTACAGTGCTATCAGTCTAAATAGTTATTACAAAACATGTACAGAGACAGACGGGGGAAATTAAAACACCCCTAAGCCATAGCTTGGCAGACTCGGAACCTCGCAGTGAGGCACAATAATTGGCTTGACAAAAAGGGGAGTCTAACCTACGCTCTTAACTCCGGTCTAGTGCCTGAACACCTACATATATATATATATATATATATATAAACAGTGAGCTAAAACCCAATGAATAACACAATGCATAAAGGGGGTTTAGAATGAATGTCCTTACAGTAATGAAAACAGTTCAATAGATTCAAGATATCAAGATTCACCAAAAAGGTCATATGTGGTACATCCAAGAGCATAGCAAAGATAAGAAATGAGGGTCTTAAATGACCGAACAATAAATGATGGCCATCAATCAAGAAATGAGTGGTTCCAACAAGGAACCGACAGAGATCTCTGTAAGATGAAAGAATAATAAAAGAGTTGCTAAGGATGCCACAATACAGTTCAGAATATAGGACATACATTCATTCAGTTAACAGTGTCATTTCAGAAAGCAGTACAATTCAGTATTCAGAAAATATTCATATTTAAACATATCTTTACACAGTTATTACTCACAGAGTTCTGGGCTATAGATAAGCTAGAGTGCGTTTCCCAATGCCAACCCTACACAGTATACAGGATGAACACGCACTAAGATACACATTCGGAAAACGAAGACTTAGTCTCTACTTAGACTCGGTGTGGTTCTACATCTATATCCTCATTAAGATGCCTTAAACTAGGCCTAGGAATGCCTAGGATGAAATGAGGATGCAAGGATACACTTTTAAACACGTAGCAAAATTTTCAGAAAAACAGGGTCCCGCTCGAGCGGACATGCAAACAAAGGTTCCCCGCTTGAGCGTCACTTTACCCACTCGAGCGGACTGTAAAACATGGAAAAAGTACTGGATGCACGAAATTCACGCTCGATAGGCGCTTGACCTCCGCTCGAGCGTGTGACTCATGTTCCTGCTCGAGCGTTCATTCTCCCGCTCGAGCAGACTGTAAAACCATGCAAAGTACTGGATGCTCGAATTTCACGCTCGAGCGCCACTTTCCCAGCTCGAGCGTGAGTCCAAATTCTAGAAATTTCAGATTGAACATTCAAGCTCAAAACCAAGTTTCAAAGCATCAAAACCGAACTTCTTGGGCTAATTTTCTATAAAACTCATGTAGACTCATAGTATAACATGATTCCGAAGCTCAATTGTAAAATCAAAGCCTAAGGGTGTTTCAAACAAACTCAATTTCAAATCAATTTTCATGAACTTAATTCAAATTGAACATGTATGAATTTAAACCAATTCAAAGCTCCAATTACTTGCTCAAATGAGTCTATATTTTAAAAAATATGGTGAATTCATGGTCCTTAACATTAACATGGACATGCATGTGAAAATTTAAGAAGAACAACCTCAAAGATGAGAGATATGTACATGCATACATGATTCAAGCTACAATTCAACATCATTAGACTAAATCATGACTTAGATCACTAGAGGCTCAAGAGCCATGCAAAAACAATCTTAAACACAACAATGAGAGGTTGATTTTCCTTACCTAAGTCTGCAGATATAAGCTTAGGAGCTTAATTTAGCAATTAATACTTCAATTCCTTCAAGATCACCAAACCATTCACAAGATGGAGCCAAACCTCTCTTCTAAGCCTCTCTCTCTCTCTCTCTCTCTCTCTCTCTCTAAGGTCGGCAAGAACAAGGGAAATGAGCTGAGCAAATGTTTTGTTTCAATGTAATCAAGCCTCTAAATGTGCAAAGCAGTGGGCCACTCAATGGCATAATGGTGAATAAGTCAAACTCTTGCCAATTAGCTTAATTTAATCTAATTTAATCATACCAAATCACACTTTAATTCAATATACCATAAAATCATGTAAATTCCAATGATCGTAAAACATCAATCAATTTTTGATTCGGCCGCTGATAAGGCCTTCAATTAGCAATTTAGACACAAAGACATGAACAGATAATTTGGAAGGCAAATAGATAGAATTGCAATTTAACTAACATACTCAATCAATTCGGTTTCAGTTTTCAGTCAGTCAGTCAATTAACATATTTAGCCTCAGTTTAACAGTAATTAGTAGTTAATCGGTAAACAGTGGTGAGGGTTATTACAGTCTCCCCTCCTTATAAAGAGTTTAGTCCTCTAAACTCGAGTTACCTTCATTCTAGAAGAAAACAGGATTCAGTGGAAACAGTTCAGGATATCTTTTAGCCATGTCATCTTCCCTTTCCTAAGTGGCATACACAACACCGTGGTTTTGCCAGTCAACTTTTACTAATGGGATCTCCTTGTTTCTCAACTTCTTGATCCGTCTGTTCACAATCTGAATAGGCTGTTCTTCATAAGTGTAGTCATCACTTAGCACTACACGAGTAGGTTCAATCACATGGAAGGGATCCCGGAGGTAATCCCTCAACATAGAAATGTGGAAGGTGTTATGCATATGCTCCATTTCAGGAGGAAGCGCAACTTGATACGCCACCGGATTGATTTTCTCAATAATCTTATACGGTCCGACATATCTCGGCGCTAGCTGCCTTTGACTCCAAAACGAGTCTGGCCTTTCATCGGTGTCACTTTTACAAAAACGTGATCACCCACTTCATACTCTCTATCCCGTCTTCTAACATCCGCATAACTTTTTTGTCGGCTCTGTGCAGTTTTCAGCCTCTGTTGTATCAGTTTTACTTTCTCAGTCGTTTCATATACAATCTCGGGCCCAAGCAAAGGCCTATCTCCAACTTTTGCCCAACAAATCGGAGATCTACATTTTATGCCATACAATGCCTCGAAAGGCGCCATACCAATGCTTTAATGAAAACTATTATTGTAGGCAAATTCAGCTAAAGGCAAATGGCTTTCCCAGTTCCCTTGAAAATCAAGGACACACATTCTCAGTAAATCCTCCAGAGTCTAGATGGTCCTTTCTGACTGGCCATCTGTTTGAGGATGATAGGCACTACTCAGTCTCAGTTTAGTACCCAATGCAGTCTGTAAGCTTTGCCAAAATCTCGATGTAAACTTCGAATCTCTGTCATAAACAATGGACATAAGTGCTCCATGCAATCTAACAATCTCATCAATATATATCGTAGCCAATTTGTCCGCATTATAAATTGTTTTGACAGGTAAGAAGTGAGCAGATTTAGTCAGTCTATCAACTATAACCCAAATTGAGTCCATACCTTTACTGGAGCGAGGCAATCCCACAATAAAATCCATGGTGATATGTTCCCATTTCCACTCCGGTATTGGTAAGGGTTGCAATAAGCCTGTGGGTCGTTGATGTTCGGCTTTGACTTGTTGGCAATGAAGACATTTTGATACAAAATCGACAATTTCTTTCTTCATTCCCGGCCACCAGAAATTCAATTTCAAGTCTTGGTACATTTTCGTGTTTCGTGGGTGGATAGACAGTTTTGAGTTGTAGCCTTCTTGCAGAACTCTTCTTTTCAGTTCAGAATCATTCGGTACACACAATCTTCCCTAAAATTTCAATACATTATTTTCAAATTTGAAATTCGGCCTTGGTTTAGATTATCGTTCATCGATGATCTTCTTCAAAAAGTCATCCCGTTGCTGTTTCTCTTTAATTTCTTCAATCAATGCCGGTTGAGCAGAAATAACAGCTATTGTTCCACCTTGTTCTTGCAAAACAATCTCAATTTCAGATCTTTCCAGGTCACAAAGAAACTCTTTCTATCCGGTGAGCAAACATGTCAAGTTTCCAATCGACTACCGACTCAATGCATCGGCAACGGTGTTGGCTTTCCCGGGATGGTACAAAATCTGTAGGTCATAGTCTTTAATCAGTTCTAGCTATCTCCGCTGCCTCATGTTCAGTTCTTTCTATGTGAAGAAATACTTCAAACTCTTGTGATCTGTATATACTTCACATGTCGCCCCATAAAGATAGTGACGCTAGATTTTTAAAGCAAATACCACTACAGCAAGCTCCAGGTCATGGGTCAGGTAGTTCTTTTCATGTGGTCTCAGTTGTCAGGAAGCATAGGCAATAACTCTCTTATTCTGCATTAAAACACATCCCAAACCCTTATAAGAAGCATCACTAAAAATGGTAAAACCATCTGTACCTGAAGGTAGGGTAAGAACCGGTGCAATCACAAGTCAAGTTTTCAAGTCTTGGAATGCTGATTCCCTTTGGTCAGTCCAGTCAAATGATATCCCCTTCTGAGTTAACTGAGTCAACGGTAAGGCAATTTTGGAGAAATCTTTGACAAATCTTCTGTAATATCCGGCTAGTCCTAAAAAGCTTCGGACTTCTGTCACGTTTGTTGGTCTAGGCCAGTTTACTATTGCTTCAACTTTCTGTGGATCAACTGAAATTTCATCCTTGCTAATGACATGTCCCAAAAACATAACATGATCAAGCCAAAATTCACATTTAGACAGTTTAGCATAGAGTTTCTGTTCTCTTAGGGTCTGTAGGGCAAGTCTCAGATGATGTTCATGTTCTTTTCTACTTTTGGAATGAATCAGAATGTTATCTATGAATACAACAATAAAGTCATCGAGGAATGGTTTAAAGATTCTGTTCATGAGGTCCATAAATGCAGCAGGTGCATTAGTGACTCCAAAAGGCATGACTAAAAATTCGTAGTGTCCATACCTTGTTCGAAAAGCAGTTTTATCAATGTCTTCTGGTTTAACTTTCAGTTGGTGATATCCGGATCTGAGATCAATCTTAGAAAATACTTGAGCACCCTGTAATTGATCAAATAAGTCATCAATACGCGGTAATGGATATTTATTTTTCAGAGTTACCTTGTTCAGTTCACGGTAGTCGATACAGAGTCTCAGTGAGCCGTCTTTCTTTTTCACAAACAAGACAGGTGCGCCCCACGGTGAAGTACTAGGCCTGATGAACTTTTTGTCTGACAGTTCTTGCAGTTGTACTTTCAATTCTTTCAGTTCAGTTGGAGCCATTCTATAAGGAGCTTTCGATATAGGCTGTGTACCCGGAATCACATCAACGGTGAACTCAATCTCTCTGTCAATCAAATCCCCTAGCAGATCATCTGGAAAAACATCTGGGAATTCTCTGACTATAGGAATACTGTTCACATCAGTTTTAACATTAGTATGTACAGTCAATACAGAATACAAATATCCCTTACACCTCTTCTTAATCAGTTTAAAGGCTTTCACGGAGGAAATCAGATATGGAGGAGGTACTACTCCAACCCCATTAAACACAAATTCAGGCAAACCCGGTGGACGAAAAACTACTTGTTTCGTTACGCAGTCTATGGTGGCATGATATTTCGTTAACCAGTCCATTCCCAATATTACATCAAAATGATCAATGTTCGGTGGCAGTAAATCAATATACAGATGCATATCCCCAACAATAATTTCACATGCAGGGTACATATAAACACAAGTTACAGATGCCCCGACAGGTGAAGATATAGCTAATAAGTAATTCATGGGTTCTAATGGTCTATTCAGTTTTCGCGAAAAAGCATGCGATACATATGAATGTGTAGACCCCGAATCAATCAAAACATATGCATTTTGAGTACAAATAGAGAGGATACCTGACACAACGGTCTCGGTATTCTGCACATCTCCCAGTACTAGGGCGAATACTCGGCCCTACCTCGTAGGTTCCTTCCCGGTAGCTTTAGGGTTAGGTTTTGGTGTAGCAGTCGATGCTGCTGCGCTAGGTGCAGCTTTACTATTGCCCGAAGCAGTGGAAGGGCAATCTTTAACCATGTGGCCCACCTTGCCACACCTGTAACAGGCTCCAGATATTTTGTAACAGACCCCTTTGTGCTTCTTGCCACACTCAGAACAGGGTGGTATGGAACCACTTCCCTGGCTGGAACTAATTGCTGACCCCGTATTTTGCTTTTTGTTCATTAGGCTATTCTTGCCTTTCTTGAATTTGAAACCCTGCCTTTTTCCACGCCATTCAGATGCCGATGTTTCAGTTTGTTTTAGTGCCTCAATATTCGATTCAGCCATCAATGCTCGGTCAAGAACATTTACATAATTCGGTAGTTTTAGAACATTTATTCTGTCCAATATTGCAACGTTAAGGCTGCCTTCAAACTTTCTGGCCTTCTTGTAGTCAGTGTCCACCATGTGTGGTGCATACTTAGCAAGTTCGGTGAACTTTGTTTCATACTCAGCAACGGATATGCTACCCTGTTTTAGCTGTTCAAATTCTGTCACTTTTCTATCCCTGACACACTGAGGGAAATATTTTTCAAAGAAGGCTCCTTTGAACTGAGCCCAAGTCATAACAGTATTTGTATCACGGATCAACATCCACCACCTTCTAGCTTCTTCTTGTAAGGTAAATGTGGCTAGCAATACTTTATGTGCTTCAGAGCACGGAAAAACTTCGAACAATTTTTCTGTCTCAAGAACCCAAGCTTTAGCCTTTTGCGGCTCAAGGCCTCCCTGAAAGGATGGCGGTTTCATTTTGCTGAACTTCTAGGTGAGAGCAATTATATCTCCATCATTAACATTCGGTTCCGGCTGTACCGAAGGAGGAGGTGGGGGCTGTTGGTTCTATTGTTGTTGTTGCCTTAAGGCTTCAGTTAATAGTTCAACGGTTCTTTCAAGCTTGCCATTCTGGCCTCGGATGATCCAGTTTCAACAACATTTCTTGCGTTGTCCATTTCACTATAAGCAGTTTTAACAATTATAAACATAAGCAGTTATATGTTTAAACACATTAACACATATTCATGTCATGTCCACACACACTTTACATGCTCATGTGATGCCCTAATTGCTTTTCTAGGACACCCTATAGCTCATTTGGACACGTGTGTGCGGTATAACTCGTGGTTAAGTATCGCTCTGATACCACTCTGTCACGACCCAAACCCGCCCCTATGGGTTTAGTACTATAACCGCCAAGAATCCGATTACGGAGGCCTGCTAATATGAGAACAAGAAACGTAAAAGTATGAGGGCATGGCGGAAGCCAATACAGTAAATAATACAATGTCCAATGAGCTGTGACAGTCTGTATGCAAAAAGATTTTTTATACATATACACAAACAGTGCAAACGATAGGTACAACATTTACAATTATTCAGGACAGAGACTTAAACCCTATTAAAATAGTACAGTACAGTGCAATCAGTCTAAACAATTATTATAAAACATGTACAGAGACAGACGGGGGAAATTAAAACACCCCTAAGCCATAGCTTGGCAGACTCGGAACCTCGTAGTGAGGCACAATAATTGGCTTGACAAAAAGGGGAGTCTAACCCACGCTCCTAGCTCCGGTCTGGTGCCTGAACACCTACATATATATATAAACAGTGAGCTAAAGCCCAGTGAATAACACAATGCATAAAGGGGGTTTAGAATGAATGTCCTTACAGTAATGAAAACAGTTCAATAGATTCAGTATATCAGTAATTCAGTCAAAACAATCATATGTGATACATCCAGTAGCATAGCAGTACAGTAAACAGTAGGTCTTAAAAGACCGAATAGTAAATGATGGCCATCAATCGGTAAACAGTAGTGGTTCTAACAAGGGAACCGACAAAGATCTTTGTAACAGTAGCAGTAACAGTAAACAGTAGTTGCTAAGGATGTCACAACACAGTTCAGAATATAGGACATACATTCATTCAGTTAACAGTGTCATTTCAGAAAGTAGTACAATTCAGTATTCAGAAAATATTCATATTTGAACATATCTTTACACAGTTATTACTCACAGAGTTCTGGGCTATAGATAAGCTAGAGCGCGTCTCCCCATGCCAACCTTACACATTATACAGGATGGACACACACTAAGATACACATTCGAGAAACGAAGACTTAGTCCCTACTTAGACTCGGTGTGGTTCTACATCTATATCCTCATTGAGATGCCTTAAACTAGGCCTAGGAATGCCTAGGATGAAATGAGGATGCAAGGATGCACTTTTAAACACGTAGCAAAATTTTCAAAAAAATAGGGTCCCGCTCGAGCGTGTATTTCCTCGCTCGAGCGGACATGCAGACAAAGGTTCCCCGCTCGAGCGTCACTTTACCCGCTCGAGCGGACTGTAAAACATGGCAAAAGTACTAAATGCACGAAATTCACGCTTGATGGGCGCTTGACCTCTGCTCGAGCGTGTGACTCATGTTCCCATTCGAGCGTTCATTCCCCCGCTCGAGTAGATTGTAAAACCATGCAAAGTACTGGATGCTCGAATTTCACACTCGAGCGCCACTTTCCTCGCTCGAGCGTGAATCCAAATTCTGGAAATTTCAGATTGACCATTCAAACTCAAAACCAAGTTTCAAAGCATCAAAACCAAACTTCTTGGGCTAATTTTCTGTAAAACTCATGTAGACTCATAGTATAACATGATTCCGAAGCTCAATTGTAAAATCAAAGCCCAAGGGTGTTTCAAACAAACTCAATTTCAAACCAATTTTCATGAACTTAATTCAAATTGAACATGCATGAATTTAAACCAATTCAAAGCTCCAATTACTTGCTCAAATGAGTCTATATTTTAAAAAATATGGTGAATTCATGGTCCTTAACATTAACATGGACATGCATGTGAAAATTTAAGAAGAACAACCTCAAAGATGAGAGATATGTACATGCATACATGATTCAAGCTACAATTCAACATCATTAGACTAAATCATGACTTAGATCACTAGAGGCTCAAGAGCCATGCAAAAACAATCTTAAACACAACAATGAGAGGTTGATTTTCCTTACCTAAGTCTGCAGATATAAGCTTAGGAGCTTAATTTAGCAATTAATACTTCAATTCCTTCAAGATCACCAAACCATTCACAAGATGGAGCCAAACCTCTCTTCTAAGCCTCTCTCTCTCTCTCTCTCTCTCTCTCTCTCTAAGGTCGGCAAGAACAAGGGAAATGAGCTGAGCAAATGTTTTGTTTCAATGTAATCAAGCCTCTAAATGTGCAAAGTAGTGGGCCACTCAATGGCATAATGGTGAATAAGTCAAACTCTTGCCAATTAGCTTAATTTAATCTAATTTAATCATACCAAATCACACTTTAATTCAATATACCATAAAATCATGTAAATTCCAATGATCGTAAAACATCAATCAATTTCTAATTCGGCCGCCGATAAGGCCTTCAATTAGCAGTTTAGACACAAAGACATGAACAGATAATTTGGCAGGCAAACAGATAGAATTGCAATTTAACTAACATACTCAATCAATTCGGTTTCAGTTTTCAGTCAGTCAGTCAATTAACATATTTAGCCTCAGTTTAACAGTAATTAGTAGTTAATCGGTAAACAGTGGTGAGGGTTATTACAATTGAAGAATTGGGTAGAATAACATAAGAATCTATTAATATAAGTGCTAATTAAAGCTCTAGGTGAGTAAATGAACTCTAATTCATGAACTTAAGTCTATAATTATGGGAATTCATGAAGAATATGTAGTTAAATGCAAAAATTGAGTTAATTATGTTGCGTATGTAATCAAAATATACATGCATGTATAAATTTGCTATAACTTTTTACATTTAAGCATAAATCATG
Organism: Camellia lanceoleosa; assembly: GCA_025200525.1. Taxonomy (NCBI): domain Eukaryota; kingdom Viridiplantae; phylum Streptophyta; class Magnoliopsida; order Ericales; family Theaceae; genus Camellia; species Camellia lanceoleosa. The sequence continues at coordinate 88,928,209 of CM045765.1, forward strand.
TTGATGATGTTAAATTGAGAGCTATTTGATACATGCATTAATAAATTATGAGGTTATGAAACTCAATTCCATGTTTGAAGATGTTAGAACAAGAATTCACGCTAAATTCATTCCTACATGAAACTTTAGAGTTCCATTTTGTCAAATTCATAAAGCCTTAGGCATAAGAGACGTAATTCATCAAGTATTAATGTTCAATTTCATGTTGTCAAGCTTTTGGACAAGTCATCCATGCATTTTAGTGTTGAAATCAAGCTTGGAGCCTTGTTCTTCAAATATGGAAATTCCAAAAATTCGATTTATCGCTCGAGCGACGGAAAGATGGCTCAAGCGTACATTTGGAGCTTCCAATACTTTTGCAGACATTGGGGTTGGCTCGAGTGACCAAAAAACCAGTCGAGCGACCACCCTTTATTTTTAGTCTTGGCTCAAGCGGCCAAAAAGTTGGCTCGAATGTAAAATGAGAGCATCCAGTACTTTTACAGTCTTTACAGACGGCTCGAGCGACTAAGTGTGCGCTTGAGCGAACCCTTTGCAAATTGTTGAACCGCTCGAGCGACCAATGTTGTGCTCAAGCGAAGTGCTCTGTTTCAGGACACTTTGAAAAGTTGTATATTGTTCCGATTTCCGTTCTCTTTCATTTCTGAGCATTCTTAGACATACATTGAATATTCTAAATGAACTAAAGAGCTAGAAAGAAGCCTAAGAAAGATAAACGAATTAAGGAACAGATTGAATTGTACTGTGACCCATTTTTCGTATGTGTTATAAATTATGTAGGGCCAACTGCAAGGACAAGTCAGCCATCTGCACACAGTGAGTAATATCTTAGTAAAGATATATTACTTATAATTTATTTTCTAATTGTCCTTATATGGTAAGTTTTTATGGATCAATGTTTTGATATATGTGAATGAGTCATCAACCGACTGAGCAATATGCTATTTGTACTTAGTAAATGATATGAGATGATTGGACCCAAGGTCATTCTGTATAATTAAATAATAGACCTAAGGTCGTTCTGTACAACTGAATCATAGAGCAAGATTGCTCAATATATCTAAAGTGGGCCCAAGGCCATATTGTACATCTGACAAACTGGACCTAAGGTCGCTCTAAATCTCTGACAAGTCTGAATGACTGATATGCAATTGCAATAATTGAATGGCCATTATACAACTGTAAATGATTGGACCCAAGGTTGTTCTGATAAGATATGATTGAACCCGATTGGTGAGTTTGTTAACTACTGGACCTAAGGTCATTCTGTACACTGTTGGGCCCAAGGCCATTCTGTTCTGTTGAGTACTAATTGAATTTTCACTGTATATTTTGCTATCTATTAGACCTAAGGTCGTTTCGTCGCATGTTGGACCCGAGGTCGTTCTGATGTAAAATGTTTACTTATTATATACATACTTGTTCATTAAAAAGGGGCTCATTCACTCAACACCTTTGCTTCAGTATTGTTCACTGGGCGTTAGTTCACTCTGTATTCACATGTATGTAGGTGAGCAACGGGAGGTCCAGCCCCAAGTTTAGTGAACCTGTCAATGAGTACCAACATATAGAGTCAGCCAAGGTTGCCTCACGTACAAGGCTTTCGTTATAAATCTTTTGATTTACTTTTATCTTCTTTTGTGGCCTTGCATTGCCAAGTCTATATATATATATATATGTATTAGGTTTTTATTCGTGGCAATCCCGTTTGACAAAACTCCTTTCAGTTGTACTTTTATTTGCTCTTTTATTTCAGTGAGGATATGAGTTTTTAGATGCGAATCCAACCCGAATTGTACTCTTGCAGAGAAGTTTGTGAAGTTAATTCTTTCAGGTTTGCCACTTCGTTGACTTTGACGAGAATCGAGCTGCCCGGTCAGCTCGCAGGGGTCTAAGGGTCAGCACCCCTTGACGGGTCCGGGCAGCACCATGGCGGGGTTGAGGGGCAACGCCTTGAAGCAAAATGCAAAAATGAGAGTACACTTGAGTGGAGAATTCTTTGTTCCAGAAGTTTGATTGCCTGTAAAAACACTAGGAGATGTTTTTTTCCGCTCGAGTAAAATTTCCTGCGGTCGAGCATCGGTCCGCTCGAGCGGCCATTCTTGCGCTCGAGCAGAGATCGCGGAACAAATTGCTATAAATATGTGTTTCAGCCAGATTTTAGGATTACGCTTCTAGATCTTCTTCTTGGATATTAGGGTTTATATCTGGGGCTATTTTGCTAGTTTTCTTTGATGTTTGATTGAGTATACAACTCATGGTTTAAGAAGTATATATCAAAGGATTGTCTGTTTATTCTATAAAAAAAAGAAAGTTGTTCTTTAGTGGATTCTGGGGAATTCAAGCCTGAAGCTTTGGTGGATTCTGGAGTAGCACATCGTCATGATTCGACAAAGGCGTTGTAGATTCAACGTTGGGCAAGACAATTTCGAGGTGAAAACCGTGGTGGAAGAGGCATGTAGGGGTCAGTTCAATTCGGGCGCGGATTCGCTAGGTACTTGAGAGTACACTTGTGTAATTCCTTTTTGTCTTCTTAGTGGATTGTTTTGTGGCTTTGGCCCGTGGTTTTTTTTTATCACAATTGCAAGCACTCCAATTGTGGTTTTTCCACATTAAAATCGTTGTGTTGATTTGTCTTGATTGTTTGATTAGGATTGTTATGTACTGCTTAAAATTGATACATAATCACAAATCAACATCTAGGGGATTTCTAGATTCTTCAACATGTATAACCTTGGTTTTGACAACACTATTTTCGAATGTTCCTGGACATATATATAAATCTATGATGATTGTATATGGTGTGAGTTATTACATGAGAAAAGTTTTTGTATGCCATGTACGCACAACTCATAGGACAAAATTTAAAGTTCTCCTATCGGGCCCCACATTATTAATCTTGAATTGATTTATGATTGAGGTCATAGGTAATCTCATGATTATTGGTCGGTTATGATCCTAATCTATAAGGGCGGGGTCAGGTCATGACAGCTTGTTTTTCAAGGTGTTTTGGGGTTTATTGTCTTTCCGTTGTGTATGTGTCTAGTTGATTTGATCGATTATTTGACATTCATGCCTTGTTTGGAATGATAAGTTTTTTTTTTTTTTTTTTTTTTTAAAGGGAATTGCTAAATGCCTCTACTTTTCTTCTTTAAGACCTCTTTCTTTGAACTCTCACCACTAAAATTGTTCATTTTCTTATTTTTCTTTGGACTCCTTCCATAATTCCAAATATACATTTTAAACTCTCATCCCAGCACTTTTCAACCAACAATCTCCTTCTACCTTCGGCAACCCTTTTCTCTCACCGACAACCCTCCCACAGCCATTCTCCTCCATTGGAGACTCTCCTTCAGCTGCCCCCTCACCAGCGACTTTTCTTTTTCGATGATCCTCCTCCTTAGTTCTATCTTCCTTTTCCTTCTTCCACCGACGATCCTCTACCTCGTTTCTTTCACCCAAATCTGTTATTCTACTAATCTCAGTCATTTGCCATCACTGTCACATATACAATTATCCTGGAGCCCTCTTTCACATGTTCATGTTCGATTTTTCTTTATTTGAAATCATTTTGCTTGGTTCAAAAAACCAGTACCGAACAAACGGTAGTGGTTCGGCCTTGAACTGTCGGACATAATGTAGGGAAATCGCAAGCAGCACTACAGTCGTGAAAATCTTACAAAGAGGGTAAATTTGCCACCATTCCTAATCTTCTGTGATCGTGATTATGATATGGTGAGAGATAGATAAATAGAGATAAAAAAAGAGAAAGAAAGTTTAAGAGTGGTGTAGGTGGTGGCATTGTTGGTGGTTGGTAAGTAAGGGTAGAGGTGTTAGTGGCTAGAGGTGATGTTGGTGATGGCAGTAGAGGTTGTCGGTCGGAATGGAGAGCGATCGGTATTGGTGTGACGGGGATGGTTGGTAGGATTAGGGTTAGGGTTTGGAAAATTAAGGTTAGAAAGTTAAAGATGGGAATAAAATTAAAATTTTATGTTTGGACAAAATTAGAATTAAAAAAAATAAAACAAAAGATGCGAGGGATCCTATGAAAAAGGTAAGAGTAAATAGCACTACTTTTTTTTTTTAACTAAAAAGTTAAATAGTCATTATTCCCTCCGTCCCAAAATATTATTTTCTTTTGTGAAATTTAATTTTTTTTGGATAGTATAATTATTACACTTTAAAAATGCCAACTTTCCAAAACTACTCTTTGAATTTTTTGAGAACATTGATTGTCATAATTATATTTTTTGTGTATGAATTTAAAAGAATAGTAAAATAGAAAATTCATGTTATAATAGTCCTTGATTTTTTAAAATGAACTAATATTTTCGGATGATAAAAAAATGAAATAAGAGACTAATATTTTAAGACGGAGACAATATAAGTTATCATATTATTATTATTATTATTTTTACTTTTTCATGTCTTTTTTTTTTATTTATAAAAAATCAAAAAGTTATCTAAAATAGTCAAACTTCAAGCAGCTCCTCAATTAAAAAGTTTTTCTTTTGAATTTTTTTTCCTTTTGTTTTTTCTTTTATTTATTTTAATGTGCCAAGAAATTTTACTTTTTTGATCTTTCTGGTGTAGAAGAATCTAAAAGTTATATATATATATATATATATATATTTTAAAAAAAAAAGGAATTTCACTAAACTACTATTTTTGGCTTCTTTTTTTTTAAATTATTTCTTTAGTGAACTTTTTTTTTTCAAAATTTTTTATGTATTTTTATTTTTATTTTTCTAGTCCGTCTAGCCGAATAAAACCTAAAAGTGTAAAACTTGTTGTTCCAAATTTTTTGAGATAACTTACTCGAATTTGTGTTACTTACGCATTTTTGTGAGGTCATTTACGTGATTTCGTGAAACTTTACATGATTTTGTGTTCTACAAAAGTTTTATTAGATCACTTACGGGAAATTTGTGCTAATTTACTCATTTTTGTGAGATCACTCATGTGATTTTGTAAAACTTACGTGATTTTGTGTTGTTCCAAAATTTTTTAGGAACACTTACTCGAGTTTGTGTTGCTTACGTATTTTTTGTGAGGTCAATTACCTGATTTCGTGAAGACTTGCGTGATTTTGTGTTGTTCAAAAAATTTATGAGATCACTTACGAGAAATTTGTGTTAACTTACGCATTTTTGTGAGATCATTTACGTGAGTTTGTGAAAACTAATGTAATTTTGTGTTGTTCCAAATTTTTTGAGACCACTTACTTGAGTTTGTGTTGCTTACGTATTTTTTGTGAGGTCACTTGTTTAATTTCGTGAAAACTTACGTGATTTTGTATTCTACAAAAATTTAATAAGATCACTTACGAAAAATTTGTGTTAACTTACGCATTTTTGTAAGATTATATGCATGTTTTCTAATTATTTTATTCTCTTTGGCTTATCTTGGAGTACTAGGTGAGTATTTTTGCTTTAGCATATTGCATGCGTGTGATTGTTGCCATGTCAAGCATGATACTATGGGGCTAAGTGCTTAGTTGATATACTTGTTTGAATGCCGGTGGATAGAGGCTAATTGCTTAAATTGGGATCAATTGATTAATGTGCATTCCAACTCACTTTTTCAAGTGACGCGTATTCAAACCAATTTTTAAACAAACATAAAATCAAAGTGTTCCAATCTTTGCAAATTAGTCTATACTTGTGTGCATCACATAGTAAAAGATAGCCTAATAATCAGAACAAGAGCATATAATGTAAATAAGAATCACATCATGATTAGTAGAGGCCGATCTTTGATCGGGTGAGTGGGGTGTTTAATTAATGACATTCCCATCTCATATCTAAGTTCCTGAGCCAAGACATTTTGGTGATAACAGACTAATGGTCTTTGGCACGAGTCACAGATTTCTTAAATTTCTCAAAAATATTTAGGTGGCGACTCTAAAATCTGGCAAAATAGTCCATTTTTGACATTTTTGATACAAAATCGATTTTTCAAAAGAATTGTCAGATTTGGACTCATTTGTGTTTATCTATTTCACATTGCACTTGTGAAATCAAATTCAGAACTACGGGAGTCCGAACTGTAGGGCTAATCGTATCCGAAAGGAGCACGAAAAGCAAGCTACAATCCTCTATTTTAACTCTATTCCTTTAAGCCAACCAACCAAAAAATTGAACTTTGGGGGGAATACCCTTATTCCACACAAACTTACAAATTTGAGCTAAAGGCCCATAAGAGAATCACTGAACTATAGCTATCAGATACCTTAAAGCTACCATCATTAGAACCATTCCAAACAGGACAGTCTTCTACATCAAGACTAAGAGAAGGGGCCTCCCTCAAAGCAGCAACCAAACTAGTGACCTCCGCCTTCTCCCAATCATAGAAATCCCTTCTAAAAGAGAAGTTCCACTCCTCCAAACTGGATTTCCTCTCAGAAAAATAAGACAGTGTGCCATCCTTATCATTTGAAAAACTAAAGAGTCTAGGGAACTCATCTTTAAAGCACCTATTTCCAACCCACTTATCATACCAAAACTTGATTCTACACCCATTTCCAACCTTTATCTAATACTGCACCAAAAAGAACTCGACAAGAGGTTGATTATGACCTGCAATTGCAAGAACATCACTCCAAATTCTAAAATGTCTAGATGATGTGTTCACAGGTGGGAGCCAATTAACCTCCTCAATCATGTACTTGCTGCACAACAATCTTCTCCATAGAGCATTTACTTCACATCCAAATTTCCACCACCATTTAAAAAGTAAGCTTGCATTGACGTCCTTAATTCTCTTAATCCCCTGGGTACCTTGATTCATATTTTTTGATACTTCAGCCCATTTCACCAGATGAACCTTTCTCTTTAAACCATTCCCACCCTATAGGAAAGAAGCTTCAAGCCTTTCAATCTCTCTAACCACTCCAGTAGGCATTCGGAACAAAGAGAGATAATAAATAGGAAAGCTAGATAATACAGACTTAATCAAAGTTAATCTACTTGCAAATGAAAGAAGTCGCCTCTTCCGCCCAGCCAACCTAGATCTTACTTTATCCAAAACTGGCTTCCAAGTTGATTTCCTTCCTGGATTAGCACTTAAGGAAAGACCCAAAAATTTGAGTGATAAGCCATGAACCTTGCAATTCTGAATATATGCGAAAGAAACCAAAGTTTCCTCATCCACACTAACTCCACACACTACACTCTTGTGGAAATTAATTCTCATTCCATACAAAATTTCAAAGCATCTTAGGATCCTCTTTGTGTGCACTATTTGATCCATATTAGCCTCACAAAATATTATGGAGTCATCAGCAAATTGGAGATAGGATATCACTACCTCATTTACTCCAACTTTTACCCCCTTGATAATGCCTTTCTCATAAGCTCTGTTCATTAAGATATTTAGACCTTTGGCCACTATGTTGAAGAGGAAAGGAGATAGAGAATCACCTTGTTTGAGACCTTTATGTGGTGAAAACTCCTCTATTGGTGAGCCATTCACTAAAACAGACAACCTTGCTGTAGAGATACATTCCCTTATCCAGGATATCCACTTTAATCCAAAGCCAAAATTAGATAACATAGAGAATAGAAATTCCCAATTAATTGAATCATAAGCTTTCTTAAAGTCAAGTTTGATAATAACACATTTTCTTCTTGATTTTTTCCATCCATCAACTATTTCATTAGCAATAAACACCCCATCCAATATACTTTTCCCCTCTTCCCCCCAAGAAAGTAGATTGTGTTTCTCTAGTAACTACATGAAGAACTCTCTTAAGTCTACGAGCCAGCACTTTAGAGAGAATCTTGTACAAACTACCCACCAAACTAATGGGTCTATAATCAGACAAACCAAAGGGATTATCAGTCTTAAGAATAAGAGTGATAAAGAGCTGTTAATCCCATAGGGGAGTTTGCTATTGGCATGAAAATCCCTCAAGAAATGCATGACCTCATGATGAACTGACATCTATAATTTCTAAAAAAAGTGGAGATTAAACCCATTAGGGCCTGGAGCCTTATTTCCATGCACTCCATAACAGGTGCCCTTACTTCATCTTTAGAGAACACAGCTTCAAGATCATGAAATACAGAACTTGCTTGAACTTATTCAAATAATCTGCCCAGCATTGGTCTTCTTACCCAACTTTCAGTGAAACTGCCTCTTGAAGTGTTGTAAGACCTTATACTTTACTTTAGCTGGCTCCTCAAAAACTCACCTTCAACTGTAATGGAATTAACTGCATTTCTACTTCTCTTGCTACTAGCCATAATATGAAAAAACTTAGTATTTTTGTCCCCATTAATGGTCCAGTTTACTCTAGACTTCTATTGCCTTAGCCATTCTACCATTCTACTACGCTTCCAAACTTCACCTCTCACTATTCTTCTTCTAATCCTCTCAACCTCAACTAGAGGTCTATCTTCATCCAGAATGTCCAGATCAACCAACTCATCCTCTACTTTCTTGAGTTTTGTTGATAGATTCCCAAAAACTTCAGAATTTCATTTCTTCAGCTCCACCTTCACATGTTTTAGCTTTGGGAACAATACATACCCTGCTCTCCCAATAATCCTAGCTTCCTACCAAACCTTTTCCAATAATGAAAGAAAACTTGGATGAATAGTCCAAGCATTAATGAACCTAAAAGGCTTAGGCCCCCAATCCCTCTCATCATCCATTAGCAAAATAGGACAATAACAAAAATAAAAATAAAAAAGCCTAGGAAGACCTCATAATTTAAAAATTAAACTTCAGCAGCCACTCCGGATTAAGCAAAATTCTATCAATCCTACTCCATCTCTCCCCATCTTAAGTATTGCACCATGTGAACTTCCTGACTAGCAATGGTAAATCATTCAACTCACTACTCTCAATGAAGGAATTTAGATCCATCATCCCCTTTATCTCTTCTAGAACAACCCACCATCTCACCAATATTTCTAATCTCATTTAAGTCACCCCTTAAACACCATGGTTTTGGGAACTTAGATTTTAACTTCAGCAATGAGTCCCAAAATTTACATCTACTACTCACCTCATTTGGCGAATACACATTCAAAATAGTACAATCAAAGGTATGCAGGAAGGTACCTGATAGGAGAATAAATTTTCTATTGCTACAGCAATCCACCAACTGAAAAAGTCTGGATCCCATTTTGCAAAGTAGACCCCTAGCAGTCCCTTCAAAACCCACAAACATAAAATCCATATTTCTTCTTCCCCACAAAGCTCTTACTTCACTCTTAGAAATAGAAGCTTTCGTTGTCTCCCGAGGAAGCACAATATCAACCTTTCTTTCATAATGAGCTTCCTAATCCTTTCCCTCCTCTCTAACTTCCCCAATCCTCTAACATTCCAAGACATCAACTTCATAAGTAAACAATTATAACACCAAAATCTCCATACGATCTCATGTAAAATAGGGGAACACCATATTGAGCAAGCCTTACTTGATTTAGGAGGAAGTGTAAATCTACTACCATGTTCGTTTTATAAACAATTATGTTTAGGTGAATTAAAATCCACTCCGATTAAACTTCAATTGGCTGACCGACCAGTTAAAATTTCGAGAGGTGTCATGTTTTGATTAAGGTTGATACATTTTATTTTCCTGTGGACTTTGTCGTCATTGATACACAACATGTTCAAAACTTAAATGGACACATTCCAATAATTTTAGGGCGACCATTTTTAGCTACATCCAATGCCCTTATAAATTGCCAAAATGGGTGATGAAGATTTCTTTTGGGAATCTTACTGCTAGGTGAAGCGGATGTTAGTGCAATATGTATGGCTCATTCTTTCATTCAAGATCCTCTTGAAACATGTTTGGCTCATTTTAATGGTTTTGATGAAGATTCTAAGCTTGAATCTACTAATGCATTATTAGAATCTGTTCCACTGATGGATACAAAAAATTGGGAGTCTCATTTTGATATGTTACCACCTTGTGAGACCATTCCAATTTCGTCAGGTGATAATATAGTGAATATTGAACTGAAACTTTTGCCACTTAAGCGTATGTTTGAATTACAAACATGGTAGAGCTTTTCCCGATTTTCACTCCTTCACACATTGATCAAATTTTAGATGACAAAATAGTTGATAATATTACAAAATGTGAAAATAAATTCGAAGGGAAAAATTTCACTAATGGTGTTGGTTTCTTAAATTTTACTGTTAAGATATATTTAGAGACATTACCATTCAAACACATATTCCCATGGTATGTCAATTTTCCCCATGTTCTAATTAAAAGAAAATTTTTGGCTCTAACTAAATGGGTAAAAAGAAAAATTATAATCACGTCAAATTATTATTATTATTATTATTATTATTATTATTATTTGCGGTGCCAACTTAGTTGGGATTGTTGAAGTTAACTATGATGCTCTGTGTTTTTTTCCTGCTTTGTTGATGTAAAATTTACATGTTTTGTGCTTCTTTCATCAATAAACCTTTGTTTTGCTTATCAAAAAAAAAAAAAAAAGTCAAATTATTTTTTCTGCGAAGATCCATTACTTCTTAACTTCAAAAAGAGGATATTATTGATTGTTGAATGTGCACTTTGTTTTCGTTTAGTAGATTTGGTAGAGTAGTTTATTTTATTGTTTTCATTTTCTTTGCTATCACTAACTATTTGCAAGCAGCACAAATATCAATATTGTTCATCATTTGAGGTAATTCCCTTAACTTTTTTATTTCATTTTTTGTATACATTGAGGACAATGCATGATTTAGGTTGGGGGAGAGATGATTTGGTGTTTGTTTGCCATAGTTAGTTAGTTTTTAAAAATAAAAAAAAATTATACTCATGGTTATTTTTCATTCTTTGCATTTAGTGATTGAGCTTAAAGCATGAGAATTGGATGAAGTTTATTTTACTAGCCTCTTTGTTAAAGTATTTCATATATTCATATCTAGAAATTATTTGCACTGCACTTTAGCTACATGAATTCAATTTTTGATTGATAAGTGAATATGACTTGAAAATCTCAAAGAATAAAAGTGGAGACTTTTAAATCTTTGTGAATTTTACGCCATTATTTTCTTTGGAGTGTTATTATACATTTACTCTTAATTCTTTTTCTTGGAAGCGCATTATGTTGTTGGGTAGTCTCATTATTTTTTGTTTTAGTTGAATACTAAGAACACATTGATTTATTACCACCACATTTTTATTTCTTTGAGATCATGAAAATTGAAAGAATCATTAGGGATGGCAGTGGGGGTTAATGGAGTGAATATTAATTTTTCATCTCCATTCTCCTATAATTATTTTTCCTCATTCCTCATTCCCCATGGGTACTACCCTCCCTATCTCCTAATGGGTTTGGATATTCCCCAACCCAACTTGACCCCCCCTTTTTTTATCTTTTATTATTTTATATTTTTAAGATTCACAACGAAAACTAAATATACATTAAATCTTTTTTTTTAATTTTTTTTTTTTTTTAAGATTCACAACTTCTTTTTTTTTTTTTGGTAAGATTCACAACCAAAGCTAAATATACATTCAATTTTTATTTTATTTTATTTTATTTTTTTAAGGTTCACAACCTTTTTTTTGTTTTGTTTTTAAGGTAAGATTCACAACAAAAACTAAATATACATTTAATTTTTATTTATATTTTTTTTAAGGTTCACAACATTTTTTTTTTCTTTTTTTAAGATTCACAACCAAAACTAAATATACATTCAGTCTTATTTTATTTTATTTGGCTCAACAATAAAATCAATTACACATTTTTTTTTTTTTGATCGGCAAAGAAAGAGATTTATTGATGAGAAAAGAAACTATACAGTAATAAAAGAGATGAATGCACAAGCATCGTAGCTAAGTAATATGATCCCAACTAGGTTGGCACCATAGAACAAGCTCAATCATTTGCAGCATCACATCAGGTTGATGAGTAACCAACCAAAACCAACAAAAAAACAAGCAAAAAACTCTCCTGCCATCAGAGGCAGGAGTAACAACCATACACAAAAAGCCAACTCTTGCTGCCACTAACAGCACTAACATCTGCAGTTGTATGTGTACACCATGAGGTAATACATCACTAGTACATCATCCCACAACACCCCTCTTCTCAGCACACAACAGAGCAGCATTCCATTTCTGATGCATCATACCTGCAATTATTTACCCTTACCATGAAGCCTACCCAACAGCAAACAATCCTAGAACAGTGTTCCACCTGATTACTAGTAGATGAACAACTGAACAAAAGCACACTCAAGACCAAAAAACATCACCAAGCCAGCTGAGCACTCTAACAAATGAACATCCTCACACTCTAGCAGATGAGCATCATAACAGATGAACAAATGTGCAGAAGCACACTGAGGATTGCCCAAAACAGCAAACAGCAACATACATCCTCAATATCACTGTCTAGTGAATGCATCAAGACAGCCTATACTCGGCTCCCCTGCCTATACTCAGCTAACTCAATTACTCTACAGTCTTCAAAATACATTTAGAATCAGCAGAGGCAACACAGAAGGGCTGGATTGCAGAGCTTCATCCAGCAGATCAACACATCAGAGGCAGCATGAATGCAATCAACAGATCAGACAGGCAGGCAAAGGCAGCAACTGGAGGCTTTCAACAGACCATGAAAGACACAACTGAACATCAACCTACCCAAGTAAGTGATAGCATCTGCAAAAAATCAAATACACATTAATTAACATTAGCCCCGTTTGGTAGAGCTGTGGGAAACAGCTTATAGCTTATGCCTAAACGACTTATAACTTATAACTTTCAGCTTAAGCTGATTTCCAGCTTATTCTTAAAGCATCTCCTGCCCAACTCAAAGAATAAGCTGATTTCTGACTTCCAAAAAGCTATAAGCTATAAGCTATAAGTTAAACCAAACACATCAAAATAGCTTAAATTAAGCTGAAAGCTGGAATAAGCTGATTATAAGCTGTGCCAAACAGGGCCATTGTCACATTATTCTTGTCAACTTTTATGTATATCTAGAATTTTTAAAATTTATTTCGAAAAATTCAATCTTAACCAAAGCTAAATATACATTCAATTTATTTATTTTTTATTTTTTATTTTTAAGATTCACAACCAAAGCTAAATATACATTCAATCTTATTTTATTTTATTTGGCTCAACAACAAAATCAAATACACATTAATTAACATTGTCACGTTATTATTGTCAAATTTTATGTATATCTAGAATTTTTTTAATTTATTTAGAAAAATTCTATTCCTACAAAAAAAAATTCCATCTTCTTTTTTAATTGTATGTATCTCCTTCTCCTCTCTATTAATTGATGTTTGATAATCTGAAAGTGAGTTATTGTTCTCGTTTCCATCTTCTTCTTCTTCTTCTTTTTTTTTTTTTTAAAAAAAAATTATTTGCATTTATAGAATGAATTTTCTTATTTCAATATCTCCTGCAATTTTTTTATTGGATTTCTTTTTGATTTGATGGTAACCTTAAATTGCATTTTTCAATTTTCATCTTAACTAGTGATCACCTTAATTGAAATTTTGTACAATTTTGTTTTCAATTTTCATGTTTTGATTATGATTAATTGCGCGTTTTTGATCGACAGTTACAATCTTGTCACCGCTAATCGCCGTTGTTGTAGTGAGAGGATGAGATAGAGTGAGAATTAGTACTCTAATTGTCAATAGAGTAAGGATGACAATGGATAACCTACCATGTAGGCATCCATGAAGACCCAACCCAAACACTTGGGTTTCCCCTTTTTTCTTGCTCGTCGGATAGGGTAAGTGATATTCTTTAAATCTCAACCGGGGATGGGTACCCACTAATTTCCCCATTTTTTTTTGGGTACATCGGAAAATAATTTCTCCATATGTTTTCACTACTATGTTGACAATTAGAGTTCTAATTCTCACTCTCTCTCATCCTCTCACTACAGCAATGACGATTTACGATGACTACAATCTAGCAGTGACAAGATTGTGACTATCGATCAAAAACGCGCAATTAATCATAACCAAAACATAAAAATTGAAGACAAAAATGTATAAAATTTTAATTAAGGTGATCGCTAGTTAAGATGAAAATTGAAAAATTCAATCTAAGGCTACCATCAAATCAGAGAAAAATCCAATAAAACAATTGTAGGAGATATTGAAAGAAGAAAATTCATTATATAAATGCAAATAAAAAAACTTTAAAAAGAAGAAGAAGAAGAAGAAGAAGAAGATGGATACGAGAGCAATAACTCACCTTCAGATTATCGAAGATCAATTAATAGATAGGAGAAGGCAATACATAAAATTAAAAAAAAAAATTAAAAAAGAAGTTGAAATTTTTTTGTAGGAATAGAATTTTTTTTAAATAAATTTAAAAAATTTTAGGTATGCATAAAATTTGACAAGAATAATGTGACAATGTTAATTAATGTGTATTTGATTTTATTGTTGAGCCAAATAAAATAAAATAAGATTGAATGTATATTTAGCTTTGGTTGTGAATCTTTAAAAAAAAAAATGGTTGTAAACCTTAAAAAAAAAAAAATTACGAAAAAAATAAAAAAAAAAAAGATTAAATATATATTTAGCTTTGGTTGTGAATCTTAAAAAAATTTTAAAAAAAATGGTTGTAAACCTTTATAAAAAAAAGAAAAAGAAAAAAGAAGTTGGTTGTGAACCTGAAAAAATAAATAAATAAATAAAAGAAAAAAGATTAAATGTATATTTAGTTTTGGTTGTGAATCTTAAAATATATATATATATATATATATGGAGAAATTAGTGAGTACCCATCTTCAACCCATTCCCTGTGAATATTTAAAGAATATTACTTACCCTACCCAATAGATAAGAAAAAAAAGAGGAAAACCCATGTATTTAGGTTGAGTCTCTATGAATACTTACAAGATAGGTTATCCATTGCCATCCCTAAGAATCATACCAATTCTTAAGAAGTGATTCTAGGCCATCATTGATTTTTTTGAGTTTTTCATGTTTCTTCTTTATTTCATTAACCACTAGATACCATTTTGAGCCTTTATTACTTAACCTTTCTTTGTTGAACCCAATACCCAGTGCATTTCAAGATTTGTTGGGATTATTATGTTAAGAAAAGGGCAAATAAGTTTGTTTCCTAAGAAAAAAAATGGTAGGAAAAAAAAAAAAAAAACAAAAAAAGGGAAAAAGGGGGAATAACAGAAATAAATATATGAAAAAATCCAATGTTGAAATTGTGGAAGAAGGTGAATTATATGCGCTAATGCCCTAGCTTATTCATTCTTATCCCAATAATTTCTCGAACATTTACGTGTCATAACAATGTGAATTTATTATTCAATAAGTCATTAGATAATTAATGACATTTTCATAAAATAGTATTAAAAAATATCACTAATTATTAATTTTTAACGACAGTTTAAAAATTTTGTGACAAAAAATGTAACTAATTATAAATTTTAGCGACAGTTTAAAAAATCGTCACAAAAAAGTCACTAATTTTTAACTTTCAACAACAGTTTGAAAAATTCATCACAAAAAAAATGTCACTAATTGTAAGTTTTAGCGAAAATTTTATTAGGATTTATTTTCAATAAGACTTGATGAAAATTAAGTCTAACTATTAAGACATATTAATAATTTATACTAAATTCTCCATCACTTATTTTTATTTGTTCACCTTTACCCTTTATTTTATAATATCTTGAAGCTTACATTACAACCAAATAAAAGTTATATTTGATTTTGGGAGTGGTGTGGTTTATATGTGAACATGATTTAAAAAGGAGATAGTGTAGTAATTTAAAATTCTAGTATTTACTCTATATTGATAGTAAAAACAATTTGTTCGCTATTGATAATGAAACAATTTTTTTTTTTGGTATGTGATCCTAACCTCAATATTCAAACCAATCCTAACAACAAAACAAAAAGGATTTAAATGAGCCTCCAATCGTTCAAAGATTATGACATATGTGATGTTGTTGGTCTGATATTTGAGGTTGTAAATCTTAGATTTGAATTCTTCAGTTACAGATCTGATGTCATCAATGTTAGATTTGAGGTTGCCGGTGGTAAATCTATGTCGGTGGAAGTGGTTGTCATCGGCTGAGATGTTGAACAACGAGAGAGAGAGAGAGAGAGAGAGAGAGAGAGAGAGAGAGAGAGAGAGAGAGAGAGAACCAAATGGTAAGCTTGATGTTAGACTACCATGACTGACAGTAGAAGACCTAACAATAAATGAACAACGCTGGTTTCTTCACGAGAGAGACAATAGAGAAAGATTTAGTAAGAAAACTATAAAGTTGCATTGTAACTTGCAATAACACTCGAAAAATTGAAGAAGATGGCATGGCAGTCCATCCACAATTCTCATTTGTTAGATAGCCAAATAGATTGTCATGTATAATCAATGATATGTCCATTATAGTGCATATTTTACACCCTTAATTTACACTTTGTTATACCTCTTTGATATATTATTTTATCTTATTATGTTGATTTCTATGTTTTTAGGTTTTTTGGAAGCTTAATGGGAAAATGTTCTTAAATGGAAGAGATTGGAATCTGAATGAAAAGATATTAAAGAGAATAATGGGATCCTCTAATTCACGTTGAAGTGCCTAGCAAAGCTAGCAATTTGGTGACAACCTTTTTAGCGAAGCACAGTCCAATTAGATCTACATTAAAAACCCCCTTCTATCTCTAGTTGAGAACTTCTCTCTCTAAACTTTTCTCCTCTTAGGGTTCAAGTGTGTAACGGCTGTCGGGGTGGGAGAGGGGCTTTCAGCGGCCTCTGGCTTCCCTTCCCCTCCTCCTACCCCTTCTTTTCTTTCTTTCTTCCCTTTTCTTTGTTTGTCCAATAACTTAGAAGCTTGGGCTTTCCATGCTCTCCCTTCTTTGTGAGGTGTTTGTTTTCCTTAGCCCCAACTTCGACTGTGGCTTTGTCGGATTCGCCCTCTCTTCTCCATCTCGCCTCATTCCGACGTTGTCCAGTTTTGATGCCATTCATTGTCATATCTGCTGCCTTCTCTAGGACTGCCGGACGCCACCTCTGTCACACCCCAAACCTGGGTATGACCGGCCGTGGCCCATAGGACTTTAGCCCAAGGCACACATAAGCCTAAATGCAAATCCATACACATTGAATAACTATAAAATTGTCCATTAATAAATAACCAAAACTCAATCTAGTGTCATGCCACAAGTGTAAACGGCAAAACCAACCGTAATCAATACCATCCAAGCTTATGGGATATAAACAACCCACATATCAAAATAATCCTAAATGAACCTCAATAAAAATAAAAAGAAATATGCACAAACTTGACATAACAGTCTAAAACAAAATAAATGAATGTCCTAGAGGTCCATACAATTGAGTCCCCACTACGCTATGAGTCCACTCTAAGTCCTTCTAACACCTGGAAATGGTAAACAACTAAGTCAGCTGATAGCTCAGTGAGTAGCAACATGGATAGTAAATACAGTTTTGAAAACATGGTTCAATTCCAAAATAAGATATATATATCATTGAAAACTAGATTGGCATACAGTTTGGTAAAGAGAATTTGTTTAAAAAAAAAGGTTCTACAGTTCCACAGTTAAAATGCTCATGTCTCCCATGAACATGATAAATGACATTTTTCACTTAAAATAGATTACAACGTGAACACCAATAATTTTTTGGATACCAAGAAAATAACAAGTACTATGCCACACAGTTCTCAAGGCTATAAGCCCCGTTGGATCCAATACCGAACTAAGAGTCATTCTCAGGGTGGCAACCTAGGCCTTTTCTCTAAGACGATCAGATTGAAGGTCGCCTAGCTTGATCTAGGTCTTTTCCTTACAATCATTGAGCATTAGAGTCATCACGACTCAACCCGGATCTGTTTCCTAGTGGCCAGAGTCACCACACACAGTGGAATAATTTCCCTAAACTAAATACATAATTGGTCCCAATAATCAAGACACATCAGTTTCGCAAAATATGGTAGTTCATTATTATAACACATGAGACCAAAACAAATAGTTCACAATATGCTAAGTTCACACATGTTTCAGAAATAATTTGATTCCATTGATAATATAATAATTTATCAAAACAGTTTAGTCATGAAATAACAATTTAATTTTTCAACAGTTGAGGGTAGGGGAATATTTATAAAAATATGCAGTATGAAACTACTCACCGAAAAATGAAATAATATAATCCTCGAATAGAGTATGAAAGTCCAACTAGTGTCCTGAATCAAGTATAAAAACTACCCGTCACTACTAATTTAAAAATGCTAAAGAATAGGAACTAAATAACCTCAACTAAAGCGCACTAACACGGCTCAACTCAACTCACCGTTACTCTTAAATATTACCTAAATTCATGTTATTCAAGGTCCAAAATCACCCAAGACATGGGTTCCGGTCGAAACTTAATTAAATGTGATTTTGAGATCAAATATAATTTTTGGTAGGTTTTCCTGAACTGTTCACTAACTCTAAAAATTAAAAGCTCACTCTACACCATTCAAAAAATTTCAAAACCCTCTAGATATCAACTAATATATCTTGAGTTTCAAACTCAATTAGTTTTACTTGATTTGCTTATCAAAATAATTATTTATAATTAATTATGCCAAAACAGGTTGTTTTCTGCAGCACTTTAAATAAATTAATGGTTCTCTTAATATACATGAGCAATCAACGCAAGGCTAAAAACGTACGAAATTAGACTCGTAACCGGTTCTAATGACGCTGATTTGATAATTTTCGAATCTATACCCAAAGATAACAACACTCCCGAATTTACTGTTTAAACCAATTTTTTTGGACAGATTTGAACGCATCATTTTATATAAATTTTAACTCCCAAAAATTATGAAAAAATTCAGATATGCAATTCAATATGTAATTAATCTACTGTAAAAATTTAAGTTCAAAATTCATTCGTTTGATATGGTTTCATGATTTCTAAAGTTTGCTGGCAGATTAATATTCTTAGGAGCAACATTATGAATTCAATTAAAATTTCTAGAATACTATCCCAATCAGTCAATCCATTCCTTTTTCTTTCACCAACTCACAACACCCACAAGCACCATAACTATGTAAACAACATGTTATAATAGAACAAGAATAGATTGATTAATACTTTAGAGAGTTGTTGAGTAAGCTTGCTTGGTTGCTGTTTTCAGAAAACAGTTTTCAAAAAATTCTACTTTCTTATTTTTCATGTTTTTTTGTTTTTACTGAATTTTTTTAATATTTTAAACAATTTTTTTACTTTTTAGACACACCTAACATAAATACACCTAAAAAGTAAAAAATTGTAAAAAATCTTTTAAAAATTCACTAAATACCAAAAATACAAAAAAATACAAGAATTCAAGATACATTTTTGTATTTTTATGTATTTATTAATTTTTTAAAATATTTTTTCACAAATTTTTTACTTTTTAGATACATCTAACTAAGGTGCATCTAAAAAAGTAAAAAAAAATATTTAAAATTTAAAAAATATTCACTAAAAACAAAAGAATACGAAAACCAAAAAACTCAGTTTTCAAAAAATTTAATCCAGAAAACTCAAACCAAACACAGTGTTTTCTCTCCCTCTCTCTTATCTATCTCTTGCTCTCTCTTCCTCTCTCACGTTTCTATTGCTGCTGCTGCTATAGTGTTGATTAGGAATCCTAGAGTTGTTATATATATATAAACAAAACTCTAAATAATTATCCTTTGTTTTATATATATATTTTTCCTCTCACCATTAATTTAAATAAAATATAACTATTATTATATCAAAATATACTCACTAACTTGTCCCTTATTTTTTTTAAAATAAAAAATCTTACCTTCAAATTAAAGACTTTTACCATAAATTTATTTTAGGTTTTAAAATTAATTAAAAGATCATCCAATAATATTTAATTTGCAATTTACGATTCACCATCAAAATATTTGAGATTGTGAAATTATTATTATTTAATTTTTTACTTGATTTGTATATTCGGGTTCTCACAGCCTCCCTTCTCTTGCTTTATCACCTCCTTCCCCGCCGGATTCGCATTCGCTGTTGCTGATGTTTTGGTTTGTGGGTTATTCTGCCTTTTGTTTTTTTTTTTCAGATTTTCTTTAGGTTTGCCTTGTTGTTAGTCGCATTTCTCTGGTTTGTTTTTCTTATGGTTTTCTATGGTTTGTGTTTTGTTCTTGTTGTTATGTGTGTGTGCGTGAGAGTCCATCGGTGGTGATATTTAACTTATCATCTCTGTGGTTGGGGTCTATAATCTATCCCAAACATGCTCTATTGTCGAACTTTTATGATCAGCTCTACTTCGCAATACGAGCACAAACACGAGATGTGCGTTTGAATATGTTTATAGGTTCTTTCCTTTATTTTTCTTGCTATATCTTTACTTTGTATGGTGTAAGTTTTGAGGTGGATGGACTCTTGTGAATGTCGTATGACTTTCCTTAATGGATTCTTCTTCTCATAAAAAAAAAAAAAAAAAAAAAAAAAAAAAAAATAATTAGATATACATTTAATATTTTTAGCAAATTTGACACAATCTAGTTGTACCAAGACCTGTGAAGCACAGGATCACAACTCAAGCCAAGAATTCCGCCTGCAAGCTTTATAATTACAAGATTGCGACAATAGTTTCTTTTTATTTAAATACCTAACTCTTAGAGTTTAATTTCTTTAGAATTTTACCCATCGATCCTATTAATTAGATTTATTTATTTATAAATTTTTGACTGATAAATTTATCGCTATAAATTTATTTATAAATAATAAATTTATTGATAGAACTTAATAAGTAATAAGTGTCAAAAGTAAAACTTATTGATAATTTATCCTTTATTTTTCCTATAAATAGATAGGTAAACATGTACCATAGAGGAAGTTAGCACTACAGGAATTTATATTTTTCCCAACCAATTTTGCTGACTAACTTTTATTTTTCCTGTTCTGTAGATTATTAGGGTTTTATTTTGTTTTTAGTTCTTTTTCTCTTCATATTTTGTGACAAATATTGAAGAAGGAGAAGAATATTCTTGTTTATTCAATTAAGTATTTTTCTATTATATGGAGTTGCAACACATTATATGGAGTGTATAAATCAAACGATCACGCTGGAATGCAAAGATCGTTTTCATTCGGTCTTGGTTTGTGAAGAACAACCGCATATTTTAGTTGACTGTGGTAGCATTTTGTCCAGTGAGGTGAGGGAGGATCGGAGCTCAAACGAGGTGGTTCAACATCAATCTGTTGGGGTAAATAGTGGTGATCAATCTGGTGTTAATTTGGTTGTGGAAGTTGAAGTTGATGATGATGATGCTCAAGCAACCAAACAGGTGGACACAGTGGTAGAGGAGACGGTAAGTGGAGCGGGGGACAACTTGGTGGTTGAGGAGCGTATGGAGATGGCGGTGGCAGAGGGAAGCCTACAAGATAATGATGATAATATTCAGTATATGGGTGGGTCAGCTAGATATAGGCCTGGTATTAGCTTGGAAGTAAACTTGGGCCATATTCAAAACCCAGTGGTGAATAACAGTTTAGGTGTTGGGGTGAGAGGCCCAAATTCAAATCTCAATAGAACTCCTAATTGGGAAGATACAAGGCCCAGTGTGTGTATGGGGCAAACAAAGCATGAAGGTTGTAAGGGCAACATTTCTAATGGGCTGAAGACAAAACAGAAAGGTAAAAGATAGGTTAATTTCTCCCGTGCATCTTTCTGATTATTCATTTCTTGCTCGAATGTATGGTCATAAAGGGGCATCATCAAGCAAGCCCACTACTAAATGTGCTGTTTTTCTGCTGCTGCTGCTGCTATATCTCTCTCTGTTTCATCTGATGGTAGTTCTAGTAAATTGAATCACATTCTTAGTGAGGCACAAGCGAATATTCAGTTGGGGAAAATCCTGGGTATCAATTACAACGGTAAAGAGTCTGAAGCTGTAGAAAAGATGGTGGATCTGGAGTTAGTGGACAGAGCAAGGAGGAAGGAGAAGAGGAAAGAATAGGGGCTTTGGTATTTATCTGGGCTAAAATATGGTATATAATTGTGTAATTATGAAGTTGATGTCTTGGAATGTTAGAGGATGGGGAAAGTTAGAGAAGAGGGGAAGGATTAGGAAGCTCATTTATGAAAGAAAGGCTGATATTGTGCTTCTTCAGGAGACAAAGAAGGCTTCCATTTTGGAGAAGGAGGTTAGAGCTTTGTGGGGAAAGAGAAACATGGACTTTGTGGTGGTGGGTTCTGATGGATCTGCTGGGGGTCTCCTTTGCATATGGGACCTAGATGTTTTCAGGATGGTGGATTGCTATTGTAACAGAAGGTTTATTCTTATATCAGGTGTGGTTTGATGTAATGCTTTGGTGGGGGTGCCTATGGGTGGTGCCAAGGAATGTTGATGGATTATTTCATTGGTGGATAGGGTGGAATTATAAGAAATTAGCTAGGAGATTGTGGAGAGCCTTGCCATGTATTATACTTTGGTCCATTTAGAAGTTAATGAATGAATGTTTGTTTAATGGAGTGTAACCTTGTGCATCTGAGTTAGGTGAGCTAATTAAGATTAGATTTGCTTTATGGGTTAAAGCTTCTGTGAAAAGGAACAGGTACTCTGTCTTGGATATAATCATCAATTTGGCTCAGATTAAGGATTGCAGTTGAGGAGTACCATGGTTTTGATCAAGTTTTAGCCTGCTGAGGTGGTTTCTGGACTGGTTTTTTGGGGGTATGGTCTGATATAATCTGAGGGTTGTTTGTGGGACTGAGGGGTGAAAATCTGCTGGGTCTGTTGGGTGAAAATCTATTGGGTGGATTCTGGACCTGTGTTTTTGCTGCTGTGTGGATGGTATCTGCTGTAGCTGTGTATCTAATGCTCTGTAGCTGGGTTTTTGCTGCTGTTTTGGGCCTTGCATGCCTCTTTTTGATCTGTTTGTATTCGAATTAAGATGCATGTCTCTATTTTGAGTTGTTTATGCTGTACTTGCTGCATATGGTGGATGCTGTATTGACCAGGTTGTTGTCTCTGTTGGTTTCTCACCAACAGGGTCTTGGATTGGTGCTGCCTTGTGATGGCTTGCATCATCCCTCTCTTTTTTGTTGATGTTTTATTCCTTTCTGTAAGGTTTTCCACCATCAATAAAGGGTTTTTTGTTGTTGATCAAAAAAAAGTATTTCTCTATTATCCTATTATTGCTTTTTAATTTTATTATGTTAGGCTAGATTTGTTGCTAGGGTTAGGATGAAATTACATATCTAATTATTTATATTTGTTCATGTAACTTAATTCCTTCAATAAATATATGCTTTAATTGAATAAATATTTTTCTCGTTCACTCGTCTATTTTTAACTGAAAATAATTAAGATTGGATTTTCATTGCGTTTTGTTAGATTCAGTTTATGATTTGTTAAGAGCAGATATAAATTGTGTTTTGATGGATTCAATAAATGTTTTGATTTTAAACTTTTGTTTGGTGAAAGAAAAATATATTTTATAGAAAATTAATAAAAGAGCTTTCATAATTATAGCATCCACAATAAAAAAAAGTTTGATTATCAATTTATTGTGAAGAAAAATTGAAGAATTAATTAATATGAATATTATGAATAGGTTGTATGTGATGGATTCCACTGCCCTAGTATTTAATTTATTTGATTAAATCCTTTTCAATATTTAGAACTTAATTATTTTTCAAACTCAAGAATTTGTTCAACTAGATTAGGTAATTTATTTTAAGATTAATTAATTATTTTTAAATATTAAATCCCTATTGGTTCGACCTTATTCTTGCCTTGTCTATACTCCAATAGATTCATGCACTTGCAAGTAATTAAAATTAGTACATGAATCATTGTTCATTTTGTATTAGTTAAGGATATATTCGTATACCAATTTTATGAAAATATTCAATATTGGAAGAGAATCAGAGTTATAATTCTTGTTTGATGTTCAACAAAGTTGACTGCAAATGGTGCAAAGCAATTAGATTCAATATGTCCACACCATGAATTATATGATTTCATTTCTCTTTGTCAAAGCAATTCCCAATTCCAAGATTGAAAATCACAGGTTAGAAAACCAATAGGTAAAAGAAAATTTTGAGTCATTTAGAATCACCTTACCAATGTACTTCCTAACAACTAACTGAAGTAGCAATGAGTCAATCAGGTTTACAATCTACAAAATTAGAAACACCATGAAATTTGTGGAAATAATATACAAAAGTATGTACATCAAGCGAATGATGCTGACCTTGAAACCTGAGATAAAGCATCATCAAACTGATCTTCTTCAGCCCTGTCAGAAGCAGTCAAGCTTGGCGGAATGAAAGATCTAAACACCATTTCCATGTTTGGTGTTTCCTTAAATTCACGACAAGCAACATCAAGAGCTGTAGTTTGGAAGAAATGGTAGAATTTCTTTCTACAAACCAAGGAAAAGATCAATGACAGTATCGGAAGTGGAATTAGGATTGGGGCATAGTAAAACTTCTTTATTCCAAAGTAACCAAACGTGGTAACTTGGTATAACAACAATGCAGCCACAATGCGCCTGTTTATGTGTGGCCACATCCTCCCGTAGCTCTCATAAGATGGAACGTAAACTTTGAGTACCTATTATGCATATATATAGGTCGAAAGAAACAAAAATCAAAACTAGGAAACAAAACATGAAAAAGGGGCAAAACCCTTAGCCTTGATAGAAATAGAAAGAAAAAGGAAACAATGCCTTGCAATTTGCATCCTAAATTTTATTACTTAATATAGCCTTGATAGAAAGCAAAACTATGAAACAGAAATAAGGGCTTACACCAAAAGAGAAAGACATTACTAGACTTGCCTGATTCCGAAGAACAAGCCAACCAAGGCCAAAGTACAGCACACCGAATGGAATAATGATAGGGGCAATAACAGAGTAGCAAAGGACAATTGTGATGATAAGCATATCACTGGGTATCCTAGTTGCAAACCCAAGATCTCCTGGACTCCAAGCTTCTTTCAGCTCAGCTTCAGTCTTGCAAACATACTTCCTCTTCAAATGGTAAATGATTAAAGGAACTATTCGAGATAGCTCCAACCCATAGCCGACAAAGAACCTGAATATAGAATTATAAACTCACTTCACTTGTCATAATGATAGCGAAATACTGACATTTGTTTTTCCGGTGCCCAAAAGACTTCCAACGAGGATGGGCAAAAATTAATGTGACGAATTAAAAAGAAGAATAAATAAAAATAAATATAAAAATAACATAAAGAGGGGGAAATGTAAGTTGAAATAAATGAATAACAGAATTAAGAGTTCTACTTAGAAATATAAGTGTTACATTGCTACATTCTTTAATGTATAAGTTGTTTAAACTATCTGTACTTCGAATACAATGGAATAACTTCATTTATTCAATAATCCATATCCACCTTGAAGCATCTTGAGTTCAAAGAAGAAGAAGAAGAAGAAGAAATGAATGCAACAAACAAACTTTATCAAACATTTGTAGTCGACCACCAATTTTGGAATTTAGTCCATTGATCCCATACAACACAAGTTCAAATTAAATGGACCCAAAAAAATTATGTTTTCCCAACTGATGTAGATTCCATGGATGATACCATGAATACGTTCATTTGAAATAGTATACATCAAATTTTTTTACTTCCCTCTAACACCACTTGTGCATCAAATATTGTTGAACCAATTTCTGATCATAACAGTGGCTCAAATAATAACTGCTAAAGAATGTCAATCCCTTTATAATATGTAATTTCTAGTTGCCCGAGTTTAGACCCGACCCTTTTACACTCTTTGGTTGTGGGTTTTGGTATCTTTTGGTGTAGTTGTCATATGTTCTAATTATATGTCATCTTGGAGTTGTGAATTTGTTTCTATTCAGTTATGTTAAAGCAGGTGGGATTTTGAGTTTTCTGAAGAGTTTTGGCCGTTTGAACTAGAGTTTGCTAGAACGGTGTTTTGGTTGCTCAAGCTGTCTTTCGTTTCTCCCAGATTCAGTGTCATAACTCCGGAAATGTGTTCGATATTAAATAATTGAGATTGGTAACCTTCCATATGTATGTTCAGGAGTTATGATGCATATCGAATGTCATTATTTTTTTTGGAGCATTACATAATTCTACATCCCACATGCATGTAAAATTAACAAAACAAATAAAGTGATCTTACCTCAGTGCCACATAGGTTAGGAAGAAAGTTGCATTAGAGGGAAGGCTTTCCGCAAGTAACGAAACGATAAAGTTAGGATTCTTCTCAATTGTCTTCAGGGAATCAAATAGAGTTCCACCCAGTGTAACTCCAAGAAAAACATTGAACACTGTAAAGTAAAAGTATTTTCCTGACGCAGCCCTTTCTACATGACTCTGTGAAGGAATGCCCTCAACCTTCGACAGAAACAAAAGAAACTTTGGCAGCAAAGCCAAAAATATGATAAGGGCAATCTGTGGTAGGTATGCTTCCAAAACTGTCTTAATTGTAATGAAATTAATAATTGGCTTCAGAAACGGTAGAAGCTTCTGCAGATTTGTGAGTGTTGTGAATGCAGAGATGAGCCCAATTGGAATCATGTAAAAAATTATAGTCAAAGCAACAATAACATAAACAACAGACTGCCTTATTTGCCTCTCATAAAATTTTGTAGGAAGATTAGTCCATATCAGTTGGCGAGGCTCAGGAGCATCCATGACCGTCCATGTGTCAACCATTTGGGCATGTAAACTCTGAGCTGCAGAAGCTGCAGTCGCCCGGCTGAAGAAGAAGACCAAAGCTGAAGGCTGTTGTTTCTCTTTGAGAGTGGCCTTTTGTTCAGCTTCTAATTTTGGGATCAGTTCATTTATTTTCTCACTGTAGTACTCTATGGAATCTACCTTTTTACCAATGAGACCAAGAAAACCAATTTTGTTTGTGGGTCTAATCCCTTCATGTTTTTCCTCTGCATATATGGCTTCAGCACGTGCAAGCTTCTTTTTGTACCCTTCCAACTCTTCCCAAATTGTGTTCACCTCCAAAAAAAAGTGAGGCAATAATCAAATTAGTTTCAATTAAATGAAAAAATAACGAAAAAGTAGTCAAAAACAGTTATGATATAGAGATACCTCTTTGTTGTTGGTGACCACCATTGATCTGTAAAATGTATCAGGATAGATTGTTTGAAAATATGAATCAACTTGTTCCTTTCTTGTTTGACCTTGGGGTGGAGGAGGTATGTCTCTGACAACAAGAGCAAATTGTTCAGCCCTCACTTTGGGAGACATTAAAGCTGCAGCCCTCAGATCAGAAACATGGTTGTATGCCTTCCACAATAGGTAATATGCAACAAATGAAACCCAATAGGTGGCTATCACAAATGCCCACAACCTCAAACTATTTTCCTGTGAGACCCCCATTGAAGACAGACAAAACCAGGAAGCAAATTAAATGGCTGAAGCACAGTGATTGCATACGACCGTTGTTTGATTTAGATGAACATTGAAAAGCTACTTTGGCAAAAAAAAAAAATAAATTATGGAATGGAAATCACAACCATCGTCCAATAGGAGTAATTATTGCGCAACTTACTTTAACATGTCCCATGGATAGTTTATCAAGGTCGTTGAAAGCTCCTTTGCTCATGGTATCAGCCGACTTGACACTATTTTCAGTGGCAGCCAGTGGCAGAAGAACTGGTAGCAACACAATGCTAGCTAAAACTAACATTTCCAACACTGGATGGAGCAGATTACAAAGAAAGTGCAAGTTCATGGGAAGTGAACATGTAATAGTCTGGTCAGTTAAATAGAGAGTAATAATAAACAAGGTAAAAAGAATCCTAAGTGCATTTTAAGAAAAATCTATCTATCAATATGCAAATAATCCCAAGTGAAATTTACCACAAGTGAATTAATGTTTTAAGGGCAAATTAAGCAAATAGCTAGTTCCTCAAACATACCACTAATTTCATTTTAGTCTCAAATCTTTCATTTATCACATCGATCCCTGAATTTGACATGTTATTCCAATATAGTCCATTTCCTAAATTGTTGTCTAATAAGAAAACAAAAAATATACTTGTGTCAATCTCACATCGAGTATTAAAAGACATAAGGACATTTTAACACATCGATTTATGCCAAATATTATCAATCAAGTGATGGAATAAAAAGTTTCTATGTGTTTTGTTTTACAAATAATGTACATTTCACGTGTCCCATAACTTCCTCCAAAAAATAAAATAGAAAATAACTTCCTCCAAATGCTCTTCATATGCTCCAATGTGATGCTAACATAAGTATTTTTTGTATGCTTTTAACATGACAATTAGGATAGGGGACTAAATTGAATTAATATGTAAAGTTCAGAAGTACTAAAACTAATACAAACTAAAGTTAGGGATGACAATGAAATCCATGATATATGTATTTTACCCTTGTTTTATAACAAAGTCACTTACTACTTTTTTTGGTTTTTTGATATGCATTTACATTTAAAAAATTATTGGAACATCATACACCCATTGAAAAATAATAATGTGTTTTGTAAAATATTAGTCATCTTGGAAGGTGAAAGGTCGCCATTAAATTATAAAAAATGTTATTGTGTGTATTCTTTTCGAGATACACACCATATACACCTTGTCACAAAATATGTAAGTTTATTATAAAATTTTGTAATATCAATCATAAAATGTGTAATCTCACTACAAGTTAACGTAATAACCAATATCATAACCAAGCCACATACTTTTGTAACATCAATCACAAAATTTTAAATATTTTGTTATGTCAATTTATAATAAAATTACACAATTTATAGTTAATGTTACAATTGTAATAAGGTACCTATAATATATTTAGGGTGCACAAGATAAGATTTCCCTTAAATTATATAAAGAATATTACTCATATATATATATATCCACATGTATATATAGCTCTTACCAAATCCCCTCAAAAGAAACAAGGGAAAGTTACTTGCATAATAATTTGTACATAAGATATTAGATATATATATATATCTATATGAACACACAGAGAGAGAGAGAGAGGGAGAAGAGAGAGAGACCAGTGGTGAGAAAGACGAAGTAGACAGCAGAGTCAACACCAGACATAGCGATAACGTCTTGCTCGGTGGAAGAGAATGCCTCTCGGATCCAAGCAAATGGGTTCCGGGTCCTACACCCACCCTCCCAGGGATCCATCCCCCTCATGATCCGATTCGGGTAGTACACTTCCTTGTTCCCCACCTTCCTCGACAAACATGTGAACAACAAAATTAATACCAGGAATATTACGAACGATGTCCCTAGAGATGTCAAGAAAGAACTAAAATCCATCTATCTGATTTCTCTCTCTCTCTCTCTCTCTCTCTCTCTAAAGTCCATGAAAACTAGCCATTAATGTAGAGGAAAGTAACCGTTGAGATAGGATATTAAAACAACAGTTACGGAATTTGAGAGAGGATTGGTTGTTTATGATGCAAAGTTTTGCAAACATGACTTGGCATTGCAGGAAAAAATTATCTATGCATCAATGGTGGTTTTGATTAGCTTTTCTTATAAGAAAGAAACGCGGGGTTACCGTGGGGTTACACGTATGTTTCTTTAATGTTTTCCTTCTCTTTTAATCCACCGAGGGAGAGAGAGAGAGAGTGAAGCAAAGCGAATTACATGGGAAGGGACATGGAGGAGAGAGAATGATGGGAGAGAAGAAAACCGAATGACTAAAACGGCCACTGTATTTTAACTGTCAACTTTTTTCTATATTAGCGGTAAAATGGCCACTCTATTTTAACTGTCAACTTTTTTTACATTGGCCGTTCGCACTTGTGATACACGTGTAATTTAAATACTTAAAAATACAAATTAAACATGTATTATATGTTGTTCAAATGATAAGTGTCTTTTTCATCCAACTTAAGATTTAAGATTTGAGTCCAACTCAAAGTGATTATGATAGTAGGGGTGTACGTAGTTCGGATTGATCTAGTTCTAAGAAAATCTAAGAACCAAACAATCCTAACAATTCTTGAATTTTGAGAACTAAATCAAACCGTTCACACCTATAGAATCGGATCAAAACTAAATTGGAAAAATAGTTCGGTCTAAAAATTATCACTATTCCATTAAGGCAAAATGATAACTTTTACCTTATAATAAAAAATAATAAATGATAGGCATAGCCCAAGAGGGTCTAGCCCATGGCCTAGGAAGGCTCGACCCACCTTTGTCCTAAGCTCTCCAGACAGTCGCATGGTTAAAGCCTAACAGTAATGAGAAGCCGGTGCTGGCCCAAAGCATTTAGACATCTATAGGGAGCCACGTAGCAGACAAAGATCCTGCAGAGTTATTGAAGCCATACATTAGGCATTAAATGAGGTTGTCATGGCATTAAATGTAACAAGACCTCTCATGCCGGAGCATGCAAAACCATTATGACCGATGGTAACCAGACTATAGACTTTCAGCTAACGAGACAACTCAAATGGACTAGAAAATGATGAGTGAGGGATATAAGAAAGCTTCTGAAGTACGTTTTGTAGTAACTAATTCTCTCTCTTTTCCTCTCTAAGTTACTATTCAGACTACGTTCTAATCTAACTTGATTATTGAAGGGTCTACGGGAAGGAAACTCCCCATTTCGAAACCTTCCCAGTGGGCTTGTTGCACCTTCAGCGGAGTGCTTGGATTAGTCCGACCAAACTTCATTATCAACTGGCACCATCTGTGAGAAATATTCTGGTTGACAATTGTGTTCATTGTCATCGGAGGAAGTTCCACTCTCACTTATCTTTTACGTCGAAGTGAATTGTTACGACAAGATTCATGGCTTCACAACACAATACTGGCAACCCTCAAGCTGAGTTCTCTAACCCAAACAACCCATCTCCATATTTTGCATAGCTCACTAACAACATCAACTGCCTAGTCAAACAAAACCAAGCTCTGATTAACGCTTTGCTTCAGCGTGACTTACCTGTCCATCTCCCTCCACTACCACAAGACATTCTTCTGAACCAGGAACAAGCCCGTTCACCACCTCTTCTAACCACATGTGTCCCAAGGGCAATTTCTCCCACCTTTCGCCCCACAAGCTCAACAGTCGAATCTTGAAGATCTGCACACCCTTCCTCTGGGCGCGCAATTTCACTAGAAGGAACCTCCACTTTTCTATAATCACCATTCATAACACTGCACTACTGTCCATGATAGAGAAGCTAGTAGTGTTCAATCCCCACTTCATGCCAAATGAGATAATGTTCTCGTTTGGGACGAATCACTACGAGCCATGAAAATCCAACTTCAGGGGGTCATGCAAAACATGCCAAACAAGTCTTCCTTCACCACCAACTCCCCCTTTACCGTTTCTATCAGGGACAAACCTATACCTTCTAAGTCCAAAATGCCATCGATCGACACCTTCAACGGTACAACCGATCCAGTTGACCACGTGGAAGCGTACAGGACGTTCATGATCCTCCATGCCTCTCCTGATGAGATCATGTTTCATGGTTTCCCCGTTATGTTGAAGGGATCAGTACGACTCTGGTTTAGTCAACTCCAGTCAGACTTTGTCACTTTTTTTAACTAGCTCAACCAATCTTTCTTAAGCCATTTCATTGGCGCTCAACGTCAATGACACCTAGCGACTCAGTTGCTAAATATTCAACAAACAGAAGAGGAGTCACTGCGCAACTTTGTCATTCACTTCAATACAGAGGCCTTACTGGTTGAGGAGAATGATGAAAAGGTCATTTTAATAGCTTTTATAGCCGATTTGCGCCCATCTGATTTCTTTTTTTTCTCTCTCCAAAAATCCTCCGATTACCATGGTCATCCTCTTCGCCAAAGCCCAAAAATACATGAATGCCAAAGATTGTTTGGCAGCTCGCCAAGATTCTACATCTAAGCCTCCACAACCCAAAGAAAAGAGAAAAGAACCCGAGCCCAAACACTCCCCGATCTCTCCAATATTTTGACTAATCCCCACGCTCTGATTGACCTACCCTTTCCCATCCACCTGGTCATTTCAAGCGGTACACCCCTCTTAACTCACCTATGGAGCAAGTCTTACACCAAATCCAACGTGTCTATAACCTAAAATGGCCCTAACCTTCAAGATCCTCTTCTGTCTGGTGGGACCATTTGAGCAACTGATTCGTCAGGGGTGTTTGAATTGATTCACTACAACCCGTCCACAACAAAGAGCTAGGACCAATCCCCCAAGACAGAACGATAGATGCACTCCCTCTAAACAACCCGACCGGCCTAGGCGGAATGATGATAGAGCCCAACAACAACCCCGAGCCCAAGAAGGGTTGTAAACACCCCATTTTTGACCGCCTTAAGACTTGGGCTCCTCATGTTGAACACTTGATGATGAATTATTATGCCATACAATTATATAATTTCTTCAGCAAAAGGCTTCGATTTTGAGTTTTAGAACCTAAAAACCTTGCATCTCCTTCAAACCAAAACCTAATTTTTTCTAACCTAACCACTCAGAGGCCTGCTGGCCAGAAAGTGGCCGGCAGACCAATTTTAATGGGCCGGCCGTCCCTCTCTATGGTCGGCTGGCCATGTTCAGCGCCATGTAGATATTTTGCTGCCAATTGTCTCCCTACATGCATGTCTTGCACCAACTGGCTCAATACAGATATGTCCGACAGGGGAACCTATTTGTTTATAAATACTTGACCACCCCTAAGGGTTTGAGGTTAGAAAATTTTGCCAAGAGCCCAAAGCTTACCAAACACTCTTTCTCTCTCTCTTGCATTATACATACACTTCTTAAACCATAAACTTGAGGCCTTTTGCTGAGATTCTTGACCCTAAATTTCAGCTCTTGAGAATAATCATCTTGTGATTTGTGAACAAAAGAGCATCCTCTCTTCAAGAGGTATAGCCTTTGCCATCTCTTTCCTTGTTTACACTACTCTTTTCCACTTATTTTCTTGTTGTTTATACTCTGTTTTGGACTAAATTTAAGTGCTAAAACTTGTGATTTAAAAGTTACCAAAGGTGGAGGGGTTAATCACCCTTTATTGAACCTTATTCCATATCTTATATCCTTGTTCTTCGCACTTGTTTCTTTACTTTTAGCTACTGCTTTTTACGATTTTCAAAGGCAAAAATATGTGATTTTAAGGTCCAAAAAGTGGAGGGGTTAGCCACATTTCTTTAAGCTTGCTTACTAGCTTTTTTTCTCTTCCATTTTTGTTTACTTTTCCCAGCTTTTCAAACTGATTTTCAACACTGTTTTGTGCTATTTAGGGACTGTTTAGTGTGTTTATCTAATGTATGCTTTGAATACTATGCTTGTATTGTTGTAAGCCCTCATAGATTTGGTGGTTTAAACCATAGACACAAATCTATTTGAGTTGATAACTTTCTTTACATAGTTGTCATACATATATTCACATTTGTGATAATCACCTTGGCATAATCATCTCTGCAACCTGCCTTCTTTCTCTGCTTTCTTTGATTAAGAGTTGTCTCAAACACTAGGTTGTTGCTTAAGGCATAAGAAAGAGACTTTCCATGTTTAATGGTTTAATCTCTTCAGAAGTTCATTATCAAGGCATTACATCTTTCTCATGTTAAGCACAACTTCTTGTTTGACACTTCTCTTTATTGCTTTTTGCACTTAGTGGGCATAATTATCACTCTTGGACAAAATCAAGAAAAGATAAGAAAATGGCAAGGTAATGCAAAATAGGCTAATAAAATTGAGGTAAAAAGGGTAACAAAATTGAGTTGGGTTCAATCGGACATTATATTGAACCTATTGAGTCTTGAATCACTACACACTTTGTAGTGATGTTTAGTGATTCAAGAATCAATGTCTACCAGTTCCCTTGAGATAACTCGATGATCGGGAGGAGGTATTGTTGGTCATTCATTTCTTTTATTGAGCCTTTATCCTATCCATTCTAAGATCATCATGCAACAAACTTGCGACAATTGATGGTTTGTGAACCAAATCTAATACTCTCTTGATCATTTTCATGATAGGGAGAGGCAGAAAGGATAAACATTCTCTGGAAATACTTTGTTTTTACTCTATTTCAATTCTGTGGTAGCAAGGTAGACCCCAAAAATAGTAGCCGACCGGCCACCTTTCTATCTAGCCGACCAGTTCTCAAGGCTGGTTGGCCACCTTTTGTTGTGTAAGCAGTGTCATTTTTGTAGTAGAACAGAGCAGAAACTGAGGCCAAAACAAAATAATTTTTTGACTGCGAACAAAACAGATTCTAGCAAAATAGAGAGGTTTTCGAGAGGATGTTCTCGGTTGTGCGCTTGTGGCTCCTCACCTCCCATCCCATTAATTTAGTGCTTTAATATTAATGTGTTATAATTAATTAGTTAGCTTAATTCAGATTTGTAATAATTAGTTAATTTAGCTTATTTATTTATTTGGCATTGTAATATTTAGCAAAATAGGACATTCATTCGGACCCTTTTGTATGATGGCACACTTGTAATATTGTGTATGTCTTCCAACCCTCATTATTTCTCCCTTTTATTTACTTGCTTATGATGGTTGCATGTAGTATCATATTTTGGTTTCATATCATTACCATGTGTAAATATCCATTTTTGCAAGCATCAGGTTCGGTTCATCATTCTAATATTGTTCTCATTTCCTACTTACATGAATACGTGCACTATCACATGCTTTAAGTTAAGCCATATGTCATTTCAATAAACTGAACCTTGTAGTTGCATTTTGTATGTGTTGCATTAGTCACTTGCATATTAGAGCATGCATTTTTCTAACCATTTCTTCTATTTTGGCTTACCTCAGTTGAGTACTAGTTGAACATTTTTGCTTTAACATATTACATGTATGTTAGTGTTGCCATATCAAAGCATATTACGATGAGGCTAAGTTCTTATTTGATATACCTCTTGAATCCCTGTGGATGGAGGGTATGTCACCTAAATTGGGATGACTTTGATTAATAGACATATGAGTTTACTTTTTCATGTGGCACATATTCAAAATTCTTTTCAAACAAATTTGAAATCAAAGCATTCCAAAATGGGAGACATAGTCTATACTTGTGTGCCTCACATAGTAAGTTAGCATAACAATCGAAACAAGAGCATATAATATTGATAAGAACCACATCATGATTAGTAGAATTCGATCTTTGATCAGGTGGAGTAGGGTGCTCAATTCATGACCTTCCCCTCTTATACCTAAGGTCCTGAGCTGAGACACTTTGGTTATGACGGACAAATGGCCTTTGGCATGAGTCACGGGTTTCCTAAATTTTCTAAAAATATTTAAGAGGCGACTCTGAAATCTGGCAATGCAATCCATTTTTGGCATTTCTGATTGTAAATTGATTTTCCAAAGATTTGTCGGATTTGGACTCTTATTTGTGTTTTTTTATTTCACATTGCACTTGTGAAACCAAATTCAGAACCACGGGAGTCCGAACTGTAGGGCTATCGTATCTAAGGAGACTAAATCCTTCTAAGGAGTATGAAAAGCCAAGTACAAGGACCTACACCCCCACTGGGAGAAATCAGGGTCATTGCAGGCGGACTCGCATACGGCGGATAGTCTCGATCGGCACAGCGAGCTGAGCTCCGAAAGATCAAGCAAGGGTCAGATAAAGAGGTGGCAGCGGTCAACTGACCCCACAAGCAACACAAACAATGGTCGGAGCCGATCACCTTCACAGATGCAGACTGTATGGGAGTCTGATACCCTCATGATGTCATTTCCTCTCTTCTCTAAAACTACAAAGTCAGAAGTCTACTCATCGATAATGGCAGCTTATCCAATAATATCTTCCTTAATGCTTTTAGACAACACAAAATTGGGAAAGAAAAGTTGTCACCCCTGCAGACCCCCTTAGTTGGTTTCACAAGAGATCGGGGTGACATCTATAGGATCCATTGACCTCTCACTTACTATTGGGAAGCACCAGAGACAGATCACAAAAATCCTTACCTTCCTGGTCGTTAATTATCCTTCCATTTACAATGTTATACTTGGGCGTATAGATCTCAATGCCTTCCAAGATGTGACGTCTATGTACCATCTGGCAATGAAATTTTTGACTGACCATGGGGTCGACACTGTGAGAAGCGAGCAGACTGTAGCTAGGGAATGTTACAATGTCTCATTGAAGGAGATGAAATTAAAGGAGGCAATGATCATTAAGGGCCTCGACATTAGAGACGAAGAGGAATTGATTTGGGGGGAACCAATAGAAGAATTAGTTGAAGTACCTATTTAACCCTCTAACCCAACGAAGACAGCTAAGGTTGGCAGTCAGCTAAGCCCTCAAGCTAAGACTGACCTTACAGCTCTCCTCACTGAACACAAGAACGTCTTCACCTAGACACATGCAGACATGCTAAGCATCAATTCTTCTGTTATTTCCCATCACCTCAGCACCGAGCCCCAATTCCAACCGGTCTGCCAAAAACAGCGTATTTTCCACCCAAAGTGCAACAACCTCATCATTGAGAAAGTGGGTAAATTGTTGAAGGCCAAGTTTATCCAAAATGTGGCCTATCCTAAATGGTTATCCAATGTGGTCTTGGTCCACAAAAATAATGGCAAATGGAGACTCTAAGTCAACTATTCCGATCTCAACCGGGCATGTCCAAAGGACAGCTATCCACTTCCCAGAATAAATCTGCTGGTTGATGCAATGGCAGGCCATCAAATGCTCAGTTTTATGGATGCTTTCTCGGGTTGTAACCAAATCCTTATGTACCCTACAGACCAGGAACATACTTCTTTCATCACCAATCGGGGGACTTACTATTACCATTTGATGCCGTTTGACCTGAAGAATGTAGGGGCCACCTACTAACGACTAGTTAATGTCATGTTCAAACATCAACATTGGGGCACAATGCCAAACATCAACATTATCATTACTATATTTTTTAGATAACACAACAATAGATGAGGCTCTCATTTGCGAATCTTCTGGCATGTCCCTTGTAGAATACTTCAAATATCCCTTCATTTTACAATACATAATCTCCCTTTTAATATTTGAATTTTCAAGTCGATACTTCACCATCCATGGCACCTGTTTGTCGTTAATTGAACAATAACCATTCCCATAATATATGGAGGTTTACGTCGACAATATGCTTGTTAAAAGTAAGCTTACTTCAGATCACTTATCAAACCTACGTGAAACTTTCCAAGCCTTGCGCAAATACAAAATGAAGCTCAACCTAGAGAAATGTGCCTTTGGCGTTGGGTCTGGAAAATTCTTGGGCTTTATGGTTAGCCATAAGGGAGTTAAGGCCAATCTAGAGAAGATCAAGGCCTTAATAGAAATGCGATCTTCTAGAACGGTAAAGGAGGTTCAACAGCTTATTGGTAGAGTAGCTGCCCTCAATTGGTTTATTTCAAGGACAACCAACAAGTGTCTTCCATTCTTCAAAGTGCTTAGGAAAGCTTTTACTTGGACCGCCGAATGCGAAGAGGCATTCCAGCAGCTAAAACAGTGCATGGCTAACCCTTCTCTCCTCTCTCAAGCAATCTCAAGGGAGCCACTCTTTCTTTACGTAGTTGTTTCCAACAACGCGGTCAATGCCGCTCTTATCCGTGAAAAAGATTTAGTCCAACGCCCGATTTACTACATTAGCCAAGTGCTTAGGGGGGTAGAACAAAACTATCCCTTGTTGGAAAAGATGGCATTAGCTCTGGTCATCGCCTCTAGATGGCTCTGACCATATTTTCAAGCCCACTTCATCATGGTTCTCATGGACCAACCTTTGAAAAAAACTCTGCAACAAACGGAGTAATTTGACAAGTTCATGCATTGGTCTGTTGAATTAAGCCAATACGAAATCTCTTACCATCCTCGAACAGCTATCAAAGGTCAAGCCATTGCAGATTTTATCCTTGCGTTAACCACTCTCATCCCGAACGTACTTACTCTACTAGCCCACCTCACTCCTAATGAGGTCGACCCCTACTCTTGGACTCTAAACGTCAATAACTCTTCTAGTAATAAAGGAAGTGGGACCGAACTAATTCTCATTACTCCAGAGGGAGAAGATTTTAAATGTGCCCTCCGTTTCCAGTTTGAAGCCAATAACAACGAGGCCGAGTACGAGGCCCTAATCGCAAGTCTTAAACTGGCCAAAGACATCAGGGTGGACCATCTTCATGTGTTCAGTGAGTCCCAATTAGTGGTCAGGCAAATAAGTGGAGAGTTTGAACGCAAATGAGGCAAAAATGAGATCATACAGAGACATCACCCTACCACTCACACGCCTCTTCAACAGTTTCCACATTAGGTACATCCCACGGTCTAAGAACTCCCAGGCATATGAAATAGCCCAATTAGCCTCAGCAGATCAGTTAGACTTTCGGCACAGAGTCAAAATTTAATACTTAGCACACCCAACAATCTCACCAGATCAGCAAGAGGTCCACCTACTTCAGAACGAACATATCCCACGGGCATAAGACATTATCCAGTTCTTAAAATAGGGAGTGTTGCCAGAAGATAAGAAGGATGCAGACAAGGTCAAAGCTCGGTCGGCTAACTACATTATCTTGGAAGGCATCTTATATAAATGAGGATTCTCATGGTTGTATCTCCTATGCTTAAACGCTGACTAGTCCACTTATGTTATGAGAGAAATACATGAAGGGGTTTGTGGAAACCATTCTAGGGGACGGTCCTTGGCCCATAACATCCTCCGCATGGACTACTTTTGGCATACGCTCAGCCAAGATGCCAACGTTTTTGTGCTCAAATGTGACAACTTCGCCAACATAACTCGTGCCCCTCCAATAGAGTTGATCACACTTAGCGGCCCTGTCACAACCCAAACCCACCCCTATAGGTTTAGCATCGTAACCGGCCAGTAATCCTTGGATTACCAAAGGCCTTTGAACAAAATATCTCGTAATAAGGGGTTGCGGAAGCAAATATATATATATAACATATATAGTCCATTGAGCTGTGCAGACATACATGGGATTGATAATTTTAAACTTAAAAGCATACATATGACGTCATAAAGATACAGTAGTTACACGTCACCCCACGTACAAATAAACATAAATTTGATCATAAACCAAAGGAAACAAAGTCTTAAACATTTATAAAACGTGGCCACAAGACTTGACTTAATCCGGAATGTCCTCAGGAGGCACAAAAGGGTGGTTGACAAACACAAAACTCTTCAAGCATCCCCTCAAGCCTGGTCACAAGCCTACTCACTTACATACATAATAATAAATGGTGAGCGAAAACCTAGTGAATAATAACGGAGTAAAGGGTTAAATGAATGATGTCCTAAAACCAATTCAGAAATCAGAGTTCATATCAAAGACAGATTCATGTTCGTATTCTTGTTCAAATCATATACAACAATCTGAGTTCATGCTTAATTTTATGTCTGTTAGCATTACAGATCACATACAAAGCATCAAAGGTCATACTTGTCAGTTTCATAAAAGAACCTCCGGTCTGGTATAGATAACTTGTCAGTTCCATAAAGGAACCTTCGGACTGGGAATAGATAACTTGTCAGTTCCATAAAAGAACCTATAGCCGGGTACAGATAACTTGTCAGTTCCTTGAAAGAATCTCCAGACTGGGAATGGATAACTTGTCAGTTCCATAAAGGAACCTCTAGCCAGGTACAGATAACTTGTCAGTTCCAGAAAGGAACCTCCGGATTGGGAACGGATAACTTGTTAATTCCATAAAGGAACCTCTACCCGGGTACAGATAACTTGTTAAGTCCATAAAGGAACCTTCAGACCAGGAACAGATAACATACTGGTACCACAAATTGTTGCCACGAATACTTGTCAAAATTGGACAATCATTCATAGTACAAACATAACATTTCATAAAACAGATCTTATTCCATATACAGAAAATAAGTAAAGTTGAAGATAGCTTTACTAAGTTATTACTCACAGTTGGCTCCAAAGCAAACAAACGGAGTAGGCCAGTCAGATATCTTGTGGCGCGTGACCTACACAGATGCAGAATGAATATGTACTGAATTACACACCCGAAATCATTAACTTAGTTCTTTCTTATCTTGGTATGTTTCTACTTTTTTTATCTTCATTATTATGTCTTAATCTCGGCCTAGGAATGCCTATGATGCAATGAGGATGCTAAAATGCATTTGGAAATACTTAACAAAATTTGCTGAAAACAGGGGTCCCGCTTGAACGTAACTTCCTTCGCTCAAGCAAACATAAAATGTACTTTTGTCGCTCGAGCGCAACTTCTGTCACTCAAGCGGCACTTGAGCGCAATTTCTGTCGCTCGAGTGGCCCGTAAACTCTACAAAAGTATTGGTTGCTTGATTTTTCTGCTCGACGCTCGCTCGAGCTCGAGACTCATGCCTTCGCTGGAGCGCAACTCTTGTCACTTAAGTGGTCTGCAAAACATGTAAACTTTTGGGAGCATGCATTTTATGCTCGAGCCACCTTTTGGTCACTCGAGCGAAGGTCAAAACACAGAGGGGTCGCTCAAGCGCAAGTTCTGTTGCTTGAGCAGAGAAGCAAAATCTGGAATTTTTAGATTGTTGTACATGATGCAAACTTCAAATTCAAAGCCTCAAAACTCATCATTTGGACCCAAAAATTGATAAAACACTTGGAAACTTGTAAAACATCATGGATTAAGAATCAATACTCAAAATCAAAGCCCAAAAGTAAGTGGATTCTTCGAATTCAAACATGAATTATGTGTATACATACCATGCATGTATTGACTTAGGTTCAAAACTTCCAAAACATAATCAAATGTGGTCCAATGGGGAAAAATGTTATGAACTAGTAAAACCATGTTATAATTACCACATGCAAGAGAGAAAAGCTTGACAATAACTTCTAAACTCCATGAAATGTATATGCATGGATGAGATGCTCTTCTTTTCTACTTCCTAGCTAGTTCCATTTTTGCTTTTTAGCTTACTTCTCTAGAATTCATGTATGGAATAACTTAAACTCAAACCTAAAGGGTTGAATTCTTACCTTAGATGTTCAATTATGCTCTAGAATGCTAATTCTTTGAGCTTGAAGGCCAAATGTCTAAGGTTCCTCCCAAATGCTAGCTATTCTTTGCTTAATCTCAACTTTCCTCTCTCTCTCACGGTAGTTTGTTGTGTAGGTTCAAAGATACGATGAAGACAAAGATGAATGGTGGTACAAAGGAGCCTTATATAGGCTTAATTAAGAAGACTTAAATAAACTTGGCTTCAATTAAGCAAATGGGTCTTATTTATTCTAATTAATTTGTTCCGAATTGAATTTTAATTAAACCTACCATAAAGTTCTAAAAATTCCAACCAGCACATATACCAAGTCAATTTCGTGATCAGATGCCGATAAAGCCTTCAATTCGTAGAACAAAACAGAAACACAAACATATATTCTTACCGCCGACAACTATAAACACAAATAATGCAATGCACATGCAATTAACTCAGAATTTCCTCTTAATTAGTCATTAGGCATAACTAATCATGGTTAATCGGCTAATCATAGGTCAGGGTTGTTACAAGCCCTTATCTCTTTTCCAAATAGGGAATTGATCTAGTAGGTCCTCTACTGACCTAAAGAGGCCAAGTCAAGTTTGTTGTGGTTGCCATTGACTATTTCACCAAGTGGGTAGAAGCAGAACCCCTCGCTAAGATCACCGAACGGAATACCACTAGATTCATCTAGCAGTCCATCGTATGTAGATTTGGAGTTCCTCAGGCCATTGTATTAGATAATGGCAAACAGTTTAACAACACCAAGTTTAGGGAATTTTGCAAAGAACTCAATATCCAGACATGTTTTTCTTCTCTAGACCATCCCTAAGCTAATGGGTAGGTTGAAGTCACGAACCACTCTCTGTTAAAAATTATTAAGACCAAGTTGGAGGTAAGTAAGGGTCTCTGGGCAGAAGAGCTACTGAATGTACTCTGGGCATATCGGACGACAGCACGAACCCCCACCGAGGAGACCCCTTTTCACTTAGCATATAGTGCCGCAGTGGTCATTCCTGTGGAGATCATCTTGTCGACCCCTCAAGTAATACACTCCAATGTAGAGCTGAATGAAGAGCAATGGAGGGCTGACCTAGACCTTATCGAAGAACTATGCGAATTAGTCGTTGTCAAACTAGCTTCCAACCAGCAAAAAATAAGACAACACTATAATCGCAAAGTTCGACCTGGAGGGTTCATCGTGGGAGACGTGGTCCTAAGGGAAGCAACTTTTGCCACCAAAAACCCAACTGAAGGCAAGCTAGCAGCTAAGTGGGAGGGGCCTTACATCATCAAATCTAAGTCACGCCCAGACACTTACCGTTTACAAGATATAGAGGGCAGATATCTCTCTCATCCATGGAATGCCAAGAACTTGAAGCAATATTATCAGTAAAATAAAGTTTTTTCCTCATTTATTTCACTGTTTTGTTCAATTCCAGTCACTTATTGTATTTTGTCTTTTTCAAATGCAATGTATAAACTAGAGCTTCATATTAATAAAAAAGACATTCAACTTATGTTATCTGTGTTCCATATTTTGCAAATCCTCAGCCAGACCGAGTCCAAAAGCCTCAGCCAAACTGAGTATGAAGAGCTCAGCTAGACTCAGTCCGAAAGCCTCAGCCAGATTGAGCATGAAAAGCTCACCTAGACTGAGTCCAAAAGCCTCAGTTAGACTAGGCATAACGAGCTTAGTCAGACTGAACATGAAGAGCTCAGCCAGACCAAGTCCAAAAGTTTCAGCCAAACTGAATCCAAAAAGCTTTAGCCAGACAGAGCATGAAGAGCTCATCCAGACCGAGTCCAAAAGCCTCAGCTAGACTGAGCATAACGAGCTCAGCCAGACTTAGCCCAAAAAGTCCTAGCCAGACTGAGCATGAAAAGCTCAGCTAGACTGAGTCCACAAAGCCTCAGCCAAACTGAGCATAATGAGCTCAGCCAGATTGAGCCCAAAAAGCCTTAGCTAGACTGAGCATGAAAAGCTCGGCCAAACTGAGTCTAAACACTCAAAACCCAGACATACTAATATGTTTTGTAGCCAATAGACCATTCCTCAGCCCCGTTAGTAGACAACACAGCAGTTAAGCAAATCTTCACAAATTATACTTTTTCCAGTTTTACAGTCCAATTTGCCTAAATACTGGTCAGTCAATCATTTTTTCTGTTTACAATTGCATTTCCTTAAATGGGTTCTTCCCTATGGGTTGGTTCTATAACCCATGAGCTTTAAATAGTATACTTTCAATGTTGGTCGATCTGCCTTACCAATTCACTTCCGATTTTACCAGTGAAATAGTCCAGGACCTTTAAGTAATGCACTTTTGATGTCCCCTCCTCACTGGTCGTCTTTGGTTCTATTTTACCTACACTATCAATGGTTGCTTCAGTTATTAGTGTTTTAACCAATTTGGTTATACCTGATTAGTCTTAATTTTTCCTTACTCTTTATGAGGGCCATAGTCATAGATTTGACTTAAGGGGACAATCAAATAATAAGATTTTCACATCACATATATTTGGTCAGAACTGAAACCAATCTTTATATTAACAACGCTCTTGCAAAGAACACTTCTTTAGTACCACATTTACAAATTGTAATTTTTGTACATTTTTACAAGGACAAATTAAAACAAAACAGAAAAATACTACACTTCCAATAGCTTAACTCGCTTCCCCTCCCTTTCCTTCTTCCTCCTTAGACATCAAATATTCTTTTACAATGCCCTCATCTAGCGGAGTGCAGATGATGTCTTTATCTCCTAGCTTTACAAGGTTGAAGTCGATGTCTGGGAAGGTGGCTTCTGCTCTTTGCTTGAACCTCACCCAGCTGCTATTCCAGTACACGCTCAACAAGTGCTTCATATAGTGGGACTGTTGAAAGTTTTGTATTATTTCTGCCTTAGTTTGCCCCTCCACAAGTTCGGCCGCCGCTAAGTTTGAGGGCCCAACCTCACCTCGGTCCCCTTTGGCCAAGCTTGTGGCTACAACAACATCTATTGCTATCTGGAATTCTGTTGATTGCTTGTATTGCTCCACAGTTGCACCATACAAATCAGGATAGGCCGACAACGCGGCACGACGCGCCTACGGTGAGGTGCAACAGAGGTCCAAGCATAGTTGCAACAGAGGTCTTGTATTGTTCCACAGTTGCACCTTGTTGGAGGAGGTCCAAGCATAGTTGCAACAAGGTCTTGGACCTCCTCCAACAAGGTCTTGAGCGGATTCACCTTCATCTTCGCCCACACTCCCTTGCCCAACAGTGTGGCTGCCAGGGTTAGTGCCTCTATCTAAGCTAAATGGAACCCTCTTATGAGGTTGGCCTCCTCATGAGACATTTCTCACAGTCGCATCCTCAATGACCCCCAATAGGCGATTAGCACCGGCCC
This sequence comes from Camellia lanceoleosa, assembly GCA_025200525.1. Taxonomy (NCBI): domain Eukaryota; kingdom Viridiplantae; phylum Streptophyta; class Magnoliopsida; order Ericales; family Theaceae; genus Camellia; species Camellia lanceoleosa. Next base: position 88,972,559 of record CM045765.1, read on the forward strand.
TGGCCTCATACAGCACGTTAGAGGGATCACCTCCTTCAGCCAATAAGGGACCGACCACTACACTTAGATGGCAAACAGCGGTGCCTACTGTCTCAAAAACAGTGTTCATCTCTGGTTCACTTGTTCGCATTGCAGTTAGGCACTCTTCTTCCACTTCCTACTCTATTGCTCTGGCCTCCTTCACTAGGGGGACATTACTCACTTGATCAACATCAATCACCCCCACCTATTGCCTTGGGGAAAGGTCTGCCGTTTGCTCAACCAAGTCCACCATTTCAGCAATCGAGGGATTAGCCTCGTCTCCTTAGCTTTCTTTAGTATGGGCCCTTCTTCGCCGCCCTCAAAAGCAACCTTCCTTTTATTCTTCAACACTTGCTCCACTTCTACCCTACTCCTCTCCTTCAGTGGATCTATTAGAGCCTTCAAAGGCACAAAACTTTCCAAGTCCCTCTCTGCCAAGGGTTTGGGCAGCGGATGAATAAACCTCTTTACGGCTGGCTTAGGCGCTGGGCCCAGCTCTTTCTCCTTATATTCTTCTACTACCACCAGGACCTGCCTATCCTCTGCCTCTTGGGCCTTCCTCACCGCCTCCACCTCCTCCGGAGTGGGGTCCTTCTTTGTGGGCTCAGGTCTCAACCTTAGAGCGAACAAGGTAACGAGATCATCCCATTTGAACCCCTCATTTTCCCTCCATTGTTTTGCTTCACTCTCCTCTCTGCAGTAACATCTAACTTCGGCTCCAGTGATTTGGTAAGGATCTACCAAGTCGTCCTCACTCCCCTTCCTCAGTTTACTGACATGTAAAACCACTTTGTCCGCCAACCCTTGACTGACGAGGGCAACCCTGCAACTAACCCTCTCCTAGCCACTACTTGCAAGGTGAAAAATTGGTCTACAGACATTGCCTCTCCGTTGGTCACCCACGGCCAAGAGATTGCACAAGCGAACAAAATTTTCTGAGCATTCGACATTAATTGACCTCGAGCCACCTCAAATGGTTTAGCACGTCGATGACGAGTTGTGGTAATTGCAGTCTCAAACCCCCATGGAATGCCTCTTTATACAGTGTAAACTCCATCGACCTCGCATTTGATGCTCTCTCTATTGCCGTTAGAAGTCTCAACTCCACATTCGCTAGGATCTGGTACTTGGTGTGCAACTCCTCCAGATCCTCTAGCATCAATGTGGATTTGTCCACCTTAGGTAATTGTCTGAGCTACCGAAATAATGATTGCTGGAATCAAGCGAGATGGCCTATTAGTCCCTCTCTCCACCAACCTCTCCACCCTATATTGCTCCATGAGCGCCATCCCATCATCATCTCTGAAAGGGTCCATCGTCATGGCTGGAACTTTCTCTTGGGCCATTGCTCTTATGTTTCTATATATCGTCTCAGTAACCGGTGTTAGGAAATCAAAAATACATAAAAGGGGCACTGCTGAAGCTACAAAGGATGAGAAGTCTGGAATGTGTTTGTTTTTCACAATAAGGTATGAAAATTATACAAACTCAAACACGCACGATTTGCCTGTATTCCAAGGGTCGTGGTTGAAATTTTCCAGTTTGACAAACAAATTTGCCAAGTCTGGAGGAAACGAAGACACTAACCACATAAATGTCCCACTTTTATCGAATTCTCCCATTTCAAAACCCCTTTCGCCTCCCACAAATGGTTTAACATCCCCATCAATAGCCTAGACTATCCAACGTGGGCGGTCATGATTACTCCACCCACCACTAACTCTTTTTCTTCAATCACGTTTGTTCCTCATCATATCATCACGTGCATCTGTGCACTTCGAGCCTTATGCACCTTCAAAGTCGTTACGTTAATCTACCACCCTTCACCCCGTCCAAACTCATTCAGTCAGATCCCTCGGTCGCCCACCTCCACAGTTGGTCACCTCGTCGGTCGGTCATCTTGTCGATCGACCACCTTATCGGTCGGCCACCTCTATGGTCAGTCACCTTGCCAGTCGACTACCTTTATGGTTGATCATCTTGTTAATCGGCCACATTCTCAGTCGACCACATCCACGGTCGGTCACCTTGTCGATCTATCACCTCGCCAGTCGGCCACCTCGACGGTTGATCACCTTGTTGGTCGGCCACCTTCATGGTCGGTCACCTTGCTGGTTGGTCGCCTTGTAGATCGGCCATCTTCATAGTCGGCTACCTAGATGATCTTTCACCCTCAGCCATCCTCACCCGCCCGTCGAATTACTTGATTGGTCCCCTCTGTTGCGACTTGGGGGACTACCTTCACATTTCTTATTCCCTTCGTTGGACTAAAGCTGCACTCATAAGTGAATGACTATTGATGGGCATAGCCCAGGAGGGCCCAACCCATAGCCTAGGAAGGCCCAACCCACCTTTGTCCTAAGCTCCCCTAACAGTTACATAGTTAAAGCCCAACAGCAATGAGAAACTGGTGCTGGCCTAGGTCCAGTAAGATTTAGATATCTGTCAGATAAGGAGTTAGTCATATGGCAGACAAAGATCATGCAGAGTTATTGAACCTATACATCAGGCATTAAATAAGGCTGTCATGATATTAAATGCAACAAGGCCTCTCGCGTCGGAGCATACAAAACCACCATGACCGATGGCAACTAGACTATAGACTTTCGACCATCCAGACAGCTCGAATAGACTAGGAAACGATGAGGGATATAAGGAAGCTTCTGAAGTATGTTTGGTAACAACTAATTCTCTAATTCTCTATCTTTTCCTCTCTAAGTTACTATTCAGATTACATTCCTATCTAACTTGATCATCGAAGGGTCTACGGGAAAGGAAACCCCTCATTTCGGAACCTTTCCAATGGCTTGTTGCAGGTTCAGCTTGGAGGACGAAGGTCAACCGATTTGCGAAGCGCTTGGATCAGTCCGACACATCCCTTGCCGACCAAACTGTATTATCAATAAACATTAAATAATTAATCAACACCAAAACAAGAAAAAGAAAATATAAACTAGTTAAAAGTTGATTTCAATAACCAATCCAAGCATAACAATTATAAACAAGTTCAAAATTCTTCTTTCCAACACCAAAATAGCAAACATTCTAAAAGAAATCAAAATAGCAAGAAGATGACAAAGAGGTATGAAAGGAGTGAATGACTTTTGCCTAAGTATAGTTTTTTGAAGTGGAAAGGAAGCATCGAAGACGAAAGGGCGTTGCAGGTGGTGTAGAAAATTATGTTTGATGAGTTTATTTAGTTATGCGTATTTAAATATATATATATATATATATATGTTTTAGCGTAATATATGTTCTATGCATGGTTTTACATAATAAATTATAAATTTATTTTAAAAATAAAAGATTTTTTTTAGTTATAATAAAACTGTTTACAACCAAATAAAATTAGCTCTTTTCTTGACAACTGCACTTAATTTTTTTTTAAATCTCATTATTAATGGTGTATCATAAATATTAAATAACAAAAACATGTGTTAACGTAATTGACAAATAGAGAAAGCAAAATATAAGGTAAATTACAAAAATTGCCTTATGGTAAAATATAAATAATTCTTAGAGTTTCCTAATGGTAGCTTGTCTTATACAAATTCATGCAATCTATAACAAATCATAAATTATTTTTTACCTTTGACATTTTTTGTGAATCTCAATAAAATTTTCAAAATTTCAAATTTGATAACTACATTTCACTTCGACCCCATATATTTCTAAATGCAACAATTACATCTCATGCATCTCTAAATAGTTTCGTTATCATTATGAGTGATGCCTGAAAAATTTCATGATTTATATAGTATATGTAGCTGGACTTAAGAAAAATAAACTCTGAATCAACAGAGAGAAGTAATGTCAAAAAAGAGAAAAGATGCACATATTAAAAATAAATAAATATATAATTGACTAATTTTTAATAGCTTTGGATAAAGATTTCAAAAGTAATATTATCTTATTACAGTGTTGTATTTAAAGTTTTTTTTTTTTTTATCGACAAATAGAAAGTAATATTTTATTAATCAAAATAAAAATTACAAAAAAGGGAAGCGGAATTTTTTTTTATTATTTTAAATGACACCCAACCAACACAAGGCAAAAATCTGCCGAACTCTAAATGGAAAAAAATAAAAATTATTTAGCTGTCTAAAAGACAAATAAAAACAAATACTCAAAATTTTATAAAACACGTTAATCCCTCCCAATTAAGTTTGAAACTTATTTGATGTAAGAATATGAAAAATAATAAAAATAGAAAAATTGATTGAAAGTAAAAAATAAAACAAAAAAGAAAAAGAAAGGTAAGACAGAGTAAAGAGAGAAATGATATAAAATATTGTTTAAAGAATGCACACATATACCATATAAAAAATTAAACATAAACTAGCCTTTAACAGTCTTCGAAGAAGAGATTAGGATGAACTTGAGCTTTATAGGGTGAGGAGGTTGGGAATGGCTTGGAAAAATATGTATGGCTACTAGGATTTTCGGGTGAAAAAATTAATAGGTTGGAGAGAGAGAGAGAAAGAAGGGAAAATTTGAAATTTTTTCCTATTATCAAATAATTATTATTTGCAATGATGACACAATCATGGCAATATATTTTTATTTTAGGAAAGAATAGTAAAGGTATAACAACCTAATAATTAATTTTTTGTAATTAATATTATGTGTAAATAGTTTTAAAATAACAAAAATTAAGAATTTTAGATGAAATTTTGGAAATTCCTTAGCTTTTATCATTGAAATGTCATTTTGCTATTGAAAAAAACCCAAAAAATATATAAATTAAAAAAGAAGCAAGTTTTTTTAACTTTTTTTTCAAATGTTTTTATTTTTATTTTTTATTTTTCTGATTCATCTAGTTGAGCTGATTTTAAAAGTGTACAACTTTTTGAAAATTAAAAAAACAAAAATCACTAAAAAGTGAAAAAATAACAAAAAAATTATTAAAAATGCCAATCTAAAAAACAATACACAATTTCTATTAATTGCTACCATAGTTTAAGCTACTACACTGTTGGATATTTCTATAAATAAGGCATTAAATTGTACATACAATAATATAATTTAAGAAAAGAATCTTCATGAGATGTGTAATTTAAAATTTATAAAATATATATTTTTGGAAAAACGTGTGGGCTTTGAAGGTAATGGAAAGGTTTTTGAATTAAGGCTTTGTCATTTCCATAATTATTACTTCTATTATTAGTAAGTAATTTTAACTCCATAACTATTGTTATATTAACAGAATTCATTAGAAGTATTTAAATATTGTTTTAATTGAATTTAATTAGATTTTAGACCAATTATAAAGTGACACAGGTATTTTAGAGTTTATGAAATTCAGAAAATTTGAGAAAATGACATTGACACTTTGAAACTTAAACACCTAACAACATTGTAACACTACCGAATTTTTCCCCAAGAGTTAATACTTGAGCAGTCTTGTAAGGCTCCCAGTACTTTTGTAGTCTACGTGAGATTCTGAGAGTCGTGAATTCCCGCTCAAACACAAGAGTGGTTGCTCGAGCGGTCGGCTTTGTTGGTTTGTTTGCTTGAGCGCAAGGTTGGACGCTCGAGCGGTCTGCCTGGTTGAGTCTAAATTTCTGGGACTAGTGGGATTGCTCTTGACTTTTTATTATTGTGTTTAGAACCTCCTTGTTTTGTTTTGGGACATTGATCGAAGTGATAACATGATAGCAAAGTAAGACTGGACCAAAAACTTTGATGCAGATAATTTTTCTATGCACAACCATCACTCTTTTGCCCTTTTCTTTTTCCATACTTTGAATTTGGGTGTGAGGCTAGAACCATTGGAAAACTTGTTTCTAGGGCTTCAATTTGTACACAAGAACGACCTAAAACAGAGTCCAGATGAGAGATTTATGTTCGTTTAAAGTTTTAGTATCTGCGCTGAAAGCAAGTGCGCTCGAGCGGACTGCGCGAATTCAGCAACTTAAAAAGTGATTTTTTAGATCATTCTCTCCACTTTTATTTTCTCTCTTCCTTCCCCTCATCATAAGTTCGAAAACCCTTCATTTCTTGACCCAAATAGCTTCCACTTCTCAAAGATTTGGCCAAGATCTCTTACCAAAAAGTGAATAAGGCTTGAAGATCTTACTTTTCTATTGATTGAAATTTGGATTTGCGAAGGATTCTTCTTGGAGCCTTGCTTTCTTTCTTGATCATTGAGGTAGAGGTTTCTAGTTCTCCTTCAATACTCTCCTTTAAAGATATATTTGTGATATTTTCTTTATATAAACACAAAATTTATATTTTTAAGCATATTGTGATAAATCATCATATTGGGTGTTTAGAGTTTGAAATGTTAGGGTTTATTTTTTAGGTTATGATTATGGGTTTATGAAATTGGGTATGTAATTAATAGAAGAGTTGGAATAAAAAGTGTTTGGGTGAAAAGTTTTAATTTCTCTTAAAACCCTAGCTTGGTTCACGAAGACGATTGATGGTTTTGCCTAAAATGAAAGTAGAATCGTGAAATTAAGGTATTGAATTGTACATATATAAGTTTAATTGCATTTTGGAAGTGGTTGGAAATTTATGTAAAAGTTGCGATTGAACTCTTATTGTTGATTTTTTTAATTTTGTTATTATATGAAACTAGATTTGGGTAAATGAATTGTTAATGGTATGGATGATATGAAATTTGTGATAAAATGATGAAATGAATATTTAAGAATTTTTATGTGTTATGTTAAATTGTGTTAAGTCTAGGTTGGGTTAAGATAAGTGTGAGTAATGATAAATGGGAGATTGAGAAATATGACAGTGTTATATGAAGGGTTGTATCAAAGAAGTTAATGTTGGAGATTTAATTTATAAGCTTAGGTAGTAATTGATAATCAATGTGTTGTGAAAATTGAATTTGAAGACTTGATAACAATATGGAAAAGTAAAGAAATAGCTTGAACCCAAGAATTGTGAACACTTTAAAAATGAATCTTTATGCCTCTATGGATGTGTTGTTATGTTTTTGTAACAAAACCAATGAATGATTTGCTGGATAATGGCATTTCTTGTCTGACTGATTCAATAGGATCTGAAGTAGATTGCCTAGATGATTCTGGTAAATCTACTCAATAAGGAGGAGTAGTTCTAAAGCTAGTGATATGAATTTTAAAGTTATTCCTCTAGAACATTACAGTATGAAAGAAGTTTTGAGTAGGATACAATCCTCCCCGATGCTTGAAAAACCAGTCACTATTCAAGATCTTAAAATGGAAATTAATGTTCTCAAAGCTGAAGTAAAACATCTTCAAACAACTAACTAGTTTATTCTTAATGTTATCAAGAAAATTAACATTCAACTCAAAAATAAAGGGCAAACCTCAGAACAAACCTCAAACCAACAAGAAAATCAAGAAAAATAAAAAAATCAGTATTTTCTTATGAACTAGATTACCTTTCAGAAATGGTATATTAGAATCACTTTTATAATAAAACCTGATTTTATTATCAAAGATGCCATCGCCCTGATTGATAGCGGTGCTGATATGAATTGTATTTAAGAATGATTAATTCCTACTAAATATTTCCAAAAGACCACTCAATCATTAACCAGTGCAAGTGGTAATTCTATGAAAATTAAATACAAAGTACCAGAAGCTTTCATCTGTAATCAAGGCATGTTCCTTCCCACTGCTTTTGTTCTTATCAGAAACATGTCCCAAAGTATTATCTTGGGAACTCCATTTTTATGCTTATTAATGCCTATTACTAAAATAGATTCCATAGTGTGGACTCACCTTTTTCCGCGTCCCGCCTTTCGGAAAGGTTTGAAAAGAAGGCCTCACAGTTCGGACTCCCACAGTTCTGAATCTAGTCTCACAAGTGCAATGTGAAATTGATAAACACCAAAGAGTCCAAATCCGACAAACCTTTTGGGAAAATAGATTTGAAATCAAATAATGCCAAAATTAGACTGCTTTGCCAGATACAGAATCGCCACCTAAATATTTTTTATTTTGGAGAAATTTAGGAAACCTTGACTCGTGCCGAAGGCCACGTGTCCGTCATCACCAAAGTTGCCTCGACTCGGGAACTTAGGTATGAGAGGGAAATGTCATGAATTGAACACCCCCGCTCGCCCAATCAAAGATCGGCCTCTACTAATCATGATATGATTTTTTATAAACATTATGTGTTCTTGTTCTGGTTATTAAACTAGCTTTACTATGTGACGTGCACAAGCAAGTATAGACTAGTTTGCTCAATTTGGAACAATTCAACTCATGTTTGTTTGTGAAAATGGTTTGAATTTGCCACCTCAAGTGCGCTTAAAGATTGCGGATTTTTCACCAACTATAGTGGACTTAAAACATGATTTGCCACTCAACAAAGTGGGCTTAAAATGCACATTTGTTGAATTGTTCCAATTCAAACAACAAAACCTTCATCCACAGGTATTCAAGCAGTTTAGCATTTAAGCACATAGCCTCATGGCAAGCATGCTAATCATGGCAACATGGCAATCACACTTATGCAAGTATGCTAAAGCATAAAGACTCACCGAGTACTCCAAGCCCAAACAGAAACTAGTTAGAAAGATGCATGATCCTAATTATGTTAAGATGTTTAATGCAATACATGCAATTTGAAATTAATAGGCTCGACTATTAATATGACATATGGATCGATTTGATAACATGCGATTAAACACGTATTCAAATATGTATCAAAATAACAATGCAGTTTAAATAATGCGCCGAGCCTCAGTGCATGCAATACGAATGAATGAATGCAAGCATAAAGTATGCTAATTTGAAATATGTCTCTAATCTAACCATCAAAAGCGATTAAATAAAAGGGAGAAAGACGTGGGGTTGGAAAACATGCACACACGCACGCACATTTATTACAACATTACGCCCTCGCGAAGAGGGGGTCCGAATGAATAAAAGCCAACCAACTAGTTACGCTAATTAAGCTAACTAATTATTACAAAACGAATTAATTAACTATTCTAGCTAACTAATTATTACAAACCGAAATTGAATAACTAGTTAAACTGACTAATTATTTACAATACTTTAATTAGCTACAACTAATTAATTACAACGCATGCTTGATCTAACGTTAATTAAACTAACTAGCTAATTCTGGGAAGCGAGGAATGCATGCATGCTTGATCTTTCATCCAAAAAAGCCACTGCCTTGTTATTGCAATCCTCTGTTTGCACATTTGATCACTAAAAATTCTGCCAACTTCCAGAACACTTCTACTCCACCTCAAGAACACACTGTGCAAAAATCACTGATGGCCAACAAGAGGGACAAGGAGCCGGTCAGCTACCAATGGTGGCCGGTCGGCTACCATTGGTGGCCGGTCGGCCACTGATGGTGGCTATCAGCCATTGCTGGTTCACACTTCCATACTACAACAGAGAGCAAAATAGTGTATTCTCACAGTTGTCTATCTTTGTTTACCCTCCTTATCATCACACAAGTTCAAATGAGAGAAACTCTTGGCCCTCAAACCATCAATCAAGCAATTTTCATGCATGATGGCTAAGGGACCAAGTTGTATAAGTTTAATAAATGCACAAACAAGACCAAAATGACTACCACCCTATCATGCATGATCAAGGGCAATGGTGACCTAGGAAAATGGCACATTTCATCACTATTGAGTATGAAATGTCCCATTTTCCTTGTGTTCAAATTAACGTCCGGTTTGAACACATGCAATGCAACACAAAGACATACTTATCTTGCCTCTTTTACTTGCTAGTTTTTGTTTACTCATTTTAATTACCAAATCATCCTTTAATCCATTAAGTCCATTGGTGAGTGTCCTCTAATGGAAAGAGGGTTCAAACCAAAGGTTGTTTTAGGCATGAAAGAGACCTCATGCCATTGATAATGAACCCCCAAAGGGATTAAACCATTAAGCACTAACATATGAATTTCATACTTTAAATAAGCAAATGGTTTGAATCACTTTCAAAGCAAAAATAAAACCAAGAAAGGAGGGAGGTTGCAAAGATGGTTAAGTGCTAAAAATGAGTGATAAAAGCATAAACAAATGCTATCAACTTAAACAAGAAGGTGTCTAGAGCCTAAAACACCAACCTTGTGAGGACTATTGCATTACAACCATGCATAATAAGACTCAACTGACCCAAACAGCCCAAAACAAAGCTAAAGTAGGCTATTTCAGTAGCAAAAAACATGCTAGAATTAAGCTAAGTTAAGCTAGAAAAATATGCTAACATATGAAGCTAACTAAGCATGCAAACAAGACACATGGAGGGGAGACTAAACCCTCAAATTTTGGATTTCAAAACAAGATTTTAGCCACAGAAATAGATCTGAAAAAAGTATTTAAAAGCTCTGAAAAAGATGATGCAAGGCTGGGAAACACAAGGGTAAAGGCCTCCAAAACAAAGTACAAAGAAGGTCTATCAATCCCTCAACCTTTAATAGCCTTAGGACCCAAGCTTCAGCCCCAAAAAAATAGAGTTTTTATAGCCCAAAATCAGTTGGAAAACATGCTATAATGAAGACAAAAGTAGCTAAAACAATACGCTAAAACATAGAGCTTTTGAGCTAGTAAACAAACATAAAGAGGCGCGGAAGCAAAAAGCAAGAAGGGTAAACCACCCCTTAACTAAAAATGGCCTCAAATTACCACTTTTAGGCCACAAAAACAGAGTTTTTACAGTTCAAAGACAGGACAAAAACAGTCCAAAAATAGTGGAAAGAGATAGGAAAACAATTGTGCAAAACAAGCTTAAAAGGAGAGTGCTATACCTCTTGAAGACAAGACCACCTTCTAGAGCTCAAAGAGGGTCCCAAGTAACCTCAGCCTAAAGATAAGCAACTTTGGTTAAGGATTGATAGGCAAACTTGAAGTGTATCTACACTTGTATGCGCAAAAGTTCAAGAGAGAGAAAGAATTGTAGAGAGAGAGACTCCCAAAATTTTTCCATCCTTGAAAACAATACAGAAGGTCCTCTATATATAGAAATATATGGCTTCAGGTCAAAAATATCAATATAGGACAACTGGAGTAGTGTGGAACAACTTAAGAGAAAATATCTGCACAAAAATTGCCTTTTGACACCAGTGGCCGACCGACCACCACTGGTGGCCGACAAAAGTCACCCTTGACGACACATGGCTGAAAAGCCCATTCATGGCCGACACATGGCCATCAAAGCCCATTCATGGCTAGCAAACTCCACCGATGTGGCCAAAAAATCGCTCCGTGTCTAACTTCAAATGGGCATATCTCCTTCATTCGGACTCCTTTGCAGATCATTCTTGAGTCTAAATTGAAGCCCTAAGACTTCTTTCCAATGGTGGCAGCCTCACATCAAAATTGCAAGTGGAAAGAAGATATGCTTATTTTAGTGAAAATTGCTCAATTTCGGTCCTAACCGAATTCATGTCTAACTTCTCCTTAGCTAGTTTTCTTCCCTCCCCTCCTATTTTCTTCAACTCCAAACCCATAAATAAGATGTTTTGAAAGATTTTTCAAAGAGTTCACCTCTCTTTCATTTATTTCTACTTTGTCCCTGCTCGGTTTACCGAAAAGTGCAACATTTAACGAAATGCGAGTCTCGGAACATCAGAGAAAGCTTTTTCAAAAATATTTTGAAAGAGAGGGTTTTAAGGTCTAAAATCATTTTGGTCAAAATAGTTTTGGTCCAAAAAAAATGGTGTAAGGTTGGGATTTGAAGCTCCTCTTGCCGAAGAAATCGAACATTTGCACAACATAGCCTTCATCCTCGAGTAATCAACCTGAGGCCCCAAGTCTTAAAGGCGGTCAAAAATGGGGTGTCTACACATAGGCATTCATACAACAACTAGTAATCAACCCATTATTTTTTAATTCATAACAGAACCTTACACTAAAGAATTAGATCAAATCAAAGATTTAGTTAATTTTAAAGAAAAACATATCAATTTTTTTCAAACAGAAATCAATTTTCTCACTATTGAGAAAAAGTTACAACAAACATCTTTAAAAAATAAAATTAACATAATTGAAAAAGAATTCCAAACAGAAGTTTGTAGTGATATTTCCAATGCTTTCTGGGAACGAAAGAAACACATAGATTCACTTCCTTATGAATCAGACTTTGATGAAAGGTTCGTCCCAACCAGAGCTTGCCCTAGTCAAATGAAAAAAGAATATTTAGAAATGTGCAAAACAGAGATTCAAAATCTTCTTCAAAAGAAGTTAATTACAACTAGCCATTCTCTTTGGAGTTGTACAACATTTTATATTAATAAAAATGTAGAAATAGAAAGAGGTGCCAAAATTAGTCAATAATTATAACCCTCTTAATGATGTTTTAAAATGGATCAGATATTCAATTCCAAATAAAAAAGATTTACTTGATAGATTACAGGATGTAGTCATATTCTCTAAATTTGACTTAAAATCAAGATATTAGCAGGTACAAATAGTTGAACAAGATCGATACAAAACTGCTTTTATAGTACCTTTTGGGCATTATGAATGGAATGTTATGCCATTTGGTCTAAAAAATGCTCCATTAGAATTTCAGCATATTTTGAATGATATTTTTACTTCTCATGCAGAATTTGTTATCTGTTATATTGATGATGTTCTTATTTTTTTCCTCATCTATTGATCAGCATATCAAGCATCTTAATATATTTAAGCATGTTATTATCGGAAATGATTTAGTAATATCTGCAACAAAAATGAAACTTTTTCAAACAACAGTACACTTTCTTGGTCATAATATTCATAATGGGACTATTATACCAATTGACAGAAGTATTAAGTTTGTCTCTAAATTTCCCGATGAAATTAAAGACAAAACTCAATTACAGAGATTTCTAGGTAGTCTAAATTATATTCGAGATTACTATTATCAGTTATCCTAGGATGCTGCTATCCTTTATACCAGATTATGGAAAAATCCTTCTCTATGGACCGAAGCACATACTGCTGCCATAAAAAAAATTAAAGCTAAAGTAAAACAACTTCCCTGTCTTGCTTTACCAAATCCCAAATGGCAAAAAATTGTAGAAACTGATGCCTTTAATTATGGTCGTGAAGGTATTTTGAAACAGGTTAACCCTACCAATCAAAAAGAAGAATTATTATGCTTTACATTAGGCAATTGGACTAAAGCTACTTTAAATCATCCAAAAATTAAAAAAGAATGCTTAGCTATTGTTAAATGTGTTTTAAAATTTCAGGATGATTTGCTAAACCAAAATTTTTTTAATTCGTGTGGATTGTTCAGTAGTTAAACAGATATTTAAAAAAAAAAAACGTTCTTAATCTTGCTCACAAACAGATATTTGCCAACTAACAAAGTGCTTTATCTGCACTTGACTTTGATATTGATTATATCAAAGGCGAACAAAATTCTTTACCAGATTTTATAACTCGTGAATATTTACAGGGATCATAACCAGTTGAGGTGGCCGTGGCTCGACTCGTTGGGGCCAAGGAAGGAGGAAATCCTTACCAAAATCCATATCGAACAAAATTTTCGGCATTACAAGCTTCTAACAGTAATTCGGGGGAATCCTCTGGCTTGTCCACCAAGGATGTCCTTCTTACTCCTAAACAGTACACTCCTAACAATATCAATGAAGAAATAGTTCTTTATATTGAACCAGTTGATGAAAAATGGATGACCGATCCATGGGAAAGTAAACGTCGTTATCTTACGACCCAATAATTTCCCCCACATTTTGACCAGTACCATTATATTTATGAACAGATACTCATTAAGACTGTTGCCATGGAAATCAAGCATATTTTGCATGATCCTTTCAAAACTGCTAGTCCCATCTAATTCAGTAAAACTACCATCCGTAATATCATGCCCATTGCAACATGGGCATTCATCTGCATACCAGTCACCAACTTGACATTCACAACAAAGAAACTCGTTACAGTTATTAGGACTATAACGATGCATTTACTTATGCATTCTATTACCAGAATCATATCCATAATCATTCATGGTTTTGTGCATTTGTCCAGATGTCCTCAAAAATGATTTACCAAATTGGTTTCTCGTTTTGTGGGATAAATTTGGACTACAAATTGAAGTTTTACCAGTATCTATCCATAAAGCTTTTAATGAATGGCAAATTGCTTATTCTCATTTACTAGGACAGAAGGATATTTCTATGACCAAATCTTTAGTACATTTTACTGTCTGTTTCAACGTTCCATGGATATGGAAATGGGATTTCTAGTGTGATTATCAGAATAAGATTCCACCCCTCAAAAGAGTTTTCTTTGTGAGATGGTGTGATGAGGGTATGAATCTCACCTTACCAGAAACTGTCCAGAAAATTAAGGCCCATATTTAAGCTTGTTGGGATGCTATTCCTCTTATATATTAATGAATTTTGGGCCAACAAAATGATACAAGATGGCTTGGATAAGAGTGTAAACAACATCTTTATGTTGTCTAATTGTTTGGGTGATTAGATCAGTCTCAATTTTAAAAGAATTAAGTATTTCAGTCTGTTGAGTAGGAGTAAGAACATTATCCCAGCATCCCCTAAGAATACCGGTAAAGCCATTAGCAGTAAAGGGGGAAATCTGGTGATCAGTATTATCATTCTGTTTGCAAATAGTACTATACATTAACATTCGATGTATAGTTTCAAAATTTTGATATTCAGTTTTTCCATCTACATTCCATTCATTTGGGATAGTCCATTTGTCTAGGGCTTCCTTAACATCCTGATATGCAACATGTTCTGCTGCTTCTGATGTAAAAGCTACTATTGTTATATCTGAAGGTTCAGTAGAAGACATGATTGTATAGTGACCATATATGTATAATTTAAACAGAATATAACAACAATACCAACTATAATAAACTTGGCTTTGATACCAATAAGTAAGATGCTCGACACAAGGTTATAGCTAAGCACGTCTGTCAATGCTGTCACACCCCAACCCAGCCCCTATAAGTTTGGGCATGACTTAAGCAGAAACAGACAGAATAACCTGTATGGTATAACGTTGGGGGCCTGAACGGAAGCATTAAATTTAAAACGACATCTAGAAATATCCATTGAGCAACTATCAACAAGCCAGGACCATCTTAACATTGAACATAAAGTAACATGCACACAAAATGAGGTTACATAAACATTTACAATCCAGCCCAGGTTTTAGGCATACAAAACAATAAATACATATCCCTGACCAGCGATGTGGATACCAAAAATTACATTTACAAAGAAAACTGATCTAACATGTAAGGGTTTCCTCCAGTGCCTGGTTATCCTTAGGCTGACATAATGCATGAAGTGTGTTAGATCGGCTCCTTAAGCTGGTTCCTACAGAATCAAACAAAACTACAGAATGAGACAAGCTCAGTGAATAGTAGTGCGTAATAATAAAATCACAATGTACAGTAGTATATGTATCAACACCAAATGCCGAGATAACAGATTGGCCTATTAGCCCAGATAGCCTTGCGGCACAGATAGCCTTTCGGCCCCGGTAGCCTTGCGGCACAACAGGTAGCCTTGCGGCACAGATAGTCTTTCGACTCAGGTAGCCTTGCGGCACAGATAGTCTTTCGACTCAGATTTCAGTTCCAGATCAACACATAAGTTAGGATCTTATCTTACAGAAAACTGATACATAAATATATGTATAATGCACTATTACTCACAGTGTTATGGTGGCGTATGAGTTCCTTCTGGAGTGTGCCCTACACACAACATAACTAATAAATTAGTATTCTTTTCCTTTAAAATCGATTCATATGCCTCCACACTTTTATAAAGCTATAATCTCTTAAGACCCATCAGAAAAGAATATTCTAATAACACCAAAGAGTCAAACACAAAAAACTGAACAAAACCTATTTTCTTGCTGAAACAGTCCTCCGCTGAAGGTAGCTTTGTCTCGGCCGAGCGACATGTAATCTTTGCCAAATACTGGATGGTCGATTTTTACGCTCGAGCGTACATATCCCCCGCTCGAGCGGACAGGGTAACTTTCGAGAAACTGGCTGAGGTGTATTTTCCGCTCGAAGCGGCCCCGACCCTTTCGGCGAGCGTCGACCAAATTCAGGCAGCCGATTTTCAAGCCAAAATTCATCATTCAAACTCAATTTTTATGAAATCAAGGGTCAAATTTAAGCAATACATTCACCTAACAACACCAAAACATAAATTAAAGCTTAATCACATCAAGTTAGGCCAAATTAGAGGCTTTAACAAGTCAATATTTCCACAAATCCCATCCAATGTTCCAAGTATATTCAAGTTCTACAAATTCAACAAGCATAGCACATAGTAGTAACATATTGGCATGGATTAATGCTATAGAAACAAAGATTGATGTCCAAAGTGTCATGGCACCAAATCAATGAGAAACCCTAATGGATCAAACATAGATTATTCATGAACCAACACAAGCATGAGATGAAATTCTTGAGAAGTTAAACTAGAAATTTGGTTACCTTAACCTCAATCTCCCAATCCTACTAATGAATGAGCTTCTTTGGTGAGTCAAATTTATTTTCCCCCAATTCTTCTCCTTCAACTCTCACGTTCCTCTCTTCCTTTCTTTCTCAAAGTAAGCCACGTTTTTGATCTCAACTCAACAAGTCTTAGATAGATATAACAATGTATATATATAAGGGCATAAAAGACGAAAATCAATCGCTTTAGGGTGCCGAAATAAAAATTTCACAGAAAATCCCCTTATAGCTTAAAAATCATGTAGATTCCAAATATCAAATCAATTTCTGCAAATTAAATCTCTACGATGCTCAATTTCCATTTTAAGTGATTCAAGTGTAACAGATACGTTCTAATTCAACAGATAGAAACTCATATTTCCAAGTTCCATGCTCTTTTACTATATTTTCACATAGATTTTCACAATAACATTCAAAGACACAGAACAGGCGATTATAAAGACAGCAGAATCAGATATGAGGGTCGGGGTATTACAAATGCTTTACAAGGGAACAGACCTATAAGCAATCACTGCAACTACGGTCTTCTAACCTATGTGATGAATTTTATTATTTAAATTAATAAAAATTAGAACAAAATGCTATATTTGCTATAATATCATTACATAATTTTTCCTCACTAAATACAATTATATCCAACAGAATGACACCATTTCAAATATCTAACATTATAGTCGATAGAATCATTGAATGTGTTCATAAGAATCCTGAAATATCATAGAAGTTAGAATACAAATGTCATCAGTATATATAAAAGAAGATTAATACTTTCAATTGAATATTAATAATAAGAATTGGATATATACAAGCATAAATAAGGACTAAAAAAACTAATGAACCCAGAATAAGCAGAGGTATTCAAATTTTCAAACAAAAAAAAATGAAAAGGGATTTATTTATCTTCTTACTTAGCACGACCAGAAGCAGCATAAAGAAGACAATCATAGACCAAACTCTAGGATTGAAATTCTGGCGTCGCACAAAGAGGTGTTTGATAATTTCAGACCCCTATGCTCTCACAGCTGGCTTCACAATGTAATTAATGAAAACTTCCTTTGCAGAACTGGCTTGAGCTTCCACGTTGAAGTTGTTGAAGAAGGAGAATACTCTGGCTTACATATAGACGAATTACTAGAAGTTGTTGAAGGAGGAGAACACATTGGCCTATATATAGACGAATTACTACTTTATTATTACTTTCCCATTTGATTTTGTTTTTCCAATATTATTCTAGTGTTACTACTTTTTCATTTGATTATGTTTTTCTAGTGGCCACTATATAGATGAATTGCTAGAAGTTGTTGAAAATGGAGAATGCACTGGCCTTTATATAGACAAATTACTACCTTCACATTTGATTTTGTTTTTCCAATGTTACTACTTTCCCATTTACTACTTTCCTACTTTTCCATTTGATTTTGTTTTTCCAGTGTTACTACTTTCAAAATGTTACTACTTTCCTGTTTACTGCTTTCCTACTTTCCCATTTGATTTTGTTTTTCTAGTTGATTTTGTTTTTCCAGTGTTACTACTTTCCCGTTTACTACTTTCCCATTTAATTTTGTTTTTTCAAGATTACTACTTTCAGCGTTACTACTTTCCCGGTAAAGTGTTACTATTTTCCCATTTACTACATTTACTTTCAAAGTGTTACTACTTTCCCGTTTACTACTTTCCCATTTGATTATTACTTCCCTATTTACTACTTTCACTTTCAAAGTGTTACTACTTTCCCGTTTGATTTTGTTTTTCTAGTGTTAATACTTTCCCATTTGATTCTGTTTTTCTAGCCATTTACTACTTTCACATTTGATTTTGTTTTTCAAGTATTACTAGTTACCCATTTGATTATGTTTTTCCAGTGTTAATACTTTCCCATTTGATTTTGTTTTTCCAGCCGTTTACTACTTTCCCATTTGATTTTCTTTTTCTAGCGCTACTACTTTCTCATTTGATTCTTTCCCATTTGATTTTGTTTTTCCAGCTTTTTACTAATTTCTCATTTCTGTTTTTCCAGCCGTTTACTACTTTCCTATGATTTTGTTTGATTCTGTTTTTTCAGCCGTTTACTACTTTCCCACGATTTTGCTTGATTCTGTTTGTCTAGTTTACTACTTTCCCATTTATCTTTTTCAAGCCGTTTACTATTTTCCCATAATTTCGTTTGATTATGTTTTTCCAACCATTTACTACTTTCCCATTTATGTTTTCCTAGCCATTTACTACTTTCCCCATAATTTTGTTTGATTTTGTTTTTCTAGCCGTTCACTACTTTTCTATTTTTGTTTTTCAGATTTACTATTTTCCCATGATTTTGTTTGATTATGTTTTTCCAGCCATTTAGTACTTTCTCATTTATGTTTTTCAGCCATTTACAACTTTCCCATTATTTTGTTTGATTTTGTTTTTCCAGCTGTTTATTACTTTCCCATTTATGTTTTTCCATTCGTTTACTACTTTCCCATGATTTTGTTTCATTACGTTTTTCCAGACGTTTATTAGTTTTCCATTTCTGTTTTTCAACCATTTACTATTTTCTCATGATTTGGTTTGATTCTATTTTTCCAACATTTTACTACTTTTTCATCTATGTTATTCCCACCGTTTACTACTTTCCCATGATTTTCTTTAATTATGTTTTTCCAACTATTTATTATTTTTCCATTTCTGTTTTTCAGCCACTTACTACTTTCCCATGATTTTATTTGATTCCATTTTTCCAACCATTTACTACTTTCCAATCTATGTTTTTCCCGCCGTTTACTACTTTCCTACGATTTTGTTTGATTCTATTTTTCCAGCCATTTACTACTTTTCCATTTATGTTTTTCCAACGGTTTACTACTTTCCCATGATTTTGTTTGATTATATTTTTCCAGCCGTATACTACTTTCTCATTTACGTTTTTCTAGCTATTTACTACTTTCCCATTATTTTGTTTGATTCTGTTTTTCTAACTGTTTATTACTTTCCCATTTATGTCTTTCCAACCGTTTAGTTCTTTCCCTTGATTTTGTTTGATTATATTTTTCCAGCCATTTATTATTTTTCCACTTCTGTTTTTTAGCCATTTACTATTTCTCATGATTTTGTTTGATTCTGTTTTTCCAACCGTTTATTACTTTCCCATTTATGTTTTCCTAGCCGTTTACTACTTTCCACATAATTTTGTTTGATTCTATTTTGCTAGCCGTTTACTAATTTTCCATTTCTATTTTTCAGCGATTTACTACTTTCCCACGATTTTATTTGCTTATGTTTTTACAGTCGTTTACTACTTTTTCATTTATGTGTTTCCAGCCATTTACTACTTTCCCATTATTTTGTTTGATTTTGTTTTCCCAGCCGTTTATTACCTTCCCATTTATGTTTTTCCCACCGTTTACTGCTTTCCCATGATTTTGTTTGATTATGTTTTTCTAGCCATTTATTATTTTTCCATTTCTATTTTTCTGCCATTT
The DNA here is from genome assembly GCA_025200525.1 of Camellia lanceoleosa. Taxonomy (NCBI): domain Eukaryota; kingdom Viridiplantae; phylum Streptophyta; class Magnoliopsida; order Ericales; family Theaceae; genus Camellia; species Camellia lanceoleosa. The sequence goes on from CM045765.1 coordinate 88,992,477, forward strand.
AATACTTTCCCATGATTTTGTTTGATTCTATTTTTTTACTACTATCCCATCTATGTTTTTCCTGCCGTTTACTATTGTCACACCCTCAAAATATAACCCATAACATACACAATAATACGATGCATTACATAAGAAAATAAACCAAAATTCATTCATCAGAGTATCCTAAATAAAGTTATTACATATAACATCCAAAATAAATGCCCTACGGGCTTACATCTTGCCAAGCCAACACTTGGATACAAAAACATGAGTTCTAACTCAAAAACAAATAGAGCCCTAGGCTTGAATGTTTACATGTAATTCAAATAAAAACCAATAACTAAAGACAAGGCTTCATTGTCCAAATCCTTCCAAGCTAAGTCCTTGGAGGTAGTGAATCACTTGGACCTGAAAATGATGTTCCCATATAGGGTGAGCCACAGCCCAGTAGAAATATACTAAACCAAATATAAGCATTGAATAAAGCAATAGCATTCAATAGATAGATAATACAAATTATCAGTTTCACTTTCCATTAGTTATTCAACTGTTCCTTTTTACCAATATGGCTCAGAACCTGGCCAAACTATACAGTGAATTTGTATGTCACCGTACATTATTTCCAATCTCAACATAATAAGTGAGACTCAAACTCACATCAAAACACTTCATACTTCCAGTTTGATACAAATTTTAGTGATGTATCAATAAAACACTTCAATATAAATAAGCACACATAAAAGTGATGCTAATGGAGTCCATCCCCTATCTCCTCCCAAACAAAATCCGGTTTAGAGGTTCATCCCCTATCTTCCCCTAAACCGTGGAGTACATCCCCTATCTCCTCCCACACAATATGCATATGCAATGCTCAACCAATACATGTATGTAAGCACTTAACATATACAACAAACAATCAATACACATAATGTTTGTATTAATTCAACAGTCAAAATTAATGACTTAACCAATGTAATTAGTTTCAGTTATCCCTAATCCAGATGCAATGTCTACAACAATCATGACTATCCTCCACCGATAGCCCAAAACAGTTATCTCTAGACTGGAAATAAATAAATCAACAATTCGATAAACGAGTGATTTAAATTAACCAACTATCCCATTTAATCAATAAATTCCTCAATTTCATGAATTTAACTAATTTCCCAATGTTCCTTAAATTAAATATACAATTCAATTTATTTAAACAATTAGGGTTTTTCCCAAAATTACCAAAATACCCCGAACATATCAAAATACCAAAACTTAGAACAAAACTCATAAATTGGAGTAGGAAATCCCTACCTCGAAGAAATAACCCAAAAAGAGAAGACGAAGATGATGACCCAAACTCAAAGTGCTCCAACTCCAAGATTGTTCAGATTAAACTGAAGCCCTCGACCCACACTACCTTTTTAATAAAGCAACTAGGGTAGAAACGCACTCTAAATAGATCAAACCTAAGAGAAAAGGTGAATAGGGAGAGAGAGAAGTCGGACCTAGGGTTTGGAATCCAAAAAGAAAATGAAAAACTGCCCAAAACCCGCTGCTGCCTATATAAACTAAACAGGCTCGCTCGAGCGAAGAAAAGCTCGCTCGAGCGACCAGACACAAGAAAGTCTCGCTCGAGCGAAGAAAAGCTCGCTCGAGCCAAGAATGCAATGCTTCAGGTCTGCAACCCAGAAGCATGCTCGAGTGACAGAATGCTCGCTCGAGCGAAGAACTCGAAAACATACACCTCGCTCGCTCGAGCGAAGAAAAGCTCGCTCGAGCGAAGAAACACTGCTCTCAGGTCTAAACTAGACGCAATCGTTCGCTCGAGCGAAGAAACCTTGGCTCGAGCCACCAGAGACAAAACTCAACCCTCGCTCGAGCGACCAAACCCTCGCTCGAGCGACCAACCCAAAAACTGAACAGCAACACTTGGTTTCCGAACCCAACCAACCTGTAACAAACCTGCCCAACACATCCTATAATTCAAATGAGAAAATAAAGGACGACAGCAACAATTATACAATGATAAGATCCATGGAACCTAAGTCCGGATACAGTAAGCAAATAGGAAAAGACCGGGGTCGCTATAACCTTCCCCCCTTAAAGAATTTCATCCCCAAAATTAAGCATAAGTTTTTCAAAAACAGGTTTTTCTCCAATTCCGACAATATGATAATACGATAATAAACCACTTGACCCAAAACCGGTCATTTCATCTCTGATCAAGAAGCATTTCACAATATGTATATATAAAACAACATATATTTCAACCTGTATCAGTATTATGCAGTTTCCTTCCAATTTTAACAATTTCAATATACATGATTCCCAGTTCCATATCATATTCAATTCCATGATATATATAAAACACATTCAATCTATAAATGTGACATTCCACTTCCATTATGAAGCAAATTTCAAACAACTATCATTAAACCAAAACATTCTCTATGTTTTACAACTTAAGACATATATAAAGCTCTTAAGTTCAACAATAGTACAGAATCTAAATACAAGATTACAAATCAATAAACATGTCTGGATATTTCTCACGGACTTCCAACTCACGTTCCCAAGTGGCTTCCTCCACCCCGTGATGTTTCCACAAAACCTTTACCAAAGGGATGGTCTTGCCTCGCAAAACTTGATCCCGTCTATCCAAAATTCGAACTGGTCTCTCCTCATACGAGACATCCTCGTCAACCACTAAATCAGTCCAATCCAACACATGTGATGGATCCGGCTCATACTTCCAAAGCATACTCACATGAAACACGTCATGTACTCTGGACAACTGTGGTGGCAAAGCTAAACGATAAGCAGCCTCGCCAATCCTCTCAAGGATCTCAAAAGGACCAATGAACCGAGGAGACAACTTCCCGCTCTTCCCAAACCTCATCAATCCCCGTCTAGGTGATATCTTCAGAAAGACATGATCACCCACCTCAAACACTAAAGGTCTCCTCCTACGGTCGGCATAAGATTTCTGGCGACTCTGGGCTGTAACAAGTCTCTTACGAATAAGCTCAACTTTCTCCGTCGTTTCCCTCACCAACTCCGGACCCAATAGAGGTGCATCACCCACCTCGACCCAACAAACCGGAGATCTACACGGTCGGCCATACAAGGCCTCAAACGGTGCCATACCAATACTAGACTGGAAACTGTTGTTGTAGGCAAACTCCACCAAAGGCAAGTGCCTCTCCCACAACCCACTGAAATCAAGAACACAACCCCGAAGCATATCCTCAAGGATTTGAATAGTACGCTCGGACTGTCCGTCAGTCTGAGGATGATAAGCCGTGCTAAAGGTCAATTTAGTGCCTAAGGCACTCTGTAAACTCTGCCACAATCTAGCAGTAAAACGAGAATCTCTATCTGAGACGATCGTCACTGGGACCCCGTGCAACTTCACTATGTCCCGAATGTACAATTCGGCAAGATGATCTACCGAATCCCTCACGCGCATAGGAATGAAGTGCGCCGACTTAGTCAACAGGTTTACAACCACCCAAATAGCATCACTACCCCGCTAAGTCCTCGGAAGACCCACAATGAAGTCCATAGTGACATGGTCCCACTTCCACTCGGCAATAGGCAAGGGTTGCAACAAACCCGCTGGCCTCTGATGTTCGGCCTTCACTTGCTGACAAGTAAGTCACTTAGACACGAAAGCTGCCACATCTCTCTTCATACCCCTCCACCAAAACTGGCGCCCCAAATCTCGATACATCTTAGTACCTCCTGGATGCACCGCAAGGCGCGAATGATGAAACTCTCGGAGTACCTCTTCTCGGCAAGACTCTGGCACAAACAGACGGTCTCGGTATCTCACACTCAGGTCGGGATACACCGTCAAACCCTTCTCAACCTTCCCACCGGAAATCTTCTCACGGAGGGATTCTACCTCAGGGTCCCCTCTCTGAGCCTCTAACACTCGAGTCACAAGTGTAGGCTGTGCAACTACAGAAAATAAAGCCGCAGCCTCAACTGATTCGCCCAGCAAAGCCGTCGAACTCCCAATTGCACCCAACATCTCCCATTCTCGGATAGCTATACTAACGCGTCACCAGATTTCCTGCTAAGGGCATCGGCCACAACATTGGCCTTCCCCGGATGATAATGCAACTCAAAGTCATAATCCTCAATAAACTCCATCCACCTCCTCTGCCTCAAATTCAAGTCTTTCTGTGTAAACAGATATTTCAGACTTTTATGATCCGAGAATACCTCGAACTTCTCACCATAAAAATAATGCCTCCAAATCTTCAAGGCAAATATCACAGCTGCTAACTCTAGATCGTGCGTAGAGTAATTTTTCTCATGAATTTTTAACTGACGTGAACCATAGGCAACCACTTTCCCTTCTTGCATTAACACACAACCCAGACCCTCTCGTGAGGCGTCACAATAAACTGAATAACCCAACCCTCTTTCCGGAATAATCAAAACTGGAGCGGTGGTCAGTCTAACTTTCAACTCCTGGAACGACTTTTCACAAGTCTCACTCCATACAAATTTGACTCCCTTCCGAGTCAATCTAGTCAAAGGCAAAGCTAACCTGGAGAAATTTTTCACAAACCGGCGATAATACCCAGCTAATCCCAGAAAACTACGGATCTCAAACACACACTTAGGCTGTGCCCAGTCTTGCACTACCTCCGTCTTAGATGTATCAACCGACACCCCTTCCCCAGAAACGACATGGCCTAAAAATTTCACCTCTTCTAGCCAGAACTCACACTTTCCAAACTTAGCATAAAGCTTATGGGCTCTAAGTAACTCAAGCACCACTCTCAAGTGTTCCTCGTGCTCCTTCTCTGAAGGTGAATAAATCAGAATGTCGTCCACAAAGACGACTACAAAACAATCTAAGAATTTTCTGAAGATCCGGTTCATCAAATCCATAAACACTGCCGGTGCATTGGTGAACCCAAATGGCATCACCAGAAACTCATAGTGGCCATACTGCGTACGGAATCTTTGTCTTGAATATCCTCCTCCACGACTCTCAACTGATGATAACCTGATCTCAAGTCGATCTTAGAAAAACAACTGGAACCCTTCAGCTGATCAAACAAATCATCTATACGAGGCATAGGGTACTTATTCTTAACCGTTACCCGATTCAACTTCCGATAATCTATACAAAGTCTCAAAGCTCCACATTTCTTTTTTAACAAAAAATTTGGCGCTCCCCCACAAACACTAGGACGGATATAGCCCTTATCTAACAACTCCTGAAGCTGAATCTTCTACTCAACTAACTCGGCTGGGGCAAAATGATAGGGTGCCATAGAAATTGGTGCCGTGCCGGGCACTAGGTCAATAGAGAACTCAATCTCTCGATGCGGTGGCAAACCAACAAGATCCTCGGGAAAGATGTCCGAGTACTCACAAACCACCCTTGGCAACACAATCTGAGTCTCATCAACCTCACTAATCGAAAGATTAGCAAGTAGACCACTAAGCTCACTCCGCCCTCGTGAAACATACCCCGGTGGCAAAACACTACCAACCCGGTCCCCCAGAAAATGGAAACACTCCCCGTTAACGGTACAACAAGTGACCCTCTGACGGTAACAATCAATAACTGCCCAGTATGACGATAACCAGTCCATACCCAAAATAACATCAAAGCCCTTCATAGGCATAACTACAAAAGAAAATGGGATTCTATGATCATCGACCTCTATATCACAACCCCTAACACCTTGTTTCAAGATCAATTCACCCCCAAGAGGTGACACTACACAAATAGGAGACGCTAACTGTGCTAACTCCAACTCCAAAACAAAAATGCAGCAGACACAAAGGAATGAGATGCACCCGTATCAATCAAAACATTAGCAACCGAGTTGCAAAACAAGAAGGTACCTCTCACAACCGATGGAGTCGGTACAAGGTCTCTAGTGATAACGACATACACGCCAGACAACCTCGATCAACTTTGCTCACCCCTAGGAGCATAAGATTGCTTTGCCTGTGGGGACGATGAAGCCTGATTGGCCCTAAAGGCTGCGGACCTGAGCTGCGCCTCAAACCTGAGGCACTAGGTGTGCCACCCAACTGCGGGCAATACCTCTTTATGTGCCCTGCCTGACCGCACTGAAAGCAAGTGAGCGGCTGGCCTCTACCCTGACTCTGGCTCTGAGATCGAGCCGTAGAAGATGCTGTTCTCTGCCCTCCTCCCCTCTGAGGACAAACTGGAGACTTGTGGCCCAGCTGGCCACACTTGAAACAGGTAATGTCTCCCTGGCTGCCTTTCCCAGAACTTGCACTCGGTATTGGAAAAGTGGATCTAGAAAAGCTACCCTGAGACTGCTGAGGAGTAAAACCTCTCTGCCTCTTGCCATCACCCTGGCCATCCTGACTCTTCTTGGAGCCTTTCTGCCCTTCCTCCTCCTCCTGCATCATGATCTTTGTATGGGCTGCAGCATCAACCAGACGCCCATAATCCCGAATCATAGACCCAACAATTCTCAACTTATGGCCGCGCTTCAACTTCTTCTCAAACTCAATGCAACGGCATTCCTCAGACGCCACCAACTCAGGTACAAACCTGGACAAACTAGTGAATGCAGCCTCAAACTCGGCCACTGAAGAACTCGACTGCTTAAGCTGACAGAACTGGTCTCTCAGCTTCTCCCTGACTGCCGGAGATAAGAACCTCTCCTGGAAAGCATTCACAAAAGCCTCCCACGTAGCTCCTATGCGACCCTTAGTGAACTTCCACCACTGACCCACATCTCCCTTCAGCTGGAACGATGCCAAGGTCACTTTCAACCCCTCATCTTCGATGCCAAGCATCTCAAATGTCTTCGTTGTCTGTTCGAGCCATTCATCTGCCTTAAGCGGCTCTTTAGGATCACCTAAAAATTCGTCCGGATTGGACCGGAAGAACTCCCTCTTCAGAAAAGAAGGTCCAGCATCTGCAACAACAACTTGGGCTGGGTTCGCAGCCCTCAGAATGCCAACTGATTCCCTGAATGCCCCTGCTATCTCTCGGGCTAAAGCGCCCATGCTCGCAGCCTCTTGGCTCGCCACATTGGCGACCAACACCCTCAGACCTTGCCGGAATCTCTGTACTTTGGAATCTCCTTCGCACAGCACTTCTCCCTAACTGCCTACCACGCCTACCGCGTCCTCGTCCTCGTCCTGACATCCTAATACAAGAAACAAAGACGTTAGCACATTAATAAATGTGCCGAAACTAAACACTCTCGTCCTAATGCATTGGACAACACTAATTCATTCCACGTAAGCACATAAGCACCTACGAATTTCATTCCCGGATAATGATAGTCCCAAAGTGTTACTATAGTTCCGGTTGGAAGCAGCAGTGATCAAGTGCCTTTCCAACAAGACTACTAGAAACTCAAGGGTCCAATCAACATCCCAGAAACTACGTTCCATACCCACATAATCACATGAACATGCTATCAAATAAGCATACAACAGTACACTAAGTCTCTATCAAACGAGACGAACCCATTGTGATACTAATCACTTCCCACGTACCCAAAATATTTAAACCCGGTACGCTCTGATACCAAGTTGTCACGCCCTCAAAATATAACCCATAACATACACAATAATACGATGCATTACTTAAGAAAATAAACCAAAATTCATTCATCAGAGTATCCTAAATAAAGTCATTACATATAACATCCAAAATAAATGCCCTACGGGCTTACATCTTGCCAAGCCAACACTTGGACACAAAAACATGAGTTCTAACTCAAAAACAAATAGAGCCCTAGGCTTGAATGTTTACATGTAATTCAAATAAAAACCAATAACTAAAGACAAGGCTTCATTGTCCAAATCCTTCCAAGCTAAGTCCTTGGAGGTAGTGAATCACCTGGACCTGAAAATGATGTTCCCATATAGGGTAAGCCACAGCCCAGTAGAAATATACTAAACCAAATATAAGCATGGAATAAAGCAATAACATTCAATAAATGGATAATACAAATTATCAGTTTCACTTTCCATTAGTTATTCAACTGTTCCTTTTTACCAATATGGCTCAGAACCTGGCCAAACTATACAGTGAATTTGTATGTCACCGTACATTATTTCCAATCTCAACATAATAAGTGAGACTCAAACTCACATCAAAACACTTCATACTTCCAGTTTGATACACATTTTAGTGATGTATCAATAAAACACTTCAATATAAATAAGCACACATAAAAGTGATGCTAATGGAGTCCATCCACTATCTCCTCCCAAACAATAAAACACTTCAATATAAATAAGCACACATAAAAGTGATGCTAATGGAGTCCATCCCCTATCTCCTCCCAAACAAAATCCGGTTTAGAGGTCCATCCCTATCTTCCCTAAACCGTGAAGTACATCCCTATCTCCTCCCACACAATATGCATATGCAATGCTCAACCAATACATGTATGTAAGCACATAACATATACAACAAACAATTAATACACATAATGTCTCAGATTAATTCAGCACCAAAATTAATGACTTAACCAATGTAATTAGTTTTAGTTTGCCTAATCCACATGCAATGTCTACAACAATCATGACTATCCTCCACCGATAGCCCAAAACAGTTATCTCTAGACTGGAAATAAATAAATCAACAATTCGATAAACGAGTGATTTAAATTAACCAACTACCCCATTTAATCAATAAATTCCTCAATTTCATGAATTTAACTAATTTCCCAATGTTCCTTAAATTAAATATACAATTCAATTTATTTAAACAATTAGGGTTTTTCCCAAAATTACCAAAATACCCCCAACATATCAAAATACAAAAACTTAGAACAAAACTCATAAATTGGAGTAGGAAATCCCTACCTCGAAGAAATAACCCAAAAAGAGAAGAAAGATGATGACCCAAACTCAAAGTGCTCCAACTCCAAGATTGTTGATTAAACTGAAGCCCTCGACCCACACTACCTTTTTAATAAAGCAACTAGGGTAGAAAGCACTCTAAATAGATCAAACCTAAGAGAAAAGGTGAATAGGAGAGAGAGAAGTCGGACCTAGGGTTTGGAATCCAAAAGAAAATGAAAAAGTCCAAAACAGCTTTGCCTATATAAACTAAACAGGCTCGCTCGAGCGACCAGACACAAGAAAGTCTCGCTCGAGCGAAGAAAAGCTCGCTCGAGCCAAGAATGCAATGCTTCAGTGCGCAACGAGAAGCATGCTCGGCGAGAATGCTCGCTCGAGCGAAGAACTCGAAAACATACACCTCGCTCGCTCGAGCGAAGAAACACTGCTCTCAGGTCTAAACTAGACGCAATCGCTCGCTCGAGCGAAGAAACCTTGGCTCGAGCCACCAGAGACAAAACTCAACCCTCGCTCGAGCAACCAAACCCGCGCTCGAGCGACCAACCCAAAAACTGAACAGCAACACTTGGTTTCCGAACCCAACCAACCTGTAACAAACCTGCCCAACACATCCTAGAATTCAAATGAGAAAATAAAGGACGACAGCAACAATTATACAATGATAAGATCCATGGAACCTAAGTCCGGATACAGTAAGCAAATAGGAAAAGATCGGGGTCGCTATAACTACTTTCCAATGATTTTGTTTGATTACGTTTTTCCAGCTGTTCATTATTTTTCCATTTTTGTTTTTTAGCCATTTACTACTTTTTCAGGATTTTCTTTGATTCTTTTTTTCCAACCGTTTACTACATTTCTATCTATGTTTTTCCCGCCGTTTACTACTTTCCCATGATTTTGTTTGATTATATTTTTCCAACCATTTCCTACTTTCCCCTTTATGTTTTTGCTGCCGTTTACTACTTTCCCATGATTTTGTTTGATTACATTTTACCAACCATTTAATACTTTCCCATTTATGTATTCGACCGTTTACTACTATCCCCATAATTTTGTTTGATTCTGTTTTCCATTTCTGTTTTTCAACGATTTACTACTTTCTCATGATTTTGTTTAATTATGTTTTTCCAACCGTTTACTTCTTTATCATTTATGTTTTTCCAGCCATTTACTACTTTCTCATTATTTTGTTTGATTCTGTTTTTCCATCCGTTTACTACTTTCTCATTTATGTTTTTCCAACCTTACTACTTTCCCATGATTTTGTTTGATTATGTTTTTCTAGCCTTCTATTATTTTTCCATTTCTATTTTTCGCATTTATTACTTTCCCACGATTTTGTTTGATTCTATTTTTCCAACTTTTTACAACTTTCTCATCTATGTTTTTCCGCCGTTTACTACTTTCCCATGATTTTGTTTGATTCTGTTTTTCCAGCCATTTACTACTTTCCCATTTATGTTTTTCCAGCCGTTTACTACTTTCCCATGATTTTATTTCATTCTGTTTTTCCACCCGTTTATTACTTTCCCATTTATGTTTTCCCACCGTTTACTACTTTTCTCAGAATTTTGTTTGATTCTGTATTTCTAGCCGTTTAGTACTTTTCCATTTCTGTTTTTCAGCGGTTTTTTGCTTTCCCATGATTTTGTTTGATTATGTTTTTCCAGCCGTTTATTACTTGCTCATTCATGTTTTTCCAGCCATTTACTACTATTCCATTATTTTGTTTGATTCTGTTTTTCTAGCCGTTTATTATTTTCCCATTTATGTTTTTCCAACCGGTTACTACTTTCCCATGATTTTGTTTGATTATGTTTTTCCAGCCGTATATTATTTTTCCATTTCTATTTTTCAGCCATTTACTACTTTCCCGTGATTTTGTTTGATTATGTTTTTTCAACCGTTTACTACTTTCCCATTTATGTTTTCCCAGCCATTTACGACTTTCCCCATAATTTTGATTGATTCTGTTTTTCTAGCCCTTCACTACTTTTCCATTTCTGGTTTTCAGCGCTTTACTACTTTCCCATGATTTTGTTTGATTATGTTTTCCCAACCATTTACTACTTTCTCATTTATGTTTTTCCAGCCATTTATTACTTTCCCATTATTTTGTTCGATTCAATTTTTCCAGTAGTTTATTACTTTCACATTTATGTTTTTCCAACCGTTCATTACTTTCCCATGATTTTGTTAAATTTTTTTTTTCAGCCGTTTATTATTTTTCAATTTCTTTTTTTCAGCCATTTACTACTTTCCTATGATTTTGTTTGATTCTATTTTTTCAACCTTTTACTACTTTCCCATCTATGATTTTGCCGCCGTTTACTAATTTCCCCTGATTTTGTTTGATTATGTTTTTCCAATCGTTTATTATTTTTCCATTTCTGTTTTTCAGCCATTCACTACTTTCCCATGATTTTGTTTGATTCTATTTTGCCAACCGTTTACTACAATCCCATTTATGTTTTTCCGCCGTTTACTACTTTTCCATGATTTTGTTTGATTTTGTTTTTCCCGCCATTTACTACTTTCCCATTTATGTTTTTCCAGTCGTTTAATACTTTCCCGTTTATGTTTTTCCACCCGTTTCCTACTTTCCCATTTATATTATCCCAGCCGTTTACTACTTTCCCCATAATTTTGTTTGATTTTGCTTTTCTAGCCGCTTACTACTTTTCCATTTCTATTTTTCGGTGGTTTACTACTTTCCCATGATTTTGTTTGATTATACATTTCCAGCCGTTTACTACTTTCTTATTTATGTTTTTCTAGCCATTTACTACTTTCCAATTATTTTGTTTGATTATGTTTTTCCAGCCATTTATTACTTTCCCATTTATGTTTTTCCAACCGTTTACTACTTTCGCATGATTTTGTTTGATTATATCTTTGCTGTCGTTTATTATTTTTCCATTTCTATTTTTCAACCATTTACTTTTTTCCTTTGATTTTGTTTGAATCTATTTTTCCAACCATTTACTAATTTCCCATCTATGTTTTTCCCGCCATTTATTACTTTCCCATGATTTTGTTGGAGTATGTTTTTCAAGCCGTTTATTATTTTTCCATTTCTGTTTTTCAGCCATTTACTACTTTCCCATGATTTTCTTTCATTCTGTTTTTCAAACCGTTTACTACTTTCCTATTTATATTTTCCCAGCCGTTTACTTCTTTTCCCAAAATTTTGTTTGATTCTGTTTTTCTAGCCGTTTACAACTTTTCTATGTCTGTTTTTTAGCGATTTACGACTTTTCCATTATTTTGTTTGATTATGCTTTTCCAGCCGTTTACTACTTTCTCATTTATGTTTTTCCAGCCATTTACTACTTTCCCATTATTTTGTTTGATTCTGTTTTTCCAGCCACTTATTACTTCCCCATTTATGTTATTCCAACCGTTTACTACTTTCCCATGATTTTGTTTGATTATGTCTTTCCAGCCGTTTATTATTTTTCCATTTATGTTTTTCAACCATTTACTACTTTCCCTTGATTTTGTTTGATTCTATTTTTCCAACCGTTTACTACTTTCCCATCTACGTTTTTCCTGCCATTTACTACTTTCCCATGATTTTGTTGGATTATGTTTTTCATGCCGTTTATTATTTTTCCATTTCTATGTTTCTGCCATTTCCTACTTTCCCATGATTTTGTTTGATTTTATTTTTCCAACCGTTTACTAATTTCCCATCTATTTTTTTTCCAGCCGTTGACTACTTTCCCATGATTTTGTTTGAGTCTGTTTTTCCAGCCATTTACTACTTTCCCATTTATGTTTTTCCAGCCGTTTACTACTTTCTCGTTATCTTGTTTGATTTTGTTTTTCCAACCGTTTACTACTTTCCCATTTATGTTTTCCCAGCCATTTACAACTTTCTCCATAATTTTGTTTGATTTTGTTTTTCTAGTCGTTCACTACTTTTTCATTTCTGTTTTTCAGTGGTTTACAACTTTCACACGAATTTGTTTGATTATATTTTTCTAGCCGTTTACTACTTTCTCATTTATGTTTTTCCAGGCATAACTACTTTCCCATTAGTTTGTTTGATTTTGTTTTTCCAGCAGTTTATTATTTTTCCATTTATGTTTTTCCAACCGTTTACTACTTTCCCATATTTTTTTGATTATGTCGTTCTAGCCGTTTATTATTTTTTCATTTCTGTTTTTCAACCATTTACTACTTTCCCTTGATTTTGTTTGATTCTATTTTTCCAACCGTTTGCTACTTTCCCATCTATGTTCTTCCCGCTATTTACTACTTTCCCATGATTTTGTTGGATTATGTTTTTCAAGCCGTTTATTATTTTTCTATTTCTGTTTTTCAACCATTTACTACTTTTCAATGATTTTGTTTGATTTTATTTTTCCAACAGTTTACTACTTTCCCATCTATTTTTTTCCAAGCATTGACTACTTTCCCATGATTTGGTTTGATTTTGTCTTTCCAGCCATTTACTACTTTCCCATTTATGTTTTTCCAGACGTTTACTACTTTCTCATGATTTTGTTTGATTTTGTTTTTCCAACCGTTTACTACTTCCTATTTATGTTTTCCCAGTCGTTTACAACCTTACCCATAATTTTGTTTGATTCTATTTTTCCAGCCGTTTACTACTTTTTCATTTCTGTTTTTCAGCGGTTTACTACATTCCCACGATTTTGTTTGATTATATTTTTCCAGCCGTTTACTACTTTCTCATTTATGTTTTTCTAGGCATTTACTAGTTTTCCATTATTTTGTTTGATTCTGTTTTTCCAGCCGTTTATTACTTTCCTATTTATGTTTTTCCAACCGTTTACCACTATCCCACGATTTTGTTTAATTATGTTTTTCCGACCGTTTATTATTTTTCCATTTTACCATTTACTACTTTGCCACGATTTTGTTTGATTCTATTTTTCCAACCTATTACTACTTTCCCATCTATGTTTCTCTCACCGTTTACTATTTTCCCAAGATTTTGTTTGATTCTATTTTTCCAGCTATTTACCACTTTCCCATTTATGTTTTTCCAGCTGTTTCCTACTTTCCCATGATTTTGTTTCATTTTGTTTTTCCAACTGTTCACTACTTTCCCATTTATATTTTCCAGCCATTTACAACTTTCCCAACAATTTTGTTTGATTCTGTTTTTCTAGCTGTTTACTACTTTTCCAATTCTGTTTTTCAGCGATTTATTACTTTCCCACGATTTTGTTTGATTATTTTTTTCCAGCTGTTTACTACTTTCTCATTTATGTTTTTCCAAAGATTCACTACTTTCCCATGACTTTGTTTGATTCTGTTTTTCCAGTCATTTATTAATTTCCCATTTATGTTTTTCCAACCGTTTACTACTTTCACAAGATTTTGTTTGATTATGTTTTTCCAGCCGTTTATTATCTTTCTATTTCTGTTTGTCAGCCATTTACTACTTTCCCATAATTTTGTTTGATTCTCTTTTTCCAGTCGTTTATTACTTTGTCATTTATGTTTTTCTAGCCATTTACTAATTTCCTATTATTTTGTTAGATTCTGTTTTTCAAGCCGTTTATTACTTTCCCATTTATGTTTTTCCAACCGTTTATTACTTTCTCATGATTTTGTTTGATTATATTTTTCCAGCCGTTTATTATTTTTCCATTTCTGTTTTTCAATTATTTACTACTTTCCCATGATTTTGTTTTATTCTATTTTTCCAACCTTTTACTACTTTACCATTTATGTTTTTCCCATCGTTTACTACTTTCCCATGATTTTGTTTGATTATGTTTTTCCAGCAATTTATTATTTTTCCATTTCTATTTTTAAGCCATTTACTACTTTCCTACGATTTTGTTTGATTCTATTTTTTCAACCGTTTACCATTTTCCCATCTATGTTTTTCCTGCCGCTTACTACTTTCCCATGATTTTGTTTGATTCTGTTTTTCCATCCATTTACTACTTTCCCATTTATGTTTTTCCAACCGTTTACTGCTTTCCCATGATTTTGTTTGATTCTATTTTTCCAACCGTTTACTACTTTCCCATTTATATTATCCCAGCCGTTTACTACTTTTCCCATAATTTTGTTTGATTATGCTTTTCTAGCCGTTTACTACTTTTCCTTTTTTATTTTTCGGCTATTTACTACTTTCCCATGATTTTGTTTGATTATGTTTTTCCAACCGTTTATTATATTCCCATTTCTATTTTTCAAGCATTTACTACTTTCCTATGATTTTGTTTGATTCTGTTTTTTCAGCTATTTACTACTTTCCCATTTATGTTTTTCTAGCCGTTTACTACTTTCCCATGATTTTGTTTGATTTTGTTTTTCCAACCGTTGACTACTTTCCCATTTATGTTTCCCCATCCGTTTACAACTTTTCCCATAATTTTGTTTGATTCTGTTTTTCTAACGGTTTACTACTTTTTCATTTCTGTTTTTCAGCGGTTTACTACTTTCCCACATTTTTTTTGATGATATTTTTCCAGCCATTTACTATTTTCTAATTTATGTTTTTCCAGGCATTTACTACTTTCCCATTATTTTGTTTGATTCTGTTTTTCCAGCCATTTATTACTTTCTCATTTTAATTTTTCTAACCGTTTACTAGTATCCTACGATTTTGTTTGATTATGTTTTTACGACCGTTTATTATTTTTCCATTTCTATTTTTGAGCCATTTATTACTTTCCCATGAGTTTGTTTGATTTTGTTTTTCCAACCGTTTACTACTTTCTCATTTATGTTTTCTCAGCCGTTTACAACTTTCCCTACAATTTTTATTTGATTCTGTTTTTCTAGACGTTTACTGCTTTTCCATTTCTATTTTTCAGCCATTTACTACTTTCCCATGATTTTGTTTTATTCTATTTTTCCAACCTTTTACTACTTTCCCAACTATGTTTTTCCCGTCGTTTAATACTTTCCCATGATTTTGTTTGATTATGTTTTTCCAGCCATTAATTATTTTTCCATTTCTCTTTTTCAGTCATTTACTACTTTCTTATGATTTTGTTTGATTCTATTTTTCCAACCGTTTACTATTTTCCTATCTATGTTTTTCCTGCTGTTTACTACTTTCCCATTATTTTTTTTAATTCTGATTTTCCATCCATTTACTACTTTCCCATTTATGTTTTTCCATTTGTTTACTACTTTCTCATGATTTTGTTTGATTCTGTTTTTCCAACCGTTTACTACTTTCCCCTTTAAGTTTTTCCAGTCGTTTACTACTTTCCCATGATTTTGTTTAATTCTGTTTTTCCATCCATTTACTGCTTTCCCATTTGTATTATCCCAACCGTTTACTACTTTCCCCATAATTTTGTTTCATTCTGCTTTTCTAGCCGTTTACTACTTTTCCATTTCTATTTTTCAGCCATTTACTACTTTCCCATGATTTTGTTTGATTATGTTTTTCAAACCGTTTATTATTTTTCCTTTTCTGTTTTTCAGGCATTTACTACTTTCCTATAATTTTGTTTGATTATATTTTTCCAACCGTTTACTATACTTTTCGGGTCACGCCGGCAGGACTTGTTAGCGCTTCGAGCAAACAGTGTATCTTGGGTGTAAGTTCTGGGAAGGGGAAAATTGCGCTCGAGCGGACTAGTTTTTCACGCTCGAGCAGATGTGCTTTGCCTTTGTGTCTTAGCGCTCGAGCAGTCCTTCTTGCACTCGAGCGTACCCAGTTTTTTGTTCCTGACGCTCGAGCGTTGTATTTTCCGCTCAAGCGGATATGTCGTATATCAGAAGTCAGTTAGGCATTTTAAAATCACTTTTTCCATTCACACTCTCTCTCTCTTACTTTCTAAAAAGATATTTTGAGAGCCTCTCTCTCTAGAAACTTCCTTCTCTCTTGGGTTTGATCTAGTTAGAGTGCTTCCCTTTCCTTCGGCCTTTGTGAAAGTTGTGTTGATCGTCGAGAGTTTCGTTTTAATCTGAAAAAGTTGGGATTTGGAGCACGGTGGATTTTGGTCTTCATCTTCGTTTGAGCTCAAACTTCGAGGTAGGGATACCCTACTCCTCTTTATGAGCTTTGTCTTTGAATTTTGGCATTTTGATATGTTGGGGTTGGTTTGGTAATTTTGTGAAAGTTTGGGGCTTTTGTGTAATTTTACAAAAGTTGGGGTTTTGTTTATGTAAACCTATATGCATGTTTGACATAGAAGGAAATGAGATAAATGTTGGATTGTTGATAGAAATGAAACCTTAGGGTTATCTTGTTAATTATGGGAAGTGCCCTAATAGCATTGTTAAATTAATTTGTGAAATTAATTTGAGAAATGAGAAGTGGAATTGAAAATGTTGGAATTGAGATTGTATGGAATTAAAGGGTGTAGTTGAATTATTTATCACTCACCAAATTGAAATGTCAATATTTTATCCATTTGGCGCATTCATTTTCTATTCAGGAATAACTGCTTTGGGCTATCGGTGGAGGATAGTCTTGATTGTTGTAGACAATGCATGATGATTAGGCAAACTAAAACTAATCAGTTGAATGTGCTATTGAATATAGCGATTGGAATAATACATTAACTTTATATATTGATTGATTGTATATGATAACTATTTATATACATTGTTTGTGTGGGAGGAGAAAAGGGCTGTACTCCACGGTTTATTGGAAGAAAGGGGCTGGACCTCTAACCCGGATTTTGTGTGACAGTGATACAGCACTACAATGTGTATCAGGCTGCGAAATAGAAGTGTTTTGTTTCATTAATACAGCACTACAATGTGTATTATTGGAAACGTATGGAAGTGCTTTGTTTCGTGTCTGACAAGACTACTATGTGTGTTATTTGAGATATGTGGAAGTGATTCTATATGTTATTGATACAGCACTACAATGTGTATCCATCATGATTTTAGAAAGTATTTTGAAGATGAACTTAAATCTCATTAAGTTATTTGGCCAGGTTTTGAGCCGTGTTTTCAAACTCACAGTTGAAAAAGGAATGGGTAATGAAATGTAACATGGACTCAGTGTCATGAAACCGAAATGTGATATAAGTGGATGTATGTGTGTTGACCATCTATCAACTGCTAATCTCTTAGTTATTGTTCATAGTTGGTTTAATGTATTTCTACTAGGCTGTGGCTCACCCTATATGGGATATCATTTTTAGGTACAGGTAGCATGCCACCTTCAAGACCATAGCTTGGGAGGCTAGAGGCAGACAGACTTTTGTTGTTTTGTTATCTTTTGATGTAATACTTGTAAATTCAAGCCAAGGGCTTAATGTGTATATGAGTGAGCACTCTCTTTTTGTAAACCAAGTGTCAACTTGGAAAGCTGTAAGCCCGTAGAGCATTTGCTTTTGTTGTTAACATGTATTACTTTCTGTAACAAACTACTCTGATGAATGAAAAGGTTTATTTCTTATATCAATGCATGTCAATATTGATGGATTAATGTTATTATTTTGAGGGCATTACAATTTTGTTTGATTCTATTTTTCCAACCGTTTACTACTTTCCCATTTATATTTTCCCACCGATTTACTACTTTCCCCATAATTTTGTTTGATTCGGTTTTTATAGCCGTTTACTACTTTTCCATTTCTGCATTTCAGCAGTTTACTAATTTCCCATGATTTTGTTTGATTATGTTTTTCTAGCCATTTATTACTTTCCCATTTTTGTTTTTCCAACCGTTTATAATTTTCCCATGATTTCGTTTGATTATGTTTTTCCAACCATTTTTTATTTTTCAATTTCTGTTTTTCAGCCATTTACTACTTTCCCATGATTTTGTTTGATTCTATTTTTCCAACCTTTTACTAAGTTCCGGTCTATGTTTTTCCTGCCGTTTACAACTTTCCCATGATTTTATTTGATTATGTTTTTCTAGCCGTTTATTATTTTTTCGTTTCTGTTTTTCAGCCCTTTACTACTTTCCTATGATTTTGTTTAATTCAATTTTTCCAACGGTTACTGCTTTTCCATCTATGTTTTTCCGCTGTTTACTATTTTCCTGTGATTTTGTTTGATTCTGTTTTTCCAGCAATTCACTACTTTCCCATTTATGCTTTTCCAGCCGTTTATGACTTTTTCATGATTTTGTTTGATTCTATTTTTCCAACCGTTTACTACTTTCTCATTTATGTTTTTCCAGCCATTTACTACTTTTCCCATAATTTATTTTGATTCTGTTTTTCAAGTCGTTTACTACTTTTCCATTTCTATTTTTCAGCGGTTTACTACTTTCCCATGATTTTGTTTGATTATATTTTTCCAGCCGTTTACTACTTTCTCATTTATGTTTTTCCAGCCATTTAGTACTTTCCCATTATTTTGTTTGATTCTGTGTTTCCAGCCGTTTATTACTTTCTCATTTATGTTTTTCCAACCGTTTACTACTTTCCATTGATTTTGTTTGATTATGTCGTTCTAGCCATTCATTATTTTTCAACTAAATACTACTTTCCCTTGATTTTGTTTGATTCCATTTTTCCAACCGTTTTCTACTTTCCCATTTATGTTTTTCCTGCCATTTACTACTTTTCCATGATTTTGTTTGATTATGTTTTTCAAACCGTTTATTATTTTTCCATTTCTGTTTTTCAGTCATTTACTACTTTCTCATGATTTTGTTTGATTTTATTTTTCCAACCATTTACGATTTTCCCATCTATTTTTTTCCCGCCGTTGGCTACTTTCCCATGATTTTGTTTGATTCTGTTTTTCCAGCCATTTACTACTTTTCCCTTTATGTTTTTCTAGACATTTACTACATTCCCAAGATTTTGTTCGAGTTTGTTTTTCCAACCGTTTACTACTTTCATATTTATGTTTTCCCAGCCATTTACTACTTTCTCCATAATTTTGTTTGATTTTGTTTTTCTAGCCGTTTACTACTTTTCCATATCAGTTTTTCAGCGGTTTACTACTTTGCCACGATTTTATTTCGTTATATCTTTCCAGCCGTTTACTACTTTCTCATTTATATTTTTCCAGCGATTTACTACTTTCCCATTATTTTATTTGATTCTGGTTTTCCAGCCATTTATGACTTTCCCATTTATGTTTTTCCAGCCGTTTACTACTTTCCCATAATTTTATTTGATTATGTTTTTCCAACCGTTTATTATTTTTCCTTTTCTGTTTTTCCCGCCATTTACTACTTTCCCATGATTTTGGTTGATTTTTTTTTTCCAGTCATTTACTACATTCTCATTTCTGTTTTTCCAACCATTTACTACTTTCCCATAATTTTGTTTGATTCTTTTTTTCCAACCATTTACTACTTTCCTATTTATATTTTCCCAGCCGTATACTACTTTCTCTATAATTTTGTTTGATTCTGTTTTTCTACCCGTTTACTACTTTTTCATTTCTGTTTTTCAGCGGTTTACTACTTTCCCATGATTTTGCTTGATTCTATTTTTCCAGCCATTTACTACTTTCCCATTTATGTTTTTCCAGCCGTTTACTACTTTCCCATAATTTTGTTTGATTCTTTATTCAAACCGTTTACTACTTTGCAATTTATGTTTTCCCAGCCGTTTAATACTTTCGCCATAATTTTGTTTGATTTTGTTTTTCTAGCCGTTTACTACTTTTCCATTTCTGTTTTCTAGCTGTTTACTACTTTCCCATGATTTTGGTTGATTATATTTTTTCAGCCGTTTACTACTTTCTCATTTATGTTTTTCAAGTGATTTACTACTTTCCCATTATTTTATTTGATTCTATTTTTCCAGCCGTTTATTACTTTCTCATTTATGTTTTTCTAACCGTTTACTACTTTCCCACGATTTTATTTGATAATGTTTTTCCAGTCGTTTATTATTTTTTCATTTCTGTTTTTCCCGCCGTTTACTACTTTCCCATGATTTTGTTTGATTTTGTTTTTCCAGCCATGTACTACTTTCCCATTTCTGTTTTTTCAACCATTTACAACTTTCCCATGATTTTATTTGATTATGTTTTTCCAACCGTTTACTACTTTCCCATTTATATTTTCCCAGCCGTTTACTACTTTCCCATAATTTTGTTTCATTATTTTTTATAACGTTTTACTACTTTTCCATTTACATTTTTTCGGTTTACTACTTTCCCATGATTTTGTTTGATTACTTTTTCGACCATTTACTACTTTCTCCCATTTATGTTTTTCTAGTTTACTACTTTCCCATGATTTTGTTTGATTACATTTTTTGATTTACTACTTTCTCATTTATGTTTTCCCTTGATTTAATACTTTCCCCATAATTTTGTTTGATTCTTTTATAACGTTTACTACTTTTCCATTTCTATTTTTAGCGGTTTCTTACTTTCCCATGATTTTGTTTGATTATGTTTTTCCAATAGTTTATTATTTTTTTTTACATTTTTGACCATTTACTACTTTCCCATGATTTTGTTTGGTTCTATTTTTCCAACCGTTTCTTACTTTCCCATCTACATTTTTCCTAACGTTTACTACTTTCCCGTGATTTTGTTTGATTCTGTTTTTCAAACCGTTTACTACTTTCTCATTTATGTTTTCCAAGCCGTTTACTACTTTTCACATAATTTTGTTTGATTCTGTTTTTCTTGCCATTTACTACTTTTCCATTTCTTTTTTTTGGCGGTTTTCTTCCTTCCCATGATTTTGTTTGATTATGTTTTTCCTGCCGTTTAGTACTTTCTCTTTTATGTTTTTCAAGCTATTTACTAGTTTCCTATTATTTTGTTTGATTCTATTTTTCCAGTTGTTTATTACTTTCCCATTTATGTTTTTCCAACCGTTTACTATTTTCTCATTATTTTGTTTGATTATATTTTTCCAACCGTTTATTATTTTACCATTTTTGTTTTTCAACCATTGACTACTTTCCCATGATTTTGTTTGATTCTATTTTTCCAACCATTTACTACTTTCCCATCTATGTTTTTACCGCCGTTTATTATTTTCCCATGATTTTGTTTGATTCTTTTTTTCCAACCATTTACTACTTTCCCTTTTCTGTTTTTCCAGCCGTTTACTACTTTCCCACGATCTTGCTTGATTTTGTTTTTATAGCCGTTTACTACTTTTCCATTTTTGTTTTTCATATTTTACTACTTTTCAATGATTTTTTTGATTATATTTTTCCAGTCGTTTATTACTTTCTCATTTATATTTTTCCGACCATTTACTACTTTCCCATTATTTTGTTTGATTATGTTTTTCCAGTCATTTATTAATTTTCCATTTCTATTTTTCAGCCATTTACTACTTTCCCATTATTTTATTTGATTCTATTTTTCTAACCATTTACTACTTTCCCAACTATGTTTTTCCCGCCGTTTACAACTTTTCCATAATTTTTTTTTATTATGTTTTTCTAGCAGTTTATTATTTTTCCATTTCTGTTTTTCAGCCCTTTACAACTTTCCCATGATTTTCTTTGATTCTATTTTTCCAACCGCTTACTACTTTTCCATCTATGTTTTTCCCATCGTTTACTAATTTCCCATTATTTTGTTTGATTTTGTTTTTTCAACCATTTACTACATTCTCATTTATGTTTTTCCAGCCGTTTACTACTTTCCCATGATTTTGCTTGATTCTGTTTTCCCAACGGTTTACTAAATTCCAATTTATGTGTTCCCAGCCGTTTACTACTTTCCCCATAATTTTGTATGATTCTATTTTTCGAGTCGTTTACTATTTTTCTATTTCTACTTTTCAGTGGGTTACTACTTTCCTATGATTTTGTTTCATTATGTTTTTTCAGCCGTTTACTACTTTCTCATTTATGTATTTATAGCCATTTACTACTTTCCCATTATTTTGTTTGATTCTGTTTTTGCAGCCGTTTATTACTTTCTCATTTATATTTTTCCAACCGTTTACAACTTTCCCATGATTTTGTTTGATTATATTTTTTCAGCCGTTTATTATTTTTCCATTTCTGTTTTTCAGCAATTTACTACTTTCTCAAGATTTTGGTTGATTCTATTTTTCCAACCTTTTACACTTTCCCATCTACGTTTTCCCCCCCGTTTACTACTTTTCCATGATTTTGTTTGATTATGTTTTTCTACCCGTTTATTATTTTTCCATTTCTGATTTTCATCCATTTACTACTTTCACATGGTTTTGTTTGATTATATTTTTTCAACTGTTTACTGCTTTCCCATCTATGTTTTTCTCGCTATTTACTACTTTTCCATGATTTTGTTTGATTTTGTTTTTCTAGCCATTTACTACTTTCCCATTTATGTTTTTCTAGCCGTGTACTACTTTCTCATGATTTTGTTTGATTCTGTTTTTCTAACCGTTTACTACTTTCCCATTTATTTTTTCCCAGCTGTTTACTACTTTCCCTATAATTTTGTTTGTTTTTGTTTTTCAAGCTGTTTACTACTTTTCCATTTCTGTTTTTCAGCGGTTTACGACTTTCTCATGATTTTGTTTTTCCAACCATTTACAACTTTCTCATTTATGTTCTTCCAAGCATAACTACTTTCCCATTATTTTGTTTGATTCTATTTTTCCAACCGTTTATTACTTTCTCATTTATGTTTTTCCAACTGTTTACTACTTTCCCGTGATTTTGGTTAAGTATGCTTTTCCAGCCGTTTATTATTTTTCCATTTCTGTTTTTTCAGTCATTTACTACTTTCCCATGATTTTGTTTGATTCTATTTTTCCAAGGGTTTCCTACTTTCCCATGTATGTTTTTCCTTCCGTTTGTTACTTTCCCATGAATTTGTTTTATTTTGTTTTTCCAGCCATTTACTACTTTGCCATTTATGTTTTCCCAGCCGTTTACTACTTTCTCATGATTTAGTTTGATTCTGTTTTTCCAACCGTTTACTAGTTTCGCATTTATGTTTTCCTAGCCGTTTAATACTTTCTCCGTAATTTTGTTTGATTCTGTTTCTCTTGCTGTTTACTACTTTTCCATTTCTGTTTTTCAGCAGTTTACAACTTTTCCATGATTTTGTTTGATTATATTTTTCCAGCCGTTTACTACTTTCTCATTTATGTTTTTCCAGCCATTAACTTCTTTCCGATGATTTATTTTGATTATGTTTTTCCAACCGTTTATTATTTTTCCATTTCTGTTTTTCAGCCAATTACTACTTTCCCACGATTTTCTTTGAATTTATTTTTCCAACCATTAACTACTTTTCGATCAATGTTTTTTCAGCCATTTACTACTTTTCCATTTATTTTTTTCCAGCCGTTTACTACTTTCCCACGATTTTGTTTGATTCTATTTTTCCAACCGTTTACTACTTTCCCATATATGTTTTCCCAGCCGTTTACTATTTTCCACATAATTTTGTTTGATTCTGTTTTTCTAGCCGTTTACTACTTTTTCATTTTTTTTTTTTTCGGCGATTTACTTCTTTCCCATGATTTTGTTTGATTATGTTTTTCCTACCGTTTACTACTTTCTCATTTATGCTTTTTCCCGCCATTTACTACTTTCCCATTATTTTGTTTAATTCTGTTTTTCTAGCCGTTTATTACTTTCCCATTTATCTTGTTCCAACCGTTTACTACTTTCCCATGATTTTGTTCGATTATGTTTTTCCCGCCATTTATTATTTTTCCATTTCTGTTTTTCAGCCATTTACTACATTCCCATGATTTTGTTTGATTCTATTTTTCCAACCGTTTACTACTTTCCCTTCTATGTTTTTACCGCCTGATACTACTTTCCCATGATTTTGTTTGATTCTTTTTTTCCAGCCATTTACTACTTTCCCATTTCTGTTTTTCCAGCCGTTTGCTATTTTCCCCTTATTTTGTTTGATTCTGTTTTTCAACCGTTTACTACTTTCTCATTTATATTTTCTCAGCCATTTACTACTTTCCCCATAATTTTGTTTGATTCTATTTTTCTAGCGTTTACTACTTTTCCATTTACATTTTTCGATTTACTAATCTCCCATGATTTTGTTTGATTATGTTTTTCGGCAATTTATTATTTTTGATTTATGTTTTTCAACGTTTTACTACTTTCCCATGATTTTGTTTGATTATGTTTTTTGACGTTATTATTTTTTCATTTCTTTTTTCAACCATTTACTACTTTCACATTATTTTTTTAATTCTATTTTTTCAACCTTTTACTACTTTCCCATCTATGTTTTTCCCGCCATTTAAAACTTTCTGATGATTTTGTTTGATTATGTTTTCCGGCAGTTTATTATTTTTCCATTTTTGTTTTTCAGTCCTTTACTTCTTTCTCATGATTTTGTTTGATTCTATTTTTCCAACCATTTCCCACTTTTCCATCTATGTTTTTCCCGCCATTTACTACTTTCCATGACTTTGTTTGATTTTGTTTTTCCAGCCATTTACTACTTTCTCATTGCTTTGCTTGATTCTGTTTTTCCAACAGTTTACTACTTTCCCATTTATGTGTTCCCAGCCGTTTACTACTTTCCCCATAATTTTGTTTGATTTTGTTTTCCTTACCGTTTTTTACTTTTCCATTTCTATTTTTTCGTAGTTTACTACTTTTCCATGACTTTGTTTGATTATGTTTTTTCAGCCGTTTACTACTTTCTCATTTATGTTTTTCTAGCCATTTACTACTTTCCCATTCTTTTGCTTGATTCTGTTTTTGCAGCCGTTTATTACTTTCTCATTTATGTTTTTCCAACCATTTACAACTTTCCCATGATTTTGTTTGATTATGTTTTTCCAGCCATTTATTATTTTTCCATTTTTGTTTTTCAGCCATTTATTACTTTCCCAAGATTTTGGTTGATTCTATTTTTCCAACCTTTTACATTTTCCCATCTACGTTTTTCCCTCCATTTACTACTTTTTCATGATTTTGTTTGATTATGTTTTTCTAGCCGTTTATTATTTTTCCATTCCTGATTTTCATCCATTTACTACTTTCCCATGATTTTGTTCGATTATTTTTTTCCAACTATTTACTACTTTCCCATCTATGTTTTTCCCGCTGTTTACTACTTTTCCATGATTTTGTTTGATTTTGTTTTTCTAGCCATTTACTACTTCTCATTTATGTTTTTCCAGCCGTTTACTACTTTCCCATGATTTTGTTTGATTCTGTTTTTCCAACCGTTTACTACTTTTCCATTTATGTCTTCCCAGCTGTTTACTACTTTTCCCATAATTTTGTTTGATTCTGTTTTTCAAGCCATTTACTACTTTTTCATTTCTGTTTTTCAGCGGTTTACGACTTTCCTACGATTTTGTTTGATTTTGTTTTTCCAACCATTTACTACTTTCTCATTTATGTTTTTCCAGGCATAACTACTTTCCCATTGTTTTGTTTGATTCTGTTTTTCCAGCCGTTTATTACTTTCCCATTTATGTTTTTCCAACTGTTTACTACTTTCCCGTGATTTTGTTTGATTATGCTTTTCCAGCCGTTTATTATTTTTCTATTTCTGTTTTTCAGTCATTTACTACTTTCCCATGATTTTGTTTGATTCTATTTTTCCAAGCGTTTACTACTTTCCCATGTATGTGTTTCCTTCCGTTCGCTACTTTCCCATGATTTTGTTTTTCCAGCCATTTACTACTTTGCCATTTATGTTTTTCCAGTCATTTACTACTTTCCCCTGATTTTGTTTGATTCTGTTTTTCTAACCGTTTACTACTTTTCCATTTATGTTTTCCAAGTCGTTTAACACTTTCTCTGTAATTTTGTTTGATTCTGTTTCTCTAGCCGTATACTGCTTTTCCATTTACATTTTTTGATTTACAACTTTTCCATGATTTTTGTTTGATTATATTTTTCAACCGTTTACTACTTTCTCATTTACGTTTTCTAGCCATTTACTACTTTCCAATGATTTATTTTGATTATGTTTTTCCAACCATTATTTTTCCATTTTGTTTTTCAAATAATTATTACTTTCCCATGATTTTGTTTGAATTTATTTTTCCAACCATTAACTAGTTTCCCATCAATGTTTTTCCCGCCATTTACTACTTTCCAATGATTTTGTTTGATTATGTTTTTCCAACCGTTTATTATTTTTCTATATCTGTTTTTCAGCCATTTACTACTTTTCCATTTATGTTTTTCCAGCCGTTTACTACTTTCTCACGATTTTGTTTGATTTTGTTTTTCCAACCGTTTACTACTTTCCCATATATGTTTTCCCAGCCGTTTACTATTTTCCACATAATTTTGTTTAATTCTGTTTTTCGGCGGTTTACTTCTTTCCCTTGATTTTGTTTGATTATGTTTTTCCTGCCGTTTTCTACTTTCTCATTTATGCTTTTTCCCGCCATTTACTACTTTCCCATTATTTTGTTTGATTCTGTTTTTCCAGCCATTTATTGCTTTCCCATTTGTATTTTTCCAACCGTTTACTACTTTTCCATGATTTTGTTCAATTATGTTTTTCCCGCCATTTATTATTTTTTCATTTCTGTTTTTCAGCCATTTACTACATTCCCATGATTTTGTTTGATTCTATTTTTCCAACCGCTTACTACTTTCCTTATATTTTTTTACCTTTGATACTACTTTCACATGATTTTGTTGGATTCTATTTTTCCAGCCATTTACTACTTTCTCATTTCTGTTTTTTCAGCCGTTTGCTATTTTCCACTTATTTTGTTTGATTCTATTTTTCCAACCGTTTACTACTTTCTCATTTATATTTTCCCAGCCGTTTACTACTTTCCCCATAATTTTGTTTGATTCTATTTTTCTCTAGTTTACTACTTTTCCATTTACATTTTTTCACGATTTACTAATCTCCCATGATTTTGTTTGATTATGTTTTTCCAGCCATTTATTATTTTTCGATTTATGTTTTTCCAATAGTTTACTACTTTCCTATGATTTTGTTTGATTATATTTTTCCAGCCGTTTATTATTTTTACATTTCTGTTTTTCAGCCATTTACTACTTTCACATTATTTTTTTTAATTCTATTTTTTTCAACCTTTTACTACTTTCCCATCTATGTTTTTCCCGCCATTTACAACTCTCCCATGATTTTGTTTGATTATGTTTTTTTAGGCAGTTTATTATTTTTCCATTTTTGTTTTTCAGTCTTTTACTACTTTCCCATGATTTTGTTTGATTCTATTTTTCCAACCATTTCCTACTTTTCCATCTATGTTTTTCCCACCATTTATTACTTTCCATGACTTTGTTTGATTTTGTTTTTCCAGCCATTTACAACTTTCCCATTTATGTTTTTCCAGCCGTTTACTACTTTCCCATTGTTTTGTTTAATTCTGCTTTTTCCAATGGTTT
The DNA here is from genome assembly GCA_025200525.1 of Camellia lanceoleosa. Classification (NCBI taxonomy): domain Eukaryota; kingdom Viridiplantae; phylum Streptophyta; class Magnoliopsida; order Ericales; family Theaceae; genus Camellia; species Camellia lanceoleosa. The sequence goes on from CM045765.1 coordinate 89,020,463, forward strand.
ACTACTTTTCCATTTATGTCTTCCCAACCGTTTACTACTTTCCCCATAATTTTGTTTGATTCTGTTTTCCTTGCCGTTTTTTACTTTTCCATTTCTATTTTTCCGTAGCTTACTACTTTTCCATGACTATCTTTGATTATGTTTTTTCAGCCGTTTACTACTTTCTCATATATGTTTTTCCAACCATTTACTACTTTCCCATTGTTTTGCTTGATTCTATTTTTGCAGCTGTTTATTACTTTCTCATTTATGTTTTTCCAACCGTTTACAACTTTCCCATGATTTTGTTTGATTATGTTTTTCCAGCCGTTTATTATTTTTCCATTTCTGTTTTTCAACCATTTACTACTTTCCCAAAATTTTGGTTGATTCTATTTTTCCAACCTTTTACATTTTCCCATCTACGTTTTTTCCGTCGTTTCCTAATTTTCTATGATTTTGTTTGATTATGTTTTTCTAGCCGTTTATTATTTTTCCATTTCTAATTTGCATCAATTTAATACTTTCCCATGGTTTTGTTTGATTATATTTTTCCAACTGTTTACTACTTTCCCTTCTATGTTTTTCCCGCTGTTTACTACTTTTCCATGATTTTGTTTGATTTTGTTTTTCTAGCCATTTACTACTTGTCATTTATGTTTTTCCAACCGTTTACTACTTTCCCATGATTTTGTTTGATTCTGTTTTTCCAACCATTTACTACTTTCCTATTTATGTCTTCCCAGTTGTTTACTACTTTTCCCATAATTTTGTTTGATTCTGTTTTTCAAGCCGTTTACTACTTTTCCATTTCTGTTTTTTAGTGGTTTACTACTTTCCCATGATTTTGTTTGATTTTGTTTTTCCAACCATTTACTACTTTCTCATTTATGTTTTTCCAGGCATAACTACTTTCCCATTGTTTTGTTTGATTCTGTTTTTCCAGCCGTTTATTACTTTCCCATTAATGTTTTTCCAACTGTTTACTACTTTCTCGTGATTTTGTTTGATTATGCTTTTCCAGCCGTTTATTATTTTTCCATTTCTGTTTTTCAAGCATTTACTACTTTCCCATGATTTTGTTTGATTCTATTTTTCCAAGCGTTTACTACTTTCCCATGTATGTTTTTCCTTCCGTTTACTACTTTCCCATGATTTTCTTTGATTTTGTTTTTCCAGCCATTTACTACTTTGTCATTTATGTTTTCCCAATCGTTTACTACTTTCCCATGATTTTGTTTGATTCTGTTTTTCCAACCGTTTACTACTTTCTCATTTATGTTTTCCAAGTCGTTTAATACTTTCTCTGTAATTTTGTTTGATTCTGTTTCTCTAGCCGTTCATCGCCTTTCCATTTACATTTTTGATGGTTTACAACTTTTCCATGATTTTGTTTGATTATATTTTTCGACCGTTTACTACTTTCTCATTTATGTTTTTCAGTCATTTACTACTTTCCGATGATTTATTTTGATTATGTTTTTCCAACTGTTTATTATTTTTCCATTTCTGTTTTTCATCCAATTACTACTTTCCCATGATTTTGTTTGAATTTATTTTTCCAACCATTAACTACTTTCCCATCAATATTTTTCCCGCCTTTTATTACTTTCCCATGATTTTGTTTGATTATGTTTTTCCAATCGTTTATTATTTTTCTATTTCTGTTTTTCAGCCATTTACTACTTTTCCATTTATGTTTTTCCAGCCGTTTACTACTTTCCCACGATTTTGTTTGATTCTGTTTTTCCAACCGTTTACTACTTTCCCATATATGTTTTCCCAGCCGTTTACTATTTTCCACATAATTTTGTTTGATTACTTTTTCATCCGTTTACTACTTTTCCATTTACGTGTTTAATAGTTTACTTCTTTCCCATGATTTTGTTTGATTATGTTTTTCTGTCGTTTACTTTCTCATTTATGCTTTTTTCGCCATTTACTACTTTTCCATTATTTTGTTTGATTCTTTTTTCGGTAGTTTATTACTTTCCCATTTTTATTTTTCCAACCGTGTACTAGTTTCCCATGATTTTGTTCGATTATATTTTTCCAGCCATTTATTATTTTTTCATTTCTGTTTTCCAGCCATTTACTACATTCACATGATTTTGTTTGATTCTATTTTTCCAACCGTTTACTACTTTCCTTTCTATGTTTTTACCGCCTGATACTACTTGCTCATGATTTTGTTTGATTCTATTTTTCCAGCCATTTACTACTTTCCCATTTCTGTTTTTTCAGCCGTTTGCTATTTTTTCCTTATTTTGTTTGATTCTGTTTTTCCAATCATTTACTACTTTTCCATTTATATTTTCCCAGCCGTTTACTACTTTCCCCATAATTTTGTTTGATTCTATTTTTCTAGCCGTTTACAACTTTCCCCATAATTTTGTTTGATTCTATTTTTCTAGCCGTTTACTACTTTTCCATTTCTGTTTTTCAGCGATTTACTAATCTCCCATGATTTTGTTTGATTATGTTTTTCTAACCGTTTATTATTTTTCGATTTATGTTTTTCCAAGCTTACTACTTTCCCATGATTTTGTTTGATTATGTTTTTCCAAATTGTTATTATTTTCCCATTTCTTTTTTGACCATTTACTACTTTTTACATTGTTTTTTCAATTCTATTTTTTCAATCTTTTACTACTTTCCCATATATGTTTTTCTCGCCATTTACAACTTTCCCATGATTTTGTTTGATTATATTTTTCAGGCAGTTTATTATTTTTCCATTTCTGTTTTTCAGTCCTTTACTACTTTCCCATGATTTTGTTTGATTCTATTTTTCTAACCATTTACTACTTTTCCATCTATGTTTTTCCCGTCATTTACTACTTTCCATGATTTTATTTGATTTTGTTTTTCCAACCATTTACTACTTTCCCATTTATGTTTTTCCAGCAGTTTACTACCTTCCCATTGTTTTGTTTGATTCTATTTTTCCAACGGTTTACTACTTTCCCATTTATGTGTTCCCAGCCGTTTACTACTTTCTCCATAATTTTGTTTGATTCTGTTTTCCTTACCGTTTTTTACTTTTTCATTTCTATTTTTCAGCAGTTTACTACTTTCCCATGATTTTGTTTGATTGTGTTTTTCCAGCCGTTTACTACTTTCTCATTTATGTTTTTCCAGCCATTTACTACTTTCCCATTAATTTGTTTGATTCTATTTTTCCAGCCGTTTATTACTTTTCCATTTATGTTTTTCCAACCGTTTACTACTTTCCCATGACTTTGTTTGTTTATGTTTTTTGACCATTTATTATTTTTCCATTTCATTTTTTCAGCCATTTACTACTTTCCCATGATTTTGTTTTATTCTTTTTTTCCAACCTTTTACTACTTTCCCATGATTTTGTTTGATTATGTTTTTCCAACCGTTTATTATTTTTCCATTTCTGATTTTCATCCATTTACTACTTTCTCATGAGTTTGTTTAATTCTATTTTTCCAACTGTTTACTACTTTCTTATCTATGTTTTTCCCGCCGTTTACTACTTTCCATGATTTTGTTTGATTCTGTTTTTCCAGCCATTTACTACTTTCCCAGTTATGTTTTCCCAGCCGTTTACTACTTTGCCCATAATTTTGTTTGATTCCATTTTTTCTAGCCGTTTACTACTTTTCCATTTCTATTTTTCAATGGTTTACTACTTTCCCATGATTTTGTTTGATTATGTTTTTCCAGCCGTTTACTACTTTCTCATTTATGTTTTTCCAGCCATTTACTACTTTCCCATTATTTTGTTTGATTCTGTTTTTCCAACCGTTTATTACTTTCCCATTTATGTTTTTCTAACCGTTTACTACTTTCCCATGATTTTGTTTGATTATGTTTTTCCAGCCGTTTATTATTTTTCGATTTCTATTTTCTAGCCATTTACTACTTTCCCATGATTTTGTTTTATTCTATTTTTCCAACCGTTTACTACTTTTTCATCTATGTTTTTCCCGCCGTTTACTACTTTTCCATGATTTTGTGTGATTTTGTTTTTCCAACCATTTACTAGTTTGTCATTTATGTTTTTCCAGCCGTTTACTGTTTTTTCATGATTTTGTTTGATTATGTTTTTCCGACCGTTTACTAATTTTTCATTTCTATTTTTCAACCGTTTACTACTTTCCCATCATTTTGTTTTACTCCATTTTTCCAGCTATTTACTACTTTCCCATTTATGTTTTTCCAGCAATTTACTACTTTCCCATGATTTTGTTTGATTATGTTTTTCCAGTCATTTAGTAATTTTGCATTTATGTTTTCCAGTTGTTTACTCTTTCCCCATGATTTTGTTTGATTCCATTTTTCCAACCGTTTACTACTTTTCCATTTCTGTTTTTCAGCCGTTTACTACTTTTCCATGATTTTGTGTGATTATGTCTTTCCATCCATTTACTACTCTCGATTATGTTTTTCCGATTAGTTTACTACTTTTTTATTTTTGTTTTTCAGCCGTTTGCTACTTTCCCGTGCTTTTGTTTGATTCTTTTTTTTTTTTTTTTCTACTGTTTACTACTTTTCCATTTCTGTTTTTCTAGCCATTTACTACTTTTCTATGATTGTATATCAAGATGACATCAAATGAAAAAAAATAGAAATAAAAATTCGTTATAGATGAAAGATGACATCGGATGATGAAAATAGAATTAGAAATTATCCTATTGATGGATGAAATTCAATTCCCTATAGATGTTATCCTCTTTCTCTAAAATCACGTTCAATTCTTATTTATTGGTATCAGAGCCAAGTTTTTATTGTTGGTATTATTATTAAATTCTATTTAAATTATACATATATGGTCACAGTACAATCATCATGTCTTCTACTGAACCTTCAGATATAACAATAGTAGCTAATACAGTAGCTTCTACATCAGGAGCAGCAGAACTAGTTGCATATCAGGATGTCAATGAAGCCTTAGACAAATGGACTATCCCAATTGTAAAACCCGATAGAATTTATAAAATTGAAACATTTGATTTCTCCAACAAAAAGATAATTAAAACTTTTGAGCATGTAGTGCCACTACAGAATAGTGACGAAATAATAAAATTACTTCATATCCAAGACTTAGCACCTTTTTTCAGAAAATATAAATACATCCACATAGGATTAGTACAGATAGCTTTTAAACCTTTGACCTTCCTAGGCCAAAATACCAATATTCATTGTACTCTACGAGATGGTAGATGTCTTGATTGGAAAGCTTCCCTTATGGGAGCTATTGAAACGATTTATCACATGGACCAGTATATTTTAATATTTACCTAAATTTGAGTGTTGCACTCATGGATCCAAACTTATCAGAAGTTTTAGAATTAAGAGTTCTTACCAACAGTTATCAGTATTTACCAGGGACACCTCCTTTATCGGCAATTTTTAGAATACATTTAAAGGTTCTTACAACTTTGAATCCTTATACCCAAAAACAAAGCGAATTAGGACACATTGTTTTAATTGACACTAATCTTTTCAATGACCAAGTAGCTGTTCCAAGAATGATACCTTGGCAAAACATTACTTTTCCAGACACCTAGCATATTCCAAATGTTGTTCCAGCCAAGCCAGTCATTAGTCAAACCATTGACCAGGTAGTACAAACTCAAGATGGTAGTGTATACCTCAATTTTCGACGACCTCTAAGCCAAAGCATGTCTAGTACTAGCTTTAGAACTACTCCTCCTTATTGAGTAGATTTACTAAAATCATCCAAACAATCTATTTCAGATCCTATTGAATCAGTCATACAAGGAAATGCCTTCCAGATCGCCTAGTAGGACACCTAGTGATCCACTTGCAAATCTAGTTATTTAGGGTATTCACATATCAAAAAACCAAACACCTCATAAGTATATGAAACCAGAAGGCCTTATAGCCCAACAGCTAGTGATATGAATTTTGAAGTTTAATGGATTTTTCTCCATGAAGTGAGCTTAGAAAACAACTAAACTAGAATTTTATGGAATCTAAATATCAGGAGTTTAGAATATGGTATTTTAACAACAATACTTCCCAACAGCTAGAAACATTCAAGCAACAGTATTACCTTCATTTGAATAAAAATCAAATACTTAGGTCTTTTCCAAAATGGTATTTTGAGTTTGCCACCGTTATGGAATTACTACCAAAACACCAACTTAATGTTTTAGATGATCTTCAGAAAACAAGGCTGACAACTGATGGACAAAGTATCAAATCCATCCATTCGCCTCCACAATCATTAGAATTATCACCAAGCGTAGACTCCTGCTCCAGTAATCCTTTAGTCATAACTGCCTTTGTCAAACCACCTGACACCACAACTGAAAAAAGAGAATTTGCTCAAGCCAAAGATCTTATCTAGATAATTAAACAAAATAATTATACGAATATTTATTTTCAAACTGTAGGCAAACAGTTGACCAAAATTGAAGAATCAGTAGGGAAATTAGTACAAATCCAAAAAATAAAACCTACGTCAGATTCTCCTATTCAACCAGTAAATGTTAAACCTCCCTTAGAGGTAACTAATTTTAAACTCAGATCTAGCAAACAAGATAATGAATTCATGGATGCCCTTATTTAGAAAATGAAAAACATTAACATAGGACAACCATCCAGCTCCCAAATCAATATGCTTTTTGCTTAAGGACCAGAAAAACTTAATGATGGAGAAGATGATCTTTGTCCCTCACATATCTTAGAAATACAAAATAATTTTCAAGATATCAAGTCTGTCAATAAGACCTATTTTCCTCAACAAACTTCCAGAATGGCTTTAACAGGACCAAGTAGGTATTATTATTCTAGACCTACCCCGCATGATATTTTATATGAAGAAGATTTTCTTCACACCTAGAAATCTTTCGATGGTAAAACTATTTATGAATGGAATGTAGATGGAAAAACTGAATATCAAAATTTTGAAACTGTACATCAAATGTTAATGTATAGTACTATTTGCAAACAAAATGATAATATTGATCACCAGATTTCCCGCTTTATTGCTAATGACTTTGATACAATAAATAAGATGCTCGACACAGGGTTATAGCTAAGCACGTCTGACAATGCTTTATAAGGGAACAGACCTATAAGCAATCACTGCAACTACGGTCTTCTAACTTATACACGACTTGGATGACGTCCTATTTAACCTGACTCAGTTCTACCCTTATTTAGCATAAACCTAGAAATATTATCATTTATATTATTATTATATTTGATTTAAATTCCTACATATATGGTTTCATGATGTTACTGTAGAGGTGGAGGCCGGACGATGGCCACCCACAGGCAGATCTGCTCCTAGATTTATTGTTGGATCCTGGTTATTTGTTTATTACAGAATTCTAACTGGTTAGAAAGATACGATTGTAAATACGAATCGTTAGCTTGAAGTTGTTGTAAATATATATATATATATATATATATCTACTATCAAGATAAAATTCTAAAACATTAATCAAATCAACAAGTAGATTTATAGGCATACATAATAAGGGAGAAAATATTTACAACCAAAATCTTCGAAACAGCATAATTCTTCAACACATAATTTATATAGCATAAACTAGAAAATTTTACAAGGGGGAGAGAGAGAGAGCACACTTAGATATTATTCTTCAATTCTTGAAAGAAAATACTAAAACAACGTTGCCTCAACAAGGGTGAGGATATCTTTTTTATAGACAAAAGATAAGATAAGATAAGATAAGGTGAGGACAGGTGGCATGTCCTTGGTGGTTAGAGTCAATCGTCCATATCCTCAAAGCTGAGTGGGAATCTTCTTTTGACTCAGCATCCTTATCTTCTTTGGACTGGTGTGAGACAATTGTCGGTCTCTGTACTGGATGGCAGACTAGGAATCTGCTTTTGTAAATGTTCTGTTGGTTGTCGTTTTGTGCTGACGCTCCAAATGAAAGATTCTGGTGGGGGGACAAGGACTCATGCTTTGCCTTTTCTTTTCTTTTTTTTCTTTTTCCTTGTCAATCTTTTCGGTAATCATACTGGGTAACTGAAGCCCAAAAATCACCCAAAGTTGGGCTCATTTTCTGCTGGATCTTGTGATTCACCAACTAGAGCAGCAAATTCATTTTCATCCTGGTCTGGATCTTCCTGGTCTTGACTACTAGTAACAGATTTCATAGAGGTGTCATCACTGGAAATAGTCTAGAGGAATTGTTCCATCATGAAATTCATGCTTTTAATAACTAATTCTGTTTCTGTCAAATTCGAGTATTTTTGACGTAATTCTGTTTGAATTTGTAAAAAAATGATTTTGAATGACTGGTTGACTGGGGATTATTTTAGGAATAGCACCCCAGCAGGCTTCAGTATGGGCCTTAAGTTTCTGGACAATTTCTGGTAAGGTGGGATTCATACCCTTATCCCACCATCTCATAAAGAAAACTCTTTTAAGGCATGGAATCTTATTTTGATAATCACATTGGAAATCCCATTTCCATATCCATGGAATACAGAAACGGATAGTAAAATGTACTAAAGATTTGGTCATAGAAATATCCTTCTGTCTTAGTAAATGAGAACAAGCAATTTTATAGCGACCCCGGTCTTTCCCATTTGTTTACTGTATTCGGGCTTATGTTCCGTAGATTTCGTTGTTATCAGATTGTTGTTGTCATCCTTTAATTCTATTTGATCAAGTTTTAGGATGTGTTGGGCGTGTTTGTCAGCTTGGGTTGAGCCTTGGTCTAGATGTTGGTTGCCCGCTTTTAGCCTTTCGCCGGCGGACATTCTGAGCTCGAGCGGGGTTTACACTCTTCCAAAGATTTTTGGTCCCCGCAAAACTTGCGGTGAGAGTTCTACGCCGGCGGGTTTTATACGCCGGCGTATTGAGCTTCAGCGGTATTGTTGACGCTCGGCGGGTAGTGTATTCTTCGCGTGGGTTACGGAATGGGGAATCTACGCTCGGCGGTTATTATTGAGCTCGGCGGACCTTGTTTGTCCTTTACGCCGGCGGTGTGTTATGCCGAGCTTCGGCGGAACCAGATTTATATAAGCGGCGGGTTTTTAATCAGTTTTTCATCTTCTTTCAGATTCCAAACCCTAGATTACGAGTTTTCTCTCCCAACTCACCTTCTCTTAGGATTGATCTATCTAGAGTGTGTTTCTACCCTAGTTTCTTCATTAAAAAGGTAGAGTGAGTCGAGGGCTTTCATTTAATCTGAACAGTTTTGGATTTGGAGCACTTTGGAATTTGGGCATCATCTTCATCTTCTCCTTTTTGAGTTATTTCTTCGAGGTAGGGATTTCCTACTCCATTTATACGTTTCAATCCTAAGTGGTGATATTTTTGGTATGTGGGGTAGCTTAGTAATTTTGGGAGAAACCTTAAGGTTTGTCATAGATTAATTTATATAATTAATTTAAGGGAAGATTGTGATATTGGGTTAAATTCATGAGATTGGGGAATTTAGTGGTTTAATGATGTACTTGGTAGTTTAAATACTACCTTTGAGAATATTGAAATTACATTTATGGTTATAGTTATTTCTTGCTTAGAAATAATTGTTTTGGGCTATCGGTGGAGGATAGCCATTGATTGTTGTAGACCTTGCATGCGGCTTAGGTGTAACTGAAATTGAGTCAATTGGTTAACTGTTGAGTTAATACAGAACATTCGTGTATTAATTATGTGTTGTATATGACAAGTATTGATTATGTTGCATATGCATTTGGTTTTGGAGGAGATAGGGGATGAACTCCACGGTTTAGGGGGAGATAGGGGATGGACCTCTAAACCGGACTTGTTGGGAGGAGATAGGGGATGGACTCCAGTAGCATCACTTATATGTGTGCTTAATTATAATAGAAATATTTCTATTTGTTATTGATATGATACATCACCACCATGTGTATCAGTTGGGAAGTAAGGAAGTGAATTTGATTGAGATTGGTATAACACCAGCATGTGTGTTTATTATGTTATGAGAAAGGTTTAACCTGATTTGTTATCCTCGTTGAGTTGTTTGGCCAGGTTCTGAGCTATGACTGTATAAATGGAAAGTAAAAGGTGTCATAGACCATGTGTCATAAACAACGTAGGCGTTTGTGTCGATGAATTGTAAATTGATTATCTTGTGTTAACCATGTATCGGGTGCTACTGCTTTAGTTAATTCTTATGCTTGGTTTAGTATTTCTCTACTGGGCTGTGGCTCACCCTATATGGGAACTTCATTTTTAGGTTCAGGTGGTTCACTACCTCCAAAGACTTAGCTTGTGAGGATTTGGACTTGAAGACTTGTCTTAGTTGTTTTAGTTGTTTTATTTGCATTATGTAAACATTCAAGCCCAGGGCTTTATTTGTTTTGAGTTAGAACTCATGAAATTGTGTCCAAGTGTTGGCTTGGCAAGATGTAAGCCCGTAGGGCATTTATTTTGATGTTTTATTTCGTAATACTCTGATGATTTAAATAATATAATGTTTTTCTTCTTTTAATAATATTTGCCTTGTTTTATATTTAGTGGGTTTAATTTTGAGGCTGTTACAAATTTACCATTCATTAAAAGCTTCACGGATAGATACTAGTAAAACTTCAAGCTGTAGTCCAAATTTATCCCACCAAACAAGAAACCAATTTGGTAATTCATTTTTGAGGACATCTGGACAAATGCGGATAAACCTGGAATGATTACGGATAAGATTCTGGTAATAGAATACATAAGTAAATGTGTCAATATAGTCCCAATAACTGTAACGAGTTTCTTTGTTGCAAATGTCAAGTTGGTGAGTGGTATGCGAATGAATGTCCCATGTTGCAATGGGCATGATATTGCGGATGGTAGTTTTACTGAATTGGATAGGACTAACAATTTTGGAAGGATTATGCAAAGTATGATTCATCTCCATGGCAGCAGTCTCAATGAGTATCTGTTCATAAATATGACGGTACTAGTCAAAATGTAAGGGAAATTGTTGGGTCGTAAGATAACGATGTTTAATTTCCCGTGGATCGGTCATCTATTTTTCATCAGCTGGTTTAATATAAAGAACTGTTTCTTCAGTGATACTATTAGGAGTGTACTGTTTAGGAGTAAGAAGGACATCCTTGGTGGACAGGCCAGAGGATTCTCCTGAATTACTGTTAGAAGCTTGCAATGCCAAAAATTCTGTTAGATATGGATTCTGGTAAGGATTTCCCCTACCTCGGCCCTAACGAGTCGGGCCATGGCCACCTCGACTGGTCATGATCCCTGTAAATATTCACAAGTTATAAAATCTGGTAACGAATTCTATTCACCTTTGATATAATCAATATCAAAGTCAAGTGCAGATAAAGCACTTTTCCAGTTGGCAAATATCTATTTGTGAGCAAGATTAAGAACATCTTTTTTAAATATATGTTTAATTGCTGAACAATCCACACAAATTAAAAAAAAAAAATTGGTTTAGCAAATCATCCTGAAATTTTAAAACACATTTAACAATAGCTAAAAATTCTTTTTTAATTGTTGGATAATTTAAAGCAGCTTTAGTCCAATTGCCTGATGTAAGCATAATAATTCTTCTTTTTGACTAGTAGGGTTAACCTGTTTCAGAATACCTCCATAACCATAATTAGAGGCATCAATTTCTACAATTTTTTGCCATTCGGGATTTGGTAAAGCAAGACAGGGAAGTTGTTCTACTTTAGCTTTAATTTTTTTATGGCAGCAATGTGTGCTTCGATCCATGGAAAAGGATTTTTCTGTAATCTGGTATAAAGGATAGCAGTATATTGGGATAACTGATAATAGTAATCTCGAATATAATTTAGACTACCAAGAAATCTCTGTAATTGAGTTTTGTCTTTAATTTCATCGAGAAATTTAGAGGCAAACTCAATACTTCTGTCAATTGGTATAATAGTCCCGTTATGAATATTATGACCAAGAAAGCATACTGTTGTTTGAAAACATTTCATTTTTGTTGCAGATATTACTAAACCATTTTTGATAATAACATGCTTAAATATATTAAAATACTTGATATGCTGATCAATAGATGAGGAAAACATAAAAAAACATCATCAATATAACAGATAACAAATTCTGTATGAGTAAAAATATCATTCATGATATGCTAAAATTTTGATGGAGCATTTTTTAGACTAAATGGCATAACATTCTATTCATAATGCCCAAAAGGTACTGTAAAAGCAGTTTTGTATCGATCCTGTTCAGCTATTTGTACCTGCCAATATCTTGATTTTATTTGCATTTAGATATCTGATCCATCTTAAAACATCATTAAGAGGTTTATAATTAATGACTAATTTTGGCACACCTCTTTCTATTTCTGCATTTTTATTAACATAAAATGTTGTACAACTCCAAGAAGAATGGCTAGTTCTAATTAACTTCTTTTGAAGAAGATTTTGAATCTCTGTTTTGCACATTTCTAAATATTCTTTTTTCATTTGACTAGGGCGAGCTCTGGTTGGGATGAATCTTTCATCAAAGTCTGATTTATAAGGAAGTGAAACTATGTGTTTCTTTCATTCCCAGAAAGCATTGGGAATATCACTACAAACTTCAGTTTGAAATTCTTTTTCAATTATTTTAATTTTATTTTGGAAAGATGTCTGTTGTAACTTTTGCTCAATAGTGAGAAAATTGATTTCTGTTTGAAGAAAATCGATCTGTTTTTCTTTAAAATTAACTAGATCTTTGATTTGATCTAATTCTTTAGTATAAGGTTCTGTTATGAATTCAAAAACAATCAGTTGATTATTGATTGTTGTATGAAAGCCTATGGAATCTATTTTAGTAATACGCATTAATAAGCATAAAAATAGAGTTCCCAAGATAATACTTTGGGACATGTTTCTGATAAGAACAAAAGCAGTGGGAAGGCATATGCCTTGATTACAAACGAAAGCTTTTGGTACTTTGTATTTAATTTTCATAGAATTACCACTTGCACTGGTTAATTATTGAGTGGTCTTTTAGAAATATTTAGTAGGAATTAATCTTTCTTGAATACAGTTCATATTAGCATCTCTATCAATTAGGGCGATGGCATCTTTGATAATAAAATTAGGTTTTATTATAAAAGTGATTCTAATATACCATTTCTGAAAGGTAATCTAGTTCATAAGCATTAAATACTAATTTTCTAATTTTTCTTGATTTTCTTGCTAGTTTGAGGTTTGTTCTGAGGTTTGCCCTTTATTTTTGAGTTAATTGTTAATTTTCTTGATATGATTAAGAATAAACTGGTTAGTTGTTTGAAGATGTTTTATTTCTGTTTTGAGAACATTAATTTCCATTTTAAGATCTTGAATAGTAACTAGTTTTTCAAGCATCAGGGAGGATTGTATGCTACTCAAAACTTCCTTTATACTGTAATGTTCTAGATGAATAACTTCTTCCTTTTTTTCTGGTTGTGATAACATAATTCTAAAAATTTTCATTTCATTTCTAGATCCTTAATTTGATCTACTAATTCTAGCATAGATTTCTGATCATCAGTTAAGACATTAAGGCTAGAGCCTCCTAAGTCTAAGCCATTCATTTCAACTATAGCTTTCCAATAATTGGCCTCGGTTAAAGAATTTACTTTACTGGTTTGACAAAGACATTGTTCTGGAGTATCCGAGTCAGAATTAGACGCAGATGGGGAATAAATTTTGGCTAGATCATCATCTAAACTAGATATACTATCATCACTAGATTGGGTCTGCAAAATTTGTTGTTGGAGATGTTCATCTAGGGACATCTCATTTAATTTCTGTTTTAATTAAGCTCTACACTTATTAGCATAATGTCCTGTTGCACCACACTTGTAACAAGTAATTTGGGATTGATCTTTTTTATATGGTTTATATGATCTCTATTTCTTAGATTTAGATGGTCTCTGAAGTTTAGTTTCATATGCAAACTAATCACAAAACTCACCCAGTTTTTTTCTAACTGTTAAATTCTATTTTTTCATAAGATACTAAAGTTTAAGGTCATTACAAAGGGAGAGACCTTCTATAATGATGCCAACCAGTTGGCCATAAAGATACTGGTCATAAGGAATTGTCATGCCGTTATGGCGTTCCTGAAGCTTTTTCCTGATTTTTTCGGCAAAAAGGTTGGGTAGGCCATCAATAAATCTGGCCTTCCAATATGCACTGTTAGCGTCAACACGCTGCATAAGCTTAAGGAAGAAAACATTTTTATACTATCAAAAATGAGTTAAAGATGGACATCGAAGATTCTATAAAAGTTCACGGCTATGATCACTATTGACGAATTTAGGGCCAACAAAATGATGCAAGATGGCCTGGATAAGAATGTAAATAACATCTTCATGTTGTCTAACTGTTTGGGTGATTGGATCAGTCTCAATCTTAAAAGAATTAAGTATTTCAGTCTATTGAGTGGGAGTAAGAACATTATCCCACCATCCCCTAAGAATACTAGTAAAGCCATTAGCAATAAAGTGGGAACTCTGGTGATCAGTATTATCATTTTGTTTGCAAATAGTACTATACATTAACATTTGATGTACAGTTTCAAAAATTTGATATTCAGTTTTTCCATCTATATTCCATTCATAAATAGTTTTACCATGGAAAGATTTCTAGGTGTGAAGAAAATCTTCTTCATATAAAATATCCTACGGGGTAGGTCTAGAATAATAATACATACTTGGTCCTGTTAAAGCCATTCTAGAAGTCTGTTGAGGAAAATAGGTCTTATTGACAGATTGGATATCCTGAAAATTATTTTGTATTTCTAAAATGTGCGAGGGAGAAAGATCATCTTCTTCATCATTAAGGTTGTCTAGTCGTTGAGCAGAAAGCATATTGATCTGGGAGCTGGATGGTTGTCCTATATTGATGTTTTTCAATTTCTGAATAAGGGCATCCATGAATTCATTATCCAGTTTGCTAGATCTGAGTTTAAAATTAGATACCTCTAAGGGAGGTTTAACATTTACTGGTTGAATAGAAGAATCTGATGTAGGTTTTATTATAAAAGTGATTCTAACCCTTAAACTTATAAAAAAACATAGAACAATAACATTAAATACATAAAACGTAGTGAAAAAAATGATAATAGAGAGTTTAGTTAATGCACTTGAACCCTAGGACCCATTACATTTTTCCTAACCAAACAAACTTTTGAAGGGACTTTATGGAATTATCCATCCAAACTTAAACCTATAAAAAACAAATAACAATAACGCTAAGTATATAAAACTTAGGATAAATTATAGATACACCCCTTAGTTTGCTTGGAATAAAAAGTGTTTGGGTGAAAAGATTTAATTTCTCTTAAAACCCTAGCTTGGTACATGAAGGCGATTGATGGTTTTGCCTAAAATGAAAGTAGAATCGTGAAATTCAGATATTGAATTGTACATATACAAGTTTAATTGCATTTTGGAAGTGGTTGGAAGTTTATGTAAAAATTGCGATTGAACTCTTATTGTTGATCTTTTTAATTATGTTATTATATGATTCTAGAGTTGCTTGGGCTAAGATCCTAGGGTTCAAGTTTCATATTCCTAGAATAAGTATTGTGGTTTGGGTTGCTATCCATAATAGACTGAACACTCTTGATCGGCTTGTTGTCTTTGGTACTAGCAACTCTGCTATTTGCTGTCTTTGTGGGGTTGGGCCTGAGGATCATAATCACTTGTTCTTTAAATGTCCATTCTCTTACAAAGTCTAGAATGTTATGCAAGGTATGTGCAATTTGACTGTTCCTTATCTTGACTGGACAGATTTGATGGATTGGTTAACCAGGAATATTAAGGGAAAATTTTTGGCTGCCACTATTTCTAAACTTGTGTTTACTTGTTCTATTTATTGTATTTGGACGGGGAGAAATTGCAGGATTTTCAAAGGCTCAAAATCCACTGAGGTGGCTGTACAAGCTAAAATTAGAAGCCTTGTGAGAAACAGGATCTTGTCCATCTCAAGTTTCAAAGAGGAGGTGACAAATGCTTGGTTTATGGTGAAGTGGTCCTCTCAAACTCGTCTCCAAATCAGTCAAGGTTAGCTTGGGGTGGCCTGGTTTTATTTGTATTGTTTCTGACTGGGTGTTAATTGCAGGTCTCTTTGATTGGAGTGTTGGTCCTTTATTAGGGATGTGAGTTAAGTGTGTGTGAGGTTACTCCATAAATAATTGAGTGAGATTGTGAGTTTGTGGGTTGAGTGGTCAAAGAAATTAATCTTTATCTCACAGCTTTGTTGTGTGTTTTTAGTCGCCCTTGTTGTGTAGGGAAATTGGGTTGAGTGGTGGTGAGTTCCTATATTAAGGTTGTGTGTGAAGAGGGTTTTATATGCTATTGTGGGATAAGTGTGCTGAGAACCAATAAGCATGCTTGGTTGTGGTTTTTTGAAAAAAATTTAAAAAAATTGATTTGAAAACTGTTTTTTGAAAAAAAATGATTGTTTGGTTGTCTAAAAAAATATATCATTACAATTTAAAATTTTCCTCTAAATCAATGATTGAAACAATTAAAAACAAACATAAAAAAAATCACATCAAAATATTCTCTCAATTTTTTTAAATATATATATACCTATATATATGTATCTATTCTATTAAAGCCTACCCATCTTATTTTTAAAGCCTACCTATATATACCTATTCTACTAAAGTCTACCTAACTCATTTATTTTTTTGAAAACATAACTCATTTTTCAGAATAACCAAACAAGTTGTATAAAATTTTCAAAAAACCATATTCAAAAAATCACAACCAAACACAGTGAATAATTTTCTAATTATTTTTGGTGCAGTACTTAATGGGTCTATCTTAGGGGAGTTATTCTTTGTGGGTTGAGTGATTAAGGCATATATTGTTGAATAGTTATTGTGTTGTGTCTCATACATTATAGTTCATTGCTATGTGTAGTGTTTGAGTGTTCTTGAGTGTTGAGTGAAAGCTAGCAGTATCATGTGAGCTTTTGCAGTTAACTATTGTTGAATTGTCATACTGATTTGGTGATTGCTTGGCTCTTTTAGGATCATTTGTCTAAATGATGACCTTGAGCAAGTAGCCCAGTTTGGTAGATATTGTCCCAATTTGTTGAATGTTAGCTCCTGGGTGCTGTTACTATTTTTTTTTTCTACTATTTTTGGAGTTATGGCCTGCTGCTATGGTGTGGATTACTGCTATGTTGTGGCTTGCTGCTATCCTGGGTGTTGTTGCTGCTGCTATTTTGTTTGTTCTACAATCTGAAATTTTAATATATTAGCTTCTTTTGTAGTCCCAGGTCCTATTTTGGCTTTGTACATGGCCTTTTTGTGTTAGTTGGTTTTGTTTTGAGTTTGTTTTGGGATCTGATTTGTGGTCCAGCTATCTCTTGGCATTTCCTTTGGGGTAGTTTTGTGTTGGCCCTGTTCTTGCCCCTCATTTGATCTTGTTGTTCATGTGGTGTTTGAACAGGTTTTTTGTCTTCTTGTTGCTTGTGTTTGTTGTTATCTATATCTTGTATAGTTGGTTAGCTCCTGAGGTATGCCTCTTGTAGTTTGTATTTATTTGTCTTTTTTAATTTATGACTTATTCACCAAAAAAAAAAAACTAGATTTGGGTAAATGAATTGTTAATGGTAGGGATAATATGAAATTTGTGATAAAATGATGAAGTGAATATTTAAGAACTTTATTGTGTTATGTTGAATTCCATTGAGTTATGTTAAATTGTGTTAAGTCTGGGTTGGGTTAAGATGAGTGTGAGTAATGATAAATGAGAGATTTTGAAATATAACAGTTTTATATAAAGGGTTGTATCAAAGAAGTTAATGTTGGAGATTTAATTTATAACCTTGGGTAGTAATTGATAATCAATGTGTTATGAAAATTGAATTTGAAAACTTAATAATATTATGGAAAAGTAAAGAAATAGCTTAAACCCAAGAATTGTGAACACTTTAAAGATGAATCTTTATGCCTCTATGAATGTGTTGTTATGATTTTGTAACAAAAACAATGAATGATTTGATGGATAATTGAGAAGGTGGTGGAATATATTGTGTACTTGTTATGTAAATGGAATTTTAATATATGGTGAATGTGTATTGAACTAATGTGTTATGGAAATAATGGAAGATGTGTTGGCATTGCCCACTAATTATAATGATGGATTATGATGTTACCTTGCGGTCTGTTTCCCACCGTATTTTGAGCCGACAAAGTGTGGCGCTCAAAATAGGTTCCGTCTTCCTTCCAGAGTAGCGCCCAGTAAAGCGTGTGGTATGTTGAGGTTCCGTGTTCCTTTCGGCCAGACCAAGAAGCGTGAAGTTTCAAGATTCCTTCCTTATGACCGATAAAGCGTGTGACTCATGGAAATGACTTGTTATTGGATCCGGTATTTGATATGAAATTAATTAAAAGAATGGAAAATGAAATGGTAATTAGATTAGGGATTGGTGATGACGAACTCAATGAATTGCTTGTGACTATAAGGGAAGATTATGAATTTTGTTTGGTAAATAATTGAGAAATTGAATTAAAAAGGGTTTGTTATTCTTGTGTTATGTTTGAACTCTAATCCTTTAGATTTTGATGTTATGGAGTATAGTAATTGGAAATAGTATAAGGGAAAAATGGAAATGAAATGAGGAAATTAAAATGGAAGTGAAATGAGGAATAATTTAGAATCGAGTTAATAAATTTAAGATGATATTCTTTCTTAAGTGTACTTGTTTTCAAAGAAAATTTATAGCTTGCTAATGATGAGAGATTACATATATGACAGGGAGTTTTCTTAAAGGTTCAAATGAAATTTTAAGAAAAAGATATTCTTCGTATAATATTTTGAACTTACAAAATGTCACCTTACTATATGGTATCACTCTGCATGCATTATCATTTCTATCTGTGTGTTAGCTATTGTTGTAGAACTATAAGATTCCTACTGGGTAATTATGCTCATCCCTCATTGTTTTATTTTCTTTTAGGAAGAGGAATTCGGATTGATTAGTCGAATAGTTATGGAGACCATGTATCTTTTATGTATAATTTTATCATAGATGTGAAAGGAATAAATAACGCATCTTGTTGTTTGTAATTATTTATTTGTAGTCTCGCAACAGAAGCTTGGCATGTATTATTATTATTGATGCATTCATTGAGAGAGAGAGCATGTGTTATTATGTTTCTATTACTCACGGGTAATAGATATAATAATAAAAAAAATAGACCTAAATTAAAGACTTTTGGTAATATTTCTGAGTAATTAAAACTTGGGGTGTTTCAAATGGTATTAGAGCTAACCAGGTTTGAAAACTTGGAACTCGTAGAAAGTGGTTTTTACCACAATGGGTTGGCTTCGCTTGATGAGGACATTTGCATGTAGGACATATGAGATGTAGAACATTATGTGTAGATTTATTTAGATCTGATGTAGATCTACATCAAATCCGCCTAAATCTAAACAAAAAATAGTTGTCGGAGTACAATCCTCTCTCTATATCTACCTCTCTCCTTTGATCTCTTAATTTTTCTACATTTTTTCTGCTATACACTTCTATTTTTCTATTTTAATGGAGAAAATTTTCAAGTTCTGAACACGTTATTTTCGAGTTTTAGTTACAGACGGTGAAAACTGTAAAATTTTGCATTTTCAATTTTTTTTGGTACTGGAATGAAAAATGGTTTAAAACTGCAAAATTTTGAAGTTTCATAACATGTTTTCTAGTTTGATTGATAAGGATAAATGCTTAATCGATTTTTTCTTTAACATTGTAACATATTACAGTTTCAAAGCTTGTTTTTCTGTTTGATCAATATTAAAGATTATTTGCTTAAAACCTTAAAAAAATTGAAAAATAACATATGTTTTTTTTCTCATTGTTGTTTTTGTCGTTACATTTTTTTTTTTCTTTTACTTTATCTATATTTAGCACATTTTGTTATATTTTTTCACTCTAATATTTCCATCTATTCTTTTTTTGGCAATATTATGGACATTCTAGTGAATCTCCAATGATGTTCTTAACGTCCAACAAACGTACTGTATATTCCGGCGACTTCCATTGACGTTCACAACACTCCGACGACTTCCCAACGATACTTCGCGACTTTTCCGGCAAGATTTAGCGACTTCCTCCATCGACTTTCCAAAGGATGTTGAACATTTTGGCGAGTCTCCGATGACCATCTGACGGAAGTCTGACGGTAATGGAATGTAATAGCGTATGTAAATTTAAATAAATAAATAAATAGAGAAAGGATTTTTTTGTAACAATTAAAATTATATAGGACTAATTAATGCAAGTATTTTGTTTTGAGATTAGATGGGTTTTGAACTTTATATATAGGATTTATTGGTAAGTTTCCCTAATTACAAAGACTAATTCAGATTGAACCCCAATTTTTTATTATAAATCCATTAACCGAAGCATTTATATGATGCTTAAATTTTTTTTAAATCAGGAACGAAATTATGCGATTTGATTTGATTAGGACCGAATTACTAGTTTTGCCCTTTTTTTTTTTTATTTTTTATTTTTTTGGTATGGTCCTAGATGATGGTATTGCTCATTTACATGTTTGGGTTGGGCCGATCCGTGTTAACCCAATTGGGTTTGAATAAATGGTTGTGGCGAGGCCGGGATCACTCTAGTCTTTATATCTTCAACTAAAATAATAAAGTCATTTAAAGTTGGTTTCAATATCAAGAATTGAATGTTAGATTGGAAAATGTAAATATTTTTAAATTTTCTTTTTCTAAGTAAAGTCATTTAAAGTTGGTTCCAACTGAAAAAATAATAAATAAATTCTTCAAATGAAGCCTAATAATATATTTAACCATGTAATTTTATGTAGTTTCTTATGTATGGCAAAGTAAATTTTATCAGTTATTTTCACATCTTAAGTGAATTCACACAACACATGTTACTATTGTTTTGTTTGTTTAGATATAAAATATTTTTTGAAAAATAGGTTTTAGAGCAAAGTACATTGATAATCCTTGTATTTTGCTTATTGAGTCATTTTGTTTCATGTGATTTTAATTGGCTCAATTTTGATATTGAATTTATAATTTTATCTCAATTTAGTCCAATTGATTACAATTGTTAGCATTTTTAATATATAAAAAAAAAAAAAAAAAAGAAGAAGTAAATAAGTGACATATATCATATTTTTAGAGTTAAAATTATAAACTTACTTAATTTAGTGAGTTAATCTCAACGAATTCAATAATAATTTTTTTATCAAAAACACTAACGGTATTATTAATTGAATCAAATTGACAAAAAACTAAAATTAAGGATAAAATTTGAGACGATTAAAAGCGCAGAGACTAAAATTATACAAGAGGCGAAATATAAAGACTATCAGTGAGATTTGCCCTTTTTTTATTTATTTATATTTTTTTGTATTTGGTACAATAGAAAACAAAAATCAATGGAAAATATAATTTGTGATTAACAGAAAACAAACATATTTTGACATAAAATATTTTTCACTTTTAAAAGGTAGAAAATATTTTCCAAACTAAAATCTTACTAATGTCACCACACTATTACCGCCACTCACATCTCCACCACAACACCACCATCACCACGGCCACAGCCCCCATCACTATTGTCATCACCACCACCACTGCCCCACTACCATGTCAGCACCCCCGCCTTGTCCCACCACCACAAATATAGAAAAATGTTTTCTCCATAAACATTTTTGGAAAAAACAATTTCTATGGAAAACATTTTCCCTTAAAAAATGTCTTCCGCCGAAGTAAACGGAGCATAAATCTAACAAAAAAATTGTGGATTCTATTTTTTTTTTGTCTTTTTGAACAACAAAAAACCTCCAAAGATCAAGCCTTCGGAGGTGGAAAATAATAGTTGAGAATAGAAAACAAACGAAATGGTGCACAAATGACCTAATTTGTAGGCAAAACTTCTTTCATTTGGGTAGTGGCCACCCAGGGCACCGCTTTCTGGTAAGATCTTCATACTGTGAATGTCAAACACCACCGACATACTATCCCAAGGACGTACCTTCTGAAAAACAAAAAATTGGATTACCGTTTCCTTGTACCATTTTTTGGCAAAATGCCACGTGTCATAAGAAATGACGTGGCATGGTTCTAGCGGGCCAACTATTGGAACAAGAATGACTCGGTGGCAGTCCAAGTGGAAAGGCGCAACTCATATCATTTTTATTATTAAATAAATAATATATATTTGTGAGATTAAGCCTCAATTGTTTTCTAAAAAATAAGAAGTGATTGAGGCCCGCTTCCTATTAAGGTGCAAGTGGTTTAGGCCATGTTTGTTAGGAATGATGCACATGTGGAATATATTTTCGTACGTGAGAGGAGGAGTACGTTTCTGTGAGGTGGGTGTTTGTAGAGAGAAGGGAGAGGAAGTATATTTTCGCACGTGTTCTTTATCTTCTCCTTGGGCAGAGTGTATCTCATTTCTCTCTCTCTTTCTCTCTGTAAAAATATACTTCCTCTCCCTTCTCTCTACAAACACCCAACCACCACTACAAATCCTTGATTTTTTCAAATCTATTGAAGATTTGACGGAACGAACTTCATTAATTTTGAAAAGCTCATCTAAAGCTACATTTTGTGAGGTAGATATCGGATTTCAACACTATCAATTTTGGGGGTTTCTTCTCTCTTCTTCTCCAAATCTTGAGTAGGAAGTTTCTTTAAGTTATATATATGATTTTGGCATGTTCTAGTCTTTTTCTTGATGTTATCTTTGGGTTATGAGTTGGGATTTGAGTGATGGTTTTGAATGTGTTCTAAAAATGGATATTCCTCTTTCCTCCCATGAAATTGATTCTTATTTATGAAATGGGTAACTCTTGGAAGTCCATTGGTTAAAAAAGTTCTTTAAAATGAAAGAAATATATGTTGGGTGGAAACCCTAGATTTTGAAATTTGGGAAAAAGGTTGGCATTATTGAAGAAAGATCATATGTTGTTATGTTGCAAAATCATCTATGTAATGGATGATTTTTTTTGAGAAATTGCCATGGATAGTATGACGAGCATACTTGGATCATGGAATAATTAGAAATTGTGTAGCATTTGGGAATTTGGATTGTGTCATATGTTACATGGATATGGTTTATGGGTTATCAAATTGAGCGATGCTGATAATTGCATTGTATTGAAGGCATAATATTGAAAAATATGGAAATTGTAAAATTTCATTTACATACATTCATTGGCATAGCTTTGCATACCGATTATTATGGCTATGTTTTGGAAATGAATTTATTGTTTTGAGAAAACAATTGATTGATCTTGAAAAGGTTTTGGGATAAATACGTTGGCAAGTCCGGATAGGAGGTGTAGATTGGTGTTGTTTAAGTTGGCTTGAGTGTCCACGGTAAAAGATCAAAAACACGGGCGAAGTAGGTACCACGTGCCTTCTGGTTAGGAGGGTAAAACACTGAAAATACAGGCAAAGTAAATACCACGTGCCTTCCGATTAGGAGCCGATAAAGTGGAGATTGATAATGCTTGATATGCCTATTTACAGATACCAGCTTAAGGATTACCTGAGTCGTATTTACCATGCCACTGTGTATTATGAAAATTGATGAGATGATGTATTTTTTAAAAAGCATTGCACATGATTTTCAAAAAGGAATAACAATATGGATTTTTGAAGCATGACATTACATAGCATACATATTGTGAGATTACTTAAACATATATACTTTCTTAAGATCTTCCTACTGGGTTTTGTGCCCATTCCTAGTGGATTTGTGCAGAAAAGGATGTGGTGATCTCGCCTAGCTAAAGATGAGAAATATGTTTTGAGTGCATGAGGCTCTTTTATATATTTCATTTGTTGTAAGCTTTGACAAGCTAAGGACTGTAAATGTATAGGTTTTTGGATAACCATCTTCTGTGTAATCGGGATTAAGCTTTGGAACTTATAGCCTCTAGGGCACTTATTTTTGTGTTATTTCTTTTGTTTTCATTGTCGCACATGCTACAGATTCACCCTTTAAAAAGTTTGAATATGTATTGTATGTGGACTCTTTTTGTAAATTTCTCACATGAATGGAATATAAATATAGAGATTTCACCATTTGATTTGAGATTAATATGATTGAATGAATTAATTAGACTTATCATTATGCCATTTATTTGCAGGCGTTACAACTTAGTATCAGAGCTATAGGGTTCGAATACTTGGAGCTCGTGGGAAGTGGTTTTACACAATGGGCTCATTTTGCTAAATTAGGAGGTGTTTCATGTTTTAGGTGTCATATGATAATATGCTTACTTGACTAGATGGGTATGGGATTAAACTTTTAGGATGTTGTTTGCGTCCATTAAATTCCTTGAAGTCTTATTAAACGGGCACCTAATCAATACTCGTTCTAATAGGAACTCTCGGTATTTCGTGAGACAAACATTATCTTGAATGGGTAATCCGTATGTGTTTATGTGAATTACGTGATTACGTGGAGTGAAAACTAAGTGTTTATATGAGTTGAAAACTAGTTAATTATTGTAATGAGACGTGTGAGGTTCGGTTGCGAGCACATATGTAATTGTGTGCTAAATTGTTAGTTATTGTCCTTAATTAGGATGTCAGAATGAGGTCAAACGCATTGTGGTAAAGGCGGGAGGCTGGGTAGGCCTCGCCGAGGTGTTCATGAAGTGTCAGTTCAAGAGGTTCCGGTAGAGGAAGAGGGATTCAGCCAAGCTAATGTGGCCAAGCAAGCGACCTAAGCTAACGTGGCCGAGCAAGTGGAACAAGTGGGTCAAGCCGCTATGGGTGCCTTAATCTGAGAAATGATGGAGGCTTTGAGGGAATCCATGAACATCTTGAGGGCAGAAAATTAAGAAGGCGAATGAATGGCTTGAGCAAACTATAAAGACATTTGAGATGCTATACATCAACGATAGTGAACTAAAGGTGACTCTGGTGAGTTACTATCTAAAGGGGGGATATGGGCCAATGGTAGAAATACGCCAAAGGCTGAGTAGGACTGACTTGGGAGGCGTTTGTTATCACTTTCCACGGCAAGTACCTACCTCCCACTAGGGCTAGGTTTAGGGTTATCCGAACCACACAGCCCGCCCAATACGAACCGATCCATATACAAATAGGCGGTTTCTCAAACACAATGCAGGCAGATGCATTTTGGAATATGGCATGAAATTTGTCTATATTCTTAGCACTACTGTAACGATTATTCTACATTCTCTCAATATTATGTTGATTGCATAGTCACCTAATAAGGGTTATATGTTTATATGGTTTTAAAAAAAAAAGACAAATCACAAGATATTTTTTTGACTCAACAAAATCACAAATCATTAATGAGACACACTGTATTCCCTTCCTGACCTGCCACATTTGAATGAGGTTACCTCAAATTATTAACACACATTTTAGATCCCAGTTGGCAAATAATTACGATATATATAAAATTACCTAATAAATTTTGAAATAATTAGGGAAATTTGGCTATAAACCCCCTTTACTTTCCTTTCATTGTTAGAAGGACTAAGAAAAAATTTATACTTTCTAAACCCCCTCATAATTAAAAAGTCTTGCATAAAGGACAAAATTTATTATTTAAATAATTTATCAGACTATTATACCCTCAACTAAATCTTCCCTAATCACCATCTCAATCTCTCAAGACGCCATGGCTAGGGTTTCAAGATCTGGTATCAAAACCAGTCAGCGACTTCCTCTGCTCCGCCTCAGATCAGAGTTCGATCTCCTTCTTCGGTTGATTTCTTCAATGTTCGATCACCGCTGTTGCCATTTGATCAAAGATTCTCGCCTGAGATCTATGAGTTGGTCGACTAGCCAAGCCATTGCGATGACCTTGAAGGCCGAATTGAAGAGTAGATACATATAGATATATATATATATATATATATATATGTGTGTGTGTGTGTTTGTGTGTTTTGAGATTTAAATTCAAATATCTATGTGTTTTGAGATTTGAATTCGAATATATATATATATATATCTATATATTCCGATCTGTAATCTATATATATATATATATATATATCTATATATATGTGTGTGTTTGTGTGTTTTGAGATTTAAATTCGAATATATATGTGTTTTGAGATTTAAATTCGAATATATATATATATATATTCTGATCTGTAATCTATATATATATCTGTATATTTGTGTGTTTTGATCTTGATTTTATATTTCACATATGTTCAAATGCTCCATACTTTGCAACCTCTTTTCCTCCTGTACGAGAACTTGCTTCCATTCTTACTGCTACTGTGAATATATGCACACAAATAACCAAGTTTTCTATGATTATCTATAAATTTTAGTGTAATTATTTGATTCAGCCAAAATCAAAGTGCCTGCAATCAAATTTCATTTGATAGAACCAGAGTAAAATTTTACTCTGGTTCTATTGCTTTGTTTTTTTCATTTGACAAAACCAGAGTAAAATTTTACTTTCATATAGAGTAAAATTTTACTTTTAGTTTCACAGTATAAAATTTTACTCTCATTCAGAGTAAAATTTTACTCTCATTCAGTGTAAAATTTTACTTTTAGTTTCACAGAGTAAAATTTTACTTTAGTTTCAGAGTGAAAGTAAAATTTTACTCTGTATGAAAGTAAAATTTTACACTCTGAAACTAAAGTAAAATTTTACTCTGTATGAAAGTAAAATTTTACTTTCATACAGAGTAAAATTTTACTCTGAAATATATAGTGAAAATGTCTTAATATGAGAGCTGAGAGTAATATAGTAAAAGAAATAAGTTTTAAAATATCAGGGGGTTTTGAAAGTACTTATATAATTCTTGTCCTTTTGAAAGAGAAATTAGGTAGTGAGGGGACTGTGATCAAATCCCCCAAATAATTAGTGAAACATCCCTCTTTAATTTTGTGTGGTAGGAAAGGTTTAAGATATTTTTTTTATTATCTTAGGTCCCTCAACATTTACATAGAGAAAATTCGACTCAGAAAAATTTCGCCCGACACAAAGAATTTTCGGTTCCGACTCAAAAAAATTTCAATTTTCACAAAGAAATTTCTTTGATTTTACAGAGAAATTTCAAAATTTTTTTGGTATGATCACAAAGAAATGTTTTAAAATTTCTCCAAGTCGGATAAAAAAATTTTGGGTCGAATTTTTTTCTGTGAAAATGTTGAGCGGCCTTAATTATTATGAAAATATTATATATCCTTTATCTTATAAAATCTTAATATTTGGGACCTCAAAAAAAAAAAGATTCCCCATAAATTTTCTTATAAAAAAATGTTGTTCTCTCAATAAATTATTATAGTATTTAACATTTTTAAAGTAAAAGATCATTTTGGTAGGTTTATTTATTTTTATAAATAAAATTTTAATTTAAAATGATAAAGAGTGGGTGGAATATTTTGTGGGTGTAACAAATTCACGGCAGTCTCAACTTGGGCAACTTATAAATTTAGAAAATTTATTAAAAAAATACTAAAAGAAATAATATAATGGAGACATAATACAATAATTAAATTTAGAATAATGTTTGGAAAATTTAATTTAAGAGTTTTAATACAATTCTAATGATGTAAAAAGTGTCTATATAAATAGGAGATTCACACTCTTTTTTATCTCTCTATTCTCTCTCTTTCACCTCACTAAAATTTTTACGGTTAAATTTAAGTGTGGAGGTAGGCAAGAGGCGGAGTGGCACTCGTGTGATCACACGTGTCAGTGAGAGAGCTATCCACGTGGGCAGAGCAAGACAAATTAAGTAGCTGTCAAAGACCTATTTTGAGAAGATGGTAAAAAGTGACTTTTTGACTTTTAATCAAGTTTTTAGCTTTTTTAGACAAATAATTTGAGAAGTTAGTAAAAAATGACTTTTGGCTTTTTTTATTAATATTTGTTTATGATGTCAAATCATAATAAAATGACCAAATTATCTCATTTAGTTTAAAATATTTACAACTTCACCCATGTAACACATTTTGACTCATGAGGGGTAGAATTGTAATTTCACCATTGGCTAAAAACTAACTTTTCAAATGAAAAAAAATTCAAAAAGGCCAACTTTTAATTTTTGTTACAAATCAAAAAAAGTGACTAAAAACTAACTTTTCAAAACAAGCCAAAATAGGATTAGTTATATGCCAAGGGGTCAAAGGTGCAACATTATTGTCTGTTTATCCGTAAGACGGATACTTGACAACCTCCGTTGGTAAAAATTGAGTTCATTTTTGTATTTATTTATTTTTTAAAATTCATAAATATTTTATTTTTTTAATTATATTCCTTTAAAAAGTTACAAACAAAATTAAAAAATAAATTTTTTACTAAAAATAAAAAAAATTAAAAATAATCTTTGGAGACTAACAAAAACGATTGGACCTCCAAAGTTGAGAACTCCCATAACCTCTAAAATGATGTGAATCAATCATTTTTTTTTTTTTTTTCTAGACCAATCACAAATGAGTAAAATTATAAAAATTGTATTTTTTAAAAGTTTATAATATTATGAAAAAATTAAACCCAATAAAACTTCAACTGGATAAGAGGTGGACCACACCACCGCACCCAACAAGATAAAAGATATCAAACCTTTTTTTTTTTTTTTTTTTAGACCAAGAAAAAGTATCAAATTGGATCACACTTTATCAAACACTCAAAACCAAATTAAAAATAGAGATTTGGATTTATCTGGTTAGTTTAAGGTACAGCAAAGCTAAAAAGTAGGGGGATTTGGTCATAGCCCCCTCACTATCTAATTTGTCTTTCAAAAGGACAAGAATTATATAAGTACTTTCAAAACCCCCTGATATTTTAAAACTTGTTTCTTTTACCATATTACTCTCATACAATTTTACTCTGTATAAAAGTAAAATTTTATTCTGTATAAAAGTAAAATTTTACACTCTGAAACTAAAAATAAAATTTTACTCTGTATGAAAGTAAAATTTTACTCTGTATGAAAGTAAATTTTTACTCTGAATAAGAGTAAAATGTTACACTCTGAAACTAAAGTAAAATTTTACTCTGTATGAAAGTAAAATTTTACTCTGAATAAAAGTAAAATGTTACACTCTGAAACTAAAGTAAAATTTTACTCTGTATAAAAGTAAAATTTTACTCTGAATAAGAGTAAAATTTTACACTCTGAAACTAAAAGTAAAATTTTACTCTGTATAAAAGTAAAATTTTATTCTGAAAAACAAGTAAACTGTGAGACTTTGAAACTAAAAGTAAAATTTTACTCTGTATGAAAGTAAAATTTTACTCTGGTTCTGTCAAATGAAAAAAACAGAGCAATAGAAGCAGAGTAAAATTTTACTCTGGTTCTATCAAACGAAATTTGATGTTTACTCTGAAAAATCAATGGAACTTTTAGCTTTGAGCTTTGAATAAGGCCTATAATCCTTGAATCAATCGATGTTTACTCTGAAAAATATTGAATCAGGCCTATAATCCTTGAATCACGCCTATAATCTGAAAATTTCAAACAAATCTCAATTTTTCATACCTCGGTTCTTCAAATTTTTTAAATTTTACAGATTTTTCAGATTTTTGAAACTTTGAGTCTCAAAAATACTCAGTTGCTTCATCTTAACTCGTAGATTATGAGTTTGATTTGGATTTACATCATTCCTCTTTCCAATTGAGAAATTCATCTCAGTTTCTTAACCAAACTCGCAGCATAAACCATCATATAGGATATCTAGCATCTTGAAAAGTGGACACAAGAATAATTTGATCCAGAATTTTAATTCAGTCACAGCAGCAACAAAAATTGAACAAGATTCAAACTATCAAACTAGAACTCAAGCAAAACTGGAGACTCGCAAGTTGAAGTGATCTCAAGTTAGAGAAGACTTCAATCTAACTTGTTGATAAGATTATGAGTCCAGTCACGACTGCTAGGGCT
Source organism: Camellia lanceoleosa (assembly GCA_025200525.1). Classification (NCBI taxonomy): domain Eukaryota; kingdom Viridiplantae; phylum Streptophyta; class Magnoliopsida; order Ericales; family Theaceae; genus Camellia; species Camellia lanceoleosa. The sequence goes on from CM045765.1 coordinate 89,050,260, forward strand.
TTGTGAGATCCCAATCGCGATTCCTAAATTGACTGAAAACACTCGAGGGGGGAATTAGGGTTAGGGTTGAAGAGGCGGAGGAAGGTGGTGCAGGAGTGTCACGACCCAAACCCGGCCCTATGGGTTTAGCACCGTAACCGGCCAGTAATCCGAAATTACCGAAGGCCTGCTGAACAGTAATACAATTAAACAGAGTACAGGGCCTGGCGGAAGCCAATACAGTAAATAACTAGTGTCCATTGAGCTGTGAAAATCTGTATGCCAAAAACATTTTTCATGCATTCATACAGTTCGGGACAGTACAGTCTAAACAATCATTTACAGACACTCAATATAGGGACTTAATCCCTACTCAACAAAGATGAACATATTCACTATACATTCGATTCGGTTATTACAAAACGTAAGCCAAGACAAGAGGGAAATACTAAACACCCTAAGCCTTGGCAAGGTAGGCTCGTAACCTCACAGTGAGGCACATATAGGCTTGACAAGATGAAGTAACCCCGACGCTTCTAGTAGCGATGCGGTGCTCAGATACCTACATATATATATGAGCAAAGGAGCTACAGCCCAGTGAATAATATAATGCGTAAAGGGGTTAAGAATAAATGTCCTTTCAGTTTTAAAACCGGTGATTTCAGTCAGTTTATCAGTCATTCAGTTTGTGGGTCATATTTGTGCCATAACACTATTCAGCTTAAAATAGTGATATGTGGTACATCCTTGGCATGAATAAAGATAAAGAACGGTAGGTCTTAAAAAGACCGTCTTAACAGACCAAACAAAGAATGATGGCCATCAAGAGCGAATAAAGACTAATTCAGAGAACAAGACAAGATTGTGGATTCAAGAGGTGGCTCCCACTGTAGCACTTAGTTCCGTAGATTCTAGGGTGGCTCGATTAGTAGCACTTTGCTCCTTATCAGTAATACCGGGATTCAAGAGGTGGCTCCCACTGTAGCACTTAGCTCCGTAGATTCTAGAGGTGGCTCCCAGTGTAGCACTTTGCTCCATATCGGTAATACCGAGTGGCCATCACAACAGTAAACAGTAGTGGTTCCAAACTTGGGAACCGACAGAGATCTCTCTGTCACAGTATGTGGATTCAAGAGGTGGCTCCCACTGTAGCACTTAGCTCCGTAGATTCTAGAGGTGGCTCCCAGTGTAGCACTTTGCTCCAAATCAGTAAACAGTAGGTGCCAAGGATGCCCTAGTACAGTTCAGAATATAACTCATACGTTCATTTAGTATACAGTGTCAGTTCAGTGGACAGTTCAATTCAGTAAGCAGTGTCAATTCAGTAAAGCTTGATTCAATTCGAGAACAAGATCAATTCAAGATGGCAATTGTCAATTCAAGAACGATTCGATAAAATAGACAAATTCAATACCAGAAGCTCTTCAATAAAGTAAACAGCGAGAAGATAATCATTTTTGGACATATCTTTACACAGTTGTTACTCACAGAGTTCTGGGCTACAGTATGCTAGAGCGTCTCCTCGGTAAGCCAACCCTACACAATATACAGGATGAACACACACTAAGCTATACAGTTGGGGGAAGATTAATAAATTACCCTAATTTGCCTCGGTGTGTTCTACATCTATATCCTCATTAAGATGCCTTAAACTAGGCCTAAGAATGCCTAGAATGGGATGAGGATGCAAAGATGCACTTAGAAAGTACTTTACAAAATTTGCTGAAAATAAGGGCCTCGCCGGCGAAACCTTCCTTCCCTCGAGCGAGATTCCAAAATCAAAGGATTCGCTCGAGCGAGAAATCCTTCGCTCGAGCGGTCTGATGAAACAAAGAAAAATCTTGGATGTTCGAAATTTTACGCTCGAGCCACCAATCCTTCGCTCGAGCGTGTCTCAGAGGAAAACATTGGTCGCTCGAGCGAGGAATCTTTCGCTCGAGCGAAGAAGCCAAATCTGGAATTTCCAGATTTGCCTTCCTAGCTCAAACCAAGCATTCTCAACTCAATTCTCGACCTCTTGGGCTCAAATTCTGGAGAATACATCCCAAAACAATGTACAACAAGTTTCAAAAGCCAATTTATGAATTCAAGCCCCAAAGGTGAGTCAATTAAAACCATTTTTCAAACTCATTTTAAGAACAATCTTCAAACATGCCATGCATGAATTTTAAACCAAATTGAAGCTTCAAAGCTTGCTCTAATGAGCTCAATAGTTGGGAAACAAAATGAAAACATGTACTTTAATAACAATATGAGCATGCATGTACAATTTACCATGAATTCAACTTCAAAATGCACCAAAATGGCCATGCATGCATGAATTATGTTATGTTTTCAACATGTGAAGCTATTTCATGGCTTAATCCACCAAACTTGACATAAACCATGCAAGAACAAGTTTAATTCACAAACAAAGGGGTAATTACACTACCTTAGGTCTTCATTCACAAGATTAGAAGCTCAATTAAGCAATTACCCTTCAATTTCTTCAAGTATCCAAGCCAATTTCCTAGTTGATTTCACAATTCTCTCATTTCTCTCTCTCTAGTCGGTTCTCTCTTCACAAAATGGCTGATAGAAAAGTGTTTTCCTAAGGTATATCAATGCTCAACATGATATAATACAAGGCCCACTAACAATGGCAAAACGGTAATTACGTCAAACTCTTTAATTAGCTCATTTTAATCCAATTTAATCATACCAAATCGATAAACAATTTTCAGTTTGGTCGCCGGTAAAGCCTTCAATTTGCAGTTTAAACGTAAACACACGAACAGATAATTAAACAGTCGAACAGATAGAAATGTAATACAATAGGCACACTCAGTCAATTCGGTTCCAGTTTTCAATCGATGCATTCAAGATTTGATTGATTCAATTATCAGTCATAAGCAGTCTCAATTTCACAGTAATCAGTAATAAATTAGTGGTCAGTGATTAATCAGTAATCGGTAACGAGGGTTGTTACAAGAAGGAGGGACGGGGGATAAGGGTTTGGTCTTCTTGAAGAGAGTGGGGAAGAGAGTGGGAAGAATTAATTAAGGGTATAAAAGTCATATAAAATATTTAAATAATAAATTTGTCCTTTATGTAAAATTTTATAATTATGAAGGGGTTTAGAAAATATAATTTTTTTCTTAGTCCTTTTAACAATGAAAGGAAGGTAAGGGGGGTTTATAGCTAAATTTCCCTAATGGCTTATCCGGGGAGTTTCTATTTGCACACACTCATTCCTCTCTTTACGCATCTTTTTTAATAAATAATTGATTTGGAAGTAGAATTCTGAAAATAAACAATTGGTTCAGAAGTAGAATTCTGAAAATAAATAACTTGTTCGGAAGTAGAGTTCCGAATTTTTTTTATTTTTTTGACATTCAACTTCCGAATGTGTTTATTTAATGTCCATAATAGTAATTTCACCTGAAAATAAAATGATAATAAAAATAATTTTTATTAAGTGTGTGTAAAAAGGAGAATAGGGATGTGCAAATAAAAGCTCCCGCTTATCCGCTTCCTCACCAATCTCTTTTGACTTTATTAGCCCTTAAAATTCAAGCCATTTTTTTTGTAGAACATCAAATACATAGAAGTTTAGCATAAGAAATTAGATATAGTTAAGTACACAGAGAATAGCATAAAGATATAGATCATGATTTTATTTTTTGATTTTTTGGTTTTAGTATGGTTTTGATAGTACATTTTATAACATGTTAACAAATATTTTTTGAATAACAATGACTTTAAACTATTTTCAATAGAAATGTTAAAATTGTATATTAATGTGTTTAACTCGTTAAATATAATCAAAACTGAACCAAATTTTATAGGTTCAGATTTATTAGTTTATTGAATGTGTGGGAAAGAAAAAAAGGAAAAACTAGTCTAATATATAAATAATAGAAAAACAAGTGAGCTCCATATTCACAAAAGCATAAGGGCTAAATTGGGATCATCCCATCCCAAAGAGGAGGGCCGGAGGTATCATTAGCATTTACATTTTCCTTTTGTACAGAGAACTTTAAGTGGTGTTTAGCAGAGTTTTAAAATTATGATTTAAGAATAGAGTTATATTTTGAGTTTTTGAGTTTTGAAATTATGATTTGAAAAAAAAAAAATGTTTGGTTATGAGCTTTGAATTGAGTTTTGAATTTTTGATGTGATATATGAAATGAGAAAAGTTGTTTGATTATGAGTTTTGAAAATAATTTTCAAAACTTAAACTAAACACACAACTCAAGAATCTATTAAAAATTCTATTCAAAACTTATAACCAAACGCTTTTTAAAATTCAATTTAAAAAAATAATTTGTCATTTTAGCCTAAAAAAATAATTTCTATATTTAAAAAATATCAAAAATAAATATAATTATTTTTTTCTCAAATAACAGGTGGCAATTGATAATTGTAAAAAAAAAAATTTTAAAAATAAAAAAGTACTATTACGGTCAACCGATCGAACGACCAGTCTAACATCCAGAAAGATGTATGAACGGACGATCAGGTAGACTAAAAATTCGAAAACTTTCCAATTTACCAAATATATTTTCAAAATATGTCTTAAAATTAATTTAGAATCATGATTTAAGAAATTCTACCAAACATAACGTTCAAATCTAAAGATGAAAAATTAATTAAAGTTGCACACCAAACACAGCCTTACATTTTCATTTTCTCCCCTATAATAAATAGTAAGACACTTGAATTAACCCAACGTTTTCTTCCATTTTCCGATTGTCTTAAAAATAAACAAGTGGCCCCACATATGAGTTAAGTTCTTCTCTCCTGATTATAGATTATTAGGCCTTGGTCTACTTTTAGACCCAATTTTAATAATCTGAACCGTTGATATTTTATGATTTATTCAGTATATCATACCTGTAAAAAATCAAGTTGATCGGATATCAGAAAGCATATGTTTGGAAAACTGTTTATTAAATTATTTAAAAAATAGTTTTTAGTTCAATTTTTCAAACACATACTTTCTGATATCCGATCAATTTGATTTTTTACAGGTATGATATACTGAATAAATCATAAAATATGAACGGTTCGGATTATCAAAATTGGGCCTAAAAGTAGACCCGAAGGCCTGCAAGGACGGACGCAAGTATGGAGGCCGCAAGGAGAGGATCCTGGTTCCCCACATATGACCTTGTTGATAATTTATTTCCTATTATTAATAGTAAAATTATTAATTTAAATTTCATTTTGACTCCTTATCTTACAAACAATCACTTTCAATGGGTAGTTTGTCCGATAAGAACAATCGCTACTAATTAGCGGATCAGGTTAGTTTTGTTGCACACTCCTAAAATTTAAAACCGAAGTATCAAAAGATACCTACCCCGAGTGTCTATCAGAGTGGATATCTTTTAGCTACAAGCACTAATTAATATATAAAATTGATTTTATTTATTATGTAAATTATAAATATTTTAAAAATTAATTATAAATATTTAAAAATTTTAAAATTATACCTTATCATCTATTAATACACAAATTAATACATAGCATATTCCTACTCGTAATGAATTTCTTGCTTGCTGCTCAAAAAAGGCAAAAAAAAAAAAAAAATTTCTTGCTTGCTCAGCAATCTCGTTCTGTTTCAATGGATATATACTTGTTTAGCGAAGAAAACGGTGTTGATGAATTAGCAGAACTCAAAACCCAGAACTTAGCTATATTTTAGGACCGTGTTGAGATCCGCCATGAACAATGTGTAAGTTAGTGAGTGAGTGAGTGAGTGACAGCGAGTGTAATCAAGATCATTACGCGAGCTCAATCAATCACACAGAGATCAAAATGGAAAGATCCACTGCATCTTGCTTCAAGATCATTACGTGTAGCAGCGATGCTGTCGATGAAGACGATTATAGTTTAGGATTTTGAAAGATGTACTTATGTTAGTTTATGCTTTGATCTAAAAATTTAGGATTTTGAATGATTTGTTTGTATTAGATATTGATCTTGTTGTGTTTTTAATTTTTTAAGTTTTAATTCATTAATTATCAATGTTGGAGCATTTTAGAAAATGGAAGGAAAAGTGCCCAAAATAAATATTTACAAAATGGGAAAAAAAAAAAAAAAAAGGCTCCAAACTAAATTTTTAAAGAAAAAAGTCTAGTCCGCAAATTGCCCGCAATCGTTGCACATCCACGAACTTTATTTGCACAAACCACAACCCATACTACGAGGCGGCTGCAGGTTGAATTTTCCCCAAACCTCATACATACGGGTTGGTCCAAACTGATTTGTAAACCATCCAAAACCGAACCGTGACCACCCCTACCTCCCACTATTAGGGAGAGACTAAGGCAAGAGTTCCAAGACCTCAAACAACTAACCATGACTATGGCTAAGTTTGATGCGACCTTCACTAATTTGTCTTGATTTGCACCGAAGTTGGTGGCCATGAAGGAATGTTGTTGCGTAGAGTTTGAGAAGAGACTTAGAATCAAAATTTTGTTCAAGGTAGCTGAAAACATGATTCGGAACTATGATCGTCTTGTGGAGGTGGCAGCACATGTAGATATTACAGTGCAGGCTGAAGATGAGAGACTTCGAGGTTTGAGGTTTAGGAGTCAGAAGTCGTAGAGGGACTTCAGACCTAGTAAGAAGCACAGGGGCACCGTTTCATCCCAGTCCCAATCACAGCAAACCTGGTCTACTTTCTCGTTGCCTAGTGCTAGCCCAAGAAACAATGCTTAGGATGGGTTCACCTGTTTCAAATGTGGCCAGCTAGGTCACAAGGTCAATGCTTGTCCACAGAATGGAAGAGGACAGCAGATGCCACCATCACTACCACCTAACCAATCCCAGAGTCAGTCCTAGAGTAGGGGACAAGGACCTACCTGTTTGCAGTGTGGTTAGTCAGGCATATGAGGAGAGCATATTTGCAGTTAGAAAGCACATTTGATGCATCAGGGTTTAGGTAGACTTAGAGCCATCAGCAGTCTCATTCAATCTAGACCTCACAAGCTATCTAGGGAGCCACCTTGGCTCCGTCAATCCAACAAGCCTATGCTTCGAGAGATGAGTAGGTTAACCAAAGGCCACAAGGTGCGTGTATGCTATTACAGCGCCAAAACAGTTGCTAGGTGTGTTGATTGATACGAGTGCGTAATTTTGTTTTGTTCAACTCTTTGGCTAGTGCGTTGATTGATACGAGTGCGTAATTTTGTTTTCTTCAACTCTTTGGCTAGTGTGTTGATTGATTCGAGCGTGTTGCATTCATTTATATCTACTGCTTTTGCTTTTATTTTGGGGTTAGAGATTAATCAGTTAGAGTCACCTATGTGGGTTAAGTCATCGGTTGAGGGTAGAGTGGTATTGGAGCGAGTGTGCCACTCTTGCAAGATTGAGGTCATGGATTGCCAGCTCTCTTTTGATTTCATCATCTTAGACATGCACACGTTTGATGTTATATTGGGTATGGATTGGTTGACACACTTTTAGGCTACTATAAATTGCCAGTGCCATAGAGTGACTGTGTAATAACCCGACCCTCGCATACGATTCTGATATATTTTTAGTCCCTATATTGTGCTTTCAAATGCTTACTGTGAAAATCTATAAGAAATTGAGATTACTTAAGGGAATCCTATGATGATGGATGTATATCTGTCTAATAAGGAAAACATCTGTTCCAAGTATAATGTTTGAACCATAAATTGGAAGCCTTAGAGGCTTAATTACCAGAAATTGATTTGGTATTTGAGATCTGCATAATTTTTAAGTTATAATATGATTTTCTGTGAAATTTCAATTTGGAATGCTTAAACTGATTAATTTTGTCCTTACTCACCTTTATATATATCTATGTTCTAACTTTGACTTAGAAGCCTCAATTTAAGGAAATATCTTGAGAGAGAGGGTAGAGAAGAATTTGAGAGGAGGAGTTCTTCAAGGAAGGATTGGGGGAAATTAGAAGGTTGTAGGGGATTTAACTCAAGGTATGTCTACTCATTTTGTTTTTGAATTCACCCATCACTTTGATTAGAGAAGGAATTTCTCTAGATTTTATGCTAAGTGGTTAATCGAGTTGTTATTTCATGTATTGACTTGATTTGGGTTTGTGTAGGTTATCTAGTAAGGTATCTAATGAGAATTTTATCTTATTTTTCCTCAATTATCAAGTTTGAATCCATCTACATGGTTGTGTGTGTGTGGGTGTGGGTGTGTGTGTGGGTGTGTGTTGATGTGTGAAGAATTAGAAATAATGAGGAATTGAGTTATGTTCATAAGCTTTAGAGGTTAAAGATTCAAGTTAAACCAAGATGGAGATATGTGGTAATGTTGTGTGCTTGAGTGTTAAACCAAGATGGAGATATGTGGTAATGTTGTGTGCTTGAGTGTTAAACCTTACTTCATCAATTAAAGGACCTACCTTAAGCCTTATAAAAGCCTACCAAGAGTTGGATTTTTGTTAATTTTCAGACAGAATTTTGCAAAATCGCCGCACGTACGGGAGTCACTGCCGCACATGCTGGAAATGTTGCAAATTTGGGCTTTGAACACTGCTAAAAAAGCACGTGCGGGGCATCACTACCGCACGTGTGAGGACTCTTGCTACACGTGCGGGGCTCACAGCCGCACGTGCGGCCCATGCTGAGAAAAGCTGTTTTCTTCGTTTTGCATGCTGGACCCTCGGATATTTTTAGAATTTGTATTTTATGCCTATTAATGTGTGTAAAATTCATTTGAAGTGAAATGAATCCGGAAATGATTCAACAAGAGAATGAACTAATGTACAAGGTACGAATGTGTGCAAGACACACTCCGGGAGGAACTAGCACGTCGTCACAACACTGTGAGTAGTAGTACGCTTTACTATAGCTAATGTTTGCCATTAGCATTTAGTTAATTCTGTTAATTATGTACCTATGTGAATAGTTCAAAGAATGTGAATAACGAATGGAAATGATGAAACTACTTTCATATGACTATGGAATTTTGTAAGACACTAAAATCAGTTTGCTCTGAAGATATCTGGGCCGATGGCTATTCCGGTTAAGTTGTTATGGTACGAAACAAAGTGCTACACAGAACTAAGTGCTACGATGTGAGTCACCTCTAGAATCCATGTGAGACACCTCTTGGGTTCATACAATATGTTCAAGGGCTCAATGCCAACATGTTCATGGGCTTAATGCCACTGTGTTCAAGGGCTCAATGCCAACATGTTTATGGGCTTAATGACAATATGTTCGAGGGCTTATTACCACTCCGTTCAAGGGCTTAAGCCATTATGTTTCAAGATTGGGCCCAAGGCCATTCTGAAATTAATACAAAATTAGATTCAACATGTAATCTCTGCATTTAAATATGCATTGATTTGTATTATGACTTAAGTTAAACATCAAATTATAAAAGTATTGCTATTCACTGAGCTTGGATCACCCTGTGTTATGTCTGTTTCTGTAGGTAACCAACCAAGTGGTCAATCCTAAGCCATGACGCACGTCCTCTTTTGTCAACCTTTGGATGTTCAGGCCCTAGATGAAGTCACTCATATTTTTGTGAAGTTTTGGCGAACTTTTGGCATTGCACTCTAATTATTGGCCTAAGGTTGAAACGTGTATAACACTTTCTTCCACAATATTTTTGTTATATGCCCAATCATAGGGCTAGGCCTGTATATGTATTTGTATATAACCTATGCTCAGATGTATGTTTTGGATTTTATTTTCCTGTTACGACGCGTATGATCCTGGCATAGTAGTAGTAGTAGCTCAATGGAGTTTGTTTCTATTATTTTATGATATTTACTGCTTCCATTAAGGCCCCGTACGTTATGTATATCAGGCTAAGTGTCCGTTTTTGAATAGATCATGCCCAAACTTTTAGGGGCGAGTTTGGGGCGTGACAGACTGTATCCCACCACTGTACGACCTTAAGGGTCGGGGAGGACTTAGCTTTCTTTTTTTTTTCCATTTCCTGAGCCGATGAGGGTAGTGTAGTTCGAGATGACTTGCAGAGGGTAGTTTGTGAATACCCTAATGTTTTCCTGAAGATCTCACTAGATTACCACCCCACTAAGAGATTGAATTCTCCTTGGCATAGTGCCCAGTACGACACCAATTTTCATGGCACCATATAGATTCGCACCTGCTAAGTTGGATGAGTTGAAGATCCAACTCCAAGAACTTTTAGATAAGGGCTTCATTTTTCCTAGCACATCACCTTGGGAAGCGCTGACTCTCTTTGTGAAGAAGAATGATGGGTCATTGCGGTTGTGTATTGATTATCACAAGCTGAATCAAGTTACCTTTAAGAACAAGTATCCTCTATCCAGAATAGATGACTTATTTGACAAACTTAAGGGGACCCATTGCTTTTCGAAGATAAACTTGAGATCGAGATACCATTAGTTGAGGGCTAAGGAAGAGGACATCCAGAAAATGGTCTATTGTATGCATTATGGCCATTATGAGTTCCTAGTTATGCCATTCGAGTTAACCAATATGCCGCCTTCATTTGTACTTAATGAATCGAGTCTTCTCGGAGTTCTTAGATCAATTCGTAGTTGTCTTTATGAATGACATTTTGATATATTCACCCTTTGAAGAGGAACACAAGGAATACTTGTGAATAGTACTTGAATTGCTTAGAGTGCACAAATTGTATGCCAAGTTTGAGAAATGCGATTTTTGCTTTTTAAAAGTAAAATTTTTGGGGTATGTTGTGTCGGGAGAAGGGGTAACCGTTGATTCTTCTAAGATAGATGTTGTGCAAGATTGGGAGCAATATAAGAATACTTTTGAAATCTGGAGTTTCTTGGGGTTAGTAGGGTATTATCGCCATTTTGTGAGGGACATTTATTGATTAATCGTACTGTTGACTAAGTTAACAAGAAAGGGTGTCAAGTTTGTATGGAGCAAAGCTTGTGAGAAGTCATTCCAAGAGCTTAAGATTAGATTGACTACCGCACTGATTTTGATAATTCTGAAAAGGGGATTGGGTTATACCGTGTATTGTGATGCATCCTGGACGGGCTTAGTTGTGTGTTAATGCAAGAGGGAAATGTCGTGGCTTATAGCTCATGACAACTGAAAACCCACGAGAAGAACTACCCTACCCATGACCTAGAGCTTATGGTAGTAATTTTTTCCTCGAAGATTTGGAGGCATTATTTGTATGGTGAAAAGTTTGATGTTTTCTTTGATCATAAGAGTCTAAAATATTTGTTCTCCAAAAAAAACTTGAATCTATGTCAACGAAGATGGATGGAGTTTATTACAATTTTGAGTTACACTATCATCCAAGGAAAGCTAATATTGTGGTCGATGCCTTAAGTCGAAAATCTATGAGTAGTGTGACAAGTGTAGCCATTTGGGAATGGGATATGTTGGAGGATATCGGTGAGTTTGAATTGCATCTCAGTTTGTCTAGCGACGGTGCTACCTTGTTTACCTTAGTTACACAACCCACCTTAATTAGTAGAGTCATAGAAGCACAACAAGGTGACCGCGAAGTAGAGACCATCTTGGAGAGGATCTCCAATGGAAAATAAGAGAGGGGTTTGAACATCCACTCAGATTTGAGTGTGAAGTATTTAGCCCATCTGCTTGTGCCAGAACCTTGTAAAGGGAAGGTACTTAGAGAATTTCATCACCCACGCCTTGTGGTACATCCAGAAGGCACCAAAATGTACCATGATCTTAGTCGCTAGTTTTGGTAAAGGAGTATGAAGTGGGATGTCGCTTCATTTGTTTCAAAATGCCTTACTTGTCAACAAGTGAAAGCCAAGCACCAAAAACTAGCGGGTTTGTTACAACCTTTGCCTATAGCTGAGTGGAAATGGGAGCATATTACTACAGACTTTATAGTTGGGCTTTCAAAAACACAACGGGGTAATGATGCCATTTGGGTGGTGGTTGATAGGTTAACTAAGTCTACACACTTCATTCCTATGTGCACTAGCAACTCAGTTGATTATTCGGCAGAATTGTACATTAGAGACATAGTTCAACTACATGGGTAACGCATGACCATTGTTTCAGATTGAGATCCTCATTTTATCACCAGGTTATGGTAGAGCCTTCAAAAGGCATTAGGAACCAAACTTGACCCTTAGCACCATCACCCTTAGACCAATGGGCAATTTGAGTGCACTATCAAGATTTTGGAGGACATGCTAAGAGCTTGTGTTAGGAGAGGCATCTACCGTTGAGAGAGTTTGCCTATAACAATAGTTATCAAGCGAGTATTGGGATGGCACCGTTTGAGGCCTTATATAGCCAACCTTGTAGATCACTAGTTTGTTGGGTCCAGATGGGTGATGCATCGATGTTAGGCCCGAAATTAGTTCGAGAGACGACCGAGAAAGTTATTCTCATTCAAAAGAGATTAGCCACAGCTCAAAGCCAACAGGAAAAGTCACGCTGATAAGAGGAGACGACCTCTATCTTTCGATGTCGGTGACCATGTATTCCTTCAGATTTTGCTGAAATGAGGGTTGATAAGATTTGGAAAGAGTGAGAAATTGTCTCCAAGGTTATTGGACCTTTCAAGATTTTAGAGTAGATTAGGGAAGCGGCATACTGTTTGGCATTACTACCGCAACTGTTTGGGGTTCATAATGTGTTCCATGTGTCCATGATTAGGAAGTATGAACCTGACCCTTCACATGTATTTGATTAGGTCAATTTGGAGGTAGATGAGGATGTCTCATACGAAAAGTGACCGGTTCAAATTCTAGATACTTGAAAACAAGTATTGAGGGATAAAACCATAGGTATTGTAGAGCCACCATGGTGTTGAGGAAGCAACTTGGGAACATGAGGCAGAAGTCCACTCCAAATATCCAGATTTGTTTAATAATGTTTAGTTAATTAGAGATTGTAGTATCTTTTAATGTTGTTTTGGGATTTGAGCGTTTTATTGCTAATTACTTGTATTGAAACTTATTGTGATTTTGAACAAGGAGATTGTTGTTCAATCATTAAAATTATTATTTAAACTTTATGTCTACAATTATGACATTGATTGTGTTAGGGGTTTTAGCTATGACCTCATTGAGAAAATAATGATCATTTCAGGATATCATTGAGATTGTGACCTTTCAAGTTAAAATAAAATTGTTATTGCAATTGTTGAGTTATTTTGTCGTTGTTTGGGCTATTGGGTTTTTGAGTTCCATTGAGAGTGCTAATCAAATTTTGGAGACGAAATTTCCAAAGGTAGGGATGTTGTAATGCCCGGGTACATAACCTATCTTGTTCTCCTTCAATCATGTTTATTTTACTCGTGTTGGGGATGTCGGAACTAATCTTAGGCCTCATTATCCATTTAGGTCCATCATTCTTGAAACCTTTCTCGAATATACATCTCCAATTTTGTTCTGGAGTTGAGTTTTTCTTGTTTATAAAGTGTAATTGGTGTCAGGGAGGTCATAGGCTTGTTGAGCTTGCAAAATTTGGGCTGTAGCAAAACTGCACGTGTGGAGGTGAGTGTTGCACGTTTGGGGAGAGGGAGTTTCTAGTAGTTGGGAACTGAAATAACCGTAGGTGGGCACGTGTGGGAGAGGTGTTGCACGTGTGGGAATAGCCGCTGCACGTATGGAGAGGTGAGGTTTCTATGAGGTTGGTCCGTGAAATAACCGCATGTGCGAGGATGAATGTCGAATGTGTGGAAGAGTATGCTCCACACATGCAAGAAAGATACCGCACGTGCGGGAAATGGTAATGTCTGAAATTTTTTTCCTTTTTCTTCTCGAACTAAGTGTATCTCTCTCTCTCTTCCCCTCTCTCTCTCTCTCTCTCTCTCTCTCTCTCTAAAAACATATTTCCTCTCCCTTCTTTTTACAAATACCCAACCACCACCATAAATCCTTGATTTTTTCAAATCTATTGAAGATTTGACCCAACTTCCTTCATTAATTTTGGAGAGCTCATCTAGAGCTACATTTTATGCAATGGAGATCAGATTTCAACACTGTAAATTTTGGGGATTTCTTCTCTTTTCTCTTCCAAATCTTGAGGTAAGGAGTTTCTTTGAGTTATATATATATGATTTTGGCATGTTCTAGTCTTTTTCTTGATGTTATGTTTGCTTTATGAGTTGGGATTTGAGTGACGGTTTTAAATGTGTTTTAAAAGTGGGTATTTCTCTTCCCTCCCATGAAATTGATTCTTATTTATGAAATGTGTAACTCTTGGAAGTCCATTGGTTAAAACACTTCTTAAAAATAAAAGAAATTCATGTTGGATGGAAACCCTAGATTTTGAAATTTGGGGGAAAAGGTTAGAATTATTGAAGCAAGATCATATGTTATTATGTTGCTAAATCATCTATGTAATGGATGAATTTTTTTGAGAAATTGCCATGGATAATATGATGAGAATACTTGGATCATGAAATAATTGGAAATTGTGTAACATTTGTGAATTTGGATTGTGTAACATTTGTGATATGGTTATGGGTTATTAAATTGAGAGATGTTGATAATTGCATTGTATTTAAAGCATAATGTTGAAAAATATGGAAATTGTAAAATTTCATTTACATACATTCATTTGCATAGCTTTTCATACCGATTATTATGGCTATGTTTTGTAAATGAAATTATTGTTTTAAGAAAACAATTGATTGATCTTGAAAAGGTTTTGGGGTAAATACATTAGTAAGTCCGGATAGGAGGTATAGATTAGTAATGTTTAAGTTGGCATGAGTGTCCGGGGTAAAAGACCGAAAACATGTGCAGAGTAGGTACCACGTGCCTTCTAGTAAGGAGCCAGTAAAGTGGGGATTGGTAGTGCTTGATATGCCTAATTGCAGACACTAACCTAGGGATTACCTGAGTCGTATTTACCTCTCCGTTGTGTATTATGAAAATTGATGAGATTTTTTATTTTTGAAATAAGTAGTGCACATGATTTTCAAAAAGGAATAAAGATATGGATTTGTAGAGCATGACATTACAAGGCATGCATATTGTGAGATTGCTTGAACATATATACTTTGTTAAGATCTTTCTAATAGGTTTTAAGCCCACCTCTAATGGATTTGTGCAGGAAAGGATGTGGTGATCCCTCCCCACTAAAGGCGAGAAATATGTTTTGAGAGCATGAGGCTCTTTTATATATTTTCTTGGTTGTATGTTTTAACAAGCCAAGGGCTATAAATGTATGGGTTTTTGGATAACCATTTTATGTGTAACCGGTCTTAAGCCTTGGAACTTGTAGCTTGTAGGGCATTTAGTTTCGTGTTATTTATTTTATGTTTATCATCACACATGCTATGGATTCACCCTTTAAGAAGTTTGAATATATATTGCATGTGGACTCCTTTTGTAAATCTCTCACATGAATGGAATACGTATATAGAGATTTTACCACTTGATTTAAGATTAGTGCGATTGAATGAATTAATTAGACTTATCATTATGCCATTTATTTGGAGGTGTTACGGGATATATGGCAGGGCTAGAAACTACCACGTTCTAGCGGTTAGAGCAAAAAAGAAGGCCAAATTGTACTATAAAAGGACCTCAAAGGCACCATTTGCAAGGGTCCAACACCAACCAATCAAACATACATTTCAACAATGTGATTTCAATATCTCTTTTGGCCATGTGCCCTTATCTTTTACATTTCTGAGCTTCCGTAGCTGATAAAGTCTTATTTTCATTTGTTAGTTTATCTTTAGAGCCCATGACACCTATTCAACCAAGAGCAATTTTATACACTCATTTTCAACATCATTTTTAGCAATTTCCAGTAGATTGTCTTTAGTTAAACAATTAAATTCATGCAATAACGTGTTTCCTTAGGTTTTTTTTCTTTTTATTACTTTGCTTCAATTTTTCTTTCTCTGCTTCAATTTTTCTTTATTCTATTTAATGCAAGATCAATTTTGTTTTATTTATACTTTGCACCTAGCAAATTTGTTAAAGCCCTCGTCATTGGGGCAAGATCCGAACTAATAGCGGTTCTTCTATGCCATATGTAACATGCCAGGGGGTACCCATACGCGTTAAACAGTTCAGATCCTCAATTTCTTTGATCTAATCTCACAAGTGCAATATGAAACATAAATGAGAGTCTAGATTTGGCAACTTGTATAGAAAATCCATTTTATTGCAAAAGATTTGCCAGAAATGGATTGCATCACCAGATCTTATAGTCGCCACCTAATATTTTGGAAAAATTAGGAAACCCGAGGCTCGTGCCAAGGTCACTATTCGTCGTAACCAATGATGCTTGTCTTGGAACCTTAGGTATGAGAGAGGAAGGTCTTTAATTGAGCACCCTTACTCACCCAATCAAAGATTGGCCTCTACTAAACCATGATATGAGTTTTATTTACTTTATATGTTCATATTTTTATTTATTTAATAAATCCTAAAAGTTACTGTGTGAAGAATATAAGTATAGACTATGTCATTCATTTTAGAGCAATTTTATTTCATGTATTTTGAAAAAGTTTTGAAGATGTACAACTCAAAGAAATTGAGTTTACAAACATGAAAATCAATATTATTCCAAATTAAGTGACATAACATCCATCCACTGGCATTCATATTGTTATATCAAGTAAGCAGGTAGCCACATGGTAGGATGCTTAAACATAGTAAGAAAAACACACATACAAGCGGGATGCTAAAGTATAAAAACTTACATATTTACCGATGTCCCGTGAACATCTACAAAACAAAGTTAGTAAAACATGCATAATCTTATATGCAAAAACCTAATACAATTCACTCATGAAATGCAACTACAGATTTGACTTCTAATATATGACATGTAAATCATCTCAAGAACTTGAGGTAGTGCACATAATCACACAAGAATTGATTAAATCTATAGATGCAAACTAAGCCGAATCAAGATGCATGACACATGGATGCAAAGCATGGATATGATGAAAAGAAAAACATGATGCTTATGTACAAATAAAGAAAGCAAATAAAAGAACAGGATAAAAAGAAGTGAGGTGTGGAACTATTATAACACTTCGAATAAATAATTACAAACTAAATGAGAGAGAGAGGAAGCAAATATTACAACAAAATAAAAACCTCACAAAACTCACAAATGAAAAGAAAACAGAAGATGTAGGTCTCAAGGATTGTTGGAAACCATTATGCTCAACACCGGAAGACTACTATGTTCTGTCCAGAAGAAGTTAGGTGGCCGGCCAAATAATTAGCTGGCCGGCTAACTAGGCCTAGCAAAATTTGTTTATTTGCAACACTGAGAAGAGAACAAACAAGGAATATATAGGTGGCATAACTAACCATTTCCAGTTAGATTACAACAGAAATATTATGAAACTAAAGCAAGAAAATGAATATAAGATAGAAAATACAAGAAAACTGAAAGAAAGTGAAAGTTCACCTTCCAAGGAAATGATGAATTTCTTTACTTCCAAACTTCCTTTTGATCACCCTCAAGGTTGTGAATTATGTTCTCAATCCTCAATTCGAAAGCTTAGAATTTGAGCTATAACGGTGACTTTGGACAAGTGTAGGAAATGATCGCTCGTTTCTTAAACTTGGCAAGGAATACTCTCTGTTTTATCAAAGCTTTAGGACTTGGTTTCAATGAGGATATATCAATGTATGAATGGTAAGATAGAAATTATGGCTCACTTTTCTCTCCAGTTTGGCAACTCTTTGATCAAAGCTTCAATGCTCTTTTTTTCTCTCTAACCTTGATCAATCTATTCTCTATCTGTCTTTCCAATTCATCCCCTTTCTTCAAGACTTAAGCTCTCCTTATATAGGCAACGCAAGTGGAGGAATGGTGGAAGACAAAGTGGAATTAATGGAGCATTAGGGAAGCTAATAAAGTACCAAAATGGAGCATTGTCTTCAATAGATCAAGCATTAGGCAATGGAGGCTGAGTATATATGCATTTAGGGTATAAATGGGTTAGAAAATGGCATCACGGAGTACCCCACACACAAAAATCCAAGTACAATATTTCACGATTACAGGCGCAATTGGTACGGTTGCGGCTGCGGTTAGCCTAGTCATGGATGTGATGGTCAGGCAGTCGACCGATCGGTCGATCGGCAAAAGAAAATTTTGCCCGTTTTGCTCCGATTCAGTCCAACTTCTCTCCAGTTGTTAGATGGGACCTAAATGCTTGGTCAAAGCAGGCTTAGAGCTAGAAATAAAGCTTAAATTCCATATTTCTTATGGAAGATTTTGTGAGAAACACATTCTTATTTTCATTAATGGGTAATCAAAAGAAAGCGCCCAAGTCTTAGGGTCGGTCAAAATGGGGTATCTACACCATACACAATCAATAGCCCTGTTAGAGTCATAAATCCATAGTCATAAATCCAAACTTGGACCAGGTTCATCAGGCCTAGCACACCTACATTCACAACATATCATTACTTATATGTTCCCTCTCAGTCTCTGAGGTGCAAACACCGTTTAATCACTCTCAATCTATACGTGAAGAAGATTACGAGTTTAGACCACAATGGATGCCATTCTCACTGCTTAGGATTAAACTTGTAATGTAGATGTTGGATAAATAGATTTTGCATTACTACAAATAAGTCATCATGATAAATCCCTAACAACCGTTGTAATAGAGGCAGTACAAGACTTCTTGCAAAAGGAAACATCATAGTTAATCTTAAGCTTCTTGCTAGAGTTATTTTGTAGCCAATACTATTTCCTTGGATTTGATAGGTGGGATCATGACTCGAGCTGCTAACGAGAATTCCTAGTGGTCTTTCCAGGCCTAGGCAATTTTATGTTGTGTCTCTGCATGTTTCACTCATAGATAATTAAAAATAAATTCATTTCTTGATTTCCAAATGTACCACCCAATTGTGGCCACCCTACTCAAGAAGAGATTTTTATCTCTATTATTGTGCCTTTGACTTAACTAGTTATTGTCCTATCTCACCACATTAGGGATGAAACCCTGATCAATCCTAAGGTTCAAAACACTCCCAAACCACACAGATTTTTCCCAAGCACAATCAACCAACATATGCTCCACTAGTTCAACAACATCATGGTAGATAGGGCAAATCTCCAAAATAGTACACTTCCTTGTGAATAAATTTGCCTTTGTAGCTAGATGATTTTTGCAAGCTCTCCACTAGAAGTGAGAAATTTTGGGGGACACATCAAGGTTCCAGATTAGTTTCCAGAATTTTTCAATGGGTTGGAAGGAGAATGAAGGCCAACAACTCTAAGTTGCTTCTTGTCAATACATAGCCATGGAATAATAGAATTTAACTGAATAGCTACCTCATTGGGTTAGGTGTCACGCCAAAGAATCTTCCATGCCTTCAACTAAATTTGGGATGGTTAGAATTTCATTTTGTTCCTCCTAAGAGACAATGTATTGAATGAATTCCACCTTCCAAGATTTATGGATAAAATTCATAACATCAAATACTTTCTAGATGGGGCAATTAGGTGGTTTGGTGGAAGTGATCTTAAAAAATTGCTACTCGAGAGAATCTAAATCTATCATCCCAAAAATTAACAAGCCTATCACTGTGAATTTTCCACTAGAGTCACTGTTGAAAGAGGTCAAGACCTTTTAGTAGGTTGGACCATGCCAAATATGTCTTTGCCCCTCATGTAGCTTGCATGAAATTTGAAAGTAAAGAATATTTTGGAAAATAGGTGATTTTAATAAAAGGTCGATTCTTCTTAGGAAATGGGTTGCTTCTGAAATAAGCTAGTCCGTTACCTTTTGAAAATGGTGGTTTTTAGAACGAAAAAAAAAATGTCTAAATGGTGAGTTTAAGTGACGGCATTTTTGGTAAATGGAATTGAATATTTTGGAAAGTGGGTAATTTTATATTTTAAAAATAAAACAAAGCAAAAAAAAAAAAAAAAAAGGATTTTGAAAAACGTTATAGAACTCTTGAACAGTTGCCTACGTATCCATACTAGGAATCAAGTCAAAACGTAATTCGAACAATAAAATCAATATTACGGTGACAACTAGGTTTAAAAGTGGGGGATCGCATGACTTCCATTCCCTCTAAAATCATGTATGATTCCTAATAAAAGAGACAAGTGTTAAAAAATAGTATGGTTACCTTTATTTGGACATGACATGGTCTACGTCATACTTAATAAAGGTTTACAATTTTGAAAATGTTCTAATAATCGTTATCCCAATATTATATTTTATTGGACAACATCGAGGGTTGATAAGTGCGTGTAACATCGCACGGAGGGTACCCGCACGCGTTAACAGTTTGCACCCTCAGTATCTTCGATTTAGTCTCGTGAGTGCAATGTGAAACATAGATGAGAGTCCAGATTTGGCAACTTTTATGGAAATTTATTTTAATGCAAAAATCTATTCTAGAAATAAACTACATCACCAGATCTTAGAGTCACCACCTAATATTTTTGGAAAATTAGGAAACACGTGACTCGTGTTAAGGCCACTATTCATAACTAAAGTTGCTTAGCTCGGAACCTTAGGTATGAGAGGGGAAGGTTACTAATTGAGCACCCCCGCACACCCGACCAAAGATTGGTCTCTACTAAACCATGATATGAATTTTATTTGCTTTATATATTCGTATTCCGGTTATTTAATAAATCCTAAAATTAATATGTGAAGCAAACAAGTATAGATTGTGTCATTTACTTTGGAACAATTAGGTTTCATGTATTTTTGAAAGCATTTTAAACAACTAGATGGAAGCTTGAGTTTGTGACATGAAAATCAATTTTGTTCCAAATTGAATAACATAACCTCCATCCATAGGCATTCATAGAGATATATCAAAATAAGGAAATAGCTGCATGGTAGGATGCTAAACATAGCAAGAAAAACACACACAAATGAGATGCTAAAGCATAAAAACTTACATATTCACTGATGTCCCACAAATAGGTACAAAACAAAGTTAGTAAAACATGTATGATCCTATATACAAGATTCTAATGCAATTCATTCACGATTTGTAACTCGTGATTCGACTTCTAAAATATGTCATGTGATTCATATCAAGAACATGAAGTTGCGCACAGAATCACGTAATAACTGATTAATCTTATAAATGCAAATTTAGTTGAATCAAGATGCATGAAATATAAATGTAAAGCATAGATATGATGACAAACAGAATAAACTACACATGTGTAGATAGAGAAAGCGAGTAAAAGAATGGAATAGAAAGAGGCGAGGCGGGGAATTATTACAATATTTGAATATTACAAATCTAAATAGGGGAAATGAAAGAAAATATTACAACAAGATATATCCTCACAAATCTCTTTGAAATTAAAAGAAAATAGAAAAATAGAAGCTTTAGGGGAGTCTCAGAGAACCTCGGAGACTGTTCTGTTCAACACTGGGACAGTTCTAGGTTCTGTCTAGGAGATATTGGCTGGCTGGCCAAAAGATGAGCTGGCCGGCCAATAAGGCCAGGCCAAAACTCTATTTTTTACTTTTCAAGCAACAAAGACGAAACAAGCAAAAAATACATGGGTAGCTTTACCAACCACTCCCAGTTAGAGTATAACAAGCTTACAATATGAAATGAAATAAAGGCAAAAGGCTCAAAATAAAAAAGAAAGAAAAAGAGAAGAAAAGTGTGCAAAATTCACCTTCCAAGGAAAGGGTTTGATTTCCAAACTTCCTTTTGATCACCCTCAAGTTTAGAAAGTGTATTTCTTAGTTCTCAGTTTGAAAATTCAAACTTTTGTGTGAATGGTATTTTTGGGTGTTTAACAGAGTGTATGGGGAGCTCTCTATTTTCCTCTATTTTAAAAACACTCACTCAGTTTTGATCAAGGCTTCTAAGGCTTGGCTGTATCAGAGGTTTTGGGATGGCTTTGGTGTATCAAGGATGGAATATCAGTGTATGGTAGTGTATATTTGAAAATTGGAGTTTTTGGTTCAAAGCTTAAACTTCTCTTTTTTCTATCTAAAAATCTTCTCTTCAAATCAATCCCCTTCTCCTAACAATTTAATCACCTTCATATAGGCAATACAAGAATGCTTAGTGGAGAAGGTGGTAGGGGACAAGGTTGAAAAAAAAAAAGGCCATAAAATGACAAAGGCCAAAGACTTTGTTGAAGAGGCCAGCTCTCTTGTCAATGAGAGATGAGTAGATACACACCCTGCAAAGCTCAATCAAGTAGGTGGGAGGGGACAAGGTGGAAGGCAAGGATGATGGAGTGACAAGGATGGTTGCATTGGATGCTCTTTTTGGGGTAAGAGACAAATGCTCTTTTGACAATGGAGGCCAAAGGAAGATAATAGAGGGTAAGAAAGATGTGTATCTCGTACCTGACTGTACCAAGAAATATCTGGAATAGCATGTTCTATACACTTCTAGCAAGAATTTTGCCGAAACTGCTCTATTTCTGGAAAAACTAGTCGGCCGAACAATTTCTTGGCTGGGTGGGCCAAAGCCTTGGCTAAATTGGCCGGCTAGCCAAGGTTTTGGCTGGCTGGCCAAAACAATGGCCAAGGCCTAACTACTTTGCATGAAACAGGATTTTTTGACAAAATTCGTCATTTCCTCCTATTTCTACACTGTTTTTTCTCTATTTCCCGAGAAAATGTTTTCATTTTGAAGTTTAAAAGTGAGCCTCGAAACATTACAGAAATATTCGGAACAAAGTGTGGAGAAAAGGTTTCGAAAGTGAGTTTTGAACGGGTCTTAAACACTTGGCCAAAATAGGCTTAGGGTTGGAAATGAAGCAAAAATTTCATCTTTCTTCCTGAGAACATTATGAAAAACACATTCTTGTTTTTATCACCGAATAATCAAAAGAAACTGCTCAAGTCTTAAACTCGGTCAAAATGGGGTGTCTATAGTTTCCCTTCTTTGACAGAACTCAAAATCATTTCATGACATGAGTGAATGTCAAAGCCTGAAGATGACCCTTTTGAAAAGACCGTAAGACTTGGGCAAACAAACTAGATGCAAATGCAGTTAGTTGAACCCGAGGGTCGCCTACGTATCTTTTTCCAAGAAATCAAACCTGCGTAGTTCATGGGCGAAATGCAAATGATATGCTCAAAATACAATTGAAAGTTGGACTTACACGCCTCACGAAACAGATTTTTGTTTCGAAAAGAAAATCATCATTGATGCAATACAATGCAATGATGATAAAGTTGTAAAGATGGCAACATGCGAGGCCAACCTCATGAAAATAATATGCTGGAAATGCAATTGAAAGTTGGACTTACGTACTTTCGCATACATGGTTGAAAGTTGGACTTATGCGCTTTTGCACAGCTAGTTGAAAGTTGGACTTACGCACTACCGCACAACTAGTGAAAGTTGGACTTACGCGCTTCCGCACAACCGATTAAAAGTGACACTTATGTGTTTCCACACAGCCAATTGAAAGTTGGACTTATGAGCTACCTCATAGCCGGTGAAAGTTGGACTTACGTCCTACCACATAGCCGGTGAAAGTTTGGACTTACGTGCTTCCACACAGCCTATTAAAAGTGGGACTTATGTGTTTCCACATAGCCGGTTGAACGTTAGACTTATGCGCTACCTCACAGTCGATGAAAGTTGGACTTACGTGTTATTGCCTAGCCGGTGAAAGTTTGGACTTATATGCTTTTGCACAGCCGATTAAAAGTGGGACTTACATATTTCCACACAACCGGTTGAAAGTTGGACTTATGCGCTACTGCACAACCAATGAAAGTTGAACTTACATGTTTTCATACAATCGATTGAAAGTTAGACTTACATGCTTCCGCATAGCCGATTGAAAATTAGACTTATACGCTTCCACACAGCCGGTTAAAAATTGGACTTACACGCTTTTGCACAGCCGGTTGAAAATTAGACTTATACGCTACCTCACAACCGGTGAAAGTTGGACTTACGCGCTTTTGTACAGTCAATGAAAGTTAGACTTACGCGCTATCGCATAGCCAATGATAATTGGACTTACGCACTGCCACAAGCCGATAATAGTACACATTTCACGTAAGAGGAGGAAGTGTGAATTCGAAATCCAAACATGTTTCATGCGAAAGGAAGAATAGTGAACTCAAAATCCAAACACGTTTCACGCAAGAGAAGGAAAAGTGAACTCAAAATCCAAACGCGTTTCATGCGAAAGGAGGAGAGGTGGTATAATCAATAAGCGCACCTAACCATATTTCATATGGAGAGGAGAAAGGTTTTAACTGAGTAATCTGAAATCCTAACGCATTTAACGTGAAAAGAGAAAAAATGGAGACACCAAAGCATACATTCTGTCACGACCCAAATCCACCCCTAAAAGTTTAGGCCATGACCAGCCTGTATTTAGGCCTCAAAACAAAAATTCCGCAAAATTCAATACCGAGGCCTAAAGCGGAATCAAATAAATAACAGAACGTCCATTGAGCAGTGCTTAAATGCCAGGATTTTAAAACATCATGCCATACGTAGAGAGTTCACATCCACAGTTCATATAAGTACAAGTCCAAGTCATGCAGATCTATACAAAGAGTTAACAACCCAAAATGTACATATTAGCTAAGTGTTCAATCAAGGCCACCAAAGACTTGACCAAAAAAAAAATGTAGCATCAAGGAACTCCTCAAAAGACAAAAAGGCTTCCACTTTGGAGACTTAACAAAACAAGTCCAACAAAAGTTTTCTGAAGCTGACCTAGGGATGGCCTCTGAGCTGGTCACCTACATAAATATATAACTATAGAGTGAGCAAGGCTCAGTGAGTAATAATAATGTAAGGAGGTTCATATGAATGAACATATGTTTTGAAGAATAAATATACAACATACATGTCTTATCCATAATCATATTCCAAAACGGCCTTGGGCCCAACATAATATTAGAACGGCCTCGGGCCCATCATAATAACAGAACTACCTCAAGCCCAACATAATAACATAACGGCCTCAGGCCTAACATAATAGTAGAACGGCCTCAGGCCCAACATAATAACAGAATGGCCTCAAGCCCAATATAATAGCAGAACGACCTCAGGCCTATTCATATGCCATTGTGATCCAATGTTCAATCATCTTCACTGAAACATAACTTGTATAGAACATGTCAAAGTACATACACATAACATATAAGCATAACCGATTGGTACGCTACTATTACTCACAGTGATCTCGGTTTTGCGGTGGTCCCTTCCAGCGAGTGACCTACACAATACACATAACGAGACATCGGTCTTATTATTCACATTTGAATAACTAAGTGGTCCATTGTTCCTTGCTTTCTTACTTTAACTGCCTATTCATGGTATGCAAATAGACATAAAAGCATGTGAAAATCATGCAAACGGAGGCTCGGGAGTTAGAAAAATGGAGCGAAAACAAAAACCGGGACTGCCCTGAAAACCGCACGTATGGCAATCACTTCTACACGTATAGAACCTCACCGCATGTGCAGGCCGCACGTGCAATTAAAGCAAAAGAAAAAGTAACGCAGGGAAAAATGTTCCGCACATGCGGGTTGTGTTCAAAACTAGTCCGAAAATCTGCCTTGAACTTGGAACTCATCCTTTTGTAAAATTAACTTCATTTTCATGTAATTCAACGCCCAAATCTCTTCAACACATGTTGAACTTAACATACCAAACCCTAAACAAAAATCATAACTTTAAATCAAAACTCAATTTCACATTTGAAAGATTAATTTAAGAGTTAGGGCATAAAAACCATAAAACACACACTTTGAGAGTTCCAAGTTCACTTTCATGGAAAAATCCCTTTTGAAATCTTAAAGAATCATAGGAATCATGCAAGGAATCAAGTTATGAACACGAATTTCATGATATAAGGCCATAAATGCAAAGAGTCAACATCTTCTTGTTTTATATAACAAAACACATGCATGTGATCATATATATATAATTCATAAGCACCTTCTTTTGCACTCAATTTTTAAGGTTTAGGACTTAAAACCTTAGCTAGAGTCTTTATGGATACTTAATCTTGCATACTCTTGATGTATTCTAGCTTGATCTTGAGCCTCTTCTTCCATCTCTCTATTTCTCTCTCTCTCTCTCTCTTTCTCTCTCTCTCTCTCTCTCTCTCTTAGATGACTCTCCAAAATTTTCCACTCACAAAATGAGAGGAGATGAGTTCAAAATGGGACTTGTATCACACATATACATAGCTAGAATACTTGCCAAACACGCCTTAACGAATTAGACTGAATCAATTTTTAATTAAACTTTCCAAATGGCTCTAAAAATTCCCATTAGCATATCCATGTACTCAATTTCATTTTCTGAACCCATTAAAGTGAGTTTAGCTTAAATAAATCTAATTAATTCATTACGAATCAAATTTTTACAAAACTTCATAGTATATTCTAAAAATCATGATAATCATAATTGTAAAGTCGATTTCGGTTTATCATGCCTCTAAAGTTTCCAATATCTAGTCTAAAGGTTGTAATTTCAACAGATTTACTCATAACCAACAGATACAATTCCATAAACATGTAATTTATGCATTTAAACATGGAATTTCACATCAAGCATATAATCACACGTATAATCACACATCAAATGAGAGAATTAAAGCATATGGAGCATATAAGAGAGTTGGGTTATTGCACATTCTAAATGTTATTCTTGAGTTTCTGAGAACATAGGTGATTTGGGAACACCCTTTGGTTGTCACTTGATGAACATTTGGCTTTAACACTTGAGTCCAACTGCACAACATACGACTAACCCAGCCAATTTTCAAAATTCTCATACAAAATCAGAGCAATCTGGCCAAATTATGAGCTAGCTAGCCAAAACATGATCCCTACAGCCAAAAGGTGACTTGCCCGACCAAAATATGACTGACCTGGACAAAAGAGGAGACACCCGGCCAACAAATGGTCCACCTGGCCAAAAGAAGTGCTGGTTGGCTAACAAAATTTTTACACAGCACAAAACTTAGCTTGTCGGCTAAAAAAAGTGTCGACTGGCCAATTTCTGCGATATTGGGGCAAAAAATGGGTTAGGCAACCCACTTGGCTTTAAAAGAAGTTAGGGCTCATTTCTACACACACCGACATCCGATACACATCTCCCTTTCCTCCAAAACTCTCCCTCTCTCTCTCTCTAGATTCTCTCTTCATTTTCGAATTACCCAAGACCTGAAGTTGACTCCTCTTGGATTTTGCCACGGTTTTCATCCCTTTGTATTGATTGGTTTCCGAAATTGGTAAGTTTCTTGATCTTTTGTTTGATTTTACACAATTTGGAAGTTCAATCTATTATTTGGGCTTGATTTAACACATGATTTCACAAATTTGGACCACCTCTCACCATTTTCCACTAACTTTGCAATCTTGTTCTTCATTCCTCACGGTTTCCATGATTTCAACCTTGATTTTGCACAAATTGGAAGGATTTTTGGGGATTTCTCATAGCTAAGGCAAGATTTCATACACTTGATTAATTGTCCATGAAGTTTGAAGAATTTCTTTAATTTCTTAATGATGTGACTTGAATTTCTTGAATATGCCTTGAATCTGCTTGAATATCTCTTGAATTTTTGTTTGAAATATGCTTTGAATCTGCTTGAATTTGCCTTGAATTTCTGGAATATGCCTTCAATTTGCTTGAATATTGGGCAATTATACACTGTTTAGCCACTGATTTCATATCAATGCTTGATGAAATGCTCATGAATTGGATAATTCCCTTAGAATTTAGCCTAGATTATTCACAATCTTGCTACAAGGCCCTTTGATTGAATGAAATTTTGGACCATGAATTTCAATTGAATGAAAATTCCATGACTTAACACAAACTCCCTTAATTCAAACATGAATTCGAAATTGCCGGAACTGTTGTTTTTTTTTTCTTCCCTTATACACATTGCCCCATTGTTGAAATTAAATCACTTGAGATTTTTTTTTCAATTTGCTATCGATTTTGCATTTTTCTTCTAAAATTTCAACAATGTTAGAATACTTCAACACTTTTCCACATTTCTCATTCTTTTTTTTTTTTTTTTTTTTGGTTTTTTGATTGCCCACAACTTGGGTTGGATTTCTTATACTCTTTCTTTAATTCCACATATTGTTATGGCTAGTGATGATGCTCCACACGTTGACTTGACCCCGTCATTGTTGCCGAGGCTGACATACCCTTATCGGTGTCTGGTGTTGTCATCCCCGCACCTGCCACAAATATGGAGGGCCATAACAAGGACCTCATGGCTGAGGGCATTGTGGTAGAGCTAGAGCCACTCCGCTTGAGGATGAGGCCATTCAACCCTACGGCCTACAGACCCCGCACACACACACGATGGTCCCTGGAGGGATGTTGCGATTCACTGAGTTCTCTCAGCGAGTCGTAGAAGATGTGCTACTCCGGGAGCGCTTGAGACACCTCTATCATGATTCCTCAATAGTATGTATTTCTCTCTTTTCCTTTTTTGTTTTACATTTTGTTTAGTATACCATGCTTTGAACTCTTCTAATAGCTCCAATCTCTTCTTTGCTAATAAATTGCTCATTATAGGTCACCAACTGACTGATGAGGGGGTACAGGAGCATCCACGACCCTCATTAGTGATATAAAGACCTCCCCACCAAGGTCCGTATCATGGTAGACGGAGCTGGATTTGGCCCATTCTGCTTGGGCATCACGTCATTACAGGCAGATCGATCGATCTTCGGCGTCTTGGTAGAGAGGTAGTGAGACACCGCCAACTCCTTTTACTTCTTATCCACCGAGGAGATGACGATGACCCCCTAGGACTTCTCTATGTTCACCAGTCTCTCAGTGGGGGGTGATCTGATCCCATTTGACCACGACCTAAGCCAGTGGCCGGTTGCTCAGATGTTCCTCTTTGGGGTTGTCCTATCCCTCACTCACCATGGAATGATTCGCTACAAATAGCTCTAGCAACACTTCCACGAGTTAGAGCTAATGACTCCAGAAGAGGCTGAATAGTATGCTCGCGGGTTTCTTCTTTACATCTTCGGTACTACCCTCTTTACGAATAGGGAGAATACCGTAAGAGTCTACCTTTTAAGCAGCATAGTGGAGCTCCAGTGGGTAAGGGAGTTCGACTGGGATGGAGCTAACCTCTCCACCATTTATGGCTACACAAGCTCCGTATCTACCTAGAAGGCGTAGCTGCTAGGAGGTTACTGGAAGGCATGAGAGGTACATTCTGCAATCTCTTTCAATTCGGTTGTATTTCATTGCATGTTTCATTTTCATTTTTGCCTGTTGGTTTTCTGGCATGCTTTCCCATGCAGATATGGCTTTACACTTACTTTCCCTCTATTACCCTGATCTTGAGATTGGAGATAGCCCTGACGATGCTCCACTCTCTGTATTATGGCAGTAGGCTCTGCCCTTGCAGCCGGCACATTCACAACTTCACCGTCTTTCATTGCTTCTTCAACACAGTGACTGCCGATATGGTAATCATTCTCAGAACTCTCTATTTCCCCTTCACTGTCTTTTGAATCAGGCCACTAATTTGTTCATTCTTCATCTGCAAATTGAGTGGCACCCTTAGACAGCCATGCCCAATGCGACAAAGGAGAGATACATTGCCACCTGGAAGACTTCCGAGATGAGGGTGCTGCTGGAGGGCCTCTTTTGCAGAGTTTGGTATTTGAGGGAGTGATTCATCAGCCAGACCTTGGGCCATACCGACCCTCGCATTCTGTCTCCTCCTCCTCCATTCATGAGGACTACTGATGACATCACTAACGGGGCCCTTATCGATCACATGATGTTGGGGCAGCATGTTGATGCCTTCTACGTCCTCAGAGACTATACCATATTCCTACGGTCTCATATAATGCCTCTACTAATTGAGGACGTGCCTCTCACTATCAGAATCGTTGATGCCTAATCGCTGTTGATGCTCCCGCTAGTGCTACTCTTACCACTAGAGGTCCCATACCTCCTGTTGGCAACGTTGTCCTTCCTCTTGGACATCCGGCGCTTTCCACAACGGTTATATTTCAGCACCCGGATGGAATTTTGGATGAGTTATCCTTGGAGCCTCTCAGACGACGATCACTCGTCTCGTTCTAGAAATCCGACCAGTATGCCTTTTCCCTTACTACTTTCCATGTATTTCTCATTATTTCAATATCAATACTAACCTCTTTTTTATTTGCAGTACCCCAAAATAGGTTACATGGATCAATGCTTGGAGCTTATTGAGACCCTGATGGTCATGGTGTGAAGGAGGGATGCAACTCTGGTCTTTGCTAGGATTAAGGTATCCTTTTCTTGCTTGCCTTGTCTCCTATGCAATTCTTTTTGTTTCATTCACTTTCGATATATTTCTTTTTTCACGGCACCTGTTCTGATATTATGATCTATATCTTTTTTAGATAGCACACCTTCCAGCCATGAGGCGAGAGGAGGAAGAGCTCCAACACAAAGAAGAGGATGTCGGGATGAGCGGGGTCATGGAAGGGAAAGGAAGAGAGCATCTCTTGAGGTTCCCAAGCTAGACCCAGAGGCTTTTGATTAGCACTCCGAGGAGGACTCCGAAGAGAGCAATGAGGAGAGTGATAGTGGCAGAGATACTGGTGTTGATGCTTGTGGACTCGCTTTCTTCCGCGCCCCGCCTTTCGGAAAGCGTTTGAAAAGAAAGGCCTCACAGTTCGGATTCTCGCGATTCTGAATCTAGTCTCACAAAGTACAATGTGAAACTGATAATCACCAAAGAGTCCAAATCCAGCAAACCATTTTGGAAAATCGATTTTAAATCAAATAATGCCAAAATTGGACTGCTTTGCCAGATACAGAGTCACCACCTAAATATTTTATTTTGGGGAAATCTAGGAAATCCTGTGTAGACATCCCATTTTGACCGGCCCTAAGACTTGGGCACTTTATTTTGACTACCCTCACCAGAAAAATCAAATTGAAATTTTAATCCCAAAACTCACCCATTTTGGTCAAATTAAAATATTTTTATTTGAATTTATAATTTTGTATAATTTCATATAATTTTGTGTGTTGGTACAAATTTTTAGGTGTGTTTATATAAATTGGCATGTGATATTTTATAAATAAAAAATGATAGAAAAAAAAAGGAAAAATAGAAATAAAACATAAAAAAATAGAAAATAGAAAATCAATAAAAAGAAAAAAAAAGGGGGGGAACAAAGAGAATAAACAAAAGAGGGTGGTGGTGGACATTTTAAAAAAAAAGAAAAAAGAGAGAGAGAGTGGTAGGAGGAGACACGAGGCACATACTCAACACCCACGAGGCACACATGGTTTAGAGGAGGGGGGAAAAGAGAGACAAAGGGGATGGATCAAGCTCTCTCTCTTATCACAGACACAAGAGATACACATGAGGAGGGGATAGGGGGGCAGAGGGAGAAAAAGGTGAGAGAGGGAGAAAGGCCACACACGGCAGCAGCCATCACACACCACACCACCGCAGCCACAACATCACACCACTCACACCAACACACACCCATGCACACTCAACACACGGCATACACACAAGGTTGATTGATACACACACAGACACACGTGCATGGGTTATCTCTCTCTCACTCTCTCTCTCTCTTGGCTTGGAGAGAGGACACCATGCACACACCCACACACCTAGACACCATGCATGACAGACCCATATACACGGCACACCCACATACACTTTCTCTCTCTCTCTCTCACTCTCAGTTGGGAGGGCAACACAGCACACGTACACACAGGGGACGGGGGGAGCTTCTCTTGATCTGAGAGGAATACACATACAACACACGGGCTCTCTCTCTATATTTCTGATTTTTTGGTGAGATCAAACACACCACCACCGAGTCTTCTCTTCTCTCTCTATGACATGCAGATACACACTTACCATACACAGACACGACACTCACTCATGCACAACACAGCTCACTCTCTCTGACTCTCAGTTAGAATAGCAACCAAAAATAACACTGACTCTCTCTCTCTCGGGGGAATGAGAACAGAGAGCCTTTGGCTGAGCAACAAACACACAGACACATGGATAAACACACATACAGGAGGACTCCTCTCTCTCTCTCTACGAGTGTATCTCTGTTCTGGCCTGAGTTTGACTCAACTCTGGCGCTGGTCTGGCGCTAATCCGGCGCTGGTTTGCTCTGGTTCTGATTGCTAACGCCATCGCAACAGTGAGGGCGATACGTTTGCTGATTGTTAGTTTGTTTTCAAGTGATCTAGCAGCGTATCTCAGGTGCTGGAGTGTGCTCTAGAGCTTATCAGCGCTGGTTATTATCATTGGTGCGGTACTGGGTTCACTACGTGACGGCAAAGAAGTGTTCTTGCTACTCCAAAGTCGTGTTTCTGCTCCTGCCTCCCCGGTGATTTTGAATGGGATTGTTTGCTGCAGTTCTAGGTGTGGTATTTGTGGACCAGCTCTCATGGAGAAGTTTAATGAGGAGATTGAACTGAGAGAATGTTGAGTCAGCCAGATAGATTTAAAGATGCAAGAGGCCAACCTTGAAATGGAGAAAAGAAAGGTGTTAGAGCTACAAATGGAAGTACCTGAGCTGGAAATTCAGGTTTTAGATTCCAATCACAAGATTGGGACTTTGGTTGAAGAGTTAGAAATAGCTAAACAAAAAAAAAGGTTTGAGGTTTCAGAAGAAGAGATTGGAACAATGACAGTTGGACTTTGCATGAAAATGCTGGTTTTGCAGATGCATGAGAAAATTATAAGGCATGTGGTTGATGTGTCAGAGCGTGATCAGGAAATCAAGAAGTTGAATTTTTCACTAAAGCAATTGGCTGTCTTAGAGGCAAGAGTTGAAGAATCAAAACTGCGAAGCAACTCCTTGGAAAATGAGATCAGGCAATGTGAGGTTAAGAAAAAGGAAATGAAGTCTTCGCATGAAGCCCAACAGAATGGTTTGTCAAGTGAAATTGAACAATGGAAGGCAAATACTTCTGAGAGAAGTGAACTTGTGGAAGCTTTGAATAAAAAGCTTGACATGCTAAAACTGAAATATGACATGGCTGTGGCAGAGAAAGATGGGTTCAATGCTAAGGTATAGACATTCATTGTAGACATGAATTCTCGAGACAACCAGATCAAACTACTGGAGGAGCATTGTGTGGAGCTGTTAGCTGGATCTAAAAATTCAAGGGAGTTAGTTGATATGCTAAGACTGAGAGTGGGAGAGTTGGAGAAAGAGGTTGACATGCAGTTTTTTTTATTTTTTAGTTTTTACTTTTCTTTTTATTTTGAGTGTTTGTGAGAATTTTATTTTATTCACCTCTCTTGGATATGTAATAATTCAAGTATTGTAATAATCCCTCACCCCGCTTCTTTCTATTCCATTCTTTACTCGCTTTCCCTACCTGTACATATGTATATATCTAACATACCATGCATATCCATGCTTTACATTCATGTCTCATGCATTAAGATTCGGCTAAATTTACATGTGTGGATTTAATCAATTCTTCTGTGATTCTATGTGCTACCTCATGTTATTGAGATGATTCACATGCTATATTTTAGAAGCCGAATCTTTAGCTGCATCTCATGAGTGAATTGCATTAGGATTTTGTATATAAGATCATGCATATTTTACTAATTTTGTTTTGTAGCTGTTCATGGGACGTCGGTCAATCTGTGAGTTTTTATGCTTTAACATCCCATTTGTGTGTGATTTTCTTATTATGTTTAGCATCCTACCATGAGACTAATTGATTAAATGATAAACTGTTTGAATGCCTGTGGATGAAGGCTTGTTGCTTGAATTGGAACGATTCAACGAATGTACGTTTAAGCCCACTTTGTAGTGGCAAATTCACAAACTTTAAGCCCACTTTGTCAAGTGGCAAAATCAAACCATTTTCAAAACAAACATGAAATTGAATTGTTCCAATTTGAGCAAACTAG
Organism: Camellia lanceoleosa; assembly: GCA_025200525.1. NCBI lineage: Eukaryota > Viridiplantae > Streptophyta > Magnoliopsida > Ericales > Theaceae > Camellia > Camellia lanceoleosa. The sequence goes on from CM045765.1 coordinate 89,084,036, forward strand.
TCTATACTTGTATGCTTCACATAGTAAATTTTAGGATTTATTCAATAATCAGAATATGAACATATAAAGAAAATAAAAAGTCATATCATGGTTTAGTAGAGGCCGATCTTGTGATCGGGTGAGCGGGGGTGCTCATTATTGACCTTCCCCTCTCATACCTAAGGTTCCGAGCCAAACATCCTTGGTTACGACGAACAGTGGCCTTGGCACGAGTCATGGGTTTCCTAATTTCCCAAAATATTAGGTGGCAACTCTGAGATCTGATGACGCAGTCCATTTTTGACAAAATTGCAATAAAATAGATTTTCACTAAAAGTTGCCAAATCTGGACTCTCATCTATGTTTCACATTGCACTCGTGAAACTTGAGATCAAAGAGATCTCGGGAGTCCGAACTGTTTAACGCGCGCGGGTACCCCCCGGGCATGTTACACCCTGACTCATGCCAAAGGCCACGTGTCCGTCATCACCAAAGTTGCCTCGGCTCGGGAACTTAGGTACAAGAAACGAAGGTCCTGAAATGAGCACCCCCGCTCGCCCGATCAAAGATCGGCCTTTACTAACCATGATATGATGTTTTATAAATATTATGTGTTCTTATTCCAGTTATTAAACTAGCTTTATTACGTGATGTGCATAATCAAGTATAGACTAGTTTGCAAGACTTTGGAACAATTCAACTCATGTTTGTTTGAAAAAATGGTTTGAATATGTCACCCTCAAGTGGGCTTTAAAGATGCGGATTTGCCACCAAACATAGTGGGCTTAAAACATGATTTTGCCACAACAAAGTGGGCTTAAAACATACATTTGTTGAATCGTTCCAATTTAAACAACAAGCCTTCATCCACAGACATTTATACAGTTTAGCCTTTAAGCACATAGCCTGTAATAGCCCGACCCTCGTACATGATTCTGGTATCTTTTCAGCTCTCTATTCTGTGTTTTCGAATGCATATTATGAAATTCTATTGAATTAAATGAAACTTAGAAAAAAATGGATTTCTATCTGTTGGTTTGGACCATTATCTGTCACAATTAACCTGTTCAGATCTGAATTTGAGTCCAAGTTATTTGCGAAAAATTTAAATAAACCTGAAGAAGAATTGCCTTATGTGTTATATGTATCCTCACCTATGGGAAATTCCATGATCTGTACTTCTATCTATTCTGCTTGTGAACTTCTTATTAGGGACGTTTGTGTACATGCTAATTTATTACCACTTGATATGATTTCTTTTGACATTATCCTGGGAATGGATTGGTTGGGTGAATATGGTGCCACTATAGACTGCCTGACGAAGCAAATTAAATTCTACCCTCCGGGACAATCAGAATCTACTTTTCAGGAGCAGAGGGTGACTTCCCCACCGTATGTGATCTCTACAGCCAAGGCTTGTAAATTAATTCACAAAGGGTGTCAGGGGTACTTATGTAGTGTTTTGGTAGGGTCAACAATGAATGAGAATATTGATGCGATCCCAGTTGTTTGTGAATTTCCGGATGTCTTTCCAGAAGAACTACCAGGGGAATTAGTGGACCGTGAAATCGAGTTCACGATTGAAGTGTTACCGGGAATTCAACCCATTTCTAAAACTCCATACCGAATGGCACCAGCCGAAATGAAGGAATTGAAGATTCAGTTGCAAGACTTACTGGATAAGGGGTTTATCCGCCCGAGTGTTTCTCCGTGGGGTGCACCAGTCCTGTTTGTGAAAAAGAAAGACGGAACACTCCGATTATGCATAGATTACCGGGAGCTTAATAAAGTAACAATCAAGAATAAATATCCCTTACCACGAATCGACGATCTATTTGATCAATTACAAGGATCACAGGTCTTTTCTAAGATTGATTTGCGGTCCGGATACCACCAATTGAAAGTTAAAGCTGATGATGTTAAGAAAACAGCCTTCCGAACTCGGTACGGCCATTATGAATTCTTGGTTATGTTCTTTGGAGTTACAAACGCACCAGCAGCATTTATGGATTTGATGAACCATGTCTTCAAACCTTATTTGGATGAGTTTGTAGTGGTCATTATTGACGGCATCCTTATTTACTCAAAGAATGCGGAGGCCCATGAAAACCATCTTCGCTTAATCCTTCAAACCCTCCGAGAAAAGAAGTTGTACGCAAAGCTAAAGAAGTGTGAATTTTGGCTACATAAAGTGACATTTCTAGGACATGTTATAACTAAGGAAGGAGTCTCTGTTGATCCAAATAAGATTGAGGCGATTGTAAACTGGCCGACCCCGACTAATGTGACTGAAGTGCGTAGTTTCATGGGATTAGCCGGCTATTATCGGAGATTTGTTCAGGATTTTTCTAAGATTGCTGTACCACTTACTCAGTTGACTAAAAAGGGAGTTGCTTTTGAATGGTCCGAACCGCGAGAATCTGCTTTCCAAGAATTGAAAATGAAGTTGACTACAGCCCCAGTCCTTGCCTTACCGTCTGGTACTGAGGGATTCGTGATTTATAGCGATGCATCACATAAAGGACTTGGTTGTGTGCTTATGCAGAGCGGAAGAGTTATTGCTTATGCTTCTCGTCAGCTTAAACCCCATGAGAAGAGTTACCCTACGCATGATCTTGAGCTAGCCGCAGTCGTTTTTGCCTTAAAGATTTGGCGACATTATATGTATGAGACTACTTGCGACATTTATACCGACCATAAAAGTCTCAGATACATTTTTACCCAAAAGGAATTGAATATGCGCCAGCGGCGATGGTTGGAGCTTATTGAAGATTATGATTTACAGATCCACTATCATCCTGGTAAAGCCAACATGGTGGCGGACGCGCTTAGTTAGAAAAATGTGGGAAATTTGGCAAGCCTATTGATAGGGGAATAGGAGTTGGTAAATGAACTGAATAAGATGGGGGTTGACTTGGTGATACATGAGCAAGAAGTGATAGTGGCAACAATGATGGCTCAACCGACATTGCTTGAAGAGATCAAATTACGTCAAATGGAGGATGGGTCTCTAAAGAAGATATGTGATGAAATGGAGACAAAACCGAAACTAGGGTTCACTTTACTAGATTCTGTACTTAAATTTCAAAACCGAATATGTGTCCCTGATGTGTCAGAACTTAGAAGGAAGTTGATGGAAGAAGCACATGCCTCAAGGGTTTCAATGCATCCAGGAAGTACGAAAATGTACCGGGATTTGAAGCAGAATTTTTGGTGGCCAAACATGAAAAAGGAAATTGCAGAGTTTGTTTCTAAGTGTTTACAATGCCAACAAGTAAAAGCAGAGCATCAGAGACCCGCAGGACTATTGCAACCTCTTCCAATCCCGGAGTGGAAATGAGAACATCTGACCATGGATTTTGTGGTAGGCTTACCACGAACACCCCGAGGAATGAATTCTATATGGGTCATTGTTGACCGATTGACAAAGTCTGCCCACTTTCTACCTATGAAAACCCAGTATAATGCCGATAAACCTGCTGTGATTTATGTGAATGAAATTGTAAGGCTTCACGGTGTTCCGGTCTCAATTGTGTCAGATAGAGATCCAAAGTTTGTTTCAAGGTTCTGGCAAAGTTTACAGAATGCAATGGGTACAAAATTAAAGTTTAGTACGGCTTTTCACCCCCAAACAGATGGACAATCCGAGAGGACAATTCAGACGCTAGAAGATATGCTTCGAATGTGTGTTTTGGATTTTCAAGAAAGTTAGGAGACTCATCTGCCGTTGGTTGAGTTTGCATACAATAACAGTTACCATTCGAGTATTGAAATGGCACCCTATGAAGCTCTGTATGGAAGACCGTGTCGTTCTCCCGTGTGTTGGGCTAAAGTTGGAGATAGGCCCTTGTTAGGGCCAGAGATTGTCCAGTTGACAACTGAAAAGGTTAAAATTATTCAAGAAAGATTGAAGACTACTCAAAGCAGACAGAAGAGTTATGCGGATAATCGGCGTAGGAATTTGGAGTTTGACGTGGACAGTCAGGTTTTTGTGAAAGTTACACCCATGAAAGGTCACCCAAGATTTGGAAAAAGGGGTAAGCTAACACCCCGATATGTTGGTCCCTTTCAGATCTTAGAAAAAGTAGGCCCAGTAGCCTACCGAGTTGCCCTTCCGCCACATATGAGTCAGATTCATAACGTATTCCATGTTTCTATGCTCCGAAGATACCTTCCGGATCCTTTACATATTATTGATTATCACCAAATTGTGTTGACCAACAAGTTAACATATGAGGAGAAACCGATTCGAATTCTGGACCGTCAAGTGAAACAATTGCGAAACCGAGAAATTCCAATGGTGAAAGTGGAGTGGCAAGAGCACTACGGAACCGAGGCAACTTGGGAAAAGGAGGATGAAATGCAACACCAATATCCGCATTTGTTTTCGTCCTAAGGTAAAACAAGTTTGGAGGACCAAACTTAATTAAGGGGGGGAGAGTGTAATAGCCCGACCCTTATACATGATTCTGGTATCTTTTCAGCTCTCTATTCTGTGTTTTCGAATGCATATTATGAAATTCTATATGAAATTACATTGAATTAAATGAAACTTAGAAAAAAATGGATTTCTATCTGTTGGTTTGGACCATTATCTGTCACAATTAACCTGTTCGGATCTGAAATTAGGCGCCTTAGACGCTTAATTTTCAGACATTGATTTGATATTTAGAATCTGCATAATTTTTAAGCTCTAATGGGATTTTCTGTGGAAATTCAATTTAGGATGCTTAAACGATTAAATTTTGTCCTATTCTCTTTTTATACTAATAAATGGATTTATATCAACTTGAGATATTTATGGGACTTAGAAACAACTCTTGTATGCAACTTAGAAGAGGAATTTCGTGAGAATTGGAGAGAAGACAACCTAGAAGAGAGATTTGGGGAATTTTGTGAAGATTGCTTAAATTAAACTCAAGGGCACACTCCAGAAGGAACTAGCACGCCTACACAACACTGTGAGTAATAGTACATTGAACGTACAGTTATTTACCGTTAACGTCTGTTAATAACATTCTGTTTTCCGTCAGTTACGACATTAACATACATATTGATTTGAACCACAATAAAAAGGAAATGTTGAAAAGATATACGTACATATTTGTACGTCCTGGGCCGTAAGGCTATCCTAGGGCCGTAAGGCTGATCTAGGCCGCAAGGTCGTTTCCGAGCCGAAGGTCATTCTAGGCTAAAAGGCCGTCGATAATTTCCGGGCCAATAGGCCGCTCATATATTCAGAATACGAGGCCAACGGCCGTTCTAAAAATAAGTTAATCTCAGACTCATTGTTGGATTTCATTTTTCTATGAATGCACTGTTATACATTGTGATTAAAGTTAGTTATTAAACTGCCTAAGTATTATTACTCACTGAGCTTGTCTCACTCTGTTATTTGGTTTGATTCTGTAGGAAATCAACTGGGTGGTCAGTCCTAGCCTCTTTATTATCTATCTTTTGCCAGCCTAAGGACAACCAGGCACTTGGAGAAGCCCTTTTTCATGCTAGTGCAGTTTTGTTGGACTTGGTCTTTGTACTAATGTTCGCTGACTTAAGTCGATTTGTATCTAATATTTTGTTAAAAGCCCAATCTCTGGGCTGAATTTGTAAATGCGTATAATCTCATATGCAAGTTCACTATATGTTTAATTTGGGTCTTGGTCCTGGCATGTTGTAGTAGCTCAATGGATGTATCTGCATGTTGTTTTATTATATTATCGCTTCCGTTCAGGCCCCAAATGTTTATACAGCAGGGTTAGTGTCTGTTTCTGATCAAGTCATGCCCCGAAACTCTTAGGGGCGGGTTAGGGGTGTGACATAGCCCCATGGCAAGCATGCTATCATGGCAACATGGCAATTACACTCATGCAAGTATGCTAAAGCATAAAGCTCATCGAGTACTCCAAGCCAAAACAAAAACTAGTTAGAAAAATACATGATCCTAACTATGTTAAGATGCCTAATGTAACACATGAAATAATGCAATTAATAGGCTCGACTACTAATATGGCATATGAATCGATTTGAACACGTATTCAAAGAAGATATTGAAATGACAATGCAGTTTGAATGATACGCCGAGCCTCAGTGCATGCAAGACAAATGAATGGATGCAAGCATGCGATATACTTATTGAAACATGCCTCTAATCTAACCATCAAAAGTGATTAAATAAAAGGGAGAAAGACGTGGGGTTGGAAGACATACACACATGCATGCACACTTATTACAACATTACGCCCTCATGAAGGAGGGTCCGAATGAATAAGCTAACCAACTAGCTACGCTAATTAAGCTAACTAATTATTACAACAATTGAAATGAATTAACTAACTTATTTTAAGCTAATTAAATATTACAAAACGAAGTAATTAGCTAAATACTAAGCTAAGTAAGTACAAAGAAATTAAACTAATTAATTAGCTACCATTAATTAACTAAACAAAGTAATTAAATGGCCTTGGGAAGTGAGGGATGCATGCATGCTCAGTTTCTCCACCCGAAAAAGACACTGCCTTGCCACTGAATGCCTCTGTTTGCACATTTGAACACCAACAATGTTGCTAACTCCCAGAATGCCTCTGCTCCAACTTACCAACACACTGTGCAATTTTTATTGGTGGCTGACAGGGGCTATGTCAGCTACCAATGGTGGTCGGTCAGCTACTGGTGGTGGCCGGTCAGCCACTGATGGCATGAACTCCTCTTTTTGCTGCAATAGAGAGCAGACAGAGCAAAATAGTGTATTCTCACAGGTTTGTTTGTACTGTTTACACTCCTTATCATCACACAAGCTCAAATGAGTGAAACTCTTGGCTTTCAAACCACCAATCAAGCAAATTCCATGCATGATGACCAAAGAACCAAGTTTGTACAAGTTTAATGGGTGCAAAACAAGACTCAAAGAGCTACCACCCTATCATGCATGATCAAGGGTGATGGTGACCAAGGAAAGTGGTACATTTCATCACTTTGAGTGTGAAATGTCCCACTTTCTTTGTGATCGAATTAACGTTTGATTTGAACACATGCAATACAACACGAAAGATGCTTATCTTGCCTCTTTTACTTGCCATTTTTTGTTTACTCAATTTAGTTACCGATTCATTCTTTAATCGATTTGTCCAAAAGTGAGTGTCCTCTAATGGAAACATGGCTCAAACCACGAGTTGCTTTGGGCATGAAAGAGGCATTACACTGTTGATAATGAACCCCCTAAGGGATTAAACCATTAGGTGCAACACCTCAATTTCACACTTAGGCAAACAAGTGGTTTCAAACCACTTTCAAAGCAAACAAAATAGTGAAGAATGGAGGGAGATTGTAGAGATTTTAGTGCTGAAATGAAGTGCAAAACAACACTAAAACATGCTATTAACTCAAAAGAATGATGATTAAAGCATTAAAACATCAAGCTAGTGAAGGAATTAACACTACAACTATGCAAAACAAGCCTGAACTAAATTAACCAGCCGAAAACAGAGCCAAAATAGGTCAAAACAGAGGCAAAAACATTCTGGACTTAAGCTAAAGTAAGCTAGAAAAACATGCTAACTCATGAAGCTAACTAGGCATGCAAACAAGACACAAGGAGGGGAGGCTAATCCTTCTAATTTTGGACTTCAAAACAAGGTTTTTATCACTGAAAAACGTCAGAGATTTAGTGGTTAAAAGGCCCAAAAAAAGTTGTTTTGAAAGTGATGAAAAGATGGCAGAAAAGCTTAACAAGGTAAGAAGCAAAAAGAGTGGACAACCCCTAACTCAAAAGGGGCTCAAACCACCACTTTTATGTCTCAAAAATAGAACTTTTTACATGCCAAAACCAGCCGCAAAAACAATTAAAAGGATGGCAAAACAAGTATTGAAAACAAGCTTAAATAACAAGAGTTATACCTTTTGAAGCTAAGGCACAAAATAGGCAACAATCCAAGCCTAAACCTCCTTCTAGAGCTCTTACAAGGCTCCAAGGGATCTCAGCCCAAAGGTGAGAGTATTTGGTTAAGGGTTGATGTGCAAAAGCTAAGAGAAAACAAGCTACAAGGCACAAAATATCAAGAGAGAGAGAGAGATTTTTGTTCTAAATCTTCTAACCCTCAAAAATGGGGGAGGAACTCCCCTATTTATAGAAAAACACCCATTGATCTTAGATACATCCCACCATACACCTGTATGAAGATGCATTTCGATTAAGCAGATTATACATTGTCAATAAATATCTAGAAGAGATGGTGGTCGTTTACCATCAGACCGACCGGCCACATCTATGGCCGATAGGCACAACCCATGGCCAACAGCCTTGGGGAGTGGCCGAAAGGTCACCAAGAGATCTAGACACCAAGTTTTGGTCCAAAACAAAGCACAGAAAGAACAAGGTTCAAAGGCTCAAAGACAGGGCATTCCGCCGAAGACTTCGAACGCTCAAAACGAACACAAACACACAATCATCGAGTGCACAAACGATGACGTCCAAGTCTTGAGAACAGTCAAAAATGAGGTGTCTACAATGCTGAGGCTTTCGAGAGCAGTGAGACTGTTAGTGATGTAGAGGCTTCCCCACCGCGTAGGAGGACAAAAAGGGCTTCACGCTGATCTGTCTTTTTTTTATGATGTATTTTTCCTTATTCTCTTTTTTTTTTCTTCTTCTTTTTTATTTATTTTTCCTTCTTCTTCTTCTTTTTTTTTTTTTTCTTCTTTTATGTAAAATGATGACTTCACACCTTCTGATGATATATATTATCTCTTCCTTTTATGTATACGAATAAGCAAATTACATGATGCATGTGTATACACTTATCTCAAATATGAAATGGTATTATAAAATGAGCAATATAAAATATATACGATGCAAGAGACAACATAATATATACAGAAAATAGATTACACATATACAAAAATACACCAATAACGTATTATACATATACAAACCTAATACATATATATACATACAGACAACATACAAATATATACAGACGATATACAGAACACGGAGACATACATATACATACAGACGATATACAAAATACAGATACATATACATATACGTATGGACCATATACATCATACGGATATATATATATATATGTATTATATTATATATGGACACAAACATACGGATACACAAGCATACGGATACAGATACATAGATATATACATACAAAATATATAAAAAATATATACATCTATACACTCTTTCCCTGTTTTTGTCTCTCTCTCTCTCTGCCCAATTCATCTTAGCAGAGCGTAGTGTCTGGCGCGCAATTTCAACAATCACAGCATGCCTGACCAACAGTAGCTGGATCAACCGTGATTTTTAACGATTGCCTCGACAACCCACTCTTTTTTTTGCTTCTTCTTCTCTTCCATTCTCTTCTTAAATCGAGCTTGCAAGGGAGATAGAGCAGAGACGAAAAGCTGCAAAAACACACCCTCTGCCATAGACCAAAGTCCTTCATTTCTGACATGGTTGCTCTTTGCCGTCCTCTTTCCCTTTTTCCAGACCTTAACATTTTCCCTATTGAGAATGCCGACATTAGGTCCTCTAAGCCTCAACAGAGTGCCCCTACCCCTGTTCTAAACTTCCATGTGATGTTCGTCGAGAAAACAATGGCAGCACAGTCTAACATTGATGCCAATCACTATACACTAAGGTCTTGTGCGGAGACAGTGACCGTGGTCTCTAATTTGTCCCATCGGCTACAGAACAGAACAAGTGAGGTGCATCGGTTAAATGCACAACTCTCTCTGCTCCAATGCATGTACAAGGATGCTCGAGCAGAGATTAGCACACAGAAAAAACAGAGTGAAGAGCTAAAATAACAAGCCACCTTCATGGCCCGATTCGGAGTTCCTTCGTACTCTACATTTGACGGCCGGCGGGGAGTAATCTCATTTGGAAACTCTATAAATGCTAAGGCAGAGTCTTCAAGGGCTTCCTGAAAGTGATAATGAAGTGAGACAGCTAGTAATGGACGTGGGGAGAGAAGTTAAGCTATCAGCCACATGTCACCAGAATTTGAGAACCATGCTTGCAATCTCTTTTTTCTTTTTTGCTTGTTTTTCCCCTTTCCTCTTTTCCCCTGTATTTTGCTTAGGAATCGAGCACTAAAGCTTCAAATGTTTTTCTTTTTCCTTTTATGTTTTTGTTTTGTTTTCAAGGCTATAAGTGAAAAGTTTTAACCCTCAACTTGAATAAAAGAAATTTTCATTCTAGACATCATGGTGTGAATGGCATGGCATATGAGCAGTAAAATATTTTGTTTGTGAATTTGAAACTAACAATGATTGATTTTCAATAAGTTCTGGATTGGTCATTGAGCTTTCAACTGTCCAAAATTTGAAATACAACTCGATAACAGAAAGGCAAAGCATAAACAGCTTAAACATGCTAAAATACACTTGTTGGACTAGAAAAGACTCAAAACACGACCTTAACAAACAAACTGTTGAGTCTTCCCTCTTCTTGCAGCTTTCAAACCTGGGCAAACAAAAACTTAGCCGGCCAACCAACATAATTGATTAGCTGACCGGCCAATAATTAGTCGGCTAGTTGATTTGGTTGATAACCAGCCAAATTATGAGCAGGAGAAGTGGTCGGCCGACAGAAAACTTGGCCAGCCGGTAGCAAAATTAGCCAGCCGACAAAAAAAAGTTGGCTGGCTAGCTGGATAGGTAATGTGACACAGCTAGAGACAACTATCATGCACTTCTAAATCACCATCTTCTATAAAGAGTGATCCTCACATGCTGTAATGCCACAGAAATGAGAAGATAAATATTTTCCTCTTGAAAATGGAGAATTCCTTCATCATGCTTAATGAGTGGATGGCCATCCTAGACAGCATGGATAAAGTGAATTTCACCAGATTTGGCCTAAATGCATTTTCTCCTTAAATTATACCCCACTTCAACTTCCATTTCTTTGTGCAGCTGCTCACTATTGAAATCCAGTCACCCATGTATTCCACTTTGGGACACAAGAGTTACGTCCAACTATTGAAGAATTTCGAGTGCTAATGAGCTTTCTTGACATGAGGAAACTTTGCCCCAATTAAATTTTGGCTATTCACAGGCCCTTGCGCAGATGTGTGGTCTAGAATTAAATGAAGCTCAATCTTTACTTTATGCTAGCAAAATGGATGTGTTTTCCCTGATTTATCTATTTTCAAAAGTTGGTGATAGAACTAATCCTCTTTGGCTTGGGCAGCGACAACACGCTCTTTGTCTATGTTTTCTGGCATATTTCTTACTTGTTCCTTGTGGCCTTGAAGCTCGCATCAAATTGGTTGACATAGCTTAACTTATTAGGGAAGGTCAAAGTTGTATTGGCTTGGCACTAGCCAAGGCTTTGATGGGCTTGGACACATTCCATCAACAGGAAACCTTTCGCTTTGTAGGAAGTCCACTGCTTTTGTAGGTACTATTTCCCATCCTTTTCTCATTTTCTGGTACTCGCATCAGTCTGGCACTCAACACTTTTTTTTCTCACTTGTATCACCCTTTGCTCACTTTTCTATAAACATACTCCTCTCTTTTCTTTAATCTCTCTGTCTTTTAATCCCTTCCCAGGTATGGTTGATAGATAAGTTGGAAGTAGTGGCTCCTTGTACCCAGTATTCAGCCAAAGGCTACTCTTCTCGCTTCCAGCTAGTGAGTTTTCCCTCAGAGGAAGTATGGTATGACCGGACACATCATAGGTCTATAGTTGACATTGCTTAGTGATGTCCTTGGTTTATCTTGCACCAGATGTATTATAACATGTTTCTTTGGTCGAGTGTACAACTAATTGGCTTGACCCACTGCGTCTTTTACTTCTCATTCAGGTTCAGGCGACAATTCGGACATGATCAAACTCGTCTTGTTGGTGAAGTTAAGTACCCTACTTCATTCCATTTCGGGCCGCACATCTCTTCTGTTATACACCCACTCGGAGGATGAGAGAACTTTTAGCTCTTGTTGACACCTTCACTCATGCCCTATCTGATGAATATCTGCTTTAGCTAGAGAAAGAGGCACAAGTTAGCACTATCTCGATAGCGAAGACCTCCGATAATGTAAGGAAAAGACAGGAGGCCTTTGGAAGTGCAAATAAGAGACAAAAGACTTGACTCGACTCTGCCCCTAATTTATTACTTTGACATTTTTCAGTTGTCCAAAATAAGGTTGTAATCAAAACGGGAGGAGATATGTTAGCGTACTTATTCTATCCTCTGTTTTGAAACCATGTTATAAAAGTTGTCAGTACTGAAAATTTTCCTTTTATGGTCCAAAGAATGGTCTGAGTTTTGCAAAAGCAGGGTAATTTTTTTGGAAATCAATTAATTTCCTTAAAATTCAACAAAATCTATTTTTGCGAACGGTCCTTACCTAACAAACATGAAATCAGTCCCCGAGATGCATAATTTCTAATCAAATGATCCCATGAAGAAGAAACAAGATAATTGGATTGGATGGAGATAAACCCATCAAGCATGGACAAGAGCAATCAGGTGATTCAAGGCCACAGCCGAACTTTAGAATGAAGTTGTCTGCGTATCCTAAAGATGGGAATCAGGCCTTTCACAGTTTATGGTTAAGGTTTACTCAGGTATTAACACTCTTCTTTTGTGCTCTAATTTTTACCAAAGCCGCCCATCCAGGTTTTCGACCTTACGGGCTCTCTTCAAATTTTTTTATTATTTTTTCATTTTTTATTTTTTTTTTATGCTGTAACTTTTTCTTGAGTTGCCCTTCCAAATTTTCGACCCAGCAAGCCTCTCAAGGGTAATACTTCTTTAATTTGTCCATGTTAATTGGTTACAAAAATTCTAATCTGTCCAAGTCCATCAGAACAACTGCTCCTCCTAACCAGATTGACGTAATGATGTAAGGACCTGTCCAATTAGGTCTGAACTTGCCCATAAGATCGTAGATAGGGGCTCGATTGTCCTTCAACACTAAGTCTCCTTCCCTCAAATTCCTGAATCTAACCTTCTTGTTGAATGCTCTAGCAATCCTGCATTGATATCCCTGGATGTGGTATAACGCCTTTAATCTCTGCTCATCAGACAACATTAACTCCTCAAATCAATTATGTTACCAGTCAACTTCGGTTATCTGACATTCTACCATAATCGTCAATGAGGGCACTTCTATCTCAATTGGCAAAACAACCTCCATTCCATATACCAAAGAGTAGCGGGTTGCCCCAATAGATGTTCGAATGGACGTCCTGTATCCCCAAAGTGCAAAAAGGCAGTTTATGGAGCCAATCTCTGTAGGTCTCCACCATCTTATGCAGAATGGTTTTAATGTTCTTATTTGCAGCTTCAACGACTCCATTGGTTTGTGGCCTATTTGTTGATGACTTGTGATGAGCCACGTTATATTTCTCAAGTAAATTCACCACTTCGCCTTTGATGTGAAAACCATTGTCTGCAACTACTTCATTTGGCACCCTATATGTGTAGATGATGTTGTTCTGGATGAATTTGGCCACATGTGATGCTTTTAATACTGAATATGACTGCTCTTCTACCCACTTGTTAAAATAGTCAATGGCAACTAGGATTCAGTTTATTTTCTTAATGTAAGCCTAAGGGTATTGTAACTGATTGTATCAATATAACATCGTTATTTTTTGAGAGAGAATGTTTATTGTTGTCCTTTTATTTCTACTTCTACATTTATGTTATGGAAAATGGATTTTAATAAAGCTTGTTGATACTTTAATTTGAGAAATTTTAATTTTTTATAAACCCTAATTTGTGAAGTGAGTCAAATTGTAGAAAATGTTATCTCTACTTAAAATTAAATATAATTGAATAAGAAATTGATGATGTCATATTGAAATTAGAGGCAAATGTGGATAATTTATGAAATTACAATATTGATAGAAATTGCATTGTTGGTAGTTGGTAGAAAATGGCATTGTTATAGAAATTGACATCCTAGATTCAACAAAACCATTCGTTGGGGGTGTTGGGTGCGGCTTTTTTGAGCCAACTTACAGATTCTAGATTTGGAAAAACTATTTTGGATCGTTTGGTTAAACTTATTTCATATGATTTTTTTATTCTAGCAACTTATTTTAACTCAAGCTACTCACCCCATCGCTTTTTATTATCAGCTTCTGACTATAACAACTTATTTATGATTATACTCTTAGAAGTTTTTTATTATTTTTTATTTTAAAGAACCAAATGGATTGTGGGCTAGTTTTTTTTTTTTAATGGAAAATGTGGATTAGTAGTTAATAAAAAAAAATAAAAGTTAATTCAATTTACAACTAACAAAGTTTAATTAAATTTACAATTAACAAGGGTAAAAAGGACATTTACACATCAAAAAACTATTTGACAGCTTATTTACCAAACATTATTCAGCAATTTCAATCTATAATCCAACAGGTGTACCAAACAAATTAATAACTTTTGATTAAAGTCATAATCTATAATATATTTTAACAGTTAAACCAAACACCCTATTAACTTGTGCTTGGAATTCGTTGAGTTTATTAGATAAAAACTCGTTGAATGGAGGTGTGTTGAACACATATGTAAAACAATGAGTATGACTTGAGTTGCCCTTTTTACCTTATTTAAACATTATGGTTTTAAATTGAATGGCATGGTGAATCTGGATAATCTATAGAAAATGAGATAATTTGGCTTGATAGTTCATGGTGAAAGATTGAAAACCCGCATGGTGTAGGTTCCAAACTCCTTCCAATTAGCAACCAATAAACTTGGCGATGAGTTGGTGGTGTTTAGCGATGACCACTGGTTGACTAGTGCTCTAGGTAGCCTACTAATTGATTAGGTGGTGCTCGGAGATGACCACTACTAGAGTAGTGCTCATGATAGTTTACTAGTTGATTTGATAGCACTTAGGGATGATCACTGGCAGACACATGTACCTTGGTAGGATTCATCGGAATAAAATGACGATTTGGATTATGAAACAATGTTTTATCAAATTGGTGATAAATGGTGATTTGAGAAAAATGAAAACTTGCATTGTTTTGAGAATGATTTGAAGAATAATGAAAATCGGTATTGATTTGAAAATGATTTGAGAAATCATAGAGCATCTTATATCTATATAGCATCATGATCATGTACTTGTGCAAATGCATATTAGTGAGTGGAAATATTATCCTACTAGACTATATGTTTACCCTATGTGACTGAAATATTTTTTAGGTGTTGATGACGTGCCACTACAGTAAGTGGCCTTGGATTTGTACAGAGGCTAAACAAAGCTCTCAAGAAAATGTTAGTCAAGAGTCTTTTTGTTTCACAAGCCGAGTGTCTTTACATGTTTTAAGGGTCAACCCCTTTATAATTGATAAGAGCCTGAAGGCATATTATTTATTGTTGGATGCTTTATCCTATATGACATAATGTATATTCATTCCATCTAGACTTGAATGCAGGATGTATGTAATGAACCAACTGCATGTATTGTATGATATTCATGTATATATACACGAGACAGACTTTTGAATATATTTATTATCGTTCTCTATTTATTATTTGAGTTGATTCTTGGGATTTGGGTCTCAAGAATTTGTGGTGTGACATAGCATGAGTCTAGAAACAATACAAGTACAAAGGAACGGGTTTTGTAATGATTAAATTATGATTTTCCATATTTGTGAGTTATTTATACTTATTGTAATTGTAATGAATGTGAAATGTTGAGTTATTATTTTTGGTATGGATAATGAGGTTTTTAGTTCTCATAAGAAAAAGAATGACAAGGTGAAGAAGAATATCGTAGCCTTATTGTACATTGTCAATGATGGAATGAAAATTGACAATTTTTTCAAGGCAGGTGATCTTATGAAACCAGAAAGTAAATTAGCGTAGTTGCTGCTCGAGACAAACTTGCCTGAGTCTCCCCATATTGACTCAAAGATTAAAATATGAAAGTAACACTACAATTATTTGTTTGGTATGATTGATACTAGTAAGTTTGGATGAAATAACACTGGAAAAAGAGTTGGCGTGCATAGTGATAGTGTATAGAAGATATATATTCACGTGAAGTTACCTCATTTTAGTTACATTTTTTTATTTTTACATGTTTACATTATTATTTTGGAGATATTAACTGCAATTAGTTGGTCATTGTAGAGGGACACAGATGTAAAACACCTGAGAAACAAAACTTTCATATATTTTGATGAATGGATTCAAATATTTGGCAATGATCAAGCTACATGGAATTTTGTTAAAAGGCCTGCCGATGCAATTGAGGCAATGAATGCGAAGAAAGAGGTGTTGTTACATAGTCTTGCTGATAATAACACTTTTCTTGAACAAATTGGAATAAATAATTAGGCCAGTGAAGCAATAATTGTTCAAACTTCGAAACTTAGTAGGCTCTTGGTAACTCTGCCCAAAAAAAACAAAAAATAGACAAGAAAATACCCAGAGCCAATGATGATGTAATTGAAGGGTTGTTTGCTGACAAATTGGTGGATGTTTTGGGTACAACGAATAATAAGTTGGAATTCATTAGAAAAATGATGGGGTATTCACATGATATCTCATCTAAATGAGAATAATAAAATGATGAATTTACAAAATTGCTAATTTTTGAAGATAAAAGGTTAGATGCTTGTGAGACCACATCTCACGATGTCCAAAAGCTTGACATGATGATAGGCTAATGTGGATGATGAGGTTGCTACGTAGGAATGCTCCATAACAAACTTGTGCCATGGGATGGGAGTATTTGGTTTGGGGCATTGTTTGATGTCATACCCCAAATCCGTGGATATGACTAATGGTGGGCCACAAGCTAAGGCCCATGGGCCACGGAAGCCTAAAACCCAACACAAGTTACCAATTGAAATAGATAGCTAAATCATTTGGCTCAATAAGACATAAAGTCAAATATCTTCATATAGATTTATAATAATAGGACATACAAGGCCCATAAGCCTAAAAGGTACAATTGAAATATCATAACAAATAATCAAGTTCAAGCAGAATTTGCAACGCCTCAATAAATTAGAGGATTTAAACCATTCATAATCTAGCATTTATCCATTGAACAAGTGGGAATAAACCGTGTGTACACATATATATGAGTTCAACAATTTTTCCATACTTTAATATTCCAAACCAATTCACATGCATAATACATTCATTGATTTTACATCCTAAATCTATAGCATGTAATTGGTGAAAGTAAATATTTAAACTATTACAACAACATGCCTTAGTGGCTACACATTTCCAAGATGACACTTATGTACAATGAAAATGGAATGGATGACCAATGCATAAAAGCCCTAGGCTTGTACAAAATGTTCACAAAACCAAACAATAAAAAGTGAGCCTTCGACTACACAATCCTTCCAAGCTAATTCCTTGGTGGAGACATATCATCAATACCTAAAAGTTGGTTTCCACAAAGGGTGAGCTAAAGCCCAGTAGAGATTAAATTAATATTCTGCATGAAGCTTAACAAGGCCATATGGTGAATGCACATGAATATAGGGTTGTAAATGAGTCGAGCAGAGCTGAGCTTTGTTGAGCTCGAGTTTGGCTCTTTTGCTTATCGAACTTGTTTATTGAGCTCGAACTCAACTCAATAAGTAACTAGGCTCGAGCTCGGCTTGGCTCAATAAGATTTTTTTAATATTATCTATATTATTTAATATATTAATAATATATTTATTATATAATTTAAATAAAGATAAACAAGCCAAGCTTGACGAGCTGAGCTTATTTGAGCTCAAGCTCGGCTCATTTACTAAACAAGCCCAGCCCAGCCTAGCCCTTAATGAGCCAAGTTAAGCCTGTTCGTAAACACCTCGGTTCATTTGCAGCCCTACATGAATGTCCTTTCCAATACGATGCATTTTTATCTTTCAAATAATGTAGTGCCAAGTTTATAGTTAATTTTATAACTTTTTACTTTCAAAATAGAAAACATGGTTGTGGATAAACACACTGGAAATCTCTAGGTACGTATCTGCCAATAGGCTATACAAGTATTACCAAAGTTATTTTACCAGTTCTAACTAGAAGGATCGACACCTAACCATGCGGGTTTCTAGACTTTCATCAAAGACACACAGGCTAACAATTATAGTAACCATAACCACACCCCCTAACCATATTTACCACAGTATTCAGCCATTTTTCTAAAAAAAAATACATTTCAATATATGAGTATGAAACAAAGTTAAAATGAGAGATGCAAAAGTTAAAGGATTTAATTCACCTAGTCCTCATGCACTTCTACAACAATCAAGACTATCCTCCACTGATAGCTCAAAATTAGATATCTCTATGCAATAAATAAATTCAAGAGATAGATTTAATATAGAATTTCAATACTTGGAATAAGAAAACATATTCCACTCCACCATCCAACCCAACAAAGGTGTTACTATAACATTTCAAATTTCAACCTTGCCATTATCTTTTATTCACCTCAAGAACACTTAAGGATTTCCAAATACTCCCAAACAATATTCTTTTCAACATTTTACACTTTCAAATCACATTCCCAAATTTCTCAATACCAAAACCAAGAGTTCAAAGCTTGAAGGTAGAAAATGGTAGTCTGGAGAGACAAAAGAGGAAGATAAACTCAAAAAGTAAATATTTGTAGCTTTTGGTGGTATATATAGACGGACTAGTCGCGGCCACGAACAACAAACTACGATTGTGAAAGACACGATCACGGCCACAAACAAGAATACCGTGGGCATGAACCCTCAAGTCGCAGCCTAACCTTGCGGGACACGCACTTTTCGTCCATACAAAGACCTGAAGGGTGCTATTGGTCGCAAGCATAACACAAAAGACCACGGGCTTGACACCCCTTCGCGGGCACAAAGAGAAGGACCTGCAACAGTATTGGGAGGTGTTTTTCATCGCAACCTGGTCGTGTCCCCTCGCAGGTACGACGTCACAACACTGCAGGCACGACCTAAGGAAGCAAGGAAAGATTCAGCCAACCTGTTAAGTATAAGGCAAAGTTCCTAGAGACAACTAAAACCTAGGATGAGCCACACCAATTCCAAAGTAATCACAACACCCTAATAGGAGTACAAGATTAACGGGTCTAAACACGGGCCACTATAATCTCCCTCCCTTAGGAAATTTGTCCCTGAAATTGGATCTACCACAAAAGAATAAGTGTTCAGCAATTACAACATCAATATATGCCCAAAGGCACAAAAGTAACTTATTTCAATTTAACACATAAGAACATTATCATTATCTTCACCCAAACGTTTACAGCTCCATATTTTACAAAAACACATCGAAACTAATTACAAAAACTCAAACACAAGTGAATAAGTCCAGATACTTATCACGGACCTCAGCTTCACGCTCCCAAGTTGCCTCCTCAGCCCCATGATGTCGCCACAACACCTTAACCAAGGGAATGGTCTTACCTCGCAAGACCTACTCTTATGCGTCCAAAACCTGGACCAATCTCTTCTCAAACGAGGCATCCTTATCAACCTCTAAATTCGTCCAATCCAAAACATGTAAAGAATCAGGTTCGTATTTTCGAAACATACAAATATGAAACACATCATAATCCCTAGATAGTTTGGGTGGTAAAGCTAATCAATATGTTATCTCTCCAATCCACTCTAGAATCACAAAATGCCCAATAAATCTCAAAGATAACTTCTACTCTTCCCAAATCTCATCAAACCTGTTTCGGTGAAATTTTGAGAAAAACATGATCCCCCACCTCAAAAGATAAGGTCTCTTCCTACGATCAACATAGCTTTTCTGATGACTCTAAGCCGAAACCAATCTCTTACGGATAAGTGCAACCTTCTCCGTTGTCTCCCAAACTAATTCCGGCCCCAACATAGGTACATTGTCCACCTTGGCCCGATAAATCAGTGATCTACAAGGTCAATCATACAAGGCCTCAAAAGGTGTCATCTCGGTACTTGCCTAAAAACTATTGTTATAGGCAAACTCTACCAAAGGAAGTATCTTACCCACAACCCCTTAAAATCGAGCATGTAAGCCCGAAGTATGTCCTTTAAAATCTGAATAGTCCCCTTAGACTGCCCATCGTCTAGGAATTGTGACGACCCCGGCCTTCAAACTATTATATTATATTGTTTCAATAAGCTTAATTGCATGATTGTGTGTTTAATTATGTGATTACATGCTTAATTTTGTAGTTATCTATTATTACATGGAATATTTGTTCACTTATCGACTTAGAATTAGAAATTGAAAGCCCAAACGACTTTGGAAGCCAAAATTGACTAGCCTAATAGGCTAATTAGAATATTTAAAATTTTATGGCAACTTTTGGCAAAATTTGATTCGGACCAAAATAATTAGAATAAACTGATTGAACTTAGTTAGAAATGAGCCTAATTAATTAACCTTAATCAACTTTGATTAGGCTAAGTTAATTACACTCTATATAAGCTTTAGTACATGTTTTGAACTCACAAACACATAGGCTGAGATTTTGAGAGAGGAGGAAGCTAAGCTCAACATTTAGAGAGAGAGAAAGGGGAATTTGAAGGAAATTGTGGAGGATTTGAAGAACTGAGCTAGACAACACTTGAATTCACATCCTAGGCATGGAATTCCCCCTTAAATCTTGAAAATAGAACATGTAGGCCATGAATTTAAGAAGTTATGAGTCTATTTGCATGTAAGTAGAAAGGATTGACTTGATTATGGAAGAATTAAGTATAATTGCATACATGCATGCATAATCCTTCATCTTGGAGTTCAATTTTCTATGAATTCTTACATGTATGGGACTTCTACACATTTATTTCAAGAGTTCTTCATGTTTTTACACTTGTCGTGCCATTTGATCAAGTTTTGAAAGGATTTGAAAAGAAATTAGGGCAATACATGCCTTGCATGGTTCCAACTTCATGATTTAAGTTTGATTTTGAGAATTGGGTCCATGATTTTGAGCAATTGGTTTCAAATTGACTACATTTCCAAGTTCAAAAATGTTTTTCCATGTTTTTGTACCAAAAATACATGTTTTGGACCTTTGAATATCAAATTTGAACTTCAAACATAGTTCTAGAAATTTCAGAATTCGGTCTGTCTGCCCGAGCGAAGAAAGTGTCACTTGAGCATAAAAATCGAGCTCCCAAAAGTTTTACAAAATTTTGCAAACCACTCGAGCAACCAAAGTTGCACTCGAGTGAGGACCCCTATTACTCAGTCTTCCGCTCGAGTGACCATCGAGCGGAAAATTCATGCAACCAGTACTTTTGTAGAGTTTACAGACCGCTCGAGCAACAGAAGTAGCACTCGAGCAACCACCCTTATTTTTGAACCTCCACTCGAGTAAAGGAAGATGCGCTCGAGCAGAGACCCTATTTTCAACAAAGTTTGACTAACTCTTTTAAGGGCATACTTGCATTATCATGTCATTTCAAGTACTCTTAGGCACCAATTGAGCTCATATAAACATGGAATGAGTTAGAAACACGTGAGAAAAATTTAATTAAAGTGGAATGGTTATCGAACGATACTTCAATTGTATTTTTGTTATGTATTTTGTATAGGTGAACGTCCAAGGCCCAGTGACAACGTAACCCATTGTGAGTAATAACTCTATAAAGATATGTTCGAGTTATATTTATTTTTGAAAATGTTATTGTCATTAAAATTGATATATGAATGATTGAATGGCTTATTGAAACGAATGGTTTATTGAAACGTTATGATGATTTATCAAAACTGTCATTGTTCATCAAATGGTTTATTGAAACTTTAGTTTCTTATGAATGAATAAAGTTCCCTTTTTAAAATGTATTCGTGGCATCCTTTAGTGAGGCCCTCGCCTGGGGGATATAATACCATGGCCCGTTGCTTAATAGGCCCTCGCTTGAGGGATATAATACCATGGCCCATTGATAAAGAGGCCCTTGCCTAGGGGAAATTAATACCATGGCCTATTGGCCCTCGCCCTGGGGAAACAATACCATGGCCCATTGGATATTTGAAACACAGAGATCTCTGATGTTGGACCTTCATGGTCACATTGAATATTGAACATTGATTGACCCTTGAGGTCCCATTGTTTATGATTAATGATTACTCTACTAGATGTGCCACATGAATTGAATGAAATGGTTATTAATGTCAAGATTGACTAGAAATGTAAAACTGGTATTCATGTGGCTTTGAACTTCATTCATATAACCTCTTTATTATGTTATTACTCATTGGGCATTAGCTCACTATTTATGCATATATATATGTAACAGAGAAAGATGAGCATCATGGATAGAAATTGCCTCAGAATTACCCAGTGGTCAACCTTGTTGTGGAACTCCCGAGAAGGAGCCAACTTGGACTCGTGTTTAGCCAAGCAAGTCTAACCCCATTTTATTATGAGCTTTTAGTTTGATTTTTGGTATAGGGGGTTTTTGTGTATGTATGACTTGTTAAGTTTTGGAAATTATGGACTAGATGTTGTTTTAAAAATTTTGTAATGTATGCACTTACCTATAGAATGGTTGTACAATTTT
The DNA here is from genome assembly GCA_025200525.1 of Camellia lanceoleosa. NCBI lineage: Eukaryota > Viridiplantae > Streptophyta > Magnoliopsida > Ericales > Theaceae > Camellia > Camellia lanceoleosa. The sequence goes on from CM045765.1 coordinate 89,106,513, forward strand.
AATGCGAACTCTTTTTATGTACGCATGGCTCAATGGATAATTTTTATGTTATGTTATACTTCCACTAAGCCCCGTACTTTATATTCAATGGATTTTGTTTGTGGAGGCCGTAAGTAATCCATGATTACTGGCCGGTCATGACACTAAACCTATAAGGGCAGGTTTGGGTCGTTACAGGAATAATAAGTCGTACTAAAAGTCAACGTAGTACCCAAGGCACTCTATAAGCTCTGCCATAACCGAACCGTAAAACGTGGATCCCTATCCAAGAAAATAGTCATCAGAACCCTGTGAAGTCGCACTATATCCCTCAAATACAATTCGGCAAGATAATCCACCGAGTCACTCGTGCGCATAGGTAAGAAATGAGCAGATTTGGTTAACCAATCAACAATTACATACACGACATTGCTACCCCGTCGATTCCTTTGAAGACCCACAACAAAATCCATCATAACATGCTCCCAATTCCCCTGGGCTATGGGTAAAGGTTGTAACAAACCTGCTAGTTATTGGTGTTCAGCTGTCACTTGTTGACAAGTGAGGCACCTCGAAACAAATAGTGCCATGTCTATCTTCATCCCTCTCTACCAAAATTGGCGACAAAGGTCGTGATACATATTTGTACCCTCGGATAAACCGCAAGGCATGAATGGTGAAAATCTCGGAGTACCTCTCCTCTACAGGACTCTGGCACAAACAAGCGATCTACCTATCTCACACTCGAATCAAAATAAACATTTAAGCCTTTCTCTATCTTCCTACTAGAGATCTTTGCCCGAATAGCTTCCACTTCACAGCCGTATTGTTGTGCCTCAATAACTCAACTAACCATAGTAGGTTGTACAATGGCGGTAAACAAGATGGCTAACTCAACGGACTCACTCAGATACAAGTCAAACTCACTGATAACACCCAACATCTCCCATTCCCGAATAGCAATACTCACTACACTACTCATGGACTTCCTACTCAAAGTATCAGCCACTACGTTTGCCTTTCCTAGATGATGATGCAACTCAAAATCATAATCCTCAATGAACTCCATCCACCTTCTCTACCTCAAATTCAAATCTTTTTGTGAGCACAGGTACTTCAAACTCTTGTGATCAGAAAACACCTCAAATCTCTCCCCGTACAAATAATGTCTTCAGATTTTTAAGGAAAAAATCACCGCCACTAACTTTAAGTCATGTATAGGATAATGTTTCTCATGGATTTTTAATTTTTGTGAGCCATAAGCCACTAGTTTCCCTTCTTGCATCAATACACAACCCAAACTGTCTCGAAACGCATCATAATACACTGAGTAACCCAAACCACTCTCTAAAATAATCAAAACTGGAGCAGTGGTGAGTCTAGTCCTAATTTCTTGAATCAACTTTTCACAAGTCTCACTCCATGCAAAGTTAATTCCCTTCCTAGTCAACCTAGTTAATGGCAAGGCCAATCTAGAAAAATCTTTCACAAAACGTCGATAATACCCGGCTAAGCTCAAGAAACTATGGATCTCAAAGGTGTTTTTAGGTTAGGTCTACAGTCACTCCTTCCCCGAACATAACATGGCCTAGAAATTTAACTTCTTTGAGCCAAAACTCACACTTTCCTAGATTAGCACATAGACGGTGTGCCCTAAGCAACTCTAATACTACACGCAAGTGTTTCTCGTGTTCCTCCTCAGAAGTGAATAAATCAAGATGTTATCGACGAAGACAACCACAAACCGATCTAAAAACCCATGGAAGACTCGATTCATCAAGTTTATAAACAAGTTCGGTGCATTCGTTAGCCCAAAAGACATCACTAAGAACTCGTAGCGACGATACATACGGAATGTCATTTTCTGAATATCTGCCTCCTTCACCCTCAACTGGTGATAACCTAATCTCAAGTTGATCATCAAAAAGCAACAAGATCCCTTCAACTGGTCAAATAAGTCATCTATCATTGGCAATAGGTATTTTGTTTTTGATACTTACTCTGTTCAATTTATGGTAATCAATATACAACCACAAAGTTTCATCTTTCTTCTTCACAAAGAGAGTCGGTGCTCTCCAAGGCGAGGTACTAGGGCGAATAAATTCCTTATCTAACAAATCCTAGAGTTATACCTTTAACTCATACAATTTATGTCACGACCCAAACCCGCCTCTATAGGTTTAGCGTCATGACCGGCCAGTAATCTTAGATTAGCTATGGCCTCTATTAACAAAATCAATTTAATATGAATTATGGGGCTTAGCGAAAGCAAATTAAAATATAGAAGTAGTCCATTGAGCTGTGCATATATGAAAAGAGTTCACATTAACACCGTACAACCATTCTATAGGTAAGTGCATACATCACAAAAGTTTTTAAAAATAACATTTTGTCCACAATTTCAAACTTGTCAAGTCTTACATACACAAAACCCCTATGCCAAAACCCAAGCTAAGAGTTCATAACCAAAAAAAAAGGGGGGGTTTAGACTTTGCTGGGCTCCACACGAGTTCAAGTTGGCTCCTTCATAGGCTAACCACTCCGAGGCACTCTATATGCCCAACTTGCTCACCTACATAGATATACATAAATAGTGAGCTAATGCCCAATGAGTAATTACAGGATAAAGAGGTTATATGAACGAAGTTCAATATCATTACAAATGTCATTTTCACATAGCTAGTCAACCTTGGCGTCAGTAACCATTTCATTCAAATCATATGGCACATCCAGTAGAGTAATAATGCTTTAATAACAATGAGACCACGAGGGTCAATCAATATTCAATATTCAAGCTGACCATGGAGGTCTAACTTCAGAGATCTCTATGTTTCAATTATCCAATGGGCCATGGTATTATTCTCCCCCAGGCAAGGGTCAATGGGCCATGGTATGAATCTCCCCCAGGCAAGGATCAATGGACCATGGTATGAATCTCCCCCGGGCAAGGGTCAATAGGCCACGGTATTGTTTTTCCCAGGCAAGGGCCTCACTAAAGGATGCCACGATTATAAATTCAAATGGAACTTCATTTATTAAGGACAAGTAGTATTTCAATAAACCCTTCAATCATTCATATATCAACTTTGATAACAATAACATTTTCGAAAGTAAGCATAACTTGAACATATCTTTATAAAGTTATTACTCACAACGGGTTATGTTGTCACTAAGCCTCGAGCGTCCGCCTATATAAAACACATAACAAAAATACAATTGAAGTACCATTCGATAACCATTCCACTTTAATTAAATTTTGCCTCATGTGTTTCTAACTCATTCCATGATTATATGAGCTCAATTAGTGCCTCATAGTACTTGAAATGACATGAGGATGCAAGTATGTACTTAAAAGAGTTAGTCAAAATTTACTAAAAATAGGCTCTCCGCTCGAGCGCAGCTTCCTTCACTTGAGCGGAGGTTCAAAAATAAGGGTGGTTGCCCGAGCGCAGCTTCTGAAGCTTGAGCGGCCTGTAAACTCTACAAAAGTACTGGTTGCATGAATTTTCCACTCGATGGATGCTCAATTGTTGCTCGAGAGGAATACTGAGTAAAAAGGGTACTCACTCGAGTGCAACTTTGGTGGCTCGAGTGGTCTACAAAAATTTTCAAAACTTCTAGGAGCTAGATTTTTACGTTCGAGCGACGCTTTATCGCTCGAGTGGACTGGTAGAATTCTAGAATTTCCAGAATTGAGTTTGAAATTCAAATTTGATATTCAAAGGTTCAAAACTTGTATTTTTGGCAAAAAAAACATAGGAAAACATTCTAGAACTTAAAAATATAGACAATTTGAAACCAATTGCTCAATTCATGGACCCAATTCTCAAAATCAAACTTAAATCATAAAGTTGGAACCATACATGACATGTATTGTCCTCATTCCTTTTCAAATCTTTTCAAAACTTGATCAAATGGCATGAGAAGTGTAAAAACATAAAGAACTCTCTAAATAACTGTATAAAAGTCCCATGCATGTAAGAATTCATAGAAAATTGAACTCAAAGATGAGAGATTATGCATGCATGTATGCAATTATACTCAATTCTTCCATAATCAAAACAATTCTTTCTACTTACATGCAAATAGACTCATAACTTCTTGAATTCATGACCTACATGTTTTATTTACGAATATTAAGGTTGAAAATCAAACCTAAGGCTTGAATTCAAGTGTACACTAGTTCAATCCTTCAAATTCCTTCACAATTCTCTTCTCTCTCTCTCTAGGTGTTGAGTTTATTCTTTTTCTCTCTCAAAATCTCAGCTCATGTATGTATATTCTATGAGTTCAAGGCATTAGTTGGCTTATATATGATGTAATTAACTTAGCCTAATCAAGGTTGATTAATTAGGCTCAATTCTAACTAAGTTCAATTAATTTATTCTAATTATTTTGATCCGAATCAAATTTTGACAAAAGTTGCCATAAAATTCTAAATATTCTAATTAGCCTATTAGGCTAGTCAATTTTAGCTTCTGGAGCCGTTTAATCGATAAGTGAACAGATATTCCATGTAATAACAAATAACTACAAAGTTTAGCATGTAAACACATAATTAAACATACAATCATGGAATTAACTTATTGAAACAATATAATATAATAGTACGGAGGTCAGGGCCATCACAATTTAGCTGGCAGAAATCTATACGGGGTATGGAAATCGAAGTCATATGAGGCGTCAAGTCATTAGAGAACTCAATCTCTCTATGGGGTGGTAACTTAGTAAGATCCTCAAGAAAGACGTCTGGATACTCTTGAACCACTCTCAATAAGTCACCTCAAACCATACTACCCTCATTGGCTACCGCGATAACAAAAAAAGAAAACTCAACTCTCCTCGACCCTTAAGGTTATAAAATGAAGGCATAAAACTATTACCCTGGTCACACAAGAAGTAAAAACACTTTCTAGATGGTGTACACACCGACACTCTTCTATGGGGACAATCTATCAAAGCCTGAAAATGGGTCAACCAATCCACACCCAGAATTACATCAAATGCATCCATGTCGAGAATAATAAAATCAAAGGAGAGTCGGTGATCTGCGACCTCAATCTCACAAGAGCAGCATATTCAGCCCAATAATACTTTACTCCTAACCGATGACTTAACTAACAGAGGAGACTTCAACAAGTCACTCCAAACCCAAGGCAAATGCAAACGAAGCTACTATGAAAGAATGAGATACACTCGTATCAATCAACACATTGGCTAAAGAATTGAACAATGAGAAGTTACATCTCACCATAGAAAGTACCAATAACTAGTCCAACGTGGTAATAGCATACACACGCCCTGAAGGTCTCTGGTTTACTTACTCACCTCTTGGAACATAGGTTTAGTGCACACACTGAGCCAAAGTGGCTCCCTAATTGGCCCTTGAGGCCTAGACTGACTGTGTTGGCTAATGGCTATGTGTCGGCCTTGAAATTGTGCAAAACACTTCTGAAAAGATCAAAATCATTCAACAGAGGCTCAAAATAGCTCAGGACCGACAAAAGAATTATGCAGATGTTCGGAGAAGACCTCTCGAGTATGAGGCTGGTGACCATGTGCTTATCCGTGTGTCTCCAATGAAAGGCTAAGTCAGGTTTGAAAAAAAGGGCAAGCTGTTGCCCCGTTACACTGGGCCGTTTCAAATTCTAGAAAGACTTGGTCTAGTCGCTTATAGAGTTGCTTTGCCGCCGGGATTTGAGCAAATCCACAATGTGTTTCACGTGTCGATGTTGAGGGGTTATCTTCGAGACCCGTTTCATGTGATTGATTACCACCGGGTAGCTCTTGATGAAAATATGGAGTACGTCGAATGGCCGGAACGAATCTTTGACCGGCAAGTGAAACAATTGAGAAGCAAGTCCATCCCAATGGTGAAAGTGGAATGGAAAGAACACTATGGGACGGATGCTACATGGGAAAAAGCGGAGGAAATACGACTATGCTACTCACATTTGTTCCCCGATGAAGGTAAAATAAGTTTGGAGGACCAAACTTCTTAAAGGGGGGAAGACTGTGATATCCTTGTTCCGTAGTATGCTAATTGGTCCTTAATATGAAGATGATTATGTGTTTGATATGATTTTGTGTGCCATTCATGTGAAAATATGTGGTTTTGAATTTCTATCTGTTCACCGTAGGAATATCTGTTTGATTATCTGCTTTGGAATTTAAATTGAAGGCCTTATCGGCCACATAAACTGAAATTGATTGCGCCATTGTGATTAGCGTGACTTTTAGAGCCTACGGTGAAATTTAATTAAAAATTGATTTGGATCAAAATAATTAGATCCAGAATGGTTAATTAAGTACCCAACTTTTTAATATTGATAACTTTGATTAGTGGGACTTACATAAGAGGGCACTATGCACTCAACTTCTCTCCTTATTTCATATTTGGCTGATCACAACTCGAAGAAAAGAGAAAGGGTCAGCTAGAGAGAGAGAGAGGGAAGCAATTGGAGATTTGAGCAAGGAACTTGAATAACTTGGAGATTCAACTAGAAATTGTGAAGAATTGAACCTCTAGGTAAGTAAATTCATGGATGTTAACTTGTAATTTTGTGAATTCAAGGTTGAATAATGATCAAGAGCATGAATTAAATTGATTGTGATGGAATTGAGTTGGTTTTGTTGAGTTTGAAGTCATGGAATGCATGCATGTGTATAATTGCCATGAATTTGTATAGTTGAGTATGAAAAATATGATCCATGTAGAATTTTGGTTAGAACTCATGCTTGTGATCACCATTTGCACCATTTAAGTTGAAATTGGAGTTATATTCCACATGCTTGTATAATTTATGAGGAAATGAGTTTGAAATACATGGAATTGTTATCATGAAAGCAAGTTTGGTGTAATTTGGGGACATGCATGTAAGTAATTCATAGAATTGAGCTTCATAATGTTGTAATTTGGTGTTTGTACCATGTTAGTACATGTTTATGTGAAGATTGAGCCATAAAATGCAAGATGTGTTGAGTTGAAGGTTGAATTTGAGCTCAAGAACATTGCTGGAAAACCCAGAAATTTTGATGTCCGCTCCAGCGGGGGAACCGCCGCTCGAGCGGGAAATATGAGCTCCTAGTATTTTCTGCAGACATGATGTCCGCTCGAGTGGGGAAGTTCACGCTCGAGCGGAGAGCCATGTGGTGAGGCCTTCAGCTCGAGCACCCGACTTCACGCTCGAGCGTAAATTTGACATAACCAGTACTTTTGCAGGCCTCATAGGTCCACTCGAGCGGGGACCCCTATTTCTGAAATTCTGAAATGCATTCTATGTTTCATTTTCTATTCTCTTTCACTTCTAAGTACTCTTAGGCATGCATTGAGCATTAGGAATGAATTAAAAGAAGCCTAACGAGGAATATGTGAATTAAGGGACGGATTGAATTGTTTGTGACCTCTTGTGTTCATGTAATGTGTAGGGTCAAGCTCCAGGGCAAATCACCCAGCCGATCATTGTGAGTAATATCTCAATAAAGATATCTAAAATATGTTGTTTGTCCAATTGCTTACTTCCATGTAAGTTTCTTAAGTTTGACATGAAAGTCTGAATGGGCCAAAGGCCAATTTGATATGAAAGTATGAATGAGCCAAAGGCCAGTTTGACATGAATGAATGAATGGGCCAAAGGCCAGTTTAACATGAAAATATGAATAGGCTAAAGGCCAGTTTGACATGAATGAATGAATGGGCCAAAGCCAGTTTGACATGAATGAATGAATGGGCCAAAGGCCAGTTTGACATGAAAGACAGTAGGAATGGGCCAAAGGCCAGTTCGACACGATTGAAAGTATGGATGGGCCAAAGGCCAGTTTGACACGAATAAGTTGGGCCCGAGGCCGTATGATGTGTCTGGAACTGCAGTTTCTCGACTTATATCTATATGTATATATACTAGATAGAAATATGGATTGGGCCCGAGGCCGTTTGATGTACGTTGTTCTAATGTATCTAAATTATTTGATATTATTCACTGGGCTTTCACACACGCTCATTCATGTGTTTCTAGGTGAGCCAAAAGAGGTCCCAACCCAGCCTCAGTGAAGTCTGTGTGGAACAACCAAGGTTTTTGAAGAGTTAGCCCTTGCGTCTCACGCACGAGACCGGTCTTCGCCGTTTTGCTATTTTGTTTTATTTTGTCATGTTGGCGAGGACTTTGGTTTATGTTTGTATATAGTTTTACTTGGCTGACCGGGACTTAATTGATCCTGTTTGTATAGAACTTTATGTCACTGTATTTTGATGTGAGTTATTAATATGTATATGTATGGTTTGTTATGATGTGCCATGTAAGCACAGCACTATGGACAAAGTTTTCAATTTTACTTCCGTTTGGCCCCTTGACTCTGATGAGTTATGCCTGGTTTAGTTTGAGGCCGTAGGTAATCTCAGGATTACTGGCCGGTTATGTCCTTAACCCATGAGGGCAGGTTCGGGTCATGACGATACAAGTATTACCAAAGCCATTTTACCAGTTCTAACCGAAAGGCTAAGCACCTTACTACGTAGGTTTCCGGGCTTTCACCAAGGACATACAGGTTATAGACACCCCATTTTAACTGGCCCTAAGACTTGGGCACTTTCTTTTGATTACCTGATGATGAAAATAAGAATGTGTTTCTCACAAAATTCTCAGTAAAAAAAAAGATGAAATTTGAGCTTTACTCTCTACCCTAAGCCTATTTTGACCAAGCGTTTAAGACCCGTTAGGCATCGGAGCGAAGCTTGACTAAACCAGAGCAAAACAGCCAACTTTCTCTCTGGTCGGTTGACCACCCAAAAATAGTGTAGTCCAAATTTTTGTTCAGTTCATGTGGGCATTCCATTATCCCATTTTCTAATATATCCATGCACCAAATGCATTTACATTCATCGTCCATTGCCTAATGCTTGCTCCATTGAAGATAATGCTCCATTTTAGTGCTCTATTAGCTCCATTATCTTCATTAATGCTCCATTATTAATCTTCCACTTTATCTTCCACCATTTCTCCACTTGCATTGCCTATATGAACATATCAAATTGTTGGGGACTAGGAGATGGACTAAAGACTAGAGAGAGGAGATGAATTTGAGAGAAGAAGTATAGAAAGAATGTTGAGTTTGAATTAGAGTTTGAGAAAGAAAAAAAAGCTTTGAAAACAAAAGAGTTGTCTTGCCAAAATAGTGAAGTTACCTAACCTCTGTACATCTTATCTTCCCTTGCAAAAACTACTCAAGAATCAAGTCCTAAACCTTTGATCAAAGAGAGAGAGTATTCTTGCCAAGTTGAAAATGATTAAAGAGTGACCATACACTTGCCCACAACCCTCCTTCTAGCTCAAATTCCAAGCTCTTAAATTGAGGATTGAGATCATAATTCCCAACCTTGAGGGTGATCAAAGGGAATTTTGGAAATCAAGACGTTTAATCTTTTTTTAGAAGGTAAATTATCAATTCTTTCATTTTCTTGTTCTTTCTATCTTATATTTGTATTCTTGCTTTAGTTTCATATTAGTCTTATTGTAATCTAACCGGAAATAGTTGGTTGAGCCACCTACATATTCTTTATTTGTTCTTTTCTTGGTGTTGCAATAAGACAAGTTTTGCTAGGCCTAGTTGGCCGACCGACCTAGTTGGTCGGCCGACTAACTTCTTTTGGAAGAAACAGGGTAATCTTCCTGTGTTGAGCATACCAATTTCTAGTGGTCTCCAAGGCACATTAAGCTTTTATTTTCTGTTCATTTGAGAGTTTTGTGAATTTTTTTTAATTTTGTTGTAATATTTTCCTCCTCTCTCTCTCATTTGGTTTGTAATTATTTATTCAAAGTGTTGTAATAATTCCCCTTCCCACTTCTCCCTATCACATTCTTTTACTTGCTTTCCTTTGTGAATATGCATCATATTTTGTTTTTAATCATATCGATTCTTTGAATCCATGTTTCATGCATCATGATTCGGCTAAGTTTGCATTTATGGATTTATTCAATTCCTATGTGTGATTATGTGCAATACTTCATGTTTTTTAGACGATTCACATGTCACATATCATAAGTCGAATCTTTAGTTGCATCTCATGTGTGAATTGCTTTATGATTCTGTATATAAGATCATGAATATTTCGCTAACTTTGTTTTGTAGTTGTTCACGAGACATCTATAAATATGTAAGTATTTATGTTTTAACATCCGTCTTGTGTATGTTTTTCTTACTATGTTTAAGCATCCTACCATGTGGCTACTTGTTTAGTTGATATAACTGTATGAATGTCGGTAAATGGAGGATGTGTCGCTTAATTCGGAATGATATTGATTTTCACGTTTGTAAACTCAATTTCTTTGAGTTGTATATCTTCAAAACACATGAAATCAAATTGTTCCAAAATGAATGAGATAGTCTATAATTGTATGCTTCACATAGTAAATTGTAGGATTTATTTAATAACCAGAATATGAACATATAAAGTTAATAAAACTCATATCATAGTTTAATAGAGGCCAATCTTTGATTGGGTAACTGGGGGTGCTCAGTTAATGACTTTTCCCTCTTATACCTAAGGTTCCGAACCAAGCATCCTTGGTTGTGATGAACAGTGGCCTGGGCACAAGTCACAAGTTTTCTAATTTTCTTAAAATATTAGGTGACGACTCTGAGATTTGATGATATAGTCCATTTTTTGCAAAGATTTTGTATTAAAATAGATTATTTATAAAAGTTGTCAAATCTAGACTCTTATCTATGTTTCGCATTGCATTCTTAAGACTAGATCAAAGAAGTCGAAGGTCCAAACTATTTAATGCACAGGGTACCCCTGTGCGATGTTACAATTTTTGGCGACTCTGCTGGAAATTTTAGGAAACCTTGACTCGAACTTTGTGATATGACTTTTATTTTCAATTATATGTTCATTGCATTGCATGCATTGGTGCAATTAAAGTCCTTGTGTTGCCTAGATACTGGTGGGAGTGCAGGCATGCTTTTTGTGACATTATACCTCTCTCCGCGTTACTTTTGAGACCTTGTGTTAATACTTTTTAAGATCTGTCAAAAAGGTAGCTCCGGTATCTAAGGTTATCAGACTTCGAAAAGAGGCTATATGTGGACACCCCATTTTTGACTGCCTGCAAGGCTCAAGCGCTTTGTTCAATACACTCGATGATGAAAGTGGTATTGTGTGTGGTTCGAGGTCTCGACAAAGGGGCCATGATTAAAGCTCTGAAACAATCCCAAACAATCCCAAACCTCTCATAGTCCTATTAATTATACCCAAGAAATCCACGTTTACACCTTGTGCCACCCTATGTTAAGGCTGAAACAGAAAAATAGGAGAACTCATTGAGGCTCGGCCGTACCTCATTGAGGGCCAGCCGTGGCTATTGAGGGTCAGCCGAGCCTTGGTAGTGAGAAACACTGTCCTGGGTGGGCGCCAGCTGTCCATTTTTGAAGATATTTATGATATTTCTAGCTCAAATTCTACAAAAAGGACCATATATCTCTATTTTGAGGGTTAAAGAATTTCAAGAAAGACATTATATCACCTTGAGAGCTCCTTCTTCTTCTTCTTCTTCTCCTTCTTCTTGTGCAAGCAACACTTTGAGTTAACCTACCACCTTGAACTCATATCCATACACCATACACACCTTCACACCTTAGCCTAGTAACCTTGGTTGAGCTTTGAACACCATAATTCAAGCATGAGAGTGTGTTGGAGCTTAGTTTGATCACAAACAAAAAGCTTACTCCCTTGAGAGGTATAAGCTTGCTATATTCCCTCTTGCTTTCATTTCTTTCATTTGCTACCTAGTTCTTATTGTTTTGTGTTGTTTTGATCCTATTTTAAGTGTTTAAGTTTGGATTTGAAAAGCTACCAAAAGGGTAGAGAGAGTTTGCTCTTTCTACACCTTTACCTATAGCTTAAACCTTTACTATTACGCTCTTTTTGTTTGTTCTCTACACTGATTTTCATAGTATAAAAAAGGCTAAAAATCATGCTTTGAGATTCCAAGGGTGGAGGGGTTAGCCACCCCTCCATGTTCTTGCTTACTAGCCTCGATTCTTCTCTTTGTTGTTTAGCTTTTACGCTCTTTTTCAGTCTGCGCTCGTCAAAGAGCATGAGTTCTTCAAATCTGCTCTGCTGCTAATCTGCTTCGGCTATCTAACACTCAGCCAGTACTCGCAAAGATGGAACCTCAATCTCGATAGGTTGGACAGCCTCCATCCCATAAACTAATGAATACGAAGTCGCCTCAGTAGACGTTCTAATTGAGGTACGCTAGCCCCACAGAGCAAACGACAGCTTATCTGGCCAATCCCGATAGGTTTCCACCATCTTCTGCAATATGTGTTTGATATTCTTGTTGACGGCCTCGACTGCTCCATTGGTCTGCGGCCGATAGGTGGATGACTTATGAAAAGCCGCATTGTATTTTTCTAACAAATCAATCACTTCCTTCTTGAAGTGGGAACCATTATCTGAAATGACCTCATTTAGGACCCCATAATGACAGATGATGTTGTTTCTGATAAACTTTGCAACGTGCGACGCTTTCAACACCGCATAGGATTGGGCCTCAACCCACTTTGTGAAATAATCTATCGCAACCAGGATGAACTCATGCCCATTCGACCCCTTCGGAGTGACAGCCCCGATCACATCGATTCCCCAAACTGAAAATGACCATGGCGAAGTCATATTGTACAGCTTCGATGGCGAGATGTTTATGCGGGTTGCATGGATCTGACATTTATGGCATCGCCGAACAAAGCCGATATAATCCTCCTCCATGGTGGACCAGTAGTAACCTTGTCTGAGGATCTTCCATGCTAGCATTACCCCGTTCATATGCGCACCGCATTCCCCTCCATGGATGGCCTCCATCAGGCGTTTTGATTCTTCAGCTTCAACGCACAGCTTATGTATTCCCAGATAACCTCTCTTATACAATTTACCTCCGCAGATGATGAACTGGACGGCCATTCTTCTTATTGCCCTTTTATCCTTGGCATTTACCCCCGGTGGATATGTTTCCTTCTCCAAGAAATTCCAAATATAGTAATACCAGGGGTTCTCATCTTGAACCTCATCTATAGTGGCAATCTACTCGTAAGTTGGCACAAATTTTTGGTCGATAATGACTGGACGCATCCGGACTCCAAACGGGATGTCTATCATGGAAGATAGAGTTGCTAGTGAATCTACGAACCTGTTGTTCTCTCTTAACAGATGAGCAAAGTTTAACTTCTCAAACCGAGGAATTAACAAGTCCAAGGTCTGGTGATGCATAATCATCTTTTCTTCTTTGACTTTCCAATCTCCTTTCGCTTGAGATACAACAAGGTTCGAGTCCCCGATAACGTCCAACCGTTTTGCCCCTAATTCCAGGGCTGCTTCTAGACCGGCAATGCATGCCTCATATTCTGCTTTGTTGTTCGAGACTTTGAACTGGAGTTTGAATGCTAGAGGGATACGGGAGTTGTCGGGTGCTATCAACAACACTCCTATCCCATACCCGTGCTGGTTTGACGCTGCGTCAAAGTACATCGTCCAAAACTCGTCGTCGATATGAAGAATGGCCTCATCTGGGAATAAGTACTCAACTGTTTCACCTCCTTCTACTGGATGATCGGCTAAGAACTCTGCTACGGCTCTTCCCTTGACTGACTTGCGCATCACATATTTCAAATCAAATTCGGAAAGCAACAGCAACCAATGAGCTAGCCTACCCGTAAGTGCTGGTTTCTCGAATAGATATTTGATGGGATCTAATCTTGGAACCAACCTTACAGAGTGAGCTAACAGGTAGTGCCGCAGCTTCCTGGTAGCCCATACCAAGGCTAAGCAAGCCTTTTCCAATGGTGTGTAACGAGTCTCATACTCTAGCATCTTCTTGCTTAGGTAGTAGATAGCTCTCTCCACTTTGTCCTCTGATTCTTGTGCGAGCATGCAGCCCATTGTAGTCTCAGTCACTGAAAGATACAAAATCAACAGTCTCCCCGGCTCTAACGGTGACAACACGGGCGGGTTCTGTAAGTATTCCTTGATCTGTTCAAAAGTAGCTTGGCATCGGCCGTCCCATTGGAATTTCTTTCCTTTCTTCAGGAGGCCAAAAAGTGGTTCACAAGTCAAGGTTAATTTTGAGATAAACCGTCTTATGAATTGCACTTTATCCAGAAAGCCTCGCACCTCCTTTTCAGTCCTTGGTGGTGGCATTTTTAAGATGGCCTTGATTTTGGAAGGGTCGTATAGACACCCCATTTTTGATCGACCTTAAGACTCAGACGTCACCGATTGAGCGCTTGGTGATGTTGCATATCGTGCTCGTCCAGAGGTTTTAGAGTCTCGGCCGTGAGCCCTGCCTCCGAACTTCCGGGCTTTTCTGTGCCTTGCCTCGATTTGCGAACCAGGCTCGGTTTTCTTTATTTCTCTTTCCAAAGGGAGGGAGAGGTCTCGTAGACCATCTCTCAGTGGCCATGGGCTACATTCCGTGGTCATAGGCCATTTTGCCCATTTCGGAGCCCGGTTCCCGATTTTCAGAGCCGTCAGGCCGAGTGCCTCGGTTCGGGACCTCCTAACCACCTCTGTTTGCTCCGGTTTTTGGCATGCATCTTATTTAATCCCTTTTAAGGGACACTGAGGTCCGAGAGACCAACTTCGTGCTCGAACACCACTCCCGGTGCCTATGATCGATTTTGGGGCCTCGAATTGCGCGTTTGACCCGAACCTTCATTTTGCATCGGTTTTCGTTCATTTTGGCGGGGACCTCTGTTTCATCACCGGAAGGTCATAGAAGGGTGGGAGGCCAGTAATTGTTTCAAAGAACCAGTTATATTCCTTCATCGCCTCTCACTGCTTTTCTCTCACTTCAAAGCCAATGTTGACCACCCTTGGGCCATTTTCTTGCACCCTAAATCCCATATTTGTGATGTACACATCTGGGAGGCCCCCAATATTTGGTGGCCGGCCAGTAATTGCTTTTGAACCTTTTGAACCCCTTTGAAAAGTGGGTTGTTCTCTCTCCTGGTTCACTGTTTCCAATTTTTGACCACAGGGCTGTGTTGAGAATACATGGGAGGCCACCAATTTGTGGTGGCCGGCCACTAATTATACTTGGCCCTTTTGACCCTTGGCCGGCCGGCCATGGGGAGAGCCAGCCGGCCACCTGCAACCTCAATAGCTGGCCGGCCAGATTCCTTGCATCTTGTTCACTTCAAATTTGTATCTCTTTTCCCCCCAGATTTTGTATCCGGGGGGCCTTTTTTTGGGGGAAAACTTGAAGTCATTTCCCCCCCTTTTTTTCCCCCTCTTTCTCCCCCTCTCTTGCCTATATAAACCAGCCTCCAGCTCTGGTTTAAGGGTTGGAAAAAAACACCTTTGAGCCCCTTGCATTATATCTCTCTCCCTCCCTACTTCAACCATCAAAAAACCTCCCAAATCCTATACCATTCCTACACCACCACTTAGCACCACACCACCACTTCATTCCAGCAGCTTGGAGGATCTTCTCAGAGCTTAGGAGGCACCTTTTCTCAAGCCAAGAAGTATTGAAGTTTGGTCTACAAGGGTGAGCAACATTTCCCCTCTTTTTAAGCTTATTTTTGCATCCTATCTAATCCCTTTGTGCTTGCACATTTGGGCTCCAACCCTAAATAGAAATAGGCTTATTTTGAGCCATATTCCATGTTTGATTGAGGGCCTCTCACTGTTTGAGGCCTTCTTGTTGCACTTGCTTCATTATCTCCCTAATATGCCATTGTCTTGCATGTTGTTTTTGGCCTATATGTAAACTGTTTTGAGGCATATTGTAAACTGTGAAGTGGCTTATTTTGATCCCTTCTTCAACATTGTTGAAGGGCTCATCACTATTTGGGGCCCCCCTTTTGTCACTTGCCTTTATACCCCTCTTTTGGCCCCATTCTTGTATGATTTGTTATCCTCTTTTGCTTCTGTTTTTGGACTCTGGTCTGAACTAAAAATGGCATTATTTTGACCCCTTATTCATGTTTCATTAAGGGTCTTTTACTGTTTGAGGCATGCCTTTTATACTTTGTGTTATAGCCCTCTTTTTGGCCTTATCTTGCATAGTGTTTTGAGCATACTTGTACACTGTTTTGGATCTGATAATAAACTGTAAAAAGTCATATTTTAGGTCCCTCTTCAACTTTGTTGAAGGACCTTCATCTGTTTGGGGCCAGCATGCATCACTTACTTCTTTGTCCTCCTTTAGGCCCACTTTTTGCATGAGTTTTTCCATACTTGTGTCTGTTTTTGCGGTTTGTGGTAAACTGTAAAACACCATATTTTGGGCCCCTCTTCAACATTGTAGAAGGGCCCTTCTCTGTTTAGGGTCAACAGCTGTCACTTGCTTCATTACCTTGCTTTCGGGGCTGTTTTTGCATTCTAGTTTAGCCCCATTTGTGTTCGCTTTTTGGCCTTTCTTAGAACTGTGAAAATGCTTATTTTGGGGATTTCTTAATTCTGTCTTCACATTCCATGTTCAAATAATGCATGCATTGTATAGTCATAGGTCATTCGGTATGCTTAATTTCATGTTTCGAGACCTATTCCATGCATCGGGTGTCATTTTGTCATCTTTCGGGGCTGTTTTGCATCACTTATTGCCTCTGAAATTTGCATAATAGTATGCCATATTCCATACTTTTCCATGTCATGTTAGAGTGGCATTCGTGCCTTAGGGTCGGTCCTCGATTTGCGTGCACGTGTGCACGCATTTCGAGTGTCTCATTTTCATCTAATGGCCTCTTATGTGAGTGTGGCTAAGGTCCACTTGTGTTGGTGTAAGTCCATTATGCATTGTGTATGCTAGGTTTTATGTTAGTGCATTGTGTATGTCATATTATCTCGTACATCGTGTATGCCATTTCATAGCATTGTGCATGTTAGGTTGTATCTTAGTTGCATTCATGCATGTCATGCATATTGCATTGTGTTCGGGATAGGAGTTAGCCCGAGCACGGGAAACGAGGTATGTTCCGTACTCTGAGTGACGGGACGTGTCTCAATTTCCCAGTCACCAACACTCCGGATTATCCATGATGGAGTTAGGCTTTGTTGTGTCTTCATATGCATTCATTCCATATTGAGTTGTGCAATTCGATTCCTCGGCCATCATGCATCGAGATGCGTGATTGGTGGCACGAGGATCGAGGCATGCATACATTTGTGAAAATACATTGCCATGCCCCTTTCCTGCTCTCTGTTGCAGCAAATCAAGAATCAGCAGTCTTCCGAGGCTTGGCGTGCTTTCCAAAAACTATTGCAAAACGGAGGCTAATTAGGGCATCACAGTGGATTTCCACGCGAAGGCAACCCGGACATGCATCATTCATCATCTGAAGAAGAGTCAAGACAGTCCCTGGCTTGCATGCCAGTTTATTCTTTTCTTAGTTAATTTGTTAATTAATTAGGAATTTGTACATATTTTGGACTGTATTATTTGGGTATACTATTTATTGGACCCTCTGTGAGGGCATAATTGTAATAAGTGTGCGTGTGTGTGTGATGTATGTCTTCCAACCCCACGTCTTTCTCCTTTTTATTTACCTGCTTATGATGGTTAGATTAGGGCATGTTTCAATTAGCATACAGTATGATAGCATGTTTGCATTCATTCATCTGTCTTGCATACACCGGGCTCGGCGTATCATACTAACTGCATCTGTATTTCAATTCCGAGTTGAATACTTGATAGCTGTTGCATCTCATATGCCATGTTTAGAATAGCCGAGCCTGCTATAGTTGCATTTTTGCATGTGTTGCATTAGGCATTTCTGTATATTTAGGATCATGCATGGGTTTCTAATCGGTTTCTGTTTTAGCTTGGAGTACTCGGTGAGTTTTATGCTTTAGCATCCTTGCATGCGTGTGAGTGACTGCCAAGAATAGCAAGCTTACCATGAGGCTAATTGCTTATGTGATATAACTGCCTGAATGCCTGTGGGTGAAGGTTGGATTATTTGGATTGGAACAATTCATCAAATGTGTGTTTTAAGCCCACTAGATAGTGGCAAAACCATGTTTTCTAAGCCCACCTGAGGGTGGCAAAATCTGCATTTTAAGCCTACTTGCGAGTAGCAAACCATCTTTCAAAAACAAACATGAAATGTTTTGTTCCAATTCAGGCGACCCGGTCTATACTTGTATGCTGTGCGCATCACATAGTAAATCTAGGCTAATAACCGGAATAAGAGCACACAATGTTTTCAAAACTAGATATCATGGTTAGTAGAGGCCAATCTTTGATCGGGCGAGCGGGCGTGCTCACGAAGTGACCTTCCCCAATCGTATCCAAGTTCCCGAGCCGAGGCAACTTTGGTGATGACGGACACGTGGCCTTAGGCACACGAGTCAGGGTTTCCTAAATTTCTCAAAAATAAAATATTTAGGTGGCGACTCTGTATCTGGCAAAGCAGTCCATGTTTGGCACTTCTTTCAAAAATCTGTTTTCTCAAAACGATTTGCCGGATTTGGACTCTTTCGTTCAAGATTAAGAACCGTGACAACAAATCGAGTCCGAGCTGTAGCGAGGTCCCCGCGAACTCTCTGTGTCGACCTCGATACCTCTCAGGTAATCGAAATCCCAAAGATTTTCCTCAGAATAATCAACGACACTTCGAGGATTATGGCATGAAATTCTCTAATCCTTTGGAAGAACTTTTGCAAGGCTGTGTAGTGGCCCTCTCTTTCTTTGGACTTGACAATCATGTCGTCCACGTACAACTCAACCTCTTTGTAGATCATGTCATGCAATATTGTGGTCGCGGCATGTTAATATGTAGCTCCAGCATTCTTTAACCCCAATGGCATCACCCTGTAACAGTAAGTCCCCCACAGGGTGGTGAAAGCAGTCTTCTCCCGATCTTCAGGTGCCATTACAATCTAATTGTAGCCCAAAAAGCCATCCATGAACGAAAGCAAAGCATGCCCCGCTGTGAAGTCCACTAACTCATCAATATGCCGCAAGGGAAAGTCGTCCTTCAGACTGGCTCTGTTCAAATCCCTGAAATCTACGCATACCCGGATCCTGCCATCCTTCTTCGGCACCAGAACAATGTTGGCCAACCAAGTCAGGTATTCGGATACCAGCAAGAAACCTGCGTCAATTTGCTTCGTGACTTCTTCTTTGATCTTGAGAGCCCAGTCCGGGCAGATCCTTCTGAGTTTCTGTTTAACGGGTCAGGCCTCGGGGTCAAAAGGGATCCGGTGCTGTATAATCTCAAGATCGATTCCAGGCATGTCTTCGTAGGACCACGCGAAAACATCTTTGAAATCTTTTAATAAAGTGACTAAGCGCTCGCGTTCCTCCGAAGACAACGTGGACCCAATCTGGACCAGCCACGGGTCCTTCTCAGTACCAATATTCACGGTAGTGATTTCATCCATTAAGGGTTTAACAAATCTTTCCTGCTCTTGTTCAATTAAGCGTTGCAAAATCGGAGGAATTTCTTCCTCGTCGTTTTCATCAAAATTTTGAAAGTCTGAGTTAATGCAATAAATCAAGGGCATAGAAAAGTACTCAGAAACCACAGCCACATCATTCTCATTAAGCACATCCAAATCGTCCGATTCTTCGATTACAAAAGACTCAAAGAAAAGAAAAAACGACACGACAGATTGTGGTATCCAGTTATCACCCCAGAATACGGACTCAGACTCGGTCATTTGGAACTGATTCCGACTCAGCAGATTCGGAGAATCGATTCGCTCACTACTGACCGTCTTTGCTTGACAAAAATCCTCTTCATACTACCAAATGAGAGAGAGCGAGAGATGCATCAAAATGTTTCTTTGGTAGGCATGACCGTTTCATTCTCGATCACGCATACCGAGAAGTTATCCCCCAAGCACTTCTGTTCGATCAGAGGATCTGAAAGTAGACACGCCAGTGCTACCCTTATTTCACTTTCGGCGTCCTCAGACTCCACTTTCTTGCTCTGCTCAGCCTCAGCTAATGGGTCCGTCTGCTCTTCGGCAACGTCATCCCCAGATAACTGTAGGTCAAAGAAAATCTCAAAACCTGGCACGCGCTTCCTCTCCGCGTTTAGCCACGGCTCTGGGAAACCACAAAACGGAAAGTCATCCCCCTCCCGGACGAAGCGTCTGTTTAGGGTACCCTAAATGGGTCTATGCATCAGCTCAAAAGGCTTCCCGCCTGCTTCGCTCTGGCTCTCCCAGCCATCTCCTTACCTTTCCTTACCCAATCCTCTTTGGTGGGCAGATAACCCAAGCCAAAGGTATGTGGGTTGTGTGGCACTTCGGCCAATGCTGCGATGCCCTTTCGGCCAGTCTTTCCCAATCCCATCCCGGGGATGTGTTGAAGCTTGTTCATGAGGTATACTGATTGAGCACTGACATACACCCCCTTATTAACAGCTAAGATGTTCTACACGACTCGGGCCTCAGCCAAGGTAAAACCGGATAAGAACACATCCTCCATACCATGCTCAATTTCCAAAACTGGCGTAGATACTTCCGACGGTGGATGGATCGATGAATTCCCAAAAACAATGGCTACTCCCTTCCCATGGGGGTATTTCACCATCTGATGCAAGGTGGATGAAACTGCCTTCACCTGGTATAGCCATGGCCGCCCCAAGAGCATATTGAAAGTTGCAGGAACTTCTAAGACGTGGAAGTCTATTTCATGCTGTCCTGGCCCACCCTTGGTCTGAATTTTCACTGTCCCCATGACTTCTCTGCTCATGTTGTCATATGCCCGAATCACCTGGGCTGTCGGCACAAAGTCCGTGGTCTTTAAACCGATTGCATATGCAGTTCTTGATGGCGGACCCTGTGTCGACAAGCACCACGGGTATCCATTTGTTTCTACACTCCACAGAGATGTAGAGTGGCTTGTTATGGTTCGCACCCTCAGGTGGCAATTCCTTGTCAGAGAAAGTCAACATCGGGGTAGCTCCTCCGGGGAAAACTAAGCCCACCAGTTGTTCGGGCGTGGTGTCTATTGAGAGCTTGGCCTTGTCCATGGCCGATAAGACAGCTTGTCAATGCACTTGGGATGCCATAAGTAGTCCTCAAATAGAGATGTCTGCCTGTATCTTTTTCAACTGCTTCAATACAGCCTCTTCTTCGAGTTGCTTTTCTTTCTGTTTCTCTGCCTCCTTATCTTTCCCAGACGCTTCTGGCTGATCTAGATGTGGGGGCTTGAAATACCGCCTGCTTCTAGTCATATGATCGACTTCGCCGATGTACCAGGTATCGTCTGGTTGGTTGCTCCTCCAATCCTTATCCGTGTGGGCAAGACATAGATCATCATCTTCCCACCACATTCCATCGGCAGCCAACAGACACTTGTCCGGCTCCGGTACAATTGTATGCGCAGTACTTTCCGTCCACATGCTCGCAGCATTCTCTATCCTCGTGTACACAGCACTGTCAGTCCCCTCAAGGGCTTTAGCTTTTCTGATTCTCTTAGAATCCTCAAACCTTTCCTGTTCCAACTGCGTCAGTACAGCTGGCTGTTCTACACTTCCTGCATTCACAATGCCCAAGTCCTGAGCGAAATTCTTAGCACTGGCGCTCTCCGGCGATTCATTTTGATTTCCGGCCCTTCCGGCCACAACTGATGTTCTTGCCCCTACCGGGCCCTATTCCAACTAAGATCCTTCGACAACGTCTGGTAGGTCATCAAGCCACCCGGTGACCTCTACTGACTCCTCAAAATCTGACCAGTTGACTACCATACCCACTAGATCTTGTTCATTGAAAAATCGGAGGTTAGCAAAGTCCCCTTCCACAGCTACCAAGTCATCTATCCTCTGACCAGATTCATCCCCCTGTATCACATACAGCTCTGCCCGTGCTGGCAATTCCACATTTGGCCCAACCTGGCCTACTGATAGAATGTAGTCACTCGGACTGTATGCCTCTCCAGTAAAACTCCCAGATTCCTCAGATTCTGACTCGACAATCCCATTCTCCCCTGAAATCTCCTCTATTCTGTCTTCGACAGTCACCACCAATGGTTCGGGTTGGGCTCTGGAGATGTCCAACATGTACAAATCAGTGCAGTCAAGAAGGAACACCTCCGGCTTAGGTAGGTGAGAAGGAGTGATATAGATGCTAAGATCGTAAGACACGACCCCAGTCTGGATAAAGTTGATTCTTTTGGGGGGTGGAGCTTGGTTGTGCTGTAGAAGAGGGTTTGTTGTGACATTGGGTTTTTCTCGAGGCACAATCACCTGCTTGTCAACGAGATCCTGAATCTCGTGACGCAATCTAAAACATTGGTCAGTGTCGTACCCATGTTGTTGATGATATGCGCAGTATTTTGTTGGGTTATAAGAGGGAGGGAGTGGATTTGGCAATGGCCTCGGCTCCAGGGGCTTTAAGTGCCCTTTCTTGATTAATACCCTGAGAGCCTTGGATAGGGGCATATATAGAGACATGAAGGTTCTTTGGCCTCGAGGTTGGTATTTGGGAGTTTGTGTGTTACTTCCGGACGCGCTGGAGAAAAGTGTAGCTGCCATGGGTCTTGGAAGGGGAATGGTGGTGACTATGCTTACTTCCGAAGCTCTAGCATTTGCGGCATTGCTGGTGCTTGTATTGTTGTTGCGGTTGAAGGTTCTTCTAGGTTGCTCTCTATCTTGGTCAATCAGACCTTGTTTCATAGCATCTTCAATTTGTACTCCCATTTCATGCAGATCTTAAAAGGTAGGGAAGGGGAGCACTATCATTTTATGCATCAGTTTTGGCTGGAGATTGCGCACAATCATCCGAATTTGATCTTTATCTGTAGGCCTTAAGGTCATCATTGAGGCCTTGGCCCTCCACCGAGCTACAAAATTCGAAAAACTCTCCTTAGGCTCCTGCCTTGTTATTTCGAGATCACGGGTTATAATCTCGATTTGAGTGTTATAAGAGTACTGTGCAATGAAAGCCTCGGCCATCTCATCCCAGTTCCGCTTAACATCGTCTTCTAACTTCGTGTACCAGATAACGGCTACACCCGACAAGGTCCGGTCAAATAATGAAAGCTTCTGCGGTCTGGTGAGGCCCATCGGCCATAGTATATTTGAGAATAACCGGAGATGCACCATGGGATCTTCGGATCCGTCAAAACGGTCGATTTGTGGCATTTTGAACCTATCTGGCAGCGTCACAGCTATGTCGGTATATCCGTCCTCGATGTCTGGGATGAACTTTACCCCCTGGGATTTCTTGAACAATTTCTCAAGCTTGCTCAACTTTAATGCTGTATGGTCCACCTCGAACTCCAATAGAGAGTCCGGTTGATTGACAAGCGTAGGTGCCTTAGATAGTTGAGGTAGAATCGGGGGCGGAGCCGGCCCTGTTGGGATATCCGTATCTCCCTGGACATTTGGTGCCTCCCCGGGCGCTGGAACTCCTAGTGGGAGAGGAGCTGGGTGTGAAGCAGATGCCCCAGTTTGTTGTTGCAGCCTGGCAATTAGCTCTGCCTGCTGGGCCATGATCTCAGCCTGTTGTTTGGCAAACTCATCTCGACGAACAGTGTCCTACTGCATGGCTCTCATGGTCTCCTGCATCTGACGCATCATTTCCTTAACTCCTGGCGTTCCTGCCATACTGCCCTAATTTATCTGAACTACTGGCTAGTCTATCTCTATGGCAACAATTGAGACCTCAGTCCGACTGTCCACTGATGGGGTAAACCACTGCTCTGGCAATCTCTGCTCAGATACACTGCGTCTTCTCGACCTTCGACTTATAACCGAAGGTAGGGAATGATACACCGATTATTCGTCGAGCAGATCCTCAAATCGATGGAGTCAGCGACCTCTTGTCCAGAGTGCTTGGGAAATATCTGCTTGGTCTGAAGCAATTGTGCTCAAATATCCTAGCAAAAAGATAAATAAAGCAATAATAAGGAAATACACAACCAGATAAACGGACAACATAACAGCGTAAATAAACACAACACACAGTCGGGTATAATCAACACGCAGTTGATAAGCTGAATACACTGTTCTCAGACACTGATCATTGTTCCCAATTCACTGCCCTCAAAACTGAATCTAATACCCACAAATAACTGATTCGGAAAATACTGAACTGGTGCCCGCAGGCCTGATACCCAAACTTGTAAACTGATACATGCATTCCTGTAGAGGCACACTCTAAAGCACATAACAAACAAGTGAGAGCCAAAACACCCCTATGTTGGGGTAAGGTTTCCCTGTTCTATTTTGTCAGGAACTAGGATTTCACTACGCACGCAGCGGTTTCAAACAACCTATAATCGAGTAAGCAACTTGTCGTAGCTTGGAATAGTCACTATGGATTCCGAATATGCACTAGGTCGAATGGTCAAAAAAGGGTGCCCCGATAAAACTGGGGTTTGTGTTCCTGTCGTGGCAGAGCCCGCAACCGGTCAGCCTTATGGCACGCTTCGCAAAGCGAGCCTCCGGCAAACCATTCAGGAATAGCATACGGCAAACACGGTGTCCTAGGCGCACCAATGCAAATGCAATGCAAAGAAACACATAAGTGTAGTCAAAACCAAATATCATGAGTTCGAGTCAAGTTCTCTAACTCCCCAGCAGAGTCGCCAGAAATTGTAGATGTCCTCGAACGTCCCAGGAGGGAAATCCCGTTTCGTTCATTTGGGCTCACTACAGTTCAGGACTCAATGTCACGGTCCTGTATCTAATCTCGCAGAGTACAATGCATGACCGATAAATCATCAAAGAGTCCAAATCTGGCAAATTGTTTTTTAAAACAGATTTTTTGAAAGAAGTGCCAAACATGGACTGCTTTGCCAGATACAGAGTCGCCACCTAAATATTTGTTTTGGGGGAATTTAGGAAACCTTGACTCGTTGCCTAAGGCCACGTGTCCATCATCACCAAAGTTGCCTCGGCTCGGGAACTTGGGTACGATTGGGGAAGGTCACTTCGTGAGCACCCCCGCTCGCCCGATCGAAGATCGGCCTCTACTAACCATGATATCTAGTTTTGAAAACATTATGTGTTCTTGTTCCGGTTATTAGCCTAGATTTACTATGTGATGCACATGATACAAGTATAAATGGATCTTCAATTGGAATGAAACATCTCATGTTTGTTTTGAAAACGGTTTGCTACTCGCAAGTAGGCTAAAATGTGGATTTGCCACCCTCAGGTGGGCTTAGAAAAGATGGTTTTGCCACTATCTAGTGGGCTTAAAACTCACAGTCAATGCATTATTCCAATTCAGATAATCCAACCTTCACCCACAAGTATTCAGGCAGGTATATCACATAGGCAGTTAGCCTCATGGTAAGCATGCTATCATGGCAGTCACTCACACACATGTAAGGATACTAAAGCATGACCACTTACCGAGTACTCCAAGCCAAAGAAAGAAGCTAATTAGAAAACATGCATGGATCCTAACTATGCTGAGATGCCTAATGCAACACATGCAAAAATGCAACTATAATAGGCCCGGCTATTCTAAGAATGGCATATGAGATGCTACAGCTAACACGTATTCAACTTGGAATTGAAATACGATGCAGTTAGTATGATGCGCCGAGCCCGGTGCATGCAATACAGATGAATGATGCAAACATGCAAGCATAAGTATGCTAATTGAAACGTGCCCTAAACTAACCATCATAAGCTGGTAAATAAAAGGGAGAAAGACGTGGGGTTGGAAGACATGCATCACACACACACGCATACTTATTACAACATTGTGCCCTCGCTCAGAAGGTCCGAATAAATAGTATACAGTCCGAATAAATAATATAGTCCGAATAAGTACAAAACCCTAATTAATTAACAAATTAACTAAGAAATGAAATAAACTAGTATGCAAATCCATGGACCACCTCAACTCTGTTCCGAATGATGAATGATGCATGCTTGAGTTGCCTTGCGCGGAAATCCATTGCGATGCCCCGATTCGCCTCTGTTTGCAGTTAATCCCGAAATGTTGTGCAAAGCTCTAGAAGGCTACTGATTTCTGAATTGCTGCAACAAAGAGCAAGAAAAGGGCATGACAAAGCATTTTCACATATGTATGCATGACCTCAATCCTCATGCCACCAATCACGCATCTCGATGCATGATGGCCGAGGAGTCAAAATGCACGATTCGATGTGATATGAATGCACATGAAAACACAACAAGGCCTAGACTCCATCATGGGTAATCCGGAGTGTCGGCAACCGGGAATTGAGACACGTTCCGTCACTTGGAGTACGAAACGTCCCTCGTTTCCCGTGCTTGGACTAACTCCTATCCCAAACATAATGCAAATGAGATGGCATACACAATGCGACTAACATGTAACCTAGCATATGCAATGCTATGGACTAAATAGCATACACAATGCACGTGATGTAACATGGCATACACAATGCTCTAACATGCAACCTAGCATATGCAATGCTATGGACTAAAATGACATACACAATGCACGATGGACTTACACCAATATGAGTGGACCTCAGCCACACTCACATCAATGGCCATGTGATGAAAATGAGATAACCGAAATACATGCAAACATGCACGAATGCAATGGACCAATCCTAAGGCACAACATGCAACTCTAACAAGGCATAGCAGAGGATGAAAAATGGCATAGAACGGGACATGGTACAACTCTGAAATGGCATGAAAGATGGTCCTGAAACATGCAAGTATGTCACGCAATGCAAGCTAGAGTGCCCGGGTACCGAAACTAGTGAAGTGCGTTACTCTAGAGGTACCCAAAGCAATGCACCAATGGAAAAACCAACCCCAAACAGACCCTAGGCAGGTCTGAAATAGTGGGGAAATGGCCTAAAATGATGGCTCAGAATGCAAAGAAATGGAGCTCATTCAATGGTCGGTAAATGAGGCATACAAGTCTGACTCTCAAACGCATTTAAAGAGTACAAAACATGGAAATATGGCATTCAAGAAAGCTCTAAAATATGATGTATAATGAGCCCAAAACATGAACACACCTCAGTATATGCATGGAATGAACCTCAAAGCTCAAAGTTAAGCATGGGTATTGAACTACAAGCATGCAAAACCAACATCATTCAACCATGAGACCCAAAAACGGAGCTAGGGCAGTCCAAAATAAGTACAATATCAGTTTGAGGTATGGCCAAAAAGTGTTAAAATCAAGGGTCAACAAAGCATGCAAAGAAAGCTAGTGAACCATGATTTACACTACACGTATATGAAGCATATGAAGGCTCACCAAACCAGCCAAAAACAGAAGTATGCCATGCCAAAATATGCCCAAATAACTACTATAACTCAGTCAATGCATGCAAGAATGAGGGGCTCCTTTGAAAGGCCAATAAGGGGGTTGTTCTACACATGCAACAAGGACAATTAACATGGAAAAACCAGCTCTGGAAATGACTTATGACAGCCTTAAAACCCACCAAAAAGGCCCTAAAATCAGTCTAGGAAGCATGCAATGAAAGGTCCCTTTGAAAGGCCTTGAGGAGGATTGCTCTACACATGCATGAGGGACATAAAATATGGGGAAAAGGGCTCTAGACAGAGTCAAGGAAGACCTCAAAACTCACCAAATAGGGCCTGAAATGTGACTTTGCAACATGCAAGTAGGGGCTCCTTTGTAAGGCCAAAAGGGCCAACAAACAAGACAAGAAGAGAGAGGGTCACCACCCTCTGATTTTGGCTCTCAAAACAGTGTGCTAGCCACTGAAAATCCACTGGATTTCAGTGGCTAGAAGGCCAAACAAATCATGAAACAAAGGCCTAGAAGCAAGGCTCAAAACAAGATGCAAACAAGCATACAAAGGGGGTAGATGACCCCCAACGGAAAAGTATCCTTAAACAAACTTCAAGAGGAGCTCAAAATAAGACACTTTTCAATTTAAGAAAAAACCCAGAAATGCTTGCAAATAGGGCTAAGTTATGAAGCAAAATAATGCAAAAATGGGGGAAATGATGACTTACCCTTGTAGCACAGCAATGCAGCAAGTTCTGGACCAAGAAGGTGAGCCTTCAACCTCTGAAAAACAACTCCAAGGTGCTTGGATGGATGGTGGAGGTGTTGTGCTAGGAGGTGTGGTGTAATGGCCAAGAACAATGGAGTATTTGAGCTTGGATGAGAGAGATATTGTCACGCCCCAAATCCGCCCCTAAAAATTTGGGCATGACCCATTCGAAATAGACACCAAACCTGTTAAATATTATCTATGGGGCCTGAACGGAAGCATTTAATATCATATAATAGTATAAAATAATATCCATTGAGCTACCACTACTATGCCAGATCACGCATGTAACATAATGCAGATAAATATACATTGACGTATATCTGGAGATAGCTAAATACATATACATATACATCAAGCTTAATAAACACTTAGGGTACAAATAAAAACTTAGCAAAACTACATAACTTGAACGGTCAACGCCTAAGAATCTAGATACTCAAGGCTTGGCAACCGTAATGAAGCCACAGTTAAGGTTGACCCCGTGTTGAGTGCCTACAGAAACAGACATAAAATAAAGTGAGTCAAGCTCAGTGAATAATAGTGCGTAAATCATGTAATGTTCAACTCAAACAATAAGGTATATAACTGCAGAAGTATATGATTAACTACATTCTGTAAAGATGTCTCAAACACACATGGGTCTAGTTTCAGAATGAAAATTATCGCCCGAAATAACAAAATAGCCTTTCGCCCGTAATGACCTTGGCCCGTAACATACTACTATGTACGTGTATCTTTTCAACATTTCATTCTCATTGAGTTCCAATCAACACATATGCTAATATTGTAACTGCCGGAAATCAGAATGTTATTAACGAACATTATGTCACAAAACATACATTGAATCAAACAGAAGTTAATATCATGTTATAGCATAGCACAACCGAAACAGCAATAGAAATAACTTCAGTTTTCTTAAAATACCGTTCTGCTTAATAAGAATAGAATAACCCACATTCTAACGTGAGTCTCGTAATAATGTTAAACATTTACATGCGTATCATAGATTCTCAACGACTTCGGGTCCATGTGTAACACAATGGAACATTCTCAGTTTCATACAGATATTTGGTTTAAAGATAAACATAATTTCGTTTATTCATTAAGAACGATGTAGTTTACCTATAGATAATAAAGAATTATTATTCGTTATTAATAAAACCGAGTTATTCCAAAGTCATACCGATGTAGTCCAATCTTTCAACGCTCACATTGACTGTCAATCATCATAATGCTCATGTAAAATGTTTGTGTAACACTTACAAGAAACAGAGCGTTAGTGATAATAATTGTCAATGATAAATAAAATATATATCTTCGTACTATTACTCACAGTGGTTAGATGCTAGGTCCGCCCCTGTAGTTAACCCTACACAAGTCAATTCAACAACATTTAACACAACCCAACATAATCAACATAACCTCACATAATCATCTCCAATTAATATAATCCACACTATTTAGCGTTATTTAACTCAATACCACCAAATATAATTCCACATAATTCTATTTAAATTGCTAAGGCCCAATTCAACATTCCAAAGCCAAGTTTACTTCATCCACATTATCAACAAACCTTTCTTCCCAATTTCCTTTCTCATTAAAACATAATTCACAATACTTAAACAAAGTTCATTCAGAATTTTAAACATAATTTCCAAGTATCACTAAATTCCAATTAAACTTGTATATACCTAATTCAATATCCCAATTTCATTATTCTACTTTCGATTTGGACCAACTCTTTGGTTATCATCCTTAATCAACCTAGGGTTCCAAGAAAATATTGAAATTTCAAGAAATAATTAACTTATTAACCCAACACTTTATATTCTAATTTTTCCATTGATTAAACATCTAGGATTCATAATTCATCATTTAAACCCATCAATTGGCCCTTCCATGCTTCAAATCCGAAATTCCCAAATCTTATAAGTTACTCTATTTGCTCCAAAAATGCAATTTATACATTAATACAATGGAACTACTACCACTCTAGCTCTTAATGTAAATCTTGAAGAATATTAGAACCCTTACCTCAAGAATCAACAAAGGAGCAAGCTTGAGAAGAAACCTTCGCAAATCCATGTTCTAATCGGTTAAAAGCATTGATCTTTTCTTATTCTTCATCCTTGATGTCCAAACCATGGTGGATTGTTGTTCAAAATAGAGGGAATCAAGGGTTTGAGGCTAGGGTTTCGGAGGGTTTCAGACTTAGAAGAAGAGAAAAGAAGAGAGGGGAAAGAAAATGTGGAAAAAGATCTCAAAATCCCGTTTTTAGAGTCTGCTGTCCAGTAATTCCTGCTCGAGTCCCATATTCCCGCTCGAGCGGACTGCTCCAACACAGATTCCAAAACTTCAAATAGGTGTAACTCTCCCATCCGGACGCTTTTAGGTCGTTCTTGTGTTCAAATTGAAGCCCCGGAAATAAGCTTTCCAATGGTTCTAACCTCACATCCATATTCAAAATGGGGAAAAAGAAAAGGGCAAATGAGTGACGGTTGGTCGAAACTAATTATTCCAATTAAAGTTTTTAGTCCCATCTACTTTACCATCATCTTATCATCTCAATTAATATCCCAAAATAAGGTAAGCACATTTCAAATACACTAAGAAGAACATCAAAAATGAGTCCATATGCTTCAGAATCAAACTTACCCAGGCGATCCGCCGAAGCGCTAACCTTGCGCCGAGCCTCAGACCAACAAAGTCGCCCGCTCGAAGCGAACTCCTCGCCGAGTGAGAACCACAACTCCAGAATCTCGTGCCGTCGAAAAATTGCCGAAACCCCAAAGTCCGCCGGCGCCACTCCGCCGAGCGAGGAAAGGATTTCTGGGTCGTTACATCCTTTCCTCCTTACAAAAATTTCGTCCTCGAAATTTGAGAAAACCAAATAGAAAATAGGTCAAACATATACAGAAACACACCCTGTAATGTTCCAAAACTAGATCCACACTTGGGATAGAAAAGGATCACAAATACTTTCGATTAACATATACGCATCAAAATTTCAACGGCCAAGGAACAACACTAACTAATTATAATCCCAATGCCCATAACAACTTCTCAATTTCAAAGACAATTCACATTGTACGGTCCATCACCAAAATTCAATTGCACTTCAATTAGCGGCATCACCAACTCTTTATTTCATTGACACTAAAAACATAGAATAGTGAGGACCATCATACAATTACCCCTTAAAGACACTCACATAAAGGCTCCTACTCAACTTCAAGAGAGGTCAATCAAAAGCTCAAACATACCTTAAACTTTAAAATCTATACACCCTTTTCACTTTCTCATTTACTTCTTTTCTTTTCAATCCTTATTTCTTTCTAGGCGTAAGAAGACTTGGATATATATATATAGATGGTCATACCTAAAACATATGGGATACAATCCAATCGTTTAAGCATTCCAAAATGGAAATCTCGTAAACATACTTAAGATTACATAAGAATTATGCTGGTCACAGATACATAATCAATTTTAGATAATTAACCCTTTAAGGTTTCAAATTTCTTATTCAATTATGTGAAATGAGTTCCCACAGCATGCATTAAGTTCACTCGTAATGAAAGTACCCTTCACAAAGTCTCTAACTAAGTCAGCCCATCTGTAATAGTTCCATACATAATTTTAATTAGAGAGTACATGTTCGAACTTATCTTCTAATGCAGTTTACTTGGTGGTCTCTGACCATTACGTAGTTCCCAAGTAACTTAATTACATGGTTAGACTTAAATCCGATTATGCATCATTGGATCAGATTTCAGAACTTACCAAATAAGGTTCTGCCTAAGAGGTACCACAACTTCCATTTACGAAAATATACTAAGATCATAACATTACATAGGTTTTAAATCACATTCTCTACTTCTTGATTTAAATCAATGGTGGGAAGAAAAATCCCCATTATAGACACCGATCATGCCGTCATATTGAATTCAACATCATACTTGACTAATCATTCATAATCGTAAGGTATAACATTTTCCTTTATTAGCGCTTTTCTTGTTATAGCACAAATTCATTTGGTTCCCTTTCCCTATTCAAACAATTCTTCCGCTTTCTCCGGCGAGACAACGCCACTCACATGATTTCGCTTTTACAACTTATAATTATAGTGGATCAACAAACGGTCGAAAGGTAAAATAGAGACCAATCATTTGGCCCTATTAGTTAACAAACATAGAGCTTCCAGCTTAGTCCTCGTGACGAGATTCTACCAAGTTCATTCATATAATTATAACTCTTATTACGATACAAAGAACTATAAAAAATCACATCCTTCCAGAGTCTATAAAAGCAACAACTTACGCAATAGTATAACAAAGGAGCAATTTGATTTCGTGACATCTAGGTTCAGAGTTCTTAATATTAATTCAATGTGGTAGTCAATCAATTTGTAATCATGTAGTGAATATTGTCCAAAGTTGTCTAAACATGTAAGAGAAGGTAAATATCCAATAGGTATTGCTAACCCATTAACAAAATGGAATATTTCCATGTCCTTTTGTTTCCACCAGAATCCACGAGATCGTGCAAAACAGTTCACATCATAACTTCCATATAGGTGATATAGAACAATGTCACAACCTCTAACATTTGCATAGTTACATAAAATAGTTCACAGGAATGATTTTCTCAATCTTAAGTCACTTAATATACAAAAACAGAATTTGAATTCCTGCAGTAGCTTAGCTACTTACCGATCATTTAGGTTGTCTTCGAAGTAGTCAATAGCTGTCCTTTTTCTTTTTCTCTTTTTTTTTTTTTTTTTTTTTTTTACCACCCTCATATATCACAAATCACAGATTTCACAACCAAATCCCAATTACACGTAAACTGAACTCATTCGACACTATCAATCCACATCATGTTATGACATAGCATAAACTGAACAGATAAATAGAAGCATATTCGTACAGATTCTTAGTTATACTTGAATCAGAAACAAAAATCAGAACTTATACTTGATCATAATCCACCCGTACAAGACCGTCGGTGGCAAGAGATATCTTGTAACATACTTATACCACGGTATTTTTACCCCTGGGCAAGGGCCCTTAATACTTTTACATACATGGATCATCATTCCTTAATTCTTAACATAACGTATCAGAAAATGAAACAAAGGTTTGTCATATCATGTCATTATCGCACTTAATGTAATAGAATAAGTCACTACTTACATGGGTCCAACTATTATCCAAAACACAACTTATCAAAATACATATCACAATACCTTTTTAAATCATAGGTCCAAACAATACCATAACAAGAAAGACATCACTATATCATAACTAAATCTTTCATACTTAGTGTTTAAGCAATTTATGACAATCAAACAGATTAGGATGTATGCTCATAATCATATTCATATTTAAATTTTGCATAAGATCATATATGGCTAACTATCGATCGTAGGTCCGAAGACCACAAATGTAGGTCCAAGACCACAAATGTAGGTCCGAAGACTACAACAGTGTAGGTCCAAAGACCACAACAGATAGGTCCAAGACCACAAAATTGATACCAATAGCCACTATTGTTACCGGCGAGGGCCATAGGCCACGGTATTATTACCAAGGCGAGGGCCATAGGAATTAAGGGTGCCACAATTACTTATACCATTTTAACAGATTGGCATGTTGGCCTGAATTATCGATTGGCCTTTTCACCTAGATAGCCTTTCGCACGTATATATCGAAATATACGTGTGTATGGACTCAAGAGGTGGCTCAGACGGATTCTAGAGGTGGCTCCCACTAAAGTGTAGCACTTAGTTGTGACAAAGACTTTGCTCCACACCGTAAGTCAATAAGTCTCTTCATGTCATATCATAAGCAAAACGAGTATCATAGCGAACAACCATAATGTCATCAAAATAGGCTTTTCAAAATCAATCATTTCAGATAATAGACATGAGGTATAATAGACATGGCTCATAATCGTTAACGACACAAATTACTCTTAACGCTGTTATCGCCTTTTTTCATATGCACTAAGGATGTCATGCATGAAGCCTAAGTCTTTTCTAGACATCCTACATTTCAATGGATCCGTGTGAGATAGCAACTCGTGCTCGATACCACATGCCACGCCCCAAATCCGCCTAAAAATTTGGGCATGACCCATTCAAATGGACACCAAACCCGTTAAATATTATCTATGGGGCCTGAACGGAAGTATTTAATATCATATAATAGTATAAAATAACATCCATTGAGCTAGCACTACTATGCCAGATCACGTATGTAACATAATGCAGATAATTATACATTGACGTATATCTGGAGATAGCTAAATACATATACATATACATCAAGCTTAATAAACACTTAGGGTACAAATTAAAACTTAGCAAAACTCCATAACTTGAACGGTCAACGCCTAAGAATCTAGATACTCAAGGCTTGGCAACTGGTAACGGAAGCCACAGGTTAAGGTTGACCCCCAGGTTGAGTGCCTACAGAAACAGACATAAAATAAAGTGAGTCAAGCTCAGTGAATAATAGTGCGTAAATCATGTAATGTTCAACTCAAACAATAAGGTATATAACTGCAGAAGTATATGATTAACTACATTCTGTAAAGATGTCTCAAACACACATGGGTCTAGTTTCAGAATGAGCAACTTATCGGCCGTAAATAATGTAATAGCCTTTCGCCCGTAAGCCTTATGCCCCGTAACATACTACTATGTACGTGTATCTTTTCAACATTTCATTCTCATTGAGTTCCAATCAACACATATGCTAATATTGTAACTGACGGAAATCGTAATGTTATTAACGAACATTATGTCACAAAACATACATTGAATCAAATGAAGTTAATATCATGTTATAGCATAGCACAACCAAACAAGAATAGAAATAACTTCGCTTTTCTTAAAATACCGCTCGCTTAATAAGATGTAATAACCCACATTCTAACGTGAGTCTCGTAATAATGTTAAACATTTACATGCGTATCATAGATTCTCAACGACTTCGGGTCCATGTGTAACACAATGGAACATTCTCAGTTTCATACAGATATTTGGTTTAAAGATAAACATAATTTCGTTTATTCATTAAGAACGATGTAGTTTACCTATAGATAATAAAGAATTATTATTCGTTATTAATAAAACCGAGTTATTCCAAAGTCATACCGATGTAGTCCAATCTTTCAACGTTCACATTGACTGTCAATCATCATAATGCTCATGTAACATGTTTGTGTAACACTTACAAGAAATAGAGCGTTAGTGATAATAATTGTCAATGATAAATAAAATATATATCTTCGAACTATTACTCACAGTGGTTAGATGCTAGGTCCGCCCCTGTAGTTAACCCTACACAAGTCAATTCAACAACATTTAACACAACCCAACATAATCAACATAACCTCACATAATTATCTCCAATTAATATAATCCACACTATTTAGCGTTATTTAACTCAATACCACCAAATATAATTCCACATAATTCTATTTAAATTGCTAAGGCCCAATTCAACATTCCAAAGCCAAGTTTACTTCATCCACATTATCAACAAACCTTTCTTCCCAATTTCCTTTCTCATTAAAACATAATTCACAATACTCAAACAAAGTTCATTCAGAATTTTAAACATAATTTCCAAGTATCACTAAATTCCAATTAAACTTGTATATACCTAATTCAATATCCCAATTTCATTATTCTACTTTCGATTTGGACCAACTCTTTGGTTATCATCCTTAATCAACCTAGGGTTCCAAGAAAATATTGAAATTTCAAGAAATAATTAACTTATTAACCCAACACTTTATATTCTAATTTTTCCATTGATTAAACATCTAGGATTCATAATTCATCATTTAAACCCATCAATTGGCCCTTCCATGCTTCAAATCCGAAATTCCCAAATCTTATAAGTTACTCTATTTGCTCCAAAAATGCAATTTATACATTAATACAATGGAACTACTACCACTCTAGCTCTTAATGTAAATCTTGAAGAATATTAGAACCTTACCTCAAGAATCAACAAAGGAGCAAGCTTGAGAAGAAACCTTCGCAAATCCATGTTCTAATCGGTTAAAAGCATTGATCTTTTCTTATTCTTCATCCTTGATGTCCAAACCATGGTGGATTGTTGTTCAAAATAGAGGGAATCAAGGGTTTGAGGCTAGGGTTTCGGAGGGTTTCAGACTTAGAAGAAGAGAAAAGAAGAGAGGGGAAAGAAAATGTGGAAAAAGATCTCAAAATCCCGTTTTTAGAGCTGCTGTCCCGTAATTCCCGCTCGGGCGTCCATATTCCCGCTCGAGCGGACCTGTTCCAGCACAGATTCCAAAACTTCAAATAGGTGTAACTCTCCCATCCGGACTCCGTTTTAGGTCGTTCTTGTGTTCAAATTGAAGCCCCGGAAATAAGCTTTCCAATGGTTCTAACCTCACATCCATATTCAAAATGGGGAAAAAGAAAAGGGCAAATGAGTGACGGTTGGTCGTAAACGAATTATTCCAATTAAAGTTTTTAGTCCCATCTTACTTTACCATCATCTTATCATCTCAATTAATATCCCAAAATAAGGTAAGGACATTTCAAATACACTAAGAAGAACATCAAAAATGAGTCCATATGCTTCAGAATCAAACTTACCCAGGCGATCCGCTCGAGACCAACAAAGTCGTCGCTCGGCGTAAACTCCAGCTGAGCGGAGAACCACAACTCCCAGAATCTCAGGCCATCTGAAAAATTGCTGGAAACCCCAAAAGTCCGCTCGAGCGGCCACTCCTCCGCTCGAGCAGAGGAAAGGATTTTTGGGTCGTTACAGATATGGAGGAGAGTATGTATATGCCTTGGCTAAATTTTCTAACCCTTGCAAATAGAGGGGGTGTGTTTGTTTTAAAGAGGAAGAAAGCTAAGGCTTCTTAGAGAAGCCTCAAGAGAGGGTCAAAGCTTCTCAAAGAAGCTTAACCAAAGGGGTCAAGCTTCCTCAAGAAGCTAGACCAAAGGGGTCAAGCTTCCTCAAGAAGCTTGACAAAAGGGTCAAGCTTTCCCTTGAAGCTAAGCAAAAGGATCAAAACCCTTTTAAGAAGACCAAAAAGAGGGTCAAAATCTCGGAGGAAATGTTAAGTGCTTCACAGTTGACATAGCTGTGTTGCACTCAGGAAGGCCAAAAAGGAGATGGTTGGCCGACCAGTTCAAGTGGTCGGCCGACCACTTGCCCTGGTTGGCCGAACAGGGTTCAAAAAGGTCAAGCTGAAATGCTGGTCGGCCATACCAGAAAGGTGGCCTCCAAAATGAGTAGAACACAGCTGTATGGTGGGAGACCAAAAATTGCGACCTAGGAGAGAGGAAAACCAACTTTCTAGCAAGGTCCAAAAGGGTCAAGAAGAAATACCGGTTGGCCTACCCATATTGGTGGCCTCCCAGATAAGCACAACACAATGGTGGTATGGGAGACCTAAAATTGTGGCTCAAAAGTGAGGGAGAGCACCTACCTGCCAAGAAAACCGGCTGGAGGAGAGAGAAAATGGTTTTCAAAAGAATTACTGGTCTCCCACCATCCTACCACCTTCCAAACAATGAAAATAGGGTCCATACCAAAAATGAACCCTAACCAATGCAAAACAAGGGCTCGGGGGCCAAAACGCGTAGTCTGAGGCCCCGAAAACAGGCTGTGAAGCACCGAAGGTGGCGTATGACCACAAAGGTGGTCTCCCGGGCCGCAGTGTCCCTCAAAAAGGAAGAAACAAGGTGAGTGCCAAAAATCGAAGCAAATGGAGGTAGTTAAGCGGTCCCAAACTGAGGCACAGGGCCGACGTCTCTGAAAAACCGAAAACTGGTCTCCAAACGGGAAAAATGGCCTACGGCCACTGAGAGATGGTCTACGAGACCTCTCCCTCCCTTTGGGAAGAGAAAACAGAGAAAACAGGACCTGGTTCGCAAATCGAGGCCAGGCACAAAGGAGCCCCGAAGTTCGGAGGCAAAGCTCGCAGCCGAGACCCTGAAACCTCAGAACGAGCACAATATGCATCATCACCAAGCGCTCAGTTGGTGACGTCTGAGTCTTAAGGTCGGTCAAAATGGGGTGTCTACAGAGGGACAAACAAAGTCCAAAACACTATGTCTATACTGTTTTCACTTCAGAGCACAAAATAGAATTTTGCATGACATTGAGGCATGGCCGGCCTTCTTTAGGCCCGACCGGGCTTCATTGAGGGCCAGCTGGTCCTCAATGTTTGGTCAGCAGGGTATTTTTGCAGAAAACAAAAAGTAGTGGTTGAAGGTGAAATAGAATGGTCTGGGTAGACGGTGTTGTTTTTGGACGCTGCGCATGCGAACATCGTGCATCCTTATGCATCCTTGTTTGATGATTAAATTATTAGTTATTATTGTTGTAATTAATTATTGTTACTATAGTTAACGTTGTTTATTTGTAATTGTTGTAGTTAATTAGCTTAAATAACTAGTTTATTTCTCATTATTACCCTTGTTGTAATAGCATAGTTAGCTAGTATGATTTCATTTTGTTTTGTAATAAGTAGTTTAATTCGGACCTTCGAACTTTGATTCGCACCCTCATGCATGAGGGCAGTGTTGTAGTAAGTTGTACATCTTCTAACCCAACTTCTTTCTCCGTTTCACTTACTTACTTATGATGGTTAGTATAGGACATCACGTTTCATTAGCATACTTCATGTTTTGCATCCATTGTCTTCCATGCATCCAAGGTTCGGCTCATCATGCTAACCTGATATCAAATGTTCAAATTCATTACTTGAATACGTGCTTTATCACATGTCTTGAATGGAATCATGTGCCATGCTCATAGCCAAGCCTATAAATTATATAATGTGTGTGTTGCATTAGCCATATTGCATTAATTAGGAGCATGCATATTTTTTTAATTATTTTGCTTTATTTTGGCTCAGAGTACTAGGTGAGTAATTTTGAGTTTTAGCATATTGCATGAATATGTTCGTGTTGCCATGTCAAAGCATGAATACCATGAGGCTAATTGCTTAAATGATATAATTGTTTGAATGCCTGGGATGAAGGTTAATTGCTTGAATTTGGATGGCTTAATTAATGTCCATTTTAGCAGATTTTTTCAAGTGGCAAATTCACAAAACAATTTCGAAACAAAACATGAAATCAAGTGTTCCAAATCTTGCAAACTAGTTTATACCTTGTGTGCACATCACATAGTAAAAATAGCTAACATATTGGAAAAAGAGCATATAATGTAAATAAGAAAAACATCATGATTAGTAGAGGCTGGTCTTTGATCGGATGAGTGGGGTGCTCAATTCATGACCTTCCCCTCTCGTATCTAAGTTCCCGAACCAAGACACTTTGGTGATGACAGACTAATGGCCTTTGGCATGAGTCTTGGGTTTCCTAAATTTCTCAAAAATATTTAGGTGGCGACTCTAAAATCTGGCAAAGCAGTCCATCTTTGGCATTTTATTCAAAACATCAATTTTTCAAAAAGAATTGCCGAATTTGGACTCTTTTTGTGTTTTCACTACTTCACATTGCACTTGTGAAATTATATTCAGAACCACAGGTAGAGTCCAAACTGTAGGACTATTCGCCTTCTGAAAAGGGGCACAAAAAGTCGTGCTACACTATATTGACTCTTCCGACTTCCTGGGATCTTAACTGGTTATTAACTAAAGGGCTCTTTCATGATGTCACATTGACTTTAACCCCTAGAGTAGAGTTGACATTGTACATATAGTGAGTTATAGTACATTCCAAAATTAGGACAAGATGCTCTCCTATTTCTAGGATACATGATACTGCTTGTTTGAATAGTGAAATCCTAGATCATTTTAAAACTAAGACAGGGTAACCCTACCCCCCATAGGGGTGTTTGTTCTCTTTCTTACTATGTGCTATGAATGGAAATCTGTATAGAGGTTCTCAAATTCAGATCAGTGGTTCAGGCATATCAATTTATGAGGTTGAGTTCAGTTTTTCGGTGGGGCATACAATGATCAGTTGTGAGAATTGAGCCGAAGTGTTGTCCGAATTATAATTAGGGGTTTTATTTTTGGTTTTCTTTTTGCTAGGTCGTTGTAGCACCATAGCTTCAGAAAAGTCTAATATCCCAAAAAGTCTACCAATGTAAATCCCTAGAACTTATGGGACATCAAACCATTTCTATGATCAGTGAATGACGACCTGTTGATTGCACGAGCTTTATTTTTAACACTATTGATGGCCCACACTTTAACTAGCAATTTGAGAATGGTTTTATTTTGAGTTTTGAATTGAGTGTTGAGTTCGAGTTTGATTCTACCAAGTCTGTAGAGTTTGGATCAGGCTCGAGTCATTCTAGCGAGTTTAAATCTAGTGATTTCGAAGGTGATCGCATAGACATCATTGTCATTTATGTGTCTGTCTTTTCACATTCTTTTGAGTCAGTTTTAACCATTGAGCCAAAAGTTCTGAATGAAAATGCAATAATTTTCATCTACTTCTCTGTGCCTTTAAATCATTACATTGATCCATAATTTTCAAAATTTTACCAAAACTCTGATAAAAACAAATGAGGAAGAAATTCCTCGGGATTTGCAAACTTTGATCAACTAGAAGAAAGAGAGGAGTGTTAAGTCCTTGATGGATGAGATTTTTTTAGTTAATGTGGATAGTGAGAAAGATCCTGGCTTGGTCTAGATTAAATCTACATTCTCTTCAAAAGAGCACAAGCGATTAGTCGCTTTATTAAAAGGTTTCAAAAAATATTTTTGGTTTTATGAAGACATGCCTGGAATTGATCTTGAGATTATACCTCATAGGATCATTCTCGACCTAAGGTCCAACTGCCCTAGCTTTCAAATTTTGATTTTGGGTATCCACTAATCAACCAGATTATAAGACTTGTATAGCCAAATTAGAAGCATCCCTTGAACTAAGGGCAATAAGATTGGATGTGATTGGAGATTCTAACAAGCTCATTTTTTAGGCCAGTGGAGACCAAAAAAAGAAAATCAAATCCTAGATTTTGAGGGAAGAAAATTTAGTGCTGAAGGATAATCGAATTCCTATACATGACCCTAGGGGCAAATTCACACCTAATTAGATGGGTTCCTACATCATCAAGTCTATCTAGTTAGAAAGAGCAGTCATTCTCATGGATTTAGATGGCTTGGAGATCTCACAACCAATCAAAATGGACAAGCTAAAACAAAGTACTATCCTTAAGAGGCTTGCTAGGCTGAAAACCTGAAAGGGCGTCCCAAGCAAAAGTTAGAGTAGAAATATACAAAAATTATAAAAAATGAAAAAAAAAAAAAAACTCGGAAGGTCGAAAACCCAGAAGGACGACTTTAGCAAAAGTTAGAACACAAAAGGAAAGTATTAATACCCGAGTGAGCCTTATCATGTGAACTACGTAAAACCTAATTTTTATCTTTGGGATACGTAGGCAGTTTCATTTTGAAGTTTAGCCCCAACCATTTTCAACTCACTCATCATGTCCATGTTTGATTGGTGTATCTTTACTTGACTAGTTGACCTATCCATGTTTGATTGGCTCATCTCCATTCGATTCAGTTGCCTTATTCCGTTTTCATAACGGGTTTAGTTGCAAGACAGATTCAACAGTCATATAGTATATCTTGCTCGGGTTGTCTGATTTTGAGTTTGTGCATCTCAAGAGTTAATTTCATGTTGATCGGGTAGTGGCCATTTGCGAAAACAGATTTTGAGGAGTTTTAATGAAGTTGACTAATTTTCTCAAAAATTATTCTATTTTTGCAAAATCCAGGGAACCAAAAAGGAAAATTTTCAGTGCTCATACATTTACTTTCTCAAAAGAAGTCCTTTTTAGCAATTTATGAAAAATCCTTTCGAAAAAATCTTTATAATATAAACCAATTTCATAAAAATCTTTTCTTTACTTGCTTAGATGTATTTTCTCTCTACAATAATTAAATTAACTCTAGAATCAAGAAATTCATCAACTCATTTCGTCTCTCAAGAGTTTCAACAAATGGAAAATAGGACTTTTACACTAAGCTTCATAAAAACATGATCAAACAACTAAAAACCTTTCACAATACACATTAAATTAAAGATCTAACTTCCTAAGCTCAAAACCCTCACCTTTTCTTAGATACATTTTAGAAATCCCTTCAAAATCACATTTTGATGCAATACAAAATAGCATACATCTCTATCTATAGAGAGATATTGATGAGAACTGAGGAAATCCCTACACCTTGAAGCGAATAGAAGAACCTGGAAAAATCAACAACGACGAAACCATATACTTCTTAGCTCAAAAGAAAACCCTCGACGAGATCTTAAATCTATCTTAAAGGACCAAGGTGAGAGGATGACCCAAAGTGAGTAGATCTAAGAATCTAATTAAAAAGGCTTAAGTTTTAGAGAGAGAGAGAATGGTAGTCGTGGTGTGGAGGGAAGAACAAAGAGAGAAAGAAAAGGAAAAAGTGAGGAAAGTGAGAGTGTGAGGGTCTATTTACAATACAAGGACAAAAGTGGGTTGTTAACCCTAAAGTCAAATAAAATATACATCAAAATCCCAAAAGTGGGGCCCAAAATGCAACAGAAATGTCTTTGATTTTTTATCAATTATTGACAACATAAGGAGGTGGTGTCGATACTTAGTAGTATTGAGCAATAGGTGAATTTGGACACAATCAGGTGTTGAAACCTCCAAGCAGTGTTGATCCATGAACACATCAAACTAAGCGGTGTCAACACTAGGAAGAGGTGGTGTCGACACCAGAAAGTAGAACTTCAAGAGGAAAATAAAAAAAGAGAAGTGTCGACCCCAAGACCCAAAGTGTCGACACCCTAAGTAGAATTTCAAAGTTTTGGAGTACCTTTCTAACACATTTTGAGCGCAAACAAACATCCCTATCAAGTCTAGATCAATTTTTACCTAACTAGTACAATGATACACCAACCAAAGGATCCAAATGACAAAAGTAATGCAATTAAACACATTTCATTGACTTATGGAGCACAAGTGTTACACATCATCTTAGGGCCAAAATCTCACCCTAGTTCTTATTCAAAAATGTAGAGCGCGATGAAAGCTTCCTTTTGAGCCGATTAGTTTGTGGTTTCATCGACGTTGATTTTCTAGATTTCTTCTCTTTGCTCCAAGAGGTATGGATTTTTTTTTTTGCTTCTTTTCCATGCGTGACCATAGATAGATATGTGGTAGTTTGTATTGCATGAAAATATAATTTTGTTAAGAGTTTTCGAAAAGCATCTTGATGAGAGTTAGGGTTTCAATTAAATGAGATTAATTTCATCTTTTTTTATTGATTATAGAATTCTAAGCTAAAAGAACATGTCTAAGATGATTGAAGTGAAAACCCCTAATTTTAATGTAATATTTATGAGATATGAGACGAATTGATGATGTTAATGTTATTGAACCATATAGATTATTGTGTATTAAAAATGTGAAGTGGAAGTGAAAGATGAAAAAAGGTTGTCATGAATTTACCTCATGTTGAAATTGTGGACGGCTGGGATTATGGAATTGATCATGGAAATTACGAGATAACTTGATTGTTTATGGAATTATGGGAATTATTAGAGTTTGTCTTTATTATTTAGAGGTTTTGTCGTTGGCAATCAGTGAAGGATGATATTGGTTGTTGAGTAGATTATAAATGTTATATGTGGTTAGTTTAATTGAGAAGGTTATGGAAACATTATGAATGTGTGTAATTAGATGAGAATGAATGGAAGTAATTAGAGAAATATGTGCTTTGTGGAATGTGATTGTACTATATAAAGGTAACGCAAACAT
Organism: Camellia lanceoleosa; assembly: GCA_025200525.1. Taxonomy (NCBI): domain Eukaryota; kingdom Viridiplantae; phylum Streptophyta; class Magnoliopsida; order Ericales; family Theaceae; genus Camellia; species Camellia lanceoleosa. The sequence continues at coordinate 89,150,242 of CM045765.1, forward strand.
TTTGGCTAGCAACCAGTAAAGCGAGCTATGCTAGACAGAGGTAATGCATTACTTCCGGTTAGTAACCGGTAAAGCAGGCGGTACTGTATAGAGGTAATGCATTCATTTTGAGTAACAATCGGTAAAGCGGGGTTGTACGTAGGGTCTTGGCAAGATCACGTGGAGTTATGTGGGGTTTAGCAAGACCATAGGTTGTGATGTGGGGCTTGGTGAGACCACGAGATGTTTATGTGTTTGAGATCTAGCATTGGTGTATACATATGTTGAGTTAATGTTGATGAATCAGTATATCGAAAATACATATATATATATATATATATTTGGGGTCTTGTACTGTGATGACCCCATTACGTAATATGCTTTTATTTATTTAATTTTGGATATTAATTATGTGTTTGATGTGCATTTAGTATGTATATTTGTTCATTGATAGAGTATCTGCTATGACTTTTGTTTAAAATTCAAAAATGAAAGCCTTAGCGACTTCATAAACCAAAATTAATAAGTTCCATTAGAATGGCGTAATTTTTAGAGGCTATTAGGAAGTCTGATTAAAATTAGATTTAGTTTAGAAAAATTAAGTTTTGATTAATTAATCTAAGCCTAATTAGTGAGCTTAGTATTAATTAGCAACCTAAGCTAATCAAGCCTATATATATATATAAGCTAAATTAGAAGCTAATCACTTTGAACACACAAAATTTGCTAGAAAAAGAGGTTCTAGTGAGAGAGAAATGTAATTTAGAGAGAAGAAGGCTTAATCTTGAAGATTTGGCTAGGAAGCTTGTGAATTGTGAAGTAGAGCTCAAGATTCTTGTAAATTCAAGCTTAATTGAAGACCTTAGGTAAGTGATTAGCTATCAATTCATGAATTTAAGTCATCAAATATGTGAATTCAAGAACATTATGTGATTAAATGAAAGAATTGAACTTATGACGAAGAAATTAAAGTTAATTCATACATGCATGCATCAATATAAGGTTGTTCATCATTTTGAGTACATATTTGTCATCCATGTTAAACTTAAAAGTTGAATTGTACATGCATTCATAATTCATAGGATTTTGAAGTTGAATTTCATGTTTTCTAAGCTTTGGAAAAGAATTTGAAGTCAATTGGTACATGCATGGAGAATTCTTGAAGTTTTGAGCTTTCAATTTGCAAATTGGTTTTGTATCCACGTTCTTGGAAGAGTTTATAAGTGTTTTTAAGGGGTTTGGCCAAGCCATGCAAGTTTTTGATTTGAAGATACATGTTTTGAAGTTCAAACTGTGTTATGGAAAACTCAGAATTCGACCTAACCGCTTAAGCAAACAAGTTGTTGCTCGAGCACACATATCATACATCCAGTATTTTTGTAGAGCATTGCACATGGCTCGAGCAACCTCAGTTTATTTTGCATATTGGCTCAAGTGACCATCGAGCCTAGATTCGAACCATCCAGTACTTTTGCAGATTGAGTGGTCCACTCAAGTGACCAATGTTGCGCTCGAGCAAAGTGTCATGTTTCAGCATATTTTGAAAAGTCATATTCTATTCATAATTCCGTTCTCATTCCTTTCTGAGCATTCTTAGGCATGAATTGAGCATCCTAAAAGAATTAAGTGGTGGTTAGAATGAAACCTAAGAGTTGAATATGTTAAAGAACGACTCTCTTAAGCAATATGATTAAATGTGTGTGTGTTTGTAAATTGTGTAGGACCATTCACGAGGACGTGTATAGAAATTCTGTTTGTATAGCATCACTCATTTTATATATGTAAAGGAAAGAATAGAAAACCTTTGATTTGTTAAGTGTAGGAATTGGAAAGATAAGAAATGTGTTTCGTGAAATATTAAAGGACTCTTTTGGAAAAGAATATATTTATGTTTGTATATTTTGGATATTGTAGACGTTCCCGAACGTCCCGGGAGGGAATCCCGTTTCGTTCACTGGGCTCACTACAGTTCAGGACTCAATGTCACGGTCCTATATCTAATCTCGCAGAGTGCAATGCAAGACCGATGAATCATCAAAGAGTCCAAATCCGGCAAATCGTTTTTTAAAACAGATTTTTTGAAAGAAGTGCCAAACATGGACTGCTTTGCCAGATACAGAGTCGCCACCTAAATATTTTATTTTGGAGAATTTAGGAAACCCTGACTCGTTTGCCTAAGGCCACGTGTCCGTCATCACCAAAGTTGCCTCAGTTCGGGAACTTGGGTACGATTGGGGAAGGTCAGCTATGAGCACCCCCACTCAACCGATCAAAGATCGGCCTCTACTAACCATGTTATCTTCTTTTGAAAACATATGCATTCTTATTCCGATTAATTAGCTAATCTTACTATGTGATGCGCACAACACAAAAGTATAGACTAGATCGCCTAATTTGGAACAAAGCATTGCATATCCGCTCATTTGGAAAATGGTTTGGAATTTGTTACTCTCGAGTAGGCTAAAACACGGATTTCAATGAGTTGTTCCAACTCAAACAATCCAACCTTCACCCACAGGCATTCAGGCAATTATATCATTTAAGCACATAGCCTCATGGTAAAGCATGCTGACGTGGCAACACTAACACGCATGCAAGGATGCTAAAGCATAAATGCTTACCGAGTACTCCGAGCCAAAACAGAAACTAATTAGTAACCATATGCATGATCCTAGTTCATTTTGAAGTGGCTAATGCAACACATGCAAGATGCAACTACTATAGGCTCGGCTATTCTAAGATGGCATATGATGATGCTACAGTTAACACGTATTCAACATAGAATCGAAATACAAAATACAGTTAGTATGATGCGCCGAGCCCGGTGCATGCATTACGAATGAATGTATGCAAACATGCTATCATAAGTATGCTAATCAAAACATGCCCTAAACCAACCATCGAAAGCTAGTAAAAAGGGAAGAAAGACGTGGGGTTGGGAGATATACACACACTCACGCACACTTATTACACAGTTGCCCTCACTCAGAAGGTCCGAATAAATAATACAGATTTAACTAATTAACTAGCTGACTAACTAATTAATTAATTACAAAACTTCTAATTAATCAACAGATTAATTACAAAAGAAAGGTGGTCGCAGCCCTGCCTCGGAATGCGTGGATGATATATGCTCGATCCGCCTTGCCCGAAAACCCGATACCATGCCACTGTTGTCTCTGTTTACACTGCTTTGCTCCTCTGAAAATTATGAAAGTTTCCAGAACTGCTTTGAACTTCCTTTTGGGTGTTTTGGAAGGCCACCAGCCAAAGGAACAATCCACCGACCATGAGAACAATGTTATCGGCCAAAACTTTGACCACCGGCTGGGCATGGATGGTCGGTCAGCACTTCAAGTAGCCGGCCGGCTATCTCTTCCTGCAGAATCCTGCAGTTGCTGCAGCAGAGGGGGAAACAGGGCATGACATGGAATTTTCAAGCAAATGTGTACATGGCCACACTCCCTATCATGCAATGAACTTAAGGGAGGGTGGCTCTCGACCCTTGGGCCATCAATTGCGCATTGCGATGCATGATGGCCTAAGAGGCCAAATTTGCCATTCAATGTAAAATGAATGCATAAAAGAGATGAATGCCTCGTGCCCTATCATGTTGAGGTCAAGGGCATTGGCGACCGAGGAGTGAGACGTATTTCGTCACTTTGAGTACGAACACGCCTCATCCCTCATGCTTGGTTTGACACCCCAAACCAAACAAAATGCTATACATGGGTGCAATGTGGCTCAAGTATGTAAGGTGGCTCGAGTATGCAAACATGCCAAATGCAATGCAAACCAAGCATGTAAACATGCAATGTGCCAAGCACGCAAAATGCTATGTGATGCAACCTATCATACAATGCAAACAATGATATAATGTAAGCATGCAACTAATGTAATGCGACATGCAATCATGCAAAGTATGCAAAGATGGACTTATACCGAAATGAGAGGTCCTCAGCCCATCCCAAAACAATGGCCTAAGATGGTGCAAAAGAGCACCAATTATGCATGCAAGCATGCACACAACAAGGTTCATCATCTAAACATGAAAGGGGACAACTCTAGGCATACTTGAAGGTGATATACATGGACGTTAAACACTCATGTTAGACTCTGAAAAGCATGCGAAGAATGATGCCGAAACATGCTAGGGAATGGGTGCGACATAGAAGGCATTCAAGGCCACAAAAGAGAGCATTGCTTAACACCTATCCCGAGCAAACATGTATGGACTATGCAACCAAAAAACAGAGTTACAATGCACCAAAATAAGTCCCAAAACCCACTGTTATGGCGGCTCAAATGACTCAAACATATAAGCATGCACAAAAGTCCAAACATGGAGCATGAGACCACACCTCTTCAAGGCATAAAAGGGGAACAAATACAAGTATGTAGGCACAAAACATGGACTGAAATGACATAATAAATGATTCCAAATCACTGAAATAGCCAAGGTAATGCATGCTAATGACTCACACACCCGAGGCTCACAAGCCAAAATGTAAAGAAGCTATACCAAACATGAAAAATGTGATCAAATCAGTGCCTAACAGACCTCAAGCATGATGAAATATGACCAAGAACTTCACAAAGTTAGGCAAGAACATGCAAGCATGATGATCTTAAAGGTAAGATGCATTTCTAGGCAAAAAAGAGGAATGCAAAGCAAGTATACTATGCATGCAAGGGGCCATTAATCCGACCAAAAATAGAGATATAATATGACCAACTAACACCCAAAAACCTCTGAAATGAAGCCAAAAGCAACTACACATACATGCTACCCTTATGAGCCAAAAATGCAAACAAAAGAGAGACAAAGGGAGAGGGGTGTCCCTCCCCTATGCAAGACCTTAAAATCCGTTCTTCACCACTAAAAATCCACTGGATTTCAGTGGTGAGAAGGTCAATGCACAAAGGTATTCAAAGCTTAACAAAGAGAGCACAAAAAGGGCCAAACAAGACCTAAGAGGGGGAGGTCAACCCCCAACACCAAAATGACCTTAATGAAGTATCTTGAGTATGCAAATACAAGACTTTTTTCAGTTGTACACAAAGCTTAAATCAGTATGCAAGATAGGTTAAAGACCAGTGCAAGATTGGGGAAAATAAAGCAAAAGTGTTACCCTTGAAGAACACTTCAAGAACAGCAAGTGCAGCCCCCTTCTTCTGATCAAAACCAGCTCAAAACTTGAAGAACAAACCCTCATCATCTCCAAAGTCGAAATATGGTGTAATACTATGTGTTCTAGTGCAAAACTAAGAACAAACTCATTTTTAAGCCCTCAAACACACACAAATCAAGAGAGAGAGGGAGATATAGAGAGAGAGGGTGATATATATCAGAGATATATGTAATTAGGTCTGGTTTTGCTGAACCTCCTCAAAGGAGAGGGAGGATCTCCTTATATAGACAAGGCAAAGTGTTAAGCTTCTTAGAGAAGCTAACAAAAGGGTCAAGGCTTCTAAGGGAAGCTAAGGCAAAGGGGCTAAGGCTTCTTGAGGAAGCTGGGACAGGGGTGCAAGCTTCTTGAGGAAGCTAAGACAAAGGGCCAAGCTTCCTCAAGAAGCTAGACCAAAAGGGTGCAAAAGGGGCAAGTTCCTCCATACAGCTATATAGAGGACAAGTCCGTGCACTTCAGCTGGCACAACTGGCATGCACTATGCCTGAAAGAGGCAAAAAGGTGGTATCGGCCAGAAAAAGAGACCATCGGCCAACTAAATGGTTGGCCGACCACACAAAGAGCCGACCGCCCATCACCAATGGCCGGTGGAAAGAAAACAAGGCCGGTGGCCCTAAGCCATGGCCGGTGGGTTTAAAGGATGGCTGACAAGCCACCTCCTACCCTCAGGAGCACAAAACATAAGCCCTTGGTGCAAAACCAAGCACAGAACAGGCAAGTTAAGAGATCCTGAGGCAAGACGCGTAACCGAGACCTCCGAGAACTCAAAACGAACACAAACATGGATGATCACCGAGTGTTCAAACGGTGACGTCCAAGTCTTGAGGACGGTCAAAAATGGGGTGTCTACAGATATGAAAAAGCAACATTACTTATACTTATGACTTTAAGCATTCATGATCGTATATTTATGTGATGCTATTGTTCAAAAACATTAGAATTCCTACTAGACATTATTTTTCATCCCACGTTGTTAACCACTTTTCAGGTACGAAGTTGGAGTATTGTTAAAGACAAAGATGTCTTAGTATTTGTTGGCCATATGGCCTAATTCTTGTAAGCAGAACGCCATTGTTTTGCAAAGAGAGTTCATCCCTTTTACTTTATTTTCTTTAATGTGGGCTTAAGGGCATTTGTAATTATGTTAAACATTTCATCATATGTATAAGAGAGATATTCTTTATAATTTATTTTCTGTTATTTAGCTTCTGCTTTTATTATTTTTAGAAATGGACCTTAATATGAAATGGGTAATGATATTCGAGTAATGAAATTTGAAATGTTACATTTGCAATCAAAAAAGTTTACTATGGTGCATTCATTTTGTTAGAAAGTTTTGAATTTATGTTTTACATTTAGTTCATATTTTAACATTTTGTAATTTCATTGATATTCCTTTTAATATTATATATTATAAAATAAAATTTAAAAGTCTTAATAAAAAAATTATTTAATTTTTATCGATGTTTTATTTATTTAATTATTTAAAAGTTTTAGTCAAAAAATAAAATAAATTTTATCAGTCAAATTTAGTATTGTGGTTACTTAATAAACAATTCATAATATCTCAATCAAACATATGATTCAATAGGATTGTCATTTCTTGATATGTAATTCTATAAACAAATATGAGATACATATTGTATCCAACCAAACAGTTTAGAGAGTATTAATGTCAAGATTAATAGTTCAATGGATTACAATCTTTTCATGTCTACTATTTTAAACAAACATGCCTTAGCGTTTTGATTGTCTAGAATGGAAATTCCTGGCAGTGGTCTCATAGTAAGGGTGTTCACATACCGATTGATCTACCAAAACCAATCGACCTGAAACAATCCACCTACTTTTAAGTAGTATCGATAGTATGGGTAGATAGATGTAGATGAAGATTTTCCAAATCAACCTATATTCAGATGGATATTAGATGAGAGGCTACCCGACCCAACACAATGCACCAACTCTCTTTAAGAAAATGATGTCATATTTTTATTTTTTGTATGTTAAAAAAAAAGACATTTTATTTAATAATAATACTAGCTATTTATGAAACATGAAATTTATTTTAATTATAAAAAATGAAGAATAAAAAACTTTAGACTCAAAGAAAGCTCAAAATAGTAGAAAATTACTCTAAAATAGTTTTAAAACCACATAAAATAGTAAAGTCTAAATCACCAAATAGATCCACATCTACCAGTCAACTTAAACGACCTGCTCAATCGGATGGATGCGAATTAATTTTAGGCAAATTAGCCAAAAGTCCTATTTGAAAGAAGAGAAGTCTATTTAGTCCTACAACCTTTTGGATACTCTCAAAAGTCCACTATGCATTTTTTTTCTTCATTCTTCTCTGACTCTTTCTCTTCCTGATTTCTAGCTACCAACGACCACACCTTACTTCTTTTTTTTCTCTTTCTAATATATAGTCACTGGTGATTGACGACCACCATTGATTGGGGTTCATCGGCAACCATTGACCATTGACTCCTTATTTCACCCTTATCGACGAAAAAGTAGACGAGTTTCTGTCGAAGAAGATGAGCAGATCTACTTAGATCTGATGTAAGTTTCTATCAAAGAAGATGAGTAGATCTACTCAGATCTGATATAATCCAGCTAAATCTAAACCAAAAATAGTTACCAGAATACAATCTTCTCTCATAGATGTTTCTCTCATTCGATCTCTCAATTTTTCTACTTTTTCTCTGCTCACATTTCTATTTTTCCTGTTTTAATGGAGAAAATTACAGTTTTAATTTTTTTGGTGTTGAAATGAATTATGCTTTAAAACTGCAAAACTTTGCAGTTTCATAACATTCTTTAAAATCGTAAAATTTTAGAATCTCATAACATGTTCTAGAATTGTAAAATTTTACAGTTTCATAACATATTTTTTCAGTTTGATTAATCTTACTAGTTTAAAAGAACACATATGTTTTCTACTTTTTCCATATCCCAAAAATACCCTCCAAAACTTATTAAACATGGCAACAATCTACATTTACTGAACAATCAAACACCTTTTGGAATTCAAACACCTTCAAACATCAGATACATTCAAATATCATAATATGATTATTTTTTTAATAATTCTACTACTTTTTTACTTTTCTTCTACTCCGAAAATACTCTCTTATAATTGGATTTGAATGAAACGACAAGTATGAAACCTCCAAATATCATAATATAATTATTTTTTAAAATAATTCTACTACTTTTCAACTTTTCTTCTACACCTTCAAATATCATAATATTATTATTTTTTTTTAATAATTTACTACTCCTCTATTTTTCTTCTATTTCGAAAATACCCTTTTTATAATTGGATTTAAATGAAACAAGAAGTATGAAGCATTGCCATATTTGAATGAAAATGCATATACAAATCATTGCTTCTATTTATCTACTACTATAACAAGAGAGTGGCTTATCTGTAGTTTATTAAAAAAATTGGACTGTCTAGTCTTATAAATGAGATAATGCCACTTCATCATTTTGTCTATTCCACGGTTCAAATTGCATTGAAGAAAAAGGTAGTGGTTTTTGTCTCTCGTAAGCATCATGTTCAGTGATGTCCTTTCCGTCGTTAACCTTTCTTTCGTCAACCATGGCTAGTGCGTCATCGTTCCTTGCCATACACCTATTTCCCATCCATTTCACCACATAAATAAATTAAAAAAAAAACACCTTTGTTGAATATGAAGAGAGAAAATAATTGAAGGTATGAATGATTGCACCAGAGCATGGGTTGCAAATTAGTTGGTGAGGGTTTGGTTAATACTTGATAAGATTAGCTACAATATGGTGGTCATAATGTGCATCAGAAGTTGTTGCAGGAAACTGCATCAACTGGTTGTCTCCACAATGGTCGAAGTTTAGATCTCAAGTGAATGTGAGATGTCTTGATTGGCTGCGATGGATGGAGACGACATGATTGTGAAGGAAATTGTGTAAGAGAGGAAGGTGATTTATCAATGGCGAGGTTCAGAGGTGATAGTATTGACATCGTCATTCAATTCAAGAGCTGTTACGGCAAGTATCACATCGCTACTGATGAGAAGTACCTCCTCGGTGTGACTAGTCGGAGAGTTTCTTAAACGCTCCCCAAAAAATTGGATTCAAGATGGGTTTCAAGTTCGCTTGAAATTACGGTACGGTAACTACCTTCGTGGAAAACATTCATTCATTCAAAAAGTGAATGAGAAATTAGATTTCCAAATTTAATTATTTACAAATATATAATTTATTCCATAATCATATTGAAATTCAAAATTTGAATTTATTTATAGTAATAAAAAAGATTGAATTTTTTTTTCTTTTATTTATTTATTATATTTATTATTATTTTAATTTCTATTTTTTTTAAAAAAAAAAGTTAGTTTGCTATTGGAGTTTGAAACTAGGGCTACAAATGAACCGAGCTATTCATGAACAAACTTGGCTTAGCTCAGCTCTTTAAGGGCTCGGCTTGGCTTGGTTAGTTTAGTAAACAAGCCGAGTTCAAGCTCAAATATTAGGCTCGTTTAGTAAATGAGCCAAACTCGAGCTCTCATAACCTCGGCTCGTTAAACTCAACTCATTTATCTTTATTTAAATTATATAATAACTATATTATTCATATATTAAATAATATAAATAATATTGAAGAAAAATTTATTAAGCCAAGCCAAGCTCGAGTTTCATTAATATTAATGAGTCGAGCCAAGCTTGAGCCCAGTTCCTTATCGAGTCGAACTTGAGCTCAATAAACGAGCTCGATAAGTAAACGAGTCGAGCTCGAGCTTAGCAAAGCTCGGCTCGACTTGATTTGTTTGCAGCCCTATTTGAAACTAAATAGAATTTGGTTAATTTATTATTTTCAATTGAATAGGTCTCTGTTTATATCTCATATCAGATTGATACAAAAAAAATAGTCACTATTTACATACACACACACACATATATATAAAATATAATCTAAAAGGGATTAAATTTAGACTCAAGCTAGTGCATTAGTTACAACTTACAATCGGTATTCTTTTATTTATAAAATAAAATAAAATAAAATCATGCAGAGTTTAATATATAAACATATTCTACCTTTGAAGACAAATTCTTTTCATTCTCTTTGTGGTTCGATATGATTGCATAAAAAAATTATTATTTTATATTTTCTATTAGGATACATGTATTACTCACAATAATAAAAGGGATAAATCAAATGATAGTCAAATATCATGACCAGAACTTAATGGTGCAAAAGTAAGTCCATTATATTAATACTTTGATAAATTGTAACATATAATTACTTATGATTTTTTTAAAAAGAATTTGATAGTGTAAATTGATAGTGAAGTTGAATACACTCATAATAATAGGTTTATAAATATCAAGAAATTACTTATGAAATTTCTATATGGATCGAAACATTAAGGTAAAATTCACTTTCTTACAAAATAAATTTCACACATTTTCTACATAAATCATGAATGATTCTTATGAATAATGTGTTATCTTTATCATTGTGTAGATGTTCACTGCATAGGAAATCAATCACAAAAACTCTTTATTCAATTTTTCTTTTTCTTTCTCCTTCTTTTTGGTAAACATTATGTATTTAAGAACTTACTTATTGTATTTTTTAAGTTTATATATGTTATATTTTGTTCACGATTTTGCTAAATTTTCTATACAATATACTGACAAAGGGGTGCATTGTTTAATATACCCATTCTATTATAAAATTTGTTCTCTATATTCAAGGACAAGTAACAAGGATTTAAAAAAAAATAATCACGTTACATTATATTAGATTAATTGAAAACATGTTACACATGCACCCCACTAGTAAGGATAAATACTTAATAGGATCATACTTTGAAACTGTGACATTTTACAGTTTCAAAGTTTATTTTTTAGTTTGATCAATATTGAAGATTATTTGCTTAAACCCTACAAAAATTAAAAAATAATATATATTTCCTATTGTTGTTATTTGTTGTTGTTGTTTTTTTTTTTTTTTCCTTTCTATTTATCAATATTTAGTACATTTTATTATGTTTTTTTTCGCTATAATTTTTTTATTTATTTTTTTCATTTTTAGCAATATTCTGGACATTTTAGTGAGTCTCCAATGATGTTCTTGACGTCCAACAAATATTCTGGATATTTCGGTGACTTCCAATGACGTTTTGAACATTCCGGCAAACTTCCAAGGATACTCTGACGATTTCCAATGATGTTGAACATTTCAATAAGTCTCAGGTGACCATTTGATGAAAATTCAGTGGTGATAGAATGTAGCAATGTTTTTCAATTAATTTTTTTTTTTGTAACAGTTAAAAATATATATAACACTAATTGGTGCAAATATTTTATTTTGAGACTAGATGAATTTTAAACTTTGTGTATGAGACTTATTGGTAAGTACCTCATTGATTTTTTGCAATCCGTCTAAATTTAGACGGATGACGGATGAGAAACCATATGACCCAATTCGATTCATGAGTATCAGTAGGGGTGTTCACGGATCAGTTATGAGCGGTTCGGGTGGTGGGTTGGACCCGCCTGATTAGGTGCGGGTTAGGAAAAAATGGAACCGCATCTGCCCGTAATGCAGGTTGCGGGTTGTACAGGTGGGTCGTGCGGTTTTGTGGGCGGATGCGAGCGGTTTGTAAATTAGATTTTTTTTTTTTGGTAAAAATTTTATTCTTGGACTTTGCTTTAGAGCCTTTCCCCTTTCTAAGATATGTTCTGGGCAAAAAAAAAAAAAAAAAAAGAAAAGAAAAAAAAAAAAATGCAAACCAAGGCACCTAATTACAAAACAAAACTGAGATTTCAAATCTGGGACTCCAACCTTATGCAACGAAACACTTATTTATTTATTTATTTATTTTTTTGGTGCAGTTTCTACATCTTCAGATTTGGAAATATCCAGATCTGGTTTGCGATTGGCCATGGTGATAGATAGAAAAGGAGGGAACGACAGTGAGAGGAGAGGAGAGGAGAGAGACGACGACAACGACGGGGATGATTCACAAGAGAGGACAGCATCACGACGAGAGGAGATGAGAGAGATGGCGACGGGGGGAGAGGAAAGAGACCGCGAGTAAGGAGGCGAGAGATGGTGGTGGTCACGGCAACGAAGAGGAGAGAAGAGAGAGGTAGGTGAGATAAGAGAGAGAGGGAGAAAGAAAGACAGTGATGAGATGAGAGAGAGAGAGAGAGAAAGAGAGGAGGACCAAAGAGGATTTTCTTTGGAATCAATATCTGGGAGTGAGTGGGGTTTTGTTCAAAAAAAAGAAAAAATTAGAAGTGAGGAACTTTCTTTTATTATTTTAGACATGATTTGCGGGCGGATACGGATATATGTGGGTAGGATCGGGTCTGATCCGAACCTGATTTTGGGCAGAAAAATAGACCTGCACCCGCCCTATTTTATGTGGACGGGTAGGGTTGGTTTGGACAAGTTGTGCGGATTGGATAAATCGTTGTCCACCACTTAGTATCAGTACAGAAAACGTTGTCGTTTTGTGTGGTGAGGCAAAAATTAAAAATTAAAAATAAAAATACAGAGGCGCTAAAGAGAAGAGAAAAAGAAGAAGACAAAATACAGAGACGCTACAACCGTCGGCGACCGTGACCGTCGGGTCTCCCACCTTCCAGGTTCGTTTTTCAGAAGTTGGGTTTGAAATGGAGAAATTAGGGTTTCAACTTCTGAATTGGGGCTTTTCAATTGAGCTGAGTTAGGTTTGAAGTTGAATAAATTAGGGTTTTTGTTTGAAAAATTAGGTTTGGGGTTGTAATTATTTCTGTATTAGGTTTGAAGTTGAAATATGCAATTCAGTTTTGATTTTGTTTCAGTGTATTGTATTACTATTTTGACATGAAGACTGTTGCTTGGCGTAAATCTTTTGTTTCCGTGTTGAATTTTGATTTTGATTATAGTAAAACTAGAAAATCTTCGTCTTCTCTCTCTTCGTCCGCATTTTCTTTTCTCTTCGTCTCTCTCTCTCTCTCTCTCTTCACTACAGGGGCTTGACACCCCAGAGGATATGAAAGTGTTAGGTTATCCGTGAAAAAAAAAAGAAAAGAAATATATATATATAAATAATGTGTTCTTAAAATATATATATATATATACTTATAATGAGTTCGCATCACAAATATGCATAATATTACACAAACAGTCCGTTTGTAATTCTACGCAATGTTGGTGGTTCATAATAATTTCATTTACAGGAAAAAAATGGCGTCAACATCACCTACCTGGCTGTATCAAGGTATGCTTCTCCGCCCCATCACATGCAATGCCCTTTTCGTACTGTATACTCAATCTCTACTATTGAGTGGGTTTTATGTCAAATGATATTTTTTTCTTCCCCAATTTGCGTTGCAGATAGAGGATTAAGAAGTATTGTTTCTGCAGATGGGTCTGCTAAGAAGTCCTGTTTGCAGCACTTGCAGGTTTTTACTTTTATTTTTTTTATATACGCGCATATATATATGTACGCTAACTTGTATGTGTATGAGTATTTATGTATACATGTGTCTGTCAATTACATATATATAAATATATAATATGCCTATGAGAAAGTTTTGTACTGGATTGTCTAATTCAAATCAAAGAATGCCGTCCTATGTGCTGGCTGTGAGTTCTAGATTTTTATTATTATTGTGATTATTATTATTTTTTTTCCCGTGTGCTTTTACTGTTTCAACTGTTCTTTGATTGAACCTACAAAACGATGGCTTGCAAATATTGTAGAAATGCATGTTGTGTTGGATTGGTGGTGGATGGTGAATTGCTATTTTCCGTATCCTCCTTTAGTATTCGTAATGTAATTAATTTGATGCCAATGGCCATATGTTTATTATTCTGGGAACCACCCAGATATCTTTTGCAGGTTCATTTCCAGCATCTGTATGGCAAGGTAGACGTGGCTTGAGCAATCCACTTAGAAAGGTCCCTTTACATTTGTGCATAAAGTGTGAGAACACTGAGAAGAAGGAGGGTTCCTATGAGCATGTGTCCGTTGAACGCCCACCTTATTACAGTTATGTGGACTCCACATCTGGGGAAATTGAACCAGCCTCTGGTGCACGTGCAAGCATTCCGGGACAAGAGTACTGGCCAGAAGGTACAGCTAGTCGAGTCAGGGCAGCTAGGGCACCTGAACCAGCTGGTTTGTCAACAGGAGCTCCATCCTATGGGAAAAGTCCTGGAAGTAGAAGGAAAAAACATAAGACAGCAGTTGCTTCAGATGCTTCTTCTGTGTCTTCTGAGATGGGTGTAGCTTTAAATGATCAATTGGAAGTTGAAACTTTGGGTGATGGTTCAGAAGAGCCTAAGGATCTCTCCTCTGAATATGTTGTTTATCAGACTGAATCGCAGGAAGAGGAGCTAACTGAGTACGAATTGGACAAGAAACTTGGGCGACCGCACCCCTTTATTGATCCAAAAGTGAAGAAACCAATAGAGGAGCCACTAACAAGTGAAGAACTATGGTGGAACTGGAGAAAACCAGAGAAGGAACAATGGTCTAGATGGCAGAGGAGGCGTCCTGATGTTGAAACGGTTAGTGGAAGGAGGAAAAAATATGATGATCAAATCTCACTGATGCAAGCTGATAATGATTGTGTTGTGATGATATTGAAAATGCATAAATTGTCCCCCAAAAAAACAATGTTGAAAATGCAAGTGCCTTCTATTGAAGGGTCTCTTGGATAGGAAAAGCTAGGCCACTTTTTGATCATCCTATTCAATGAGCTTGGGTGAACACAGTTAGAATCTACAACTCATGATCTATCAACTTGGTCCAACTTTGACTTGGGGATCTAGGTTACTTCTTGGGCATATCATCTATTGGCCCACTTATTGTTCATGATCGCCTAAAAAATCTTAAGTTTTTTGCTTCTTTAAGAAGCATGTACACTTCTAGAATGTTATGTGTCTGTGTCACACACTGACACTCATCAAATAGGTCTCAACATGGGTCATACACCCATTGAAATGTGTCCTATTATGTTTTTAATTTTTAAAAATTGAGACACTTTAGAGACTTGGGGGGATGTGTGTCTGGCACTTAGACATATCAGATTGTGTTTCAAGTCTGAAGAAATTAACTTGGTATTAATGATTTTCAAATCAAAACAATGTGGTTAATCCCGCCTTCTTTAGACTTTTTAATTATAAAAATCTTAATTTAATTTGTCTGGAAATAGAGATATTTTTTAAAATAAAAAGTAGATATGACTTTTTGTTCACTTGTATTCCAAGATATAAAATATAAATTGTGGAAATTGATTAGTTACTACTTTTGTGAAATAAATATTAAAATATAAATAATTTGTAACAAAAATGAATAAATTGTTACTATTTGCTTGTATATAGATATGTATAAATAACTTGTTGGTGGTTACCTTGCACCATAGGCTATGGTGGTTCGCTTTTATTAGGGCCTTTAGATTGTGATCCGATGGTTTTTCTTAACAAATCATAATTATTTATAGGGTTTCTTTCCTACTTTCCTTGTATACTAATAAGGCAATAAAAATAAAGTTACTTAGGAATAATCACAAGGAATCCTCGGCGATTACATTTAGTCTGTACGACGTAAAACTCTTGACCTCAGAAAATGAAAACACAACAATTTTAAACCCTCGACTTTGGAAAAAGAAAAAAGTAAACCCAGCACAGGTGTGTATATTAGCCCACTAAGCAGCATCATAAGAATAATTGTTCTATTTTTCTCTGCTAGGATCACAACATGGAGCAATGAGAATTTTATACCATTAAGAAATTAGAATCGGAGGCAAAGATCAGTAGATGACATAGGACAAAATCAAATTAGAGAGTATAGAATTAGTGAGTGGTGAGAGGCTATGAAGCACCGACATGTCCCCAGGGCCTACGTACGGGTGTCAGACATGCATCAGACACGCATCAGACACGTGTTCGACACTCTCTCTAACGTGTCCTCTTTTTTATTGAATTTTTCCAGTCGGACACACGGTGGACATGTGGTGACACTTTCCGGACACGTACGAGGTGGATCGAAGAACCCTAACTTGTTGGAGAGAAAGAGATTGAGGGAGAGATCGATTGAAGGAAGAAGCTTTAACTTGTTCAAAAGAGATCAATTGAAGCAGCCCTAACCTGAGGTATTCTTCTTCGTCTTCTCTATTCTGCTTCCTTCTCTTCGTCTTCTCTGTCCTCATCTTCTTTGTTCCTTTTCTCTTCTTCTTCTCTCGTTTTCTTTTCTGTTTCGTCTCTCCCCTCCCTTTTATGTTTTGTCTTTCTTCCCTCCCTCTTCTGCTTCCTCTTCGTCTTTCTCCCCTCCCTCTTCTGCTTCCTCTTCGTCTTTCTCTATCCTCATCTTCTCTGTTCTTCTTCTTCTCTTCTACTCTTGGTCTTCTTTTCTGTTTCGTCTCGTCCGTCCCTTTTCTATTTCGTCTCTTTCCCCTCCCACTTTTGTTCTCCCTTTTTCTGACTTCACCCCCCCTTTTCACTTCTCTCTCTTTCCCCCCCGTTCCTCTCCCGTCTATTATTTCTAGATTTCATCTCTCTCTCTCTCTCTCCCTTCCTCCACTTTTTGTTCTTTTTTTTTCCCCTTATTTTGTTAAACCTAAAATTAATAAAATAAATTATTTTTATTAAAATTTTTTTTTTATTAAAAAATTTAAGAAATGTCTTTATTAATCTTATTATTATTGTAATTGTATAGAAATTAATGATTTTTTAAAATTTTGGACATATAATAAATAAATAAAACTATATATATTAAACGTATACCAAGGTGTGTCGTGGTCCTCAATTTTTGAAAATTTGCGTGTCCGCATGTCCATGTCCGTGTGTCGTGTCCCGTGTCCGTATCCGCATCATAGGTGAGAGGTTTTAAGAGCTAATAAGAGCACTATGAAACTACATCTTTCTCATTACATTTTTATAGACAATTGGTTAATATCAAGTTAGTGAGAAGTAAGTTGCTTGTTTTCCAATGTCAAGGGTTTGATGTTGTGGGATTTTTATTTTCTTAAGCCAAGGGTTAACGTTAGGAAACCCCTTGTAGATTTCTTTCCTAATTTTTATTTTTAATTTTGTTTTTATGGCCTTATTAATAAAGAAGGAAAGTGGGAAAGAAACCTTATGCCAAGGGTTTACATTGTAGGAAACCCCTTGTGGATTTCTTTCGTATTATTAATAAAAAAGGAAAGTGGGAAAGAAACCCCATAGGTAATTATTGATTTGTTAAGTAGAAGCCATTGGATCACTATCTAACATCCCAACTAAAAGGTGATCACATAACCATGATAGCCTAAGGTGCAAGTTAACTACAATTGCCCTACTCAGAATAAATATATATTATTTTTTGCTGTGCCCATATAGTGCCTTGTCCAAACTTTTTTTGAAAATTTTCGTGTTGGCATGTCCATATTGTCAATGGTGGACGCAAGGGATGGCGGGGAGGGGCCATCGCCCCTGCAAAGTTTCCAAAAGTTCCATATAATGCTATACAATTTTGTTTTGTATCTCCAAGTGTCAATGAGATGGCCCCCCACGTTTTGTTGCAATTAATAAACTAATATGCATGCCTCACATAGTGTCTTCAAATGGAATGCCTTTTTGTATTTGTTTTAGTAGTAATAGTTATAAGTTAAGTGATATTTGAATTAATTGTGATTGGTTTAGATAGCGTAGTCGTTATATTTATGTTAGGTAATGTTTGGTTTATTAGAATAATTATGGAATGGACATTCCTTAAACTTCCCAAGAAATGGCCATTTACTTACAATAGTGAATGATAATTTTATTTCTAATATATTTTTCTTTATTATTTTAATAAGCCAAACGTGAAAATGAATATTTTAATAGAATTATCATTTTGTTTCAGTTTCATTCCAATGCATTGAAAACTATCTTAGTGGTTTTTATTTATTTATTATTTTTTAAATATTTGCAATTAACATAAGTATCTTCACCACTTATCAGCTTTTTTATAGAAGCAATTATGAAAATTTAGGATGTGCTTTTTGACAACTGGCTAATATAACCAAAAAAAAAAAAAAAAAAAAAAACTACCCAAAAAAAAAAATAAAAAAAAAATTAAAATGTCAAAAATTCTAAAAGCCATACAAAAAGGTCAAAGATTTCTTTCCATTCTCTTTATTTTTTACATGTTGATCCAGAAAGAGACAAAAAGTCATTCTCTGAACAGTTCAATCTTTTTCACCTATTTTAGCCAAAAACCTAAAAGCCACCAAAAAAAACTACTTCCTAAACCAACCTTTAGTTTATAACGTGACATCAAGTTTCATTAAGTAAAATAATTAGAATTTTGTATCAATTATTGTAATTATATATATAATTTGACTCCTTATGCACGATTTAATAAGAATTTTGTTATCGTTTTTTCAAATTATGTAAGTTGGCCCCTCCTAAGTACAATTCCTGCATCTGCCACTGCATATTGTATCATATGTGTTTTGCATCTATAGTGGTGCTTCTCAACTGATGCTTGTATTTATGTAAATTCTTGGTTTTTAAGCTGATCCTTGGACCTTATGAATGAAAACAATTTATACCGTTGTGTTGATGACGAAATCATTCGAGTTAGACTCATAGGTGGAAAGTTCTGACTAGGCATATTTTTGGTGAGTCTCAATCTTTAAATGGTACCAATGGAAACTCGATGCATATAGTCAGCTGCTGATGTTAATCTTTTTACCATCTACCCTGAATGTAGAGGATCTTAACTAAGCAGTTAGTGAGTTCTATGTGTGTGTGCAATTGTGAACTAACAATTGATGGCCCCATTCAAGGGATCTATAGGAAAAATGTTGTCAGTGTCATGCTTGACTATATTTAAGTAAATAGAAGAAGTTTAAGTTGCATGATAGAATATCCAATCTTGTTGATTTCCTGGCAAGCTGATCACCTTGTTGGGACCATTTTGTGGTGATTCTTCTTCTCTGTATTTTCCACCTGCCTGGTTAAGTTTTCATGTTACGCAATAATGCTGCGTGGGTTATGCTGGGTTTGGCTGAAAAATCTTGTCTACTGCATTCCTTAGTTGTGTGTACATCTAGGGCATGAGCATTCTTTATTCACACAAAATGACAAAGTAATCTCCTAGTATTACTCAAAAACTTGCTCCATTGATCTGAAATTTCTGTTTTATCTTTATCAGGTGTTTCTTAAAGCTATGGCAGAGACTGGGCAAATAAAGCTTTATGGTGAGCATCCAACATTGACTGAGACTTCTCTCTACAGATCTAGACGACATATTTATAAAAAGGAAAGGTATAAATGATATGAATGGATTATTACCGCATGTTTTGGCATGTTATTGTACTGCCATCTTTGTTACTTATGCTCTTAATTGTTTAATTAATTACTTAGCATTGAAGATGTACAATTCATTTATTATTCATACTGGGCATGTAAACTGATGCGTCAGCATGCAGCCATGAAGAAGGGTATCAAGAGCTGAGGTTATGTACAATTCATTGAGTGCTGAATTTTTAACCTCTATTAAGTCATTGTTGAGGTGTACAGCCATCACCCCACCAATGCCACCACTATTATTGCCGCCGCCACCACGACGACGACTATCATCACCACCATCACGACTATCACCACCACCACTGTCACTCCACTGCCACCATCATCACCACCACCACTATCGCCATAATTATCACACCATAGCACGACCAACACAACTGCCACTACCACCAACATCAACACTATAGTACAACCATCACCACCATCACTCCACTACCACCATCATCACCACCACCACTATTGTCATAATTACCACACGGTATCACCACCAACACAACCGCCACTACTGCCACCATCACCACCATACCATTGCAATTGCCACCACCATTGTCACTTCATTATTACTACCATCGTTGCCACCACCTCTCTATTTCCACCATCACATCACCACTGTTGCCACCATCACCACACAACCTCTACTACGACTATCACTCCATTACCACTACCACCTTCACCAACTCTGCCCTACCCTAAGAAGCACAGACACATATGTATACGGATGCGGACACGGGACACGGCGATTTCAAAAAAATTGTGACACGGACACGGCGGGACACGCTAATAAAATATGTTTTCATATATTTTTATTTGCTATCTAGATTAATATTACATCCACAAATAATCAATATTAACAAAAACTAACTTTAATGCTATATTAAAAAAAAAAAAAAAGAACACTTCTAAATTAACATTTACAGGTTATATATTTTTTTATGGATGATCTATTAAGTATTTAAATCTAAGAAAAAAATAATAACACTCAATATCCAAGATTCATAAAAAATACTAGCCCCGTTTGGTAGAGTTGTGGAAAAGTGATTATAGATTATAACTTAACAGATTATGACTTATAGCTGTGAACCTGTTTGGTGCAGTTGTGGGATTATGGATTTAAGCAGCAGAGAGTGTTTGGTTAATAAGCTGTAAAATAACTTTTTACTGTATAATTGTCCATTTTGCCCTTATATGATATAAAAATGATTATTTTGTCATTTTTTCAGTTTTAATTTAAAAAAAATTATTTCATTAATAAAAGTTAATATAATTTGCATCAATTAATACTAAAATTAATAATAGTATCAATTAGTATAATTTTTTTCATTTTTTCATTACAAATTATGAATTAGAATCCTAATTAATATAAAAATACTGAAATTAATGTCATTATAAAATTAGTGTAATTTATTTTGTCAATTATATTTTTTCATTTAATAGAAGTTATTTAATTTATTATTTCATTTTATTTAATTTATTATTTAATTGTGCAATTTAATCATTATCATTTTTTTATTATTTTGTTTTGTTTTCATTAATATCAATTACAATAACAAAGATTATTTCATTAATAAAAGTTAATATAATTAGTATTACAAAAATCATTATTTTCATTAATAGTATCAATTGTTAATCATTATTATTTTTAATTATTATTTATTGATATTAATTGAAATAAATTTATTTAAATTGTGCAATTTATTTGAATTGATTATTTTGTTTTTAATTTTTGTTTTAAATTGGTGAAATTACCAAATAAATTTATTTTTGTTTTTAACTATTAATTTTATTATCTTGTTTTTAATTATTATTTATTGATATTAATCGAAATAAATTTATTTAAATTGATATTTAATCGAAATAATTATTATTTTTGTTTTTAATTTTATTTTTTTAATATTTATTTATTTTGAAATAAATTGTTTTTCATGTTATTTTGAAAAGTAAATATTAATTTTGAAATAAATTGTTTTTAATATTGATTTTTTTCTTTTTTTTTTTCAATTTATTTTCTAGGGTTTGAAAACCCTAGCTCCGGTAGCACAGCGGTGATGACCGGCGTTAGGGTTTCAGATCGCGATGACGACAGAGCTTTAGGTAGAGCTTCGCGATCGTGATGGTTCAGACAGAGAGACAGAGCTTCAGGCAGAGCTTCGCAATCGCGATGGCGACGACAGCGTTAAGAGATCGCGACGGTTCAGACAGAGAGACAGGAGATAACAGAGCTTCACGAGCTTCGCCGGAGAGAGTGAGATAGAGAGATAGAGAGAGAAATCATCGGAAATCTCTAGAAATTATCGCCGGAAATCGCCTCTCAGGCTGTCGGAAATAGCCCCAAGCTCTCTCTCTATCTCCGCGGATGTGAACAGTGAACAAAAGTGAAGTTTATATATTGGCAGTTTGGTAATTCTTCAATTTTTGAAGGGGCATTTAAGTCATTTTGCCCCTCCCAAAACAGCTGTGCGCATAAGTTGTATTTTTAAGCACTTGCGGAGCAACTTTCAATTTAACCCGAAATTTGGCTTAAATTAAGCCATAATCTATCCTCATAAGCTGTACCAAACACACCAATATAGCTTAATTTAAGCCAAAAGCTGATTTAAGTTGAAAATAAGTTTTTCCAAACGCCCCCACTAAAGAAAATGGGAGAAAAAACAAGTTGACATGTCTTTAGTGTGTCCCGAAAGTGTCCCTGGCGTGCCTCCTAAAAGTAAATTAATTAAGGGGACATGCCATGTGGCGTTTGTGAGAATATATTGCCTATATTGCATATATCGTATTTTAGGAAATTAGAATGGTTGTGATTGTGTAAATATTCTGTGTTATTCGTATTTCCTTTTTAGTTTTAGGGATTAGAGTTCTATATAAGTGATGTAATCTTTATATCATTGAATCATTCGGATATACATAAATATTTAGAAACTTACATGGTATCATAGCTCAATTAGAAACCCTAGGTGCTTCGATTGTTGCCGTCGTGGTTCGTTTTCTCTGGTCAAGGGGTCATTTGTCTTGACCCATCTTTGGTTCTTCTGGTTCGTGATCATCATTAGCGCTAACTCACGACTTCTCTGGTTCGTATCAGCCCTCTCTTGTTTGTCTAGTTTGTCGCCATCAGAATCGAGACTTCTCTCTCTGTCTCTCTCTCAACTTGTGTTCGTGGTCGCAAAGCCTCTCTCTCTATCTCGCGAAGGCTCCATCTCTAGTCTGTGATCTCGCGAAGTGTCTCTCTCTCGTGATCTTTGTCTGCCGTCTCTTGGGCTTGGGCTTGGGCTTTAGACTCTCTCTTTTCTCTGACTTGGGTCTTCTTCAAACTCTGGTTTATGTTACCGATTATTCATTCAAATTCTGGTGGGTGTTAGGGTAAAACATCTGGGTATTATATTTTGACCTCCTCTGGTTATTATATTTTTCATTTTGGCCCCTTATAGTTTTTATTTACATATTGTCACTATGTTAGATGATAAGATTCACTCCATCACTTGCAAACTTATTGGAGCTAATTATGCTTATTGGTCCAGTGTTATGAAATTGTTTTTGCTTGGTCAAAAAAAAATAGGGATATGTTTCTGGTTTTGTTTCTCGTCCATCAAATTCCTAAAAGGATGAATATCGGCTGCTTGTGGCACTTGGGATTGTGATAATGCCCAAGTTCTGACTTGGTTTCATAATGCTGTGGATGATCGTATTGGGATGATGTTCTCTAAATACACTACTACTAAGGAGGTATAAGACTATTTACAAGGGGTTTATAAGCAGTCCAACTTTGCCAAATGGTATGAGTTGGAAACAACTATTCAGAGTGCTTGTTAGTGAGATCGGTCTATTCAGGATTTCTACATTAAGATGATTGGACTTTGGGATCAACTTGCTCTCGTGGAACTGTCTGGTCTTAAGGTACTAGATGCCTGTATTCAATTTTGGGAGGAGGGCCGTTTAGTGCAGTTCTTAACGGCTCTCTCTCCACAGTATGAGACTATCCGTGGTGGCATCCTTCACCTGTCTCCTCTTCCTTTTGTGGATGTTATTGTTCATGAACTCCTCTCCAAGGAAACTCGTCTTAAGACGGCCAGTCAGACTCTATCTCCATCTGTCTTCTTGGCTCCTGCCCAACCCCTCGCAAGTATCGACTCCACCTCTTTAACTTCAGGCCACTACAAAACCCAAGAAAGGGCCCTTAACTTTAGATGAGTGTGCTTTCTGTCATCAGAGGGGCCATTTTAAGTACAACCGTCCCAAGAAGGGACGTGTGTCTTCTCAGCAGTCTCAGTCGCAGTTCTAAGCTTATACTCAGAGTATCGTTCGGCCTCTAGCCGCTTATATTGCATCTATTCCGACTCCAGATCCTGACTTGGCTACCTTGAGTGCTCAAATTGCTTAGCTTCAGCATATCTTGTCTACTTCCCAACCACCCTCATCTGCTTCCGCTTTCACCTCTCTTCATTCAGGTTTGCTTGGCTCTTCGTCAGGTATTTCTCCTTTAGTGTGGATCTTTGACTCTGGTGCTTTTCATCATGACTCCCTATCTCTCCTTACTTCATAATTGTCATTTCCCCTCCCTTTCCTATTATTGTTACTATTGCCAATGGGTTTGGTATGTCTGTCTTATCTGTTGGGTCTGTTCTACGCTTTACTATGTCTCCTGTTAGTGTCATTATATCATCTGCCTTTTATGTTCCTCAATTATCTGTTAGTTTACTCTTTATTAGTTAGCTTGATATTTTCGGTTATGATGTTATCTTTTCTTCTTCTGTCTGTTGTGTGTGGGATCGGCAGTTCAAGAAGCAGATTGGGACCGGTCGTAGAGTTGGAGACCTCTATGTGGTGGAAAGTTTGCAATTCTCTCTGTCCACCTTTCCAGTTGCTTTTTCATTTTTTCAGTTAGATTCTCATTCGAGTCTTTTTTATTTGTGGCATTCTAAATTCGGTGATTTGTTTGTTGAGTGTTTACGGTCGTTAGCTCAGTCAGGATTGTTAGACAAAGTTTTTCCTACTTAAATTACCGAATGTCGGGGGTGTAAACTTTCCAAAATGATAGCATTACCATTTAATAAAAGTACTTCTATTTTTATTGTCCTATTTTTTCTTGTGCATACTGATGTCTGGGGACCTTCTTTTATTCTTACTAAAGGGGGTTCTGCATACTATGTTTCTTTTGTTGATGATTGCATTTGCTATACTTGGGTTTATCTTAGGACTCATAAATCTGACTTCTATCTGATATACCGTACTTTTCAGTCTATGGTCACTACACAGTTTGGGTCTACTATTAAAATGTTGCGCTCTGACTTGGGTGGGGAATATTTTAAAACTGAGTTTTGTGAGTATTTGGCCACTTAAGGTACCATTCATCAAACGTCTTGTACTGATACACCTGTTCAAATGGTTGAGCTGAGCGTAAACATTGTCATCTCCTTGAAACCGCTAGGTCTCCTCTTCTCTATTCTTGCTTGGGGAAGGCTAGCTTCATCACGTTTTTCTTCTTAATCGTATGCCCACTCGCCTTCTATCTAGTCGGTCTCCTTATGAGGCTCTGTTTTCTCAACTTCCCAATTATTCTCTCCGTCGTGTTTTTGGGTCTTCTTGTTTTCTGCTTCTTTCTTGCAAAGATAGGACCAAGGTTCTGAAATGCGGTTGCGGTCGCCAGAATTCAGATAGCGTGACGCTTGATTCTTAAGGGTGTAAAGGTCATGAATCTGATTAATTCTGAATCGTGAATTTTTTTATTTTTCGCACAATTTATAAAAAACTTACCGATACGCATATTTTTTTTTTAGAATCATATTTATTAGGTTTTAAAATAAATTTTGATAAATTTTTCATAATTTTTAAGTATGATCCAATATATTTTATATTTTTAAATCACTAGAAAATGAATTTTTTTACATTTTATTTCAATAATTAATGACTTTATATGTCATAAATTCATATTACCCTTGTGGCAAAATTTTCTTTTATTGGACTTAGATGTATAAAATTATTTTTCACCTTTAATGTCATAATCCCACCTTTAATGTGATGTCCACAAAATTTACAAATAATATGATGCCTAGTGCCTTCAACTTGAGTTCCAAATTTCCAACCAATATCATCACTCGGGGGTTCATCATTGGCACCCTTTTGTCGTGGCATTTTTGAATTTGAATTTCGCATCATCGATACATTTTTAAATTTATTTTACATGTTTACAAAATTATTTTTCAAAAAACTTGAACTAACTAAATAAACAATATTTACATTTATTAAATGAAATGATTGTAAAAACATGCAATAATATTTAAAATTATTTATAAAAATTTATAAAATGCAATAATATTTTTAAATGAAATGATTGTAAAAAATATTTAAAATTAAATACTAAATAAAATAATTATAAAAAATACAACTACTATTTATACATTTGGATTTTACATGCCAATGTAATCATATAAAAATTAAAAATAAATTATAAAGATATTTTTAAGAAATAAAAAATATATATATTAAATAGTTTGTTTTAAAAATATATATATTTATTATATGAAGATGAGTTATATTATATAAATAACAAATAAAAATTTATGGAGATGAGTTATATTATATATATTTATTTTAATATACATTAATTATTTAATTTATTTATTATATTTTTAAACAATGTATTCTAATTAATTTTTTTTTTATTTTACATACATGTGTTTATTTTTATTTTATTAATATATACAAGTATATAGTATCTTATAAATATATTATATGTTATATAATAATTATTATTTAATATATAATAATAATAGATATTATTATTATTATTATAGTTATTATCTGTTATTGTTATTTATTATTATAGTTATTATAATAAATATATTATATATTATGTGATATATAATAATAATATTTATTATTATAGTTTATTAACTATTACTATTATTATTATAGTTATTAACTATTACTAACTATTACTATTAATATTATAATAATAGATAGATTAGATGACTAATAGGCAGTGGGGAAAGGAAGAAGAAAAGGAGAAAAGAGAGGAGTTAGGGCAGAGCGACCTGATGGAGCTTCGATCTTCGATCGACCGACCTCGATCTTCGACCGACATCAATCTTGAGAGCCGACCAGTTCATCTCCTTCCTCTTCCCTCTTCTTTTTTTGTTTTTATGAAAATAATCAAAGAAAAGCGTAACGGTGTAACGGCGTTACGTTCGTTCGCCGTTATTTATCGTAGCTATCGCCGTGTAACGCCGATCTCTGTGAATTTCAATCACACCGCAAAATCGGGGGTAACGCGTGGTGCCTCCGGCCGAAACCGTTACGTAACGGCCGAAACCGTTACGTAACACCGCATTTTAAAACCTTGGATAGGACTAAACTTAGTACCTGGTCTGTCCTGCGTGTCTTTTTAGGTTGCAGTCTTACTTAAAAAGGCTATTGCTGTTACAACCTTGTTTCTCGTTGCCTTTATGTCTCCCGTTGTGTTGCCTTTCTCGAACGTTTGTCTTATTTTCATCTTCCTCCTATCATTATTTCGGTTTTCAAAGAGGACTTGGTTCACATTGATTCATTTTCCTCTGAGGTCTTTCCTGATGAGTACATCTCTACTGTTCCTTATGAGCTTATTCCTTCTTCTCCTCCTACAACCCCTCCGGTTGAGTACCTCTCTATTGATCCTCACGAGTCTGTTCCTTTTTCTTCTCCTGCACCCCCTCCTGCTCCTTCTTCTCCTCCATTGTTAGTCTATTCTTGTTGCAAGGATTTCCTTCCACTAGTTGTCTCTGCCCCTGTTGCTGCTCCTACTTCTGACGACTTTGATCTTGCCCACCGTAAGTATCCCCTTCGCAACTGTAAACAAGTAGTTAAACGTGGTTTTGCTAACACGTTTTTCCCC
Source organism: Camellia lanceoleosa (assembly GCA_025200525.1). Classification (NCBI taxonomy): domain Eukaryota; kingdom Viridiplantae; phylum Streptophyta; class Magnoliopsida; order Ericales; family Theaceae; genus Camellia; species Camellia lanceoleosa. The sequence continues at coordinate 89,177,600 of CM045765.1, forward strand.
TTCATACTGCACGTTTTTGTCTGCTATTTACCTTTTTTCAGAACCCCTATCTTGCAAAGAGACCTGTCAGGATCCTAATTAGATTCAGGCTGTGGAGGATGAGTTATATGCCTTGCATAAGACTATTACTTGGGGGCTAGTTCCTTTGCCTGCTGGCAAGAATTTGATTGGTTGTAAATGGGTTTATAAAATCAAAACTCGTTTTGATGGTTCTCTCGAGCACTACAAAACTTGCCTGGCTGCTAAAGGTTTCTCCCAGGAATATGATATTGATTATGAACAGACCTTGGCCCTTGTTGCCAAGATGACTACTATCCGCACTTTGATCTCTGTCGATGCTGTTTGTCATTGGCTTTTTTGTTAGATGGATGTTAAGAATGCTTTTGTTAATGGTCATCTAACTGAGGAGGTTCACATGTGTCCTCCCTTTAGCCTTCCTCATTCCTCTGGATAGATTTGTCAACTTCGGGTATGATCGCTTTCAGACAGCTATTACTGAGCTTAGGTTTCATCCTTGTGCCCAAGACTCTTCCTTGTTTCTCCTCCGCACCTCTGTTGGTTTTGTTGCCCTCTTACTGTATGTGGATAATATGATCATTACTGGTTCTAACCCTTCTGCCATCTCTGAGGTTAACTAGCATCTCTTCCGCACCTTCGAAATGAAGGATCTAGGCCCTTGCGGTGTTTTCTTAGTATTGAGGTAGTTTCTTCTCTTAAGGGCTGCTTTCTATCTTAGGCCAAGTATGCCAATGAGATTATTCACCGTGCTAGTCTTACTGACACTAAGCTTTTTGATATCCCCATTGAGCTTAATGTGAAGCTCAACACTACTGATAGGGTCCCTCTGGATGATCCTACTTTATATTCCGAGTTTGTGGGTTGCTTAGTCTATCTGACAGTTACTTGCTTTGATCTTGCCTATCTTTGTTCATGTGATTAGTGAATACGTTTTTCGTCTTTGCTCTACACATTGGGCTGCTTGCATCCAGATTCTTGACTATGTTTGCAGTATTATCTTTTAGGACTTGCTGTTATCTTCTAATTCTTCCTTGGCCTTGGTAGCCTATGCTAATGCGGATTGGGTTGGTGATGTTAATGATCGCAAGTCTACTTGGTTTTTTGTATATTTCTTGATGATTCTTTGATTTCTTGGAAAAGTAAGAAACAAAACTGTTGTTGCCCATTCTACTGCCGAAATTGAGTACCGTGCTATGGCTCATGGTATTGCTGAGATTGTTTGGCTTTGTAGTCTCTTATTTGAGTTGGGCGTCCCTCAGTTCTTTCCGACTTGTTTCTATTATGATAACCGAAGTGCTATTTAGATTGACCATAACACTGTCTTCCATGAGCGAACGAAGTACATTGAGATTGATTGTCACTTCGTCCGTCAACATCTGCAGTCTGGCTCTATCTCGTTTCTTTTTGTCACTTCGGCTCCGCAAGTTGCTGACTTCTTTACCAAGATTCATACCATTGCTCGGTTTCGGTTTTTCTTGACAAACTCTCAGGCCTTGTTTGGTTTGTTTTTCAGAAAAATTCTTTACAAACAAATTTTCATGAGTAATCAAACCAAACAAATTTTTTCAAAAAAAATCTCAAAATCTTGTTTGGTTACCTATTTTCTAAAATCACACACTCGCTCATACACATCAAATTAATCACTTTTTTTAAAACTCTCTCCCCAAAACAATTTTCCAAAACCATTTCTGAAAAAAGACAAACCAAACAAGTTTTCATACTTTTTATCTCAAAAACTATTCTACAAAAACAAACCAAACACACCCTCAGTGTTTTCTACTAAAACACCTTGAGTTCGAGTGGAGGTGTGAGAATATATTGCCTATATTGCCTATATTGTATTTTAGGAAATTAGAATGATTGTGATTGTGTAAATATTCTGTGTAATTTGTATTTCTTTTTTAGCCTTAGGGATTAGAGTTCTATGCAAGTGATGTAATCTTTTTATCATCGAATCATTCGAATACACAGAAATATTCAGACACTTAGAGCATGTACCATATGTTTCCCTGCTATGGCCGTGTGTCTGACACGAACACGACATTTGTTTTAAAGCGTCGGTGCTTCATAGACCCTAACTAACACAACCATCACCACCAACCTACCATCACAACCGCCATGCCACAACCACTACTGTCATTGCCACCATTATCTTACCATCACACAACTGTTATCATTGCTGATACCACCCACACTCCATCACACCAGGACCACACTACCATCTCCACGTGGCTGACTAGTCCACCACCACAAACATAAAGATAATAAAGATAGAAATTAAAAAAATTATAAATTTCAAATTACAACTGATATCTATCGCCTCCGTGTCCGTGTGTCTAACACACGGATACAACACTTGTTTTGAAGAGTCGGTACTTCATAGACCCTAACTCACACAACCACCACCACCACCACCACCACCACCACCCTACCATCACAACCGCCATGTCACATCCACTACTGTCATTGCCACCATTATCTTACCACCACACAATTGTCATTGTTGCTGCCACCACCCACACTCCACCACACCACCACACCACCACCACACTGCCATCTCCACGTGGCTAACTAGCCCACCACCACAAACATAAAGAGTATAAAGAGAGAAATTAAAAAATTATAAATTTCAAATTACAACATCTTTTACATATCAAACCATTTGGTTAAATTAAGCGCTTAAATTTTTGTAAATACCAAAGAACTTCTCAAATTAAAAAATTCACATTAAGTTTTTAGTACTTAATTTTCAAATTTCAGTTTTATGAAGCGACACCTTGGTGAGTTTTAACTCTTGAAACATGTATGTTTTAACGTCTAGGGCCATGATCACCATTATTGAGTATTTTATCCAACAACTCACCAGGGGCAATTGCCTCATACATTGCTAAAAGCTCAAGCTATCAATCTTGAGAACTCAAGTTTGGATCTGACACAACACTTCTCACAAATATTGTCAGAGGTTAGGTCTGTATCTAGACCACACTTATTAGCATCAGGCATTTGATCAGTATTGGTCTTCTGTTTTTTTTTTTTTTTTTTTTTTTTTTAATCTGATGATTCATCAAAATATATGTCAAAACTATAATGTTTGACACAATAGGTCTTCAAAATCAAATGAGAACTGCTACTGTCTTTTACTCCTGATTAGCCTTTTAGCCACTCTCTAGTGTTTTAGTGTTGAAAAGGAAAAACTGGAGTAATTGTTAGTTTCTGCAGGCTACAGGCTGAACAAGAGAGACTGGAAAGAATAGGTCCAATAGCATACTACTCAGAATGGGTTAAAGCTTGGAAGAGGGACACTTCACGTGAAGCTGTTCAGAAACATTTTGAAGAGACTGGTGAAGATGAGAACACGCAACTCATTGAAATGTTTACACATCAAACTGATCGTGAATATCGCATAATGATGGGGACCGATGTTCGTATTCAAAGAGATCCTTTGGCGATGCGAATGAGGGAGGATCAAATTAAGCAAAGTATCTATTTTGAAGCTATTAAGTTTGTTTGTTGTTTCTATTTCTTTGATTTTTATCTATATTGTTTTGTCTATCTAATCTAGTTTTTACACATTTATAAGTTCTATTTTTTTCCCTTTCTATTTTAAGTTGTTATCTTCAACTAATGAAGAGTCCTGGCACCTGGGAATAATATATCTGCCACTTTGTTAAGTATTTTAATTGATTCCTTAAACTTCTGCCATCTCTATAAATGAATATCTAAACTTGCTTGAGCATGCGCATGTGTCTGTGACTGTCTTTGTTTTCTGCATCTATGCCTGAGGACTCATGCATCACATGTTTGTTACTTTTTCCCTATTTATGTTCTTTCTTATATTTGACAAGCATAAGAGCTGTTTGGAAAACTTAAAAAAAAACAGAAGACTATTTGGCGAAGATGATAACCAAGCTAAAATATGGTTCAGCTGACTGGGGCCTGTGTTTTAAGTCAAACAAGTTTGAAGGTTCAATGTAGTTATATTTTTGCACAAAAGGGAAGTTGGGCTTCTCACGGACTGAACTTCACTCTTGTAAAAAAAACATATCCAAAACAGGGAGATATTGAGGAAAATGGTTGCAATCTCTCTCATAAAAGAGACAAACTGCATATCTCGTTTCCACTTAAATAATTAATACTATTATTGGCTTTACATGAGTCATCATTTTGTCCCACACAACCATAATGTAAATATCTAGGGCTTTTTGAAATTTCAATATTTTTCTTTAATAAAGTTATTATTTGGGGCTGTAAAGTTGTTTTCTAATATTTTTGTTTTTGTGATTATAAATTAAATCATTGAGAATTCTAGTAGTTTCAAACTGAAACTATGTGATATAGTAAAGGGATTGGTTGATCTTGAAACACTATATCTCAAGTATGAAAATGTCAATCAGTTACAAAAGTTATTGTGCTTTTAAATTTTGATGTGTTTTGACTGTTGCCATGGTGAGGATGGCTAATTGTAATAAAAAAAACTTAATTCTCTTTCATTCTGTCTTTGGTTATGTTTTTGATTTTAAGATTTTAACCACTCATATGCATGAGGGAATCAATACATAAATTTTGATAGCATGAAACAGTTCTTATTTAAGTTTTTTTGTCACTTGGACAATTTAAAAGGAGTTGCTTCTGAATCAGACTGGACCAGATTTTGAGATTCCTGAACCTAAGACCCTGTTGAAACATCCAGTGGATTCTTGCTTCCCTTTCTCACATTACATTTTCCTCAACTGGTTTCCGTACGGGCTATAAATTTTGAGTCCATGCTTTAGTTTTCTTTGCATTAGTCTTGCAATGACATCCAGAATTCACTTGACTTACTGTGTTTGTCATTTTGCAGTTCTGTTTGTTAATTCATTTTTTTTATTACAGAGATGAGAAAAGAAAAGAAAATGATTTATATTTGGATCTCTTCCTTCTCTGCCTTGACCCTTTTTCTGGATCTGGTACCTACTTATGTGTTGGTTTTTGCAGTATGGGGTGGAGATCCAGTTTACCCAACAGTGAACTACATTCAAGATCCAAATGAGGTGATTGATTTCAGGGGTCCAGATTTTCATGAACCAACACCCAATATGCTGGATTATTTGAAAGAGGTTGGCTCTAGTAACTCCTCTATTTGGAAATTTCAGTAATTTATTCAGAAGTTCATTTCAGGTCTAAGTGATTATGCTTCATCATGTGAGTAACTTTTTATATCAATCTCTTGAAGAGAAAAATACAAAATAAGAGGTGAAACCAGAACATAACGGAACCTATGTTCCTTGACTGGAAAGTAATTTTATCATCTTATACGTGTATTCCCATGAGTGTGTATGCCTGCATAGCACCTTCATGATTCATCACACTTGAGTACTATAAAAAACAAAAGGAAAAGAAAAAATGACTTTCCTAGGGATGGCACTGACTTCCTGAACCAGGACCCAACTGAAGTACCCCTTCCCATATCTGCCCCAACCCCATTGTGTTGGGGGTAAGGAAAGGAGGAAAGGTGGAAAATTGGTTTGCTTGGTGGTTACCCACCCCACAGGTTTTAAAATTCATAACTAAAGTAGAAAATCTGGAAAACCTACATGTGTATTAAGATACACTTTACTAATTAATTATTAAGTATTGCTTCAAATTTTCAAAATAGAAAACCTAATTTGACCTTTTCTAGAAGTTATTGCTTTCTAGAAGGCAAGATCCCTCAATTATATTTTCAATGTGGTAATAGAACTCTTTGTATTCCTAACAAAAATTACATAAGCAGGGTGCACCAATGCAGGGTCTCCTAATCTGACCCTACCTTGAACATGGTTCATGTTTGCACTCTTTTCTCAATACCCATCCCTAAACCATTTGAAGGTTTTCCATAGTATACCCTTCCCATGGGGGTTGGATACCTGGGAAACCAGGTGAAATTGTCATCTTTGTCCTCACAATTCTTAAGTGTGAGCTATGCATCTTCAAGATTTAAAACTGGGACTGCATGATAATTGCAATATCCTACCACTATTCAATTACAGCAGTTCCTTTTTGATTTTATTCATACTTCATTCTTGATTGCTTCCCTTCTTAATCTTAAGATAAAGTTATCCGATTAACATGATTGTTTCATTCTGGGCTTGGATCTCTGACTTGGGGCTCATTCAAGTATCAATCTTGACTGTGTGTGAAGAGAAATCATATGATGGTGCTCTGAGTTTCTAATGATGTGTTCTTTCTAGACTGTGCTTGGGTAAATATTAAAGTGCCTGGGGAATTCAAAGGAATGCATTCAAATTAAATCCTCTGATTTGTAAAAAGTGTTGTGATTACACCCTATTCTCCAATATAAGATTGAAATGCAGCTTTTAATTCATGCTCATTCTAATAATTATACAAATGGACACACACACATACAAAGCCATAAACTTTCATCTATCCTGAATCTGAACAAAAGAAATTAAATCTTGAAACCTAATTCTTGGGGTCTGAAGAAAAATTTCCTTTCCAGCCGCCACAGAGATGAGCCCCTAAGTCCTCATTTTCATTATTTTAAAGGTTTGAAGATAACTCACCTGTAAGTTCATCAGCCTTCGAATGTAAATACCTGAATCGTTAAGGGAATTTAAAATTTCCATCTTATGTAACCCGAACAAAGTTTCTAATATTATGGTTTCTCAAGCCTCTTCTTAGGCCCAAAATCTCCATGTAAATCGTGCAACAATAGTTTGTGAGTGAAGAAGATAAGAAGATGAATTAGAAAAGTGAGATGGTTGTGTGTTGAAGATGGTGAGTGTTGTAGTGGGCGCTTAACAATGAATTAGTTGTTGCTTTAGAATGGTGGGAACAGTGGGTGTGCGTATTAAAAGTATTGTTCTTTTCAATAATTTTATTTGAGGGTAAAGTTGTATTTAAAAAAAGTTGAACATGTAGGGGGTCCTAAGTAATTATGTGGGGGTTAATAGCAATCTCCCTTTGTTTTTGAAGTGCGGAAATTCAAGAAAGAAGGAAGGAGAGAAGAAGAAAACTTTAGGAATCACTCATAGGGGCCTTAGGCATTACACCTAGGGCATTACACAATTCATTAAAGAAAGCTTCAAAAGCTTAACAAAGTTATCCAGAAAATATTCTCTATTCTAATAGGAACATTATATGATTTTATATAGACATTGGACAATTACTTCTCCCTATAAGATTCTACTTACTATTTGGAAACTAAGACTTTTGACACCTAAGACCAATAAATGACAACTCAAATACATAATTTGAACCATATCATGACCCATGGGTGACCCTTACAACCCATTTCCAGAAATTCTGAAAATTACCGAAATACGTTAATTCTTGAAACATAATAAAGCACAACAAAAACTTTTGGCATTATACTTAACATAAAAATATGAGTCTAATTGATACTAAACTCAACTATGCAAGTCCCAAGTTGGCTTTTATTTGAGACCAATGAGCTTCCAAATTTTGTGAGTTCTTTATATTTACTTTTTCTTGAGCTCTCTCTATGGTTTGCATCAAGGGCATTTGATTAGGGTGCTTCTACATCAAATTAAGCACAAAGTTTAGTTTTCTTGGCAAGCGGCTCTAGGTGCTTCTTAGTATATTATGGATTTGGGACCCAATTGTACTCACTGAAATTATTCCTACTTCGAACTTGGTCTCTAGCAAAATACTTTTGAAGCACTATTTGGCCTCGTTTGGGAGCATGTTTTTTAGTAACTTTTTGACTTTTTGGCTAAAATGTGATGTAAAAAAACTAGTATGTTTGGGGTGATTTTTGGCTTTTTACGAAAAGATGCGCAAAAAAGTAGAAAGAAAAGAGAATCTTTGACTTTTGGTATGGGTTGTTGGCTTTTTATTTTTTAGTAACTTTTCAACTTTTTGGTTAAAAGCCACTTGCCAAAGAGACATTCATGTGTCCCCATTTCAGCACTTTTGTAGTAACCTTTACCAAGCGAACTACTAAATTTTTTCAGCACCTCTAAATAAGCACCATCAAATAAGTTTAGCAACCCAGAATGGACTAGCAGCTTCTAATTGGATGGCATGGAGATACTCAACTAGATTAGGAATGGTCTTAGCAATATCAACAACATAAAAGACATCAGCACTGTCTGTGCTGGATTATGTTTACGGTGCTACTTATTGAGTGATTCCAGATGCTAAAAATCTCTCTCTCTCTCTCTCCCAACAACTATTTGAATCCTGATGGGAAAAGTCAGGTATCATTTAGTAAACAATTTATAAATGCAGTATTGAGTACTTAATTGCCTGAATGGTTGAGTTCTGACATATTTTCTTTATGGTGGGCACAAATTGTCTGATCAGCATGGCAAAATAATCACAAGAGAGGAGCTTGAGAAAATCTTGGCCAAGGAGAAGACTGAAGTACTTGAGGTAATGGAATGGGAATTATGAACACATCATACCTATGTTCTGGAGTACGATGACATATTCATCATACTTAAAAAGCTTTTACTTCTTTCCTTCTTATAACTTTTGACTAATTTTTGACTTTAGTGTAATGTATTTTGTTCACACTAATGCATTTAGTCTAACTTATGCTGTTAACATATTTTCTATTAGTTGAAAACATCTTGGATTTCCTTGTCTACACTAATAGTCCAACAGCAAAAGACTTCTGTTGGCATATTATTTATTAACTGAAAAACACCTTGGTTTTCCTTGTCTGCGCTAATCACTCTTAGCATGTAAACTTTGTGCCTCAGAAATTTCATCTCTAACTTGAAGTATAACCAAGCCGTAGATTCACTTGATCAAAGTGCAACCTAATTAGAACAGGGAACCTCTAATATATCAGTAGTCCTTTTCTTGTTTTTCAAAATTTTCTTTTCTTTTTCCCATCTTTGAGCAGATGCCAGATATGGATGAAGCAATGGCACAAGCTGTTGACATTGGTGAAAATGATGTGAGTTTTATTACCTCATCTCTCCTTCAAATTACTTAGCTTTGATTTTTGTCTCTTAATTTTTCAGTTTATTCTTCTTGGATGTTGTTGCGATACTCTGGAGTTAGTTTTTTAGTTTATGCTTCTTTGATATTCTTGACAATAGGATGAAGTAGAAGATAGCGAGGTTGAGGATGCTGACGAAGAGGAGAAAATTACACGCAATTGGAGTGTTTTGAAAAGTACTCCCCAGCTTCGCAAGTCAAAGGTGATTCATTCCTAGCCAATCAGATACTGCTTTCTGTTGTAAGCAGCTTTCTTTTCAGGGGAAATTGCAAAAAAAAAACCCCCATGGTTTAAGCCTTGTAACAAAATAAACCCTGAATTTTTAATTTTATCAATTTAAACTCTAAACTTTTGATTTGTTTTGAATCTAAACCATTTGCCTATTTCTGTTAAGTAAAATCAATGGAATAATTGGTATTTTACTCATAAAACTAAGTGACAAGGGCATTTTAGACATTTTGTGTATATCTACATTGAGTTTAATGATTAAAATACTATTTTTCCATTGGTTTACTTAACAAAAATAGGCAAATGGTTTAGACTGAAAACAAATCAAAAGATTTGGGTATAAATTGACAAAATTAAAAACTCGAGATTTATTTTGTTATAAGGCTAAAACCTTGGGTTTGGTTTTTTTTGGTTGTATTTGTCCCTTCTTTTTATTATGGTCAACAATAGTTCATACATTACCATATAGTACAGGCATATGGATGCAAAGAACTATTTATGGATATAAGAAAGTTAGAATAGGAAAAAACTTCATTGTACTACACTAAAATATCTATGTCAACTCAATATCACTGAATCAAAATCATGATTGTATGAAAATATTTGAAACAAATGTAATTTTGTGTCTGGCTAAGTATATTTTCCAACCATTAATGCCTCCTAAACTACAGATAGAAATGGCAGATTCTCTTTACTCTATGGACCAATTAAAAAAATCCTTCTTATATTTGTTCTTGCCAAATTAATTTATGCATGTCAAGCAACTACATGTATTTTGTCCTCTCTTACATGCAGGGTAAAGCTAAGAAGGAAAACATGTCTCTAGATGAAGCTATCAATGATTCAGAGAACCTAACTGATTTTCTCCTAGATTTCGATGAGGAGTAATATTTCCTGGATTTGGAGGTAAGTGAAACTCAAGCTAGGTGGGCAGAGATTGTAAAGCAAACCAGATGCATACATGTATATGATTGAACTCTGAAAACTAGTGAGTGAAGCAGAAATCTATGAATATTTAAAAAAAAAAAAAAAAAAAATCTAGTAGGGGATAGGAAGACAGTAGATTGGTTGTCCTTGTCCAGCTTTTTCCATGAAATTTTAGCTGTCAACAACTTGCTGTATTCCAAATGAGTTGCTAACTGGGGCAAAGAGGCTGGCTTACTAAATGCATATTACAAATCTTTTATTGAAACTTGATCTAATCTATTATATATATATATATATATTTTGCCTAAATGCCAGCATTAGGCCTACCTCGATAGTTTCTAACAAAGGTTTAGTCGAGTTACTTGTGGCCAAGTGATAGATATTGGAGTTGTACAAGCTTAATGATCAAAAAAGGCATTTCTAAGATAGTGGGTGTTAATAAAAGTTGGGTATTTGGGTTACCTTAAGTGAAAGAAATCACCCCGTAGATTTGGATTCAAAACCTTGAATTACGAGCCTCCTCTTGCCATCTAGGTCTCCGTGCATACTTCATGAATCAAAGAGGCTACTAGATTCTCTTTTACTAGCCACACTCCAAATTCAATGATATTGTGATGGTAACCTTGGAGGGAACAAACACAGAGAGAACTTGTTATATAGAGATTCTCTCCTATAAGATAAGATGTGGTGTAAATAACTATCACCTTATCTCTTGATGATACTTCTTCATTTATCTTTATTTAAATATATTGGAATTATCAAGTAACCCATGTGGATGCTCCGTGGGGTATGTATTGGGTCATATCCGATCCAATTTCCAATAGTGGGCTTGTGTCAAGATCAAAGTTTCTAAAGGCGAATGCGTACCTCGAGACATTTTACCCCTCATGAGATGAGGCGTAAGCTTCAGGGCATTGAGGCGTAAGCATTTCAAATTTCAAATTTTAATATTTAGTGAATAAATTAAATATTTTAAAATATTAAAAAAAATAAAAAACAATTAAATATAAAGGTGTAAATACTTTTCTCCTTATGGCCTTCAACATTTTACTGTATAAAAGGAAGTTTTCCTTCACTGAAAGTGAAATTGATATTCTTGACTTTAGTGATTGAGCTTCTCACTTGACCATTAACTGTGTTTTTTCTTGATTGATTATTTAGTTAATTTTTCCTGTAGAATATAGTTGCAAAAAGGGATTTTTATTTTTATTTTTTTATGTTTAAACAATCTAATAGACTAAGTTTAACAAAAGCCCAAGGCAACCTCTGCATGTATGTACTCCTCAATGCTTATGTGCAAAAAGCGTACAAAGTGCACTAAAGGTGCATGTCTCAAAGCGTGATCATAAGCCTTTGGGGAGTAATGCCTAAAATCAAAGTCTTCATGCGTTTACCTTAGCCTCGAGGCGAGGCGAGCATAGAGACGAGCCTCAGGAAAGCCTTTTAAAACTCTGGTTAAGATTTCATGTGTTATTTCCGTTTTTGATAGGTATTTTTTCAGCCCCTTTTCAATTGGTACATTCCAATTTGTCGGGAACTTTCCCTAGTATTACAAAGGGTGATTCTTGGTATTATGTTTCTTTTGTGGATGTCTATGGTCAATTTTCATGGGTTTACTTAATGACCCAAAAATTTGATTTTTATAAGATTTACTATAATTTTCACTCCATGGTTAACATCCAATTCTCTACCGCCATTAAATTTTTACTTAGTTTCCTAGGTTCTTAGCTACGTATGGTACCATTCATCAATCATCTTGTTCTGATACTCCTGCACAGAATGGTCGGGTTGTGAAAGGAAATATCGTCATCTCCTTGACACTACTCGATTCCTTCTTCTCTCCTTTCCATCTTCTGAGCGGAATTTGTGCTTATTGTTGCTTATCTTCTTAATCACATGTCTACCCCTCTTCTATTTGGTGCTTCTCCATATTAGAGTTTTTTGGTGAGATTCATATTATTCTCTTCATGTATTTGGTTCTACCTGCTTTGTTTCTCTTCCTAAACGTGACCATTCCAAGCTTAACTCCCGATGTGCCTTGTGTGTTTTCTTGGGATATAGGATTCATCAAAAGGGTTACCATTGGTATGATCTTATGACCAAAAAGCTTTGTGTCTCGACATGTCACCTTTCTAGAGAAATTACCTTCACCCTTCCTTTCACTCTTGCTCCCATTGCTAAGGATGAATTGGTTCATATTGAACCGTTTCCTCCCGATGTACCCCAAGATGAGTTTGTTTTTGACCTTAAGGTGTCCACTTTGCCTCTTGCCAATGCTCCAGATCCTTCACTTGCTGTTCTTCTTGTTTACAAGCATCGCAAAACACGTCCAAGCTTCTCTTCATCTATCTCTACTGCTTCTCCAATTCTCTCTCTGGATCTCACTCTTCTTGTATCTCACTGTCCAACTCGAGATCGTCATCCTCCGGTAAAACTTGGTTTTACCAACACATGTTTCTCTCCTTCTATTGTTCTTTTCTTTCTTGTTTGCATACTTATTATGAGCCTAGGTCCTACAAAGAAGCTTGTCATGATCCGAATTGGGTTACTGTCATGATCTGAATTGTCTTGTTTACCTTAGTGTGACTCATCTGGATCTCTCTTATATTGTGCACATTCTCAGCCAATTTGTCTTTGCTCCTCATTCCACCCATTGGGCTGCCTTGTTACGTGCTCTTCACTACATTTGGGGTACCTTATTGCGATGCTTCGTATTGTATTCCTCTTCGGATTTGACTCTTCGTGCCTATGTTGATGCTGATTGGGTTGGTGATATCTCTAATTGCAAGTCTGCATATGGCTTCTGTGTTTTTCTTGGAGATTCTTTCATCTCTTGGAAAAGTAAGAAACAATCTGTGGTTGCTAGCTCCACTGCCAAAGCTGAGTAGCATGCCATGGCTCATGCTACTTCTAAAGTGGTTTGGCTTCACTGGCTTCTTTTTGATATGGGAGTTTCTTTGTCTTCACCGAATCCATTGTATTGTGACAATCAAAGTGCTGTTTAGATTGCCCATATTCGGTTTTTCATGAGCGTAAGAAGAACATTGGCATCGATTGTCATTTTGTTTGGCACCATTTTCAGGTTGGCACTTCTCCCTTTTGTTCCATCATCTCTCTAGTTGGCCGATTTCTTATGAAGACACACACTATTGCCCTCTTTTGTTTTCTTCTTAGCAAACTTTTGATGCTCTCTACACTCGCATCCTCAGTTTGAGGGTGTGTGTGAAATATGTTATGTTCATGTCTTTGTTATTTAGTTTGTCATTAAGGGTAGTTTAATCTTTCTTTTGTAATTAGGCTTTTAGAGTTTCATTAAGGGTTGTCCAGTCTTTCTACTGTAATTAGGCTTTTAGGGTTTTGGCTTTTACCTATTTATATTGCACTGCTGCAGCTTTTGCATTTCAATATTTCAATATATATGAATATTTTCCATTTAAACTTTGTAACAGCCACACCTTGGAGGCTGGGGGCATGCGGATGTAAAAGAGGAGATTTTATCAATCAGTTGTCGTCTCATAAATTTTGCAAAGGTAGGGCCAAGGTAAAATTATTTAGATTTTGGAGGGGCCAAAGTAAAATTATGTAGATTTTGGGAGGCCAAAATGCTAATTTCGATGATAATTACTTAAAATAGCATGGAGTCATAATTTTCCGTAGCCCCAACCCCCTATCCTCCATTACTATTGATTTGTTTCAACATAGCTTATATTTCTTTGAATTAAATTACGACTCTTGAGTCTTCATTGGGCAGGATGACGAAACAAGATTCATGTAGCCAACTCTTGGTAGTTGGACAGGGTTTTATTGAGTGAAACTGTGTAGTCAATTACTTATAATCTACATATCACATTGGCTTTGGAATAATATAAAGCCTCATTAAGGAAGTCTCTCAAAGCCTATTGGCTAACAAAAGGTCCTTCCTCTTGGTTTGAAATTAGCAGAAAGTAACACCTTAATTGTTATCAAGTTCTGCCTACCCCCCCAAAATATGAGCCTTGTGTCATTTTGGTCCTCAGTATTTAAATTTTCAATTTGATCCTCAATGTATAAAAGTGTTTCAATTTGGTTTTAAATACTTTTTATACATTGGAAACCAAATTGACACAATTTCAACATTGGGGACCAAATTGAAACACTTTTAAACATTGGGGTCCAAATTGACACAATTTAAACATTGGGAATCAAAATATTACTAGGCTCATACTTTGGGGACCAAAATTGGGGGACTAAATTTAAACACTTCTATCATGATTAGCAACATTTCATTTCTAAATTGAAACACTTCTAAATGAAATTGGGGGACCAAAATTTCATTTCTCTAATTTGGTATGCTTCTATCATGATTAGGACAAGGAATTTAAAGTTCTCATTGATTCCTTTTGTAAGGTTAGAATCGTCAAAGAAGTGCCATCAAATGAAGATAAGAATTCAAAATCTTCCTAATTAGTATTCCTTCCATACAAGCCAATAATTTAGGGGGCATTGAATGAATCTAGGAATTAATGGTATTTTTTGTATGTGTATTTAATAAATTTTGCTAATTTGGTTGACTTATTTGCCCTACAATTGCCACCTTAATGTATTCGGCTTCAAGGGCAATCTCTAAGAATTTGTAGAATGACCTCACTTGACTTGCATCTCAGATCACGAAAGATGCTTGTATGTTGTTTTGACAAAAGGTAGAATTTGCTTGATAATAGTGATAGTCATAAATTAAAGTATATTATATATCTCTGAAATTTAGTTCTAGTACACACTACCACATATATGATACCAAAAAAACATTTTTTTTTATCCTGTTGCTGTTGACCAACTTTCACTTACTTCCTAGAGTGCTGAACTAGTAGACCAATAATCTATGGTTGTAGTGGGCCAAGTGGAAGCAATCAACAGGGTATTCATTACTCTCTTTAAGCTCTTGTAATATTAGTTTCCAACCTATGCCACTGATGGAAAGGCTCAACGCTTGCACCTATTAGCATTAGTTCATCCAAAGTTCCTTACCCTTATGCATGAATTATTGAATAAACCATCTTCTTGTGGAGGTTAAGGTGAACCATAAAGTTTATCCATTTTTTACGTAAACCCTTGTGAGGATTTCATTTAGTTTTAGTAGTTCTTCCCCATACAAGATAAATTCTCTTGTTTGTGCTTCATAAAAATAACTAGTAGGTTGATGAATCATTACCATGATGAGATATGACATAATAAATTTTTCTTCATCTCATGATGAAGCAACGAGCAAAGAAAGAAAGAGAGAAAAACAAGAAAAAAGGGATCTAATCTTCCAAAGCATTTATTTCTTTCTCTTGCTAATATTGATTTAGCTTTATTATAGCTCCTAAATTTAGTCTATTTTATTCTTGTTGATGTGGCAAAGTGGGATTGCTTCATTTAGTATTACTATATTTTCATTTTAGTTTGTTGGATGTGAATTAAAATGTATGTTTAACATAAGTAAATGTAATTATTTATATATTTATTTATTTATTTTGAGAGAAATGAAACTCAAATTGTGCTTAAAAATTTTGCATTGCAATACTAATTGTTCGTTTGGATGGATGTAGATTTCAAATCGAGGGATTTGAGGTTAATTTTTTTTTAAAATATTGGAGAGTTATTTATTATAGATTGGATAAAATAACTATAGAGAAAGATAAATCAAGATAGAAGGTATTTTAGTAGAATCCTTGTAGCTAGGAATCCTTGGCATGATTTCAAGTAACTACTTTTATATAGTTATTTCAAATCCATCATGATAAAGTTATATAATTCAAACTTGAAATCCGTAGCTAAACTTTCAAATTTAAATTTGAGGTATTTTTCTTGAATGATTAATGTCAAATCTTAGGCATTTCAAGTCCCTAAATACGCACATAACCTATGAAATAATCATGTTTCTATATTCATCTAACATGCTTTTTTTTTTTTTTTGTCGTCTAAAAATGTATCTTACATATGTAGTAGGGGCAAGTTTGGAAGTTTAAACTATCAGAATGATGAAATCACCATTTTTCCAATAATTTCATTAATGGACCATTAACATTGGGCCATTGGGGTGTCTTTGCATGTTGTCAACCAAAGTGGTGTCAAGGATATTTTTTAGAAGGGAGGGGGTATCCTATATTTGTTAGAAACAAAACGGGGTGTCGTTTTAATTTACATTTGCATTTTCGAAAGATTTTTAATATCCGAGTGCAATCTTAAGTGTATATTCCTTACATGGATTTTTTGGGATGGTGGCCTGGTCATAGGCTACTTTTGAATACTCTACTTGGGAGGTTCTATACCAAATGCTAAAGTCAGAAGGTGCAATGTTTGTGGGAGGGGTTAAGTCTAGAATACCTGAGACTGTTTTCATTGGAGCTGATTCGGTGAGGCAATTTATTGGCTAGGGGCCTTTTTACCAAGTCACCAGTCCTACAAGGGTGCCATTACCCATTCTACACTTGACGTCTTTATTTGAAGGCATAGATTTTTAAAGTAGTCCATTAGAAATATATATACATACATTTGTATAGATTCTTTCCCTTGCAATTCCATAACTTGATATTATAGTTATATTTGGCAGCTGTAACTTTAATGGATAATGGCTTATTCTGTTTAAGACTTGTTGTCAACAGTAAAGATAGGCAAGGTTGTTTCCTGGACTTGTGAATACCAAAACCCTCGTTACTCTTTCCTAAGAGTGTTCTTCCAGTTAGGAGGTGAACTGTGTTCCCCCTCTCATCATCTAAAGAGCAAAATTTTCTGAGGACTGCTTTTTGTAAGAAAATTGATCTACTAACTTGGAATTGCTGTAGTGGGAAACTGGATGAGAATTGCTCCCCACCTACCAATGAAACGATTCTAGTTCTCCATGCTAAGGTGTATCATAGATTATTTTATGAAGTGGTAGAAGTAGTTTTTTAGAGTTCCTGAAGTATGTAAGGTGGAAACCCCATGTGTTTGCCCCAAAATTTACATTGTGGGAAATGCAACACTTGAGTTTTGATAGTTGACCTTTTCCTGAAGCTTTACTAATTTTGTTCACAACTTCAGAATTATTCCACTCTGTTTCTTTTAAGGCATTAGAAAGAGGGATTACCTCTTCAGCACTGGTAGGGGTGTAACTCCTTTATTTCCAATTGTTCGCCTTGACCCTGTTCCATTCTCTTCAATTAGTTTCTGGCATAATGAGTACGGCAATTTTTCATGCGAAGGAGAAGTTGGGGGAGTGGAGGGTCCTGCCTTAGAATTGTTTCTTTAACTAAATATGCTTTTTAAGAAGCTTTACTATCATGAAAGAAGCTTAGGTGATAAAGATAATATTCACTATCTGTTTTGTTTATAGTAGAAATGGATTTCATAGGGGGAAGGTAACCTGCATTAAAGTTTGTCATTATGACCAGACCAGTCATGGTTACCAAGCATGATTATTTAATTTATGTATTTTTATCTGTAATGTTCAGGTGGATGGTGGGCGATATAAAAATTGATGGTGTTGAAGGTGTTTTAGCAAGTTATTTCGGTTGTATTGAACTTACTTTGCTAATTTATTTTCTCATTTGAGATTGAGATATAAACAAAAGAGTGTTAAGGTTGATAAAATATTGATAAAATATTTCTCCTTTGTGCTCCCAATCTTGCGAGTTGGTCGGAGTAAATGTTTTTGTTTATATCTCAATCTCAAATGAGAAAAATAAATTAAACAAAACAAGTTCAATACAAGCTGAAATCACTTGTTGAAATACTACCTCCATCAAAAATTACAAATAAAAATACATAAATTAAAATTTTAAACAATTTTAAAGTACATTTGACTCCTTAACGTAATTTTGCATTCTTTTCCACTAATAGTAGCAGCCACTAAATATATCGCACCCTTCTAAATACTTCCAATATTTCCCAATAATGTATCTTTGTAGTCCGTCCAAACATCAATTGGGAAAAATCGATCCACAACCTCGATTTTGTGACGAACATGCTCTTTGTTCTTGCCACCAACGAGCTTGAATCTCATTTTCTTTAGCATCCAAAACCTGTCGGACTGGTCAGGATCAACAATCTAGGTCTCAAGATTACTCTCACAAACTCCAATAAATATCTTGTCAGGTGTGGGGACTAAATCTGACGGAGTATTATCACTTATGATGAAAAACAAAACGCGGTGGATCACAGCTTCCTCTAGCCCCTTGTCCTAATTGAACATTCCCAATTAATTTTATACCTTCAACCACGATCTTGTTTGATTGACTGTCACATCTTTTACTACCCAACTCAATATCATTCAGTAATCTTGCCACATATTTATTATTAAATTTAACTTCCCTTAATTGTTCATCGTACATTTGTAACTTTCTTACTCCCCTCTTAGTCTTCTTAATATATTGGAGAATATTCTGAACGTACCGTCTGCGAATGTATGCCGCCTTAAAAGGTGCACGACCATGGTAACTACGCTTATATCCACTGGCCGTCAGTGTCCTTGACCTCCGGTGCGCAATGGAAGTCCGATACTAGCTGCTTACTACTCCCATTTTTTTATAAAAAACACCAAATCTTTTATCCAAACACTTCTACAGGATCGATTACCTTTGTTAACCCTATGTTCAGACACCTTAGCTTTGCTATTTTTGCCCTCTGCTCCTCGTACCCATGAATAAATTTTGCCGGAATTGACTGCCGACTCTTTCCACAGTCCTATTTGCCATGTCGAAAAATGATCTATACACATTTGAGTGAAGTGCCCGCAATTCTCGGGATAGCTGATAAAAGGATCAATACCCACTATGGTCTTATTGGTCCGTCCAATACCTACTTGATTGAATTAGAAAAGAAAAGTCTTGGACCCACCAACCATTTATCTCTTGCCTTGATAGCTTATAGAAGTTTGTATCCATTGATATATGATATGACTATGATTACAACTCTAAGGAATGTTGTGTATAATTATGAGTATGTCAGGTTTTGGTGTGTATAACTTTTAGGTTTGATATTTGAACAAGTGGAAACAGATAAGTAGAATTAGAAAAAGAAGATTAATCTTGTTTAGAATTTTTTTTGTATATGATGTTCTAATTAAAAAAAATAATATTGATTTGGATTTCAAAATAAGGATCTTTGCAAGTAAACATGCTTAAATGCGAGTGAAGTATATAGGCTATTGGTTAACTTTATTTGGACTAGATTCCAAACCAAAAAACTGAGAATCTAAGGTAGACGGGGTTTCTATGGAAGTTTTTCAAGAAGGTGGGAGGAGTTATTTGGTCTTGATGGGTTGTGTTTTCCAAGTTGGGGTATTGGAGGAGATTTTAGTGTGGCTAGATTGGCCTTAGAGAAGTGCAATGGGACTTTAACTAATAGAGGTGCGAGGGATTTTGATTCGTTTGGTTGATCCTCCTTTGTTTAATTCTTGGTTTACTTGGTCTAACCTCAAAGAAAATCTAGTATGTTGTAGATTGGGTCGGTTTTTATTTTCTTTGGGATGGGAAGAGTTTTACCCAAACTTGAGACAGCTGGCACTCTGAAGATTAGTTTCCGATCATTGTTCGGTGGTATTTGAGCGTTGCCCTTTCAAATGGGGGCTCAGCTCCCAAACACACATTAATGTATACTAATTGCGTGTAGTTTTTTTTCTAAGCATCACTCATTGAAAGATAATTTTAAGAATCGGTGGACTAGCAACAAGTGTCAAGGATGGAAAGGTTTTAAGTTTATGAAGAAATTGAAACTTATCAAGGATACAATGAAGGAATGGAATAGAGATGTCTTTAGCTTCTAGGCGGGGTTGTCGGCAAGATCGTTGGGGCAATGGGCGATCTTGGAAGACGGTTGTGCAGAGAGAGCCGTTAGGATAGAGGGCTAATGTGACGGGTTTGAACTTCGGTTGAGAGAGGGGTTTAGGCCATTTAGAGGGGCCAAATCTGATTAGGCCTCTTGGTGTGGCAGTTGGGTTAGGCTGAAAGGGGGTAGGCCAATGTGGGATTTAGCGAACTGGTGTGGGGCAATAGATGGTGGGTTTACATAATGGGCGAAGCAGTGGGTTTGGTCGACTGGATGAGGGGGACTTGGGCCCCTGCTAATTAACGGATAAGCCTACCTCTTCTGCAGGTGTTTGGTTTTTTTCGGCGGTTGCTCAGGCAGGGTGTTTTTGTGGTTGGTGGGTCGGGTCATGCAATGAGGGTTGGTCATCGGGAAGGCGGTACTCTATCTGCGGTGGTGGTTTCGCGACCTCAGATCGAGTCTTCTCAGGCTCCTAAGATTGTTATAGATTAGGGAGGCTTGTTGGGCAATGTCGACGATGGTTTTGGAGGCAACGGGGGTGGACATGGCGTCGGAAAATACTACAGAGTTGGGTTATACTCCTTTGTGGGAGACGTGGGTGCCAGAACATTGGGAGGACTTGGTTGAGGATGAGGTGAGTGAACTGGGCGATGTTGGAGGCGGTGAGGCTGGGCCGAGGTCGAGGTCGTGGTCGAGGTCGAGTTCAGGAAGTTTAATTCCTTATTAGTGAGGTCTATTACTGGAAGGTGCTAGTGTCTTGGTTTTAGAGAACTAAGGATCTTTAGGGCAGCGATACTCAAAGGTGTCAGCTTGGGTGCTTCTTGGCGAATCAGCGGCGTGAGTTGATTTTTGGGAGTGTCTTTTGAGGTCACGAGGAGGAAGCAATATGCTTGTTTTGACGATTGAGGCATCTTGGAGGAGGAGGTCGAGCAAAAGAAAGGGATACAAGAACTTGAAAACTTGAGTGTAATTAATTATTAGCATCATCTAGGTGGTGGGGAAGACGTAAGGGTCATGGTGGTCAACTTTTATTACAATGAGATTAAAGATTTGTTCTTGGAATCTGTGGGTTGAATGATCAAATGCGTTGGGTGGTGATGAAGTCTGTGTTAAGGATAGCTAGATCGGAGGTTGTTTGTTGCAAGAAACTGAGATGGAGGAGTTAGGTAGTGAGGTGGTAAGACAATTAAGACCTAGTAGATTTGTGGAGTGGACTTGTCTTCCGGCTATGGGAACAGCAGGGGGATTACTTTTGTGTTGGGATATGGGAATGGCGGTGAAGGAGGATGTGGAGTGGGTGGGTTCTCGGTATCCTTTTTTTTTGGGTGTTTGGAGGATGATTTTCGGTGGGTTCATGCTAGGGTGTACGACCCGAGTATGAGTTATGAGTGTGCTACTTTTTGGGAAGAGTTGGAATGTGTTGTGTTTTGGTGGGGGTTTCCTTGGGGTGTGTGCAGGCGCGTGGAAGGGAGATTTTAATGTTCAATTCTCGATGGAAAAGGCGGGTGGCCATAGATTGGTGGGTTCGGTGAAAGTGTTTTCCAGAGGAGTTGATGACTTTCAGTTGATTGATTTGCCATTGCAAGGGGGTTGCTTTACTTGGTCCAAGGGACAAGCTCGGTCTTGTTTGGATTGCTTTGTGGTGACTGGAGATTGGGAAAAACACTTTCCAAATTTTCAACTCAGGTTGCCCCGTTCGACATTAGATCATTGGCCTATTTTGCTTGATAGGGGGGTATACGTTGCGGTCTGACGCCGTTTCGGTTTGAGAATGTGGTTTAAAGTTGACGATTTTTTGGGAGTTGTTTGGGGTTGGTGGAATGGTTATGTGGAGTTTGGCTCACCTAGTTGTAGGTTGGTCAGGAAGCTGAAATTGCTAAAGGAAGATTTGAAGCAGTGGAATAAAGTAGTTTTTGGTTGTATAGAGATTCAGAAGGGGGCGGTTCTGGCAGTGATCCAGAATATAGATTAGGAGGGTGTTGGCAGAGGATGTTCGGTAGCGGGAGAAGGCAAAGGAAGAGTTTTGTTCCATTGCTTAGATGGAGGAAATTAGTTTTCAGTAGCCCTCAAGATGTTTGTTGTTGAAGTAGGGGGATCGAAATACGAAGTTCTTCCATCGTATGGCTAATGCATGTAAGAGGGTCAATTAGATTGGAGAGATACATGTGGATAAGCAAAGTTGATTATCGAGGTAGATATTAGTGTCAACATAATAGAGTTTTATAGGCGACTTTATCAAGGTGGTAGGGAAGACTGGCGGCCAGGCCTTGAGGGTGTGGTTTTTGATAGAATATCAGGCTTTGTGTGAGCTTAATGGGGGACAAAGCTCTAGGTACAGACGACTTTACTATGGCTTTTTTCCAACATTCTTAGGGAGGTGGTCAAGGGACATGTTGTGGCAATGCTCAGATAGTTCTTTGAGACTGGGTTTTCTGAGAAGTCTCAATCTGAAATTTATTGCTTTGATCTCTTTGATCTCTAAGAAGGGGAGGCGAGGATATTCGTGATTTCTGGCCGATTAGCTTGCTAGGGATTGTGTGTAAGCTTTTGGCCAAGGTTTTGGCAAGGAGATTAAAAGGTACCCTTCAGGCAATAATTTTAGAGTCACAAAATACTTTTGTGGTAGGCTGTCAGATTTTGGATACAGTTTTGGTGGCTAATGAATGTATTGATTCTTGCATCTGGGAAGGACAACCAGGGGTTATGTAAGTTAGATATTGAGAATGCCTATGATAATGTGTATTGAGAGTTTTTGTTTTACGTGTTGAAGAAAATGCTTTTTGGTGGGCAGAGATTTAGTTGGTTACGATTTTGTATTACTACGGTTCGAATGTCGTTGTTGGTGAATGGGACTCGAGCGGGTTTCTTTCACACTTGTTGCGGTCTGTGTCAAGGCGACCCTTTCTCACCTTGGCTTTTTATTCTTGTTATGGAGGCATTGAGCAAGATGTTATCTAGAGCAGTGCAAGGGGGTTTGTTGGAAGGTTTTAAAGTAGGAATGGAGGAGGAAGAGCCTTTGGTTGTCTCCTATCTTTTGTAAGCGAACAATGCTCTGATTTTTTGTGGTGTCAAGGCGAGATAGTAGGGAAATCTTCACTATGTCCTTTTGTGTTTTGAGGCGGTCTCAGGTCTTTGAGTAAATTTGGCAAAATTAGATACCACTGGGATCTACCTTTAAGGAAACGATAGTGTTGGATGTGGTGGTAACGGGTACAACGACAAATGGCGGGGTGTGAGTGTGAACATTTGTCAAAAGGGGGGAAGTTGACGTTGATAAAGAGTATTTTAGGGAGTATTCATATGTATTTCATGTCGATATATGTTATTTCGGTTTCGTTTGCCTATTGTTTGGAGAAGTTACAGCAAGATTTCCTTTGGGGTGGTTTGGGTGGTAAATTTAAAATCCATTTGGTGGCTTCAATTAGGGTGTGTAGTTCGAAAGAAGGGGTTGGTCTAGGGTTGAGGAGGTTGATGGTCTTCAATAGGGCGTTATTGGGGAAGTGGTTGTGGAAGTTTGTGGGGAAATGGACCGGCTTTGACGTCGGATTGTGGTGGTAAAGTACAGGTCCGGGTGGGGAAGTTGGTGTTCCAAGGAAGTGAGGTTGGTGTTCTGTGGGATGTTAGGTTTTGAAGGGAGGTGTTTAATTGGGAGGTTGATCAACTGGTGAATTTTTTAGCTTTGTTGTATGGTGTTTGGGGTGAGGATGAGCTGATGTGGTGTTGTAAGGGTACTAGAAGGGTTTCTCGGTGTCATCTTTCCATCATGCTCAGGTGGGTCTTATGAATGTTTCTTTTTCATGTGGAGTGTGTGGGTTGGTGGTGTGCCATTGAAGGTGGCATTTTTTTTGCGCGGATGACTCTGTGAGATGGGATTTTGACATTGGATAATTTGATTCAACATTCTCAAATTTTGGTTACTAGGTGTTGTATGTGTTGCCGGGATGCGGAATCCACTTCACATCTTCTACTTCATTGCCTTGTGACATTTCGACTTCGGGATTTGATTTTTTCAATTTTTGGTTTGGATTGGGTGTATCAAGGGACTGTGAAGGAGGTGCTGTGCACTTGGAGGGGGGTTGGGTGAGGAAGAGATGTTGTGAGGCTTGGGATCTTGCGCCTTTTTTTAACCTAAATAAGCCAAAAAGTCAAAAAGTCACTATCTTATTTAAGTCACATCATCTTATTTAAATCACATCACCTCTTTAACACACCACATCAAACCCAACCCAAACCCAACCTAAACCCACCAATAAGTCAAAAAGTGCACTTTTTTAGGACATCCCAAACCAACCCTTAATGTGGTTGGGTGTAGTTGAGTGTAATCATCAGACTTTTCAAGGGTTAACGGTTCTGTTGCTTCGGTTGAAGAATAGATTTTTTGTGGTATTGTATAGTTTGGTGTCGGGGAGAGGGCATTGAATTTAATTTCTTTTGTTGAGTTTATTGATTCTTTATATGTCTCGATGGAGTTTTGCTAACACTGTTTGATTTGTTCGCACCATCTTTGATGCTGTCTTCGTAATAATATTTACTTTTATTTATCCACAAAAAAAAAAAATATATATATATATATATATCAATTGTAGAATTGAAGAGGGGGATGCTATTGAGGTTGGGAAGGTTTGAATGACTCAATGAGGATAGAAAGGGTGGAGCTAAAATTAAAATTGTGGGAACAACATTTTTTTGGCCTCAAAAGGTAAAATTAAAATTGATGGAGGTTAACATCAATTCAATGTTTTTTTGTAGGACTGTGGAAGGGAAGGGAAAAAGAAGTTCATCAAAAGACTTGAGTTGAGTTATGGTGTAGTTGTTGAAAGAGTGGATCAAATTGTTTATGAAATTTGTAATTTTTATTCAAATATGTACTCGAAGGGGAGGTATTGTGACCAGGGATTAGGGATGGTCATGGGTCGGGTTTGTAGTAATCTGCCCCCGCACTGTATCATATCGAGGGCAGGGCAAATTGGGGTGGCAGTGGCGGGCGAGAGACAAGTTAATTTTGTAAGTTGAATAATGCAAATATTAATAAAAATTATAGTTAATATAGTATATTACAAATAATAATTTATACTTAATGAGAATTTTAAGAAAAGGTAAAAAAAATTTTAAATTAAATTTATTATATACATATAAATATGTTTAATAAATTTAATTGGGGCGGGGGTCGTATAGAATAGGGAAGCAAAACCCATCCTCACCCTACTTCTTCAATGGGACGGGAAAAAGGGTGGAGCAGAGCGGGAGAAAATGACCATTCGATGCTTATTGAGGAAACAAGTGCAATGTGGTTTGGAAGACCTTTTGATGAAATGGAAATTAGAGAGGTAGTCTTTGATTGTGAGGGAGATAAAGCTCCAGGACTAGATTGATTTTCTATGGTAGTTTTCCAATAATGTTGAGAGGTGGTGAAGGGGGATTTGATGCAAGTCTTTGTAGAGTTCTATGAAAAGGGGGTAGTTAATTTATGTACCAATGCATCCTTCATATGCTTGATTCTTACAATAGAGAACTCGATTATTATGTATTACAGACCTCTATTAGTGTCATAACATTTCTTTTCTCTTTATAGTAGTTTGGGGGAAGGATTTGTCAAAGAGATTAAGGACATCTTTGAGGGATACTGTGTCTTCAGTTCAGGATGCATTTGTGAAGAGTTACCATCTCTTTTCTCTTTATAATATTTTGGGGAAGGTTTTGTCAAAGAGATTAAGGACATCTTTAGGGATACTGTGTTCAGTTGAGGATGTGTTCGTGAAGAGTCGATAGATTTTAGATGTAGCTTTGGTGGCAAAGGAAGTGGTGGAAGAATATAGGGGGTTTAAGGAAGAAAGGTCTCACTTTCAAAGTTGATTTTGAGAAAGCATATGATCATATAGATTGGCATTTAAGGGATATGGAGAGAGATAGAGGTGGATTTAGGGGTGTCTGTCAACATACATGTCAGTTATAGTAAATGGGAAGCTAGGAAAACCCTTAAAGGCTTCCAGAGGATTTAAGGTAGGGAGATCCAATCTCTCCTTTCCTGTTTATACTAGTGGTAGTTGTGTTGGGTAGAATGGTCGACAAAGCGAGAGGTAGGATTAGTTGACAATTTTGTGATTGGTAGGGAGGGGATTTGTGTCTCACTTGTAGTATGTAGATGATACCGCTTTCTTTTCTATAGGGGAGGAGAGTAAGGTGTTAGTCTTTTTTCAATGTTGAGAATTTTGAGGTTATTTCAGGTTAATATGGAAAATAACAGTGTGGTGGGCATCGACTTACAATATCAAGGACTTGGTTCATTAATGCTCTTTTTGTCCAACCATATCAAGATGATCTGTGGATTCTGACAGTGTCAAGGCTTAGGGATTTCTTGCATCATGGGGTCATGCGTCTATGATATGAACATTGGGCATGTAACTATATGTCATTGTTGTATATTGCAAATTGCAGTGCAAGTACATCACGTGTCTTGGCAAAACCTCTCTCATATAAGACCGGTCAAGTGTCCTCGATCAGGGACCTTGACGATCCCTCAAGTCTAGCCTCCAAGCCACACGTTCTTCAATCATCTCGTGTAGAGATCCTGGGCCCTGTTTTTAACCTAGGTTACTCAAGAGCTAAGTGTAAGTTGGAGGTGAATCACATATATGAGATTGACCTCACTTAGTAGTGGGCTTGGATCCTAGGAGAAGCGGGATCCTTTATGTAATGGGAGACTGTATCTTATATGGGGGAATGGATCGTACATGTTGATCCTGGAGATTACGAGATTCATGGAGATTGTAAGCACATTTTGTGGTTAACTGTGAGTGCCATCTTACTGATGTGATAGAATAGATAGGTTAAGTGTCTATTAAATGACCTATTAGTGGTAGTTTATAAATCGGTGATGTAATACTAATTGTACATAGTTTTGAAATAAAGAGTATACATTGTGATTGGAATAGAGCTTAGTTTCTCTCTCTAGCCCTTGGGGGTTTTACCCCTAATTGGGGCATTTGTCTTCTCTCTCTCGATTTGATCTTGATTTGGTATTTGGGATTCCATCATTTGGTATCAGAGCTTTAGTTCAGATCCTTTGTTCCTTTTCATGTGACGATTGCATGAATTGAATTACTCAGTTCGTAACTCAAACCTGGTTGTTAATTTGCAGCAACACAAGATTTTGTGAATCAGATTTGTGACCTGAGATTACCAGCTCCAGAAGCATCACGTTTTGATTTTGTGACTTCGAGCATGATGTCTACCTCATGAAGTGAGTCAACCTTGTGAGAAAATCAAGCCCTAATTGATTCGATTTGCTATCGGCGTGGGTCGTGATCTCAACTCCAAGGTCAGAGTTTCAATTGCTTCGATTTGAAGTAAGATTTCGCAAATATCGGCATGATTTGATTTGAGTTCAAGCCCTAGATCTGCAATCAAATCCAAAGCCCAAGTTAAAAATCCGAACTGGATCTGAACCTCTGATTGAGATCCGAACTTGAATCGCCACTTTTGAGGAGAATCGATTTGATCTGAAATCCTAGACTTGACTTGGAATCTAATTATGACCTAGATTCGATCTCACTCTTTGATTCGAGTTCTTGAGTCTAGTTCGCAGGCAATCTGGATTTGGAATTTGAACTGGTCTTGTAATGTCAGTTCCTCTTTGACTTGACAATAGCGATCTTTGAGCTTCGCACCTGGACTTCTCGATCTGAATTTGAACTCATTCGCATCCTAAGAATCTTCGTTGCAACTCAAGTTTGGCTTCGATCAGTCGTGTGACTCACCTAGTTGAAGCCTTCAAACCAGACTTGGGTAGCATATTGCGATTTCAGTTCACGACTGCGTATTGAAGTTGGTTCGAGTTCGTGACCTCGGAAATCTCGAAACAACTCGCTACTTGGAATCTCATTTCGCACAAGCGCAATCTCGCAGACCTTAAGTTTCGACCTGATCATCAATTCAGTTCATCTTCAACTCTCTGGTTCCAGTTTGTGGTTTGCGACTCCAGTTTGTGGCTTGTTCAACTATTGCGATTCAGTTTAGGCACAGGAATCAGATTTGATTCTTCTTGCATCAACTTGGCTAGATTTACGATTCGCTCTTTGAGTTTGAATTCTGACTCAGATTCGAACCTGGTTATTAATCATACAACAACTTCGACGATCAGAATTCTTGCTTTAGTGGTGTTCTACTTGGCAGTGAACCAGTTGCAGCTCTACTGTTGAACTGTTTGGAAGTTGGTTACATTTTTGAGTGACAGTGCTGTAATGGAGTTTTTGGTTCTGAATTTGGGTGAAGAACGTAGATGAATCTCTCAATTGGAAGGAGCAATGATGCTAATTCAAATCAAACTCATAATCAAAGCCATGAGTTGAAGCAAATGAGTGGATGACTTGTCACATTGCAAGCCGCCATTGAAATTTTTGAAAATTTCAAAGAAATTATTGAATTTTTATTGGACTCTATCATACCTCTATATGAAGTTGTTTCGCGTTGAGTAGGTTGCCTCATGTGTGCTCAGTTCACATCGTGCCAAGGAAGGAAGGCAGTGCAATGTCGAATTCCAACTCATGATTAGCTACTCTCGTGGTTTTGCCTAGTGGATGCATTGTCCATCCTATCATTGTGTCAATTTTCTCAGTTTTGCTTTGGAAGATGTCATTTGCCAACCATTGGTCTCATTCCAACAGAATGAGTATTCTTCTGCATGAGTATGCAGGTCAGAGGTGAATGGGTTTGGAAATGGGGGTCTATCCGAGTTTTAGTGAGAAAGTATGGACACACCTGCGATGGTTGTTGAGCCAAGGATGCAATGATGAATTCAATGTATTTGCAGATGGCTAAGTTGAGAGAATCATGCTTGTTCTTGAGCAAGAAAACGCAGCACCTATTCCTTACCTATGGTTACATGAGTAGTGTTACATTGAGTTTAGTTAGCGGCGGCTTAAACTTGAGGACATGTTTCTTCAAGGGGGAGAGCCTGATGTAATAGAGTAGATAGGTTAAGTGTCCATTAAATGGCCTATGAGTTGTAGTCTATAAAAGGTGATGTAATTCTCATTGTACTTAGTTTTGAAATAAAGAATATACATTGTGATTTGAGTAGAGCTTAGTTTCTCTCTCTAGCCCTTGGGGGTTTTACCCGTACTTGGGGCATTTGTCTTCTCTCTCTCGATTTGATCTTGATTTGGCATTTGGGATTTGGGATTTCATCATGGTGCATCTATGTACCTACAGTTGATAAAGACGGTTTTGAGTGGTATTCCAATTTACTCTCTTTTCAAGATTTTAGTTAAGATTGCAAAGAAGATGGAAAAAATTAATGAGGAATTTTCTTTGGGAAGGGAAAGATTAAGGCAGAAGGGATCATTTGGTTAAATGGGAGACAGTTGCACTTCCTAAGGAGACTGAGGGTTTAGCCATTGGAAATATTGTGGCTAGGAACATTGCTCTAGCTGGCAAGTGATTATGGAGATTTCCAAATAAGAGTGATTCATTATGGCATTCCATTATTAAAAGCAAGTATGGGGTTCAAGTTAATGGTATAAATGCTCAAGTGGTCAATATAATAGTCGATCTCCTTGGAAATTGATCTCACACAGTTTCTCATTATGGTCTAGTGTTCTTTCCTTTAGGGTGGGAAATGGGAAAAAAGTTCAATTTTGGGAGGATGTTTGGGTAGGTGATTCTTCCTTTGAAGTATCCTATCCGCATTTATACAAAGTGGCCCGTTCTCATAATCTTTCCATTGCTTTGGCATGTTCCGGTGGCATCGTTTTCTTGGAATTTTAACTTTTTCAGGAATTTAAAGGATAGGGAGGCCGGGGAGTTGGTTTCTTTGTTGTTCAGGATTGATCATTTTTCTTTTGACTCCAAATGAGGGTGATAAAAGGATTTGGCTTCTTCACTCTTCAAGAATTTTCTCTTGTAAGTCTTCCTTTGATCAGATCATTGATAATTCGTGTGCTCCCTTTTCCCTATTTCATAAGAGAATTTGGAAGTCCTTTGTGCCTTTTAAGGTAAAGATTTTTATGTGGTTGTTGGTTCATGGTGGCATATTAATTAATGATACACTACAAAAAAGGAGGCTTAATTATTATCTGTGTTCTCAATGGTGCATCATGTGCGGTAGAGATGGCGAGTCCTTGAGTCATTTATTTTTAATTGTCCCATGGCTTGTTTATGGCATACATTTTTCTTTTTGGAATCTCTATGTGGGTGGCCCTGAAAGATTGCGCCCACATGATTTTAATTGATTTCAGAGGCTTAGGTGGCAAGTAAAGGGCAAAGGTGATTTGGCTTTCTACAGTTTTTGCAACCTTTTAAGTCATTTTGCCAGAAAGAAACGCAAGGATCTTGAAGACAAATTTGAGGACTTGGATTTTTTGCGGAATAAAGTATGTCTGGCTTTGGTGGTTCCCCCTTTTGAAGGGTTATCCTCTTTTTGATTTCTAGGGATTGGTTGTTAGTTTGTGACATTTAGGTTTTTATTTTCTTTTGCACTGAGATGTACTCTTTCTCTTGAGGACTACTCATTCTCCTTTCTTTGTACTAGGGCTGTACATGGGTCAGGTTGGATCGGATCAGATCGGATTCATGAACCAACCGTCACCCAAACCACTCATCTCTTAGATCTACAGAGATAATCATTAATTTGAAATAGGATAGCTGTATATAAGTGATAAGGTTTACTCCTTTAGCTAATAAAAACACACCACATGTAAAAAGACTTAAAGAGAATAAATAATTCGGTTGGTCAGTCAGTTTTTTGTCAGATGCAATATTTTAATACTGATGACTGAACCAACTTTTGCATTTTTTGTGGAGAATCACCCGCTACCGACTGTGACATCAGGTGAAACAGACGAAACGTTGCCTTTGTATGATGAAATATGAAATTATGTCAAACACAACAAAAATGGAAAAGGAAATATTTAATAGCATGATGAAATAAATTTGACTCAAACAACTACAATCAACAATACTAAGAAATTTTCTTTGTTGTTGTGGCCCTTCTAGGGTTCAAAGCTCCTACTTTTGGCTTTCATAGTGGGTATTGGTAGTCTCCCCACTTTTACATGATAAATACATTTGGTGCATTAATAAAAATGGTGGTTATGAGATCCGGAGGATGGTGGTGGGTATCAGTCTTTTGTTGCCTTCATTGCTGTTATTTAATTGTTTATTTATTATTTGTAACTTTTTTGTCTTTACCAACTTTGGAGGGACTCCAATTATAACTGTAAAGTTGATCTTAATTATTTCGACATTTTTCTTCAAGTATTCTTCCGATGATGAGAATATTTTACAATTATGATGATGAACAACTCTCCTACGTGCGTTCTCTTCGATTTTGTTTACAATTTACTTAATGTTATGTGTATACTGTGAATAGACAACATGCCTTTTCCTTGAATAGAAGAGTTGTTCAAATGTTTTCAAATTCTTGAATTTCATCCATCTTCAGTTAGAGTCTTCCAGTATATGTGCTTACCATCTACATCAATTCTTGTGTCCATTGTTTTGCATCAAGAACCTACTTTTGTTTTTTGATAACTCGGTATCCACCCCACTAGACCAACTAATCTTGGGGACCAATCCCACCTTCCACTAGTGGGGGGCTTAATTAAAGCCAGGACAAACCCCCATATGGACTAGCTCCAAGAAATTATTTACACCCAGGAGGTTTCGAATCTAAGACTTTGGAGGGTGCACACCCCCAAGCCTTGACCACCAAGCCAACCTCTCGGGGCTAAGAACCTACTTGGTGGCCCCTTTCTTGAAAACCTAACATGGACAGTATTTGCAAATTATGACATTGAAGGTTGCCTGGGAATTAAGAAACAAGTATTTGCTTTTTACCCTTTGTTGGTTGTTGTGTCTTACAAATTTTACAATAATAAATACATATAATGAGAATGTTAATTACAAATATATAAACAATGCCCAATAGAAAGTATTGGACACATTTCATATCCTTGTCCAAGTGTCGGGTATTTGATTTATTTTGAAGAATCCATGTAACATAGGATCAGACAAACAAAATGTGAGGAGCTTACATCTGGCCATCCAGTTGTGTGGATGCTGTTTATTTGTTTGTATGGCGAGTGATTCTTGTTCATAATTTTGCAGGGGGATAGAAAGATGACGGTTTATCCACATCGCCGAGGATGTTCAACTGCTGCAAATTGGGTCTTATTGCTATGATGAAAGTGGTGTTTCATATTGTTAGAAATGATTACAGTTTGAGAGTAATTTGGCAAATTAGATAGGATGGGCGGGGGCCAAGAGTAGCTAGTGTCTGTGCTTTCATGCTTGAATTTGATGAAAAGAACCCATGTTAACTGAGAATTGACTAGTGTATAAGATGGAATGGAATGGAATGTCATTAAGAATTCCAAAATTTTCTTCTCCCTCTAATAGGACAATTTAAACTTCATTACATATTCTTAGATAGTAAACTGTAGTTTAGTATGTTTCAGAGGTTGGTTGGTTGGTTGTTATATCTTAACCTCTTTTCTCTATTGATGACACTTTTCCAGGAGGGTTGTGTTAGATGTCCAAATGATGCGTGGATGGTGGGTGGTTTACATTCTCTGTTTCACTTATGCCCTTGATCTTTGCCCTTGCCATTGCCACCCTTTTGTGGCTCAGCTGGGCTTTGGTTCAGGATTGGGTATTAATTTTTGGTTTAGGATAGACTTTTATTTATTTATTTATTTTTATTTTTATTATTATTATTTTTTTGTTTTGGGGGGGGGGGTTAAATTTTCATCATCTTTAATGAACATTTAAAAAAAAAAAAATTCAAAATCTTTACACTTTTAGAATCTATCTGGCTAGATGGAATGGAAAAGAGAAAAATAAAAAATTGTAAAAATTCACTAAATTCAATAGAGTATTGCTATTTAAACCTTTTTTTTTTATTTTATTTATTTTATTTTTTTTAAGGATCCTCTATTTCACTCTCTTTTAATTTCAATTTTGTCCAATCATGAAATTTCTTTTCTACCCTCATCCCTAAAATTCTAGCCCTAATTTCCTAAACCGTAACCCTACTTGCACAAGCCATCCTCATCACCTCTGCAACCACTGCTCACCCTTGTCACACCTAATGTTGGCCTCTAACGGCTTCTCTTGCCTCGCCTTCTTTTCCTCTTCCACCACCACCACCATCATCATCATCATCATCATCATCATCTTCTTCTTCTTCTTCTTCTTCTTCTTCTTCTTCTCTACTCTTGCTCAATTTCTCTCTTTATAAATCGAACGATTTCAGAGGCGGCTTTGCTTTCACGTGATCTCTCTCTCTCTCTCTCATCGATCAATTAGATTCACACAGGCGGCAATGATGATTAGGGAAGCGAAATGGCTTGGTAGCACCCTATATCTTGGATTTGGGGATGACAATGGTGTGATAGCGATGGTGGTAGTCGGGGTGAAGGGGGAGGCGATTTTCTGATCGTGGTGGTGCGATGGTGGTTTGTTGGAGCTGAGATAGAGGGGTTGGAGAAGAAAAGAGAAGAAGGAAGAAAGGGTTTTCAAATGGTAACTAGAGTAGAGGCAGAAGGAAAAAGGTTATGGGTGTCGCCAGAGATGGGATTCTAGAGCTGTAATATGTTTAGCTCTGGCGATAGGTAAGATGGGGTTGGGTAGATAAGGTGCGACTACTGCTAGTGAGAGCTCCAACGATAGGAAGATTTGTAGAAGAAGAGTTGAGGGTTCAAAAGAGGAGGGGTATGTTTAGAATTAAGGTGGATTTTCAAAAAGAAAATGGAGGACACTCATGTAGGTGGGCGGTGGTTCAAAGAATTTTTTTTTTTAAAGGGGAGGGGGGGGGGGGAAGGAAAGGTAGGGGCATTTAGTAGTGCTCAATTCGATAAGCTAAAAAATAGTTTTTTTTTTTTTTAGTGAACTTTTTGTGGATTATTTGTTTTATTTATTTATTTTTAACATGTTAGAATTTTTTTACACTAGATAGGCCGGAGAAGTAAACAAATTTGACATATTTGACAAAAAATCACTAAAGAGTTTTTTTTTTTTTTT
Source organism: Camellia lanceoleosa (assembly GCA_025200525.1). Taxonomy (NCBI): domain Eukaryota; kingdom Viridiplantae; phylum Streptophyta; class Magnoliopsida; order Ericales; family Theaceae; genus Camellia; species Camellia lanceoleosa. Next base: position 89,211,510 of record CM045765.1, read on the forward strand.
AAATTTTTTTTAAAAAGACTTTTAGTTATACGTGGAACCATGGAAATTACATTATGCCCCATAAGGTTTCTAAATTTCATAACAAATAGATCTTTTTATTAATAAATCAATTTAATTAACAGTTTTTAATAATGTTATAATTTTATTTTAATTAATAATTCAGATAATTTTATTAATGTATAGATGAAAAAAGTTAGAAATTTCATCTTTTCAATTAATTCTGTTAAATAAAAAATTTTAACAGGGAGATATTTGTAATTTTTCAAACCACAAAGGCAATTTGTATTTTAAGTAAATTTCAGGGGGTGTATTTATAGTTTACCCATAATATATTTCCTTGTTTTTCAAATTTTAGTTAAAAAGTCTTTCTTATTTTAGGAAATTGTTTTTTGAATTATAATAATACTTAGTTTTTTTCCCTCTATATGCTTTAAATATTTTTTCCTTGTCATTTTTATTAGAAGTATGTTTCCAATCTTTCTTCTTTATCCTCCACCACTTGAAAAAAAAGATGAGGAATGAGAGAAAGAAGAATTCTTTTAATGGGCTAATTGGTGAAAAGTTCATTCCTATGGGGTCATTTATTATTTAGTCAATGTTTAATCCTTTTTGTAATAGGGACACGCTTTAAAAACTCTTTGAAAAGTTATTAAAAAAGTTGTCAGCGACCAACGGTGGTGGCTAGTGGAGGTGAGGTGGATAAATATGTGACATTGAACATATAGTTGAATAGATAGATGATACGTTACTAAAATTTTTGCAAACTCACAATTGACAGATTATTTGGCTACAAACTTCGTCAACAATACAAATAAATTCCTACAAGTGCTTCAAAACAAATAAATGAAGAGAAATAATAAAAAAAAATAAAAAATAAAAAATTGAAGAATACAACAAAATATAGTTTCCATTAATCTTCAAAGAAAGTAACTATTGTATTCTTAGAATAAGATTAAATTACTCCCAATACAAGAAAGTAAATAATAATAATAATTCTGATGTTTATTTATTTATTTTTATTTATGCTGGACTCCTCTTTTGCCTATTTATTGGCAAAAGCCACAGTTCAAAAACTGCCTTGGGCACCTTGCTGCATAAAAGAATATGGAAGTTGCCTCAAGTATTTGCTGCCACAGAAGAGGTTGAACGTGGTGCCACATCCATTTGATGCTTGCAAAGTGGGGAACTAATTTGCAAGAGGCATACTGCTGCCATGGTCTTTTAAATTTGGGAGAATAACAAGTCACTGTACTTTTTCAAGAAAAATTTTACCATTTAAATGAATGGTAAAGTTTATAAATATTAATAATTAAATTTATAATTTTTTATTAATTTATAAATATTTTATCAAAAAATCACTAATATGTAATTTCCTCTTTAAATTTCTTATTTTATGTAACTTCCAAGTAAACAAGATGTTGTCACATGTCCGGCAAAAAACAAATAATAATAATAATAAATATAATAAATATGGCCATAGTTATTTTTAAAAGATGGTTTATGGTTTTAATTGATAGACCATAATCGACTAGTCACAATTAATAAGATTAGATTTAGCCACAATTAACGCAAAAATATTTTATGGTGCGAACACACATGTACATATTGGTGAAATTTGAATAGATAGTTGGACAGATAGGTGACACGTGTACAAATATGTGACATATTTGAACATATGAATAGATAGGTAATCTCTGAATATGTAGGTGTCATTTTTAGACAAATAATGTCCTTTTGGCTCAACAGTTTCAAAAATCGATACCTAACCTGAGTTGTTTTTTAATTATAGGGAGTGATTAAACCATTCTTAAATGTAGGAAATCAAAAGTTCACTCCCTTAAATAAAGAGTTGAAGAGGCTGTTGGATGGAATTCTTTTATGTTCAAAGTAAGGAAAAAGTGGGAATAGGGAGATTATTGGGATGCTCTAAGTTAGGTTAGCATAATTGTGTATTCAACGATTCTCTATAAACTCACACTCCAAACCTTTCTCTAGGAGCCAGGTACAACCACTCGGACTAAGTTCAAGTTCTTAAACTAGATCTCATTAAAGAGTTTTTAATAGAGTAATGGTTGCATACATGCTATTTTCAAAATCATAATGGTAGAAAAATAAATGGGAACTAACGTTCTTTTTTCCCCAATAAAGAAAGAGAAGAAGAGAAAGGTCCTATGACAAATTCTCAGAACTTCCATGGATCAAAACTTGAAATTATATATCTTTTCATAAATTGATTTTTATAATTTTTAAACTAACGCTTACTTTCTCATAATGACACAGAGAGAGAACCCTTCCTGCCATAAAATAGGATTTATCTTATGTAAGAAGATTTTCCCCAATCCTTGGCATTGAAAGTTGGCAGAGTTTTGACTCAAAAAATGAAGGAAAAATTGGTGCAAGTCTATTTTTATGGGGTTTATATGATGTTGCTAGTTAAGATAAAAAAATTAGACTCAAATTTTAAGTTCAATAAGGTGGTAATCAATTAGGATATTTAATACAACACGCTTTTATATATTTTCTTAATCATCAACCAATTATATCATTTACACATCATTATGGAAAATGGGTGTAGAAAGTGGGTTTGTATATCTATTGGTAAAAATTTGGTTTTAAGCCTAATTGACAGTGATTAACTTAAATTAATTTCCACACAAACACAAAATGATTAGATTTTGTAATTGAGTTCTATGCCTTAAACAAATTAAGTACTTCCTTGGAGGTAATTAAATAAAGAAGAGATAGAACAAGATTTGGGGTGGCTGCTGTGCGAGGGTGAACAACGGCCACTGTTGTGTAACCAAATGGGCCTATTTCGGGGGTCCATTTAGATAATCCGAATTGTTCACATTTTAAAATATATTAGGTAGAACATGCCTTCAAAACATTAAGTTTATTGAATGTTGTTTACCCTTTTATCCACTCACATTTGTATCTATAAAAATAAATAACAATTGTGATTTAAAGTATTAAAATGAATACAAATGTAAGTGGATGAAACGGTAAATGATATCCGATTAACTTGATTTTTTACAGGTATGTTCTACTTGATATATTCTAAAATCTGAACAGTTTAGAATATTGAAATGGGCCCCGAAATAGGCCCATTTGGTTGCACAATAGTGGCTGCTGTGTATCACCGCAGAGTAGCCACCCCAAATCCGATAAAACAAAACAAAATATGTATTTATTCAAATGGATTGTCACTTGCTACCAGTTACAAAAACTTAAATAAGAACAAAGAATTGACAAATACAACAATCAACAGAAGAAAATAAATGGAGGCTGGAAAAAGCTATCACTTAATCTACTCCTAAAATTGCTAATTCAAACTACTACTAAGGTGATTTTTTAATAAAAAAAAAAAAAAAAAAAAAAAAAAAAAAAACAAAAAAAAAAATAAAATTTTTTTTCTCTTTTTTTTTCTTTTTTTTTTTGAAAAAAAAAAAAAAAATCAAATCAAACATTTTTTTTTTTTTTATTTTTTTTTTTTAAAAAAAAAAAAAAGTCAAAAAAAAAAAAGTTTTCCAAAAGGAATCTTAAATAGATATCACAATTTGTGAGTGGTTGTGGATTAGTGCCCTTTTCCTTTGTCTAGTCCTTTTATACTCGCTTTGCCCATCTTCAATGCAGTTTACTATTTTGATCTTCCTTGATCTTCTATTCCTCTGCATCTTTATCCCATCATTTTAGGAATTGTCTTGCCAGACTTCTGCTTTCAGCTTGATCTCTAACCCTTGATTTTTGGCAACCACCAACTGATTTTCAAATTCAAAAACTCCCCTTATAATCTCTGTTTCTCTTTAAAGAAACCATGTCATGTGCCATCTTATCATGTCATGGCAGCAACCACGCCACGTCAACAATCTATCGATGGGAAGATTTCAAAATTTTAATACCAACAATACTTCCTTTTATTCAAGTTAAAAGATTTTTGCCTTGAGTGATTGAACTTCGAGTCCATCGACAAAAAGAGGAGCCTAAAAGGCCCCCTCCCCCATTTTTATTTATTTTTATTTTTTTCTTTTCTTTTTTTAAATCTAAATTTTATTAATGTGTTTGGGCCACCTGCCAACTTCTAGGCCCAAATGTCTTTAACTTGTTTGGGACCCACACGAAGGTACTCAAGGATTTTGAATTCTCCCTCTTCACTACTTCAACTAGTCTAACTTCTCTTTACTTCTGAAAAACCAAAACCCTAACCTTCAATCCATGGCTTCCAATCCAAACACTGATTTGGTTCGTTGATTTCCCTATAAAGCTATCCAGCGCATTGAGAAGAACAAATTCAACTCTCAAATTTAACTTTGTCATCGTTTTAATTAAATAATTTAATAATTAAAAAAAATTCATATTTTTTTTAATTTATTTATTTTTTTTTTTTTTTCTCAAATTTTTTTTAAATACACTAGTGTATATATATATATATTATAACCTTCTTTCATACTTGTCAATTTTTTACATACAAATACCTTTTGTAAAATAAAAAAAAAAAAAAAAAAAAAAAAAAAAAAAAAAAAAAAAAATCAAAAATCACTTCTTTCCCAGGGATATATATGCTATGCATATATATATGTGATGTCCCGGGGGAATAATTTGATGATTTAGAAGAAAAATTGACATAACGTACAAATTTGAATATATATTGATATATATATATATATGGTACTTGTAACCAATTCAACTTTGATTATCAAAACCTTAACTAGATCATGTTTAAAGGTATAATTAAGGCTCTAATCATCATAGATTCTATTCCATCCTAACTAAATCCAAGCTTATTCAATTGAATTGGAACTAAGGACATTTTGGACTTTTCACCATTTTTTTTCTCTATAAATACACCAATTCTCTCTACACTTTTGAGCACAAAACACACTCACACACTTACATATTCAGCTGAGAGAGAGAGAGAGAGAGAGAGAGAGAGAGAGAGAGAGCGCTTGGTGAAGGAAAGGAGACAAAGAGAAGGTTTTGTTAACAATTCAACCAAGTCCAAAGTAAGCCACATCACCATCTCTCCTTCTTTTTCCTTTTTCAAATACATGTTATTAGAGATTCAAAAGCATATTTTCAGATGTGTTGTAATGGTGTTCATGCGTTCAAAGTTGATGAATTGGGCTTTGATCCTTCTTCTACTCATATTTCCTCTTAATAAATGCAAAACTACCATTTTCTTCCCATATCTCACATTATTTCCAAAGGCATACCATTACTCTAAAAATCTGAGTTATTGATACATTATTTAGTATGTTTCCATGACAAAAGAAGTGAAAAATTTCCCTTAGTTGGCATCTTTTCTCACCAATCTTCTTATTTTTGAGTACTATGCATGAAAAACTAGTTTTTATAGCCAACTTTTAAAAATTCTAGAAAAATGTATAAAAATCACCTCGACAGTTTTATGTCAAAACTTCCTTAAAGACAAGGAAAATTGGTTTCATTGAAAAAAGTGAGGAGTTTGAAAAAAAATCCAATTTTCGTAATGGTCGACGAATCTAGACAACGCTGAAATGTTTCCTAAATAACTAAAAATCTAGAAAGGCTATTCAATTTCCAAAAAATGTTCTGAACATTCTCCACGAACTATAGAAAGGCTAGACTCGGGAAAAATCTGAAATGGTCCTTTTGATTTTAATCTTTAAATGGTATTGAATCTAGAAATTTAGTTTTGCATTGGTATTCTAAGCTCTTGTCTTCATGAATATGTTTATTATTATATGATCATATCTTGGTATGATATTGTATGTGTTATGGTTATGTTCCATATATTTTTTATTTGATGATGCTCATGCTTATGTGGATATTACTATCTTGTTAAGTTGTTTTAACTTTAATTTAAGACATTTAACTCAACGGAAACCTTAATTAGGGTGGTATTGGATTTTCGATCACTTGAATAATGAAGAGATGATAATGTGTTACGTATGGATTGACGGGATGTGCTCCCTAATTAAAGGTTAAGTCTTGCGCAAGCAGTTATCGCGTAAACTCTAGAATGAAACGGACGTATTCGGACTCTTTGCGATGATTTGATTTGGTGAGATAAGGTTGAGTCCAGATGAGACATTCAGGAGGATAGAACTTTTTTAGAAAGATAAGGTTAGATTCAGGATGATGAAATCTTTTTCTTTTCACTGTCCCTTTTGAGGTCCACCGATGGCGCTATGTGGTATGTAACCGTTGCAGGCGTCCGTGGTAAGGTTTGCAAAGTAGCAAAAGGGGGAGTTTCGAATAGTCCGGTGTCCAATTCTTGCAGTTGGGAGGATGAAATCTCTTTGGGAGATTTCTAAATTACTAACATCTAACCTTGTAATCCTTTATTATTGAATGATTAACATGCTTCATCATTTGCTTGCTATAATTGTGATGGCGTGTTGGATTGGGAAAAAAGGACGAGGTGTGTGTGCATTTACTGGGCATTCAAAGCTCATGGCGTTTCATGTCAGGTATTGAAGACTATTAGACCGGTCAAAGGCAAAGTTGAAGTATTTGAAGACGTATAGCTACCCTATGAGAGTTAGGAACTAGTTTTGTAGACACGTTTTGAGATTGTAAGTGATTAATCGCTTGTTGTATTTAAAACTTGATTTTATAATAATTATATATATCATTTTATAACCTATCCTTATATTTCATCAACTCATGTAGGCCTTATGTTAATACTTTGTCAAGATTTGTCAAAAAGGTAGCTTTGCTATCTAAGGTGGTTGGACTTAGAAGGGAGGTTATATTGACTCCTTCCATCTTCCTAGGATCTTACTTAGTTATTAGCCAAAGGACTCATTAGTGCGTTTCCTACTCTTGTAACCTTAGATAAACCTTGTATTTATTTGTTAATATATTCTCTGATGCTCTCGATTTTTTGGACGTCACACTTAATCACTTTTCCAGGTGGTCTAGCTACTTACTACCCTATTGATGATGGCAAAATTCTCTTGCTAGGCCAGTCTTTTGTTTCATGGCTTAATTGGTCGATGGGCCCAAGATCATGGCCTAAATCGACCGACATGTGGATATCTTGGGTGAAGAGGATGACCACATTCAACAGAGACATGTGGCATAAAGTAGGCATCTACCATGCCATTCAACTATCCACTATACCCTTCAAGATGGACCCTTGGCTTATTGGTGCTGCCACATACTTTTGGTCCACCTCTTGCAACTCTATGATGCTTATGTCTAGTATGACTTCCCCTACCATTCTTGACATAATGCACCTTACTAGCCTTCGTGCTTATGGCCAAGACATACATGCCCTCCTTGACACTCTTGAGATCAAACACAAAGTTAAGACAAGAAACTATGGCAAGTTTATCTTAGATCATGCCAAAAAATTGGAGTTCCCATAGTCACTGAGAAGACTACATTTTACCTATGTTAATTGTGCCAATATCTTTTCTGTACGGCTAGTTTCGCAGTTAGCAAGGAATATCTTACCCTTACTTTTCTTATCCAAGAGGGCATGCAACTTGCTTTTGTTCTCTTCCTTCTTTCCATCATGTACAGGAGTCTTTTCTTTTTGCATGATAAAAGAATTAGCCATAGTATGGGTGGCCCTTTATGGCTTTTCCAAGCTTGGCTCCTTGCTTATTTTCCAAAAATTAGGTCTAATAGGAAGATAGATTACACCACTAAGCGTGAGACTTATGTTGAATTTCTCTTTCCATAGACCTCTTCCTAATGCTATATTTGCTCAATACGTCTCCATTATTCTAAGCTTTACTATCGATAGAATTCCTTGTCTTCCTTTCCAATCTTTTCTTTTTACCTCTGCTTTTTTGGCCTACCTATATGCTGATCCAACTACCCTTGATGATGACTCTGGGAAGAAGCAAAAAATAGTTTGGGGCATCTGTCTTACCCCTAGGTACATCTTGGTTGGAGGTTCTCTCGCTAGCAACATACATTCAACCTGTAGCTTTAAGAGTTACAACCCTAGCCAGTGGGCCAAGCAGTTTGGATTGATTCAAGACATTTCTCTCCCCTATGTTCACCCTATCATTCATGAATATGTGAGCATTAGGGTTCAATTTACTAAGCAATCCTTTGCCTATGCCATTTTGACTCAGAATCAAAAAACTCTTGCTCAAACCTAGCTTTTTTTTGCCTTCAGAGCTAGTTCAAGCATTAACAAAAGGTTCAAGGCTTGGTGGACAAAGTGTTGTCATCTTCCACAAATCCCTGAAATATTACCTAACCTGTCTATCCCCCTCTCATCAACAGAGTCAAATTTGTAAGCCCTTTACTCCCTTGTTGGTCTACTTCACTACTATTTTTCTTAGACTCTTTTGTTTTTCTTTTCGATAGCTGACATCCCTGAAGGGATTGAAGCCACTATTCCTCCTCTATTGCCTACTTCGAGTAAGGTGAAAACTTCTGGTAAGGCAAAAGACAAGCCTTCCAAGGTTTACACAAAGAAGCCAAAAAGAAAGAGGAATCCTATGGATGACCTCCTTCATGGCTTCTACCTTTATAGCTTATGATGTAGAGCTAGAGAGGAAAGCTAAAAAAAATCCTTCCCTTCCCAGGACACAATCAAAAACTGATGTTAAAGATTAAAGAAAAGACAAAGCTCTGTTAGTACAGGCACAGAGGAAGGCCAGAATTCTGACATGGACACCTTGACCCTAGAAGAGCACAAACTTATCCTTGAAGACCTCTCTCTTGTTTTAGTATATGAGTCCCAAGCTCAACCACAACTCGCTGAGACCTCCCCAACTGGTCTTTCCCCTGATGAAGATAACACACCCATCATTTCCCTTATCTCAAGGCCTGCCAAAAAGGCCAAAACTCCCCAGGTTTGTCCCTTTTTCTTTTTTTTTGGAATTTCCTAGTCTTTTCTTTTACTTTTTAACTTATCTTCTCTTATATTTTCTTTTATTACTTATCCTATTAGCAAAAGAGAAGAAAGTTCTTGACCACCGAGGACACTAGCAGCCCTTATAAGGACTCTGTCCCTTAATATGCTGCTGATAAGGACATGGTAGAAGAAAATGCCTTTGCTCCATCCATAGCAGTGATAGTTACTAAGCTTCCTCACTATGTTGTAATTGTTGTTCTTGTCAACCTTTGCAATCTATTCTCCTTAGAGATGATGAAGTCAGGGGCTATCACTATTCTAGCTCTGAATCTTTAAGTAGCAGTAGTTCATAACTCCAGCTCAATCAAAAGAGATTCCGTTGAAAAGATGGTGCTTGTTCCTAAAATCTCGAAACCCAAACTGCAGAATCAGAAGGAAAAGCCTGATGTTAAGCCTTAAGCTTCCTCAAAGCCTGAAACCCAAATTGCTGAAACAACAGAACAAAGGATGGAAGTGCAAGAACTTGGTGTTAGGCTTGAAGAAACCATCTCCAATATCAAGGGGCAAAGTCTTGAAGCCAAGGAAACAAACCCCTTGGCCGACCCAAAACCTACTGGGTCACATCAAGTGTCTGATAGCCAACTCCCTTCAGAACACACCTTGCCACCTAGGGTAAGTCTCCTCATTGTTTTATTTTCTTATTGTATCTCCTTTTATTCTTTTATTTTCCTAATCATGTATGCAGTAACCATTTGTAAGGCCATTTCTGAACTAGTCGATGGAACTTTTCTTGGGCCCATCTTGGCCACATACTCCCAGAACATCCTGATCATACTTATGCCCTTGAGAGTGACCTTATCACAGAAGGTACCATTTACTCTTTTTTTTTTTTTTGCTTATCCTTCTTCAATTCCATATGACCTTAGAAACTTTTTAGGTGATATCCCTTCTTTTGTACTTCCCCTATTAGCTTCTTCATAATCCACTTTTTTCTATTTTTGAACTAAGGTTGTCATCTTTTGGGCCTTCTAATATTTCTCAAGCCCTACAATTGATTTATATTCCCCTAACAATGGATGGACCATCAACTCCTCCAATAGACATGGTTAGCACCGCCGTCATTGCAACTCCTACCACTGAGGCTAACATTCAAACTTCTCAAGCAAGTCTTATCAAGAGCACCTCTTCTTTTCCTGCTACTACCACTGAGGTAACCTTTTTTTATTTTATTTTATTTATTATTTATTTTTTATTTTTAATTCTAGACTTCCATTATTATGCCTTAATCTCTACATTTGCTTATACTTCATAATTTGACCAGGCCAGGAGTTCTCCAGTGGACTTAACTCCAAATTTGCTAAAAAAAGTTAGTGCCTTTCAGTTGTTAGTAGCTAGTACCACTTATGAAGAAGGGTTCAACCAACTAACCTCTTCTAAACAACAAGAAGTCGACTAGTTATTTCTACTGCTTAGTCATTTTTTTGAAGATCTTGCCTTCATCAAGGTTAAAGAACTTTTTGGCAGTTTTCAAAGTTTTCTACCACCAGCAGCAAGAATTTTAGATCCTGACCACCTTTAAATCCTCTAAGACTTCATGGGTCAACTTCTCCATTACCTTTCTTTCATGGCACAATTTGAAGTTGAGATTGAGGCCGCCAATGCACAAATGGCCTCTGTAAGGCAAGTTTCTCATACATTGGCCAGTGTTGTTGCTAGAACTCAAGATATTTGCAAAGAAAGTGCCTTTATCAATGAGAAGAAGGCTTCCATTATTGCACAAATACAACAGTTGTAAGCAGAACTTACTACAGTTGATACCCAACAAACTCTTTTAATGGAGGAGTAGAGCAATATTAATCAACAAATGGACTAGTTGTTGGCAAAAGATGGCTCCACTACCCTTAGAGATGTCCAACTGAAGGCCAAAAGAAGGGCAATCCTCTTAGCTTAGGCTAGCTTTGTAATTGTTCTTCAAAGGGACTGAGATTTTTGTATTTATTTTTTTTTTCTCTTTTTTAGAATAGACATCAGAACTTTTTTTGTGTTTAAATTTTATTATGTGTCTTCTTATTTTTATGCTTGTCTCACATTTTGCTACATGGTTGGATAATATTTATTTAAATATTTACTGTTTATAACTCTTCTATGTGGGAGACCCTCCAAGGATGTAAGGTGACAGGCTCCTCCTTTAAGGACCTTAAAAACCTTAAATGGTCCTTCCCAATTTGGGGACCACTTTCCAAATTCTGGATCCTTACTGCCTATAGGTAAGATAGTTTTCCACACCAAATCCCCCTCTGAAAATATCTTAACTTTTATCCTCTTATTGTAGACTCTCTCCATGGGCAACAAGATAGCTATAAGCTATAACTCTTTTTTCCTCTAAATCTTGTAACTCAACCATCATGGCCTCAGTATATTCATCAATTGGAATATCATAATGTAAGGCCACTCAATCACCTCTAAAGGCAACACTGCATCATGGCCATATACCAACTAATAAGGTGTAGTACCAGTGCTGTTTCTTTTGGAATTTCAATAGGCCTACAATACATTAGACAATAAATTGTGCCAATATATGGAGTTCTTCTCAATCACCCTTACCAAATTATTCTTTATTATTCTATTACTTAGCCTGCTCATTAGGCTGAGCATAATAAGGTGATGAATTGAGGATCGAAATGTCATATTCTTTGGCAGATTCACTAATATCTTCCCCATTAAACATAGTTTCCTAATCAACAATAATCAATTGGGGTAGACCAAATGTATGGATTCTATGCTTTTTCACAAAGTCAATTACATGCCCTTGGGTTGCTACCATCAATGGCACTGCTTTCACCTACTTGTTGAAGTAATCAGTTACCACCAAAAGGTAAGAATGCTGTTTTGAAGAAGGAGAAAAATTTTGCCCAATCAAGTCCATTGCCCATTGTCTGAAAGGCTATGGCTTTATCACTGAATGTAAACCAATTGTAGGGACTCTTTGAAGGCTACCATGCTTTTGGCATGCCTGGCATCTCTTAGCATAGGCCATACAGTCCTTCCTTACTGTTGGCCAAAATAAATCATACTTGTTGATCATCAACCTCATTTTTTCTCCAGCTTGATAGGCACCACATATGCTTTCATGCACTTCATCCATTAATATCATCTGTTCATTTTGGCCAATGCATATTAAGGTCATACCATCATAGGCTCTCTTGAATAAGTCATATCCAAGGTTTGATACTTAACCTGCCTACTAACCTTCTCGTTGGGATTTATCAAATATTTGATCAAAGGATGTCTCCAATCCTCTTATGCCACTTCCAAATTCATTACTGTCAGGAAATTTCTTTGTTGATCTCATAGTTTAGAGAAATTTCTCCTTTAGATCTTGATTATTCTTTATTGGAATCCTTTAGGAATCTTTAAACCAGAAGCCACTTGGGCCATTTCATTAGCCTCCTTATTCTCCAATCAAAACATGTGCTAAAATGTCACATGGCTGAAGAAACTCACCAACAATTTAACCTTAACTAGATACTCTTCTATGGCCTTGTTAGTGCACTTGTATTCACCTTTAACTTGCTTGATAACCATATGTGAATCACCAAAAACTTGCAAGCTGGTGATTATGAATTCTATAGCCAATTCTAAACCTATAATCAAGGCCTGATATCTAGCTCAATTATTTGATAAGACATATTGTTCATCTAACTAGTAAGAAAATCGATGCACTTGCTCATTAGGGGCAACAAATACAACACTAACTCTAACCCCTTCCTCAGTTCTAGAGTCATCAAATATTAGTATACAAAGGGCATTTTCTATACAATTCATTTCAAATAAGTCCTCATCGACAAATGAACAAGGGTGTTTAGCTAAGAAATCAACCAAAGCTTGGCCTTTTACGACTCTTTAAGAAACATACTTGAAACAATACTCTATTAGAGCCAACAACCATTTGCCTTGTCTTCCCCTCATTATGGGTTTAGATAGCATGTACATGATCACATCAGTTTGTGCCACCACAAATACTTCTGAGGGGAACATGTAATGCCTTAACTTAATGGCAGCAAAGTACAATGCCAAACATAAGTTCTCCATTGAGTTATACTTGGTTTTTGCATCATTTAATCTCCTACTAAGATAATAGATGGCTTGGTCATGACCACTCCTATTATCTTGAGCCAATAAACATATGCTAAAATGTACAACTGCAATGGCTTCCCCTTAATAGGAGGCATTAGAACTGGTAGGCTAGCTAAGTATCTTTTAATTAGATCAAATCCTCCTGATGAGGCTTTTCCCATTTGAAGTTTGCATCATACTTAGCCTTTCCCAAAGGTGACAAAGCTAGAGTTTTCCTAGCCAAGTTGGCTATGAATCTTCTCAAAAAGTTCACCTTTCATAGAAAACTCTGTATCTCTTTTTTGTTAGTTGGTGGTTGTGTTGCCAATATTGCTTTGGCCTTATTTGTATCCACCTTAATCCCCTTTTAGTGAACAAGGAAACCTAAAAAGTTTCCAACTATCACCCCAAATGCACATTTTAAAGGGTTCATCTTCAAGTTGTAAGACCTCATCCTTTGAAAGGTTTGTCGAAGGTGTTCCAAATGTTCATCAAAGTCTACTGACTTAATGGCTACATCATCTATGTAGACTTCTAAAAATTTCCAAATCAAATCATGGAAAATTAAGTTCATAGTCTTTTGGTAAGTTGCTCCTGCATTTTTTAAACCAAAGGGCATAATAACCCACTCAAAAGTGCCTAAAGCACCATGACATTTGAAGGTTGTTTTGTGGGTGTCCTCTAGTTAACAAATGTTTGGTTATAGCCAACATGTCCATCCATGAAGGACAAAATTTTATGCTTGGTTGTTGAATCCACTAACAAATCAGCCGCAAGCATTGGGTATTCATCCTTGGGATTGCAGTATTTAGATTTCTGAAATCTATGCACACTCTTAGCTTACTATTTTTTTTTTCATATCTGGAACTGTGTTTGACAATGATTCAACATATCTAGCAGTCCTTATGAAACCTGCTTTAAACAACCTCTTAATTTCCTCTTTAACCAATAAAGTTACCTCATTAGTCATTCTTCTTGGTGGTTGTTTAGAAGGAACATAGTTTCTTTTTATTGAGAGTTTATGTTCAACCAATAATCTGTCTAAATCAGGCATCTCATTATAATTCCATACAAAATAATCCATATAATTAGAAAGAAGGCTAACTAGTTCTTCTTTGCATTTATTAGATAAATTTGCATTAACAAAGATGGGCCTCTTACAAGCCTTATTTCCCAGGTTGAATTCCGTCGAAGGATCTTGTACATCAACCTTAAGATCATCTAACTTAGCCAGTGCTGCATGCAAATGGTCCAATTGAACCTCTTTATAACTCAGAGGACTGTTATCGATTACACATTCAACCCATGAACAAGAAGGTAAGAACCTAGGGTTGACTTTATTTGCTAAAAAGAAAAACAAATAACCTAAAAAAGGTAGACATAACTACACTAATATCTTCCTCCTTATCTCTCTCAATTAATGCAATCATCACCTAAATTTCTTCTGATTTAGCAACTAGTTCATTAACTAGCTCACCTTGCCTCTTTTTCATCAGGCTGGGTTTGGCCAAATCCTGACCAATCTGTCGAACTCCTTCATCTATGTAGGCTTGAAATTCTTCAGGAGTTATGCTCCTTCCTTGCATCTTTAACTCTTTAGAAACCACCTCAACTGGTCCCAGACTTTCCTCATACAATGCTGCTTCTATGTTTCTGATATCTGCCACAAAAGGATTAGCATCAACCCAATAGACTTCTATGCCATCCTTCTCACACTGCTTGTCTACTTCTTAACTAGTTAGAAAGATGAGGGCTTGATGTAATGAAGATGACACACATCTATTTAAGTGAATCTAATCCCTTCCAAGCAACAACTTATAGTTGGAAGTAGAGTCCACCACAAAAAAGGTTGTGCTCTTGACTCTTGAACCAATTTGTAGTTTGAGTACTATTACTTCCTTGGCATCAGAAGACCGTCCTACAATATTACTGATAGAAATGTCAGTAGGCATTAGGTCATCTAATGTTTTCCCTAGCATCTTCAATGTCTTAGAAGGGAGAATATTGACCATGGCCCCATTATCAACAGGGACCCTGTTGATAAGAACCCCATCCAGGTGTACACAGGGACCTTGTCGATAAGAACCCCATCCAGGTGCACTTGTACATATGAAGGCCTAAGATGCTTAATCAACTCCTTCTCAGGCTTTTGCATTACTACTTGATCCCCTTGACAAACTTAACCACCTCTATTGACCTTATTACTTTGGCCTTAGGTTCTACTATTTGGGCCACTGCCTCTATCAGATCCTTTACAACTCCAACTAGGTGTGCTGGTTGATTTGGTCTGGCCTGAAGCTTTTTAAGAATAACCATGACAATGTTACAATCAGTGAGAGGGAAATTACCAAATTGAATAGCCATATTTTTCCCAAAATCTACAGAACTTTCAGATTTAACTTCATCCTTGTCCATGTCAACATGTTTTGCCATCTTTGTTTCTCGAGGCACCTCCTGGCTGCCGTTCATGGCTTCATCATCAACCTACAAATCCTCTTCTAACTCTCTAATCCTTTGTTTTAACAAAGCTTCTTCTATTATGGATATTGGCTTTTCCCCTTGTGCTATAGCTGGTTTAGAAGCCACCTCTGTAATGTTCCCATGGGTCAATACTACTGCATCCCTTGGTGCATAGGTCTCTTCACCTCCTTTTTCCCTAGAGCATGTCATGCTTTGAATTCTTGGTGATTTTATGCCTTGGCTTTCAAGCCTAGCTATCATTACATAGAACTTTCTTTGCTCTCTTCTTTTTTAAGTTCTTGTTTCTCCCGTAGGTCTCCAACCACCCCGAGGGAACTTTGGGTGTACCACTCCTTGCTATCCATAGTGTGGTGGCACTAGAGGCTTGACCATTCTAGGTTGTTCTAGCTCTACTTTTCTTGCTCTTGTTTTGGTGCCTTGCATATGTGATGGGCCACTATATGGCCTAGTACTCACATCCTGTTTCTCCTCTAGCATCTTTTCCATGCCATATGAAGATGCACCATATATTTTAACCCCTAAATCTTGATTCCTTACATACCTTGGTTCATTAAAAATCCTTTGTGGCCTAAAACTCTTAACTTGACCACCTTGCTCTTGCTGCTTGTGTTGCCTTAAATATGCTCTAACAGCATTGGCCCCATCCAAACAAGGGTTCATTGGCAACCCTTAATAAAGAAAAGGCCCATCTTGTTCCCTATAATATGCTACATTTGTCCTATAGATATCTAGATCCACTCCATCATATAACAGTTCTGTTTCATGAAAGATTTGTAGATTATTTTGGCCCATGGTGTTAAACCTTAGGCCACAATCCTTTAATTGTTTCTTCACTTTGTCAACTACAATAGCATGTGCTTTCTCTCTCTCAGTCCCATATCTAAAACAAAAAAACTGGTCCTGATGGATGGTTACCCTTTTCCCCTCAGCTAATAATTCCTTCATTGAGTTATGAACTCTCTCTAACTCACTCAGCAACAACCTTGGATTCTTACTCTGACATTCAGATTGGTAGATACCGTATTTATGTCCACCACATGTGCAAAAGGATTTCCATTGACATCCATGACTCCTTTCTCATTTTTAGCATACTTCAGTATCTCCTTCTAGATCAGGTCTTGTACACAATTGCGAAAAGTTACACAATTATTAGTTGAATGCCTGAATGAATTATGCCATATGCAGTATTTTTTTCCAATTCTGTTCTTTTCCTTTGGGATATTATAACCAAGGGACAAAGTGAAAAATTTACCAGCCAACAACTCATCAAACAAAGCATCTGCCTTTGAAAGATCAAAGGAGTACTGTCGATGAGTTATTGACATATTTTTTATGGCTGGTTGAATAGAAGGCATGTTTATCGGTTTCTCTGCTTTCTTTAAAGTCTCACAGGTCATTGGTGTTTTACCAATTACCTGGGTAATATCTATGTCCATTTTTGTTTCAAATTCAATATATTGGTAGTAAGTTCCCAAGGAAGCATATCTCCTTTGCTGTTCTTCCCTAAGGATAGATTTATAACTAGTTGCCCTAGATGAAAGTTCAAACAAATTCGTGAATTCTATTCCCTCAAACTTTTTTTCTTAGCTTAAAATCAAGGCCATTTTGAGCCAATCTTATCACCTCTATCACGAGCATATAAACATGACACATATTTCTAGCCTTTTTAAATCTGTCAATGTACTATTCTACTAATTCACCTTGCTTTTGTTTAAACATAGCTAAATCTACCATACTTATATCAGGTTTAGTTTTGTAAAATTGTGCATGAAATTTACTTTCCATGTTTTGCCACGTGGGGACTAAATTTTCTGGTAGGTTTATGAACCAAGTAAAAGTCACATTTGATAGTAAATGTGAAAAAAGGTTAAGTTTCAAATTGTCTAAGTTAGCCTCCCCACACTGTAAGGTAAACTTTCATATATGTTTTATAGTGGACTGTCTTCCTTCTCCTGTAAATAAGGAGAATTTAGGCATTTTAAAGTTTCTAGAAAGGAGAGTTTCATCTACCCAATAAGGATATGGTTTTTTGAACATGGGCCTAGCCTCCGTTTGGGAACTTGGTTTTGAGGTTTTTTTTGGCTAATATAGCCACAAAAAACAAAATAGGTTTTTTAGCCCAATAAGACAAAACATCACATCCAACCCATAATCATTACATTCTTTCTCTCACAAAAAAATCAAAAAAGTCAAAAAGCCAACCCATTTCCCAAATGAGCTAATGCCTAGGCCATACATCTCATGAATCACTTCCATTATTTGATGCCTATTAATTTGGGCAAGCTTAGGGTTTAGTTCCTTATTGTAAGCACTATATCCTATCTCTTCATTCATTTGTGGCTGGGAATTTGGGGTAACAAATCCTTCATAGGGTAGGAAATACTAGTGTTGAGGAAGTTGATAACTATAGCCTCCTTCTTCATAATGCTGGAGGGTGGCCCAAGCCATTTGGGCCTTGGTTTTGCACATTAAAGTCTCATGATACCTAAAACCTTGCTTCTGATAGTTTTGCTGCTTAGGTCTTTGATTACCTCTTGGTCTTGGGTTCTTATAGTTTGGTTATTTAAACCTTTGGTCAGCAAAATTATAATTTCCTAGTCTTGGTCTGTCGATGGTAGGTTCCTCATACCCTGGGCTCTAAACTACCTCCTTGGCATAGGCCTGATCTTATCACCTATTGGTTCTTCATACCCTGAGGCCAGCTCTATCCCCCTTGCATTGGTATGTTTCTTTCCTTATTACCTAGTTCAAAAACTAGGTTATATTGGGACTTCCCTTCTACGGGCTTTTTGTGAGCAGAAGGCCTAGAGGGCCCATATTGCCCTCCAAAATTGTTCTTAGTTTTAGTCTCTTTATATGTTTGATTTGGATTCATTTGAAACCTCTCCTCTTGAAAAGTTGAAGCCTATAAAATGAAGTGTTTCATGATGAAACATACTTGTTTTAGGGGTCTGAAATTGAAGCCTATAAAATGAAGTGTTTCCTGATGAAACATACTTTCTTCCAACTTGGATGGGTGTGGGGGACTAGGAGTAGGGCTGAACCCCCCAAGCATCGTAAACTTGGCCTTCATGCTTTATGTGAATTGCTTAGGCCTCATTTAGAATGTATGACCAAGCTAAGAAATCATTTCCTCCACTTGCTTAGATGTTAGGCCATGATACTGGCCTCTATTAATTCTATCTTATCCATCTTTCAGTCCTTCTCCATATCGGGCTACCATTGATTGACTGTCCCCAATAAGTTCCATATCCTCTCCAAACTTAGAAAAACTTGTGTCTTCAACAGGCCTCTTACTTGGATCTCCAAGAAGGCTTGACTCATCAAATACTTTCTTTCTAGTGTTATTAGTCTCAGTCTTCTCAACTTTCTTCTTACAATTACTCCAAGTTAGAATGGTCCCATTGGGCGTGCCAATTTATGCTGGTAAAAGTTTGGTTTTAAGCCTAATCAACAACGATTAACTTAAATTAATTTCCATACAAACACAAAAATATCAGATTTTGTGGTTAAGTTTTATGCCTTAAATAGATTAAGGACTTCTTTGTAAGTAATTAACTAAAGAAGAGATAGAACATAACATAATATGTATTTATTCAAATAAATTGTCACTTGCTACGAGTTACAAGAATTTAAATAAGAACAAAGAATTAAAAAAATATAACAATCGACAGAAGAAAAGAAATAGGAGTTGGAAAAAGCTATCACTTAATATACTCCTAAAATTGCTAACTTAACCTAATCCTAAATAGATATCACGATTTGTGAGTGGTTGTGGATTGATGCCCTTTCCTTAAACCAATCCTCATTTTATACTCACTTTGCCCATCTTCAATGTAGTTTACTGTTCTAATCTTCATTGATCTTCTATTCCTCTTCATCTTTATCCCATCATTTCTAGAATTGTCTTGCCAGACTTCTACTTTCAACGTGATCTCCAATCTCTAATTTTTGGCGACCACCAACTGATCTTCAAATTCAAAAACCCCACTTGGAATATCTGTTTCTCTCATCATGCCATGTTAGCAATCATGTCACGTCAACAATCTGTCGATGGGAAGATTTCAAAATTTTAGTACCAACATCATTTTTCTAATTCTAATGATTGACTTGTTTTGGTTATGAAGATATGAAATGGTTAATTGGTGAAAAATCCATTCCTATAGGTCATGTGTTATTTAGTTGAAGATTTAATATTATTTGGTGATAATAACATAAGTTGAAAAGTCATCGAAAAAATCATTGACAGCGATTGGTGGTAGTGAAGTGAACAAATAGGTGACACATATACATATAGGTAATATTTGAATAGATTGTTAGAAATTTGAACAAATAGGTGAGATGTGTATAAATAAATGATATTTAAATAGATAGACAGATAGATGTCTTTTTGGACAAATTATGTCCTTTTGGCCCAAAAAAAATTTAAGCTTAGGCCCAAAAGTTTTAAAAATGGACCTTTGACCTGAGTGGCCTAATGAAATATATTGGTGAAATGTAAAAATCATTGTTTAAAAGAATATATATATATATATATATAATTTTTACCCTTATAACTTTTTATCTTTACTAGTATTTATTTTTACACACTACTATCAATCGTCATACATTGTTGGCGACTCGTCGAAAATTTCACATGAAAAGTTGCTAGAGACTGGTGATCAGTTGTGAACAAGTGGGCAGATAATTGGACACGTGGACAGATAAACATATAGGTAGGAATAATATAATTTTAAATTATTATTATCATTTTAGGAAAGAAGAATACAATTTGTGACAATTGTCTCAAAAAATTCAAATATAATTTATAGTCCGAATGTCAAAAATAAATAAATTCGTAAAGTAAATTTTTTTTTTTTGGGCATAATGATCTCCACAATATGGTATTAGTATGTGCATAAAAAGTCTTTGGGGTCCAATTTTGCCCCATGTTCCTAAATTTGTTTTCCTCAGCCATACACCATCTAGTTGTGCCTTTGCAAGATCTTAGAAAGTACTTTAGATAATCTTCTTTAACTACTCTCTCTCTCTCTCTCTATATATATATGGTTGTATATAATATAATCTCTCTCTCTGCAGTTTTATATAATATTAATCTTTCTATAATTGTATATATATTAATGAATCATTCTTTGTTGGTGGGCGATATTGCGTAACGCTTTCCCTGTCCCTGGAGTGGGGGTAGCCTCTCCTCCTCCTAAACTTTTTTTGAATCAAAAAAATATAATTATAAGGATGGCTACATTTATGTGAACCAAACCCTACCCACATGCATCTCATTTGATGTGTTTTTGGAGGTGGGCCCCTGTTATGGGCTTAGACTCCTCTTTCTTGCACCTCTTAAACTCTATCCAAGTATTATTCACTTTATTTGTTTTATAAGGTGTACATTCAATTTGTTACTAGAAATATATTCCAAAAAAAGAAAAAAAAAAAAAAAAAGAAAGAGAGGGAAATAATGGTATGATTTTTTTTTTTATTTTTTTATTTTTATTTCTTCTTCTTCATGTTCTCACATAGTTTCATCTTTTTATTTTTTTTATTTTTTTTATATAGAGTTTAGAGTTTAGGATTTAGGGTTTAATTTCACCCCCTTTTTTTTATGTTCTCACTATAAATTAAATTTAAATCATAAACCCTAAATCCTAAAATAAAAAAAAAAGAAATTAAGAATTAAACCCTAAATCCTAAACCCTAAAATTAAAAAAATTAAAAATTAAATCCTAAATCCTAAATCCTAAACCGTAAAATAAATAAATAAAATTTAAGAATTAAACCCTAAACCCTAAAATAAAAAATAAAAAATAAATTAAGAATTAAACCCTAAACCCTAAATCCTAAAATAAAATAAAATTAAAAATTAAACTCTAAATCCTAAACCCTAAACCGTAAAATAAAAATTAAGAATTAAACCCTAAACCCTAAAATAAAATAAAAAAAATAAATTTTAAGAAAACTGTAAAAACTAAAATAAAAATAAATAAATTTTAAGAAAAAAAAAGAAAAGAAAAAAAAAAAAGAAGAAGATGAAACTGTGTGAGAACATGATGAAAAAAAGAAAAAAAAGAAAAAAAAGAAAGGTTCCATTTCTACCTTATTTGACCATACAATTTAATTCACTCCTATTCTTCAAAACATTCTTCCAAACATTATACATTAGAAAATGGTTACACTAAACAAGATTTTCACACATAAATTCTATACAAAATAATACGACAATGATAATTTGTAATATAGAAATGAAATCATGCAATATGCCACATTATTTGGTATAAAAGTTTATAAAAGAAGTTATATTTTTATAGAATTACTTAATAAACGTTTGGATTTTTTGGATCTAGACACATCATAAATTTGAGCCATTGCGTTAGCTCTATGTTGAGTTCTATGTCATTCACCTAATTGGATCCATATGCATTAGGAAAAATGGTGGTTTGCAGTTGAAATGTGATATTTTTAATATATATATAAAATTTGGAAATTGTTACAAGATTATTTGTTGTAATTTATGTTTAAAGCTTATGCGTTAAAATTAATTTATTATGTTTTAAAAAACTAATTGATATGCACATGACCAAGATGGACATGATCTCCGGATTTGGTTTACAGAATCAGTTTTACCAGGTTCATATAGACTAACCATGTGGCTAGCATCCTATTGATGTGTGGCTAGCACCACTAAAGCAAGGATTCTCTCCTTGCATTCCCCACTTCACTTCCTCCTTGCAATGGTCAAGATTCATTTTAAGAAAATCTAATAATTCAGATTACTTTATTAAAAATTAAAAAATAATTTTTTTGGAAAGATCTACACCATTAAATTTTCTTAAAATGAATCTTGACCATTGCAAGGAGGAAGTGAAGTAAGAAGTGTAAAGAGAGAATCCTTACTCGAGCAAACAAAGCAAGGATCCTCTCCTTGCATTCCCTATTTCACTTCCTTCTTGCAATGGTCAAGATTCATCTTAAAAGAATCTAATGGTTCAGATTACTTTATTAAAAATTTAAATTTTTTTTTTTGGAAGGATCTACACCATTAAATTTAAAATGAATCTTGGCCATTGCAATGAGGAAGTAAAATAGAAAATGCAAGGAGAGAATCCTTGCTCTGTTTGCTCTACTTAGTTTAAGCATCTGAAGACCTGTGATTGGCTCAACAGCGGGTATTAATTAATCTAACAAAATAATAAGTTCAAACATTATGATACAAACATAAATAAAAGTGGAGTTGAGAATAATAGTTTGGGAACCCCGTGCCTATGGCGATACCATTTAGTACTATCAATCTTTTTGGGTTATGCCTATAAAAATAGTCTGAGATTTGCTTGATTCCCATAAAAAGGCATTTTGCGTTGATCTCAAAATTAATCAGGTTTACCTAGATACCTATAAATAATTTTTTTTAAAAAAAAAATTGCAAAAATTTGGGAGTCACATTGTAACTGTTCTATTTTTTCCCCCTTCCTTCGTGAAGGTTTTAACGAGGGTTATGCAAAATACTGCTCAATTTACTAAAATTGTTTGATTCGCACTGAACCGCTAGTCGTGGGATATTTTGATCCGCAGTTTGAAATTTATAATTCTCTTTCGAAATTGTCCCGCTCCACTATAGTTAATACATACATATATATATACCTATAATGAAATATCAAATTAAAATTAATGTGAGAGAGAATTAAGATGTGGAATTTATTAGAAATTAGTGTTATATAGATGAAAAATATTTTGTAATGTTAGTTAGAAAAATTTACCCATAAATCCTATATTAAAGAATGGTAATTTGTTTAGTTCTAAGAATTTTCTTGTAGACTAATTAGTCCCATTGATTTTGAAAATATGAATTTAATATATTTTTTGAAAATTAAATTTATGTTTATATCCTTATTTTCATTATGTTTCCGTATTTTTCTTTTGTGCTGGAAATATGAGACACACAACGTCACTTTTTATGAAATTCAATTAGATGAATCTAGTGACACAATTGCCTTGCACACCAAAAAAATAAAAAATAAATAAAATAAATAATGTCACACTATACAAGTCTACATTGTTTCATGTTAAACATGCTATCACAAAAATTATAATAATAATAAAAAAAAAATGTAACATTGTGTATGTCTACATTGATTTTCATTGAGTATAAAATTGTCTGACATGGAAATCTTTTAGGGGTAGGGTGTACGTATTCAAATTTGGGGTGGATTCTGATATGGGAATCCTTTCTATTTGGAATGGCTTGAAATGTGGAGTTCTTCAAATATTTCAAAAAGAGTACAAAAATTTCTTAGTAAGTTTTGGACAAATGTTTAATTTCAAATTGTGGGGATTTGAGTCATTTATTTTATAGAATTCAATCGAGTGAATCTAGTAGCACAAATGCCTTGCACAACCCCCCCTCCAAAAAAAAAAAAAAAATGTCACATTATACAAGTCCACATTGTTTCACGTTAAACATGCTTTAAATAATAATAATAATAACAATTACAATAACAAGTCCACATTAAACATGTTTTAAACAATAATAATAACAATAACAATAACAATAATAATAACAATAAAAATAATAACATTGTATACATCCACATTGATTTCCATTGAGTATAAAATCTTTTGATATTGAAATCTTTTTGGGATGTGGTGTGAGTTTTCAAATTTAGGGTGAATTTTGATATAAAAATCTTTTTTGTTTGAAATGACTTGAAATGTGAAATTCTTCAAACATTACAAAAGGAGTACAAAAATATATTAGTAAGTTTTGAGCAAATGTGTAATTTCCAACTTTGGAGATTTTAGTCATTTATGTGTATTAACCAGTATCCACACGTATAAACTATAGGGTTATATTTTCATTTCCATAATTAGATTATTTGGAGGAGTTATTGATTACTAAGATATGAAAATGATATTTATTGGTGCTTTCCTCATTTAGTTGATGTTATATATATACAAAATATTATGTATATTAGTATTATATATTATGCAAATACTTGATAATTGTTTAATATTATTCTTTAATCAACTAATAAATTGAAACCTCCCAAATGACAATTTGTTTATTTGCGAATATGCCATTTACGGTTCAGTTGAGAATTTTACACTCAAACTGCACCGAATCACACTGTGCACACCTCTAGTATTACCAAAGTGAAGCAGTTCGAAGATGAAATCCAATTTGTTTATGTCATCTCTCGTCGAGTGTTCACAATCACCAAGATGTCATAAACCAAATTTGCTCAAAATATAAACAATAAGGTGCACATCATAAAAAAAAATTATGATATTTTGAGGTGAAAATTATAAATTTTTATGATGTACGTTACGTCACTTTGTGACAAAGTTACAAATGGTGAAGTTGTGACATTTTGTGATTTTTGTTATCACATTTCATGGTGTGAAAAGTTATGATATTTGGAATCATAAAAGTTCTGATATTTTATAGTTTATGTTTTGAAATTTTATTAACAAATTATGAAAGACCTACCTTATATATCATTTTAAGGGTACACATGATAGTCTCTCTCCATAGTAGTGACCCTATCCCCAATAATCTTTGGTTACACCTCAAGTGGTATTTGGTTATGACTCATTATAACATTGGTTATCACATATTGTGATTTTAATAGTGGTTATGGCGGAAGAGGTTTTTAGATATGTTTCAAGTGTGTTTGATTATGATCTATTATTATTGTTTTAGTTATGACTAAAAGTGATTTGGTTATGACACTTTGTGGTATCAATACCACAAAATGTCATAACTTGCATATAGTACATCCTTTTTCAAGAGTGTATGGTAGAATGACCCCATTGTTGTGACTTCCTCCCTGCTGTCCATCCTGTGCCTTAAAACAATGCTATTTTTTTTTTTCCATTGCCATACAGATTCTCATCAATTTCCATTGCCAAACGAAGAAAGAATTCAGAACAATTGTATTAATTGAATACCATGTATGAATTACATCTAGCTACTCTATTTTTTTTTTCTCCATTGTCTTCTATTTTCTCAATCAACAAGTCTCCAAATTCACAACCTATTAAAGAATCAAATTGTGGCCCTCCGAGAGTACAGTGTATCGCCTTTGGTAAGTATTCAGATCACCATCAATAATCTTATTGTGATCCACAAGAAAGTTCCAAACAAATGAAACAAAATTCCAAATTCACAACCTCCAACATCAACAACACTAGATTCCTCGAATGCCCAAAATTGTACAACACCATAGATGACTCATTCTTTTTGAGATCACCGCTCCTTCCATTTTCCTAGTCTCTTTAGGTGTGTAGTCATGTTGATAACACATTATAATAGCATAATTCTTGTCCGCCAAGTTTATTAATTTCTTAATTTTGATGGCTGAGGCACCGCAAGAGTTTCCTGATGAAGCCATGGCGATGGTTGCGCTACCGAAGTTCTTTGCCATAGACTTCTCTCCTATATCTATATATATATGGTGTTATGAATATGTATATATAGGTTATTTGTATAGATTTTATGGAGGAATGAGGATGGAAGTTTCTTAATGGGGTTTGTAATTTATTATCACTGTGGGTGTGATGGTGCCTTTGCTGGAAGCTCAACTTGTTTTTTCCCAAAACGCAAGAAAAAAAAAAAAAAGAAGGGTCAAAACGGTGCCGTTTTAAGGCACGCACAGTAGGGATGGTGTCACGACCCCAACCCATCCTTAAAGGTTATAGAGGTGACCTACCAATAATCATAAATTACCTACGGTCTCTTTGACCAAATCTGAAAATATTTAGTTAATATTGAAATATCATTGTCCATTGAGTAGTGCATACATGATATGACAAACACATATTTATAGTTACATACACACATAAGATATATTACATCAAAAGCAAGCATTCATATTACAAAATTCTAAATTAAATGGCTTCACAAGACTATTTTCCGAAGGAGGCAATAGGGGCCTTGGCTCAAGTGGCATTTCCAAAGGCTTCACAAAAGTTGTTGAAAGCAAAACTCTAAGCTTGATCTCCCAAATGCTCACCTACATATATATATGTGAAGGGGGTGAGTTAAAGCCCACTGAGTAATAATAAAGTAAGGCAGTAAATGAATGAACATTGACAGCTTTAAACATTCTTTCAAAATAACTTGGTTTCTTGTACAAGATAATGCATAGCTTGACTTGCAAACAAAATACAAAGTGATGGGCATTCAAGGAAAACAAGGTGCTTAATCAGCCCAAATATCGACTAAACGTAACAAGATGAGCTCGGCCATATGAAGGTGATTGAATATTCCCCTAATCATGGGACAAGGTCCAAGAAAGCCATCTAGGAACATGATACAAATAGTATAGAATGTTCATTCATAGTAAAACAGAATAAGCTTGTAAACATAACCAAGTTTGGTATTAAAAACATAATTTGTCAAGCATAGCGTTACTAAATTACTATTCACAAATGGCTTCAAGAACGAGGATGTAGATTTCTTCAAGGCTTAACCTACACGAAACTGTTGTCCAAATTGTAGAAATTAAATAAAATAAACATATTCATAATTAATTAAAATTATATTAAGAACAAGAAATCATAAATCTAACTCGTGCTAGAGATTACACTTTGAGGAAGAGAAATATTTACCAAAATCAAACACTGAAATTAAATAGTAAAGGAAGCAAACCAAAGCTTGTGTGATACCACAGTCTCCTTAAAATAGATTCGCCGCCTCATCGTGGGTGCTAGAGGTATGTTGGCGTCTGTCTCCTAAGATACGATGGTATACACCCGTTAACACAGATGCACCTCCTGTTTAATACCGAAAAATCGACAATGGAAGCACTCTCTCACACGGGAAGAAGAATATAGGAGAAGATTGACTGTATATTACAGAAGCCAAAAATTTTGTGTTGAAACCAAGGAAGATGAACTCCTTTTATACACAATGCTGGAGAGAGGAGGAAACTTCCAGCCATGAAGGCCGGCAACAAATGCAACCCATTACTCCTGCAAAACTAAGGGTGTAATGCACAAAACTGATGGGAAATAAGTGTGTGAGTTACACACTGTATATACACATGTGTATATCTTTAGCCACCAAACAAACCTAGCTGTAGACTGCCCGAAACTCCGCTCCGCGCGCGAAGGCGCTAATCGTTGTTCTTAGCTACTACAGTTCGGACTCATGTCACGGTTCTGAATCTAATCTCGCAAAGTGCAATGCAAGACTGATAAATCACCGAAGAGTCCAAATCCAGCAAATTATTTTGGAAAACTGATTTTTATAAAGAAGTGCCAAACATGGACTGCTTTGCCAGATACAGAGTCGCCATCTAAATATTTTATTTTGGGAAAATTTAGAAAATCTTGACTCGTGCCTAAGGCCACATGTCCGTCATCACCAAAGTTGCCTCGGCTCGGGAACTTGGATACGAGAGGGGAAGGTCATGCAATGAGCACCTCCGCTCACCCGATCAAAGATCGGCCT
Organism: Camellia lanceoleosa; assembly: GCA_025200525.1. Lineage (NCBI taxonomy): Eukaryota > Viridiplantae > Streptophyta > Magnoliopsida > Ericales > Theaceae > Camellia > Camellia lanceoleosa. The sequence continues at coordinate 89,239,358 of CM045765.1, forward strand.
TTACTAAGATAATATGTTGTTTTTGAAAACACACGTGCTCTTATTTCGATTATTAATCTAGAATTACTATGTGATGCACACAACATACAAGTATAGACTAAATCGCTCAAGTTGGAACAAAGCATCTCATGTTTGTTTGTTTGAAAATGGTTTGAAAGTTGCTACTTGCAAGTAGGCGAAGTCGTGGATTTTTCACCCTCAAGTGGGCATAGGAAAACAAGATTTTGCCACTTCAAGTGGGCTTAAAACTCTCATTTTGATAAATTGTTCCAATTCAAGCAATCTAACCTTCACCCATAGGCATTAATGCAGTTATATCATTTAAGCAGTTAGCCTTATGGCAAGCATAAAATACATGGCAACACTTACACACATGCAAGGATGCTAAAGCATAAACACTCACAATGTACTCCGAGCCAAAAAAAAAAAAGCTAGTTGGTAATCAATGCATAATCCTAGCTATGTCAACAATGCCTAATGCAACATATGCAAAAATGCAGCTAAAATAGGCTCGGCTATTCTAAGTTGTCATGTGAATGCAACTTGATAACATGTATTCAAATTGGTATTGAAATACAATGCAGTTTGTATGATGCGCCGAGCCCGATGCATGCAAGACGAATGAATGAATGCAAACATGCAAAGCATAAGTATGCTAATTGAAAATGACCCTAAACTAACCACTGAAAGCAGATAAGTAAAAGGGAGAAAGAAATAGGGTTGGAAGACATGCATCACACACACACACACTTATTACAACAGTTGTGCCCTCTTGACGGAGGGTCCGAATAATAAGCTAACTAGCTAATCTAAGCTAATTAAACTAATTATTACAAACAAAACTAATTAACTAATCCTAGTTAACTAATTAGTACAAAACAAGCTAATTAACTAGTTATTACAAACATAAATAAATAGTTAACCGCATTAACCACTTAAGTACAAAAACAAAGCATTAGCTAGCTTGGTCGCCTCGGAGTGAGAAGTGCATGCATGCTTGGTCGCCTCGTTCGAAAATCCATCACGATGCCCCAACTTGCCTTTGTTTTCAATTGTTCTCAGAACCTCGCAAAAAGCTCCAGATAGCTTTTGCTCCACCAGGGGAACCTTCAGGAGCATTGCCGACCACTTAATGGTGTTGCCAACCACCTGCCGACCGTCTACCTTTGCTGTAGACCAGAAAAAGTGGTCGACCAGCCACTTTTACTGGTCTGCCGACCAGTTTTTGCTGCACTTCTCCAGTTTGCTGCAGCAGAGAACAAGAAGGGGCATGGCAATGTATTTGCAAGATATGTGTGCACAACCACCCTCCCTATCATTTCATGATATCAAGAGAGTGTAGCTCTCGACTCTCGGGCCACCAACCGAGCATTGCGATGCACGATGGCCGAGAAGCCAAGATTGCGCGAATCAATGTAAATGAATGCACAAAAGACAAATAAGAGCCTTCGCATCTATCATGCTTGACCAAGAGGGTCGGCGACCGAGAATTGAGGCACGTTTCATCACTCCAAGTATGAAACGTCCCTCGTTCTTCGTGTTTGGACTAACACCCTATCCAAACACAATGCAACACAAGCATGCCGAACACAATGCAATGCATGCAAGCAAACAACAATGCAATGAAACAAGCATGTAAACACAATGTAGTGCAACCAATTCTAGAAGGGCATGCACAAAAATTCTAAACACAATGCGAGGCATGCACACACTATGCAATGCATGCACATGCAAACAACATGGAATGTAACAACATACGAACAACATGCAAACAAACATGCTATATGGACTTAAACTGAATATGGACAGATCTCAATCATGCCCAAAATAGTGGCCAATGCTAAAATAAAGGCATGAAAGCAAGAGAAATGCATGCACATGTATTGGTTCACCAATTAGGCATAAGAACACAACTCTCAAAAGTGCTCAAGGAGTGACAAATGTGGAAGCATAAAAACACTATAAGTACTGAAATTAGGTATGAAATGATGCCAAATCATTCAAACAACACAATCGAGGCATGCAAGAGCCCTTAAAGCATCAAAGCTAGCAAAGAGGACTATACAAGGGACATGCAATACATGGCACAAATGCATGAACCAAGCATGGACAGAGTTCAATTAGGTCAAAACAAAGACCAAAACATGCTGAGATGGGGGCTCAAATGTCTAAGCATGCATGCATGCACACTAGGCCACAAACAAGGCAACAATGCACAACCCTTAGAGGCACTCAAAGGGTGAAAGAAATGGGAACATGGCAATGCTATATGCTCTGAAATAACGTAGTAAATGATGCCAAATCATGTACACGTCACAAATGAAGCATGCTAGGAGACTCAAAGCTTGAAACTAGCATAGGCACTTGCACTATAGCTATGCAATACATGAAGCATATGGCCAAGGCAACCCAAAATAGTCCTAGAGCATGTCAAAATGATGACAAAACATGCATGGACTAAAGCCAAAACAAGCTAGCATGAAGGATCAAAACAACAAGCATGCAAGGCCAACAAGGAGGATTACACTACGCCTATCAAAGCCAAGCATGGGATGGCTTAACCAACAAAAATCAGAGTTGTGGCATGTCAAGATAACACCAAAAATGGGCTAATACCAAGTCAACACATGCTAGTATAACAAGCTCACTCATTAGGCATGCAAGGTTAGCGAAGGGGACGTACACTACAAGTGTAAGAAGCAAATGAGGCATGCCCTATCCAAGGAAAAATAGAGCTATATCATGGAAAAATAGGACCAAATACACACTAAAATGGTGACCTAAAAGCCTAGGCAAGATGGCATACACATATGCTCATATTTAAGGTACATAGCACAAACTCTCCAATGCTTTGAAAGAGTGACACATGCGAGTGTATGACCACACTATATGCACTGAAATCACATATTAAATGATGCCAAATCATGAAAATATTCCAAGCAATGCATGCTAGTGGCTTGAAAACTCAAAGCTAGTGAGCTAGATTGAACCATGGCTATACAAAGTAATGCATGCATGACCAAAACAACATAAATCAGAGCTAGAGCATGCTAAAACATGACCAAAAGCTTGCTGATGTTAAGCCAAAATCATGCTAGAATGATGGTCCAAAGCATGATACACATTAGGCTAGTGAATGGAAATGCACTACAAGTGCAAGGAGCATGCAAGGGGCTATCAAACCAACCCAAAATAGAGTTATGGCATGCTAAAAAAACACCAAAAACAAGCTGAGATGGAGCCAAAATATGCTAGAAAGACATGCTACTTCATAAGGCATACAAGGCTAGTTTGTAAGAATTACACTACAAATGCATAAAGCATGCAATGAATGACCAAACCAAGCGAAAACAGTGGTATGCCATACTAAAATAAGGCCAAAAATAGGCTGAGTACAGGCCAACACAAGCTTTACAAACATACTCAAACATGCTCAAACATGAGGCATACAAGGCAAGTAACCGAGATACAAGCAGATGGGATGACCCTCTCCTATTTATGACCTCAAAACATAAGTTTTACCACTGGATTTCAGTGGTTAAAAGGCCAAGAGAAAGTGATCTCAAGGGCCTAAAGTGATGGTGTAAAACAAAGCCAAACAAGGCACAAGAGGGGGTAGACCACCCCCAACAAAAAAGAGACCTTAAACAACCATTACAAGTATGCAAAACCAGAACTTTTTGTAGTAGAAAGTCAAGCCAAAATAAGCATGCAAATAGGGCCAGAAGCTTAATCAAAACAAAGGGTTTAAGAGGTTAGAAGCCCATCCTTGTAGAACAACTTTAGAGCAACAACTCTAGCAGCTTTTTTTGATCAAAACCAATCCAAAAACACCAAAACTAGCTTCAAAGTGCCTTAGCAACAAGAGTATGGTGTTTGAGTGTGTGTTTGTGTGCAATAGTATGATAAAAATGCATTTTTAAGCACAAAACAAGAGAGGAGGGGCAAATATAAAGATAGGTGTGTATCTATAGCTCAAGCACAAAATTCTGAACTTAGGGCATGAGGGAGGAGGTTCCTTTATATAGAAAAAAACAAAGTTCAAGCTTGTTGAATACACTAGGAGCTCCAAGCATTCCCTTCATACACGTGTATAGAGGATGCTTTTTGTGCCCAACAACTGGCACAGATGGCAAGAAAAGATCTTTAGAAAGCTGAAGGAAAGCTACCGACTAGTTGAAGTGGCCCGGCCAGCTACTTTTTCTGGTCTGCAAGAAGAGAAGTGGTCGGCAAGTGGTTGGCAAGGCCAAAAAGTGGCTATCAAGTGTCCAAATTGAAGCCCTAGAAGTAAGCTTTCCAATGGTGCTAGCCTTGCATCAAAATTCCAATTGTGCAAAAAGTTATGCCTATTTTGGTGAAGCCGCGTAGTTTTGATCCTACCCGAATTTATGCCAAACTTCTCCCAAACTAGTTTTCTTCTCTCCTTTCCTCTTTTCTTCAACTCCAAACCCCTAAACAAGGTGTTTTGAAAGATTTTTCAAAGATTTTATCTCTCTTTCATTCATTTCCACTTTGTCCTCGCTCAGTTTACCAAAAAGCGTAACATTTAACGTAATGTGAGCCTCGGAACATCGTAGGAACTTTATTTCAAAAATATTTTGAAAGAGAGGGTTTTAAGGTCTAAAAACTATTCAAAATAGCTTTGGTCCAAAATGAGGTATAAGGTTGGGATTTGACTCTCCTCTTGCCGAAGGAATCAAACCTTTGCACTGCACAACTTTTATCACCAAGTAAGCAATTAGTGACGCCCAAGTCTTAAGGGCGGTCAAAATGGGGTGTCTACAGTTGCCCCTCTTTGACAGAACTCGGAAGTCAAGAAGTGACGGGAGTGAATGTCAAAGCCCAGAGACGATCCATTTTTGACAAGGCCAAAGACTTAGACAAACAGGCAAGATAATAAAGAGATGCGCCCGCAGGCAGGGGCAAGATGCAAATGACATGCACAATGCTGAACATAACTTATGATCATGCAAAGAAAGCTGTAATGAAGCATCTAGGTGCAAATGTTATGCAAAGAAATGCTACCCCGAACTCGTACACAAGTGAATAAATAAACATGCCACGCGTGGGAATTACAGACCAAACTACATTTCATGCAGAAAGGATGTAAGAAGATTATGCAATCTTAGCGAGCATGTGTGATAGATACACAAAAGTGAACGAAGTGTGATAGATACATAAAGTGAGTAAGCATGTGCGATAGACACACAAAGTGAGCATAGTGTGATAGATACACAAGGTGAACACAAAGTGTGATAGATGCACTAAGTGAACAAAGTGTGATAGATACACTAAAGGTGAACGAAGTGTGACAGATACACTAAGTGAAAAAAGTGTGATAGATACACTAAGTGAAGAGAGTGTGATAGATACACAAAGGTGAACGATGTGTGATAGATATACTAAGTGAACAGAGTGTGATTGATACACTAAGTGAACATGTGTGATAGATACACAAAAGGTGAACGAAGTGTGATAGATACACTAAGTGAACACGTGTGATAGATACATAAAAGGTGAACGAAGTGTGATAGATACACTAAGTGAACACGTGTGATAGATACACAAAAGGTGAACAAAGTGTGATAGATATACTAAGCGAACAGAGTGTGATAGATACACTAAGTGAATATGTGCGATAGATACACAAAAGGTGAGTATGTGTGATAGATACACAAAGTGAGTGTGTGATAGATACACTAAATAAACAAAGTGTGATAGATACACTAAATGAGCAAAGTGTGATAGATACATTAAGTGAACGTGTGATAGATACACTAAATGAGCAAAGTGTGATAGATATACTAAGTGAAGAGAGTGTGATAGATACACTAAATGAGCAAAGTGTGATAGATACACTAAGTGAAGAGAGTGTAATAGATACACTAAATGAGCAAAGTGTGATAGATACACTAAGTGAATGAAGTGTGATAGATACACTATATGAAGAAAGTGTGATAGATACACTAAGTGAATGAAGTGTGATAGATACACTATATGAAGAAAGTGTGATAGATACACTAAATGAATGAAGTGTGATAGATATACTATATGAAGAAAGTGTGATAGATACACTATATGAAGAAAGTGTGATAGATACACTACATGAATGAAGTGTGATAGATACACTATATGAAGAAAGTGTGATAGATACACTACATGAATGAAATATGATAGATACACTATATGAATGAAGTGTAATAGATACACTAAGTGAACAATCTTAAACGGAACTTCTTTGAATGAATCGTACATACAATATCGTCTGATTGCGCTAGCTTCAAATGAACCGTACATACAATATCGTGCCTGCACAAAAGAGAGATTTTGACAAGTACAATATAATGGGAACACATGATCAACACTATATCAAGATACAATATCAACACAAGGTAAACGTGTGCACATATGATGCCGATGGAAATATGCATAGCAATGTAAGTGAAAAGTGCATAGCAATGCAAGTGAAAAGGTGCATAACAATACAAGTGGAACGTGCGTGACAATGCATGTGAAGAGTGCATAACAATGCGGGTGGAAGGGTGCATAACAATGCAAGTGGAACATGCGTGACAACACATGTGAAGAGTGCATAACAATGAGGGTGGAAGGGTGCATAACAATGCAGGTGGAACGTGCGTGACAACGCATGTGATGAGTGCATGACAATGCAGGCGGTAGGGTGCACAACAATGCAAGTGGAACGTGCGTGACAATGCATGTGAAGAGTGCATGACAATGCGGGTGGAAGGGTGCATAACAATGCAGGTGGAACGTACATAACAACACATGTGAAGAGTGCATAACAATGCGGGTGAAAGGGTGTATAACAATGCGGATGGAACGTGCGTAACAACGCATGCAAAATGTGCGTGACAACGCAAGTAGAGAGGGTGCATAACAATGCAACCGAAGCGCGCATAACAATGCAAGCAAAAAGGTGCGTGACAACGCAAGTTGTGAGGTGCATGACAATGCAAATAGGGGTATGCACAAGATAGTGTGATACAATACACTAACAAGTGCAGGTAAAGTGCGCAAAATAGCGCGATGCAATGCACTAATAGGTACAGGGAAGGTGCGCTAAATAGCGTGAGCAATGCACTAACAAGTGCTACAAAGGTGCGCAAAATAGCGCGAGCAATGCACTAACAGGTGCAAGAAAGGTGCGCAAAACAGTGCGAGCAATGCAATGCACTAACAAGTGCAAGAAAGGTGCACAAAATAGCGCAAGCAATGCACTAGTAAGTGCTACAAGCATTTTCCATGCAAGATGAGAGAGAGCATGTAATGAAATGCACAAGATAGTGCGATGCGCAAGAAAGCGCGAGTATAAATTGCACAAAATAGTGCAATGCGCAAGAAAGCGCGAGTGATAAACTACACAAAATAGTGCGATGCGCAAGAGAGCGCGAGTGGTAAGTGCACAAAATAGTGCGATGCGCTAAACAGCACGAGTGTAATGCAGTGCACAAGATAGTGCGAGTGAGACACAAAGTGTAAGTACACAAGACAGTGCAAGTGAGATACAAAGTGTAAGTGCACAAGACAATGCGAGTGAGATACAAAGTGTAAGTGCACAAGATAGTGCGAGTGAGATATAATGCACAAGAAAGTGCGAGGAAGGTGCACAAAAGAAGTGCGATAAAATGCATGTTCTATGCAAGTAAGGTGCACAAAAAAGTGCGATAAAATGCATGTTCTATGCAAGAGATATGAGCATTTTCTATGCAAAATTGAAAGCAAGCATATTCAATGCAAGAGACGGGCATATTCTATGCAACATTGAAAGCATGTTCTATGCAATATTGAAAGCATATTCTATGCAGAAACGAAAGCAAGCATATTCTATGCATGAATCATAATGATGCGCGGCACGCATGCCACAGAAGTGTATATGAAAGTGCACATTCTATGCAATAGAGAGGCATCAAACATGTACTCTAGTGTCTTCGATTTATCTCTCGGAGGGCTTTGCAACACACTTAGCTCGAAAAGGGTACACCCTGTTCATATTGGCGAGAGATAACATCTGCATGTGAAAACCACGGATGCCACTTTTCTTCCCGATCATATTCACAACTTTCCCTATTCTCCAACGGGGTGGCAGACTAGGTTGGTTCAGTATCCAGAATTGAGGCGCATACATGCTGTCTCAACCTATGGGGCTTCTATACAGATTTCAAGCCAAGGATACACCCCTAGGTATTTAAACCAGACTTTAGTCTCGAAAATCCCGAACCTTTGCGTTCTAGGCATCAGCCATTCGAACTCTAGTTTCCATCGTCGCAGTTGGTCTCCTAGGAACTCATTGCAAACATAGCCCAGATGCCTTTAGTGGGACGGTGCTCAGGAGAGCATTTCTGACCGCCTTTCTAGCTTGAAGCGGACTTGAACTTGAGCTTGAGGTAGAGGCACACTCATACTTTGGAGCATTGACAAGGCTTGAAAAGGTACATCCGGAATGCAATGACGAAACTTACTGAAGTTGAAACAAACTCAAGTTCCCGACATTTTTCCTCTTTTCTTTTGCTTTGCAGTTTGGAACCCATATAGCTTTAGATAGGTCCTGGTTTTACTGTTCTCACATGACCTGGGTTGAACCCTGCAATCTTATGAAAGAACAAATCCTGTTTTACACAAATATAGAGAATGACACAGCACTCTAAGCACAAAACGATTTATTTTTGAAATTGAATTTGAGAAATGATTCCTTAACTGGGTATTGATCCTACGACTGACCACAGTCAAAACGACTCAACAAAGGAAAACAAAAGATAAAACAACCTAAACACATCTATTGACACTCGAAACGACTCAAAACAAGAATCGAGACAAACAAAAACACACAAACACATCACGCGAATAGGTTACCACCAGTGGCAGACCTCTCAGTTCAATGAGGAGCCTGTTTCTCCGGGTATTGTTTCCCACCCTTTCTTATTTGTGTTTCTCACATCACTCGGCCCTCAGGCTCTGTTTTTCTGAAAAAGCCCTTTTTCTCACTTTTTCTCTCAGCGCATATCTCTCTATTCTTCAATCTCTCTTATTTTTTTTTATCCCTCCCCTGGGTGGTTGATGGATAAACAAGAAGTTGCAGGCTCTTGCCCCTAACATTCCGCTAGATTTTTCTTCTTCTGCTCACAATAGTGAACTTTTCCACAGAGGGGTTGCACTACAACTGGGTGTGTAGCAAATCTGCAACTGACATCGATTGATGACGCATTTGGCCAGTTCGGATGTGATCAGACCTTTTCGGATAAGGGAGTAGAATATCCTGCTCCCTTTCCAGTTCGTGCTTCGCACTTGACTTGATACCTCGCTACTCGGAGGATGAGAGAGCTTTCGGCCCTTTGTTGTTAGCTTTAGTTGTGCCCTTTTCTGGCAGGTAGAGTGCCCTTTCTGGCAAGTATGTTGACAATGGGGAAAAGACGGAACACCTGACTCAACCGTGCCCCTAGTTTATCATTTTGACCATTTTTTTGTTTTAGCTTTCTATTAAAACAATTTTGACCAATATGAGAGTTAGATTAATGTACTTGTTCAACTTTTTGATTTGAAATCATGCAAGTCAGGCTATGAGCACTGAAAATTTTCCTTTTTCAAGTTCAAGAAATGGTCTAGTTTTGGAAAAATGGAATAATTTTCGAGAGAAAATTAGTCAACCTCATTAAAAATTCTCAAAAACTATTTTTACAAATGGCCACTGCTCGACCAACACAGAATTTACTCTTGAGATGCACAACCTCAGATCCAAAACAATGGAAAATTGCCCCTTGTCTAAATGGCACTACACAACAACGGAAAGTTGCTCCTTGTCTGGATGGCACCATAGCGCACTGTAATCAGTCCTCAAATTGACGATCACAACCAAACTCTCGGATACAGAAAAGAGAAAGATGATCAGAACCATTATATGGACACAGTCGATTTAGAAGTGTTTATGGCTAGACTTCAAAATGAAGTTGCCTACGTATCCCAAACATGGGAATCAAGCCTGACGTAGTTCCAGGTTAAGGTACACTTGGGTATTAACCTCTCCTTTTGCGCTCTAACTTTTGCCAAGGCCACCCTTTCTGGGTTTTCAACCTTGCGAGCTCTGTTTTTCTTTTCTTTTCATTTCATTTCTTCTTTTCTTTGTTCATTTCTTTTCAGAATTTTTCTTTTCTTTTTTTTTTTGTTCTAACTTTTGCCTAGGTCTCCCTTCCGAGTTTTCAGCCCAACGAGCCTCTCAAGGGTAAAAGTGTAACTTGTCCATGTCAAATGGTTTTAGGATCTCGAAGCCATCTAAATCCAGGAGAATGGCTGTTGTTTGCTGATGATGTAGGAGTCCATCCAACCGGGTCTGAATTGCCCCTAGTGTTGTGGATAGGAACTCGATTGTCCTTCAGCAATACTTTCTTCTTTCCTCCCTTTTGGGATTTGGCATTCTTGTTGATCTTCGTTAACTTGAGAAATGTCCCAATTTTTGACTCTTCGAGCACATCTGACATTTTTTTTGCCCCTAGTTCAAGGGCTGCTTCTTATCCAGCTTTGCAAGCTTCCTTTGATCAAAATGATCTTCTTGATTTGACTTTCTTGCCCCTAGTTCGAGGGCTGCTTCAAATCTGGCTTGGTAGGCCTCCTTTGTGGTTGACCGTTGAACATTCTGAATCCAAGTTCAAGGTTTAAAAGCAAGAGGGTCGAGTCTCGAGGCTGAAAGCGATCCTATGCTGCACAATCTCAAGAGTGATTCCACACAAGTCTTTGCAGGACCGCGTAAAACATTTTTTGAAATCTTTTAAGAAAGCGACAAATCGCTCACGCTGAAGACAATGTAGAACCAATCTGGATCAAGCTAGGATCCTTTTCAGTACTTACATTAACAAACATGATTTCATTCATTTAGGGCTTAGCATGCCTCTCTTTCTTTCATTTGATCAAATTTTTGCAAATCCAGAGGAAATCCTCCCTTTTTGTTTTCATCACAATGTTCAAAAAAAGTTTTTTGAAAAACTTAGGTCAATGCAATGATTTCAGGGCATAGAAAAATAAGTGAAAAGCACTGTCGTTTCATTCAAATTTCTGGCACAACTGGCTCAAGGTAGAAACAAACACAAAAGCGTGAAAGTCACTGTTATTTCATTTAGATCTTCTGGTGCAACTGGCTCCATGGCAGAAACAGACTCAAAAGAAAGCGAAAAGACATACACAAAGCAAGATAGTGATGTCCAAGGTAACACCCCCGGAATCACCCGACTCCAACGCAACAGGACTGACTCAATACAACAAGACAGACCCGATTGACTCAGTACAAAAAGACTGACTCAATACAACACAACAAAACTGACTCAATACCCAAGTCAGAAAGTACAAAAACTAGTATTTGCAGATTGCTCAAAACAGTGCATGCCACCCCCATATCTGGAGTAAATCGAGTGCCATCCACAGGTGGTTCATCCCTCGATCACATCGCATTATCTCCCGTGCTCATTGATCCAGTACCGATAGACTTTGCATGACCTAGTGCAACAATGACCTCGTTGTCAATCAAATCTTGTACTTCGTGGCGAAGACGAAAGTAACTATCAGTGCTATGACCGGTTTGTTGATGGAAAGCACAGTACTGGGTAGCATCATAACCGGCTGGAAGACGATCAGGGAGAGGCCGAGGCTCAAGGGCTTTGAGATGGCCTTGTCCAACAAGGATTTGGAAAGCTTTGGACAAAGGCATATAGAGGGCATGGAAGACCCTTCGACCTCGGGGTTGGTACTTCGAGGTTTGTCGATTTTTGCTAGATGCATTGGCAAAGGGGTCGGCAAGTGTTGACTTGGTTTGCTGATCTCTTCCGAGTGCAGGATTAGAGCTGAAAAAAACATTTCTGGTACGACGGCTCTTCCCCCGGTTTGCCCCTTGACTCAGACTGCTCTCATTTTGAGTAGCAAAAGTGCCATCCACAATCTGTGCAACAACTGCAATCATTTGCTATTTGTTCAGCCCTTCGGCTTTCAAAGCCTCAACAGCCCACTGAAGATGTTCATGGGGACCAATGCCTGCCCCAACCTTGTTCTTACCACTGGCCTCCACTTTGCCAAGGGATTGAACTTCTTCTAATGCAACCCGTCCCAAGATTAGGGAGCCTTTTGGCGTGAAACTCCCGGCATGCAATATAGGTGATGACGGAGCCAATAATCCAAAGGCCAGATCCGCCACTGTTCTCTGAAGATCTTCAATCATTCTCAATAGCTCAGAAGTAGTGGGTTCAAGGGTTTGAGATAATTGGGGTTCCGAGACTGGATGTGTGGTAGGTGCCCCAGATAGGCGTTGCACTTCAGCATTGGTTTCACCCTACATGGCGATTCCCTGGTTTAATGCTGCTACCATGGCCACAACTTCTTCCGAACTTTGTGCTATCACGGTCTGCTGAGTTTGAATAGAGGTGATGTGAGTGGTGACTGTCGGATCAGATGAACCGGTAAGCCCTGACTGGCCCTTCTTTGCCTTGCCTCAGCGAAGGAACACTGGTTGCTTTGAATTGAATCTCTAACCTGACAAAGTCTATCAACACAAGTCTAATGCACCCGGGGATATTGGAGCCTTCTGAAGTTATGGTTCCAAGACTACCTAGCAAAAGAGAAAATAGGCAGCATCTCAGACCAATTTCACCAAAACAAATTTGAGCATAGCTGAATGACTATACTCTTTACTGAATTCTGCCCCAAAATTCTGCTTGTAAACTGATACCCTCAGGTAAAACTGATTCCCCCAAAATACTGATGCCCGCAGGCCTAATACCCAGACTTGCAAACTGATACATGCAACCTGTAGAGACACACTCTGACATCACGTATCAAGCAAGTAAGAGCCAAAACACCCCTATGGAGGGGTAGGGTTTTTCTATCCTATTTTTTCAGGAGCTAGGGTTTCATTACGCATACAGCAGTTTCAAACAACCTATAATCGGGTAAGCAACCGGTCCTAGTTTGGAATAGTCACTATGGATTACAATATACACTAGGTCAAATGGTCAAAAAGGGTGCCCCGGTAAAAATTGAGGTTTGTGTTCCCATCGTGGCAGAGCCCGCAACCGGTCAGCCTTATGGCACGCTTTTTAAAGCAAGCCTCTGGTAAACCATTTAGGAATAGCAGACGGCAAACACGGTGTCCTAGGTGCACTAATGCAAATGCAATGCAAAGAAACACATAAGTGTAGTCAAAACAACATATCATGAGTTCGAGTCAAGTTCTCTAAATACCTAGCAGAGTTGCCAGAAACTGTAGACTGCCCGAAACTCGGCTCCGCGCCCGAGGGCGTAAATCGTTGTCCTTAGCTACTACAGTTTGGACTCATGTTATAGTTCTGAATCTAATCTCGCAAAGTGCAGTGCAAGACTGATAAATCACCAAAGAGTCCAAATCCGACAAATTATTTTGGAAAACTAATTTTTATAAAGAAGTGCCAAACATGGACTGCTTTGCCAGATACAGAGTCGCCATCTAAATATTTTATTTTAGAAAAATTTAGGAAACCCTGACTCGTGCCTAAGGCCACGTGTCCGTCATCACCAAAGTTGCCTCGGCTCGGGAACTTGGATACGAGAGGGGAAGGTCATGCAATGAGCACCTCCGCTCGCCTAATCAAAGATCGGCCTTTACTAAGATGATATATTGTTTTTGAAAACACATGCGCTCTTATTTCGGTTATTAATCTAGAATTACTATGTGATGCACACAGCATACAAGTATAGACTAAATCGCTCAAGTTGGAACAAAGCATCTCATGTTCGTTTGTTTGAAAATGGTTTGAAAGTTGCTACTTGCAAGAAGGCCAAGTCGTGGATTTGCCACCCTCAAGTGGGCTTAGGAAAACATGATTTTGCCACTTCAAGTGGGCTTAAAACTCGCATTTTGATAAATTGTTCCAATTCAAGCAATCTAACCTTCACCCATAGGCATTCATGCAATTATGTCATTTAAGCAGTTAGCCTCATGGCAAGCATGAAATTGGCAATACTTACACACATGCAAGGATGCTAAGGCATAAACACTCACAGTGTACTCCGAGCCAAAAAAAAAGCTTGTTGGTAATCAATACATGATCCTAGCTATGTCAACAATGCCTAATGTAACACACGCAAAAATGTAGCTAAAATAGGCTCGGCTATTCTAAGATGTCATGTGAATGCAACTTGATAACATGTATTCAAATTGGTATTGAAATACAATGCAATTTGTATGATGCGCCGAGCCCGGTGCATGCAAGACGAATGAATGAATGCAAACATGCAAAGCATAAGTATGCTAATTGAAAATGACCCTAAACTAACCACTGAAAGCAAATAAGTAAAAGGCAGAAAGAAATGGGGTTGGAAGACATGCATCACACACACACACACACTTATTACAACAGTTGTGCCCTCTTGACGGAGGGTCCGAATAATAAGCTAACTAGCTAATCTAAGCTAATTAAACTAATTATTACAAACAAAACTAATTAACTAATCCTAGTTAACTAATTAGTACAAAACAAGCTAATTAACTAGTTATTACAAACATAAATAAATAGTTAAGCGCATTAACTACTTAAGTACAAAAACAAAGCATTAGCTAGCTTAAGCAACTAAGTAAGGCAATTAGAAAGGGCCTCGGAGTGAGAAGTGCATGCATGCTCGGTCGCCTCGTTCGGAAATCCATCGCGATGCCCCAACTTGCCTCTGTTTTCAATTGTTCTCAGAACCTTGCAAAAAGCTCCAGATAGCTTTTGCTCCACCAGGGGAACCTCTAGGAGCATTGTCGGCCACTTGGTGGTGTAGCTTACCACCTGCCGACCACCTACCTTTGCTGTAGACCAGAAAAAGTGGTCGGCCAGCCACTTCTTTACCGGGTTCCGACCGCTTTTTCTACATTTCTCCGGTTCTTGTCGCAGAGAAAAAGAAGGGGCATGGCAATGTATTCGCAAGATATGTGTGCACAACTACCCTCCCTATCATTTCATGATCTCAAGGGAGTGTAGTTTTCGACTCTCGGGCCACCAACCGAGCATTGCAAGGCACGATGGCCGAGAAGCCAAGATTGCACGAATCAATGTAAATGAATGCACAAAAGACAAATAAGAGCCTCCGCCTCTATCATGCTTGACCGAGAGGGTCGGCGACCGAAAATTGAGGCACGTTTCATCACTCCAAGTATGAAACGTCCCTCGTTCCTCGTGTTTGGACTAACACCCTATCCAAACACAATGCAACACAAGCATGCCGAACACAATGCAATGCATGCAAGCAAACAACAATGCAATGAAACAAGCATGTAAACACAATGTAGTGCAACCAATGCTAGAAGGGCATGCACAAAAATTCTAAACGCAATGCAAGGCATGCACCCACTATGCAATGTATGCATATGCAAACAACACGGAATGTAACAACATGCGAGCAATATGCAAACAAACATGCTATATGGACTTAAACTGAATATGGACAGATCTCAATCATGCCCAAAATAGTGGCCAATGCTAAAATAAAGGCATGAAAGCAAGAGAAATGCATGCACATGTATTGGTTCACCAATTAGGCATAAGAACACAACTCTCAAAAGTGCTCAAGAAGTGACAAATGTGGAAGCGTAACAACACTATAAGCACTGAAATTAGGTATGAAATGATGCCAAATCATTCAAACAACACAAGCGAGGCATGCAAGAGCCCTTAAAGCATCAAAGCTAGCAAAGAGGACTATACAAGGGACATGCAATACATGGCACAAATGCATGAACCAAGCATGGACAGAGTTCAATTAGGTCAAAACAAAGACCAAAACATGCTGAGATGGGGGCTCAAATGTCTAAGCATGCATGCATGCACACTAGGCCACAAACAAGGCAACAATGCACAACCCTTAGAGGCACTCAAAGGGTGAAAGAAATGGGAACATGGCAATGCTATATGCTCTGAAATAACATGGTAAATGATGCCAAATCATGTACACGTCACAAATGAAGCATGCTAGGAGACTCAAAGCTTGAAACTAGCATAGGCACTTGCACTATAGCTATGCAATACATGAAGCATATGGCCAAGGCAACCCAAAACAGTCCTAGAGCATGTCAAAATGATGACAAAACATGCATGGACTAAAGCCAAAACAAGCTAGCATGAAGGGTCAAAACAACAAGCATGCAAGGCCAACAAGGAGGATTACATTACGCCTACCAAAGCCAAGCATGGGATGGCTTAACCAACAAAAATCAGAGTTGTGGCATGTCAAGATAACACCAAAAATGGGCTAATACCAAGTCAACACATGCTAGTATAACAAGCTCACTCATTAGGCATGCAAGGTTAGCAAAGGGGACTTACACTACAAGTGTAAGAAGCAAATGAGGCATGCCCTATCCAAGCAAAAATAGAGCTATATCATGGAAAAATAGGACCAAATACACACTGAAATGGTGACCCAAAAGCCTAGGCAAGATGGCATACACATATGCTCATATTTATGGTACACAGCACAAACTCTGCAATTCTTTGAAAGAGTGACACATGCGAGTGTATGACCACATTACATGCACTGAAATCACATATTAAATGATGCCAAATCATGAAAATAGTCCAAGCAATGCATGCTAGTGGCTTGAAAACTCAAAGCTAGTGAGCTAGATTGAACCATGGCTATACAAAGCAATGCATGCATGACCAAAACAACATAGATCAGAGCTAGAGCATGCTAAAACATGACCAAAAGCTTGCAAAAGTTAAGCCAAAATCATGCTAGAATGATGGTCCAAAGCATGATATACATTAGGCTAGTGAATGGAAATGCACTACAAGTGCAAGGAGCATGCAAGGGGCTATCAAACCAACCCAAAACAGAGTTATGGCATGCTAAAACAACACCAAAAACAAGCTGAGATGGAGCCAAAACATGCTAGAAAGACATGCTACTTCATAAGGCATACAAAGCTAGTTTGTAAGAATTACACTACAACTGCATAAAGCATGCAAGGGATGACCAAACCAAGCGAAAACAGTGGCATGCCATACTGAAATAAGGCCAAAAATAGGCTGAGTACAGGCCAACACAAGCTTAACAAACATGCTCAAACATGAGGCATACAAGGCAAGTAACCAAGATATAAGGAGAGGGGAACCCTCTCCTATTTAAGACCTCAAAACATAAGTTTTACCACTAAAAATCTACTGGATTTCAATGGTTAAAAGGCCAGGAGAAAGTGATCTCAAGGGCCTAAAGTGATGGTGTAAAACAAAGCCAAACAGGGCACAAGAGGGGGTGAAGTGATCTCAAGGGCCTAAAGTGATGGTGTAAAACAAAGCCAAACAGGGCACAAGAGGGGGTAGACCACCCCCAACACAAAAGAGACCTTAAACAAACATTACAAGCATGCAAAATCAAAACTTTTTGTAGTAGAAAGTCAAGCCAAAATAAGCATGCAAATTGGGCCAAAAGCTTAATCAAAATGAAGGGTTTAAGTGGTTAGAAGCTCACTCTCATAGAACAACTTTACAGCAACAACTCCAATATCTTTTTTTGAGCAAAACCAGTCCAAAAACACCAAAACTAGCTTCAAAGTTCCTCAGCAACAAGAGTATGGTGTTTGAGTGTGTGTTTGTTTGCAATAGTATGATGAAAATGCACTTTTAAGCACAAAACAAGAGAGGAGGGGCAAATATAGAGATAGGTGTGTATCTATAGCTCAAGCACAAAATTCTAAACCTAGGGCATGAGGGAGGAGGTTCCCTTACATAGAAAAAACAAAGTTCAAGCTTGTTGAACACACTAGGAGCTCCAAGCAATCGTGTATGGAGGATGCTTTCTGTGCCCAACAGCTGGCACAACTGGCAAGAAAAGATCTTCAGAAAGTTGAAGGAAAGCTGCCGACCAGTTGAAGTGGTCGGCCAGTTGCTTTTTCTGGTCTACAACAAGAGAAGTGGTCGGCAAGTGGCTAGCAAGGCCAAAGAGTGGCTGTCAAGCATCCAAATTGAAGCCCCAGAAGTAAGCTTTCCAATGGCGCCAGCCTTGCATCAGAATTCCAACTATGCAAAAAGTTATGCCTGTTTTGGTGAAGTCGTGCAATTTCGATCCTACCCGGATTTATGTCGAACTTCTCCCAAACTAGTTTTCTTCTCTCCTTTCCTCTTTTCTTCAACTCCGAACCCCTAAACAAGGTGTTTTAAAAGATTTTCCAAAGATTTCATCTCTCTTTCATTCATTTCCACTTTTTCCTTGCTCAGTTTATCGAAAAGCGCAACATTTAACGAAATGTGAGCTTCAGAACATCGTAGGAACTTTATTTCAAAAATATTTTGAAAAAGAGGGTTTTAAGGTCTAAAAACCATTCAAAATAGCTTTGGTCCAAAATGAGGTGTAAGGTTGGGATTTGACTCTCCTCTTGCCGAAGGAATTGAACCTTTGCACTGCACAACTTTTACTACCAAGTAAGCAATTAGTGACGCCCAAGTCTTAACAGCGGTCAAAAATGGGGTGTCTACACTAGCCCAAAAAGATTAAGTTGGTAGATCACTAATTCGGCCTAGCCCAAACCTAATCCATTCAAGCAAGCATCAAGCCTAAAGCCCAAGCCTAAGCCCAAGTCCCAAGATCCAAGATCCATGACCCACGACCTCTAGACCTGGATCGGGCTCAGGCCGGTTCGGGTGGGCTGATGACGCGCACATGTGGCAATTTTTGCATAACCAACTTGTACCATAGTTTTGGCCCAAGCCCATCTTTGAAGCATCCACAACTCCCTTACTTCAAAAAATTTGGATGCCACAAAAGGCTCACACCCTTCTCAAAATCTTGAGGTTTAAATACCTATCAAAACTTTCCTCTACAATCAATGTGGGATTGGTAGTTATACACAGTTTCCAATACCTCACTCATGAGGCCAACTTTATGAGACAATTTCTCATTTAATTCTTAATGGTTTTTGGCCGTTCTTTTTGTGGTGTAAAGATCTTGTTACAAAGAATCTAAACCCATTTGATCCCACCTCAACTGGTGGTTGGGACCTACTTTAATTTCACATTAAAGTCACCATAAAACTATTTTTTTTCCGAACAATTTCTCACACGAATAAAAATTGACCGAATAAAGAAAACAAACAACATTTACAACAATGACTTGAAATAGTGAAAGCCTATCGGATTTACTGGCTGACCAGTGAACGTAATGTCTTGAACTGTTCTTCTGTTTGTGTAAACTGAGACAATTGACCTCACATAGGAGTTAGTCTAACCATTGTTCTTGTTCTCACTGGTGTGTTCGGTATGGCCATGGAACATGAGCCTAGTTCAGTGAGTGTTTTAAAGAATTCATCCTTACCAATTCTTAAAGAAACGGTCCCACTTTGCATTCACCTAGGTGACCTATATAAGGTATCTCATTATACTACGGTTGATTATTCATATCACTTAGGTCACTAAAAGCATTAACTCAACCTTCTTCCCCCACAGGGTGGTATAAAGGAATGGGCAAGAAGATTTACCTCCTTAGTGACTCACTTGTTATACGGAGTTAGGGTATCCCATTGATACTAGATCTTGGGATCTCCAGTCAACTATGTTGGGTTTTCCGTTCTGGTAACTTTTACGAAAGGCCTTAACCCCATTCCTTTTGACAACGTTTCTACTAACACTCGAGTTAATCCTTTGGTTAGCGGATCCACAATGTTGTCCTTAGACGTTTCATAATCTACATAGACAATTCCATCAGAGAGTAGTTGTCGTATGGAATTATGTCTACGACGGATATGTCTAGACTTTTTATTATACATATTACTCTATGCTCGACCAATCGCCGATTGGCTATCACAATGAATACAGATAACAGACATAGGTTTCGGCCAACGTGGAATATCCTCAACGAACTGGCAAAGCCATTTAGCTTCTTCAGTAGCTTTATCCAAAGCAATAAACTCAAATTCCATTATTGATCTCGATATACACGTTTGCTTGGAAGATTTCCAAGACACTGCTGCCCCTCCGAGGGTAAGCACATAACAACTAGTGGATAAGGAGTCTTTTATATTAGATACCCAATTAGCGTCACTATACCCTTTTAGTACCAATGGGTATTAGGTAATACAGCCCATAATCCCAGGCGTACCGTATCCCTATAATGAGTAGTATTTGAATTACTTGTGTATCTACCAAGCCTGCTAATAAAGTAGGCTATATTTGGCCTTGTATAACTTATTAGATACATCAAACTCTCAATGATCCGAGAATATTCTAGTTGAGAGACACTCTCACCATTATTCTCGTTCAAGTGTAGACTTAAGTCTACTGGTGTCATAGACACACTAGTATCTGATTTACCAAATTTCTCAGGTATTTTCTCAACATAGTGAGATTGAGAAAGTATAATGCCATCAGATGTTTTGGTAATCTTAATACCTCAAATCACATCTGTAAGGCCCATATCTTTCGTGTCAAACTTTGAGTTTAACAATCTCTTGGTAGTTCTAATCATTTCATCATTACTACCAACAATGAGTATGTCTTCGACGTATAGACACAAAATGACATAACCTCCGTTAGAGTCTTTGACATATACGCATTTGTCACATCCATTGATTCTAAATCCGTTTGACAACATAGCGTTGTCAAACTTCTCATGCCATTGTTTAGGAACTTACTTCAAACAATATAATTACTTAACAAGCTTACAGACTTTTCTTATTTTTCCTTGGAGTTGAAAACTCCTCGGGCTACTCCATGTAGATTTCAACATCTAAAACTCTATTTAAGAAAGCTATCTTTACATCCATTTGATGTATCTCTAGACCACGTAAAGCGGCTATCGCAATTACCATGTGAATAGATGTTATCCTTGTCATAGGTGCATATGTATCAAAGTAATCCAAGTCTTCTTGTTGCTTGTATCCTTTGATAACTACCCTAGCTTTACACTTATCAATTGACCCATCTGCTTTCATCTTTATTCTAAAGATCTACTAACTGTCAGGGCCTTGCAGCTTGGGGGTAGATCAACTAACGCCCACGTATGGTTCGGTAAGATGAAGTCAATTTCACTTTTAATTGTTTTTTTCCACAATGGACTTTTAGGTGAAGTCACAACTTCATGGAAAGTTTGAGGTTCTCTCTCTAACATAGAAGTTAAGAAGTCCTATCCCTTTTACTCCTCCTTGGCTCATCTACTTCCTCATATTGATCACTATCACTAGGGTCATCTTCGAGTTCATTTTTAGAATTTCGATCCTCTCCTTAGGTTCAGCGAGGAAACACGTCATCAAAGAAAGATGCATTCCTTGACTCCATAATGGTATTATTGTGTATATATGAAATATCAGACTTGTGCACAAGAAACCTATATATACTACTATTTTGTGCATAATCAATGAATATACAATCCACGGTTTTCGGACTAATCCTAACCCCGCATGGGTGTAGGTATAGCAACTTTGGCAAGACACCCCCACATTAGTAGGAAATTATAAGAAGGCTTGCAGCTTTCTATAATTCATACGGAGTCTTATCTACTTTCTTTCGAGGTATTCTATTTAGAATGTAATTTGCAGAGAGAATTGTATCCCCACAAGTTCTGTGGCAACCCAGAACTTATTAACATTGCATTCATCACTTTTTTTAACGTCCTATTTTTTCGCTCAGTAACACTATTTGACTGAGGGGAATAAGGCAGTTTGATAGATAATTCCAGATTGAGCACAAATCTTAATAAAAGGCGATTAATATTCTCCAACACAATCACTTCTTAAAGTCTTGATGTTTCAGCTTAGTTGATTCTTAACTTCATTATTAAAAAGAATAAACTTATCAATCGCCTCTTTTTTTCTTTTAAGAAAATATACATAACAGTATTTAGTGCAACCATCAATAAAAGTGATGTTGCCACTACGTGATTGTACGACTTTCAAGTCACACACATCACTATGCACTAAATCTAATGGCTCAGTACTTCTTTCAATAGAATGCAATGCAGTCCTTGTCAATTTAGCTTCTGCACATGTTTCACACTTATGATTTGGATTAATCTTAAAAGATGGTATGTGATCTAACTTGATTAATCTATGCAAAGAGTCAAAATTCACATGACCAAGTCTACCATGCCATAATTCAGGAGACTCAAGCATATAAGTAGAAGAAGAAGCTTTCTCATTAACTTTAGGGATGATAATCATTACATTGAGCTTAAACAAACTATCCAACATATACCCCTTCTCTAAATAGACTCCGCTCTTGGTCAACACGACCTTATCAGACTTAAACACCATGTAGAAGCCATGCTTGCTTAAGAGTGACCCCAAGATAAGGTTTTTACGAATGTCTGGCTTAAATTGGACATCATTCAGAGTTAGCTCTTTTCTTGAAGTCACCATCAGGACCACCTTGCCTTTACTCTCAACAGTTGAGGTTGCAAAATTTCTCATGAACAAGTTCTCATCGTTTGAAATCGGTTCAAAATTTGGAAATATCTTATTCTCAGCATAAATGTGGCGAGTGGCCTAGTGTCCACCCACCATTCCTTCGGGTTGGACCCCATTGTGAATGAGAATTGCCTCATAAAGTGGTATCAATAGAAGTTAGGCTAGGGCCTAGGCTTGGACTTGGGCTTGGACTTGGACTTGGACTCGGACTTAATCTTAGTCTTGGTCTGGACTGGCCTTAGCTTGTGTATGTGCATGTGTTAAACTTAGTCTTGGGCATGGGCATGATTGTGCTGCGTTGGACTTGGCTTGTCTTGTGCATATGTTTTAGACTGGATTTGGATTGGGTTATGACCCAACAGTCATATCCATTTTGCGACCCACCTAGTTGGATTATTTAAATATCATTATATATGTATATCTATATAATGCAAGATAGGTTTTCAACCTTTGTAACTCTCTTCTTTTGATGAAAGGATGATCATATTATGCACATGGGAGTTTTGCACCTTTGTAACTTTAGCCCTAATGGATAGAGTTCATGGCCATTGATGCTAGGTTTTATGGTAGCCTTCATGGTTAAGACCCCTTCCTCATGAGTATAAAAATGACCTTTCCCCTAAAACTTAGATAGATGAGATAGAAATATTTTTGAGATGCAAAATTTGTGATTTTCTTTAGATAAACTTGGAAAAGATTTTTATACCAAAGACATTTTCTATCTTCTTTTTGCTAGCCCTTTCTTTGGTTCTTATTAGAGAGAGAGAGTGTTGCCATTGTCAAATCGCCGAAGTTATTCAGAAGGTGCTTCTATATTAGCTGGTTTCGACCGTTGTATCCTAGGAGACAGATGCCAGCATACCTCTAGCACCAATCGAGAGGTGGTGAATCTGTTTTATGAAAATTGTGGTATCACACAGGTTTCGGTTTGCATCTCTTATCTTTTGTTCTTCAAATTTTTAGATTTAAACTATTTCTTGCATATTATTTTATATGTTCATGGGAATCCATCTTGTAATATGTTCCATGATGTAATCTAGTTTATTTGTGTATTTTTAGTTCTGTAATTTATTCTGTATTTCATTGTTTAATTTTTTTTTAAAAAAAATAGTTTTGTCATTTTTATTTATTATATATATATATATATTTATTATGAAAAAATACCAACAATTTTAAAACAGATCTGGTTTGATTATAATCTGATTATTTTCAAAGTGTTGGAAAACAAAGTTTAGAGAAAGTCTTTGGTTATAATTTGATTATTTCCAAAGTGTTTTGGTTTTGGGAGAAGAAACAAGATTTTAGCATTAGCTAAAATATTTCTAATTTTTATTAAAAAAAAATAATGGTCTTGATTCCGGGAGTATCGATTAACTTTTATGAGTGGTGTAATTCTAGTAGCAATTTTTATTTTCCTAGGAATTGTTTTTTTTTTTTTAAACCTGCTTTATCCCCTAGAAACTTAATTTTGAATTTGTTTCTCATTGACTATGAGTCAACAATCTCTTGAAAGTTTTGTCTATGGTTAACTGGGTTTTAAGTGGGACCATTGTGACCCCTGCAGTCTTCTTGAAAACTTTCCTGACCTTGTTCGATTTTCTCTCACCCATTGTGTATAAAAGGAGGCCATCTTCCTCGGTTTCAACACAAAAATTTTGGCTTCCATACTATACAATCAGTCTGCTCCTATATTCTTCTTCCTATGTGAGAGACTGCTGCTATTGTCGGTTCACCGAAGCTAAACAAAAGGTCCTTCTGCTTTAACGGGTCTATATCACCGTATCTTGAGAGACAAACGTCAACATACCCCTAGCACTCACGTTCATGCAGCAAGTCTGTTTGAAGAAGACTGTAGTATCACATAGGCTTCAATTTGCTTCCTTTATTATTTAATTTCAGTGTTTGATTTTGTTAAATATTTTTGTTCATCAAAATGTAATATCTAGCATGAGTTAGATTTATGATTTCCTGTTCTGTAATATAATTTTAATTAATTATGAATCTGTTTATTTGATTTATTTTCTACAATTTCGACAACAATTTACTCATGCAAAACTGATGGAGTAATGCGCAAAACTGATGGGGAATAAGTGTGTGAGTTGCACACTCTATATACATGTGTGTATATCTGTAGCCACCAAACAAACCTGGCCCAAAAAGATTAGGTTGGTGGCCCACCAATACGGCCTAGCCCAAACCTAGCCCATTCCAACAAGCCTCAAGCCTCAAGCCTCAAGCCCAAACCTAAGCCCAAGCCCAAGATCCATAACCCACGTATCACAGACTCGGACTTGGACTTGGGCCTGGCTTGGTCCAGTTTGGTCCAGTCTGGGCGGGCGGGCGGCGCGTGTATGTGGCAATTTTTGTATAACCAACTTGGACCATAGCAAGCCTATCCTTGAAGCATCCATAACTCACTTCCTTCGGAAAATTTGGATGTCGCAATGGGCTGAAGCCCTTATCAGAATCTTGAGGTTTAAATACTTATCAAAACTTTCCTCTACAATTAATGTGGGATTGGTAGTTATACACAATTCCCAATACTTCATTCATGGGGCCAACTTTATGAGACAATTTCTTATTTAATTCTTAATGGTTTTTAGTCATTATTTTTGTGTAGTAAAGATCTTGTTACGAAGAATCTAAACCCATTTGATCCCATCTCAACCGATGGTTGAGATTTACTTTAATTTCAAATTAAAGCCACCATTTTTTTTCCAACAATCCCCCGCATAAATAAAAATTGACCGAATAAAGAAAACGGACAACGTTTTCAACAATGACTTGGAGAGAGAGCACACAAACTGACCCTACATTAGAAAAGATAGTTGTTGGCCTTGAACTTGTAACAACCCCATCGCATAATACTTTATATTTAATTAATGACGGAGATTTGAATTTTAATTGCCTACTATTCTGTTTTAATTTGAAAATTATGGAGACTGATTTATATACGATGTTATTGAAGATTTATTTGGAATTAGAAATTGAAAGCCTGATTGGCTCAAGAAATAATGAGTGAGTCAAATTATCACAATTGATGATGGAAATAAGCTTAATTTGATATTTGAAGCCTTTTGGGAGTTTGATTAAAAATTTGATTTAGACTGATAAATTTGAATATAATTAATTGGGCTATAATGGAAGTTAAATTAGGTTAATTAAATTATGTGGGATTTGTAATTAGTCATGATTAAGCTAATTATGTTGTTAATGTGGAATTGCATGTGTAAGGATGTGAATTATAAGGATTTGAAATTATATCTGTTGATTGTAGATAAATCTGTTGAAATTACAACCTTTAGATAGAAAATTGGAAGTTAAAATTGACTTTATAATTGTGGTTAGCAAAATTTTTAGGGTATAATATGAAGTTTTGTAAAAATTTGATTCGCAATGAATTAATTGACTTTATTTGGGTAAAACTCTTAGAGTTAACACTTTGAAATTGAAATTGATGACTTTAATGGGTTTAGAAACAGAAATTGAGTACATGGATATACTACTGGAAATTTTTAGAGTCATTGGGGAAGTTTTAATTAAAAATTTATTCCGTCTGATTCGTTAAGGTGTGTTTGGGCCACCTTTAAGTGTGTATATCTATATATAAGTGATATAAGCCATTTGAACTCATATTTACCTTGTTTTAAAACACAAAAATCTAATGAAAGAGGGGGAGAGAGTTCTAGAACGAGAAAAGAGAGAGGGAGAGCTCAAGGAGAAGAATGAAGAGGGAAACTTGAAGAGAGCATTGAAGATAAGCTAATATACAACAAATTAGCCAACTAAGGTAAGTATCTTCCTCTGATTTTATGAATACAAGTTGTACTCCTCATGAGATCATATAATCTAGGTTGAATTAAGAAGTTGAAGGGTGTAAAGTGGTGTAAATTGAAGTAAGACCCCTAAAGGAGAAAATTACTTGGTTTTATCATTTTGAGTTCTAAGCTTACTTGATATATATATATATGGAATTGGACTTGGATTTCTTAGATTTGTTTGATTTAAGAGTTGATTTCTTTGAAGTTACTTGACTTGGGTTAGATTGTGAGATGTCGAGCCTTAATGTTGAGGTTTTGTATGGTTTGAACTCATAAAATTATATATGAAATGAAGATCTATGTGAATTTGGAAGAAGAAGTTTTGAAAAAGAACTAAAAAATGATTTTGATCTTTCTTGTTTAAGATTCATTGTATTTTTGATGTTTTGATTTAGAAAACAATCACAATCTTATGTTTTCCGTTAGTTTTACATGTTTTTTGAGTGATTTAAGTTGAAACCTAGCTTGGAAAATGGAAGAACAAGTGATTGAACCAACAGATATTTTCAGCAGCAGAATTTTGCCCAAAGCCGCACGTGCGGTGGGGCTTCCCACAAGTGCAGAAGTCCATTTCCAACAACATTTTTTATTATGAAATAATTGCATTTGCCCCCGTACGTGCCCTGATTTTCCCACACGTGTAGTTTTGGTCTCCCACATACAGAACTCCCCTCCCTCATGTACAAAACTTCCCTGTTTCAGCTCAACTTTGAGTAGGCATATCTCCCTCATTCGAGCTCCGTTTTAAGTGATTCTTGAGCCTAAATTCAATCCCCAGAAGTCTAATTTCCAAAGGTGGTGGTCTCACTTCCAAATTCTGAGTACACAAATAGATATGTTTAAATTTGTGAAGGTTATTCACTTTCTTTCTAACTGTTTCATGCTATTTCTTCTCCTAACCCAGTTTTCTTTCGTTTCTTTCTATTTTCCTAGACATAGATTATGAACCATTGAGGACTAATGAGTTTAGAACCAGCACAAATAATTGGTTAAGGAACAAAGTAAACGATCGGTTTATTTGATCAAGAGAGTAATTCTATGTTTCGATATGTTGTGCTACGTAATTGTGTTTGTAGGTCAAGACGAGGACATCGCCCAACTGCTACCAGAAGCCCATCACTGTGAGTAATAGTGTAGTAAAGATATGTTTTTCATTATCTATTTTGATTTATGTACGACATGATTATCTAAATATCGTATTTTGTCCAAATGCACAAGTTTCCAAGAAATGTGAAATGAGCTATGAACAAGTAATGTTAATTATTTGTAATATGATATGGTGGGCCCAAGGCCGTTCCGTTTATCTGTTCCGTTTATGCTATGACATGATATGAATTGTTTGGTCTTTAAGACCTATTGATTACTGGTATGGAAAAAAGTGATGTACGGAACTGAGTGCTATTGTGGAAGTCACCTCTAGAGTCCATACGAGTCATCTCTTGGGTCCATACATACATGAATTGGGCCCCGAGAGAGGTGGAGACATGTTGATGTTCCATCTACTCCATGATAAGATACAGTATTACGATATGATATGTAAGGTCATTTTGATACACGATTGAGCCCGAGGCTGTTTTGATATATGATTGTGCCCGAGGCCGTTTTGTTACACGTGGACCCGAGGTCGTTCATAAAATATGATATGAATACAATTGTTTTTACATCACTATAAGACTTATGTTACGAAATGGTATTTTGTATGAATGAATGGATGTCTTATTTTAAAATGTGATTCTGACTATTTGTATAAGTGGGCGTACCATGTACCACATAAAATGTTTTGTAATGGTTTCAGATATGTATTCCATTTACAAAAGCATGGATTTTGATATGATAAATGTTTGTTTTAAAATGATTTAAGATACGTTTTAAAATTGTGAAATATGTTTTCCCAATGTTAAGAACATCATTCATTAACCTCTTTACTTTATTATTGTTCACTGGGCATTAGTTCACCCTTTCACTATATATATAGGTGAGCCATCGAAGGATCAACATTAGAGTTTGTACCGAAGTCTGCCTCTCTGTCAAGCCTCCCAGGAAGTGCCTCCATGTAGAGGCGTAGTGTTATTTCGCCAAGCCTAGTTTTGTTTGAAGTCTTTTATATAGTGTGTGAGATCTGTATAAGCTCTGTTATTATATATGTAAATATGGAAAGTGTAGTTAAATAGTTTAATTATTTCAGGTCATCAGGTATACACAACTCAATGGACATTTATTATTTTTGTTTTGCTTCCGCTTTAGGCCCTGATATGATTTGACTATTTTGAAATTTTGTCTATGAGGCCTGAGTACAAGTCGGTCATGGCCTAAACTTTTAGGGGCAGGTTTGGGTCGTGACATAACCTTTCATACTGAAAGCCTATTGGATTTACTAGCTAACTAGTGAACGTGATATCTTGAATTGTTCTGCCGCTTAGGTGTTGGTACTGTCACTTTGGCAAGACAACCCCATATTCGTAGCAAATCATAAGAAGGTTTGTGGCCTTTCCATAATTCGTATGGAGTATTGTCCACTTTCTTTTGAGGTATTCTATTTAGATTGTAATTCACTGAGAGAATTGCATTCCTCCACAAGTTCTGTGGCAACCCAGAACTTATCAACACCGCATTCATCACTTCCTTTAATGTACTATTTTTTAGCTCAGTAACACCATTTGACTGAGGTGAATATAGCGCTGTAGTTTGGTGGATAATTCCAGATTGAGCACAAATCTCAATAAATGGCGATTCATATTCTCCACCACAATCACATCTTAAAGCCTTGATCTTCTGACTTAATTGATTCTCAACTTCATTCTTAAAAACAATAAACTTATCAATTGCCTCATCTTTACTTTTAAGCAAATACACATAACAGTATTTAGTGCAATCATCAACATAAGTGATGAAGTACTTGTCACCACCACATGATTGTACGACTTTCAAGTCACATATATCACTATGCATGAAATCTAGAGGCTCGGTACATCTTTTAACAGAAAGAAATGAAGTCTTTAGTCAATTTAGTTTCTACACACGTTTCACACTAATGATTTGGATTAATCTTCAAAAATGATATGTGATTTAACTTGATTAATTTATGCGAAGTGTCAAAATTCACATTACCAAGTCTACCATGTCATAATTGAGGGGACTCAAGCATACAAATAGAAGAAGAAGCTTTCTCATTAACTTTAGGGATAATAGTCATTATATTGAGCTTAAACATACCTCCTGACATATATCCATTCTCCACAAAGACACCGCTCTTGGTCAACACAACCCTATCAAACTCAAACGTAATACGGAAGCCATACTTGCTTAAGAGCAACCTTGAGACAAGGTTTTTACGAATGTCTAGCACAAATAAGGCATCATTCAAAGTCAAATCATTTCCTGAAGTCATCTGTTGGACTTCCTTGCCTTTACTTTCAACAGTTGAGGTTGCAGAATTTCCCATGAACAACTTCTCGTCATTTGAAACCAGTTCGAAAGTTGTGAATATCTTCTTCTCAGCACAGATGTGGCGAGTGGCCCTAGTGTTCACCCACCATTCTTTCGGGTTGGACCAAATTGTGAATGAGAATTGTTTGACTGGATTTGGATCGGGTTGTAACCCAACACCTGTATCCATTTTGCGATACATTTAGTTGGATTATAAATAACATTATATATGTATAATGCAAGGGAGGTTTTCAACCTTTTTAACTCTCATTTTTTGATGATGGAGTTGATGATCATATTACGCATATGGGGGTTTTGCACCTTTGTAACTTTAACCCTAATTGCTAGAGTCGATGGCCATTGATGGTTGGTTTTACGGTAGACTTTATGGCTAAAACCCCTTCCCTACAAGTATAAAAATGGCCTTTCCCCTCCAACTTAGATGGATGAGATAGAAATATTTTTGAGATGGAAAATTTGTGATTTTCTTTACATAAAGTTGGAGAAATTTTTATACCAAAGAAAATTTTCTATTTTCTTTGTGCTAGCCCATTCTTTGGTTCTTATTAGAGAGAGAGTGTTGCCATTGTCAAATTGCCAAAGTTATTTAGAAGATGCTTCTGCATTAGCTGGTTTCGACCATTGTATCCTGGGAGACAAACGCCAGCATACCTCTAGCACCCATCGGGAGGCAGTGAATCTGTTTTAAGGAAATTGTACTATCGCATAGGCTTCAGTTTGCATCTCTTATCTTTTGTTCTTTCAATCTTTAGATTCGAACTATTTCTTGCATATTATTTTATATGTTCATGGGAATCCATCTTGTAATATGTTCCGTGATGTAATCTAGTTTATTTATGTATTTTTAGTTGTGTAGTTTACTCTGTATTTCATTCTTTAATAATAACAAAAAGATTGCTTTGTCATTTTTATTTCTTTTATTATATATATATTTTTATTATGGTAAAATACCAACAATCTTAAAATAAATTTGGTTTGGTTATAATCTGATTATTTTCAAAGTGTTTTGGTTTTGGGTGAAGAAACAACATTTTAGCATTAGCTAAAATATTTCTGATTTTTATTCAGAAATAATGGCTCAGTTCTGGGAGTATCGGTTAACTTTCATGAGTGGTGTAATTCTGGTAACAATTTTTATTTTCTTAGGAATTGTTTTTTATTTTTTATTCTAACCTGGTTTATGCCTTGGAAACTTAATTTTGAATTTGTTTCTCATTGACTATAAGTCAACAAGGTCTTGTAAGTTTTGTCTAAGGTTAATTGGGTTTTAAGTGGGACCGGTGTGACCACTCCACTCTTCTTGGAAACTTTCCTGACCTTATTAGATTTTCTCTCCCCTGTTGTGTATAAAAGGAGGCTATCTTCCTTGGTTTCAACACATAGTTTTTGGCTTCTATACTATATGGTCGGTCTGCTCCTATATTCTTCTTCTTGTGTGAGAGAGTGCTGCCATTGTCGGTTCGCCGGTTCACCGGAGCTACATAGAATGTGCTTCTGCGTTAGCAGGTCTATACTGTCATATCCTAGGAGACAGACGTCGACATACCTCTGACACCCACGGTGATGCGGCGAATCTATTTTAAGGAGATTGTGGTACCATACAGGCTTCGTTTTTCTTATTTTACTATTTAATTTCAGTGTTTCATTTTGTTAGATATTTCTGTTCTTCAAAATGTAATCTCTAGCATGAGTTAGACTTATGATTTCTTGCTCTCTAATATAATTTTAATTAATTATGAATCTATTTATTTTATTTAATTTCTACAATTTGGACAACAATTTACTCTTGCAAAACTAATGGAGTAATGCCCAAAATTCATGGAGAATAAGTGTGTGAGTAACACACTCTATATACACATGTGTGTATATTTGGAGCCTCCAAACAAACCTAGCCCAAAACGATTAGGTTGTGGGACCACCAATCCAGCCCAGCCTAAACCTACCCCATTGCAACAAGCCTCAAGCGTGAAGCCTAAGCCTAAGTATAAGCTGTCCAAGTCCCAAGATGCAAAATCCATGACCCACGATGGACCCTGGCTCGGTCTGGGCAGGCAGACTGTGCAAGAGCGCGTGCATGTGGCAATTTTTGCATGACCAACTTGGACTATAGTTTTTGCCCAAGCCCATCCTTGAAGCATCCATAACTCCCTTCCTTCTTAAAATTTGGATGCCCCAAAGGGCTCTGTAGACAGCGCCCGCGAGGGACCTCGCTACCACTACAGTTCGGACTCCCTTGTTTTGTTTGTTGTGGTTCGTAATCTGAACCAAAGAGTCCAACTCTGGCAAATCGTTTGAGAAAACAGATTTTTTTTAAAAAGTAGTGCCAAACATGGACTGCTTTTCCAGATACAGAGTCGCCACTTAAATATTTTTAAAATGGGAAATTTAGGAAACCTTGACTCGGTGCCGAAGGCCACGTATCCGTCATCACCAAAGTTGTCTTGGCTCGGGAGCTTGGGTACGATCGGGGAAGGTCAGCTATGAGCACCCCCTTTCGCTCGGTTCGAAGACTGGCCTCTACTAACCGTGATATCCGATTTTGAAAACATCACATGCTCTTGTTCCGGTTATTAGCCTAGAATTACTATGTTATGCGCACAGCAAACAAGTATAGACTAGATTGCCTAATTTGGAAACAAACATTGCATATCCGTTCGTTTGGAAAGTGCTTTGGAATTTGCTACTCGCAAGTAGGCTAAAACACGGATTTCAACGAGTTTTCCAACTCAAGCAATCCAACCTCCACCCACAGGCATTCGAACAGTTTATCTCATGTAAGCAACTAGCCGCATGGTAAGCATACTGTCATGTTAACATTCACACGCATGCGAGATGCTAAAGCATAAAAACTCACCTAGTACTCCGTGCCAAAACAATAAACTAGTTAGCAAAAATGCATGCCCTAGTTCATGTTAGAGTGACTAATGCATCGCATGCAATGGTGTAATCTAGACAGGCTCGGCTATCCTAAGCATGGTATGTGAAATGCAATCGTTTGATGCACGTATTCAAGTTGGATTGGAAGATGCAATGCGGTCGTATGATGTACCGAGCCCGATGCATGTCAACAAATGCATGGATGCACGCATGCATTGCATAAGGTATGCTAAATTAAACGTGCCCTAATCTACCATCATAAGTAGGTAAATAAAAGGGAAGAAAGAAGTGGGGGTTGGAAGACATACACACCACTCACCCACACTTACTACAGATTTGCCCTCGCCCAGAGGGACCAAAAGAATATACAAATTAATTAACTACGCAAGCTAATTTAAATATTACAAATTAATTAAATTAACAAGTTGGTTAATCTAAGAAAAATAATAAACCGCCTCGGGGCGGGGGCTCAATGCATGCGCGCTCGGATTCCACTCGGAATTGCACTGCCATGCCTAGCCTGCCTCTGTTTTCCCTGCTTTGTTCCTCTGAAAACTACCAAAGTCTCAAGGATGCCTCTCTGGACACTGGAGAATCCCACCGGCTGGAGGAAATGACCACCGGCACTAGGATGTGGCCCCTCGGCACAAAATATATCCACCGGCCATTTATTGATCACGGCCGGCACTAAATCTTGCCGGTAGGCAATGAATTTCGCAGAACCCAACTCATAGCAAAGAGAGACGAATCCGCATGGCAATGCTATTCAAGCTATGTATGCACCAATCACACTCCCTATTATGTTAATGACTCAAGGGAGGATGTGCCTCGATTCTCGGGCCACCAATCACGCATTTCTATGCATGATGGCCCAAAGAATCAAGTGTGCAATTTTCATGTCAAATGAAATGCAAACTAAACAATCAAAGAGCCCAATCCCCATCACCAAATCAAGGGACAAGGCATGCATGTCTATGTGTGCAATCCTAAGCATGTCAACTAGTATGCAACATGGGATGCAAACAAGAATGCTAGTATGCAAACACACATCCAAGGAAAGCATGCAAACTAAGCAAAGGAGTGGACTTAAACATGACTTAGGCAACTCCAAATAGGCCTAAAAGTGAAGGCCAAAATGCACAAACTTATGCAAGCACTCATGGTCCAATACTTTAAGCATAATAGGGCAACTTTTAAACACATTTAAGAGGGCACAAATATGAACAATTAGCATGCAAGTTAAGCTCTGAAATCATGTTATGAGAGGTGCCAAACCAACTCACACAAGACAAACAAAAGCATGCAATTGGCCCAAATACTTGAGGCAAGCCAAGAGGCATTGAACTACACTTGGCAAAACCTAACATGGCAAGACTTAAGTAACTAAAATCAGGGTTTTAGCACACAAAATCAAGCCCAAAGGACCACTTAGATGGCATCTAAATGGTTTGAATTCAAAGGCATGCACAATGGTCAAAACATAAGGCATACAACACATGCTCTCAAAGTAATAAAGAGGCAATTAAGGCAAGCATATGAGCATGCCAAAGGGACTGAAATTACATATTGGGTGGTTCCAAACCACCAAAATGATGCAAGCAACACATGCTACACATTCACATACTTGAGGCCTACAAGCCCGACAAGCCACAAATGCAAAGGAGCTATACTAAGCATGCCGAAATCAATCCAAACAACTATGGACAGACCTAAAGCATGGCAAAATAAGCACAAAACATTCATAAGTCTAAGCCTAAATCATGCTCAAACAAAGGCTAACAACCTAAGGCATGTTAAGGGATCAAGGAGGCATTACATGGCGACTATACTAAACATGCATGGAGCACCAAAACCAACACACAACATGATTATATTATGGCATAATAAGCATGAAATGCAGCCTAGATATGATCAACACGCACTTGAACAAAGGCTTCCTTAAGAGACCAAAAATGGTCCCTTTCAAGGACAACAAGGAGAGGGGGTGGCCCTCCCCTTTTGGAGACTTCAAGGCACCATCTCCACCACTGAAATCCCTCAAGATTTTAGTGGTGAAGAGGCCCAAACACCAAAGTCTCGAAACTTGCACAAAATAGCACAAAAAGAGGCCTTACAAGGCCTAAGAGGGGTCAAACTTCTCCAAAGCACAAAACACTCTTAATAAACTATCAAGAGGGCCTAAAAACAGAACTTTTTTGTATTAAACACTAAGCACAAAAACAGCTCTAAGATAGGTAGAAATAGGATGCAAAAATTGGGTAAAAAGGACTAGTTTCTTACCCTTGTTGACCTTCTTCACAAAGGGTGCTCTTGTTGCCTCCTTAAGCTCCAATCCAGTCAAAAATATCAAGAACCAGTTAAGATGATATAAAATGTAATGAAACAATGCAAATGATATGCAATGTAATTGAACAATCAAACCACAAGCAGTGCAAAACCACACAAATACCATAAAGGGGTGGAGATGCAAAATCAAACTACATTTAACATAGAAAAGGTGCCGGAATCCTCAAACCACAATTCTCTTAGTGGAATAGGCGTGTGCACAGGCAGAACTATGTGTTTCGCAGAAAGAATACAAGTGATTGGGTGGCCTGATATAAGTGAGGAATGATCTGCTGAGGAAAGATCATGATCCTAAATGTTGAATGCAACAAAACAGGGTACAACGCAATGAATGCAATGGATGTAATGAATAAGGCACGCGGCCAAACCACATTTTGCCTAGAAAAGGCATGGACACAAAACAGACCACGTCTAACATAGAAAAGGTGCTGGAACCCTCAGACCACAATTCTCTTAGTGGAATAGGCGCGTACACATGCAAAACCATGCTTCATCAAAGGAAATGTATGAGCACATGCCAGACTAAGCTTAACATGGAAAGGATGCAAGCGATAAAATGGATAATGTAGTAGATGCATGCGATAGATGCTATATACAATGTGATAGATGCAATAGATGATGTAGTAGCTGGAGGTGAAGGTACCTTACAGAGGCAATCGACGATGACTCACCTCATGCTACTGGGGATCTTCCCCTTTTGATTGTGCTTCCAAACCGCAGGTACTACTTTTCTCCCTGACTATGGTCGTAGCTTTCCCTATTCTCCAATAGGGTGACAGACTAGGTTGGTTCAGTATCCAAAATTGAGGCGCATACCCGCTACCTCAACCTATGGGGCTTCCATACAGATTTCAAGCCAAGGATACACCCCTGGGTATTTAAACTAGACTTTAGTCTCAGAAATCCCGAACCTTTGCGTTCTAGGCATCAGCCATTCGAACTCTAGTTTTCACTGTCTCAGTTGATCTCTTAGGAACTCACCGCAAACACAGGCAGGTGGCTATACCAGACCATCGAAAGTCGTTCGGGCACGACAAATACCAAAGGAATTGCACCTCTAGAGGATTTAAGGTGTCATAGACCAGAGGAGTGCACAAGACAGTGCAAGTAATGATACAAGGTGGATAAACAAAACAAATGATTTTGTGATAAATGGACTGAGTCGGAAAACGAATTTGTTCAATGCCATACTCAGTCAGAAAACAAAGTAATTGGTGGTATGTGCTCGGCACAGCTTGAATGGTATGCAACCAAGTTCTTCCTATGATGAGATTGTATAGTGAAGGAAGTTTGACAACCAAAAATTCTACGTCTACTGATCTATTGCATGCCCGAACTAGTAGTGTGATTTTACCTAAAGGATACTTTGGGTTAGCATTGAAGCCAAATAATGGGTAATTAGCCGATAACAAATCGAAGTCGGTGAATCCGAGTTTAACAAATGTTTTGTAATATATTACTTCCAAAGTGCTGCCCTGATCAATGAGAACACGTTCAATGGTGAATCTGTTCGTTCATAACTCGATGACGAGGGGATCGGTGTGGAGGAGAGTTACCCCAATCAAGCCAGTGTTGTCGAAACTAATCCTCCCAGTTTCGTGGGGCCGTTTTGCTAGTGTGATTGGCCTATGTAGGCTAGGTTGCAACTGAATTGTTTGTATCTCGGCTGACGACGGCAAGTTGTATATCATGTGAATTACACCAAGTGGAGGTGAATCTAGCCATAAGGCTACCGTGTTCGATGGATTATTCTTTCGGACGTGTTGCGCCAACCGGCCATCTTGTACTAGTTCTTCTAGGTGGTCCTTCAGTGCATAACAACTATCAGTGTCATGATAATGGTCCTTGTGGTACTCACACCGCTTGTCCCTTCTCCTTGTATCGGGAGGTCCCATTATTTTGGGCGGCCATTTAAAGAACGAAAAGTGTTGAACCTTTGATAAAATCTTGTTGACCGGCTCTGCTAACTCCGTATACTTTTTGTCCGAGCGTCTTGTGCGCCTGCTATCCACTTGATATTGTTCATTTGATCAGTGTGAACATTGATCATTTGATCGGCGCGAGTCACACCTTTTGTCTCGTTCAGCCAAATTCCACGGTTCGGGCCTCCTTGATGGCACGACGCTTACCGGCTGAACGATTCTAAGCGGAGCCATCTTAATGGCTTTCTGTCCGGCTTTAACCCGCAAGGCATCGTCTTCCACCTTACAAAATTCTTCGACTTTCTTCATTAACACCCAAACTGTTTTGGGGAGCCGCCTGGTCAATGAACTGCGGAGGGGACTATCAGGATGTAATCCCATTTTAAAGGCGGTGATGGCCATGGAGTCATTGCAGGCATCGTCTACCAGGTTAAAGCATTCCCAATAGTATGCTAAATATTCACGAAGGCTTTCTTTTGGTTTAATTTGCATTGCCCAAAGAGAATCGACTTGCTTTGGCTGTATTTCATTGGTGATGAATCTTGCCCTAAAGGACTTTTGGAGTTAATGGAAGTTTTTAATCGATGCCGGCTCCAGTTTATAGTACCATCTGACGGCCAGTAGTCCCAGACTACTCGGAAACATTCGATACATGAGAGCTTCATCGTCAGCATGCAGCGTCATCGCTTGTTTATAATGACGAATATGGTCAGTGGGGTCCAATTTTTTGTCATATAGGGTGAACGACAGTGCTTTGAACTTCTAGGGTAGCACTGCCCTTGCAATTCGTCACACAAAAGGGTCGTGCTTATCTTCTTCATCCGAATCATGACTTCTTCTCCCTCGTTTATGCCGCACATATGGATTTCCTTCGGATGAGCTGGATACATCAACTCGTCCCTTGTTTCTGGGTTTCGGGGATGGTGAGTTAGAATCATTGTCATTATCGTGTTTCCGAAGTCGACGTC
Source organism: Camellia lanceoleosa (assembly GCA_025200525.1). Lineage (NCBI taxonomy): Eukaryota > Viridiplantae > Streptophyta > Magnoliopsida > Ericales > Theaceae > Camellia > Camellia lanceoleosa. The sequence continues at coordinate 89,277,144 of CM045765.1, forward strand.
ATCGATCATCCTTCTTTCCTGAAGGTCGACCCCGATCGTGGTATGCAGCTTGTTGGGATTTGGCTAACTCCAGGGCCAACTCCTGGAGCAGGCACTCGTTTTCAGCTATCATATTTTCCAGACGCTGTTCATTTTGCTTTGCTTGATCCATGATTGTCTGCATTGTCTCTTGCACTAATGATGAGGATGAGGTCTGGGCTATTGAGTCAAAGTTCAAGGCCCGTAGTGTGGTGATATTCTCTGATCCAAGCATGTTTCTTGGAGTGATGTCATCTCTTAGCGTAATGTCGTCAGCGACTACCAGAGGATCATCTGTTACGCCTGCCATGGATTTGCTTGAGTATTCCCACAAACAGTACCAATTATGGAGATGTGGGTTTGGAAATACTCCAGGATCCAGTCAGACGTCATTCATTCTCTTATTGCTACCTGTAAAAGGGATGAACAATCCGGTAGAGGGTGCCAGAATTAGCACTCCGACGGACAAGTTAGTATGCTCTCTAGTTTACTTCTATTTCAATTTATTTTATCTATTCTCATGCATCTTTATTTTGTTGACATTCCTCTTTTTATATTACCCTTTGGGCCCATGGGTCGGGCCCACTTCTAATCTCGCACTTGATGGCTTGCTCGGCCTTCTGATTGCGTGTTGGTTCTCATTCAGCTCTTCATATGGCCGACTATACTCGACCTTAGATTATAGCCGAATCGACTTCGGCCAGATGTCCAAAGTCCTTGGCCTTCCTTAACACATAATTATTCGACTCCCAACGTAAGTATAAAGTGAGGCTAGATATCAAAGGATACATGCAGCGAGAAGTCTTGGATCACTTTGATACGTATTCACTTGTGACAAGGATAACATCCATTTGCATGGTGATTACGATAGCCGCTTTATGTGGTCCGAAGATACATCAAATGGATGTAAAGACAGCTTTCTTCAATGGATATTTAGATGATGAAATCCACATAGAGCAACCTAAGGGGTTTTCAGCGCCAGGGAAAAATAAGAAAGGCTGTAAGCTTGTCAAGTCATTATATGGTTTGAAGCATGCTCCTAGGCAATGTCATGAGAAGTTTGACAACGCTATGTTGTCAAATGGGTTTAGAATCAATGAGTGTAACAAATGTGTATATGTCAAAGACACTAACAGAGGTTATGTCATTTTGTGTCTATACGTCGATGACATACTAACAGAGGTTATGTCAATTCATGTACATATCCTATCTCTAGGGTTAGAAAAATGGCTCGTCTCTGGGCTTTGACATTCACTCACGTCATTTCATGACATCAAGTTCTTTCAAAGAGGGGAAACTATAAACACCCCATTTTTTACTGCCCTTAAGACTTGGGCACCACTGATTGTTTATTTGGTGATGAAAGATGTACAGTGCAAAGGTTCGATTTCTTCGACAAGAGGAGAGTCAAATCCCAACCTTACACCCCATTTTGGACCAAAACTATTTTGAATGGTTTTTAGCCCTTAAAACCCTCTCTTTCAAAATATTTTTGAAAGAAGTTTCTATGATGTTCTGAGGCTTGCATTTCGTTAAATGTTGCGCTTTTTGGTAAACCAACCAAGGACAAAGTGGGGATGAATGAAAGAGATGTGAACTCTTTGAAAAATCTTTCAAAACACCTTGCATAGGGGTTTGGGGTTGAATAAAAGAGGAGATGAGAGAAGAAAACTAGTTGACGAGAAGTTTGGCATGAATCCGGGTAGGATCAAAATTGAGCAGCTTCATTAAAATGAGCATAACTTTTTTCACAGTTGGAATTTTGATGTGAGGCTATTACCATTGGAAATCTTACTTCCGGGGCTTCAATTTGGACACAATAATGACCTAAAAAGGAGTCGAGATGAAGGAGTTATGTCCATTTGAAGTTGGGCCCAAAAAGTAGATTTTTCTGTCCAACTAGAGGCGAAAGTTTCTGACCATGAATGGGATTTTTTTGGCCATGTGCCATCCATGAATGGCCAATTCTGGCCCCCTGCCATCCAAGAGTGTCCCATGCTGGCCAACAATGATCAAGTGCTGACCATCAGTGAAGAAGTGCCAGCCATTGATGGCAGAAAGCAGTTTTTGGCAAATAGCTGTTCTAGCTATCCCTTTTGGAGATATTTCGACCAAGGCTTCATTTTTTCTATATATAGATTGGCTTCTCTGTGGTTTTGGAGGTGAGAAACAATTTAGGAAGAGTTTTGGGAGCCTTTCTCTCTAAAACCTCTCTCTCTAAAGCTTTTGTGCTAGAAGCTTGCATACATCCATCTTCAACCTATCAACCCTTAACAAGAGTGGTTCATCTTTGGGCTGAGGTTTCTTGAAGCTCTCTTGGAGCTCCTTAGGGTGGTTTTTGACTTGGTTTTGTGCCTCAAAGTGTGCTTGGCTTCAAGAGGTATAAGACTCACCCTTTAAGCTTGTTTTCATACTTGTTTTTACCACCTTTGCAAACTGTTTTTGGCTTGGTTTTGAACTAAAGAAAACTCTATTTTACAATCCTAAAAATTGTGGTTTAGGCCCCTTTTGAGTTTGAGGGTGGTCCACCCTTCTTGTCTCTTTGCTTGTTAAGTTTTTGTGCCATCTTTCAAAGCTTTCTAAAACAACTTTTTTTTGGCCTTTTAACCACTGAAATCCAGGGGATTTTAGTGGTAAAAAGTTAGTTTTGAGGGCCAAAATAGGAGGGGGTGGCCTCCCCTCCTTGTGTTTTGTTTGCATGTGTTGATGACCAAACATGTGAGCATGTATTTCTACCTGTTTGTAGCTTAGTTCAAGCATGTTTTAGGCTCTATTTTGACCTGCTTTAACTCTGTTTTTGGCTGGCTGAGTCACTTCTTGTTTGATTCTTACACTTGTAGTGTAATCTTGCTTACTAGCCTAGCATGCCTAATGAGTTAGCCATCATTCTAGCATGTGTTAGCTTGACTCCAGCATGTTTTTGCTACTGATTTAGCATGCTTTATCTTTGTTTTGGATGGTCTTAATCATATATGCTTTGCTTTGTATAGCTGTAGTGTAAATAGCCTTTACTAGCTTTGTGTTTTAAGACCCCTAGCATGCTTTGCTTGAGGTATTTGCATGCCATAGCATCATTTTACATGTGATTTCAGAGCATATATCATTGTCACACTCTCACATATTCCACTCTTTCATTGCTTTTGAGAGGTGTGCTTTGTGCCTTGTTTGTGAGCCAACATGTGTGCATATTTTTCTTGCCATCTATGCTTCCATTTCAACATGTTTGAGCCACTGATTTGGCAAGATTAAGCTTTGTTTTGAGCTGGTTTGATCACATGAGCTTTGCTTTGTATGCTTGTAGTGCAATTGGGCTAAATTGCCTAGCATGTGTTATTGTTTTGGCCTCTTAATATAGCTATTCTTAGCTTATTTCAAGCATGTTTTAGAACTCCATTTAGGGTGTTTTAGGACTGTTTTGGAATGTTTGTCCCTTTTGAGCATTGTGTTGCATGCCTCTAGTGTTGTGTCCATCACTAGCCTTAATGTTTTTGGCTCTTAACATGTTGTACATGAGTTGTTTGCATGTTATAGTCTTATTTCTCATGCCATATCAGCATTGAATTTTTGCAATCTTCCTCCATGCTTCACTCTTTCATTTACTTTGAAAGTAGTCTTAAGCCCCTTGTTAGCTTGAGAATGGAATTAAGGCTCTCATGCCTAATGGTTTTAGCCTTCTCTTGAGGATTTCTACTAACCAAAAGCATGAGGCTTCTTTCATGCTCAAGGTGCTTGTGGCTGAGGCCATCTTTCCCATTAGAGGACTTTCACATTGAACTAAACCGGTTAATGAATGACTCGGTAATTTTAAAATGTGTAAACAAGAAATGAATCAAGTAAAACATGACAAAGATAAACATGTTTTGTGTGCATTGCATGTGTTCAATCGGACGTTATATTGAACACAAGGTGAATTGGTCCATTTCATACTCAAAGTGATGAAAATGGGCCAATTCCCTTTGTTTCCATTGCCTTTGATCATCCAATGATAAGGTGATGGTCCTAGAGTCTTGTTTGTCTTGCATTTATTGAAGTTGTGCAAGTTGAATCCTTGGCCATCATGCATTGCATGCTTGATTGATGGTTTTGGATCCAATGGTGCCTCTCCCTTAATGTTTTGAGATGATATGGAATGGCATAGTACATACATGTTCTTGGGAGACCGTCCATTTTCCTCTGTTTTGTGCTCTGTTGCAGTTTGGTGTCACAGCACACCAATCGTCGGCAGTGCCACACTGATGGCGGACACCCTTTCATTGTTGGCCGGCAGAGGCTTACTATTGGCTGGCAAATGGTTGGCAGCCACCATTCATGGCCGACAGGCCATTGGTTCATTCCCCAGCATTGGTTTTGGTAAGATTCAGCAGCAAGTTCTTGGAGATACCCTGCAAACAGAGCCTCTAAAACGCAAATCGGAGAGCTCTTCGGGGCAAAAATCGAGCATGCATCTTCTTCTTCTTCGAACAAAGCTGAGGTAGCATAGTTTAAAGCTTTCCTTATTAGTTAGCTTGAATTTGTAATTTAATTAATTAATTTGTTAATTAGTTAATTGTTGTAATAATTAGTCTAATTAGTATAATTAGATTAGTTAGCTAGCTTAGCTTAGATGTAGCTTTAGCATATTCATTCGGACCCCCCGTCGAGAGGGCACAATGTTGTAATAAGGGTGCGTGTGTGTGTGCATGTCTTCCAACCCCACGTCTTTCTCCTTTTTATTTAACTACTTATGATGGTTAGATTAGGGCACGTTTTGATTAGCATACCTTATGCTTGCATGGTTGCATCATTCATTTGTCTTGCATGAACCGGGCTCGGCGCATCATTCAAACTGCATTATATTTCAATACCTACTTGAATACGTGTTTCAAAACATGTTATCAAGCTGCATTCATATGCCATCTTAGATAGCCAAGCCTATTTAGTTGCATTTTTGCATGTGTTGTATTAGACATCTTAACATAGTTAGGATCATGCATGATTTCTAACTAGTTTTTTGTTTTGGCTTTAAAGTACACTGTAAGTGTTTACGCTTTAGCATACTTGCATGAGTGTGAGCGTTGCCATGATACCATGCTTGCCATGAGGCTATTTGCTTAAGTGATTAACTGGATGAATGCCTGTGGGTGAAGGCTTGATTGCCTGAATTGGAACAACTCGATGATTGTAAGTTTTAAGCCCACTTTGCGAAGTGGCAAAATCATGTTTTAAAGCCCACTTGAGGGTGGCAAATCCACGCTTTAGCCTACTTGCGGGTAGCACTTTCAAACCATTTTAAAAAAAAAATATGATTTGTTTTGTTCCAATTCTCGGGATTGAGTCTATACTTATATGCTATGCACATCACATAGTAAGTTAGATTAATAATCAGAATAAGAACACATGAGGTTTATAAAACAACATATCATGCTTAGTAGAGGCCGATCCTTTGATCGGGCGAGCGGGGGTGCTCATTTCAAGACCTTTCCCTCTCGTACCCAAGTTCCCGAGCCGAGGCAACTTTGGTGATGATGGACATGTGGCCTTTGGCACGAGTCAGGGTTTCCTAAATTTTTCAAAAACAAAATATTTAGGTGGCGACTCTGTAATCTGGAAAAACAGTCAATGTTTGGCGCTTTTTGATTCGAAATTGATTTTTCAAAACCAATTGCTGGATTTGGACTCTTTGGTGTTTCTCAGTCTCGCATTGCACTTTGTGAGATTAGATTCAGAACCGTGATAGGAGTCCGAACTATAGTGGCAGGACCCAGTTCGCGCCCTCTCCGAAAAGGGGGGGCGCGCAGAGAGAGTTTGGGTGGTCTGCAAGCGACCCTTTAACCATTCAAGCGGTTAACTGACTCGGCTAGGTTTCAGGGCGGTCCGCTCGAGCACTGATCTGCAGAGCAGAATTCTGTAACTTGCGAACCTGCCCAGTTCTTGGCTGTTTTTGGGTATTTAAAGCTTGGTTTCTTGCATTCCAGTCTTCAAACATGATATACAAGGTCTAAGGAACATGCAAGCATGGTTGTTTATCAAATTACACCATTAAAACTTGGTTTATTTTCAAAGTTCAAGGACTAAACTTCCTAGTTTTTCAAGAATTGAACAAAATTATCTTTTCATGGACCCTCTTCTTTCTTTCATCTTTAACATAGATATAATCCATAAACTTATGAAAATCAAAGGAATATATATACACTAGTGTATGCTCGTGCCTTTAATTAATGATGAGTTTAAATATTTACAGGATGAGTTTCTAAGATTTATAGTATTCACCAATATTGCAAATCAAAGGTATTGTATACTTGTTAAAAATTTCTCAAGAACGTAAAAAATTAGCAATACTAAATCAAAGCAAATATTTTCTCAAGAATGTAAAAGTTTCTGCAGCATGAAAATAAAAATTTATGGGTTTCTTTGAAGTTTTGTACTTGGTTAATATTTGTGGGTTTCTTTGAAGCTCTGTGCTTTACAGATAAAAATCCTATCACATTTTACAAATAAAAATCCTATCAAATAAAAATCCTATCGGGTAAAACCCAAATCCTTGATTCTTACACTCTCAAATAAAAATAGATTATCATATCAAAACCCGTACAATAGATTCTCACACTCTCACATTTACATAGAAAATCCTTGATTCTCACACCCTATTTATTCATGAATGTCTAGAACAAAAAAATAAAGCTAAAGCAGTACTTTGTTATCTATTGATGAATATTGATGAATGTCTGGAGCAAGAAATAAATCTATGATTTGCTGGATCCTCAAGAGCTACTTCTAGTACCAATCTCCTTGTTTGAATCATACTCGCTTCTCCCCATCCCACCTACAACATTACTACTCAAATCAATTCTAATAGAACACCAGAAATAACAACTTAATTCCAAGTACATAAAGCAAAAACAAAACAAAAAGGTTATTAAAGTTGAAAAGGCTTTTTTTTTTTTAAAAAAATTTTATCATCTGATCTGAAACTAATAAAGAAAAAAATAACTAAAAACTTGAGCTTTATTGAAGAAAGATTTTCATTTTAATTAAAAAGAAAGACCTTCATAGGAAATACTCTTTCAATTTAACAAAAGCATATGACATTTTTGATCATTTGTTTGCAGCAAATTTCCTAAACTTACCAAAGGGAGTTAAAATTCCTTCTCTAGAAGAACTTAAAGGGAAAATGTATTGTAAATGGCACAATTCTTGGTCTCACTCAACTAAAATCTGTATTGTTTTTCGGGACAGGATCTAAGAACATATTCGAAAGGGGAGTTTAAAGTTCCCAGCCAAAGCAGAGAAAGCTGTGGGGATTGACACTAACCCATTCCCAGAGATTGGGGAAGTTACAGCCAATGTTGCTGTGCCTGACTTCCAAAACCTATCCTTGAAGGAATTGGAGGTGGTTAATGTGTAGATGCATGTTACCAATCAGACTGCTTCCAAGAAAGATATCAGAAGTTCACCAACAGATATACAGAGCTTCGCGGACCAAAAGGAGGACTCTAGTGAGGAGACGCTGGATGATGACTCTCTAAAGGTAGCTGTCATGCAAATGATGTGTCCCAAATGCAGGCTAAGTTACAAATGGTTGAAAGGTCTCCAAATTGATGGAAAATAGTATTTCAAAGATGTGCAGAGACGTCTTAAACCAACTAGTACTTACAACAAGAGGCCATACCTAATTGGTCTTAGATAACAGCCATTCTTGGTTAGACCACCAGCCACTAGAGTGCACTCCAAGGGTAAGAGACCTCTACATGAGTTCAAACCACCCAACTACTATAGGATGGAGGGCAATCATCCTGAGAGGAGACTAGAAGTGAGCTCAAGTTATGGAATCAGAGCTAGAGATTGGCCTCTTAGATCAGCCTCAAACAAGATGGAAGGTAACCACCCTGACAGAAGGCCTGAATTAGGCTCAAGACAGGGAGAAGTTGACTTAGGCCAAAGGAAAGAAATGGTTGAGGAGGAGATGTTTGAAGCCTTCATGGCTGAACAGACATTTTTGGTTGAAAAACCAGCAAGAACAGACCATTCGAAGGAAGTCACTAGTACTGAAGTGCCAAAATGCAGCATGGAAGATGCTTCTAAAATAATTGAACAAGTTAGCCTGGAAAAGAAGCAAGTGCAGCCAGTAGTTCAGTTTGGCTCATTTCCTCCAGTGTCAGTGAATATGGTGCATATACTACCACAGGAGTTCCAGGCTGAAGATGGAAACCAAGAAGGTCAGGAGATTGGCCCTATTCCAGTTTCTAGTGAAGTTTCACAGGTTAGCATGGTTCAAGATGAATCTGAAGTGGCCACACCAATGGAAACTGAGGATGAGAGTCAAGAAGTGAGTATTAATCTCTCATATTCTTTTGAGTATCCTACAACATCTATGACACAGCATGTCAAGCCCTTGTATATCAAAGCTTTTTTCGATGGGATACAAATGAATAGGGTATTGGTGGATAATGTGGCAACAGTGAACTTGCTTCCGAAATCCTCTTTGAAGAAACTGGGAAAAAGGAACCCCAGATTAATCCCAACCAGCACAACCATTGCTGGTTTTGTTGGGGATAAGTAGATGACTCAGGGTATTTTGCCCATCAATTTGAGTGTGGAAACCAGAGATTGCATGACGGCATTCTTTGTTATTGATTGTAATGCTAAGTATAATGCTTTACTTGGCAGGGATTGGATTCACACCAACAAATGTGTGCCTTCTTCTCTACATTAGAAGATAGTGATGGCCTTATGCAATGGAGAGACAGAGGAAATCAATGCAGACCCTCAACCCTTTGTCGCTTGTGCTGACTTTGTAGAAGCCAAGTTGTATACTGAAGGAGTGACACCACTTAGTATATTGAGAAAACCTGATGGTTCGGCCGAAGTGACGGCTAATGAAGAAGTAGCACACCCAAAACACTTAGTACAAGAGAGTGCTGATGAAGAATTCGGCATCGAAGATGATAATGATGCCTGGTTGTAGGCAAGAAGATGAAACCCAATAAGCCAGACCCTTCGCTTTAGTCAAGTTTTCAACATTGGACTTAGAATCAATAGTCCAAAAAGTTTAGGAACAAGAGAAGGAAGCCATGATAGTTGGCTGTAAGCAGGAACAACAATAGGTCAGGCCTTTGACCTTTGATAAATAGTGTGCATTAGACATCGAAACAAAAGTCCAGGAAATACAGAAAAAAGAAGCCTTATGGACAGACTTTGTCTATGAAGAATAAAGCAAAGATGTTGAATCAGAAAAAGTGGGAGTAGAACAAAGCAAAGAAATTGCTTCAAGGGAAGAAGAAATCAAAAGAGAAGCATTAATGAGTTCTCAAATACAAGACCCCTTGGAAGAAGTTAATTTAGGGGAAGGTGCTGTACAGCAACCCACTTACATCAGTGCTTAGCTAAGTGCTCTTGACAGGGACCAGTTATTGATGGTCTTAAAGAGATACAAAGATTGTTTTGCATAATCTTATAATGAATTACCAAGATTGGATAGGTCATTAGTGGAATATAGGCTTCCTATGAAGCCTAATTTCAAGCCATACAAGCAAAAACCAAGAAAGATGAGTCCTGAAGTGATTCAGAAGGTTAAGGAGGAAATTGTTAGGCTCCTTAAGGTAGGCTTTATTAGAACAGCCAGATATGTTGAATGGCTATCCAATATTGTGCCTGTGGTTAAAAAGAATAGTAAAATGAGGATATGCATCGATTTTAGAAACCTAAATTTAGCAACTCCAAAAGATGAGTACCCCATGCCCATAGTAGATTTATTGGTGGATAGTTTAGTAGGGCACAAGATTTTGTCTATGATGGATGGGCATTCTGGTTACAACCAAATTTGCATTGTAGAGGAGGATGTCCATAAGACAACATTCAAATGTCTTGGGAACATTGGCACCTTCAAATGGGTTAAAATGCCATTTGGCCTAAAGAATGTTGGGGCTACATATCAAAGGGCAATAAACACTATATTCCATGATCTCATCGGAGGGTATTTAGAGTGTTACATTGATGACATTGTAGCAAAATCCCAGTCCATGGAGGAACATTTGGTTCACTTGGAAGTAGCTTTCAAAAGAATGAGAAAGTTCAAGTTGAAGCTTAATCTTCTCAAATGTGTTTTTGGTGTATCAACTGGAAACTTCTTGGGATATGTAGTACACAAGAAGAGAATAGAGATTGATCAGAATAAAGCCAAAGCCGTCATTGAGACCAAGCCTCCATCAATTAAGAAATAAGTATAAAAATTCCTTGGACAGGTTAATTTTCTTCGAAGATTTATTTCTAACACTGCAGGGAAAACTAAAGTATTTTCTTCCTTATTAAGGTTGAAAGATAAAGAAGAGTTTGTGTGGAAGCTTTCGAAAGAATGAGAAAGTTCAAGTTGAAGTTTAATCTTCTGAAATGTGTTTTTGGTGTATCAACTGGAAACTTCTTGGGATATGTAGTACACAAGAAGAGAATAGAGATTGATAAGAATAAAGCCAAAGCCGTCATTGAGACCAAGCCTCCATCAAGTAAGAAATAAGTATAAAAATTCCTTGGTCAGGTTAATTTTCTTCGAAGATTTATTTCTAACACTGCAGGGAAAACTAAAGTATTTTCTTCCTTATTAAGGTTGAAAGATAATATAGCGATCTCGGGTTTACCCCTTATTGTACGGTGATCCGGACATGCGTCCGTAGATGTTAATAGTTGAGTATTGTCTTGTTTACATCCTTTTCTACATTGTATTTGAGTTATAGGATGTGTTGGGCAGGTTTGTTTCAGGTTGGTTGTGTTTGGGAACCAAGGGTTGCTGTCCAGAATTTTTGTCCTTCGCTCGAGCGAGGAGTTGGTCGCTCGAGCGAGAGTTGAGTTTTGTGTCTGGTGGGTCGAGCCAGAGTGGCTTCGGCGAGCGATTGCGTCTGCACCGGACTCAACACCATGATTTTGGCTCGGCGAGCTTTTCTTCGCTCGAGCGATCTGGTTCGGTCTTCGCCGAAAGCGGCGGTTTGTCGCTTCAGCGTGCGTCTAATTCTTGAACTGAAGGGTCGAGTTCCTGGCTCGAGCGAGCTTTTCTTCGCTCGAGCGAGCTTCTGGGTTGTTGGCTCGAGCGAGACCTTCTTGGGTTGAGCTAGGGTTTTCTGTGTCTGGTCGCTCGAGCGACCAAGTCTTCGCTCGAGCGAGCCTATTTATATCATTTCGCAGCAGCGATCTAAACTTCACTTTTTCAAAACTTTTATATCTTCAAACCCTAAATTTGAGAGCCTCTCTCTCTAGACTTGCCTTCTCTCTAAGAAATCATCTCCCTAGAGTGTGAATCTACCCTAAGTGCTTTGTTAAAAAGATAGAGGGTGACTTGGGCTTCGATCTAATCTGAAAATATTTGGCTTTGGAGCAAGTTGGGTGTTGGGTCTTCATCTCCTTTTGAGCTCAAACCTTGAGGTAGGGATATCCTACTCCTCTTTATGGATTTTGTCTTTGAATTTTAGCATTTAGATGTGTTGGAAGTTGTAGTGTAATTTTGAGAAACTTTGGGCCTTTGTGTAATTTTACAAAAGTTAGGGTTTAATTTATAATGAACCTAGAGGCATGTTTGGTATAGAAACATGGGATTAATGTTGAAATATTAGTGAAAATGGAACCTAAGGGTTGAGTTGTCAATTATGGAAAGATGCCCTAATTACATTGATTGATTAATTGATATGATTAATTATGAGAAATGAGGAATTGAAGTGGAAACGTTGATTTAATATCCATTTTGTGCATTTATGTTCTGTTTAGAAATATCTGCTTTGGGCTATCGGTGGAGGATAGTCTTGATTGTTGTAGACAATGCATGATGATTAGGCAAACTAAAACCAATCATTGAAATGTGTCATTGAGTATGACAGTTGAAGAATACATTAACTTTATGTATTGATTTGTGATGTGTATAATTGTTGTTTATATGCTTTGTGTTGTGTTGGAGAAGATAGGGGATGTACTCCACGGTTTAGAGGAAGATAGGGGATGTGCCTCTAAACCGGATGTTGTTTGGGAGAAGATAGGGGATGGACTCCGTAGATAGAGCTCATATGCTTGTCTAGAAACGTGTTGACAGAGCTCATATGCTTGTCTTGGGAATGTGATATAGCTAGTATGCATATCTGTGGAAGTAATGAACTTGTAAGTGGTTAATATGAGTTATTGTCTCATATGAGTTGTGTGGCCAGGTTCTGAGCCATGAATTATGAATTGAGAATTAAATAAAAAATGGAGATTGAATTGAACATAGACTTGAAAGTCTTGGAATCGTAATGTGTTATGAAAGAGTATAAAAGTGTTGACCATCTATCAACTGTTAATCTTTTAGTCATTATTCATAACTGGTTTAGTATATTTCTACTGGGCTGTGGCTCACCCTATATGGGAACATCATTTTCAGGTACAGGTAGCACGCCACCTCCAAGGACATAGCTTAGGAGGCTTGAGGCTGATTGACTTTTTGGTTGTCTATTTTCTTTTGATGTATTACATGTAAATTCAAGCCAAGGGCTTAAGGTGTAATTGAGCTAGTGCTCTCCTTTTTGTAACCAAGTGTTAACTTGGGAAGTTGTAAGCCCTTAGGGCATTTACTTTTGTTGTTACCATGTAATACTTTTGTAACGAAATTGTGATAAATAGAAGGATATGAAACTTTTATATATATCAATGCATGTCTTTACTGTTGTTATTTTGAGGGCGTTACAGATAAAGAAGAGTTTATGTGGAAGCTTTCGAAAGAATGAGAAAGTTCAAGTTGAAGCTTAATCTTCTCAAATGTGTTTTTGGTGTATCAACTGGAAACTTCTTGGGATATGTAGTACACAAGAAGAGAATAGAGATTGATAAGAATAAAGCCAAAGCCGTCATTGAGACCAAGCCTCCATCAAGTAAGAAATAAGTATAAAAATTCCTTGGACAGGTTAATTTTCTTCAAAGATTTATTTCTAACACTGCAGGGAAAACTAAAGTATCTTCTTCCTTATTAAGGTTGAAAGCTAAAGAAGAGTTTGTGTGGAAGCTTTCGAAAGAATGAGAAAGTTCAAGTTGAAGCTTAATCTTCTCAAATGTGTTTTTGGTGTATCAACTGGAAACTTCTTGGGATATGTAGTACACAAGAAGAGAATAAAGATTGATCAGAATAAAGCCAAAGCCGTCATTGAGACCAAGCCTCCATCAAGTAAGAAATAAGTATAAAAATTCCTTGGACAGGTTAATTTTCTTCGAAGATTTATTTCTAACACTGTAGGGAAAACTAAAGTATTTTCTTCCTTATTAAGGTTGAAAGATAAAGAAGAGTTTGTGTGGATAGTAGAGCATCAATCTACTTTCGAAGGAATTAAGCCTACTTGGCCAAGCTTCCAATGCTGATGCCAACAAAGAGTGACAAACCATTAAAGTTATATATTGCTGTAGCAGAAGATTCATTGGGAGCTTTCCTAACCCAGGACAATGAAGAAGGAAAGGAGCAAGCAGCTTATTACTTTAGTAGGTTTTTAAATTCTTGTGAATGTAAATACTTAGTTATAAAAAAACTGTGCCTTGGATTGTACTTTACAGCAATGAAATTAAGCTATTATCTTTTGCCTGATGTTGTTTTGGTAATTGCAACCACAAATTTGGTTAAGTATATGTTATCTAGACCAATGTTGAGAGGAAGAATTGGCAAATAGATATTGGCCTTGTCAAAGTTTCATCTAGAATATGTCTCCCAAAAGGCAGTAAAAGGACAAGTTTTGGCTAACTTTTTGGCAGATCATCCTTGTCATACAGAGGGCCAAGAGATGATGAATCTTGGAATGGTTAATATTAAGCCATGGCAAATGTGGTTTGATGGATCAAAAGCCAATGGTCTAACTGGAATTGGTGTGGTGATTAATTCACCACAGGGGGTAGAAACCACACATGGTTTCATAGTTGATGAAATTACTTGTTCCAATAATCAAGCTGAATATAAAGCTTTAATAATGGACTGGAAATACTTATTGGATTACAAGCTCATGCAGTTGATATATTTGGGGATTCTCAATTGGTGGTCAACCAAGTGAAAGGAATTTTCAAATTTCAAAGTGCAAGCATGTTGCCATACTATGTTGTTGCATTACATTTGCTTTCTCAATTTCAGATAGCAAATGTGACTTATATCCCAAGATTCATGAATAACAAAGCCAATGATGTAGCTCAGAAAGTTTCAAATTTCAAGAGAAGAGATGACAATCAAATGAACATAAGTCAAGCAATATATCAAAAATTAATACCACCTTTAACTAAAAGGAATGTGGTATTAGAAGTCAATCATAATGACTTACAAGATCATGATTAGAGGCATCCAATAATACAGTACCTAATTGGCCCATCTTTGAAACCCAGCAGAAAGATCAAATTACAATCTATGCAATACATAGTGTATGGTAATGCTCTTTACAAAATGGGAGCAAATGGATTGTTACTGGAATGTCTAGGGCTGAATGAAGCATTGACAGCCACGGTTGAGGTTCATGAAGGTATTTGTGGTACCCATCAGCTTGGTGTGAAGATGAGGTGGTTGCTTTAAAGGCATTCTTACTATTGGCTAACCATTCTTAAAGATTGCATGGAGTATGCTAGAAGTTGCCAGGCATACCAAAAACATAGTATGATAAGACATGTACAATAACTAATTTACATACAGTTGTGAAGCCTTGGCCATTTAGAGATTGGGCTATGGATATGATAACTAAAATACATCCACCATTTTCGAAGCACCATTGTTTCATCTTAGTGGCCACAGACTACTTCACTGAGTGGGTCGAAGCTAAACCATATAAGTCTGTAGAACAAATTGAAGTTATTGGGTTTATTAAAGATTTGATTCACAGGTTTGGCATCCCACAGACCATAACAGTGGATAATAGAACTGTATTTGATGGAAAGATGGTAAAGTCTTTCGTGGTAGAGTTTGGAATTAGTTTTGTTAATTCCACCCCTTATTATACACAAGCAAATTGTCAAGCAGAATCATCCAATAAGTCTTTGAAAAAAGGAATATAGAGAGTTATGGAAGACAATCCTAGGGATTGGCATAACTTGCTGTTGGATGTATTGTGGGCTTATAGAACTTCTCCAAGATCAAGTACAAGAGTTACTCTTTATGCCTTAGTATATGGGCATGATGCAGTATTACCTATAGAAATTAACATTAAGTTCTTGAGGGTAAGATGTCAAGATCAGTTAGTTCCTAAACAGTACCATTAGAGCATGTTCTTGGAATTAGAAAATATGGATGAAGCTAGAATTTTGGCATTAAATAGAATTCTTTTTCAAAAGAAAAAAGTAGCCAAAAACTATAATAAGAAAGTCAAGCACATTAGCTTTGATGAAGCTGATTTGGTATGGAAGACAATACTCCCAATAGGAATTAAAAGCCATAAGTTTGGCAAATGGTCACCTAACTGGGAAGGACCATATCAAGTTCATAGAGTTTTGCCTTGGGGAGCATACCATTTGAGAGGGAAATTTGAATGGGTATGTACACCCTAAGAAAATTAATGGCAGATACTTGAAACCTTATTAGCCAACTGTATGGGAAACACAATGAGTATAGAAAATGCTAAACAAGAGAAGCATGAAAACACTCAAATAGTAAATAAAGATTTCATTTCATAAGGAATTAAGTACATGTAGCCATAGATTGGCCCAAAAGTCAGTACAATGTTTTAGTTGTTCCCTTACAATTGATTCTTTACTCTTAAGGGATGAGAACAACTGAATCAGCCCTTGGTTGGTGATTTACAGCTTTGTAACAGTTCGATCCAAAGCTAGGTTAACTGCTGATAACTCTTCCTCTAATTGAGCTTTTTTCTCCAAAAGTTGGGCTTGAAATTGAGAGACAGAAAAATGTTGTTCTTTCAATTCAGACACCTTAGCATGTATATGGGAAAAAAAATTCCTGGTCTCTCTATAATTTCTCTTCTGCAGCTTTGGCAACATGGCAGATGTTGACATAAAAGTCTATGGTAGTTGCTGCCTGAGACAAGTGACTTGAAATAGCCATGTTAGATTACTCAATGACCTTGCAGCATTGGAGGAAACCATTCTTGATAATAGGTCTTTGCAAGGCTTCGAATGGGATCCTCGAGAACAATTTCAAGTCCAGTGAAGGTAAGGAAGCTCTACTGATGGTTGAAGAGCTCTCAAAAAATTCCAAGAGAGAATCAGCCAGAACCAAAGGCTCAGTTTCATTACTGGTTGCAGGAATGGTAGAAGGCATGTCAAAAAGGCTACCTAGTCTAGCTTCGAAAATGTTCATCTCTTCCATTGACATTGGTGGCGCAGAAAGGGCTCTAGTGGAAGGAAGAGATGGTTGCATAGAGATAGGAGAGGAGGATGAAGTGTCCCTAGCAGTTTCTATAGTCTTGGCCACCAGTAAGTCAAGAGAAGAAGGGTTGGAGCTGGATAGTGATGGTGGACAAAGGATTGGTGAGCTACCAGTATCTTCTCTAGGAGAATCAGCTATCACTGGAGATGAAATAATAACTGGGATCTCCTCAGGAGGGAACGAAGCAGTAAGGATTGTAGGGAAAGTAAATTAGGCTGAGTTAAAGGTTAGATGAGGAAGATATGGAGTTAAGCCAAAGGATAAAGATATAGGAATGATTTGCCTCAAAAAAGGTGTGAAAAGTGTAGAACTAGGAAATGGGAGTATTGCCTGAATAGACTCTACACTTAGAGGCACTTTAGTGTCAGTCTTCTTTTTCTTTTTTAAGGGTGCTTCTAATAGTCTTTCAACTTCAGATAAGACTGAAGAAACCCTTATTGAAGGAGGAGGTAGAGTAGTTGTTGCTGCAAAATAAGAAATATGAAGCAATGTTAAGTTTCATTAGTAAAAACTTGTGAAGGAAAATTACTAGAGACATGAAAGGAAATTACCAATTTTAGAAGTGGCAACAATAATTGGAGAACTACGAAGGGTATAATGTTCAGCAGTTTGTTGCCTCCTTGTAGTTTCTCTTTGGAGTGCATCAGCAGCAGCAGCTTCATCCCTAAGTATTTGTTGTTGTCTCCCCTTTTCAACCCTCTAGAATACAATGATCTCTTTGGAGTGTTCCACTTCCACTGCTTTAGCAGATGTTTCATGAATGGAATCCCCAGTGAAATCAGAGGGAGAGACCATCGTTTTCTTTTTTCTTTTTAATGGTGTCTCCTGCTCTTTCTCTACTTCCTCTTCTTCCACGTGAGCCTCAGGTACCTCCTCTTTAGGATCAAGCAAGAGTTTTTTTTTTCCTTTGTTGTTGCTGCTTGCTCTTGAGGAGATTTAGAGCTTGAACTCTTTGAGAAGAGTCTCCCTGTGAGGCACCTACACCAAAGTATGAACATTAAGTAAAAAGCAAAAGCATCATAAAGGAAAAGAAAAGAAAGGAAATAGCAGTGCGTACCTTTCTTCGAAGCAACTCTAGTGACTCTAGGAAAAGGTGAGGCAGTAGGAGTAGACTTTGTGGTAGCAAGAGTAAGAGCTGGGGTAGCATGAGCAGTGGAGGAACAAATAACTTCAATCTCCTTGGACTTGGCTTGAGGCACATCTAGTACCATTAACAGATCTTGAGGAGAAATGGCCAAGTGCACCTCTATATTGGCCATCCACCAATTTTGGTACCTTTTCAGTGTATTGTTTTGGGGAGTGAAGGGTAGGTATTCAAAATCAATTAAATCATGGATAAACTTGGAGGTTGCCTCTTCTAATCTAGATCTTGGAACTTTCAGTTCTTAGTTTGCAAGGTTTGAGTTGGATTGATTGCAGAGAGGGATAAGGATCCCTTGAGAGAGTCTAAATTGCCAAGCAAATTAGGCAGGGCAATAGGGCTCAGAGATACACTTATAAGCTCTAGGGTTCATAGTGCCAATGAATAGCTCTCTCAGGATCAACATAGAAGCCCACATATTTTTGTGCTGAGGCCTAGAGTAGGACCTATCGCTCAAAAAGGTCCTCAACTAGGCTGGACCAATATTGGCTTTGAAGGGATAGAAGAAGGTGTGAGAAGAAGGGAAAGCTGGGAGTTGGTGAAAAAAAGAAAAGTATAAGGCAAAGTTGGAAGGATAAAGAGAGACATTGGCTAACTTCATGCCATAAGTGGTAGGGTTTGGCATTAAAAAGTCTAGACACTTAGAGCACAAATTAGTGAAGTATGCAAAAAGCCAGAGTTGGAGTATCCAAAATGAGTCTCCTTGATTGGCATCTATGGGTTTTTCACAGAAGAGGAAACAAGCTCTGTAGACATGGCCCAAAACATATGAAGCTAAGGCCACCTTTTTATGCAAAACAAAGGCTTTGGCAAGAGGGGCAAACTCAGGCATAATTCTCTGAGAAGAAGTACAGAGCAGAAATTTGCAAAGCGAATACAATAAAAAATAACAGAATTCCCTATCAGTCATAGGGCCTTCCCTTTTGTTCTCAGCCTTAACAAAGTCACTATAAAATAAGTTCATAAAGGGAAAAGAAAAAGGGATGATAAGGTCAAGGTTGTCTGGACCAAAGGGCGTACCAATAAGGGATAACCCTAACAGGTGGCAGATGTCAAGGACAGTAGAGGCCATCATACCATATCTAAATTGGAAGAAATTGAAAGCAGAATTCCAAAAACAAAGAGCAACAACTATTAAAAATGGGTCCTCCGAAATAGTGAACCTAGATAGTTGAAGGGCGTCGAAGAAGAAAAGTTCCCGAAGATCCAGTGTCCTAGCGGGGACAACCTGATCATACCATTCTTCTTATTCTGGTTTTACTGTGGGCCAGTAGCGATGGGGTCAGTTCACTCTCTAGCTTCCCCAATCAAGACCACCTTCATAAAGGAGGCAGTCGCCTTGCAAACGCGGGTACAGAGCTGGAAACTGAGTAGGGGCCTCTTTAAAAATAGTCCCAAGCACATATTTCTGTTGCTCATGGCGATAGGGAATGAAAATCCGCCCATCGATAGCACTTTTCTCGCTAGCTTTGTATTTCTCACACTCTTCAGCAATGATCCTCTTTAAAGCTACGGATGGACTCACGCGCTCCATGACTGGTATCTTCAAGGAGGAAGAAGCCATTGACAGAAGTTTTCAGAGGACGAAGCTGAGGAAAAGGGTAAAGAATATGAGAGGTCAATAGAAATGAAGGGTTTATGTGTTGGGCAAGCAAGTAAATTAAAAGCACGAAAGGAAAGGGTTTTTAAACCTTTCTGTCCGAAAGATGCCCAATCAGTTTAAATGGGTAAAATTCATAAGAAGTACTGAAGGTACAGATATGAAAAGTTTCTTTCAAGAGTGATTGTTTGGGAGGAAAACATATCTCAAACACTCAGATTGGCTTCGAAATCAAATATTTGGCTTTAAAGCCAAGGTTCAGCTCCAAAGCTAGATGACAAACATCCAGCTAGGGCTTCGAAAGTAGGTAGTTGACTTCGAAGCACATTTTTATACCTAAGAGTACAAGAATGCTGAGGTTTTTCTTTACTTCAGGGGGATTAAAGACTTGTTTTTAAGTTTCTTGTTGAAAATAAAATCCTTCAAAGTAAACTTTGAAATACTCTGTAGCTAGAATTTGTTTGTTTTAGACTTCAAAGTTGCAAAAAGCCAATATTTGATTAAGCAGTAAAAGAGCCCAAAGGGACTCACTCTTTAAGAATAAAGCGGTGTAATCCCTAAGGGAAGTTTCTATACTTCGAACCACATAAATGGCATTTCGAAGTAAAATTGGTTAATTCGAAGCTGTTAGTTAAACAATGACAGACTATGTTAGCCATATAATTGGAACGTAAAGTGAATGTTACCCTTCTTAATAGAAAACTCCACACTTTGGAAGTTTTTGAGTTAGGCTTCAGAACAAAATCGGTTGATTTAAAGCTTTTTCGAACATGATGAGGAGTTAAGTCACAACAACCATATAAATTAAGCATAAAATTATAATATAAAATCAAATCATGACAGATGAAATTTGAGAAGCCCAGTTTGTAGATAAGTAATATTTACATTGAGAAGACTCATTTGGCTACATTCTCAATTTCGTAAAAATAAGGAATGGATAAAGTTACAAGGCCATGAAACTTATTCTAGCAAAAATCAATAAACATATACTTTTTTATTAATCTATCTTTTATTCTATCCAAGTTTGGTTTATCTAATTGATGAGCCCTTAATTGGAAGAAGAGTTATTGGGCTTTCATTTCAAATTCTATGTGCTTAAGAGCCTTCTCTGTCTCATCCATCTTCTCTTCTTCATGTGCTTCGCCCATAATGGCATCTTCTCCATACTCTAAGTCTGGGTTTTTGAAGTTCTTATATTCTTCGAGGAGATTCTCTGCCTCGTACTGAATTTGGATTTGAGCAACAACAGTTTCATTCAATACTTCATTGGTATTTGAAGCATTGATGTGCCAATTGAGTAAGAAGAGAAGTTGGTCTAGAAAAGCATGAAGCTCTGCATGGACTACAAAATTGAGAAGATGGCTGTGAGAAATAATGTCACAAGCCCATATCAGGTTCTTATGATCATCTCACAGGACTTCGAAGGACAAATGGGAAAAAGCGGCAAGCAAGGTCTAAGCCCTATATTGCTGGTAAGCAGTTGGGGGAACTGGAGGTTAATAAGGAGTGAAGTGTTGACTCTTGAAGATGGTGAACCTCAATTCCTCAATCCAATTTGGGTTGGAGGGCAGCAAAGGAGCAGTGGGAGCCTCTCTGAAAGAAGATGGGAATTTAGGTTTGTTCACACACTCAAGCCAATTAGAGGAGCAAAGTTTTACTCTTTTGGCTAGGAGTGCAGGACTAATTCCTAAGGCTTCATCAGGGTGTGGAGCCCTTCGCACCATTCGGGATGGCAAAGTAGAAGTGTACTATACTGAAAGCAAGTTGTCCTCAAGGCTACATAGATGATTGAAAGGAATGTATGGGTACATGTAATAACCCTCACTACTGTTTACCGATTAATTACTGATTACCGTTAAACTGAGACTGATTATGATGGGTAATTGAACCAACTGAAAAACTGAACTGACTGACTGAAATTTGGAACTGAATTGATTGAGTATATCTGTTTAATTGCATGTCTATCTGTTGACTGTTAAATTATCTGTTCACGTTTTATTCTTTAAACTGCAAATTGAAGGCCTTATCGGCGGCCGAACCTGAAATCGGTTTATGATTTATGATCGTTAGAATTTATGTGAATTTATGGTATATTTATCTAAAAAGTGATTTAGTATGATTAAACTAGATTAAAATAAGCTAAACTACATGAGTTAGGTGTATTTACAACTTTGCTATTGTGAGTGGCCCACTATCTAAGCATATTTGAGCCTACACTTGATCTCATAACACATCTTCCTCAGCCAATTTCCTTGTTCCAACCGACCAAGAGTGAGAGAGTGAGAGAGTGAGAGAGTGAGAGAATAGGTGTGATTTCAACTTGATTTTGTGATTTGGCTTAGAGAACTTGAAGATTTGAAGTGTAGATTGCTAAATCAAGCTTCCTTGCCTATAATTCAAGACTTAAGGTTGGAGACTCACCTTCTTAATTGTGTCTTTAAGTTGATTCATGCATGGTTCATGTCTAATTAAGGAACTAAGTCATGTTTTAGTTCTAACATGTTGAATTATAGCTTAATTGTTGCATGCATGTTTATATATTGAAGTTTTGAGGTTGTGGTTCATAATTCCTTACATACATGTCCATGTTTTGAGAATAGATCATGAATTCATCTTGATTTTGTAAGATTTGGCTCTTTAGAGCATGAAGTTGAAGCTTGAAAGTGGTTTAAACTCATGCATGTCATGTTTGTAGCATGTTCATGAAAATTGAGTTTGAATTAAATACCCTTGGGCTTTGATTTCTCAAATTAAGCTTTGAATCATGTTGTTCTATGTGTTTACAAATGTTTTCCAGAAAATAGGCCCAAGAGGATCGAATTTGGAACATCAAAACTTGGTTTTTAGCTTGAAGGTGCAATCTGGATTTTCCAGATTTTGCACTCCCGCTTCAGCGAGAAAAGTCTGCGCTCGGCGAAATTCAACATCGATACTTTGCATGAGCTTCTGATGCTGCTCGAGCGAGAGAATTCACGCTCGAGCGAGGGTCGAGCGCCCGTTGAGCGTGAATTTTGAGCATCGATATTTTCTTGTAGCTTGCGATCGCTCGGCGGCGGAAGTCACGCTCGAGCGGAGCTCCTTTGTTTGCATGTCCGCTCGAGCGTAGAAAGCCACGCTTGAGCGAGATCCCTGTTTTTCTGAAAATTTTGTAAAATGCTTTAAAATGCATCTTTGCATCCTCATTCCATCCTAGGCATTCTTAAGCCTAGTTTAAGGCATCTTAATGAAGATATGGAGGTAGAACACACCGAGGCAATTAGGGATTAAGTTATTATTTTTCCCAACTGTGTAGCTTAGTGTGTGTTCATTCTGTAAACTGTGTAGGGTTGGCGACTGGAGACATGCTCTAGCCTAACTGTAGCCCAGAACTCTGTGAGTAACAATTGTGTAAAGATATGTTCAACTGAGAATGTTTTCTGACTGTTTAACAGAACTGTTTTCTGAATCGATATTGTTAATCGAATGAATGTATGTCCTATATTCTAAATTGTATGGTGGCATCCTTAGCAATTACTGTTTACTGCTACTGTTACAAAAATCTCTGTCGGTTTCTTTGTTGGAACCACTATTGTTTACTGATTGATGGCCATCATTAACTGCTCGGTCTTTTAAGACCTACTGTTTACTGTACTATTATGCTAATGGATGTACCACATATGACTGAATGACTGAATGATTGATATACTGAATCAATGAACTGTTTTCACTACTGTAAGGACATTCATTCTAAACCCATTTACGCATTATGTTATTCACTAGGCTTTAGCTCACTGTTTATATATATATGTAGGTGTTCAGGCACCAGGCCGGAGCTAGGAGCGTGGATTAGACTTCCCTTTTTGTCAAGCCAACCATTGTGCCTCACTGCGAGGTTCCGAGCCTGCCAAGCTTTGGCTTAGGGGTGTTTTAATTTCCCCTATCTGTCTCTATATCTGTTTTGTATAATTGTATAAACATAGCACTGTACTGTACTGTTTAATAGGGATTTGGTCCTTGTTCTGAATGACTGTAAATATTGTGCATACTGTTCTGTACCAAGTATATATATATGCATAAAAAGTCTTTTTACATATAGACTGACACAGCTCAGTGGACCTTGTTTATTTACTGTATTGGCTTCCGCCATGCCCTGTACTCTGTATTACTGTCTTACCGTTAAGCAGGATTTCGGTAATCTTGGATTACTGGCCGGTTACGGTACTAAACCCATAGGGGCGGGTTTGGGTCGTGACAGTACATTACAGAGCTACGCTTGGAAGGACAGACTACAAGAGGGTCATCGAATTCAAGAAATTGATGATGGATATGCTCTCTCGTCTGAGGTTGAGTAGAAGTAGGCCAAACTCCCCAGCCATAAGCTTTAGAAGAAGAAGAGGAAGTAGCAAGCTCATCCCGCACAAAGGGTTTTCTAGCAGAAGAAGAGCTTCCAATATCCATTATTGCAAAGTCTTGGACTAAAGAATTGTGAGCAATAGGTTCTTGATTTAAAGGTCAATGATTTGCAAAAACTTCCATGACTTGAATACATGGAGATGGATAGGTGTGGCTAATAAATGCATGAAAGTTCTTTCAAGGGCAAACTTCATTATCTAACAATTCTTCGTATGCTTGATCTATGTAAGAAAAGGTTTGTTTGGCCATGCGGACTATATCAGCCTTTTCGAATGCTCAGATAGTGGGAAATGTTCAAGGTATAGAAGAGAATTTAATGCAATATAAACACTACAATGATGGACGTCGGTTGTATTTCTAAGAAGATGCAAAGCCCATGCATGTCCTAGAACATGGGTAAAGTGCCTTGACCCACTAATATCACCAAGTATTGGGCATATTAGTACGGGAGGTAATGTTAGCTGTATAAATTGTAAAAGTCAATCACAATTCAACATGTGGCATGAAGGGGGCAATTTAGGGAGTTAATACAAGTTGCCAATCAAAGTCAGACACGTGTCAGCCCATATTGATAATAATGGATCTGCATAGCACTGGAACAATTGAGGGATATAAGGTGATGTAACCTAACGGTTACTCACAAAGTTCAAATTCAAAATCTGGAGGGAAGCCTACCTGCAAATGTGGCGTAGTGGGACTGACTGTGAGAGAACATGTTCAGCAATCATGGGAGGACATTTCCACGGTTAGAAGCCCACTTCGATGGTTATCATTGAGATGTATAAATAGCAGAGAAGGCTCCAGAATAAAGGATCTAGACTCATATCAAAAAACTAGCTTTATTTACTTTGTTTTCCCTTCCAGTTTTTACAGTTCTTTACATTTCTGTACTTCAAATACCTATACTGCACTTCATTCATAAGAGTAATTTCAAATAGCTTGTTGCTGTAAACCTCTACGAGGCTGGGTCAGATCATTGTAAGTTTTTCATTTTACTTAATGAAATTCTGAGATTATTCTTCACTTAATTGTTATTTACTAAATTCTCCTAAACAAGTCACTAGTAAAAGTCCTCTTCATTGAGGCTGAGAGAACTAAAACACAATTATCTGATAATTGGTTGGCAATTAATCATCTGTAAGGACTGATTGATTCTTGTTGGCACGCTTAAAATTACAATATTAATGTTCAAAAGCCAAAAAAGCCAACAAAGACGTTGTGCTCTTTGGGGTGTCATAGACAGCAAGGAGAAAGTTATAGCAGTGATCCTGTCTCCAAGATTATTTCAGTTTGAATCAAAATAATAATCACAAAAAATCATAATTAAGTCATAATTACCAATACCACAATGAGTTATAATCAAGTCATAACTAACATCACAATAGGTCATACTCAAATATCACAAAAATTATAATTAGGGCATATAATGGACACCTTTTTAGAAGTTTGTATTATAAGATTTCCCCTATTTTTATTAAAATATTCTACTACTAGCCACCCAGATCTCATATTTTTTCTTGTAGATTTATGGGATCGAGTTAGACCATACAAAACAAAACTAAACATTACTAACTATGTGAACTTAGGGAAGGATAAAGAAATGATTTGACTTTAATACTGGGGTTAATGCAGACTAGCTCTAGATGTTTATTTATTCATTTCTTTTCTTCAATTTCCTCAGATGATGAAAAAAAATGATTAGAGAGGATTGGTTAGCAAACAACACAATTGGAACAGATGTGCTATATAGTTATGGATTGGTTGGAGTCTCTCTGTCACCCAAAACATGATCAAGAAAAAAGAGAACAAAAGGATTGTTTTCTTGCTTTCTTGTTTTGCCTCCCCCTTCTTATATACCTTTTAAAAAAATAATAATAAATAAATAAATAAAACAAAAGTTACAGCAAGAACATCTGGTCAACCCTGTTTAATTAAGTGTCTCTACCCTGTTCAAAGGTGAAGGTGGGTTCAATGTGAGAAGAGCCACTAATGATTAAAACCCTTTATTAATCTAATCATCATTAGTCACCTTCTCAACCTTTCTTTGTCATATATAATTATCATTGTTTTTACTTATTACACATAATCATGATTAACACTTGGGCTCCACACTAACCTTCTTTTTGCATTGCCTCCTAATTATATGTCAAATTCTAGTTATAGGTTTGTGGGTATACTTTTTTTTTTTATAATTTTTTTATTTTTATTTTGACATTTCTTAGATCATATTAAATAAAGGGAATATGCGAGTAAGCTCATGTGTCTTTTCGACATTTTACCAAGATTTAAAAGTTATTGTACAATGACCAAACATTTTCTCTTTGCTAGTAAATCTATTTTTAGGTGCAGGTGAGGTGAATCCAATTATACTACAAAATTATTCACACTACTTAAAAAATTACTAAATATTTTATATCTTTCATGGCTAAATGGTCAAAGTGGTGCTTGTATGTATTATGTATATCTATATGTACAATAATCACTGAACTGGTTGAGATTCGTCTTTTTTATTTTTTTATTTTTCTTTTTGATTTTGTCCTTTTATTTTAAAATTTTATTAATGGTGACATATATATTGAATGAAGGTTTTTTCGTAATTAAACAAACATTTTATGTCAATTATGAAATAATTTTTTTTCGTAATTATGCAAACATTCTTGGTCAATTATGGAATAAATTTTTCCGTAATTACGCAAATATTCTTGGTCAATTACGAAACATAAATCTTTTATTTTTTAACAAATTACAAATGTGCATTACTTAATGATTTACTTATTAATAAAATTAGTCATTTGTTATACGAATATAATTTAAATATTAATAAAATTAGTCATTTGTATAGGTATGCATTTTCTTCTGCTTCTTTATTAATTTAGTAAATTATCTTAGAAGTTTTTTTTAGATAGGAGAATTATCGTAATATTTGTTTTATATTCATCTGTTGAGAAAAACTACACACCATAATTTTTTTTTTTAAAATAGATTCGGAAGAAATGTTAAAAACTCATAAATTCACCCAAAATGATATGGTAATAGAATTGAAGTCTACATCATTAGGTGTATAATAAATTAAAAAATGATATATATCATATCACATAATTCTATCATATATCTAATGATTTATTTTATTCAATTTCATAGAACAATGTCATAATTTTTATAAAAAAAAAAATCAAAATACAAAACTTAAACATATTGTAATAATAGCTTGTGCCTTACACATGCCTTTTTAAAGTATATATATATATATATTATCTTAGCATCAATGATTTTTTGTAATTATTTTATTTTCTCCTACAAGGATTAGCCTCTATTATAAATTCATAGAGAAAATCCTTGACTAATTAATAATAACTTTTTATTTTTTATTATTTTTATTTTATAAATTTACTTGGACTTAATTAGTATTGAAAAAATAAAAAGGGTGAAGTACCAATAAATTCTAAATAGTAATTTTATTAACTATTTAGTCCTCCATTTTTTCTTATGAATCCAAATGTCTCATTTTAGTGTGAATTATATAAACGGCCAAACATAAATGAGCGTATGTTATGTGTTAAGAGATAAATGTGGGTTTTCTCATAATGTTGATTTTACTAAACATAACATTTCAAAAAAATTCTCCAGTATATTTTTTCCAAACATAACACTCCAATATAATACTCCAAAAACATAATACTCCAATACAACACACTAAAAAACTCTTTACTGTACTTTTTTCAAACGTAACAGCTTAACATTCTAAAACAAACTTTTTAGTGTACTTTTTTCAAATATGACACTCCAAAAATGTAGTACTCAAATATAACACAAAAAAACTCTTTACCGTTCTTTTCTCAAACGTAACAACATAATTTAAAAAAAAAAAAAAAAACCCTTAGCATATTTCTTTTGAAACGTAATACTCTAATCGATTTCAATGTAACACGAAAACTCATTAGTATATTTTTTTTTCCAAATGTAACACTCCAAAAACTCCTTAGTTTATTTTTCTCAAATATTACAATGAAACATTAAAAAAAAACTCATTATTGTATTTTTTTTAAACGTAATACTACAATCAATGTAGCACACAAAATTTCTTAGCATATTTTTTTTTTAAAACGTAACACTCTAATATAACACTCCAATGTAACACTTAAACAGAAATAAAAATTTTTTCAGCCAAAAAACAACCAAAAGAATAAAATAAAAAAAAATTTCCTTTCTTATATTTATTCATTCTTATCAAAAAACAAACAAAAAAAAAAAAAAAAAAAAAAAAAAAAAAAAAATTTATTTAAAATAAAATCAAAATCAAATAAATCAAATATTATAAAAAAAAATAATAATAATAAAATAAAAAAAAAAAAAAAGCTTTAAACGGGATTACGGATTAACTAGATACTATGGGATTTAAATAAAAAATTAAAATAAATTTTTTTTTTAATTAAAATTTTCAATGATTTAATTTTTTTATTTTTTTTAATTTTTCAAAAAAAAAAAAAAAAAGGAAAAGGAAAATTAAAAATCAATACATTGTTGTTGTCTCTGATGTGTTCTGAAATTTGAAATTAAGGTTGATAGTTTAATAAAATAGTTCATATATACAGTATACCCAACCACTATGGTAGCTTAGGTAAATAAAATAAAAAAAAATAAAAAAAGTAAAATTTGAAAAGTGTGATTTTTTTTTTTTTGGGGGGGGGTGTTTGGTAAATTTGTTGCATTTGTTATGCTTTGACAACAATAGTGCTATCTATTTGGAAATAATAGAGCACATATATCCTCTTTCCCTGATTCATTTGCCAAAATCCAATGTGTTGGTTCAGTGTTACTAAATTTTAAAATTTCTCTTGTTGACAGAGTGTTGACGTGGCATGATGAATGATGCTGTGGCTTTTAATAAAAAAATTTAAAAAAAAAATAAAAAAAAAAAAAAAAAGAAAAAAAAGTGTGAAGCAGTTGCTGTTGTTGCTGAAATCAAAAGGAGCAAAAAAAAGCAAAAAAAAAAAAAAAGTTTAAACAATTCCTAAGAAGAAAGAAATAAGAATATGGATAAGAAAAGCAGAGGAAGATGGTAGAGAAAGAAGAGTGGCTGCATCAGAGAGGTAGTCAGAAAAATAAAAAGTTTTTAAGAAAAGAAAGAAACAAAAAAAATAGTATCTCTAACAAAGAGTAGTTTTTTTTTTTTTAAATAATATTACAATAAATATATATATTTTTTTTTTTTTATCATGCTTGTTTCATATTTCTACTAACCACTTTTTTTTTTTTAACTTCATCTAAAAATTATTAACTTTATAGAATGCCACGCCAACAATAAAGAAGGAGATAGCTACATGTAGTTAGTAAATGTGAGTTGAGCCAAAATGCCTAATCGTATGCCTAGTGCATTAGAATTGAAAAAAGTGAGTCACACTAGGCATTTTAACTAACAAACATTATATACGTAGTGGGTTGGAGATGCTCAGTAGTTAATTTAGCAATTCTGTAAGTAGATTAGTGAATGTTTTTTTTTTCTCATATTTCTTCTTTTTTATTCGCCCTTCTAAAAAAGTTCTTAACTGCTTAAGGCATAGAATTCAATTTAAATATTTTGTCTATTGATTTTCTCTGTCGATTTGACTAAGCAAAATTTTTACTCACATAAATTCGCACACCCTAATATGAAGTAATGGTGAGAGGACAGTGGATGGCACTGTTCTTCTAGAGGATCCTAGCAAGAGACCCATGGAAGACACTGGTCTTCCTATCGGTTTTCCTGAGTTTAGGAAAGACATGGAAGTCATAGCTGACAGCCAATTAGTGGCTGCCAAGTATGGAGAAGACCAGAAGAATGGTCAAGATTCAATCAATGGAGCCCAACACAATGGCCGGATATCAGAGCAAGTGGAAGAAATGATTGCTTAGCTTAGCCATATATTTGAAGTGAGGCTTGGGTATATCACAGAAGGGATGAAAGCCAAATTTAGAATTCTTGGAGGATCTAGTCGTACACCTAGTCCACCAAAGCCATCAAAGGTTTAGACACAGGTAACTATAGTACGATTTCAACCTCCTTTAATTCAACCTAACTTCACTCAAGCTCTTACACCTAAGCCAATTAAATCACAACCCCAACAAGGAACTACTTGTGACTGTGGGATCTCCTGAACCAGAGAGGGGGTCCGAATGGGCCTGATAGTTTGAACCCCCGATCTGGTTCCAAGACTACAATGTGAAACAGAATGAGAGTCCAAATTTGGAAAATCCATAGGAAATTCACCAATCACAAGAAATGCCACAAATGGACTACATCACTAGATTTAGAGTCGTCACCTAATCTTTTGGGAAAAACTACAAAACTTGTGACTCATACCCAAGGCCATGATCCGTCGTAACCAAAGTGTCTCTTCACGAGAACTTAGGTATGAGGGGAGAAAGTCATGAATTGAGTACCTTCACTCACCCAATCAAAGATTAACCTCTACTAATTCATGATATGAGAATCATTAACCTGACATGATCATATAACCCAATTATTATTACTATCTTCATTATAAGGAGCAAACAAATTTAGACTAAATCACTTATTTCAGAATACCCTAATCTCTCGCTATTTTTTAGAAAAGAGGGTTAGAAAGGAAGAAACCTCCCTAACCTTTTCTACCAATAACCACCTAGGGTTCAAATAAAACCAATCCATTCAAGGATTCCGATGAACCAGTTGCACAAGACTTAACCTTCAATTTAGGGAACACATCCAATCAACCATACTTAAAGTTAACATATCATTATCTTATAAAATTCAATTAAGTGATCGAAAGCCCAATATTACCCTTATTAAATTTCCCATTGTATTAAATGTTTTAAATCAAGGTTAGAACAAGTTATTGAAATGACAATTACAACACAAGTATAGGCATTTCAAGAAAAAATGTAAAGAGATACAACAAAAAGCATACATAGATGGCATACTAATTGTAGAGACCCCAATTTTCATAATTTCTTTTGAAACCCAAATCTTGAGATTATTTCAATTGAGACCCTGAATTTTCACCTTATCGCAAAATTAACCATAGAACTGAAAACACAGCACAGATGAAACCGTACGAACCCTAATTGAACTTGGTAATTTAGTAAGCATTTATAACACTTTAATATTAATATTTAACTCTCTAATTATAGATTAATTGTGACAATTCATCCCAGGTGACTGCTTGAGTGGAGATAAGAGGCTTCTAGTAATTTGCTTTGTCGGTCAAGAGATCGCTCGAGCGGTCAAGTGGTTGCTTGAGCAAAGATGAGGTGGTCCCCAGTATCTCGTTTTATAGAAAGAAATACTAAGAGTTTAAGTTCTATGCTCGAGTGGTGAAAAGATCGCTTGAGTGGTCTATGTGATTTCAACAACTTAAAAAATTACTTTCTAGATAATTGTTTTCGCTCTTTTTTTCTTTCTTCTCTTTTTCTCTCTCTAGCGCCGAAAACCCTAGTTCTCTCACTCTAGAAATCTCTTATTCTACTAAGATTTACACCTTTATTACAAAATTCAAAGTTTGGGTGAAGATAGAGCATTTCCATCGATTGAATATTTTTTTTCTCAAAGGATTCATCTTGGGGTTAGCTTTTTTGTTCTTATCCTTGAGGTAGGATTACTTTTGACCTGGTATTTCTTTATCTTGAGGATGATTATGTGGTGTTGTTGTGACATCATGCTATATTTCATGAGGTGTTCATAAATTGGATCTTGTGTTTTCAAATTGAAATGCTACCAAAAATTTTCCTAAGATTTTGAATAAAGCTTTTGGATTATGGATATTGCACTTGAGAACATGTTTAACATGTTTTAGGGGGTAAAGTCCCAAATTTATGAAAACCCTAGTGGTAAAATTTGGGGAAAGATGAAATTTACTTTCAATTCTTTAAAATTGATGAATGGATTATGGTATTTTGTATATATATATATTGATTGGGATTTGTGAAATTGGAACCTCTTGAGATTTTTCTTGAATTACGAATATTGTTCCTCATTACTCCATTAAATTACTTGAGTGGTGTACATTACCCTTTACCTAAAAACTGTATGAATACTTGAAAAATCTTCGAAAGATTGTTTAAAGGGAGTGGTAAATAGTGTGTGGGTTCGGGTAGGGAGTCAATTTTTGGAAAGGGTTGTGTGTTGTTAGTACCCATTTGGGGGAAAGCCTAGGTTCCCAATTGCCCTGTCATGACCTTATCGCTGGACGAATGTGAGAAAATATTTCTGGGTGTCCATTGGTCCTGTCGTATTGTTGTCGGCAAAAGTGAAAAAATGGATGATTTTGGGTGCCCATTCCCTTCCGTATTAATAGTTGGAAAATGTGTAGATATTTTTTGATATAAACTTATACATAAGTATGTATTGGGACTCTCCCTAGGGACTTCATGGCGTATTTAGCCCTGGTGTTGAGTTGTGAAATTATGGAAGTTATAAATTTAAGTATCTTTTCTTATGTTTGGTTGTTATAATGCCATACGGATTTTCGAATAATTAGATACTCTGTTAAAAGTATTTCTACTGGGCATCTAGTTCATTTCTATCTAACATTTTTAGAACCCGGTGATGTGCAACCACCCTTATGAGCAGGAGGCGGATTTTTTTTTTTTTTTTTTTTTTTTTTTTTTTTTTTGGAGCACAAAGGCTCATGGATGTGTTATGTAGAAGTTTCGAGCATATATGTTTTGGGATTGCATGTCCATTTTGTCATAACAAGGCCTTGCCTTGATATTTGTAAGCCACTAGGGCATTTTTGTATCATTTCCTCTATCTTCTAGAACTATGCTAATGATAGATGTATCTAATAGTTGAACATGAAACTTGTATTTTGAAATTATAGTTCAATGAGAAAGAGGATGTTGGGTTAATGTTGTTAATTGATGATGTATGATTTCTGTTTAAGCATATTATGAGCAATGTTTTAATTTAATTAATTTTGGGGCATACATTAATCACTCTAAACCCTAGTTTCCAATTTTCACTGTTTTTATTCGGCTATTTACCTTTTAATTCAAAGCGAAGTAACACAAACCGAATTATTTTTCTTATCACTATTTTAATTAATTCTATACTTGAAATACATATTTTAATTCATAAATTTAGTCCATGCCCTCACAATTTATTAAAATTGCACATTTGCCTCAAATTCATTTCTTTATATATATATATATATAAAAGCACAATCCATTATAATAATCTTTTCTTTAAAATATCTCCCAAAATAATAGCCACTTTTGGGGAATCTAACTTTTTTTGGTAGTACAATCATTGCACTTTAAAAAAATTGATTTTCTAAAATTACCCTTTGATAGTATATTTTTTAGGGAATATCAATTGTCATAATTATATTTTTTATGCTGTTAATGAATTTAAAAGAAGGGCAAAATTGAAAATTCATATTATTTTTGTCCTTAATTTTTGAAAAGGGACTAATATTTTGGGACAATGAAAAATGGAATAACAGACTAATATTTTGGGACGACAGGGGGAACAAAATAAATTGAAAAATCACTTAAAATTCCCCTACATGGCTAGCCACCCTAGATGAATATATTGTGTTGTACTTTTGTAAACATTTTGCTTGAAATATGGAAGAAAGTTTGACTAAGTATGTAACGCCCTCAAAATTAAACCCATAATATATGTAACAATGACATGCATTGATAAAAGAAAACAAAACATTATTCCATTCATCAGACTATTCTTAATAAAAGACATTATATGTAACATCAAAAGTAAATGCCATACGGGCTTACATCTTTCCAAGCCAACACTTGGACACAAAATGTGAGTACTAACTCAACTACAAATTAAGCCCTCGGCTTGAGTTTACATGTAATATCAAATAAACAAAATAACAACTAATCTAAACAGAGTCTTCAACTCCAAATCCTTCCAAGCTAAGTCCTTGGAGGTAGCATATCACCTGAACCTGAAAATGATGTTCCCATATAGGGTGAGCCACAGCCCAGCAGAAATATACTAAACCAAATATAGAAATTGACTAAAGCAATAGCAGTCAATAGATGGTTACCATTTAAAATCAATTATAGCACAATTCAATTTCATGACAATAATGTTCATGACATGTTTCACTGTCCATTCTTATTCAACCTTTCAATTATACAGACATGGCTCAGAACCTGGCCAAACTACAAAATGAGACTACATCTCACATCAACATTACTTCCAATACCAACAATTCAAATGAGACTAAGGCTCATACAGAAACACTTTCAAAAAAAATCAATAAGTACACATATGAGTGGTACTAATGGAGTCCATCCCCTATCTCCTCCCAAACCGTGGAGTACATCCCCTATCTCCTCCCAAACAATATGCATATGCAATGTAATAAACACTTGACATACACAAAATTTAATTAACACATGTATTTGCTGTATTAATTCAACTGTCAAATTCAATGACTCATTCAATATGATTAGTTTTAGTTTTCTCTAATCAACCTGTAATGTCTACAAAAATCACGACTATCCTCCACTGATAGCCCAAAATAGTTATTTCTAAACAGGAAATAAATGTATCAATAAACATAATCTGAATTTCAAGAATTTAAACCAAATTCCACACTTTTCCCAAAATTAATTATACGAATTAATTTTTTTACAATAATTAGGGCCCCCCTTTTCAAACTATAATTCAAACCCTAATTTCCCAAAATTACCAATTGACACCCACATATCAAAAATACCAAAACTTAGGACAAAACCTATAATTTGGAGTAGGAAATCCCTAGCTCGAAGTGAAGAACTTGAATGGAGAAGATGACGAAAATCCCAAAGTGCTCCAAACCGCCAAACTCTCAGATTAAAGTAAAGCCCTCGTGTCCCTCTATCTTTTTAATAAAGAGCCTAGAGTAGAAACACCCTAAAACTAGATGAAACCTAAGAGAGAAGGTGAGTGGAGGGAGAGAGAACACGGACCTAGGGTTTTGGACTCAAAAGGAATGTGAAAAAGTGTTTTAAAAACCGTTGCTACGTATTTATATAAAACAGGCTCGCTCGAGCGAAGGATTGGTCGCTCGAGCGGCTAGACACAAGAAAGTCTCGCTCGAGCGAAGAAAGTCTCACTCGAGCCAAAAACTCGAAGCTTCAGGTTTGCAACCCAGAAGCTCGCCCGAGCGACAGAATTCTCGCTCGAGCGAAGAACTCGAAAACATACACCTCGCTCGTTCAAGCGAAGGAAAGCTCGATCAAGCCAAGAAACACTGCTCTCAAATCTTATGCCCAGACGCAGTCGCTCGCTCGAGTGAAGAAATCTTGGCTCGAGTGAAGGACCAAAACAAAGAGCTCGCTCGAGCGACTAACTGCTCGCTCTAGAGAAGGGTCAAAATTCTGGACAGCAACCCTTTGCTTCCAACAATTCCCAACCTGCAACAAACCTGCCCACTGCATCTCATAACTCAGAAATAAGAAATTAAAGGACGACAACCACAATTATATAACAGCAGAATCTATGGAACCTAACTCTGGATACAACAGCCAACTAGGGAAAGACCGGGGTCGCTATAAAGTACAAAGATTCAAGGAATGTATTTGTACCTCTAGTTCAATCCTGGTCAAACCTATAACTAAATCATGTTCAACACATAATTAGACATCCTATTCAAACTCCTTTCCATTACCTTTCAAGTAAATCCAAAACTATTCCATTCTAATGGAACTAAAGTCACTTTAGACTTTTCATCGCAATTTTCCTATAAATAAATCACCTCTTTTAGCATTCTTGCACACAAAAAACACATACACACTCATATATTCAGCTAGGGAAGGAGAGAGAGAGAGAGAGAGAGAGAGTAAGAGTAAGAGAGGAGCAAGAGTAAGCTTTGTAAGAAGGAAGAAAAGAAAAGAGAAATCTTGCAATACACCATTTCTAGGCAAACAACTAAGCCATAACACAACCCATTCTTTTCTCTTCTCTACTAAATACAAGATATTAGATATTTAGAATTTTCTTTTTCCCCATATAATTATGTATGGAGTTCTTGTGTTTAAATAGGAGAGGTTGAGCTTTGTTGATTATCTTCCTTATATTCTTTCATTGTTGAAGCAAAGTCACCAATTTCCATCCATTTCATGTATCATTTTAAAGGAACACCTTCAAACTAAAAATTTAAGTTATTAGTATATCATTATCATGTTTTCATAAGATAAGTGGCAAATTACCCATGGTTGCCCCTTTTCTTTCAACACTTTTTATTTCAAGTTTTGAGCACAAATAATTGATATTTTCAGCAAACTTTCAAAAATTCTAGAAAAATCCTTATGAGCTCCATTGTACGTCAAAATCTTCCTTAAAATGTAACCTTTCAAGAAAAATTGGTTTTATTGAAAATAAATGAGTGGTTTGGTAGAAAAACCGATTTTTGTAATAGTCGATGAATCTAGACAGGGTTGCAGTATTTCATTAATAACTAAAAATCTAGAAAAGCAATCCCACTTCCGTAAATTGATTTTGAAACTAGGAAAAATTATCCATAAGCCCTAAGCCAACTTCTGAAAAATTATAAAAATACCACTTTGATAGTTATCTTTAAAGGAAACTGAATCTGGAAATTTGTTCTTGTTAATATTTTCATGTTCTTAGTTGCTTGAATATACTCCTTATTGTTTGTTCAAGCTTTAGTATGACATCCTACGTTACACGAACATATCTAGGGGTCGGACGCTTCAAAACTAAAAGTTAAGAATACATGGATATGGATCCAAATTTGGATATGAGTACGAGGATAAGTTAAATAGTTAATATTTTTAAATATATTTATTATAAAAAGATGAGTAAAATAGTTATATTTTAAACGACACTCGGTTGAGAAATTCAATTTCGAATTTTCTTCGTCTGAAGGTCCAGGCGCTCATTTTCTTTGCCTACAAAAACAAGCATATGTAAAATGACCAACATACCATTCTGTATATAAACCATATACAACACTATTCAAACCCTAAACACTTATACCTCTCTCTCTCTCTCTCTTCCCCTTCCACACGGCGACGACGATGCCGACTCCGTCACCCCAGTTACTGCAACGACAATGTTGACTCTGTCACCTCAGTCATTGCTGCCACCACCACCTTCACTGCAACACTTTCACTGTCTCCGCAACCACTATCTTTCTCCTGCCAACCTACCACCACGGATCTAATTCACCGGGAATGAACTCCTTGGAGCTTAATCATCTCTCTTTCTTTCTCTCTCTCTCTCTCTCTCTCTCTCTCTCTCTCTCTCTCTTTGCCTCTCACATAGCGACGACGATGCCGACTCCGTCACCTTAGTCACTGTGACGACGATGCTAACTCGGTCACCTTAGTCACTGCTGCCACCACCACCTCTACTGCAACACTTTCACTATCTCTGCAACCACTATCTTCCTCCTGCCAACCTACCACCACGGATCTAATTCACCGGGAATGAACTCCTTGGAGCTTAATTATCTCTCTCTCTCTCTCTCTCTCTCTCTCTCCGCCTTACACACGGTGACGGTGATGCTGACTTCATCACCTCAGTCACTATTGCCACCATCATCTTCACTACAACACTTTCACTGTCTCCGCAACCACTATCTTCCTCCTACCAAACTACCACCACGGATCTAATTCACCGGGAATGAACTCCTTGGAGCTTAATCATCTCTCTATCTCTCTCTCTCTCTGTCTCCCCCTCCATCTCTCTCATCTCTTACTCTTTATAACATCAAATCATCATCATGTCCATCTCTATGTAGATTCATCTATGGAAATATACATATATATATATATATGCAATCTACATATACATAGAGATTTTTGACTCTCTCTCTTGAGCGTTTGGGTATTTTTTGTTAGTCATAGAGCTCTAGAACACTGTCAAAGAATTGTTGTCGTTGCCTTAGACTTATCAATCCAACTCAGATCTAACCAGATCTCTTGTGCTCAACGACCGCGATGATAGATCTGAGCGATGTATCTAGTGAGATCTCGCTCGAAAGCTCCAAAAGACAATTGTTTGTTCTTTTTAGTTGGAGTCCCCATATCTACGTTGTCATTTCTGCTATTTCGTACTCGATCTATAAATCTCTACTGTTTAATCGACATCTTAGTGCAATTATGAATTGCTTGTTATTTGGATCTAGTCAAAGTTATTAATTCACAAATGCTATAAATAGAAGAACAAAAAATTTCATGCTACTATTATTCTAATTCTAATTTGTATTTGACATACTATACCTATTGTTTGTAACCTAATCATCAATGGGCACATGATTATTGTCTACTCTGGTTTTTCTGAAGTAAAAACACCTTGTTTGGTTTATAGTAGTATTTTGAAAATTGACTCTTTTTTTTTTGTTTAATTGTTGTTGTTGATGATGATGAAACATATTTGTGTTGTTGTTATCTTAATTTTCATTTTATATGTTTAAATCCAACACATAAATCTATATAGTTGTTGTTGTTGTTGTTTGGTATATCTAAATAGATAACTTTTTTTTTTTCTCTCTCTATAATTAAATAGATATAACTCTTTGTAATTAAAAATTTAACAAATAAAGAAAAAACATAGAACAAATGGTCAATAAATTTGAACATATATAATTTTTTTGAACAGATAGATTTTTATTTTACTTTTTTATTTTTATTTTTATTTTTTTTTGAAAAGATAGGAAAAATTTGAACAGATAAGAAAATTTACTGAACAGATAAATTTTTTTTAAACAGATAGTCATCGAATGTCAACAGATAAAAAAAAAAGTCAACGTGGGTAAAATTGGAAACACAATGTCCTTTAAACTAATAAAATGACTTCTCACCAAACTATTTCACAAAAGATAGACCTATCACCAACAAAAAAAAAATATTTACTAGACCTATTACCTTAGACACTTTCTAAATTGGATTTATCACAAATTTTCTCTTTTTTAAATATGTTTATTATTTTTTACCTTACTTATTATTTTTATTTATAATATTTTTAATTTATCTATATAATAAATAAGGAATAATAAATTATGTTAAAATAAAAAAAAAATAGATAACATATTTTATAGATTTTATTAGATTTCATATTATTATTATTTTTATTATATATGATTTATTTATTATGTGTTAAACATAAGTGTGTGTGTGTGTGTGTGTGTGTGTGTGTGTGTGTGTGAGAGAAGAAGAAGAAGAAGAAGAGATGGATCGACTGTGAAAGGAAGAGAGAAGAAGAAAAAGAAGAAAAAGATGTGACGACCCTGTCATGTATTATGCTTTTAATTATGCACGTACTTATATGCTTAGTGTAAATTTGAATGTTAATTATGTGATTAATGTGGTTTTTGACTTCATATCTGTTGCTCGTAGGAATATCTGTTATGAACTCAAAATTAAAGGCTTTAATGGCGTCAAAAACTGAAATTGATTAGTCTTTTATGAATGGCATAATTTTTAGAGCCTCATGAGAAGGTTGATCAAAATTTGATTCAATTCAGCAAAATTAAGTTTTGATTAATTAACCTAAGCCCAATTAGTTAGCTTAAGTTCTAATTAGCAACCTTAAGCTAGTCACCAAGTATATATATGTTGGAAATGTGATTAGCCTCATAAACACACTCAAAAATTCTATGGAGATAACATTAGAGAGAGAGAGAGAGAGAGAGAGAGAGTTCATCTTAAGAGAGAAAACAAGAAAATTGAGGGTTTTACTTGAAGGATTGAAGAATTGTGTGAGAGAACTCAAGAATTTGCTAAATTGAGCCCAATTGAAGACCATAGGTAAGCTTTTGACTTCTAATTCATGAATTTAAGTTATCTATTTAGTGATTATTATAAGATTAATCATACGTATTGAGCTAGAAATGAATTATAGATGATGAATTTATAGTCAATTCATACATACATGTATAGTTTTGTTGAGTTTCACCATTTTTGAGCATGATTTTGGCGTCCATGTTGAATTTGGAAGATGAATTGTATATGCATGCATGAATTACATGGTTTTGAAAGTGAAT
This sequence comes from Camellia lanceoleosa, assembly GCA_025200525.1. Classification (NCBI taxonomy): domain Eukaryota; kingdom Viridiplantae; phylum Streptophyta; class Magnoliopsida; order Ericales; family Theaceae; genus Camellia; species Camellia lanceoleosa. The sequence goes on from CM045765.1 coordinate 89,316,602, forward strand.
TGCATGTTTTTTAAGCTTTGGAAAAGAGTTTGGGAACAATTGATACATGCATGATCATTTTAGTTCGAATTCATGAAACTTTGAGGTTTGATTTTGCAAATTGGCTTTGTATTCATGTCCTTGGAAGAGTTTGTAAGTGTTTTCAAGGTTTTCACAAGCCATGCAAGATTTTGATTTGAAAACACAAGTTTTGAAGTTCAATTTTGTTTTGGAAATTCCAGAATTTTGCCTTACCGCTCAAGCGAACAATCTGTTGCTCAAGTACACATTTCATGCATTTAGTATTTTTGCAAAGATTTGCAAATGGCTTGAGCGACCGCCTTTTATTTTTCATCTTGGCTCGAGCGAACATTAAGCCTAGATTCGGATCATCCAACACTTTTGCAGACCTAGTGGTTTGCTTGAGCGACTAATGTTGCGCTCGAGCGAACTGTCCTTTTTCAACATATTTTGGAAAACATGTTTGACTTATTTTGGCATTCTCATTCCTTTCTGAGCATTCTTAGGCATGAATTAAACATCCTAAATGAATTAAAAAGAAAGAAAGAAGCCTAAAAGAATTAAATAAGTTAACAAACAGATTGAATAACCAATGTAATCCAATCTGTGTGCGTTTATGAATTGTGTATGACCATCCACAGGGACGAGTCAACAACCGAATTACTATGAGTAATATCTCAGTAAAGATATTTTCTTACTTACTCTATTTTCTGAATGTCCTAATGTAGTATGCTTTTCTAAAATTGTGATTTTGCAAGTATGAATGAGTTTCTATCTATCTAATCAACATGATATCCGCAAATGTGCTTGATGAAGTATAAATGTATATGATAGACCTAAGGTCGTTCTGTATATCTGAATGGACCCAAGGTCATTCTGTATATCTAATAAGATGGACCTAAGGTCGTTCCAATTATCTAATATGTCTGAATATATGTTATCTATTGACCCAATGGTCATTGTATAGTTGTAATTGGTTGAACCCAAGGTCGTTTCAATAAGTAAGATTTGTTTATGTTCTGAATCTTTGTTTATGTTGGACCCGAGGTCGTTCTGTCGTGTATTGGCCCTAAGGTCGTTTTGCTATGATACGAAATTAATATGTGAATGAATTTATTCAAGTATTAGAACTTATTCATATAACCTCTTTACTCTGATGTTATTTATTGGACGTTAGCTCACTCTGCATTTATATATATGTAGGTGAGCAGCAGGATGTCCAACCCTAGCTTTAGTAAACCTGTGAAAGAACATCGAGTTTTTGTGGAGTTAGCCTAGGATGCCTTAACCACGAGGCTTGTGTCTTTTGATTTTTTATTTTCTCTTATTGGTTATGATCACCCACATCTGTATATGAGTTTTGGTTTTTGAATGGTTATGCTATATGTGAGATCCTTTTATATACGAATGGGTGTGAGTTATTAATGTACAAAATATTTTTGTTCATACCATATATACATAGCTCATTGGACAAAATTTAATAATTATGCTTCCTCTTCTGGCCCCATATAATTAAATATGATTAGATTTCTGTCTGAGGCTATAAGTAATCTCAGGATTACTAGCCAGTTATGATCCAAACCTCTAAGGGTAGGTATGGGTCATGACAGAAGAGATGGATCGACTGAGAGAGAAGATGAGATAAATAGAGAAGAAGATAGAGGGAAGAAATCGATCGAGAGACGAGATCGAAGAAAATGAGATCAAGAGTGAAGAATCAATTGGCGCGAGATCGAAGTTGACAACCAATGGGAAGTCGGCGACCATGTTCTCCTTGCTCTCTCCTCTTTTGTTTATTCTATATTTACGGCAAAACATAGTCGTATCCATTTTTAAAGAGTTGAATCCCAACTGTATCCCGCACCTATACCCATGTTGTGTCATGTCAACATGGGTACCTTCAAAATTTCAAAGAGCCCTTGTAACGTAGATGACATTAACATATGTTTGTGGTTGTATTACTTTAAATTTGTGCCTTGAAATGCTTATATTTGTTTAGTAAATGTTATTTCAACCTTAACATAACACCTAACTCAATAGGAAACTTAATAAAGGTGGTGTTGGGTTTTCGATCGCCAAAGAAATTTTTATGTGATGAGACAAATAGAGTTAGTTGGAAATAGAAGGAAAATGATGGATTGTAGGGTTAAGTCTTGCTCAAGTTGTGTCGCGTTATTGAAGTTGGCTTAGGTTTAGAACGCGGTCTTTTATGTTAGCCGTGTGGTGGCCTTACAGAACACAAATGAGAATGCTTATGGCCGACGGGTTGTGACTATCCTGTACACCAAGATGACACAATCTGGGTATATAACCCCAGGAGTGGGGCATCTGGAATGGTGAGCAGAACAAGGTACCAGTTTATCCTAAGCCAAGCTTGGAGTGTTGGGTAGGTACGACATTCCACGAGGAGTTGTCTAGACCTAACTAATTGACTGTTATTCTTGAGAACTGAAATTTATTATAAGCTCTACTTGATTATTGCTCCCCCTATATGATATGATTGTGTCATTATTGTAATTGTTTATTAGATTGGGAAAAAGGGACAAGGTGTGTGTGAGTTTCCTGGGCATTCCAAACCATGGTGTTTTGTGACAATTCATTCTAGGTGACCACTCGAGCAGTGAAAAGACCGCTCAAGTGGATATGTGAGACCCCCAATTGTTGGTTTTGCAGGTCAGATGGAAAGCCAGACCACTCAAGTGGTTAAGTTACCGCTCGAGCGAAGATGAGGGGGTTCCTAGAATCTCATTTTGCAGGTTGAATTATAGAGAGTTTAAGTTCACCGCTCAAGCGGTGAAAAGACTGCTTGAGTAGTCTATGTGATTTCAGCAACTTAATAGTTGCTTTTTAGATCATTTTCTTTACTTTTTTTCTATTCCTTCTCTTCTCTCTCTAGCTCCGAAAACCCTAGTCTTCTCACTTTAGAAATCTCTATTTTACAAACATTTACTACTCCATTCCTTGCGACAAGTGAAGTCCAAGCAAAGATCGTCTTTTCTACTGATTGGATTTTGTTTCTCAAAGGATTCTTCTTGGGGCTAGCTTCTTTGTTCTTAGCCTTGAGACATAATCAATTTAGGTCTCTTTACTTTGAGGATGTTTATGTGGTATTATTGTGACAATGGTGTTATGACTAATGTTTGACTTTACAAATTGGGTTTTGTAAACACCCCATTTTGACCGACCATAAGATTGGGCACTTTATTTTGATTACCCGATGATGAAAATAAGAATGTGTTTTTCACAAAATCTTGAGTAAAAAAATTGGAATTTGAGCTTTCTTCCTAACCCTAAACTTGTTTTGGCCAAGTGTTTGAGATTCGTCAGGCACTGGAGCAAAGTTGGACTGAACCGGAGTAAAATAGCCAACTTTCTCTCTAGTTGGTCAATCGGCTAGTTGACCACCCAAAGACAGTTTTCACTAGTTTTTTGTTTGCTTGGGTGGGGCACTTTACAACACCATTTTCTACTTCATTCATGCATTAAATACAAGTATACTCAGCCTTCATTGCATAGTGCTTGATCCATTGAAGGTAATACTCAATTTTTGTTGTTCGTTAACTCAATTTGTGCTCCATTTGCTCCATTATCTTCTTTAATGCCCTATTCTTGTCTTCACCATTCCTCTACTTGTATTGCCTATATAAACACATCAGATTGTTGACAGGATTAAAAAGGATAGATTAATTAGAGAAGGCCAGAGAAAGAGAAAGAAAGAGTCTAAGCTTTGAATTCAAGAGTTGGTCAAAATTGAGTGTTAGTTGTGAACTTCCATTTTCTCAAGATATACACCATATTCATCTACTATTACAAAAAGTCATCTAGGTCATGTTATTGTAGTCAAATTCTAGAGCTTTGATCAAAGAGAGAGTGATTGTTGTTGAAAGAGAGAAAATCAAGGAGTTCACCAATTTCCCCCACATATAGCGTTATACAATTCAAGTTGCCATTCTAGCTCAAATTCCAAGATTTCGAATTCAGGATTGAGACCATACTTCACAACCTTGAGGGTGATCAAAAGGAAGTTTGGAAATCAAGAAGTTCATCCTTTCTTTGGAAGGTGAATTTTCAATTTCTCTCATTTTTCTTGTATTATCTTTCTTATATTAATTTTCTTGTTTTGATTTCATATTATAAACTTGTTGTAATCTAACTAGAAGTAGTTAGTTGAGCCACCTACATATTCCCTATTGGTTCTTTTCTCGGTGTTGCAACAAAATAGGTTTTGCTAGGCCTAGTTGGCCAGCCGGCTAACTTCCGATGGACGGAACAAAGTATTCTTCTGGCATGTAGCATACTAGTTTCTGGCGATCCTCAAGACCTGCATCTTCTATTTTCTTTTCATTTGAGAGTTATTGAGGTTTTTATTTTGTTATAATATTTTCTTTCTCTTCCTCTCATTTAGTTTGTAATTATTTATTCAAGTGTTGTAATAATTCCCCACTTCACTTCTTTCTATCTCATTCTTTTACTTTCTGTTTTGTCTTTTCATCATATCCATGTTTCATACATCTTGATTCGGCTAAGTTTGCATCTATGGATTTAATCAATTCTTATGTGATTATGTATGCTATCTCATCTTCTTAAGATGATTCACATGTCATATATTAAAAGCCGAATCTTTAGTTACATTTCATGAGTGAATTGCTTTAGGATTTTGTATATAAGATCACACATGTTTTACTAACTTTGTTTTGTTGTTGTTCGTGGGATGTCGGTAAATATATAAGTTTTTATGCTTTAACATCCCGCTTTTGGGTGTTTTCTTACTATGTTTAAGTATCCTACCATGTGGCTACTTGCTTACTTGATATCACTATATGAATGCCAGTGGATGGAGGTTGTGTCGCTTAATTTGGAATGATGTTGATTTTCATGTTTGTAAACTCAATTTCTTTAAGTTGTACATCTTCAAAACTCTTTAAAAACACATGAAATCACGTTGTTCCAAAATGAATGGCATAGCCTATTCTTGTTTGCTTCACATAGTAAAATTTAGGATTTATTAAATAATCAAAAGACGAGCATATAAAGGAAACAAAACTCATATCATGGTTTAATGGAGACTGATTTTTCTATCAAATAAACGGGGATGCTCAATTAATGACCTTCTCCTCTCATACCTAAGGTTCCGAGTAAAGAATCCTTGGTTACGACGAACAATGGCTTTAGTACGAGTCACGGGTTTCCTAATTTTTTTCAAAATATTAGGTGACGACTCTAAGATCTGGTGATGTAGCCCATTTTTGGCAAAGGTTTTGTAATAAACATAGATTTTCTATAAAATTTTCCAAATTGGGACTCTTATCTATATTTCACATTGCACTCGTGAGACTAGATCAAAGAAATCAAGGGTTCGAACTATTTAACGCACACGGGTGCCCCCAGGCATGTTACAGTTTTTGGCGACTTCGCTAGGAATTTTATGAAACCTTGACTCAAACTTCATGATATGACTTTTATTTTCAATTACATGTTCATTGCATTGCATTCATTGGTGTGCTTAAAGTCCCTGTGCTGCCCAGATACTAGTGGGAGCACAAACAAGCTTTTTGTGACACTATACCTATCTTTATGTTACTTTTGAGACCTTGTGTTAATAAATTTTAAGATCTATCAAAAAGGTATCTCCACTATCTAAGGTTACTGGACTTTAAAGAGAGGCTATATTGACTCTTCTGAATTCTTGGGATCTTAATTAGTTATTAACCAAAGGGTTCTTTAGTGACGTAACTTTGACTTCAACCCCTAAAGTAAAGCCAACCTTGTACATATAATGAGCTATAGTACTTTCTAAAATTAGGACAAGATGCTCTCCTATTTCTAGGATGTATGATACCGTTTGTTTGAATAGTGAAACCCTAGGTCATTTCAAAGCTAAGGCAAGGTAACCCTACCCCTTATAGGGGTGTTTGTTCTCTTTCCTGCTATGTGCTATGTATGGGATCTATACAAGGATTCTCAAATTCAGATGAGTGGTTTTGGCATTGTAGTTTGTGGGGTTGAGTTCAGTTTTAGCAGTGATCAATTGAGCCAAAATGTTGCTGAAATTTTGATCGGGAGTTCTATTTTTGTTTTGCTAGGAAGTCGTAGCACTATAGCTTTAGAACAGTCTAATATCCCCCAAGTTTTGTAGACTCGCATTGGTAAACAGATTTGGTTTAGGGACAACCAGTGTTAGTTTCTTTGCCACCAATTACAAGAAGAAGGGTTAAAACCTCACTACCAGTACTGCTTTAGTCGAAATTTCTAGTATCTATGATGGATCCATCTTTAATGGTGATAGATGACTAATCTCCAATAGATATAGCAAACTTGTTTTCATCCCTTCAACGAAACATGGATGCTCTTACCAATAGGGTTGCTACCAACAATGACGCTCTTACGAATTCCAATGCCCATTTGGGGCATCTACATCTCATCCACCTCTAGTGGTTTATCCAGTTTTGGAACCACCTCCACCAATTGAGGAACTTCATGAACCTAATCTACAAATAGAAGGACTTTTCCCTATGAATTTTAATAAAGTTGACCCGGCTATGTTGAAAATATCCAACTTAGAGAAAATGTTCAAGAAATCACAAGGGATAAACTCCATTCTAGACATCAAGGATGGGTTTATGGAAACAATCGTGAGGTTGCCCGAGTGTTTGAGGTTGCTCGACCATTTGAAAATGCCACATATTAATAGATTTGATGGGATTGGTGACCTTATGGTTCATATCCTCCTCTTCTCTGACATTCTGAAGCCCATAGGCTTATCTAGAGTTCAAAAGCTTTCCTTGTTCAGAAGAACCATGTCAGGAGTGGCTACTACTTGGTACGCTAAGTTAGATGATTTGGTCAAGCAAAACTGGGAGGAGTTAGCTAAAACATTTGCCACACAATACTCCTATAATACATAGATCAAAGTAACCACTCAGGAACTGGAGGTGACCCGACAAGAGCCCAACGAGAGCTTCATGGCATTTATCACCAGATGGAGGGCAAAGACAGCCATGATGACAAATAGGCCTTTAGAAAAAGATCAAGTCTATATGGTTGTCAAAAATCTGCATGGAAGATTACTGCAGAAGATGATAGTTCTCCCACTTTTCAACTTCAAGGACCTCTATGAGATTGGGGTTCAAATTGAGGATGCCATCAAACAAGGAATCGTCATAGAAAAGCATGAACTCGGAAGAAAGACATTTACTCGCAGTTCCAATGCTACTCCCAGTAGTTGCATAGTTGCCAAATCTATACCTTTCAAAGTTAGCACAGTCCTTGTCACCACTGCCAACACGACTAATCCTTTCGCTAATACTAGCCCACAAATAGCCAAGTCAACTCGACCCCAAAATAAACCCTTCCATCTGCTCTACATGTCTCCGACTCATACCATGGAAATCCTTGCAGAAAAGGGGCACCAACAAAAGCTCCACATGCCTTCTTGATCCCCGACCTCTCCTGGATATTCTACCATCCAGACATGACCCCAATAAATACTGCACCTTCTACCAAAAATATGGTCATGAGACTGAGAGTTGTTTTCGCTTACACCATGCTGTTCAAGATCTCATTGACAGCAAAACCATAGCTTCGCTTCAACCCTAAAGAGCCAAGGCCACCTCTAACCCATTGTCAACCCATGACCAAGCTCCACCAACTTCCCAACTTAACCTTATCCATACACTACCATCCACTTTCAACCCAAGCATATACATCACACATTCCCATTTGCCCAAACCCCGAGGTGTTTATTCCAAAGAGCACTAATTTATTCATGATATACACACCTCGATTCTAGCCAAAACCCCATGGTGGCAGATGATTTGGAGCCAAAATTGGATATTATAGTAGATATTGTCATGGGCATGCACTTCCCTCTCTATTGTTTTCTTGAGCCATGGAGTGATCAAGAAGTAAAGAAGGACGGAAGAAGTTCTAGGTCTGACATTGACTGAATTTGTGATAGATCTTGAGACTAGCTCAGGACTAGTAAAGTCGGGGGATATTGTGATCATTTCTGTGATTAGGGATGGACCATGTAACGACCCCAAAATACGTATCAGAAATTATCTTTATTTAATTATGGATTGATGTGCTTTAATTTAATTATATTTGTTTGAATTGAGGAATTATCTATTAAGTTATGACTTTGAAACTGAAATTGCCGATTTTCATGGGTTCAGAAACCGAAATTGAGTACATAGATATGCTAATGGAAATTTTTAGAGCTATTTGGGAAAGTTAATTGAAAATTTATTTCGTTTGATTCGTTAAGGTATGTTTAGGTGGTTAACTTTGCATTGCAAATTAAAGGCCTTAAAAACCAGAACGGGGTACATAATTATAATCAGCATGATTTTTAGGATTTACTATGCAGTTTCATAAAAATCTGATTCAAAATGAATTAAATTTTTTTTTCATTAAATATTATATTATATATGTGTGTGTGTGTGTGTGTGTGTGTGTGTGTGTATGAGCCTTGCTTGGCTCAACAAGAAAGAAGAGATGAGAGAAAGATATTTTGAGAGGGAGAGAAACAAGAGGATTCTAGAAGTGTAGAGGGAAGGCTTGGGGATTGAAGGGATTCAAGGGGGAAATTGAAGGATTTGAGTTAAGGTATGTGAATTTAACTATAATCTCGGTAGATACTTCACCTATTGCATGAAATCAAGAGGAAATGTGAAGATTAAACCCTTACATAAGCTAGGGTTTTGAGTTATGGGTTCTTGGAGTTAATAGAACCTTATTTCTTTTGAATTTGTTTGATTTGAGTTTAATATAAAGAAATAAACATGAGATGGGCTCTAAATTTTACACAGAACTAGTTGAGTGAAGAAATTCAACCATGAATTTACATAAAAATGAAACTTTATGGTAAAAACTTTGAATTCATGGAAGTTAATATGTTGAGTTGGAATCAAAGCAAGTTGATGCAATTGAGCTTGAATTACCCTTGAAATATGTTGGTTTATCATGTTTTAAAGGATGATTACATGAGATCTTGGCTTGAAATTGGGTTTGAAAACTCACACTTTGATGAATTTTTGGACTGTTTGATTTTTCCCAGACTGCACGAGCGGCCACGGGCTTCGCACGAGCGAAATATGAACAAAAATAGGGAATTGCATTTTGTTTAACCTACCACTCAAGCGACCTAGTCCACCACTCGAGCGGCCCAGTCACCGTATGAGCGGCCAAAGTGGGCGCACGTGCGGCCAGCCCTGTTTCAACTTATATTTGGTAATTTCAAATAAGCATATCTCCCTCATTCTTCTTGAGCCTAAATTCAAGCCCCGGAAGTCTAGTTTCTAATGGTGGTAGTCTCACACCCAAATTCTGAGTACGAAAAAAGATATGTTCAAATTAGTGAAGGTTGTTCACTTTCTGTCTACTCGTTTCATGCCATTTCTTCTCCTAACCCAATTTCCTTCCGTTTCTTCCCATTTTTCGTGATATGAATTATGACCCATTGAGGACTAATGAGGTTAGAACCAGCATAAATAATTGGTTAAGGCAAAGTAAGGGTTCGGTTTATTTGATTAATCAAAGATTAAGAAAAGCAACTTTGATCAAAAGAGTAATTCTATATTCAATATGTTTTGCTATGTATTTGTAGGTCAAGACAAGGACATCGCCCAACTGTTACCAGAAGCCCATCAATGCGAGTAATAATGTTGTAAAGATATGTTCATTTATATTTATTTTAATGTGTAAATGTTGTGATGTTCTGGAATTATGTTTTATGCAAATGAATGAGTTACATGACCTGTGATATAGAATATGGATATGAAATGTGAATTATTTATAATATGATATGGTGGCCCCACAGCCGTTTTGATATATGATTGGGCCTAAGGTCGTTTTGATATATGATTGGGCCCGAGGCCGTTTTGATATTCAATTAGGCCCGAGGTCGTTTTGAAATACGTAGGCCCAAGGACGTTTAGTTAAATGGTGGGCCTAAGGCCATTTTGTAAATATGATTATGAATGATGTAAATGTGGAAAAGTATTGTGTTATGCTTCTTTTGAATCTAGATTATTTACTTGATTCACTTCACTTTATTATTACTCATTGAGCTTCGCTCACTCCGTATTTTATTTGTATGTAGGCGATCAATCCGGAGACTATCCTTAGGTCAGCCTCAGGAGTTCTTTTGTGAACCTGTTAAGTCAAGCCACCCAAGATACGCCTCTATGTTGAGGCTTTAACCTTGTATTGTTAGAATTTTATGTTTACTTAAGTTTTATGTTTATGTGTGTGAGATATATATATGTATATTAGTGTGTTAAAATTGTTTTAATTATTCCAATTATCATGCTTGCACAAGCTCAATAGACATTGTCATTAATTTTACTTCCGCTTTAGGCCCCAGTATGATTTGAACATTATGAAATTTTTGTTTTGAGGCCTGAGTATAGGCTAGTCATGACCTAAACTTTTAGGGGCAGGTTCGAGTCGTGATAGACCACATGTGAATTATGCAAATTTCATTCTAGACGCAGTTGATGGCCTGCGCTTTAACTATTGAGAATGGTTTTATTATGAGTTCTAAATTTAGTGTTAAGTCTGAGTTTGATTCCTCAAAGTCTGATGATTTCGGTAGTGATAACCAAACATCACTATCCTTTTCGTGTCTGTCTTTTCTTTTGTTATTGAGTCTGTTGTCATCACTGAGTCAGAGTTTCTTTTGAATAAAAGTGTTGTGGATTGCGTCTTCTTCTCTATGCCTTTAGTTCATTGCATTAACCAGAAATTTTTAAAACTTTTTCCAAAACTTTAATAAAAATAGAGAGGAATAAATTCTTTGGGCTTTGCAAAATTTGATCAACTGGAAGGAAGAGAAGTATGTTAAGCCCATGATGGACGAGATTGTTTCAGTTAATGTAGGTATTGAGAAGGATCCTCACTTGGTCTAGATTGGTTCTACAATGTTTTCAAAAGAGCACGAGCAATTAGTCGCTTTATTAAAAAATTTCAAAATTGTTTTTGCGTAATCCTTCAAAGACATGCTTGGAATTGATCTTAAGATTGCATAACATAGGATCCCTCTCCACTTAAGGCCTGACCCCCCTAGCTTTCAAACTTTGATTTAGAGTGTTCAAATAATCAACCATGGTATAAGGCTTGCATAGCTAGATTGGAAGCAATCCTAAAACTAGAGGCAATAAGGTTGGATGTGATTGAAGCTTCAAACTAGGTCATTTCCTAATCCAATGGAGACTAGAAAGAAAGTAAAAAAAATATAATCTAAGAGAATGAGATTTAGTGCTGAAGGACAATTGAGTTTCTATCTACGATCCTAGGGGCAAGTTTAGACCCAATGGGACGTGTTCCTACATCATCAAGTCTACCTGGTTAGGAGGAACAATCATTCTCATGGATTTGGATGACCTAGAGATCTCACAACCAATCAACATAGACAAGCTACAAAAGTACTACCCTTGAGAGTCTCGCTGGGCTGAAAACCCAGAAGGGTGACCCAGGAAAAAGTTAGAGCAGAAAAAAAAAACTGAAAAAAAGCTCGCAAGGATGAAAACCCAGAAAGAGCGACTTTAGCAAAATTAGAGCACAAAAGAAGAGTGTTAATACTCGAGTGATCCTTACCCGTGAACTACCTAAGGACTGATTCCTATCTTTGGGATACATAGGCAACTTCATTTTGAAGTTCGGCCCCAACTATTTTCAACTCACTCATCCCGTCCATGTTTGATTGGTGTATCTTTATTCGACTCGGTTGTCCTATCCATGTTTGATTGGCCCATCTCTATTCGATTCAGTTGTTCTATTCCTTTTTCATGATGGGTTCTATTGCAAGATAGATTTAGTGGTAATACAGTATATCCTACTTGGGTTATCTAATTTGTGTTTGTGCATCTCAAGGGTTGATTTCATATTGATCGGGTAGTGGTGATTTGCGAAAACATATTTTGATGATTTTTTTTTTTATGAATTTGACTATTTTTCTCAAAAATTATTCCATTTTTTTGAAAAAAAAAAAACCTAGACTATTCATTAGACACAAAAGGGAAAATTTTTAGTACTCATAGCTTGACTTACATGATTTTAAAACGAAGAGTGGAACAAGCATGCTGATCAAACTCTCATGTTGATCAAAATATTTTTAGTAGAAAACCAAAAGAAAAAAGTCAAAATGATGAACTAGGGGCACAATCAAGTTATGTTTTCTGTCCTCTTCCCACACTCTTGAGTCCTCGTCACCAAGGTTACATTACTTGTACTTTTTCTTTAAGTTGAGCACTCATCGGAAAATGCGCAGTAGTTGTCTCCGGCAATGTCCTTCAGTTGACTGGTGATGTTTTGTTTTGTGCCCATTTTATTTCGGAAAGCGTAAAGGGGTGCATTTGGAATGGATTTTTGCTTTGTTTTCTTTTCATTGAGTTATATTTTGTGTTTCAGTTAATTATGCTTGACATCCAGCTCATAACTCATGAAATGCAACCATTTTCAATTTCAAAATTCAAAATAAAATGGTTTTCATTCTCACATGCCATGCATACCATTCGGATTTGCAAAACAAAACTCTTTTTTTTATTAAATGTCACTGATCAAACCCCGATCAAAGTTGTACAAAAAAGAGTTGAAGCTATAAGTGCCCACTCCCAAGCAAAAATACACACACACACACACACAAAAATGCAAAAATACAAAAAAAAAAAAAAAAAAACAAAACAAAACAAAAAACAAAAAAACCAAAAAGAGAGATGGAGAAACTATCCTAGGATTTCAGTAGCAACTTGGCAGCAAAGGTTACAAATCGACTTCATTTAAAGATAGCTTCGTCGCTCGACTCTACATCTGTTGCCTCGCTTTATCATTACTCTCGGGAAGCCCTTGAGGACTCTGCCTCAACATTGGCAGAGATTTCAAAAGAGATTACTCCTCGCTAATCATCAAATGCAGAGCACCAAGGAGCTCTGAATTTGGCCACGAAGGTCGCCTGTTGTTTCAACTCTTTGTTTTGCTTTTTCAAATTTCCAATCTCTTCTTGAGCATCCTTGTGCATATGCTGGAGTAGGGAGAGTTGTGTGTTTAACCGATGTACTTCACTTGTCCTACCTTGCAGCTGATAGGACAAATTAGAGACTGAGGTCACTTTCTCCACATGTGACTTCAATGTGTAATGGTTGGCATCAATGTCAAACTGTCCTGCCATCAGTTACTCAACTAACATCGTAGAGAAACTGAAAATAAGGGTAGGGGCACTCTGTCGAGGCTCAAAGGAACTGGTGTCAACAATCTCAATTGGGGAATCATTAAGGTCAGGAAAAAAGAAAAGAAGACGGCAAGATGAAGCCATGTCATAGGAAAGTAATGCCGCCACAGAGAGTTTGCAACTTTCTTCTTTGTCTATTTTGCAGGCCTTGGTTTAAGAAGAAGATGGAAGAAAAGAAGAAGCCAAAGAGGGAATGCTAAGGCAATCTTTGGCAAATCGAGTTCGGTCTAGCTACTATTGGTCAGGCACCGCGATTGTTGAAATCGCAAAGAAGACGAACAAGGGGGAGAGAGACAAAAATAGGAGATGAGAGAGATATGTATATAATATGTATATATGTATATAGTTTGTATAAGTATATGTTTGTGTCTGTATATATATATATGTATGTATCTGTATATGTATATAGTTTGTCTGTGTGTATATATATATACATATTTTGTATATTGTATATGTGTTTGGTATATCGTTTGTATCTATATATATACATATGGTATGTATAAAAGTATCAAAAAAAATCAAAATACAAAAAATCAAAAAAAAAAAAAAAAGAAAAAAGAAGAAGAATAAGAAGAAAATTTTGGATTTTTTTTTTTTTTTTATCTGTTGTGCATCCATCATATTATTTTTACATGATATCATCATAATGCATATCGTATGTCTCACATCACACCGTTCATGTTTTTGCATTCACTGTCACACTTACACTATCTATTACATCAATCATGCATGGTTACAACTATCACACTACTGCATCACTTGGCTACAATCTATTTACATCACTTGGCTACTATTGCCCCGACATTTGATTATAACATTTTCTCCTTTACCCAGTTGAAAGCCATCCTCTATTTCATATTGAGGTACGGTCTAGGTTTCGTTTGTCAGTTAAGACCCTTTTCTTTTTTACCCGGTTGAAACCCATCCCGTATTTCATATTGAGGTACGGTCTAGGTCTCGCTAGTTGGTTAAGACCCTTTTCCCATTTACCCAATCGAAACCCATCCCCTATTTCATATTGAGCTACAGACTAGGTCTCGCTTGTTGGTTGAGACCCTTTTCCCCTTACCTAGTTGAAACTAAGCCCTTATTTCGTATTGAGGTACAGTCTAGGTCTCGCTTGTTGGTTATTACCCTTTTCTCCTTTACTCGGTTGAAACCCATCCCTTATTTCGTATTGAGGTACGGTCTAGGTCTCACTTGTTGGTTAAGAATCCTTTACCCAGTTGAAACCCATCTCGTATTTCGTATTGAGGTATGGTCTAGGTCTCACTTATTGGCTAAGACCCATTTCTCCTTTACCTAGTTGAAATCAATTCCCTATTTCGTATTGAGGTATGGTTTAGGTCTCGCTTGTTGATTAAAACCTTCTTTTCTTTTCTCATGTGAGTGTGTTGGATTGTATCCCTTGTTATGCTTTAGTTGCATGAGACATGCCTCACCATTGCCATCCTCGCATATTACCTATTGCCTTGCTTTGCATAAATCATGAACTTTCAAAAAGAAAAAAAAAGGCCTCGTGAAGCATGTAAGTCCAATTTTCAATTGTATTTTGAGCATGTCATTTGCATCTTGCCCCTGAACTACGCTGATTTGATTCCTTGTAAACGGATACGTAGGCAACCCTCAGGTTTAACCAATTGCATTTGCATCAGGTTTGTTTGCCCAAGTCTTATGGCCTTGTCAAAAGGGTTGTCTTCGGGCTTTGACATTCACTCATGTCATGAAATGACTTTGAGTTCTGTCAAAAAGGGGCAACTGTAGACACCCCATTTTGACTGGCCCTAAGACTTGGGCATTTTCTTTTAATTACCTGATGATAAAAATAAGAATGTGTTTTTCACAAATTCTTCAATAAAAAAGATGAAATTTGAGCTTTCTTCCTAACCTGAACCTGTTTTGGACAAGTGTTTGAGACCCGTTGGGCACTAGAGTAAAGCTGGACTGAATTGAAGCAAAACAACCAACTTTCTCTCTAGCCAGTCCATCGCCCGGTCGTCCAGCCGGTCATCTGCCCAAAGACAATGTTCACCAGTTTTTTGTTTGCTCGGGTAGGGCACTTCACAACCCCATTTTCTAACTCATTCATGCATTGAATGCATATATACTCAGCATCCATTGCATAGTGCTTGATATATTGAAGGTAATGCTTTATTTTTGTCTTCTATTAACTCCATTTGTGCTCCATTTACTCAATTATCTTCCTTAATGCTCCATTATTGTCTTCCACCATTTTCCACTTACATTGCTTGTATAAACACATCATATTGTTAAGAGGAAGAAAAAGGATAGACTGATTAGAGAAGGCTAGAGATAGAGAAAGAAAGAGTCTAAGCTTTGAATTCAAGAGTTGGTCAAAATTTTGTGTTAGTTAACGTCAATTTTCTCAAGTTATACACCATATTTCATCTTCTATTAGAAAAGTCATCCAAGTCATGTTATTGTAATCAAATTCTATAGCTTTGATTAAAGAGAGAGTGATTGTTGTTGAAAATGAGAGAATCAAGGAGTTCACCAATTTCCCCCACATATAGTGTTATACAATTCAAGTCACCATTCTTGCTCGAATTCCAAGATTTTGAAATGAGGATTGAGAACATACTTCACAACCATGAGGGTGATCAAAAGAAAGTTTGGAAATTAAGAAGTTCATCATTTCTTTGGAAAGTGAATTTTCAATTTCTCTAATTTTTCTTGTATTATATTTCTTATATTAATTTTCTTGCTCTGATTTCATACTATAAACTTGTTGTAATCTAACTAAAAGTGGTTAGTTGAGCCACCTACATATTCCCTGTTTGTTATTTTCTTGGCATTGCAACAAAACTGGTATTGCCAGGCCTAGTTGGCTGCCCGACTAATTATTTGGTCGGCCGACTAACTTCCGATGGATGGAACAAAGTAGTCTTTTGGCATGGAGCATACTAGTTTCTGGCGATCCTCAAGACCTACATCTTCTATTTTCTTTTCATTTGAGAGTTTTGTGACGTTTTTATTTTGTTATAATATTTTCTTCCTCTTCCTCTCATTTGGTTTGTAATTATTTATTTAAGTGTTATAATAATTCCCCTCCCCACCGCACTTCTTTCTATCCCGTTCTTTTACTTCATGTTTTGTTTTTTCAGCATATCCATGCTTTGCATCCATGTTTTATGCACCTTGATTCGACTAGGTTTGCATCTATAGATTTATTCAATTCTTATGTGATTATGTATGCTACCTCATTTTCTTGAGATGATTCACAAGTCATATATTAGAAGCCAAATCTTTAGTTGCATTTCATGAGTGAATTGCATTAGGATTTTGTATATAAATCATGCATGTTTTGCTAACTTTATTTTGTAACTGTTTGCGGGACGTCGATAAATATGTAAGTTTTTATGCTTTAGCATCGCGCTTTTGTGTGTTTTCTTACTATGTTTAAGCATCCTACAATGTGGCTACTTGCTTACTTGATATAACTTTATGAATGTCAGTGGATGGAGGTTGTGTTGCTTAATTTGGAATGTTATTAATTTTCATGTTTGTAAACTCAATTTCTTTGAGTTAAACATCTTCAAAACTCTTTCAACACACATGAAATTACGTTGTTCCAAAATGAATGGCATAGTCTATATCTGTTTGTTTCACAAGTAAATTTTAGGATTTATTAAATAATTAGAATATGAACATATAAATGAAATATAACTCATATCATGGTTTAGTAGAGGCCGATCTTTTGATTGGGTGAGCGTGGGTGTTCAATTAATGACCTTCCGCTCTCATACCTAAGGTTTTGAGCCAAGCATCCTTGGTTATGACAAACAGTGGCCTTGGCACGAGTCACGGGCTTCCTAATTTTTCCAAAATATTATGTGGCAACTTCAAGATCTAGTGATGTAGTTCATTTCTAGCAAAGGTTTTGTAATAAACACAAATTTTCTATAAAAGTTTCCAAATCGGGACTCTCATCTATGTTTCATATTGCATTGGTGAGAATAGATCAAAGAAATCGAGAGTCCGAAATGTTTAACACACACAGGTACCCCCGGGCTTGTTACAGGTTTTACTTTTAAAAAAATGGAATTTTTGTTACGTTTTCTCAAGATGTCTATTAGTGTTTATGGATTATGGAAATTTTAGTTGAGAAATAGCATTTCGCATGATGGAGGGGCAAAAGCCCCAAATTTTATGAAAACTCTAATTTTTGAAATTGAGAAAAGATGTAATTAAATGAATCTGATTTTTAATTCTTTAAATTGATGAATGAATTATGTGATTTGAGATGTATTTTGGTTTGAGACTAGTGAAATTGGAAGCTTTTGAGATTTTCTTTTGAATTATGAGGATTGTTTCTCCATATTTGCTTCAATTACCTGAATGGTGAAATTTATCCTTGTCCTTATGTATACATAAATTCTTGGAAGTCTTGGAAAGGTAGTTTAAGGAAGTGGTAAATAGGGCGTGAGTCTGAGTGGGGAGTCGGTTTTGGAAAGGGTTGTGTGTTGTTGGTACTCATGCGGGGAAAGTCTAGGTGCCTAATTGCCTTGTCTTGAGCTTATCGCCGGATGAATGTGGAAAAATGTTTTTGGGTGTCCACTGGTCCTGTCATATGTAGTTGGTAAAAGTACAAAAATAGATGATTTTGGGTGCCCATTCCCTACCGTATTAATAGTTAGCAAAGATGGAGGTATTTTTTGATATAAATTTAGGACTCCTCTTAAGGGCTTCATGGCGTATTTATCCCTGGTGTTGAAGTGTGGTTTCATGGAGTTATTATACCTATGTTTCCTTTTCTTAAATCTTTAACATGAATGGAATTGAATATGCTTAAATTATGATGATGCCATATTGATCTTTCAAATAATTAGATACTTTGTTAAAAATGTTTCTATTGGGCATCTAGCTCATTCTTATCTAACCTCTTCAAGTCTTGGTGATGTGCTACCACCCAAATGAAGGAAGAGGTGTATTTTTGTTTTGTTTGAAGCACGAAGCTTCATGGATGTATTATGCAGAAGCTCCGAGCTTATTTGTTTTGGGATTGGGCATCCATTTTGTTGTAACAAGGCTTCACTTTGATGTTTGCAAGCCACTAGGGAATTTTTAATTGTATCCTCTAGCTTCTTGAACTATGAAAATGATGATGTAACTAAGACATAAATATGAAAACTTGTAATTTTTTAGGTATAGTTCAATGAGGAAAAGGGTTTTTGGTCAAATGCTATTAAGCGATATTGCATAATTTTGATTTAATCATGTTAAGAGAATTATTTTAATTTAAATAATTTGGGGGCGTTACACGTTGCGTGTTAGGTGTTGGAGAACTTTATTCGGAAGACGGTGCTGCAGGAATTTTTGAAAATGCATGGCTATCCTAGAAGGAACTAGAACTAGTTTTGTTATGTCTCTCTTTGTATTCTTGTTTTGGCGTTGTAATATAAAAGAACTCTTCTTGTTACTTGAGACACAACTTTGTAATTATTATCTTAATTATATAACTATATATATATTGTGTAACCTATCCCTCATTTTCCGCCAACTTATATAGACCTTACATTAATACCTTATTAAGATTTGTCAAAAAGGTAACTTTGATATCTATTGAGATTGGACTTAGCAGGGAGGCTGCTTTGACTCCTTCGATATTTCTTGGAATCTTACTTGGTTATTGACCAAATGACTCATTAGTGACATATCATTATTTATTCTTGAACTTGTAACCTTAGCAATACCATGTACTTCTTTGTTATTATATTCCTTACTATTCCCGATTTTTGGGGCATCATACTAAAGCTTGAACAAACAATAGACACATCCAAACAACTAAGAGTATGAAACTACTAAAATTTACCAATTTCAAAATTTGGTTTACATTAAAGATAACTATCAAAGTGACATTTTTAGAATTTTTCCATACTCAGCCTCTTTAGGGTATGTATACAATTTTGTCTAGTTTCAAAATCAATTTATGGGATACCTTCTATAGATTTTTAGTTATTAATGAAATACCCAAGCTCTGTTCAAATTCGTTGACTGTTACAAAAATCAATTTTTCTCCCAAACCACTCATTCATTTTCAATAAAACAAATTTTTATTGAAAGCTAACATTTTAAGGAAGGTTTTGATGTAAAATTGAGCTTAAGAGGATTTTTATTTATTTATTTATTTATTTATTTGCATTTTTTTAGAATTTTTGAAAGTTTGTTGAAAATACCGATTATTTGTGCTCAAAACTTGAAAGGAAAAAAGTTGAAAGAAAAGGGGCAAAAGTAGGTAATTTTTCACTTTTCTTATGATGAAAACATGCCAAATAATATACTAATAACTCAAATTGTTAGTCTGAAGGTATGCCTTTTTAAAATAATATAAGATATAGGTAGAAATATGTGACTTTATTTCAACAAAGAGAGAATACAAGCAATGTAGCAATCAAAGTCCAACTTCTCTTATTCAAACACAAGAACCCTATGCATAAACATATCAAAACAATATTCTAAGCCTATAATGTCATGTATTTGACGAAATATGATTTTGCCTCCCAAACTTTCATGCGTTTTTCAATTTGACCCCCATACTTCGTATAATATCAATTTGTCAAAATTTTGATCAATTTGGCCCCTAACTTCACATTCCGTCCATAATCAAATAGAACTTGTTAACGTAGTACCAAACTTCATTTGGAACTTCATTTTATCCCCCAAACTATACGTTAAAAATCAATTAGCCTCCTAAATATTAAAAATAATATTTAATATTTAATTAATAATTTTTTATCTCAAAAACGAAAATTTTAAATTTAAAAAAATAAATAAAGTATTAGTCCAGTTGAGTGTTATTTAAACAATAATTGAATTTTAAATTTTTTCCTAGTGAATTTAAAAATTACTATTAATCGATCAATTCTATTGAAATTAATTTGGGGAATAACGAATAAACTAGTTACAATTGTCCACACACCCACACATAGAGTAACCAAGAAATTTTTGGCTCAATAAGTTTCTCTAGGATCAACTTGAGATAATTTGAGACCTATGAAACATGGGTATAGTTATTTATTTATTAATGCTAACATTACTATGTGAAGCAATCAAGTATAGATTGTGTCATTTATTTTGCTATGCTTTCATTTTATGCATTTTGAAAGAGTTTTGAGATATATACAACTCAATTGAAACTGAGCCCATAGGCATAATAATCAACATTATTCCAAATTAAACGACACAACTTCCATCCACTAGCAACCATAGAGATATATCAACTAAGAAAATAGCCGCATGGTAAGATGCTTTTGACATAGTAAGAAAAATCATTCACAAGTGGGATGCTAAAGCTATAAATGATCACCTAGTATTTACTCGCATCCGACTATGAAGATGAAACAAAAGTTAGTATAATATGCATGATCCTCTATGCAAAACACTAATGTAATACATACACAATATGCAACTAAAGATCCAGCTACTAACATTTGACACATGAATCATCTCAAGGCATGAATTAGCAGACAAAGGCACATAAGAATTGATGAAGGCCCACAAATGCAAATTGGCCAAATCTTAATGCATGAAAGATGGACGCAAGTCTCAGATATGATAAATAAAAAAAAAAAAAATGATGCATATCAACATATATAGAAAGCATAGAAATAAAAGGGATAGAAAGACGTAGGGTTGGAAGATATTACAACAATTCAAATTAATAAGAAAGGGGGACGGGAGAGAGAGAGAGAGAGAGAGAGAGAGAGAGAGAGAGAAATTATTACAACAATTGAATGAATGAATGAATAATAATAATAATAATAATAAAGTGGGATTGGAGGAGTTATTACGATAATGAATTGATTCAGTCTAATTATTGTTGAATCTAATGAATCATACTATATGAATAAAAAAATTTAGCCAGTAGCTTTAGAAACACCCGGGAGAGCACTCCCCCAAAACTGTTTGTTGTACTCTGGGAAAATCATTCGGCCACACTCAAATTGGTCAAGCCGAATAGGAAATTGGTCAGTCGAATTCTTTTTCCAGGTGGGATTTAGGACAATGCAGATTTCCAGGACACAAAAAAAAAAAAAAAAAAAAAAAAAAAAAACACTTTCTAAGAGGTGCTCGTCCCTTCTACCCCCTCTGCTCACATGGATCACTTGGGGAAGAGGTAGATGGGATGTAACCCTTAACAATGATATAAACATATATATATACACAACAGTTATTTTGCCACAAATTAACAATTAAATGAATCAAAAACAAGAACAAATTCAAGCCCAAGATATGGATAAGAACCTATATCTTCTCTTTGTGAATAAAAGCAAATCAATACCCAAATCCATTCTATTAAGTGGAGAGCATAGATTAATACAAATCATTTCTTGGTGAAATCTTTGCTTATTAAAATAAGGGATTCATCAAATTTATTTAAAACTCCTCATCTATTCATAGAACAAGGATGGTTGCACCATTTTTTATGGTCACAAATGATTGAGAAGGAAAATTTCAACATCCTTTGACCCAAAATCTCTTGTTTTACTTCCAAAAACAAACAAAAAGAAAGAGAACACAAAATCCTTTCAACATCAAATCCCAAGAATCCCCCAAGTAATCTCATGAGACGACCCCTTTACTCATTATCATTGAGCATATAGGTCTAAACACACAGATTGACATTCTTAAGAGAGAGTATAGGTGAAGAATAAGGATATAACAACTTAAATAAAGCTATTCTATATATTGAACATGTGAATGGATGGCTAATTGTTATTCCCAAACACATCCACAAGGGTCCAAGATACATAAGAACTTGAAGTTAAAGCCGAGGAAAGCAAAAAAAAAGTAAATAAAAAGTTATCAATTCAATGGATGGGTGGCTAAATCTACTCCCTCCATATCCATGATGACTCAATTAACATATCTATGTACAACAACAATGAATTATAACACTAGCAAGTCAGAAAAGTGTGCAAAAGCACAAGAAAATAAAGAGAACAATCAACTCAACGCATGGGTGGCTACATCCTAGTTCCCTCCACATCCATGAGGACCCATCACATAATTATAACAAGCCAATAATGAGATATAAATCTTATAAATGAAGAAAAAGAGGAAGAATATGAGAAAAATGATTGAGAAAAAAATTCCAACTCTTACCTTTTCAAAGCAAGGAAGAGTTTTTGATTACCAAACTTGCTTCCAAACACCCTCAAGATTTTAGGATATGGCTTGAATCTTTAGCAAGAAACTCCAAGTTCAAGCTTCAATGGTGTTTGTGTGTGTGTGTGTGTAAGTAAGTAAGTAAGTAAGTATCAAGGAGATAGGTGAAGAGTTGTAAGCTTTAGGTTCAAGGTGGTCATTACTCTTAAGCAATCTCTAGCTTTGAAACAATTTTTCCAACCTTTAACAATCAAAGGAAAGGGTGTATATAGAGAGTTTTTAGGAGGCAAATATCTAAGATATTTGTAAAAGATGTGTGTGGAAGATAAAACATCTAAGATATTTATAAAAGATATTTGTGGAAGCAAAATTTCTCCGAAAATATCTCCAAAAAATATCTTTGACAAAAATATCTCTAGAAAAAAAAATCTCACGTGCACAGAAGCCAAACGCAAAATATCTAGATATTTGTACAAAGCTTACAGATGAAGCTAAATATGAAAATATCTTATATATTTCCAGAAAAAGTCAAAATTCCAAAATATGCTCTATACCTAGACAATTTAGTTGGCGGCACCATTATTCACCTGGCCGACTACATTTTTCATCCAACCATAAATTGTTGGACGGCCAGATAAAAAATATAATATTAGATCAATGGGGTAAAGTTAGCATGATTTGAAGGAGAAACAGGTACTTCGGAGGATTCCATCCTTTCTGTTCATTCCCACTATATCATTTGCTCGGTCTACTAAAAAAGACAATATTTAGAGTTTGAAATGGTGAGCCTCGGGTTATTATAGAAATGTTTGGAATTGCACAACTAAAAGATTAAAAAAACAAACGTTAAAAATAGTTTGGCCAAAATGGGTGTAAGGTTGGGTTTAAAGCTTGAACCCGGTTCTCCTGTTGAGGAATTCGTACAATAACAAGTTCCAATTTTCATCGCCGGGTGTTCAAAATAAAGTACCCAAGTCTTAGGGCCTGTCAAAATAGGTTGTCTATACCTATTCTCCGTGGCCAAAACTCTTCAAATGCCCCGGCTGACTGCACTGATAGCAAGATGGAGCTTGACCTCTGTTCTGAGGCTAGCTCTGAGAACGAGCTAACTGAGACTATGGCCCAACCTTCTGTCCACACTCCAAATCTTTGTGACCCAGCTGGCCACATTGATAACACGTACCACGGGCTAAAGACTTGGTCTATTGCGGTGGTGACTGAAAAGATGACGAACCCCTAGACTTCTTTGAGGACCCTAAATCAACCCAAGATTTTGAGTATCCTGACCTCTTCAACTTTTACCTTTCCTCCTCTGCCTCTACCATGATTTCCACATATGCTGCAGCCTCCACTAACCAATCATAACCCCAAATCATGTTACCCATCACCTTCACCAAAATTTTTGGTCTTTATCTCTTCTTGAATTCTAAACATCAGTGCTCCTTTGTCGCCACAAGCTCAGGTGCAAAACGGGAAAGACTTGTGAAAGTGGCTTCAAACTCAACCATTGGTGTGTCAAGCTGCAACAGCTCCTTAAACTGCCTCATCAACCATTCCCTCATAGTGGAATGGAGTCATTTCTCCTAGAATGCATGTGTAAATGCCTCCCAAGTGTGCTCAATACGGTTCTTGGCATATTTCCACCGCTACCTGGCCTCTTCATTTAGGTGGTAAGCCACCAATGCCACACGAAGCTCATTCTCACAGGTGTCTAAAATATCAAAGGACTTAACTATTTGCTCCAACCACTCACCTACTTTCATAGGGTTAGGCCTGCCATTAAACTCGGCGAGGTTTGGAACGGAAGAATTCCTTCTTTAGTAAAGTAGTTCTAGTTTCTTCTTCTACAGTCCTAGCTACTTAGTCGGCTCTCAATATGTCCATGGACTCTCTAAAAGCCCCTGCCATCTCTCGGGCCAAAGCTCCCATGGCATCTTGGGCCGGTGGGGCGACCACATTGTTTTGACACAGTCCTTCATCTTAAAGAGGGATCTCTATTTGGGCTGGAACATCCTGACCGTCTTGACGAGGTCTACCACGGCCACTACCAAGTCCTGACATCCTATAAGAAATAGAGATAATTTAAATTCATGACTCACATTCCCTACACTTAGTCGTACCCATCACCCACGCATTAGCATGTGACCAAATGTACGTTTAAATCACAGTAGCAAACCACATAACCACCTTGTCACGTAAAGCATATATGAACCACCCCTCTAAGATATTAACATGTTCCATAGTGCTCAAAGATTCCCAAGTGGAAAAAACATTGATCAAGTGCCTTTCCAAAATGACTTTAATAAGTGTACTAAATGCAAGTCGTATCTTAGAAGTTTGATCCCATGCCTACAAAGTCATATTGTCACGACCCAAACCCGGCCCTATGGGTTTAGCACCGTAACTGGCCAGTAATCCGAGATTACCAAAGGCTTGTCAACAAGAATACGATTAAACAGAGTATGTCTGGCGGAAGCCAATACAGTAAACAACTAGTGTCCATTGAGCTGTGAAAATCTGTATGCCAAAAACATTTTTATGCATTCATACGGTTCAACACAGTACCATCTATACAATCATATACTGATCAAGACGGGATCGAATCCTCAATAACATGCAAGATAAGATCTATACAAAAGTACAATACAGTAAGAAGACCGATGGGGGACTCAAAGACACCCCAAGCCATAGCATGGCAACTCGGAACCTCGCAGTGAGGCACATAGGCTGGCTTGACAAAACTGGGGACCAACCCACGCTACTAGCTCGATGCAGTTGCCGAGAACCTACATATATATATAAACAGTGAGCTAAAGCCCGTGAATAACATACAACAGAAAGAGGTTATGAATGAATGTCCTACGGTGATGAAATCGTTCATTAAACAAAGATTTGATCTTTTCAAGATTTGATCAATCACCATATGTGGTACATCCATTAGCCTATAAACAAGTAGGTCCAAAGGACCGGGTCTTAACATCCAACAAAGAATGATGGCCATCAATCAAGAAATGATGGTTCCTCAAGGAAACCGACAGAGCTCAGAATAAGAATAATTAATGCTAAGGATGCCATAATACGCCTGTAATACAGACATACATTCATTCAAGAACAATATCGCTCAATAAACAATTGATTCAAGATTCAAAAGATAACCAATTTGTACATATCTTTACACAATTGTTACTCAAGAGATTGGGCTATAGCAGCTAGAGCGCGTCCCCGAGAGCCAACCCTAAACAGTTAACAAATAGAACACACACTAAGTTCACAGTCGGAAAGGATGATAATTAAATCCCTAAATTCCTCGGTGTGGTTCTATGCCTAAATCCTCATTAAGATGCCTTAAACTAGGCCTAAGAATGCCTAGGATGGGATGAGGATGCAAAAATACAGTTGGAAGGCATTTTTCAAAAGTTGCTAAAAATAGGGGCCTCGCTCGAGCGAGCCTTCCTTCGCTCGAGCGAGGTTGCAAAAACAAAGTCTTCGCTCAAGCGAACAATCCTTCGCTCGAGCGGTCTGATGAAACAGTAAAAGTACTGGATGCTCGATTTTTACGCTCGAGCCACCAATCCTTCGCTCGAGCGTGGCTCAGAGGAAACGTTGGTCGCCGGCGAGAATCCTTCGCTGGCGAAGAAGCCAAATCTGAATTTCAGATTTGCCTTCCAAGCTCAAACCAAGCATTCTCAACTCAATTTTCGACCTCTTGGGCCCAAATTCTGGAAAATACATCCCAAAACAATGTATAACAAGTTTCAAAAGCCAATTTATGAATTCAAGCCCCAAAGGTGAGTCAATTAAAACCATTTTCAAACCCATTTTCAAGAAAAATGTCAAAACATGCAATGCATGATCTTTAAGCCAAAATCAAGCTTCAATTCTTGTCCAAATGGACTCCTTTCTTCAAGAACATGATGAATACATGGATTTAAACATGAATATGAGCATGCATGTACATTTTCACCATGGGTTCAACTCAAACTCATCAATTCAAACATGCATGCATGGATTAAGCTATAATCCTACTCTTTTGAACTAATTTATGTCTTGACTCCACAATTCAACTTGACTCATGCAAGAACAACCTTAAATGCACCAATGAGAGATTCAATTACCTTGCCTAAGTCTTGTATTCAAGGTGTGGGAGCTAAATGAGCAATCTACACTTCAATTCTTCTCAAATCCCAAGCATGCAAGGTGAATTTCTCCAATCTCCTACTCTCTCTCTCTAATTCTTTTGGTTTGGTCGGTTGGAGTGTAGGGAGTAGCTGATCAAATGTTTTGATTAAGTGTAATAGGGCTCAATAATAGAATTAAACAAGGGTCCACTCAAAATGGCATAATTGGTAATTAGCTCAAACTTGACAATTAACTTATTTAATCTAATTTAATCATTCCTAATCAATTTTCAGATAAATATATCATTAAATCACAAATATTCTACTGATTATAAAACACTAAACGGTTTCTAAATCGGCCGCCGATAAGGCCTTCAATTAGCAGTTTAAACATATGAATTCAAACAGATAATCAAATAATCAAACAGATGCAATATGTAATAATAGATAAACTTATTCAATTTCAGTTTCGATTTCAATCAGTCCATTCAGTACCTTAGTTAATTCGATTATCAGTCATTATCAGTTCAGTTTAGCAATAATCAGTATATAATTCGGTGGTTATTCGGTATTCAGTACGAGAGTTGTTACAGTCTCCCCTCCTTATAAGGAGTTTAGTCCTCTAAACTCGAGTTACCTTCGGTTTGGAAGAAAACAAGATCCAGTGGATACAAATCAGGATATCGCCTTGCCATGTCATCTTCCCTTTCCCAAGTGGCATACACACCACCATGGTTCAGCCAATCAACTTTTACTAGCGGGATCTCTTTGTTTCTCAGTTTCTTGATCCGTCGGTTCACAATCTGTATAGGCCGTTCCTCGTATGTGTAGTCATCACTAAGCACTATCCGAGTAGGCTCAATCACATGAAACGGATCTCGAAGATAGTCTCTCAACATCGAAATGTGGAAGACGTTGTGCATATGCTCCATTTCAGGAGGAAGTGCAACTTGATACGCCACCGGATTGATTTTCTCAATAATCTGATACGGTCCGACATACCGCGGCGCTAACTTGCCTTTGACTCCAAAGCGAGTCTGGCCTTTCATTGGTGTCACTTTCACAAACACGTGATCACCCACTTCATACTCTCTGTCTCGTCTTCTGACATCTGCATAACTCTTCTGTCTGCTCTGTGTAGTTTTCAGTCTCTGCTGTATCAATTTTATCTTTTCAGCCATTTCATAAACGATTTCGGGCCCAAGCAAAGGCCCATCTCCAACTTCTGCCCAGCAGATTGGAGACCTACACTTTCTGCCATACAATGCCTCGAAAGGCGCCATTCCAATACTCGAATGGTAGCTGTTGTTGTAGGCGAACTCAGCCAATGGCAAATGACTTTCCCAATTTCCCTGAAAATCAAGGACACACATTCTCAGTAAATCCTCTAAAGTCTGGATGGTCCTTTCTGACTGTCCATCTGTCTGAGGATGATAGGCACTACTCAAATTTCAATTCAAGACTAATGCAGTCAGAGGCTCGCTGTAACCTCGATGTAAACTTCGAATCCCTGTCAGAAACAATAGACACATGCACTCCATGCAATCTCACAATCTCGTCAATATAAATAACAGCCAATTTGTCTGCATTATAAATTGTCTTGATAGGTAGGAAGTGTGCAGATTTGGTCAATCTATCAACAATAACCCAAATAGAGTCCATACCTTTCTTGGAGCGAGGTAATCCAACGATAAAATCCATCGTGATATGCTCCCATTTCCACTCTGGTATGGGTAAGGGTTGCAGTAAGCCTGCGGGTCGCTGATGTTCCGCTTTGACTTGTTGGCAATGAAGACACTTAGACACAAAGTCGGCAATTTCCTTCTTCATTCTCGCCACGAAATTGCTTTCAAATCTTGGTACATTTTTGTGTTCCCTGGGTGAATCGAAAACTTCGAACTGTGGCCTTCTTGCAGAACTCTCCTTTTCAATTCAGTGTCATTTGGTACACACAGTCTTTCTTGAAATTTCAATACATTGTTGTCAAATTTGAACCCCGGTCTTGGTTTAGAATCTCTTTCTTCAATAACCTTTTTCAAGAAATCATCCAGTTGTTGTTTTTCTTTAATTTCTTCAATCAAGGCTAGTTGAGCAGAAATAGCAGCTAAGGTTCCGCCTTGTTCTCTCAAAACAATTTCAATTTCGGACTTTTCCAAATCATGAAGCAACTCCTGTCCAGTCAGTAAACAAGCTAAGTTCCCAATCGATTTCCGGCTCAAGGCATCGGCAACGGTGTTGGCTTTTCCCGGATGGTACGTAATCAGAGATCATAATCTTTTATCGATTCAAGCCATCTCCGCTGTCTCATATTCATTTCTTCGAGTGAAAAAGTACTTGAGCTCTTGTGGTCGATATACCCTTCACATGTTGCTCCATACAAATAGTGACGCCAAATTTTCAGTGCAAAAACTACTGTAGCAAGTTCTAAGTCATGGGTAGGGTAGTTCTTTTCATGCGGTCTCAACTGCCGGGAAGCATAAGCAATAACTCTCACATTCTGCATTAAAACACACCCCAAACCTTTATGAGAAGCATCACTAAATACAGTATAACCATCCGTACCTGAAGGTAGAGTCAGAATCGGTGCAGTCACAAGTCGGGTTTTCAATTCTTGGAATGCCGATTCCCTTTGGTCAGTCCAGTCAAATGATATCCCTTTCTGTGTCAACTGAGTCAGTGGTAAGGCAATTTTGGAGAAGTCTTTGACAAACCTTCAGAATACCCGATCCCAAAAAACTTGAACCATATTACATTCGTTGGTCTAGGCGATTCACTCTGACTTCAATTTTCGCGGATCAACAGAGATTCCATCTTTGCTAATAACCCCCCCAAAACATCACATGATCAAGTTGCGGGTTTAACTTGGTTGGTGATACCCCGATCTAAAAGTCGATCTTGAAAACACTGTGCACCTCAGAATCGTCAAAAGATCATCAAATACGCGGTAATGGATATTTGTTATGCCTAAATCCTCATTAAGATGCCTTAAACTAGGCCTAAGAATGCCTAGGATGGGATGAGGATGCAAAAATATAGTTGGAAGGCATTTTTCAAAAGTTGCTGAAAATAGGGGCCTCGCTCGAGCGAGCCTTCCTTCGCTCGAGCAAGGTTGCAAAAACAAAGTCTTCGCTCAAGCGAACAATCCTTCGCTCGAGCAGTCTGATGAAACAGTAAAAGTACTGGATGCTCGATTTTTACGCTCGAGCCACCAATCCTTCGCTCGAGTGTGGCTCAGAGGAAACGTTGGTCGCTCGAGCGAGAAATCCTTCGCTGAAGCGAAGCCAACTGAATTTCCAGATTTGCCTTCCAAGCTCAAACCAAGCATTCTCAACTGAATTGTCGACCACTTGGGACCAAATTACGAAAATACATCCCAAAACAATGTATAACAAGTTTCAAAAGCCAATTTATGAATTCAAGCCCCAAAGGTGAGTCAATTAAAACCATTTTCAAACCCATTTTCAAGAAAAATGTCAAAACATGCAATGCATGATCTTTAAGCCAAAATCAAGCTTCAATTCTTGTCCAAATGGACTCCTTTCTTCAAGAACATGATGAATACATGGATTTAAACATGAATATGAGCATGCATGTACATTTTCACCATGGGTTCAACTCAAACTCATCAATTCAATCATACATGCATGGATTAAGCTATAATCCTACTCTTTTGAACTAATTTATGTCTTGACTCCATAATTCAACTTGACTCATGCAAGAACAACCTTAAATGCACCAATGAGAGATTCAATTACCTTGCCTAAGTCTTGTATTCAAGGTGTGGGAGCTAAATGAGCAATCTACACTTCAATTCTTCTCAAACCCCAAGCATGCAAGGTGAATTTCTCCAATCTCCTACTCTCTCTCTCTCTAATTCTTTTGGTTTGGTCGGTTGGAGTGTAGGGAGTAGCTGATCAAATGTTTTGATTAAGTGTAATAGGGCTCAATAATAGAATTAAACAAGGGTCCACTCAAAATGGCATAATTGGTAATTAGCTCAAACTTGTCAATTAACTTATTTAATCTAATTTAATCATTCCTAATCAATTTTCAGATAAATATATCATTAAATCACAAATATTCTACTGATTATAAAACACTAAACGGTTTCTAAATCGGCCGCCGATAAGGCCTTCAATTAGCAGTTTAAACATATGAATTCAAACAGATAATCAAATAATCAAACAGATGCAATATGCAATAATAGATAAACTTATTCAATTTCAGTTTCGATTTCAATCAGTCCATTCAGTACCTTAGTTAATTCGATTATCAGTCATTATCAGTTCAGTTTAGCAATAATCAGTATATAATTCGGTGGTTATTCGGTATTCAGTACGAGGGTTGTTACACATATAAACACATAATCATGTTAAGCAATTGACATCCTTTCTTAGCATGGCAGCCCATACGATGCTACCCACTTCCTACAAGCTCAAAGTATTCAAACCTAGTTAGCTTTGATACCAATTTGTAACACCCCCTAATTATTAATAATAAAACATCACTCATAATATAATTAATTCTAAGCCATTCATCACCAACCCAAAACTGTAATGCCCTGCTAAAACATACAAGAACATACCAAGACAAACACCATAACATACCCCAAGGGTTATCTTTCTCATTGAACTAGGATTTAAAAGATTACAATTCAACATTTACATTCCCAAAACACCCTAAGTTCACTTTCCAGTTCAATAAACTAGATGGCCTTACAAAAATAATAAGCCTCAAGGGCATACAAAATAACAAAAAAAAAAGTTCAAAAGTTTAGGTACAATGCCTTCTACATTAACAACAAAATATTCTTGAACCAATCTTTCCCAAATTAGACTACTGTTGGTCTTCCCAAACTCATCAAGGATGTGATGTATCATCAACTTCTGAAAAATGAAATAAAGTTAAGCTATATGCCTAGTAGGAATACATTTAACTAAGTATTTAATTATTCGAATAAACATGTGACATCATTGAGACAAAACACGATAAGGAGTTTATGTACACATGTCATTACAGTCAATCATGTAAACACCATAACAATTGAACAATCACATTTGCATTCCCACATCATTCATTATCACATCAAGAAGGATTAGCCTATGAGTCCCAGGTAAGAGTCCAAGTCAAAACACAAGTTTCCTTTTGTTTAAAAACCATCCCCACATTTGCCGACTATTATACAGCAGGAATTGGGCACCCAAAATCATTCGTTTTTCCACTTTTACCGACTACAAAATGGCAGGACCAGTGGACACCCAAAAATATTTTCCCACATTCGTCCAACGATAAGCCTAGATAGGGCAATTGGGCACCTTTAATTTCCCCCGTGTGGGTACCGATACAACTCGCACAACATCAAAACTGACTCTTACCCAGACTCATGCTCAATTCACATTTCATCAAATTTCCATTCAATCATCAAACACTCAACAATTGTGAAATATGCAACATCGCATAACATACAAAGGAAACCACTATCCAAACCACAATTTCATCTCCACAATAATATCCATATATATCATTTCTCTGTTATTCATAATTTGCTAATACTTTAAAGAAAACCTACAATTAAAATATCATTCTCTACCCAAATTCGAAATTATGGTTTTACTACATTTGGGGTTTTCTCCACATCTTCGCTTACACATGTTTTCATTACCATAGTATGCATATTTGATAAAAGGAGTTCAGGAAATTTCAATT
This sequence comes from Camellia lanceoleosa, assembly GCA_025200525.1. Taxonomy (NCBI): domain Eukaryota; kingdom Viridiplantae; phylum Streptophyta; class Magnoliopsida; order Ericales; family Theaceae; genus Camellia; species Camellia lanceoleosa. The sequence continues at coordinate 89,348,783 of CM045765.1, forward strand.
AAAAGTGAGGGAAAATCTACTTTATGTAAATTAAGGGTTTATTTCAACTCAACATCAACATTTCATCTTAAGCCACAACAATTCCACCATTACTTCTTCAAAACAATGAAATACAAGGTTAAAGGTAACCCTACCTCAAAGATCAAGCAAGATAGGAAAGCTTCTAGGAGAATCCCTCGCAAATTCCAAATTTCAATCGGTAGAAAGTAATATATTCAAGTCTTCTTCACTTTTTGATAACCAATCTTGGCCAAATTTTAGTGAAATGGAAGGTATTTTAGAGTGAGAATCTAGGGTTTTCGAAAATGAGGAGAGAGAAGGGAAGATAGAAAAGAAAAAGGTAAGGAAATGATCTAGAATGTCCTTTTTAAATTGCTAATAGTGCGCAGATCGCTCGAGCGCAACTTTCCACACTCGAGCATAAGACACAAACTCAGAAGGCTCGCTCAAGTGACAAATCCTTCGCTTGAGCGTAAAATGACAAGTCCTAAAAGTTTTTCAAAGCTACAGTGAAACAACTGGGAGCCAACATTCTCCGCTCGAGCACAACTTCCTGCGCTCGAGCGAGCCACCTACAAACTCGTTAGATTCTGAGAACCACAATTCTCCACTTGAGCGTAACTTCCTTCGCTCGAGTGGACGCCTGGAACAAAATGTCACAATCTCTCGCCCTTAGGAAATTTCGTCCTCGAAATAGCATTCACTCCCAATCCAATAACAAAGTATGGCAACAAAACATATTTATCAATCTTTAGCAATGGTGAATCTCCTACTTCGGTCCAACACACCGGCGATCTACATGGTCGGCCATATAAAGCCTCAAAAGGTGCCATCTCAATACTAGCTTGATAGCTATTGTTATAAGCAAATTTGACTAAAGGTAGGTGCTTCTCTCAAGACCCCTTAAAATCTAGCACACATGCCCTCAACATGTCTTCCAGAATTTGAATAGTACATTTAGGTTGCCCGTCGATTTGTGGGTGGTAAGTAGTACTGAAATTCAACTGAGTACCTAAGGCATTCTGAAGACTCTGTCATACTCTGGCAGTAAAGCGTAGGTCTCTATCAAACACTAAAGCGTAGGCCTTTATTAGACACTATACTCACTGGAACCCTATAGAGACAAACAATCTCCCAGATATAAAGTTCAACTAGAAACTCTATAGAATCCCCCATACTCATGGCGAGAAAGTGGGCTAATTTGGTGAGCCTGTCGACGATTACCTACATGGCGTCATTACTTCTTTATGTTCTAGGAATGCCTGTAACAAAATCTACGTTGACATGCTCCCATTTCCATTCAACAACTAGAAGATGTTAGAGCAGCCTGCAGGTCTTTGGTGCTCAGCTTTGACTTGTTGAAAAGTTAGATAGTTGGATACGAATGAAGCTACCTCCCTTTTCATACCTCTCCATCAAAATTGTCGACTGAGGTCATGGTACATTTTGGTGCCTCCTAGGTGCATGGCCAAGTGTAAGGGATGGTAGTCTCGCAAAACTTCACCCCTCAAGGATGTGGGTACAAACAACCGATTATGGTAACGAATACTAGAGTCCATACAAATATTCAAACCCATTTCCTCTTTCTCTTGGGAGATTCTTTCTCTAATCACATCCACTTCTGGATCACCCCACTGTGCTTCTAATACTCGCACAACAAGGGTGGGTTATGCAATGGTGGTGAATAGGGTAGCCTATCCCAAAGATTCACGAAGCTGCAAGTCAAATTCATTGGTGCCTCTTATCATCTTCCATTCCTTCATCACTAAACTAACCATAGTACTTACAAATTTCCATCTTAGAGCATCTGCTACAACATTAGCCTTACCAAGTGGTAGCGTACTTCAAAATCGTAATCTTCCAAAAATTCCATCCACATTCATTGACGTAGATTTAAATCTTTCTTGGAGAATAGCTACTTAAGGCTCTTATAATCGGAGAAGACTTCAAATTTTTCACCATATAAATAATGTCTCCACAGTTTCAAAGCAAAAACAACGGTAGCAAGCTCTAAATCGTATGTTGGGTAGTTCTTCTCGTGAGTTTTCAATAGGCGCGAACCATAAGCTACCACCTTACCCTCTTGCATCAACACACATCCTAACCCCTCTCTAGAGGCATCACAATAGACAGTATATCCCAGGCCACGTTAGTCAGTCTAAGCTTTAGTCCTCAAAAAGAATTCTCGCAAGCTTCACTCAAAACTAATTTTATACCCTTGTAGGCCAATCTAGTCAAAGGAGATATTATGGAAGAGAAGTTCTTTACAAACCGACGATAGTGACTAGCTAAACCTAGAAAACTATGAATTTCTGAAGCATTTTTAGGTTTTCCCAATCTTGCACAGCTTCTATTTTTGAAGAATCCACCATAACTCCATCTCCAAAGACTACATGGCCTAAAAACTTCACTTCTAAAAGCCAAAACTTACATTTCTCATATTTTGCATACAGGTGATGCTCTCTAAGAAGGTGTAAGATAGCATGAAGATGCCCTTCATGCTCCTCCTCGGAAGGCGAATAGATAAGAACATCGTCTACAAAGACGACCACAAATTTGTCAAGAAACTCTCGAAATATTCTATTCATTAGGTCCATGAACGTGGCTGGAGCATTGGTCAAACTAAACGACATAACCAAGAACTCATAGTGACCATATCGAGTGTGAAAAGCGGTCTTTAGAATATCTTCCTCCCTAACTCGGATTTGGTGATACCTCAATCGTAAATCTAACTTGAAGAAATAATAAGAGCCTTTAAGCTAGTTAAAAAGATCATATATTCTGGGCAAGGGATATTTATTCTTAACCGTGACTTGATTTAACGTACGATAATCTATGTACAACCTTAATGAACCATTCTTCTTTTTCGCAAACAAAGCTGAGGCTCCCCAAGGTGAGGTGTTAAGGCGTATAAAGCCCTTACTTAATAGTTCTTGTAGTTATTTCTTCAGAACAACCAGTTCAGCTGGGGCGAACCTATATGGTAACATGGAGATATGTGTCATGCCCGGAATTAGATCTATTGTGAACACAACTTCCCAGTGGGGAGGTAACTCAGTGAGATCCTTAGGAAAAACATCAACATACTTACATACTACTTTTGGAAACTCGTCTTGGACTACGCCACTCCCATCATCTAAAAAGGATACTATGAGAGAAGTAAATCCACCTCGATCGCGTGGATAGTATGACAAAGGTAATGATCTATCATGCCTATCCCCAAAAAATGTAAAATGATCGCCGCCCGAAGTGCATACGATAACTCTTTCCTGATGGCAGTCGATAATTGCTCGATAAGTGGACAACCAATCCATACCAGGGATTACATTAAAACCCAACATTTATAGCAGAACAAAATTGAATGGAAGTTGTCGACCCGCAACCTTAATCTCGCACCCATGACACCCATGGGTTAGAACGACCTTACTCCCAACCAGTGACTCTACTGTGAGCGAGTAGTTTACGTTCTAAACCCAACAATGATGGGAATGAAGCGGCTATAAATGAATGAGATACCTTGGTGTCAATCAATACACTAGCCCAAGTATTGAAGATGAGAAATGTACCTCTCACAAATGATGGCCCTGAAGTCTGCTCAGAAGTGGTGACACCATACACCATTCCCTGTGATCTCTGCTCCCCTATATCACCTCTTTGAGCATAAGGTTGTTGTGCGGACTGTGTAGATGTAGCCCCCTGAACTTTTCAAGATGCCTGACCTAATGTAACTGTCTGATAAGACCGTCTCTACCATTGGTCCATCTGAAAACCTCCAAACTGCCAAGACCTGCTACACTAGTAGTCCTTGCTCTTTGCGGGCAAAACTTCTTCAAGTGCCCCGACTGACGACACTGGTAACAAGACTGTGATTGGCCCCTATTCTGGGATTGGCTCTATGGACTCATAGATTGGGACTGTGCTCCACTTTTCTACCCACACTATGCAACCTTGTGACCCATCTGGCCACATCTATAGCAAGCACCATGAACTCGAGCCACACTTCTCGAACTGCCACCCATCATAGAATCAGATGATTTAGCTTGTTGTGGAGATGATTGAAAATATGATGATGAACCACTAAACCTTTTTGAAGAACCCACATCACCCCGGGATTCTGAATGCCCCGACATTTTCAACCTCTGTCTTGCCTCTTCCACCAAGCGGTCATAGTCTTGAATCATGTTACCCACAACCTTCATTAAGATCTTTGGCCTTAACCTCTTTTCAAATTCCAAACACTAACATTCCTCTATTGCTACTAACTCTGGTGCAAAGCGGGGATAAACTAGTGAATGTGGCTTCAACCTCAGCCATTGACGTATTCAGTTGGAGCAGCTCCTCAAATTGTTTCTTCAACCGCTCCCTAGCTGTGGGAGGGAGGAACTTCTCTTGGAAGGCATGCATAAATGCCTCCCATGTGTGTTCGACTCTGTTCTTAATGTGCCTCCACCATTGCCTGGTCTCTCCCTTTAACTGATAGGCCGCTAACACCACCCGTAACTCATTCTCCTAAATGTCCAAAATCTCAAAGGACATGACAATTTGTTCTAACCATTCATCCACCTTCATCGGGTCGGGTCCACCATTGAACTTGGCGGGGTTTGGGCGAAAGAACTCCTTTTTCAAAAAGAAAGCTCTAGTTTCTCCTTCCACAGTCCTAACTGCTTGCTTGACTCTAAGTATTTCGATGGACTCTTGAAGAGCCTTGCCATCTCCCTAGTCAGGCCCCCATCGCTTCTTGGGCCGGAGGAACGAGTATAGTCTTTTGACCCATTCCTTCTTCTTGCAGAGGGATCTCGGGTTGGGTTAGAATGTTCTGGCCTCTCCCACGAGGTCTACAATCTCAAAACACAAGTTTCATTTTGTTTAAAAAACCATCCCCACATTTGCCAACTATTATACGACTGGAAGTGGACACACAAAATCATCCATTTTTCCACTTTTGTTGACTACAATGCAAGAGGACCAGTTGACACCCAAAAACATTTTCCCACATTCGATTAGCAATAAGCCTAGACAGGGCAATTGGGCACCTTTAATTTCCCCCACACAGGTACCAACACAACTTACACAGCATCAAAACCGACTCTTACCCGGACTCATGCTCAATTCACATTTCATCAAATTTCCATTCAATCATCGAACACTTAACAATTGTCAAATATGCAACATCACATAACATACAAAGGAAATCACTACCCAAATCAAAATTTCATCTCCACAATAATATCCATATATATCATTTCTTCGTTATTTGTAATTTGCTAATACTTTAAAGAAAACCATCAATTAAAGTACCATTCTCTACCCAAATTCGAAATTAGGGTTTTACTACATTTGGGGTTTTCTCCATTTCTTCACTTGGACGTGTTTTCATTACCATAGTATGCATATTTAATAAAAGGAGTTCAGGAAATTTCAATTAAAAGTGAGGGAAAATCTACTTTATGTAAATTAAGGGTTTGTTTCAACTCAACATCAACATTTCATCTTAAGCCACAACAATACCACCATTACTTTTACAAAACAATGAAATACAAGGTTAAAGGTAACCCTACCTCAAAGATCAAACAAGATAGCAAAGCTTCTACCTCACAAATTCCAGATTTCAATCGATAGAAAAGTGATATCTTCAAGTCTTCTTCACTTTTTGATAAGCAATCTTGGCCAAATCTTAGTGAAATTGAAGGTATTTTAGTGTGAGAATCTAGGGTTTTCGAAAATGAGGAGAGAGAAGGGAAGATAGAAAGAAAGAAAAAAAAAAGTAAGTAAGTGATCTAGAATGTCCTTTTTAAGTTGCTAATATCACGCAGACCGCTCAAGCACAACTTCCTACGCTCAAGCATAAGACACAAACTCAGAAGGCTCGCTCAAGCGACAAATCCTTTGCTCGAGTGTAAAATGACAAGTCCCAGAAGTTTTTCAGAGGTACAGTGAAACAATGAGGAGCCAATATTCTCCATTTAAGCACAAATTCCTGTGCTCGAGCGACACACCTACAAATTTGTGAGATTCTGAGAGCTGCAATTCTCCGCTTGAGCGTAACTTCCTTCGCTTAAGCAGATGCCTGGAACAAAATATCACAAAAACATTAATCTAACACCCTCTTTCTGATTGAATTATAATCTCAAAAATACAAATTTCCATGTTCAATTCTTAGTTACATTAACATTACAATAGTTCAAGAAGTTACAATAAAATGGACTCGCGATCCCAAAACAAGTATGCTCGGAGCTTCCACAAAATACATCCATGAGCTTTCGTGCTCCGATTAACACAAAACTTCCACCTCTTTCTCATTGGGGTGGTGGCACGTTACCAAGTCCTGAAATGTTATGTAGGAATGAGCTAGATGCCCAATAGAAAAACTTTTTACAATGTATCTAGTTATCCAAAGATCCATATGGCATCATCACAACCAAAAACATTTTTAATTCAACTCTTAATATTATTTTAAAAGAAAAAGCAAGAATCCACAAAAATTGATAAATTTAACACCGGTGGTAAATAAGCCATGAAGTCCCTAAAGAGAGTCCCAATACATATGTATACATAGGTCCATAACCAAAAATATCCCCACATTTTTCGGCTATTATTACGGTGAGAGATAGGCACCCAAAATCATACGGCTATTAATACGACGAGAGATGGACACCCAAAAACACTTTCCCTACATTCGTCTGGCGATAAGCTCAAGATAGGGCGATTGGGCACCTAGACTTCCCACGTGGGTACCAACACAATACACAATCATTTTTCCAAAAATTGACTCTCTACCTGGATTCACATGCTATTTAACTCCTTGTTAACAACCTTTCCAAAGTCTCTATGTATTCATACATTCATTAGAAATATAAAAAAAAAATTAAAATATTTCACCATCCAAGCAATTAGAACAAATATAAAATGAGAATATCCAACATCACTAATTAAACCTCAAAAACATTCCAAGTTCACCAATCTCCATTCAAATACCACGTTATTATCGTAAGCCAATCATCAATTAAAGAATTAAGGGTCAATTTCATTTTATTTACATTACTTCTAAAACTTCAAAATTAGGGCTTTTATAAATAAATAAATAAATAATTGGGCCTTTGGCCCCTTTAATGTATATAATATTGATTATTATCAAAAACTTCCATAATCAATGGTTAAAATAGAAATCTTAAGAAAATTGTAGGAAAATACTCTTTTTGTAAGAAAACTTCAATCTATAACTTCAAGCATTCATCAACTCATCAATGTCATGGCAACACCACATAATCATCTCCAAATCAAAGAGATATAAGGTTAGTCCTACCTCAAGAATCAAGACAAAGAAGCTAGGTTTTTGAAAAACTCTTCGTAAAATCCAAACCTAAATCCAATTTGTAGAATCCAACATCTCCAAGTGAACTTCACTGTTTGCAGAGCTTTTAGCTTGAATCTTAGTGTAATGAGAGATTTTTAGAGAGAAATAGCTAAGGTTTTCAGAGCTAGAGGGAAAGGAAAGAAGACAGAAAAGAAGGAGTTAAGAAAATGATCTAAAAGTCACTTTTTAAGTGGTTAATATCGCACAAATTGCTCGAGCGGTAAATGAAACCTCTCAGTATCTCTACCTGCAAAACGAGATATTGGAAGCCCCTCATCTTCACTCGAGACCACTTGTTCACTCGAGCGGTCCTTTGATCTGTGAATCAAATTACTAGAAGCACCTCATCTCCACTCAAACAATCTTTCCACCACTCGAGCAGTCCCCTAAAATGAATTGTCACAGAGTTTGCAAAAATGGCCATTTTATCTCTAAACCTTTTTTTATGAAAAAAAAACCAACTTTTTAACCCCGAGAAAGAGAGATAACCCTGATTGTGCTTTGATTGATCATATTTTCCAAAACTAGTGGCCAGTTTCATCAAAAACATTGATCAGAACACAATTCGGGCTTACTTATGCCGCAAGCAAGCCAAGGGCATGGAACCCCGCACTTGTGCATGCATACATGGCACTTGTACCAAGACAAAGCATGCATGTGCACATTAGATATGAGTACATACATTCTTTGTGCGTGTGTACAATCATTGTGCGTAAGCTCAAAGTCTATGCGTGCGCACATTGAAGCATCGCAGAGCCAGGTATGGAAACTCAATCTTGGTGCAATTGTTTAGGGAATGGCGGAGGGGGAGCAATAAACCCCTAGAAGGGTTCCAGAACCGTCCCTCAGCTCTATAAATAGAGCATCTCTCCCTCTTTTTGAGGGGATTAAGAAATTGAAAGCTTTTATAAGGTTCTTAAGAGCCAAACACCTTCTCCTCTCTCCCTTTGACCCTAGTTCTGAAAATAACACACCCCAAGGAAACTTTGAACTTCTAAAACATCCTAAGGCATGAAGAACATAAATTCTAACCAAAACCTAAGCTTAAGGGAGGTTTGCAAGCAAGAAAAGAAAGTTTTCTCACTTTTTCTTGCATTTTCTTCAAAACAACAAGTACTCTCTCATCTTTTCTTCAATTTCAGTATCTTTTTAGTCTCTATCCAGTATTCAAGGCATGCTTGGTTCATAGCTTACCATTCAATCATGCAATTCTTTTATTTTGTTAGCTTTTTCGCCTCTTGCATATTCTTTTTGCCTTTTACTTGTTAGTTTATTCGATCATGCAATTTTTTTATTTTTCTTTTTCACCTCTTGCACATTCTTTTTCCTTTTTTGACTCAAGCATGTGCACATTAGTTTATTTTATTCTTTTTACTTGTTAGTTGTATTTTGTGCATAAGCATCATTGGTAGCCTCAACAAGGCCTAGGTTCATGTTTTTGTATGTTTAGTTGCATATTTTTGGTCATATTTATTTTATGTATTGCATGTAAGATGCTAAAAGTGGACGACTGGGCAAGTCCTCTTAATCTCCATAGCATGTGTGTGTCCTTGTTGCATTGTTCTTCAATAATTCAAGTTACGTGCTTTCTAGTCAAGGCATGCTTGGTTCATAGCTTACCATTCGATCATGCAGTTCTTTTATTTTGTTAACCTTTTCTCCTCTTCCATATTCTTTTTTATTTTTACTTGTTAGTTTATTCGATCATGCAATTCTTTTATTTTGCTTTTTCGCCTCTTACAGATTTTTTACTTTTTCGCCTCAAGCATACGCACATTAGTTTATTTTATGCTTTTTACTTGTTAGTTGTATTTTGTGCATAAGCATCGTTGGTAGCCTCAAACAGGGCCTAGGTTCACATTTTTGTATGTTTAGTTGCATATTTTAGGTCATATTTATTTTATGTATTGCATGTAAGATGCTAAAAGTGGGCGACTGGGTAAGTTCTCTTAATCTGTATAGCATGTGTGTGTCCTTGTTGCATTGTTCTTCAATAATCCAAGTTACGTGCTTCCTATGAAAGATTAGTTTTTTTTTGAGTGATTTTCATAATATTGTTTTTTTTTTTTTTTAGTCTATAGCCATGAATCACGAAAAATCATCATTTTTTTATTATAAAGATATGGCTTTATTCTTTAAATCCAAAAATGAATGATTTATTTTATTCAATCGTTTAGTTTTAGGGTAGCAATGGCTTAGGTTTAAAATGAATTGTATAAATGATTAACCACTAAAATCAAAAAATAGAGAGTGAGTAGAGGCCAACCTTCGAATTGGACAAAAGGGGTGCTTTGATGTAATCGACCTTCCCTTTTTGTATCTAAGCTCCTGAACTTGGAATTTTCCTGATTATGATGAACAAAGCCTTAACTTAGTTTTCATTATTAGGTTTCTTAATTCTCTTTGTTGGTCAAAGTCGGTGTGGGATGCATGCCTTAGACTCGAAAAAGGCACGATGCCCACACAAGTGAACTCCGGGAATTGTTGTGCATTGGGTGTATCCATCGGGCAATTTATTGCCTCTGCAATAGATGCTGGTGTGACTACCAACTCAACCCCATCAATGGTGGAGAGAAAATCTCCTAAGGCCTCATCACTAACGTACATGTTTTGGTGGAACCACCGTACGAGACGAGGGTATGTTGGAGCCGTGACTTGGCAGATGTCAAGTAAGCCCCAATCCTCAAGTTGTTACACACTTCAAGCAGTCACTTGGTAGAGTTGGAAGAACTCAATATCGAATAGTGTCTCCCAAGTAATAGGTTTTTGTTAGAAATTGGGCGCCCATGTGGCCTGGCCCTTTGAGCTTTTTGAGCCTGAACCTCTTGAACCTTATCCATGTAAGTTTGAATTTTAATTCAAACTTATTTGGATAACCACTCAAGATATATATATGTCTATCATATAATTGATATGATAAGATAGATATTTGGTTTTATATCAGATATTGAATGATACGTATATCAGATACGTTATGGGGTTTTTACCCATAACATTTTTTCCCAGACTCTCCTATCTCTCTGACTCTCTCCAACAAACAACGATCAAAGCCATTTGCACTGTGGTTTGTGTGGGTGATATTCACTATTGTAATATCACCCCATTGCTGGGTTGATTGATCAAATTCAGGAAGCACGTGATTTACTCACGAGGTTCTTCACTAAAAGGTTTGATCTAAACATTTAATCCGCTGCGTTATAATGCTCTCTGATTTACATTGGTATCAGAGCCATGTATGGGTTTTTTTTATGCTTTCTTTTATCATGTGTATATTTATATATATATATATATATGTACACATCGATACTCATGAATATTTATAAAAGAGAAAGAGATCCAAAATATTTCATTTTTTTATGATCATTATTGTCATTTTTAAGACCATAAATGATTTTATTTTGGAAAATGGAGTCCGGAAGTATAAAAATCGGACCAGAAACACCGCGAAGGCGTACACCGCCGCAGCGTTCGCGCCGCCGCTTCCACGGTATTGCTTCACGCTACCAGCTTGCCGTCGTTACACTGACGCTACGCTGCCGTGCCGAGCCAACGCTCGAGCGCCACGAGCATCCGAGCCGTGTTAGGTCATGAGCCGATCCATTTCCTCAGCTGGCTTGGCTGTAAGGCTCTATTTGTTTTTTTTTTTTAATTTTGAATCGCATTAAATGGCCATAATTTATTCGTTATAGCTTTGTTTTAAGCATGGTTGGTACCGTTAGACTCAGAATTAAATTTTGTATCTTCTTTAAAATTTTGAAAATTTTACGAAAATAAAAAATATTTTTTCTGTGTTAATAATTCATTTTTTATGCTTTAAAATGATTTTGGTATTGCATAAATAATTTTCTGGGGTTGAAATTTTTATTGTGGACTACTGAAATGTTTTACTATTTACTGGTATAATTGGTTGATTTATCGGTTCTGAATTTTTTATTTCTAATTTTATGTGTGTTTATTAGTTATTTAAAATTCCAAAAATTTGTAAATATTCCAGAAAATTTCAGAATGATATACATTTTAATTATGGCATAATCTGAATATTGTTTCAATTTATCAGTTTTTGGATTTTTTATTTCTAATTTTATGTGTGTTTATTAGTTATTTGAAATTCCAGAAAAATACCAAAAAATTCCAGAAAATTTCAGAAGTGATATACTTTCTGTTATGGCATAATTTGAATATTAAATACAGCATGTTGTTGTTTTTTGCCTAGAATTTCTAAATTGTTGTAATAAGAATAGCATGATTAATTATTTTTTATTTTAATTCCGTTATTAAATGTAACATAGCATGTATTGATTGTGAATCTACATTATGATGCTGTTGTATGGAATTAGAATTTTTTATCATGCTTTTAGACATGCCATAATCAGTGGGAGGTTATTCGGTTGAGAGAAATCTTTGTAGATTAACTCCCGAAAACCAATATTTTGCGCATAAATTAAATTAAATTTTGGATAATTGTCACCTGTGGCGCAAGAGATGATTATGAGCTTAGCGAATTTCCGATCTTGCAACTTGTGCAATATTGTCACTACTTAATTTAGATTTTTGCAGCAAAATTATATTATGTTAATCAAATTAATCCCAATGCGAATTTCTCACTAAATTGATTTAGCTTATGAAAGTTAATTTGGTTGACCTAGACTTAGTAGAGATGTTCAAATGTGAACAATGTAATCCCATTCTTTAGATGAACAAAAGTCTTGGAGACTTTAGGTCAAACCTTAATTAAGCCAAAGTATGGAAACATGACTCAAAGTCGTCGTGTTTTTGTTGCCTTGTTTGGCATAATAAAAACTAATGTGTGCGCTATGGTTAGCGACACGCTACGTAGTTTTGGTTGGCGAGTTTTGAGGTTATGAAATTAGTAAGCCCTCAATAGATCTGTATATGATCTTGACTATTGAGTTGCACAGATTGACTTTGTAATTTGACTTTTAATGATGTTGCATCATTAGATGAAGTAACATTCAAGAGTCACGTCATCCAAGAAATGCGAGCTTAAATAAATTAGTCATTAAGTGTAAGACGAGTAGCCAGTATGAGCAGTGTTTTGCTCTTTACCCAATTATTGGGAGTGGATGGAGCAAAATTTCATGCACTATAATAGTGCACGTTGAAATATCACGCTAAGTGAAAAGATTAGCGCTTAGAAGCTGCAAAAATCTATTAACACTAGGTGAAAAGATTAGCGCTTAGTAGCTGCAAAATCTATTAGCATTGCCAACTTGTCTAAATCTGGACACTTAATCTTTCCACACTTGAGTGTGAAACATGAGGAGGGGCTTCTTTGTATGATTCCTTAGCTAGGCTAATGTTTTTGAATAACGTTTACCACTAAGCGCAAACGTTGCAACATAGTAATGAAAAGGTCAAGGCCGACAAGGTTGTTATGACTCTAAGAATTTGACGCATCGCTTGTGAGAGCATTGTGTTGAATTAGACTCTTTAGCCTAATTCCCGCTTAAGTTACTTCAAGAGCTGTCACAGATTGATAGCTTATTCTCTCCTTCTTGTGGATAGTAGAATTAATTGCAAGTAACTATGAAGCGAAAAATAGATATGGCAAGAGGAGTATCGTCATCTTTCAACTAGATGCATTAAAGTGTATGGAGAATAAAATTGACTTAAAGGTGCAGGGGATTAGCACTTACTAGTTAAATTTGCGACTTAAGCGCACTTGATATCTCCATGACATCCTTTTATGATCTAGTGAATATTAATTAGTCCTGAGTCATTACCTAGTTGGGCCTAAACCTTTTTAAACTTATCTTCGAGAACTCACACATTAAGATGATTGGAATTAGTTTATGACATTGGTCATGAACCGGTGGCTTATTATACTTAATCACATTAATGAGATGATGACAAGATGGTTTGAGTAGGCCCTCTCGGGCCCACTCGCTTGTGACATCCTGCTCTCATATGAATGTGTAACTTTGTTCGCAATAGTTGCGCACAAGTAAGTAGGAAAGCCGTAGAAGGTCATTTGTATTGGTGCATTTAGTCCACTATGATATTTGTAACTAGATATGTGTAAGGGTATGATAGCTAAGCCTCAATCTCGACACATTTATAGATTACGATACGCATCTGAGTCAAGACTATTTGATCTCTCGTAAGTCAAAAGTTGTGAGATGATGTTTGACATTGCACATATGAGGTTGAGATCAATCAGAAAATAGCTTTCGAGCTTGTAGTTTTGACCAAGGGGGCGAGTATCTATTTGAGTTATTTTAGAAAACTCTGTGAAGAGAAATGGATGCTTAAAAAATTGATTATTCCTAGTACTCAACAACATAATGGTGTAGTAGAGATAAGGAATTAAATATTGTTAATGTTAGGTGGATAATGGCGCAAATGTTTCCCAATTGGGAATTGCACTAGTTTATTGCCTATATCTCTAACTCAGTGCCCTCCATATCAGATTTTACACTCCATTTTGAGTAATGAGTTAGCAGAGAGCCATATATGGGCGATCTATAACCATTAAGTAGCTTATCTTTATTCTACTTCTCATAAGATTGCGAAGTTAAGACCTAAGGTTCTATAGCGCATTATTGTATGCTGTCTTGTAAACACATAGGGTTATGTGGCGCATTATTGTATGCTGTCATGTAAATCCTCCGGGTCATATGCATATAGGTAAGCAACTTTGTGGTAGTGTAACTAAGTCACATAAAGTTTTCTTAGTAAAGGTGACGTGTATAGAGTTTTAGAACTCTATAAGATAGAGAATTCTAAGCATAGCGCTTTTATGTAGCCTAGTTGAGAATGGAAAGAAATTTCCAATATCCTAGGGACAGTGGGAGCGATGTACCTACTAATGGATTACTCCATTAGAGAAAAATACTCTACATTCTTAGTTGCGTGGTAGCGAATATGAAATTTTTCCATGTCATCACTGGGTGATTGAGAAGGAAGCATTCATGATTGCTCCGCAAGATGATAAAGAGCCTAGGATAATGCCAAAGGCTCTAGTCCCCTATTTTTAGAAAGTGGATTAATGTTGCGCAATTTAAGACAAAGTCTTTGAGGATTAACCATTTCTATAAATTGGTTAACTTTCCATTATGACACGAAACTGTTCTAAAGTTATGCGTAATTTGGATAGTCATTGTTGAGGCATAAGGCTCGCTAGATACCGAAAAGTCGCACCATCGAGAAAAGTGTAGACCATGAGGAGACTTCCTCCTGGGGAGTGAGGTTATTTCGACTTAGGCTATGATTGACATAAGTTCGGAACATTGATTTGTGGACATTGTGACCCAACTTCTCGTTGGAGAATTGGATAAGTAGATCCGTAGGGATTTACCTTCGCTTATGGTGAAAAGTTAGGAGCGCAAAAAGGTTGCTAGTTCCAATAAATTTTTTACAGCCTAAAACAGTTATCCCAATAGTGGTTCTTAGATTTCGTCAAGCCATGATAGGCTAACGATGATCGATGAAGACCACTGAGGCATGATCAATGGTCCAAAAAGAAGTTTTTCCTTACTTAGTCATTATGAGCCAGGAATTTATAGGGTTGTCGCCACCTAGGGTGGGCAGTCCTCTATTTTAGATATGATAGACATGGGTGATGTAATTTATATGCTCGGATGTACGATCCTTAGGGATTGTTTTGGGAGAATTCCTATTTTGTCTTTGATGACTTACATAAGGAATATCCAAGAATGATTCTAGATGCAAAATTACAAACCCATTGACTTACCTATCGGTAAAAGCCAGAGCCTTAGCTATTAAGTGTATCCTCGGATTGTCTTTGGGAGAAACAAATGACCTATATTCCTTGATCTTTTTCTTTGTGGTGGAGCCTACGATGCGCTATGTGGGCGTATTCGGCATGATAAGTGTTATCTTTGGTAAATGGTCAACTGAGTTGTTTAGACATTGACCTTGCTCATTAGACTGTGGATAAAATGCTTTACTAGTAGTATATTAATTTGCTCCTTGTAAGATTCAATGCGCTAGTTGGGCGCATCAAGAATGAACGCAAATTGGTCACCAAAACATCTTTAGAGAGGTAATTGCGCAATAGGTAGTGATCTTGAACCACTTCATGTGAGGCGCAAATGGTGGATCTCGTTGTATATGCTTATCGCAAGAGGTGCTGATAAGGCTTATGCTTGGAATCTATAATTGCGCAGACTGTGGTCGTTTTTTAGAAAAATCGATCACTTATTTGTTATGAGATGATGGAATATTGACACTATTATGATTTGTGTCATAATGATTAGCAGATGATGATGTCAGCAGGCAAGATTGGCTCACTCACACGAGCAATTGCCCTTGGCGTTTGGGAGCGAGCAAGGATGAGACAAATGGTTTATTTTTGTTTGGAACCAAGAGAGACTGAAATTATCCACTACGCATGTCGCCTTGGTTACAACCAAGATGAGGTCGTGTTAAGGACCAAACATGGATGTTAGTACCCACTTTCCATGTTGTGCCTGTTATGATTAGCTAGATGCAAGATCTCATTTGGCGCCTAGAAGGCGAGCAAATAGAGAATTCGGGTTAGGCGCTAGAAAGCGACTAGACTAATATCTGTACGGTGTATCGAGTATGACATCACTCTTTTGGAAGAGTTACTCCACCGTAGCATGTATTCATACTACATGTGCTTGGCGACCAAGTAATGAGGTGAGAGAATGGATCCCTGTTTCCTCACCGTGTAAGTCTTACGTGTCATTATTGATATGACTTTCATTTATGTATCCTTTTGTGACTTTTGACTATGTCATAAGGTAAGGGGTTGATGTTCTGCTACTTTGGTATGTTGCCTGCAGTCATGTATGATTCGGCCTTAAGGGACATCACTGGGAAAGCGGTCAAGGCTACACTAAATGTCATGAGATCATAGAGCAGATCATCTAGTATTACACCACCACTGTTGTATATTCATTGCCGGCAACTCACATCGCTCTGTATGATAGGCGAATTGAGTGTGAATATATTGCAAGAATTGAGAGGGTCAAACATGCTCTTTTTGAGGGATTAGAGATGTTTTTTGGACCGGTGTAATTAGATGGGTCTGGGGTATATGAGACACTATTTTTGTTCCTTTTGGATTGATGTCTCTATGCTGGCTCATTTTGAGTTTCTAGTATAGAGCTCCCACATGCAGGTGTTCTCAGCAGTCGCACAGTGCATTGGCTAGTATGAGATTGTTCATTTTTTGGGAGATTGAGGTAGAGATGTGGCAGTGTCATGCCAACTCATGTACGAGTGGGAGATGTTAGAAATTGGGCGCCCATGTGGCATGGCCCTTTGAGCTTTTTGAGCCTTAACCTCTTGAACCTTATCCATGTAAGTTTGAATTTTAATTCAAACTTATTTGGATAACCACTCAAGATATATATATATATATATATGTCTATCATATAATTGATATGATAAGATAGATATTTGGTTTTATATCAAATATTGAATGATACGTTATGGGGTTTTTACCCATAACCTTTTTTCCCAGACTCTCCTATCTCTCTGACTCTCTCCAACAAACAACAATCAAAGCCATTTGCACTGTGGTTTGTGTGGGTGATATTCACTATTGTGTGGGTGATATTCACTATTGTAATATCACCCCATTGCTGGGTTGATTGATCAGATTCAGGAAGCACATGATTTACCCACAAGGTTCTTCGCTAAAAGGTATGATCTAAACATTTAATCCGCTGCGTTATAATGCTCTCTGATTTACAGTTTTGTTGACCCATCTTGAATCCGATACCTCCTGATCCCCTAGATTGGCACTGCGAGGGCTGACACCCCAAAAATCGAGAACATTAAGGAATATAATGACAAAGAAATACAAGGTACTACTAAGGTTACAAGTTCAAGAATAAATAATGATGCGTCACTAATGAGTCCCTTGATCAATAACCAAGTAAGATCCTAAGAAAGATCATAGGAGTCAAAATAGCCTTCCTTCTAAGTTGAATCTCCTTCAATAGCAAAGCTACCTTTTTGACAAATCTTAACAAGGTATTAACACAAGGTCTACATGAGTTAATGGAAAGAGAAAAAAAAAAAAAATCGTAGGCTACACAAAATATATAGATGTATAAGCAAGATAATAATTACAAAGTTGTGTCTTAAGTAACAAGAAGTGTTTTTATATTACAACCCCAAAACAAGATTACAAAGAGACTGGACAAAACTAGTTCTAGTTCCTTCCATGATAGCCATACATCTTTGAACGTTTTCACGGCACCGTCTACCTAATAAAGTTCATCAGAACCTGGCATCAAATGCCATGAGTTTAGAATGTCTAGTAAACTCACACACACCCCGTTCCTTTTTCCCAGTCCATAGACAATTACAATAATGGACAATCATATCATACAACGGGAGCAATAATCAACTAGAGCTTATAATAAATTTCAATTCTCAAGAATAACAGTCAATCAAGTTAGTTCTAGGCAACTCCCCGCATAATGTCATTCTTACCCAACACTCCAAGCTTGGCTTAAGGCAAACTGGTACCCTTTTCTGCTCACCATTCCAAATGCCCCACTCCACTATGTACCCAGGTCATGTCATCTTGGAATACATGATAGTTACAACCCGTTGGCAACAAGAATTTTCATTTGTGTTCCTATCTACCACAGAAATTCTCATTTGTGCTACAAGCATTCTTATTCGTGTTCTGCAAGACCACCGCATGGCTGAAATAAAGGACCGCAACACAACTTACACAAGACACAACTTTTTACAAGCATTCTCATTTGTGTTCTAAACCTAAGCCAACTTTAGTATTGCGACACAACTTACACAAGACTTAACCCCACAATCCATCATTTTCCTTTCATTTCCAAATAACTAGTCCATTTGTCTCATCAATTTGATTATCTCATAAAAAATTCTTTGGCGATCGAAAACCTAACACCACCCTTATTAAGTTTCTCATTGACTTAGGTGTGTTATGTTAAGGTTAGAACAAGTTCTTGAAATGACATTTGTTGCACAAGTATAAGCATCTAAAGGCCCAAATTTAAAGTAATAAAACAGCAATCATATGTAGATGTCAAACTAAAGTTTGAACAAATAATAAGAAGTATATTCAATCAACTAAGAACATGAAACTATTAACATGAACAAATTTTTAGATTTGGTTTACTTTAAAGATAACTATAAAAGTGGTATTTTTAGAATTTTCCAAATGTTGGCTTCTTTAGGGCTTGTAGAGAATTTTTTTTTCTAGTTTCAAAATCAATTTACGGAAGTGGGATAGCTTTTTTAGATTTTTAGTTATTAATAAAATACGCCAGCTCTGTCCAGATTCATCAGTTGTTACGAAAATCAGTTTTTCTCTCAAACCACTAATTCATTCAATAAAACCAATCAGTGTATTTGATTTGAGTTTTCTGAATTAAATTTTTTAAAAATTGAGTTTTTTGATTTCTGTGTTTTTTTGTTTTTAGTGAATATTTTTAAAATTTTAAAAAATTTTTTTACTTTTTTAGATACACCTTACTTAGATGTATCTAAAAATTAAAAAAATTGTGAAAAAATATTTTAAAAATTTAATAAATACATAAAAATATTTTAAAAAATGTATTGAATTCTTGTATTATTATTTTTTTTTTTTTTTGTATTTTTGGTATTTAGTGAATTTTTAAAAGATTTTTTTTTACAATTTTTTTACTTTTTAGGTGTATTTATGTTAGGTATGTCTAAAAAGTAAAAAAATTTCTTAAAATATTAAAAAAATTCAGTAAAAACAAAAAAAAAACATAGAAAATAAGAAAGTAGAATTTACTGAAAAGTGCTTTTGGAAAAATGGAACCAAGCAAGCTGAATTTTTCTTGAAATTTAGAACTTTAAGGAAGGTTTTGATGTAAAATTGAGCTCAAGAGGACTTATCCTTACTTTTCTAAAATTTTTGGAAGTCGGCTAAAAATACCAGTTATTGGTGCACAAAACTTGAAATAAAAAGAGTTGTAACAAAAGAGGTCAACCACGGGTAATTTTCTACTTATTTTATGATGAAAATATGATAAGCAATATATTAATAACTCGGATTTTTAGTTTGAATGTTTCCTTTAAAAATGATACATGAAATGGATGGAAATTGATGACTTTGCTTCAACAAAGAAAGAATACAAGCAAGGTAATAGACAAAGCTCAACCTCTCTTATTCAAACACAAGGACCCTATACATAAACATATGAAAACAATATTCTAAGCATATATTCTCATGTATTTAGTACAGAAAAGAAAATGATAGGTTGTGTTGTGGCTTACTTGTTTGCCTAAGAATGGTGTTGTTCAAGCTTGCTCTCTTTTTTCTTCCTTCTCCTCCAAAGCTCACTCTTGCTCTTCTCTCTCTCCCTCCTTGCAAAAATTATATGTGTGTTTATTTGTTTGAGTGTGTAAAAGTGTCGAGAAAGGTGGTCTACTTATAGGAAAATTGTGGTGAATTGTCTAAAGTGCCCTTGGTTCCAAAGAAATGGAATAGTTTTGGATTTAGTAGAAAGGTAATGGAATGGAGGTTGATTAGGATGTCTAATTATGTGTTAAAACATTATTTAGTTATAGATTAATCAAGATAGAACAAGATTGATGGCAAGTACACAACAAGATTCCATCAATTTTTTTCCTAGTCAAATATTTTTTCCTTATTTCAAGCTAGTTATTCCCAAAAGTATATTACATACATATATGCTAGGTGGCTGGCCATGTGCTTTAGATTTTGAGGGTTTTTTCATTTTCTTTTTGTTTACAAATTCATCTTAAAATAGTATAGATATTTATGGAAAAAGATTATTATAATGGAGTGTACTTTTATATATATATAAAGTAATCAATTTGAGGCAAATGTGCAATTTTAATAAAGTGTGAGGGCATAGACTAAATTTAAAAATTAAAATACCTATTTCAAGTATAGAATTAATTAATATAGTGGAAGGAAAAATAATTCGGTTCGCACCACTTAGTCTTGAATTAAAAGGTGAATAATCGAATGAAAATGGCGATAACCAGAAACTAGGGTTTAATGTAATTAATCTACGAATAGAAAGTTAAATTATTAATATTAGAGTTTGAGAAATGATTATTAAGCTACCGGGATCGATTAGCATTTGTACATGTTCATTTGCAATGCATTTTCAGTTCTAGGGTTAAATTTGCAATAAGGTGAAAATTTAGGGTCTCAATTGAAATAATCTCAAGGTTAGGATTTCAAAATAAATTACAAAAATTGGGGTCTCTACAAGGGCACTTAGGAGCTTTGCGAGTTGATGATGAAGTCATACCTGCACACAACAACACAACCAAAAATGTGGAACAATTATATTAGATAATCATGATATACCGCTTGCTTGCTTAAAGCCATCCACAAAATCAGTGTCTTCACACCACCAATTTGTTTGTTATAAGGTAGGTAATCTATAATTTCCAGTACAAATTCACAAAGAACACCCTACCTCAGTCAAGTGAACTTTTCATTGTCTCCAAGGCTCAAAAAGATAAAACTACATGAAAATGATTAATATTTTTCATTTTAAAAAAAAATTTCAGCAAATTAGATTCTTAGAAAAAGATTCATATTTTTTTTTTTTTTGAAAACCAAACTAAAGACAGCCAAATTTTATCTCCTCTCTACATTTTCTCCTCAACCAAGCAGAACATAAGTAATCTAGAACTTCCAGTACAAAATCGAATCAAACCCCAACTCAGTCAAGTGAACCTCTCATATTAATTTCATCTAAATAATTTGTAACCTTTTCCTTTTAATACATTTTTATAGTTGACCATTTCTCTAAACCAATAAAGCATATTCTCAAACAAGTATTGTCATGACTTGAACACACCCCTAGAGATTTGGATCATAACTGGCTAGCAATCATGAGATTACCTACAGCATCAGGCAGAATTCAAATCATATTTAATTATATGGGGCCAAAAGCGGAAGCAGAATTATAAAATTTTATCTAATGAGTTATGCATATATGGTATAAATAAAAACATTTTATATGTTAATAACTCACATCCATACATATACACATAAATATTACATGTCCGAAGGTCATTCACAAGTCATCAACATACAAATCCAAAAGCTTATGTACAGGTCAAACATGGCCAACAAAAGAACAAAGGTAAAACCTCATCCGTGACGCATTATATTGCTGATTTCACAAAACTTGGGTAATCTTTCACAGGTTCACTAGGGCTGGACATCCCGCTGCTCACCTACATATATATGTATGTAACGGAGTGAGCTAAAGCCTAGTGAATAATATCAGAGTAAAGAGGTTACATGAATGGGTTCTATTCCATAATCATAAGCATTTCCATATCATATACAATTCATAACAGAACGACCTTTGGTCCAATACATGACGGAACAACCTCAGGTCCAATGTATAACAGATGCACAAAACATAACAGATCATAACTTAACAGAATGACCTTGGGTCCAATTCAATACAATTGTATAAAGACCATTTGGTCAACACGTGACAGACATTCAGACTTATCTAATATTCAGAATGACCTTAGGTCCATCTTATCAAATATACAAAACAACCTTAGATCCATTATATACATTTGTATCTCGTCATTCACATTCACAATATTATGTTGATCAGACAGATAGAAGGCACATTCATATCATAAAATCATAAGTTCAGAAAAGCTTACCACATTGGAACATTTAGAAAGTAATGTATATGAAAATATCTTTACTAAGATATTACTCACAGTGATTCAGATATTGACACAGTTTCAGGGATGAAGCTACATAATTCATAAACATATACACATATTGACACATGTTACTTGATCGAATCGTTCTCTAACTTATTCAATTTTTTTAAGTCTCATTCAAATTTATTAATTCATTTGGGAGGCTCAATTCATGCCTAAGAATGCTTAGAAAGGAATAAGAATGCAAACGTGATCAGAATATGACTTTTCAAAATATGCTGAAACAAGACACTTCTCTCGAGTGCACTTTTGGTTGCTCAAGCGGACCACATGGTTTGCAAAAGTACTGGATGGTCCGAATCTAGGCTCGATGGTCGCTCAAGCCAATGTTCAAAATAAACCGAGATGCTCGAGCAGTCACTTGGTCATTCGAGCCATGTACAATGTCTCTGTAAAAATATTGGATGCATGTAATGTGTGCTTGAGCGACAATTACTTCGCTTGAGGGGTTTGGCCAAATTCTAGGCTTTCAAAACAGAGTTTTGAGCTTCAAAACAAAAATTCAAAGTGTAAAGCCTTGCATGACATGTTCTAAACCATGAATACATTTCTATAAACATGAGTATAAAGCCAATTCTAAACCCATAACTCAAAAGCTTCTTGATTTTGCAAAATTGAAGCTTAAACTTCATGCATGTATGATCTTGGCTTAAATTCTTCTTCTACAACTTTCAAAACATGGAATTGAACTTTAAAACAACATAATTCATAGGTGCATGTATCATTCATGTTTCAATTCATGTACAGGTAACAAAGTCATGCTCAAATTGATGATTCTTTATGCAATTATGCATGTATGTATATTCTAGCTCCCAATTTAACAATCTAAACTCAATTCTTGTGTTTAATCAATTAATCTTCTTGAATTCATATGCTAGGTGACTCAAATTCTTGAAATAAGGTTCAAACACTTATCTAGAGTCTTCAATTGCACTAATTCTAGCAAGTTCTTGAGCCTCTCTTTCAAATTCTTCAATCCCTAGCAAGTCTTCAAGTTCTCTAACTTCTCTCTCTCTAGAATGGTCTCTCCTTCTCACTCTAAAATGCTTTCAACAAAATTTTGAGCTCAAATAAGCTAATTCACTCACTTAACACATATATATACATTAGATTAGCTTAGACTAATTAAGCAACCTTAAGGTTAACTAACTTCACTTAATCCTAATTGATTTTATCCAATTAATTTAGTATGAATCAAATTTTAATTAAACTTCTCAATAGGCTCTAAAAAGTATGCCATTCCAATTAAAATTATCAATTTTGGTTTCTGAAGTCATTAATGCCTTCAATTTCAAATTTTAAGCAGAGTTCACAACAGATATTCCAACAATCAATGTATATACACATAAATACACATCAAACACATAATTAACACTCAAAATTAAATAAATAAAAGCATATTACGTAATGGGGTTGTCACAAGTATAGAAAAGGAAAGAACAAAAACAAAACTATTTCAAAATAGCAAAATAACATGGAGAAATTACGAATATGATTGTAGGCCGTGAAAGAAAAATTATAAGGCATCATACATGCGAAGAAAAAAATTATGATAGGGCAACAAACCATACAAAGAATCTCCACTGGCAAAAAGGCAGGTATACTTATGGTTCAATGAAAAATTTCATCCTACATGGGTTGATTCTTCTCTTCTTAGAAATTAATAACAAGCAACTGATAAATAAATAAATTCAATAAGATAAAAGAAAATAAAAACAAATAAAACTAAGCCTAACAAGTACTACACTAAACTAGTATACAACAATTGAGGTAAACTATAGCAAGCAAATTAATAGATTAAACTAAAAGAAAACTAAAACTAAAAATAAAGAGAGAATACTAATAAATACAACTACTAAGCACATGTGAAACTTATTATTTTTTTATTATTAATCATTATTATTATTTTTTTTTAAATTTTTTTTTGGCCAATAACAAAGAACAAACTAAACATACAAAACTAATGTCTAGACTAAACAAAGAGTGAACTAAATTAATATACATAACTCTAATACAGTAAATCAAATAAACTAAACAACTAAAACAACTAAACTAAACAAAATATAATATTAACAACTAAAATAAAAAGGAAAAGTCTAAAATACAACAACACACAACTACTATCCTATAAATTTTTTTTTTTTTGGTTGCACGTACGTCGGAGGTGGCAGCACATACGACGATGTTGGTTTGAAATAGAGGAGTAGAAAAAGGTTTGAAGGGGGAAAAAAAAAAACACCTTACCAACGTTTGATGATGCATGTTTGGGGATTTTGAGACGCTTCGTGCGGCTCTTACCTCCGCCCCAATTATGCAATCACTAAATTGGTCTCTTCCGTTTGAGATCATGTGTAACGCCTTAGACTATGTTGTCGGGGTTGTTTTAGGCCAAAGGGTGAATAATGTGCCCTATGTAGTTTACCATGCTAGCTATACTCTCTCTAATGCAAAACTCAATTACACTACCACTGAGAAAGAGTTGCTAGTTGTAGTGTTTGCATTGGACAAATTCCGGTCCTATCTTCTCGGTTCCAAGGTCATAGTGTTCACTGATCACATCGCTTGGTGGTACTTATTGTCCAAAGAAAAAAGACCAAACCGAGGCTGATTAGGTGGATTCTACTCCTTCAAGAGTTTGTGCTAGAAATCTAGGATAAGAAAGGATCCGAGAATGTTTTTGCAAACCATCTTTTCCTCATCCTTGTTGAGCACACTAGTGGCACCTTAGCTTTCCATGACTCATTTCCAAACAAGCAATTTTTTTATTTTTTATTTTATTTTATATATATATATTATTATTTTTTTGTACACAAGTGAACCCCTCGTGGTTTGCTTACATTGTGAACTACTTGGTTGTCAAGCAAATTCCTAAGAATTTGTCTAAGCAATACAAACACCGATTTTTCTCACAAGTCAAGCACTATTTCTAGGAAGACTTGGAATTTTGTTCAAGTATTGTTCGGATCAAGTGATTCGGCGATGTGTGCCTGAGAGTAAGACACATAGATTTCTTATCTTTTGTCATTCTCATGCATATGGCGACATTTCAGGGGGCAGAAAACGGCCGCCAAGATTTTACAATGTGGGTTCTACTAGCTCTCCATCTTTAGGGATGCTCACAATTTTTGTAGAGCTTGTTTGCGTTGTTAACAAATGGGCTCTATGTCCCATCTAAACATGATGCCCACGAACCTTATTTTAATTGTTGAGATTTTTTATGTTTTAGGCACTAATTTCATGGGTCCATTTCCACCATCTTTTGGGTTTGAATATATTTTAGTGACGGTGGATTATGTCTCAAAGTAGGTTGAGGCGGTGGCAACCAAAACGAATGACCACAAAGTAGTGGTCAAATTCCTCCATGAAACCATTTTATGTCATTTTGGGTTTCCACGCACCATAATTAGTGATGGTGGCAAGCATTTTTGCAATTTATTCTTCGAGGCCTTGGTGCACAAATATACGATGACTTACAAAGTTGACACTCCCTATCTCCTCCAAATTAGTGGTCAAGTAGAGGTTTCTAATAGGGAGGTCGAATACATTCTTGAGAAAACTATTAGGCCGGATAGGAAAGATTGATCAACTAGGTTGATTGATGCACTTTGGGCCTATCGCATTGCATATAAGACACCTATTGGGATGTCTCCATATAGCATTGTGTTTGGGAAAGCTTGTCATCTCCCTGTTGAGTTACAACACCATGCTTGGTCGGCTATCAAAAAGTTCAATTTTGATATGGCAAAGGCTGGTGACCATCAGAAACTCCCATTCAATGAGTTGGAAGAGCTACAAACTGATGTATATGAGAGCTCAAAGATTTACAAGGCTAGGACTAAGGTATTTCATGATAAACACATGTCTCACAAGTCCTTTGAGCCTCACCAAAAAGTGTGGCTCTTCAATGCCAAATTGCATTTGTTTCTGGGTAAACTCCGATCTAGGTGGGATATGACATTTGAAGTTGTCGCAATATTTCTACATGGGACGATTGAGATAAAGAATCCACAAGATGGCATGACTGTCAAGGTCAATTGCCAAAGATTGTAACATTATGTGGATGGTGTTAAGAGAGGGAGATGATTGCGTTTGTCCACTTGACAAACCCGGTGTATTTTCCCTAGTGATTGCTTTGTGTCTTAGAAACTTTAAGTCCTATAAAGGTGTAAGTACTTTGGTGTTTTTTTGTGCCGAAACGACATCTGATGGTCTGGTACAGCTACCTAACTATGTTTGTAGTGAGTTCTTATGAGATTAACTAAGACAATGAAAACTAGAGTTCGAACAGCAAAGCCTAGAATGCAAAGTTGGAAATTTCGTGATCAAAGTCTGGTTTAAATACCTAGAGGTTTAGAGATTGCTTCAAAACATCCTCGACTTCAAATGGCACCTATAGATTGAGGTAGCTTTTTGTGCCTCAATCAACCTAGTTTGTCACACTATTAGAGAGTATGGAAAGTTGCAAACATGGTAAGGGAGAAAAGTAGTACCCATGATTTTTGCGTGAAGATTATATCTTTATTCAACATTTTGGGGTCTTTGAAGTGTTTATTCTTATCTCAAATGAAAAACTAAGGTAGAAGTTGTGTTGGGCGGTTTTCTATTTTCAACAAAGTGTTAGGATTAGTTGTGTAAAAGAAAAAAACCACCGCACGTGCAGCCCACACGAGCGCACGAGTGGCTAGACCCAAGAGATCACTATTAAAGCTCCATTCTAGCAGCCCAAACACGTTGCTTATGCGGCCCAAAAATAGGCACTCGAGCGCCCCATGAAGGCGCAAGAGCAACCCAAGCAGTAAAGGCCACTGCTAAAGCCCCGCATGAGCAAAAAATATGTATATATTTATAGTAGTCAAAAACCCTACCGACCCACTTTTTGACCCATCTCTTTCTCAAACTCCTTCTTTCTCTACCTTTCTTCATCTCAATACTAAAGCTCCACATGAGCGGCCAGCGAAAAAAAAATACATATATATTTGCAGTAGTCAAAAACTCTACCTAGCCAGCTTCTTCATAACTTTCATCTTATCTTCTCCCACCTCCATTAGTGGCTAAGCACGATACTTAGGGTTTCGATGAAACCCTAGTCAAGTAACCAGAGTTGTATTATCTTGTTTTGTAATGCTTTGATTGGAATAGTTGCAAAACTTTTGAGTTTCAATTTAATATTATTATATCTTTACTCTTCATTGTAATTTTATGATTAAGAATGAACGTTTTACTTTGTTTTCATTGTTGTTGTATTGGAACCCCAGACGGGCTATGCTATGACTAGACGAATTGTGCCATGAACCCTAGTTTAGAGTGGACAATCCGTGCCAGTTGAGATAGTGCGTATTCGCGCTTCGAATGCAACTTTATTCTTCTTTCCGATTCCCAACTTCTAGTTGAGGGATTGTCTCGTTCCACTCATTCATTTCGCATTTCAAGTTTGCAATTCCGAGTACAAAGCTAGTGGTGGATTTGAACCCCTAAGTTCTCAATTCCAATTATTCAATCTCGTTTTACTACTTATTTAATTAATTATGGTTTTAATACTTGTTATAACCAACAAACAACCAACCATTCATTAAACTAATTTGAGAATTAATAATTAAAATAGCTTTTAATTACACAATAGTCCCTATGGATACGATACCCATACTTGCTAACTACACTACTTTAACACAGTTTGGGAAGATTAGTTTACGACAATCAGTTGTCGCAATTTCCTTTCAACTAATCATCAGTAAAGTGGAAGAGCACTTGATGTAGGTACCAAGTTCCTTCCGACTAACAACAGGTAAAGTGGGTGTTGATTAGGTGGTGCTTAGTAATGGCCACTAACAGATACATGTGCCTTGTTAGAATTCACCTGGATGCACTGAAATGAATTGTGAGATGAGATTTCTTATTAAATATTTGGATAAACTCTAAGAATTGGAAAACAAACACATTCATGAATTGAAAACCTTTTTGAGCATCCTATATATATAGCATCATGGTCATATGCTTGTGTAGTATATTGATAAGTAGAAAGATTTCTTTCCTGGACTATATGTTCACCCTACGTGATTGATAATTGTTTAGGTATTGAGGACGTGCCATAGCCTTGAGTTAGCATTGGATATGTGCATGTGCTAGAGAAAGCTTTATTGATTATTAACCTAGGGCCTATATATTTTATAGATTCAGTGTCATTTATTTTGTTAAGTGTACACTCTTTTTTATGTAAGCCTAAGGGAACTTCTTTTGTACAAACTGTTGATATCGTTTGATTTACATATTGTATACTCATGCCATGTAGTAATGAATATTATAGCAACCTGGGTTAAGGCCCGACCCTTTTATATCCTTTGGTTCTAAATCTTGTATCGTCTGATGGTGTTGTTGTCTGTTTTAGTCTTATGTTATTGTTTGGAAGTTGAGAATTGGTTTGTTTATTATGTTCTAATCAGATTGGGCTTTGAATTTGAGGAGAGTTTTGGTTGTTTGTTCTTGGGTTCACTCAAGCGGTGTGCTGGACGCTCGAGCGGTCCTTTGTTTCTCCCAGAATCTATGTTTACAGGTTGAACTTTCGGGAGTGGGCAATTATTCGCTCGAGCGGTGTTTGATTCGCTCGAGCGGTCTGTTCTACAGGGGAAATCTTCTAAGTGTTTGGTTTCTTCACTCGAGCCATGTTTTGTTCGCTCGATCGATGTTCTATGTTTGATGCTCGAGCGGTGTTTTGGTCACTCAAGCGGTCTATTTATATAAAGCTACAGGAAAAGATATTTTCCTCACTTTTTATTATGCTCTCTCTCTCTCTCTCTCTCTTCACCATTTTTGGACCCATCATGCTTTCAAGCTATGGTTTTATCCATTTCTACCCATTTTCTACCCCCAGTTCCCATATACCAAAACGTAGAGCTCGATAAGGGCTTTCATTTGATTTGAGCAGATAATGTTTTCATCACCTTGTGCTTTTTAGCGTTCTCCTCTTCTCTTCAAGAGGTAGGGATTCTTTCGCTCCTTTTCAATACCTATAAATAGACATGTGATAGTTATTACTGTATTCAAAAATATATCTGTTCGGGTTTTTCGAAAACATGAAAGAGGGTTTCGGCTTAGTGATTTTGGGAGTTGTAAATCATGTTTTTTGTTGTTTTTGATCGATTGGGAGGTGGTTAAGTATGTGTATGAAATATTAGTAGGAAGCCCTAATTTGTTGTTAAGGATCTAATAAAACAAAAGAGGTAAAGTTGGTGTCATGACCCAAACCTGCCTCTAGAGGTCTACGTCATGACCAACCAGTAATACTAGACTACCTTTGGCCTCAATGACAAAATCAAATCATATAATTATAAATGCAGCTTAGCAGAAACAACAACAAAATATAAATAAGTCCATTAAGCAGTGCTTACATGACAAATTTCATAAATAACTTAAGCTACATACACCATCCACAATAATATTTACAATAAGTTTAAACTTTAACTTCAACATCACACATACAACATGTTTCCCCAAATATCAAAAACAAAGAACAAACAAGAAGGGGTTAACAAAGCTTGGCTCCACTAGAGACCAAGTATCACCCCATCACAGAGGCACTTCACGAACAACTTTACACAAGAGGGTGGACTCTAAAACCAACTCTAAGCCTATCGATCCACATGCTCACCTATGTATATATATATAAAGGAGTGGGGTGAGCTAGAGCCCGATAAGTAACATCAATATAAACGATTTACTAAATGATGTCTAACTTTTCATAAAACATATCATTTCAATATCCAAAACAATTCATGTAACATTCATTTATCAAATTCATATCAATCAGCTGTTTCAACAATATCCACTAAAAATCAGTATACATTGTAACATCCAATCGAGTAACAACAAATCAATATGCCAAAGCCAATGGGACCATTAAGGTCAATTCAATGGGACCACAATGACTCAATCAATATAACCACAACGGTTAATTCAATGTGGACTACAAGGGTCTAATACCAGAGATCTCTGTCTTTCAATTAATCCAATGGGCCATGGTGTTATGTTCGCCAGACAAGGGCCTCACTAAAGGATGTCACGAATACAATTTCGAAAAGGACATTCATTCATAGATATGAACAATTGAAAATAATTTTTGAACATATCTTTATAGAGACTTTACTCATAGTAGGATTATACCGATGTTATATTTCAGGCGACCAATCTACACAAAGCATAAAGCAATATACATTGAAACACATTAACTAAATGAATATTGTATCTTAATTCAATTCCCTTTAATGTGTTTTTAGCTTATTCCTTCTTTAGTGTTATCTAAATAATGCTTAAGAATGCAGAGAGGATCATGAGAATGGAAGTATGCTCTTGAAAGTGTTTTTCAAAAGTTGCTAAAACAAGGCAATTCGCTCGAGCACACTGTTGGTCGATCAAGCAGACTGCATGGTCTGCAAAATTACTGGATTGTCAAAATTTAGGCTCAACAACGCTCAAGCCAAGTGCAATGGCTGTCCCTCGAGCCAACCTTTGGTCACTCGAGCTACTGTGCAATGTTTTGTAAAAATACTAGTTACATGCAAAGTGTGCTCGAGTAATAACTTCACCGCTCAAGCAAAATGGCCAAATTCTGGGTTTTCCATAAGAGAGTTCAAGTATCAAAACAAGAATATCTAAGTTCAAAGCTCGCATGGTTGTACGAAACCCTTGAAAATCCATAGAAACAAATATGTATGAACTCAATTTGAAACCATGAGCTCAAAAACATCATGAATTGCCAAATTTGAAATCAAAGTCTCCAAGCATGTATAAAATTGTTTCCAAAATCTTTCCAAAAACTTCAAACATGAAACTAAACTCTTGAAAACTTGAAATTCTTTGATGCATGTAAAATTCAACTCTCAAGTTAACAAGGACACTAAAATTCAAGCATTATGCATGCATGCATGTTCTAGTTCCCAATTCATCAATTTAAGCTTAATTATTGTGTTTAAGTTCATTATCTTCTTGAATTCAATTACTAGATGAATTATTATCAAGAATTGAAGTTGATTTTCATACCTAGAGTCTTGAATTAGCTTGCTATAACAAAATCTTGACCCTCTCTTCACAAATCTTCAACCCTCTAGCCAAATCCCCAAATTCTCTATCTCTCCCTCTTAGAAATGAAGTTTGCCTCTCTCTAGAGTTCTCTAATTTCAACCAAATATGATATAGGAGCTTAAACTCTTAATTACAACATATATATATATATATATATATATAGGGTAGATTAGTGAAGACTAATTAAGTATTCTAATTATTTTATTCTAAATTTTAATTAAACTTCCCATATGGTTTTAAATATTTTAATTAGTCTATTAACCTAATCAATTTCGGTTTCTAAATCTGTTTGGGCCTTCAATTTCTGATACAAAGTAGGCATTCTAATAAATATACACCAAAACTAAACACATAAACATGTAAATTCCCTTAATAAAATAATATGCAATAACAATATGCATGTCGGGGTTGTCACAGTCTTTCTCCCTTAGAAAGTTTGGTCCTCCAAACTTAAGTTACCTTCATTGAGTGTTAAATGTTACATGCATCAAATAATTTCAATTTTTCAAGAGTTTAGTTTCATGTTTGAAGGTTTTGGAAAGATTTTGGAAACAATTTTATACATATATGGAGATTTTGATTTCAAATTTGGCAATTCATGATGTTTTCAAGCTCATGGTTTCAAATTGAGTTCATACATGTGTGTTTCTATGTATTTTCGAGGGTTTGGTACAACCATGCAAGCTTTGAACTTAGATATTCATGTTTTGAGACTTGGACTCTGTTTTGGAAAACCCAGAATTTGGCCACTTCGATCGAGCGGTGAAGTTATCGCTCGAGCGCACCTTGCATGCAACTAGTATTTTTACAAAACATTGCAAAGTCGCTCGAGCAACCAAAAGTTGGCTCAAGTGACCGTCATGCCTATATTTCGACCATCTAGTACTTTTGCTGACCATGTGGTCCGCCCAAGCAATGGTGCGCTCGAGTGAATTCCCTATTTCAACAACTTTTGAAAAACACTTTCCAGAGCATACTTTCATTATCATGATCCTCTAGGCATTCTTAAGCATTGTTTAGATAATAGCAAAGAAGGAATATGCTAAAAACACATTAAAGGGAATTGAATTAAGATACAATATTCGTTTAGTTAATATGTTTCAATGTATATTGCTTTGTGCTTTTGTGCAGGTTGATCACCCGAAACATAACATTGGTAGAAGCCCACTGTGAGTAACGTCTCTATAAAGATATGTTCGAAAAGTATTTTAATTGTTCATATCTATGAATGAATGTCCTTTTTGAAATTGTAATCATGGCATCCTTAGTGAGGCCTTTGCCTGGGGGACATAATACCATGGCCCATTGGTTTAGTTAAAACATAGAGATCTCTGATGTTAGACCCTTGTGGTCCACATTGAATTAACCATTGTCGTTCTATTGATTGATCCGCTGTGGTCCCATTGAATTGACCTTAATGGTCCCATTGGCTTCAGCATATTGATTTGTTGTTACTCTATTGGATGTTACCACATATAATGATTTGTAGTGGATATTGTTGAAACATATGATTGATATGAATTTGATATATGATTGTTATACAAATTGTTTTGGATATTGAAATGATATGTTTTATGAAAAGTTAGACTTCATTTATTAAATCCTTTATATTGATGCTACTCACTAGGCTCTAGCTCACCCATCTCCCTCAAACATACATATATATGTAGGTGAGCATGTGGATCTACAGGCTTAGAGTTTCTTTGGGAGTCCACCCTCTTGTGTAAAGTCGTTCGTGAAGTGCCTCTGTGATGGGGCGATATTTGGTCTCTAGTGGAGCCAAGCGCTGTCAACCCTTTTTTGTTTGTCCTTTGTTTTTTATATTTGGGGAAACATATTGTATGTATGATGTTGAAGTTAAAGTTTAAAATTATTGTAAATATTATTATAGATGGTGTATGAAGCTTAAGTTATTTATGAAATTTGTCATGTAACCACCGCTCAATGGACTTTTTTATATTTTGTTATTACTTCTGCTAAGCCTCATTTATAATTATATGATTTGATTTTGTCATTAAGGCCGAAGCTAATCTACAATTACTAGCCGATCATAACCTAGACCTCCAAGGAGGGTTCAGGTCATGATAGAGTGATATCAAAGCACGAGTTATTATCTCATGGACTTGTCCATTTGAGCAATAAGGTGTCTAGAAAATATTTAAGGATTGCATTCATATTACATTCTGTAGACACCCTATTTTTTACCGCCCTTAAGACTTGGGCGGCACTGATTGCTTATTTGGTGATAAAAGTTATGTAGTGCAAAGGTTCGATTTCTTTGACAATGAGAGAGTCAAATCCCAACCTTACATCCCATTTTTGGACTAAAACTATTTTGACCAAAGATTTTAGACCTTAAAACCCTCTCTTTCAAAATATTTTTTAAACAAAGTTCCTACGATGTTCCGAGACTCGCATTTTGTTAAATGTTGCGCTTTTCGGTAAATCGAGCAAGG
Source organism: Camellia lanceoleosa (assembly GCA_025200525.1). NCBI lineage: Eukaryota > Viridiplantae > Streptophyta > Magnoliopsida > Ericales > Theaceae > Camellia > Camellia lanceoleosa. The sequence continues at coordinate 89,382,383 of CM045765.1, forward strand.
ACAAAGTGGAATGAATGAAAGAGAGGTGAACTCTTTGAAAAAATCTTTAAAACATCTTTTTCAGAGGTTTGGAGTTGAAGAAAATTAGAGGAGAGAGAAGAAACCAGGTTGGGAAAGAAGTTGGGCATGAACCGTTAAAAGAGAGTCGAGCAGCTCTTGCTAAATTAGGCCTATCCATTTGTACACTTGGATTTCAGCTATCAGGCCACCACCGTTGGAAAGAAGACTTCTGGGGATTCATTTTTCACTCAAGAATCTCCTCAAGCCAAGGCCAGATGAGGGAGATATGGCTGGTTGAAGTTAGGCATCAATCCGATTGGACCGAAACTGAGCAGTCTTCACTAAAAGAGGCATAACTTTTTTCACACTTGAAATTTTGATGTGAGGCTGCCACCATTGGAAATATTACTTCTGGGACTTCAGTTTAGACACAAGAATGACCAGAAAAGGAGTCCAGATAAAGGAGTTATGCCCATTTGAAATTGGACCTAGAAAGCAGATTTTTGCCTGTCGGCCACCAGGAGTGGACGGTCGGCCTAAAGTGAGGGGTGTCAGCCAATGGTGTCCAAAACTCAGATTTTATTGCAGATATTTCTCCTCCAACTGTTTTCACATTGCTTCAGCTGTCCATTTTCAAATATTTCAACCAAAGCTCTCTTTTTGCTATATATAGAGGCCATATCTCTCATTTTGGAGGGTTAGCAAATTTTGGGAGCTGCTCTCTCTAAAAATCCTCTCTCTCTACAATTCTCGCTCTCTAGATTTCTCTCTCTCTCTCTCTCTCTCTCGCCCTTTTGTGCATACAAGAAGAGAGTGTGCATAGAAGTAGAGATACAACTCTCCTTTGTCTAGACATCCTTGATCAAAGTTGCATATCTTTAGGCTGAGGTCCCTTGGAACCTATTTTGGGCTGTTGGAAGAGTGGTTTAAGCTCAGAAAATTGGATGATTTGTGTTGTGCTTCAAGAGGTAAAGGTCTTGCCATGTAAGCTTTATTTTGAACACTTGTTTTGCCATCTTTACACACTATTTTGAGCTAGTTTTCAACTATAAAAACCTCTGTTTTTAAGTCCTAAAAATGGTTGTTTAAGCCTATTTTGAGGTAGGGGGTTGTCCCCCCTTTTGCTCTTTGGCTTGTGAAGGTTTTTGCACCATTTCTCATCACCTTCAAATCAAAATTTTTGGGCCTTTTTACCACTGAAGCTCAGAGGTTTTTCAGTGAAAAAAACCATGTTTTGAGGTCCAAAATAGGAGGGTTTTTCCTCCCCTCCTTGTGTCTTGTTTGCATGAGTAGATAGCCTAACATGTGAGCGTGTTTTTCTACCATTTTGTGACTTGATCTCAGCATGTTTTTGCTACTTTTTTTTACCTACTTTAGCTTTGTTTTAAGCTGGTTTGGCCACTTGAGGCTTGCCTTGTATGCTTGTAGTGCAATTGTGCTTACTAGTCTAGTTTGTGCTATGCATTAGCCTCTCATTCTAGCTCTTTCTAGCCTACTTCAAGCATGTTTTAGAACTTCATTTAAGTTGTTTTAGGACTGTTTTGGACTGTTTGTCTCTTATGAGCCTTGTATTGTATAGCTACAGTGCAAATGCCTTCATTAGCTTAGTATTTTAAGGCCTCTAACATGCTTTGCATGAGATGGTTGCATGCTATAGCATCATTTAACATGTAATTTCAATGCATATATCTCTATCACACTCTCACTTATTTCACTCTTTCATTACTTTTGAGGGTTGTGTTTTGAGTCTTGTTTGCAAGCCAATATGTGAGCATGTTTTTCTTGCTTTCTATGCTTCAATCCCAGCATGACTTAGCCACTAATTTGGCATGTTTAAGCTCTGTCCAGAGCTGGTTTGGTCATTTAAGCTTGATATTGCATGCTTATAGTGTTGTGATCTTCACTAGTTTGATGCTTTTGGCTTTTGAACATGTTGTGCATTTGTTGCTTGCATGTTGTAGTGTCTTTTGCATGCCATTTCAGCACTAAAAGTCTGCAACCTCCCTCATTTCTTCATTTTTCCATTTGTTTTGTGGGGTGGTCAACCTTATGATTGTGTTTAAGCTTGAGATACAGCTTGTGCTCAATGGCTTTAACTCTTTTTTGAGGGTCCCTCCTTGCCAAAGGCATGATCTCTCTCATGTCTTAAATCATCCTTTGGTTGGCCCATCTCTCATTAGAGGACAATCACTTTGGACCTAACCAACTAAAGAATGGTTTGGTAATGCTAAAATGAGTAAACAAAATAAGCAAAGTAAAACTTGTGCAAAATAAGCATATTTTGTTGCATTACATGTGTTGGATCGAACATTAATCCAAACACAAGAAATATGGGGCGTTTCATATTCAAAGTGATGAAACGTGTCACGTTTCTTGGTCACCGACACCCTTGATGATGTGTGATAGGGTGGAGGTTCTTCGAGTCTTGTTTGTGCATTTATTAACATTGTACAAGCTTGGCTCTTTGGCTATCATCCATTGAAAATGCTTGATTGGTGGCTTGAGAGCCAAGTGCCATACTCCTTTGAGCTTGAGAAATGATAAGGAGGGTGGCAGTACACACATTTCCTTGCAAATGCATTACTTTGCCTCTGTTGTTCTCTGTTGCAGCAAAAATAGAAGCCTAGAAAAATGGGTGGCCGACCGGCCACTTGCACTAGCCGACTGGCCACCAGTTCAAAGGTTGTCCAATGTGTTCATGTGTTGGAGCAGAGGCAATCTGGAAGTTTGTACAGTGTTCAGAGATCACAGCAAGTGCATACCCAGGCAACCGTTGACAAGGCGATGGATTTTCGGGAGAAAACAACCGAGCATGCATGTCTTCCTCGCCCGTGAGGCCACTCTAATGCTTTATTAGCTAGTTGTAGTTGATTAATACATCTGTTGTAATTAATTAGTTCAATTCATTTTGTAATATTTTAATTAGCTTAGCATAGCTAGTTATTCAATTGTGTTGCAATAATTAATTAGCTAGAATAGTTAATTAGTTTCATTTTGTAATAATTAGCTTAGCTTAGTGTAGCTAGCTAGCTTATTTATTCGGACCCTCCTTCGAGAGGGCATAATGTTGTAATAAGTGTGTGTGCGTGTGTGCATATCTTCCAACCCCACGTCTTTCTCCCTTTTATTTAACTACTTTCGATGGTTAGATTAGGGATCATTTTCAATTAGCATACCTTATGCTTGCATGTTTGCATCATTTATTTGTTTTGCATGCACCGGGCTCAGCGCATCATTCAAACTACATTGTATTTCAATACTTACTTGAATACGTGTTTAACAGTATGTTATCAAATTATTGCATTCATATGCCATCTTAGATAGCCGAGCCTATTTAATTGCATTATTGCATGTGTTACATTAGGCATCTTGCATGGTTAGGATCATGCATTATTTTCTAACTAGCTTTTGTTTTGGCTTGAAGTACACTGTAAGTTTTATGCTTTAGCATACTTGCATGAGTGTGTATGTTTCCATGACAGCATGCTTGCCATGAGGCTATGTGCTTATTTTATAAACTGCATGAATGCCTATGGATGAAAGCTTCGTTGCTTGAATTGGGGCAATTCAACGAATGTGAGTTTTAAACCCACTTTGCGAAGTGGCAAATCATGTTTTAAGCCCACTTGAGGGTGGCATTTTCAAATCATTTTCGAAAACAAACATGAGTTGAATTCGTTCCGAATCACGCGACTTAGTCTATACTTACTTGTGTGCATCACATAGTAAAGCTAGTCTAATAACTGGGAAAAGAACACATGTGTTTATAAAACAACATAGCATGCTTAGTAAAGGCTGATCTTTGATTGGGCGAGCAGGGGTGCTCATTTCAAGACCTTCCCCTCTGGTACCCAAGTTCTCGAGCCGAGACAACTTTGGTGATGACAGACACGTGGCCTTTGGCACGAGTCAGGGTTTCCTAAATTTCCCAAAAACAAAATATTTAGGTGGCAACTCTATAATCTGGCAAAGCAATCCAATTTTGGCATTATTTTATTTAAAATCGATTTTCCAAAATGATTTGCTAGATTGGACTCTTTGGTGTTTATCAGTTTCACATTGCACTTTGTGAGATTAGATTCAAAACTGTGACAGGAGTCTGAACTGTAGGACCAATTCGCGCCTCTCCGAAAGGGGGGCGCGTGAAGAAAGTCGAGTCCACACATTCTACTATAAGTATGAAACGACTTTTATAATTGTTCATGGATATATGTGTATACATTTGTGTTTATTATAATACAAGGTTCATATAGGTGACGGTGAGAATAAGAGGGGATAAGCTGGAGGAATCCACCTCCTCCCGACTTGACCGAATGGAGAGAATAACGCATGATATCGCTGAGAGTTTAAGACGACAACAATAGTGGCAACAACAGCAACCACCACCCCTACCTCCAATGCCTATACCATCACCAAGCTGATGATCGTACAATTACACTCACCAAAGAATTCAAAAGGATGAAGCCACCATTGTTCTATGGGGGAGTAGAACCGCTTAAGGCTGAAGCTTGGGTCTTGGGGATTGAGAAATTGTTTGAAGTGTTCCCATGTATAGAAGCACATAAAGTTCTTTTGGTTGCACTCACTTTGGAAGATGAAGCTAGGAGATGTTGGATGTTAGTTCGAGATGAAAACATGGGTATTGATTGGGCTCAATTTCTAGAAATTTTCTATCAGAGATACTTTCTGTAGTGTAATCGAGATAAAAAGGTATCCGAGTTTGAGAGACTTAAGCAAGAAAACAAGACTTTAGCAGAATATGAAGCTCAATTTACGAAGTTGGCATGCTCCACACCACACATGATTGATACAGATTACAAGAAAGCCAGGAAGTTTGAGGGAGGGCTACATGATTCAATTTTGGAGAGGATCAATGTATTGAAATTACCGAAATATGTTGATGTTCTGGATAAGGCTTTGATGTTAAAGTCATATATGGCAGCTCACAGCTAGAATTTTGAATGGAAAGGCAAGAGACAAAACTTTAATGCAAATAAGGGAGCAACATCTTCGATGAACAAGAAGTTGAAATCATAAACTTCTAGTAATTCAAATTCAAATTAGAGTGGTAATTTAGTACCTACTTATGCTATATGTGGAAAGAAGCATCAAGGTGTGTTACCGCACTATTGGAGCTTGCTGTCAGTGTGGTAAAGTTGGTCACATGGCAAGAGATTGTACTCAACCTCATCAAGAAGGTAATAGGGGTGCTACAAGTTTAACTGGTTCGGTTCCAACAGCTAAGCGTATTGCAATGACTGGCACAGGGAGAGATAACCTCAGACAATGGAGAGTCTTTACACTCGTCCCAAGAGACACCCAAAATACAGAGGCTGTAATCTCAAATACACTTTCTATTTGTGACCATAACGCTTGTGTGTTAATAGACTCGAGTTCCACACACTTTTTTGTTTCTATATTATTTGCACATAGACTAAATAGACCTATGGAATCATTACCTTATGTGTTATGTGTATCTGCTCCGTCTAGGAATCTATTTTGTGTACTTCTTTGTATCATATTTGTGAAATTATTGTGGGGAATGCTACCTTATATGTTGATTTGTTACCTCTTGATATGAGAAATTTTGATATTATTTTGAGTATGGATTTGTTATCCAAATATTATGCAACTATTGATTGTGCCTCTAAGCAAGTGATATTTTGACTCCCAGGTTAAGATGAATTCTATTTTGAGGGTAAGCGTGTAGGTCCTCCACCATATGTAATTTCTGCAATGAAAGCTCGTAAACTAATTAGCAACGGTTGTCAAGGGTATTTATGTAGTGTGTTGAGTGTTCAAACTACAGATGTTACTATATACAATATTCCATAAGTGAAGGACTTTCCAAATGTGTTTCTAGAAGAATTACCAGAATATTTGATTTATCAAGAGATTGAATTTGTGATTGATGTAGTATTTGGTACACAACCAATATCTAAAGCTCCATACCATATGTCAACTACTGAAATGAAAGAATTGAAAGTTCAATCGCAGGAACTGCTTGATAAGGGATTTATTCAGCCAAATGCATGACCATAGGGCACACCAATATTGTTTGTGAAAAAGAAAGATAGAACACTCTATCTGTGCATTGACTATCGGGAGTTGAACAAGGTAACCATTAAGAATAAATATCCTTTACCTTGGATTAATGATCTGTTTGATCAAGCAGCTCAAGTGTTCTCCAAGGTTGATTTGAGGTCCGGATACAACTAGTTGAAGATTAAAGCTGAAGACATTGAGAAAACTACTTTCCAAACTAGATATGGACATTATGAATTCTTAGTCATGCCTTTGGAGTTACCAATGCACCTGCAACTTTCATAGATTTGATGAACCAAATTTTCAAAACATTTTTGGACGAATTTGTGGTTGTATTCATAGATGACCTTTTGATTTATTCTGAGAGTAAAGAAGATCATGAACAACATTTGAGAACAGTTCTTCAAACACTTAGAGAAAAACAATTGTATGGGAAACTAAACAACTGTGAATTTTGGTTGGAAGAGATTACCTTCTTGGGATATGTCATTAACGAAGACGGCATTTCAGTTGACCCGCAGAAAATTGAAGCAATTGTAAATTGGCCTACCTCGACTAACGTAATAAAATTTTGAAATTTTATGGGTTTGAGAGGTTATTATAGAAGATTTGTGTGAGATGTTTCAAAGATAGTCGTGCCACTCACTCAACTTACCCTGAAAGGGAACCATTTGTATGGACAAACCAAAGGGAATATACATTTTAAGAGCTAAAGACGAGACTAACCATGACACCGATCCTTACATTACCTTTAGGTACGAAAGGATTTGTGATACTTAATGATATTTTTTACTAGGGCTTGGATTATGTCTTAATGCAGAATGGTAAAGTGATTGCTTATGCATCCCGTCAATTAAAATCGCATGAAAAGAGCTACCCAACACACGACCTAAAACTCGCCGCCGTCATACTTGCATTGAAAATATAGAGCAAAATGTGAGACGTTTATGGATCACAAGAGTCTAAAGTACTTCTTTACACAAAAAGAATTGAACATGCATCAAAGGAGATGGCTAGAGTTGATTAAAGATTATGATTTGCAAATTCGATACCATTCGGGCAAGGCCAACACCGTAACCGATGCACTTAGTAAAAAGAATGTGGGGAATTTGGCCTATTTGCTTCAAAACAAAAAGAGCTTTTACAAGATTTGGAAAGACTTGAAATAGAAGTTGTATATCATGTTCCTAATGATGCAAAATTAAAAAGAAGAATTTTGGAGGAAGCCCACAAATCAAAGTTCACTATGCATCTGGGAAATACCAAAATGTATCAAGATCTAAAACAAGTGTATTGGTGGCCTAACATGAAGATGGAGATTCCTGATTTTAATTCTACATGCCTCCAATGTCATCAAGTTAAGGTGGAACATCAGAAACTGGTAGGATTGCTTCAATCTCTCCCTATTTTGGAATGGCAATGAAAGCACATAATCATGGATTTTGCCATTGGTCTACCTTGTACACCTAGAGGTATGAATTTTATTTGGGTTATTGTTGATAAATTGAGCAAGTCTACTCATTTTCTTCCTGTGAAGACTTTCTTTAATGCTTGTAGAATTGCAACTATCTACATTAATGAGATTATCCGTCTACATGGAGTTCCAGTAGCTATTGTTTCGGATAGAGATTCTAAGGTTGTTCCAGTATTTATTTTCTTTGTATGTGTGTTACACATTGAGTGATTTTTTTTTGTGCGCAGGTACTATGCATTTCATTTCCAAAACTCTACTAAGTTTATCTCCATATTTGATTCACCATGCTTTCTTCCATAACCGTAAGCAACTTTATTTTTTTATGTTATATATGTTTTTTTCTCTGTGTTCTGCTTTATTTTGCATATATTTTTTCATCTTATTTTTTCCCTTTGTTTTTGTGTTTCTTGAGAGATGTCAAGCACTGCAGCAATTATAAATCGGGATGATAGTACCACCCTTGTGTGACTTGCATTTGATGTTCCTATGCCTTCCTCTAAGACAAAGGTATGCCCTTCTCAACAAAAAGTTTGAAAAAGTTCTATGGGTTGGGATCATTTTACAAAAAAATTTAAAGAAGGATTCAAGAAACTTGAAGGGGCTAAATGTAACTATTGTCATAACACTTATGTATGGGTGAGTCAGAATGGAACAAGTACTTTGAGAAAATATATTGTAAATTGCCCCAAGTGTCCCTACAATCGGGAAATGAAGAAACAAAAAGCGTTAGCATTTCAGTCAATCAATAAAAATAATGAGTGTGAAAATAGCCTTGGACTTTGCAAATTTGATCAAGAAGCATGTAGGGATGCTCTTACAAAAATGATAATAAAAAATGAATTGCCTTTTAGGTTTGTTGAGCGTGATGGTTTTTGTCATTTTTATATTGTAATGCAACCAAATTTCAAAAAAGTGAGTCAAATTACTGTTGAAAGGGATTGTGTGACACTCTATACTAATAAGAAAACAATTAAGGAATTTGTTCAAGAGATCAAATCAACGAATGTGACACCCAAAAATCAAGAATATCAAGGAATAGATTAACAAATAAATACATGGTTTATCTAAGGTTACAAGAGTAGGAAACATCACTAATGAGTCCTTTGGTTAATAACTAAGTGAGATCACAAGAAGGTCGGAATAGTCAATATAGACTTCCTTCAAAGTCCAACCACCTTAGATAGCAAAGCTACCCTTTTGGCAGATCTTTACAAGGTATTAACACAAGGTCTACATGAGTCAACGAAGAAAAATAAGGAATAGGTAATATAAAAGATATGTATAGATATATAATTATTACAAAATCATTTCTTTGATACAACAGGAGATTTTATCGCTTATAATCTCAAAACATATTTACAAAACTAGTTTCTAATTCTCCTAGGGTAGTCATACGTCCTCAAATACTTCAGTTTTTCCTTCGACCAGTCTAATAGTCTTCAATACCTAGCATGAAACACATAAGCTTTGAATGCCCAATAAATGCACGCACACACCGCCCCTTTTTCTCAATCCAGTACACAATAATGACATGATCATAACATATATGGTTAAAGTAATAATTAAGCAAAGCTTATAAATTTTAGTTTTCAAGAATAACAGTCAATCAAGTTAGTTCTAGGCAACTCCTTGTGGATGTCGTTTCTACCCAACCACTAACACTGGCCATAGGTGATTCTAACTCCCTCTTGATTAAACAATTACCAATAATGCCCATGCATCGAGGTTACATACCCGAGTGGTGACACCACGATCTACTCCAAGGGAATGGATTGCCAGGGCTACTCACCCTGAGTGAGACCCTCACTGTCACCCTTCTACCTCCCAATTCCGTTAAGCAGCCAAAATACCACCCATGCCATGTTAGGGTTCGAAACGTACTTGCACAAGATTTCACTTCCAATAGACAACACGTCCTGCCAATCAATTCAATTCAAATACAACATTTTCTCATAACATTATTCAAATGATCAAAATCCAATTACCACCTCAATTAAGTTTCCCGTTGAGTTAGATATTTTAAGTTAAATTAGAACAAACTTATCAAGACAACAATATCCACATAAGCCTGAGCATCATCAAAGGACTATGGTAAGAAATAGGACTATAACACATGGAAATATCATTCCAAGTCATGAACAAGTGATAATAAGCACATCCATGAAATTAAGAACATAAGTTCATCAACAAAAGTAAATTTTCAACTTTGGTGCACTTTAAAGATTGCAATTAAAGAGACAATTTTAGATTTTTCCTAAACTTGGACTTCTATAGTTTGTAAAGAATTTGATCTAGTTTTTAGAACATTTTTTTAGAATTTTCATAACTTTCCTAGATTTTTAGTTATTTAAGAAATACTCCAACATTGTCTAGATTTGTCGACTGTTACGAAAGTTAGGGTTTCTCTCAAATTGTTCACTCTTTTTCAATAAAAAAAAATTTCCATGAAAGTTAACACTTAAAGTAAGGTTTTCATATAAAATGAGGTTAAGGAGAATTTTTTGAATTGTTCTAGAATTTTTGCACGTAGATTATAAATACAGGTTCTTTCAGTAGAAAGCTTGAAATAAGAGAAAAAGTAAGAAAATGGGGTAACAATGGATAATTTTCCACTTCTATTTTTTTGAAAAAAAACTAATTAATATAAATTCAATTCAGAATTTTAGACAAGGTGTTCCTTTGAAAATCATGTGAGATAGAGGTAGACAAAGATAGTTTTGCATCTTTTGAGAGAAAACACAAGGGTGGGAACAAGGCTCAATTCTTTTCATTTTTAACACGAGAACCATTACAAAACATATGAAAATATCATTTTTAAACCTCTAAGAACATATATTTGAAAAAGGAAATAGAGGGAAGGGTTGTGTTATGACTTACTTGAATGCCTATGGAACTAGTTTTACAAGACTTACTCTCTTTCTCTTCTTTCTCCCTCCCACAAGCTCACTCTCCACTCTTCTCCCTCTCTTTATGCCGTGTGGGTGTGTGGGTGTGGTTTTTGATTTTCAAATGGATGGAGGATGGTGGTGTATTTATAAGAAAAATGGTGTGAATTGTCTAAAGTGTCCTTTGGTTGAAATGGAATGGAATTGAGTTATATTTAGTTGAAATGAAATGGAATAGTGGATAATTAGGACCTAAATTATGTATTTAATTATGATCTAGTTAGACTTAAGTCTAATTTAATCCATTCTAATCACAAGTACATTAGATAAATACAAATATATATATATATATATAGAATTGGTACCAAAAGTCATAATTATTTCCCTGATTCAAGGGATTTGTCTCTAAAGTACAATGATTATAGCCTAGGGGCGGTATGATGGCTAGCCATTGTAGACACCCCATTTTTGACCGCCCTTAAGACTTGGGCGCTACTGATTGCTTACTTAGTGATGTAGGCTATGCTATGCAAAGGTTCTATTTCTTTGGCAAGGAGAGCTCTAAATCCTAACCTCACACCCCATTTTTGGACCAAAAATATTTTAGACCTTAAAACCCTCTTGTGGAGATGTGGTTTGGAAATACTCTTCTAATCCTGGGAGACCCTAGTGATCTTCAGCTAGTCACCTGAAAAGATACAAACACTCCGATCGGGGGTACCGGAATTAGCACTCTGACGGACAAGTTAGTTCAAACACTCAGGATAGCTTTCTTACTAAGTTATGTCGAGTGATTCTTACATACCTACTAAATATGTTGTTCCTGTATTTATACCTGTTTCTCTCGATCCTCGGGGCCAGGGCCTACTTTTTGATCATTGTCCTTTACATTATCCGGCTCCAATGCTATACACTTATTCGGCCCAAATATTGTATTCGGCCCCCTCTATTCTCGCCGGATACAACCGATTATTATCATCCTTGTATTGCGCGCGCCTTCTACCTTTGTCATTTATTCGGCTCCCACAATTGCCCCCCGAACTCCCTATTGACAGTAGTTAATCGGCGTGTTTGGTCTTGAATTGGAAAAGTTAAAATAGGTCAACCGGCTTCACGTACCCCAACATAGATGTCAGGATGTGCACACCTTTTTGTTCATCATTACGCTTTCCTGCCTCAATCGTGCGTTTCACATTTATTGTGATTTGAAATTTCAGTCCTTTCGAATGCACAGTTCGTCGAGTATTCAAGACTCTTAGACCGCCAGCGGATATCCCTTCTCTGACTCGCATTTTCTGCAACTCTTCTCCGTCTACCCTCGTCTCCGTTTAATCTTCGTAAGTCTTCTTCTCCCTACTTTACGATCCTATTTTCTATTTGTCGTTTTGATTTCGGCGAAACCTTGAATCCCTGCGAACATGGCTAAACACTTAAAAGACCTCCTTTCCGAGGGTCGTATTTCTGGATTCCGGAGACATTTTTCCATTCCCGACGACGTCCACTTATCTCTTGTAACGGACAGTACCCTTGATATGAAGAAGGAGGATCAGAACACGATCATCTTCCCTCTCTTATCCATAGCGGAGGGCGGAGTCCGTTTTCCCCTACACCCATTGCTTAGGGCCGTCCTTCGCTATTGGAGTCTGATTCCTTCTCAACCCAACGTAAATTTCTTTCGAATCATCATGGGGATGATTGAGTTGAACCGACGTCTTAGGATCAACCTTGGCATTCCGGCGATTCGGCACTGCTACGCTTTGGCCAAATCTTCCAGCCGGCTGGGGCGATACTTTCTCAAGACCAAGGACACTGACTATCACTTGATAACCATGCTTGCTAGTTCTGGTAAAAGGGTTGACGACGTAATGGTCAATGTCCAAGGTAATTGGGAGTTCGGTGAAGGTGAAGACCGCCTAGATCCTATTCCCAGACGAAAGGGTGATCCAAGTTGCCGCGTAACGCCTTGTGTTTGTTGACTTACCTTTTACTCGGCTTTTTTCCTTTAATCACCCCTTGTTCTTTGTAGGCAACAGATTGAAGAAGATTCTTCCCTCAACCGACGGGGCAATCCTTGAGGAGATCAAGTCTGCGCTCAGATACTTCGGCCGTCCAAACGTACAAAAGCAAGAGAGAGCGGCTCACATACTCCTCCGATACGAACCTACTTATACTACATTCTCGGCTACGGAAGGCATTCTAATTCCATCCGGCGATCAATAGCTTTCGGCTCTTATCTTTCCCAGCTTCAAGAGCCTTAGGCAAATTGGCCTCGAAGATTCGGATTCGAGGGCAGAGGCTGAGCCGGTGGTAGAGGTAGTTGCCGAACCAACCAGAGAGGTTGCTGAGGAGGCCGAAGAGGTCGACGAAGCGATATGCTCGACGTTTAAGGCTGCCGGACTTAACCAGCCTTCACCGTCCACTTCGGGTCGGGCAGAGTTTTGGTCTGGAGATATTTTTGCAAATTTGGGGGGCCTACCCGGTGATATTTTTGAAGCTATGGCTGGGGAAAGCCTTACGCAGATGGTGCGAAAGAAAAATGCCGAGCGAATGGCTGCTCGAAAGAAGGCCGAGGCCGCCCATTCTAAGCCCACCTTGATTAAAACTTTCGTACCCGTTATTGAAAAGACGATTCAGGTCGCTGAGGCCGAAACAGGGGAAGAGGTTGAGGAACAGGTCATTGATGAACGGCTGATTCCGGAGGAGTGGGGCGAAAAGTGTAGCGCCGAAGGAGAGGCTGGGTCGAAAATTAGCCTTGCTTCCAAACGGCCTCGTTTAAAAGAGTCGGACGTGGTTGCGCCTTTTATTATTTGGCCTAAGATCAAAGATACGCCGATCTCCTCCGATGCTTCAGCCATTGAGGATCGAGCCGTGGCGTTGAGCCTGTCTGCTTCAATTTCCTTGCTGGCTGACGTCGCAGCCTTCCGCACCGTGCCGGATGTTATAGCCGTAGCCCTATCTGCTCAGTCGGCGTTCCTGGTCAGTGACCATCTCAAATTCTCTTGACTTTGTTTTCATTAAAGATATCTGACGATCTCAACTTGTTTTGCAGATTGTTGGCAGGATCGCAGACCTAGGCCAACGCCTCCATAATGCCCTCGACAGAGTTGATCGTTTGCAAGCGGAGGCGAACGGTCAAAAGAGTATGGCCGAATTTGAAAGGATGACAGTCGCGGTGGAGAGTGCACGAGCTGAAGTAGAGAAAGAGAGGGCTCACTCAGCTGAACAGTTCCGCTCTGACGCTGAGAGTAGGGCAAATGCGAGTGAAGAATCGCTCAAGTTAGCCAAGGAGGCGCTTGCCGAAGCAGAGGTTCAGTTAGCAGAGCTCAAGGCCGCCAAGGAGAAAGCCGATTCTAAAGCTTCTGCGGCATTTGAGGCAGGAAAAAGTGCCGCCTTCACGGAATATGTGGATGAAGTCCCCAAATTCGAGAATCGGGGGTTCAAACATGGATGGCTCAAAGCCCTTGCTGCCGCTGGAGTTACATTGGCCTTGCCAATCCCCTACGAGCAAGTGGACGTTGAGCCACTTGAATCTGACCCCGAGGATTGATCTGGGAGTCATCTTGATTTTTTTAAGTGCTTTTGATTTTGATGTAAGTTTTTGTTCGGTAGACTTTTGTTGGCTCAGGCTAATTTTCATGTATAAATTGGTTACTATTTGCGCTCAATTTATTAATGAAAACTACCTTGGTATTTCTCCACTACTAGTTCATGGTTTGTGAAGTTATGTTAATGAAGAATACTTTGCCTTTCACGAATTTGGATAAAGTCATTGCTGTGTTTGAGCTTTTAGAAATTGAATATCCTATGACAATATTGAATTATCATTCATGTGCCGCGTATTGTGGGTACTGAGCCGAATCGATTGATGAATGTGCCCTTGCCCCGGGTGGTGCATGATCATTCGGGCGCCGGATGAAACGACCTTAAGATTTGTGATCGATTCATGAGCCGGCTGGGGTACATAAGCCGAATAGATTGATGAATCTGCCCTTGCCCCAGGCGGTGCATGATCATTTGGGCGTCGGATGAAACGACCTTAAGATTTGTGATCGATTCAGGAGCCGGTTGTGGTACATAAGCCGAATAGATTGATGAATCTGCCCTTGCCCCAGGCGGTGCATGATCATTCGGGCGCCGGATGAAACGACCTTACGATTTGTGAAGGATCGATTCATGAGCCGGCTGGGGTACATAAGCCGAATAGATTGATGAATCTGCCCTTGCCCCAGGCGGTGTATGATCATTCGGGTGCCGGATGAAATGACCTTAGGATTTGTGAAGAATCGATTCATGAGCCGGCTGGGGTACATAAGCCAAATAGATTGATGAATCTGCCCTTACCCCAGGCGATGGATGATCATTCGGGCACCGGATGAAATGACCTTAAGATTTGTGATCGATTCATGAGCCGGCTAGGGTACATAAGCCGAATAGATTGATGAAGCCCCAGGCGGTGCATGATCATTCGGGCGCCGGATGAAACGACCTTAAGATATGTGAAGGATCGATTCATGAGCCGGCTGGGGTACATAAGCCGAGTAGATTGATGAATCTGCCCTTGCCCCAGGCAGTGGATGATCATTCGGGCGCCGGATGAAACGACCTTAAGATTTGTGAAGGATCAATTCATGAGCCGACTGGGGTCCATAAGTCGAATAGATTGATGAATCTGCCCTTGCCCCAAGTGGTGCATGATCATTCGGGCGCCGGATGAAATGACCTTAAGATTTGTGAAGGATCAATTCATGAGCCGGCTGGGGTACATAAGCCGAATAGATTGATGAATCTGCCCTTGCCCCAAGCGGTGGATGATCATTCTGGCACCGGATGAAACGACCTTAAGATTTGTGAAGGATCGATTCATGAGCCGACTAGGGTCCATAAGCCGAATAGATTGATGAATCTGCCCTTGCCCTAGGCGGTGCATGATCATTCGGGCGCCTGATGAAACGACCTTAAGATTTGTAAAGGATCGATTCATGAGCCGGCTGGGGTCTATAAGCCGAATAAATGGATTAATAGGCGGTGCATGGTCATGCAGGTGCCGGATTCATGGGCCGGCTGCGGCACTTAATCCGAATAGATTGATTAATCTGCCCTTGCCCCAAGCGGTGCATGATTATTCGCGCGTCAGATAAGATGAACTCAGGAGTTTTGATAGATCTGTCTGCCTTTGCCCTAAGTGGGTCGATCCAGTCGGCGCCGGGCGATTGAGGTTTTTTACAATTAATAAGATTGCCTCGAGGGTGCTGCCTCTGTAAAGGATAAATGATTAAAGGTAAAACTTTTATAAGCATAGTAGACAACTGACTCTAGCATTTGAAGGTATCGAGTGAATGTCGAACAAACTCTTCTTTAACAGCAGAGGGGAAGCGAGGACGCTGGCTGAGCTGAGTGGAGACATGAATCGAGGTAATGACCCTCGACACACAGGGAGCAGGAGTTCCAGGGATCGAGAGAGGCGTCAGTCTCCTCGACGTCGAAGCAGGTCGCCCAGGCGGGACAAGCAATCGCAGGGCAGAACTTCTCAACCTTGAGTCGAGAGGGGATCTGAGGCAAATCCGCGTCCATTAAGCTTCGTGGTATTTGTGGGGAATAGACCCATGACAGAGGCGGACTCGATCATTCGAGACCCAAATATAGCGGTCGAGTTTGCTCGACAAATTTTTCCTCCTGAGGTTCAGCAATCGATGGTAGGTCGTTAGGACTACGAAGTACTTCGCAAAGGCATTCACGGGACAGTGAAGGGGTTGTACACTGCCTATGAAATCGACATGCGGTTGCGCGCTGCCTACCAAGAAATAGAGAAGAAGGAGGAACGTATTCGAAATTTGGAGGCCCGCACAGAGGCCGCTGAGCGCAAGTTAAGGAAGGTCAAGGCGGCTCCGACACAACCCGCCAGGTAGGAAAACCCAATTGTGGAAGAGAGGGTTACCAGTCGGCTCATCAGTTCTGTGCTTGCCGATCGTGAGACGGCAAGTATGTTCGCAATGGAGAACGCGAAGGGAGGGCCTATGAGAAAGGTTTCCATGAAGGCCGAAAAGTTGGAATCGAGAAGACCAAGGAAAATCTTGCCGAAGAAGTTTGCCGATATGAGAATCGTGAATTTAGGCACGGTTGGATCAAGGCATCTCAAGAAGCAGAAGCTCTTCGAGCGGCAGACATTGACTCGGCATCGCCACTCTACCACAGTAAACATTTTTCATTTTCTACTTTTGAAGTCGAGAAGAGTGATGATGAGGGTGACGCCGTATAAGTATATTTATTGTAAGTCTGAAACGCAGATCACGTTCAAAACTATGTAATTTATTGCTTGTTTTGTTGAATAAAAAACGTTCTGTTACAAATATTTTATTGCAGTTCATATTCAGCATGTATGTGTTTCATTTTATTGTGTTTGAATGAATGTATAAGCGTTGACCGGCAGGGTTAATCCATACTTGATAGCCGTTTACTCCTGACTGAGGCTATTGTAACCTGAAGAAGCCGAAAGCCAATGGGTAGAGTGGCTTTGGCAAATTCAACTCGGCTTGGGGCTTAGATTTTTGGCCAGTGCACGTGCTTCAAAAAGTAGTTTGGATAACTACGCCGTGGCGAATGTCAACTGATGTTTTTCTCATGGAGTTTAGTGTTAGTGAAATCGCCTCGGGATTGGGCTCGAGATCGCTGCCAGTATTGAAAATAAAAGGAGTGGGCGCTTTGCGCAGATAAACAATCGCTTATGTGAGGTGGGATAAGTGAGGATGTTAGTTAGAGGCTAGAGTTCAGCCGAACTTAGTGTTGCCATGGATCTTGGCAGAGGATCCATCCGTATGGGAAGTAGGGCATCCGAAAGTTGGCATGAATCTTCAAGTCGTCGAAGCAGATCACTCCAAAAGGAAAGGCAACGATCATTACGTTTATCCCTCCTTGTCCTAGATCTTTGCCTTGACATTGTCAATGGTATCAGGGAAGGACTTGGGCATAATTAGCTCAAGGCATTGCAAACCGCGGAGGACTTCCGGGTGATGGGAGTTGATTCGGCGCTGCCGCTTTACCAATGCGTCTTCTCCCCTTTTTAGCTTTTGAGATTGGACATGGGTATTGTAATGCTCAAATGCAAGTTAGGTTTATGTAACAACTGTTTGATTAAATAAAAATTGTACTACTCAAATGTGAGTTGCGTTTATGTAACAACTGTTTGATCGAATAAAAATCTTTATTTCATACATTTGCATCTTACTCTGAATTTTTGATATGCTCAGTTAAGGACCTTATTTGCGTCTTGCTCTAAATTTTTTATATGCTCAGTGAAGCACCTTATTTCTGATGTTGGCGAGTTTTGTTTTGTTTGTGCCAAAGGGTACTCCGAATCCAGAGACTTAATCGGCCCTAAAGTGTCATGCACCGAAGGGGGCTCTGAATCCGGAGACAATGTAGCCAATCACGATATCCACGAAGGGCGCTCCGAATCCGGAGGCTTAATCGGCCCTAAGGTGACATGCACCTAAGGGGGCTCCAAATCCGGAGACTTAATCGGCCCTAAGGTGACATGCACCAAAGGGGGCTCCGAATCCAGAGACTTAATCGGCCCTAAGGTGACATGCACCAAAGGGGGCTCCGAATCCGGAGACTTAATGTGGCCAATCGGGATATCCACGAAGGACGCTCCGAATCTGAAGGTTTAATCGGCCCTAAGGTGACATGCACCTAAGGGGGCTCCGAATCCAGAGAGTTAATCGGCCCTAAGGTGACATGTACCGAAGGGGGCTCCAAATCCGGAGACTTAATGTGGCCAATCGGGATATCCACGAAGGGCGCTCCGAATCCGGAGGCTTAATCAGCCCTAAGGTGACATGCACCTAAGGGGGCTCCGAATCCGGAGACTTAATCGGCCCTAAGGTGACATGCACCAAAGGGGGCTTCGAATCCGGAGACTTAATGTGGCCAATCAGGATATCCACGAAGGGCGCTCTGAATCCGGAGGCTTAATCGGCCCTAAGGTGACATGTACCTAAGGGGGGCTCCGAATCCGGAGACTTAATCGGCCCTAAGGTGACATGCACCAAAGGGGGCTCCAAATCCGGAGACTTAATCGACCCTAAGGTGACATGCACCAAAGGGGGCTCCGAATCCGGAGACTTAATGTGGCCAATCGGGATATCCACGAAGGGCGCTCCGAATCCGGAGGCTTAATCGGCCCTAAGGTGACATGCACCTAAGGGGGCCCCGAATCCGGAGACTTAATGTGGCCAATCGGGATATCCACGAAGGGCACTCCGAATCCGGAGGCTTAATCGGCCCTAAGGTGACATGCACCAAAGGGGGCTCCGAATCCGAAGACTTAATCGGCCCTAAGGTGACATGCACCAAAGGGGGCTCCGAATCCGAAGACTTAATGTGGCCAATCGGGATATCCACGAAGGGCGCTCCGAATCCGGAGGCTTAATCGGCCCAAAGGTGACATGCACCTAAGGGGGGCTCCGAATCCAGAGACTTAATCGGCTCTAAGGTGACATGCACCAAAGGGGGCTCCAAATCCAGAGACTTAATCGACCCTAAGGTGACATGCACCAAAGGGGGCTCCGAATCCGGAGACTTAATGTGGCCAATCGGGATATCCACAAAGGGCGCTCCAAATCCGGAGGCTTAATCGGCCCTAAGGTGACATGCACCTAAGGGGGCTCCGAATTGTCATCATGACGAGCGTCACAATGGGGTTTGTGAAATGAATTGAACAACAAAGAAAGATGGTTTGCATTGCAGAAGTGAAATATATACAAGTATCAAAGCCCACAGGTCGGGTCAGTTTTCGTAAAATCGCTGCTTGTGCTGATTGGGGGGAGCCACGGATCTCTTTAATGCCATGGGTTGTCGAGAAGCGCACGAGCTGATAATAAGTGCTTGGAACGGCCTTCATAATATGTATCCAGGTTTGCCCCATGATGACATATACGACGAAGGGAGCTTTACGACCAGGAATTCTACTTCGACTGTTCTGGAGCCCGCTCGGACAGGTAGTATGATCTTCCCTAACAGGTATTCGGGATTCATATTAAAGTTGAACAATGGATGAGGCGTCGGAGACAGATCTGACTCGTTGAGGCCGAGTTTGATGAAAGTTTGGTAATATATAACCTCTAAAGTACTACCCGGGTCTATGAGAATTCGTTCAATGGTGAACCTGTTTATGCGTAATCTAATGACCAACGGATCAATGTGGGAAGCTGTTGTGCCACTAAGGTCGGAGTCATTGAAAGCAATTGTCAGAGCTTCTTTGGGCCATTCAGTCGAAATACGTTGCTTCTGGGGGATTTGATGCGATTGAATTGTGTGCACGGTTGGGGGTGTAGGCAGGCTGTAGATCACATGGATCACGCCAAGTGGAGGAGAGTCCTGCCTCAAGGCTAGTGCCTTGGTTGGCTTTCCCTTTCTCACATATTGTTGCAGTCGGCCGTCTTGCACCAGTTCTTCCAGGTGATCTTTTAATGCGTAGCAACTCTCTGTTTCGTGGCCGTGATCTTTGTGATATTCGCACCGCCTATCCCTTCTTCGCATGTCGGGCGGCCCCACCATCTTTGACGGCCATTTGAAGAATGAAAGGTGTTAAACTTTGGTCATTATTGCAACGATTGGTTCTGACAACTCTGTGTACTTTTTGTCGGCACGCCGCTAACATCTACTATCGACTTGCAGTTGCTCATTCGTCCGGTGGGGACATTGATTGCTTGATCAGTGAGTATCCTGCCTTTTGTCTCATTTAGCGCGTTGCCGAGGTTCTGGGCTAGGAGGTGGCACGGAACTTATTGGTTGAGCAATTTCAGGGGGGGTCGTTTTGTTGGACATTTGGCCGGCTTTTATTCTCAAGGCATCATCTTCCACTTTGTAATACTCCTCAACTTTTTTCATCAACGCCCAGACTATTTTGGAGGGTCTTCTAGTCAGGGAACTGCGAAAAGGACTATCAGGATGTAGTCCCATTTTGAAGGCGGTGATGGCCATGGAGTCATTGCAAGCGTCATCGACGAGGTTGAAGCACTCCCAATAGCACGTCGAATACGCTCTGAGCGTTTCTCCTGACTGAATCTGCATAGCCCAGAGAGAGTCGGCCTGCTTCGGCTGTACCTCGTTGGTGATGAACCTGGCCCTGAAGGACTTCTGTAATTGATGGAAGCTTTTAATGGAGGCCGGCTCCAGCTTGTAATACCACCTGAAAGCTAATGGCCCCAGGCTGCTGGGGAATATTCAGCACATGAGGGCTTCGTTGTCTGCATGCAATGTCATGGCCTGCTTGTAATGATGGATATGATCAGTGGGGTCTGATTTGCCATCGTAAAGAGTGAATGATGGAGCTTTGAACTTCTTGGGCAGGGCCGCCCTTGCAATCCGTCAGACAAAAGGATCGTACTGGTCTTCTTCATCTGAACTGCTCCGCCTGCGCTTGTTCCTTGTATGTAGACTCTTTTCGGAGGAGCTGGAAGTTTCAGATCGTCCCTTCTTGGTGAGCTCCGTGGGTAATGAGTTGGAGTCGCTATTGGTATCCTTTGGTCGGGCTCGAGGTCGTTGTCCACCGGCCCTCAGAGGTCGTTCGGGATCTTGGCGCATGGCTTCTTTCGATTTTGCGACTTCGAGGCCAAATCTTAACGGAGACGTTCATTTTCAGCGATCATGTTCTCCAGGCTTTGTTCGTTCTGCTTCGCTTATTCCATGATCGCTTGTATTGTCTCTTGCGCTAAAGTCGTTGGTCAATCGAAGTTCAAGGCGCGTCTTGCAGCGATGGTTTCTTTTCCAAGCATATTTGCTGGAGTGAGGTCATCTCCCTGTGCGGTCTCGTCAATGGCTACCGGAGGATCTTCAGTCACGCCTGCCATGGATGTATTTGAGTATTCCCACAGACGGCACCAATTGTGGAGATGTGGTTTGGAAATACTCTTCTAATCCTGGGAGACGCTAGTGATCCTCAGCTAGTTACCTGAAAAGATACAAACACTCCAGTCGGGGGTGCCGGAATTAGCACTCCGACGAACAAGTTAGTTCAGACACTCAGGATAGCTTTCTTACTAAGTTAAGTCAAGTGATTCTTACATACCTACTAAATATGTTATTCCTGTATTTATACCTGTTTCTCTCGATCCTCGGGGCCAGGGCCTACTTTTTTATCATTGTCCTTTACATCATCCGGCTCCAATGCTACACACTTATTCGGCCATAATATTGTATTCGGCCCCCCCTATTCTCGCCGGATACAGCCGATTATTATCAGCCTTGTATTGCGTGCGCCTTCTGCCTTTGTCATTTATTTGGCTCCCACACCTCTCTTTAAAAATATTTTTGAAAT
The DNA here is from genome assembly GCA_025200525.1 of Camellia lanceoleosa. Taxonomy (NCBI): domain Eukaryota; kingdom Viridiplantae; phylum Streptophyta; class Magnoliopsida; order Ericales; family Theaceae; genus Camellia; species Camellia lanceoleosa. The sequence goes on from CM045765.1 coordinate 89,404,104, forward strand.
AAAGTTTCTACGATGTTCCGAGGCTCGCATTTTGTTAAATGTTTCGCTTTTCGGTAAACTGAGCAAGGACAAAGTTGAAATGAATGAAAGAGAGGTGAAATCTTTGAAAAATCTTTCAAAACACCTTGCTTAGGGGTTTGGAGTTGAAGAAAAGAAGAGGAGAGGGAAGAAACCCAGTTGGGGAAGAAGTTGGGCATGAATCATTAAGAGAGAGTCGAGCGGCCCTCGGTAAATCAGGCCTATCCTTTTGTACATTTGGATTTCAGCTATGAGGCCACCACCATTGGAAAGAAGATTTCTGAGGCTTCATTTTTCACTCGAGAATCTCCTAAAGTCGTGTCCGGATAAGGGAGATATGGCTGGTTGAAATTAGGCATCAATCCGGTTGGACCAAAACTGAGCAATCTTCACTAAAAGAGGGATATCTCTTAGCATAGTTGTAATTTTGATGTGAGGCTGCCACCATTGGATATCTTACGTCTGGGGCTTCAATTTGGACATAAGAATGACTTGAAAAGGCATCCTAATGAAGGAGTTATGCTTGCTTCAAGTCGGGGACCAGGACTAATTTTTGCTGCCGGCCCCTATGGAAGTGTGCCGGCCACTTATGGAGCATGCCAGCCATATGCCGGCCAGAAATGACCCTTGCCGGCCAATTGAAGTGGCCAGTAGGCCAGTTGAAGTGGCTGGTGGCCAGAAATTTCCAGGAAGCCTAGAATTGGCAGACATTTCATCTCCAGCTGTTGTGTACTGCTTCAGATATTTCCAAATCAGATATTTCGACCAAATGCTCCATTTTTTCTATATATGGAAGCAATATCTATCATTTGAAGAGGTTAACAAATTTGGGAGCTTCTCACACTAAAAACTCCTCTCTCTCTCTCTCTCTACAATTCTCTCTCTCTAAACCTTCTTTCTCTCTTGCCCTTGTGTGCATACAAGAGATACACTTGGAGATACACCTCTCCTTTGCCTAGGCATCCTTGATCAAACTTGGTCACCATTGGGCTGAGATTCTTGAAGGCTTTTTTTGAGCTCCAAAAGGTGGTTTTAGCTCAGATTTTGGTTGGTTTTGCTGTTGTGCTTCAAGGGTAAGCACTTCTCCCTTTTAAGCTTGTTTTTGCACACTTGCTTCACCATTATTTTTCCATTGTTTTGGACTATTTTGGGGATGGTTTTGAACCATAAAAAACTCTGATTTTGAGGTTCTAAAATGGTGGTTTAAGCCTTGTTTGGCTAGGGGGTTGTCTCTTCCTTTTGCTCATTGGCTTGTAAAGCCTTTTGAGCTATCTTTTAAAGCTTTTGAAACCATCTCATTTTGGCCTTTTAACCACTGAATTCCAAAGGAATTTCAGTGGTGAAAAGGTGGTTTTGAGGTCCCAAATAGGAGGGGGTGGTCCCCTCTCCTCTTGTCTTGCTTGCATGTCTTGTTGGCCTCATACTTGAGCATGTTTTTCTAGCATGTGTTGGCTTGATCTCAGCCTATTTTTGGTCTTATTTCAGTATGTTGTAGCTCTATTTTGGCTTGGTTGAGTCACCTCTTGCATGCTTTACACACTTGTAGTGTAATCCTACTATCTAGCCTAACATGCTTCATGTGCTGGCCTATTGTTCTAGCTTGTTTTAGCTCTATTTCAGCATGCTTTTGGCTTTGATTTAGCATGCTTAAACTCTGTTCCAAGTGTCCTTGGTCATGTATGGCTTGCCTTGTATGGCTATAGCATGATAGGCTTTCATAGACTTGCGTTTTGAGACCATTAGCATGCTATATTTGTGATGTGTGCATGATATAGCATCATTTGATATGTAATTTCAGAGCTTATATCTTTGCCATGCTTCCACTTGAATCACTCTTTAAGTGCTCTTGAGAGTTAAGCTTTGTGCCTTGCTTGCGAGCCATCATTTGAGCATGCGTTTTCTTGCTTTTCATGTTATCATTTTAGCCCATTTTAGCCACTGTTTTGGCATGCATGAGGTCTGTTTGGGGCTGGATTAGTCCTTTCAACATGGTGTTGCATGGTTCTAGTGTTGTGCTTTCACTAGTTTCAATGCTTAAGCCTTCTAGCATGTTGTACATGAAGTGTTTGCATGTTAGAGTCTTGTTTTGCATGACACTTTAGCATTGAAAGATAAGCATGTTGTTTGCATTGCATGTGTTTGGATCGAACGTTAATCCAAACAAAAGAAATGTGGGACGTTTCATACTCAAAGTGATGAAACGTGTCACATTTCGTGGTCACCGACACCCTTGATCATGCATGATCAGATGAAGGCACTTTGGGTCTTATGTGTGCATTCACTAAGCTTGTACAAGCTTGGCTTTCGGGCCATCATGCATTGATATGCTTGGTTGGTGGCTTGAGAGCCAAGTACCGCATTCCTTTGAGCTTGAGATATGATAAGGAGTGTGGTGATACACACATTTCCTTGCAAATACACTGTCATGCCTCTATTTGTGCTCTGTTGCAGCAAAAAGAGGAATTTCAGGGAAGCAATGGCTGACCAGCCACATCCCCCAGCCGACCAGCCACCAAAGCCAGCCGACCGGCCATCATTACTGGCTGATGGCCACCATCTCTGGCCGATGAGCCCTCAGAGTGTTCTTGAGATCAGAAAGAATCAATCTGGAAGTCTGCACAATTTTCAAAGGACCAAAAGAGTGCAAACAGAGGCATCTAGAGGCAAGGCGGTGGATTTCCTGGAGGACGCAACCGAGCATACATATCTCCCTTGCCCGCGAGGCCATTTATCGCTTTGTTAGCTAGATGTAGTTAATTACATGTGTTGTAATTAATTAGTTTAAATTGTTTTGTAATATTCTAATTACCTTAGCATAGCTATTTATTTCAATTCGGTTTGTAATAATTAATTAGCTAAAATAGTTAATTAGTTTTGTTTTGTAATGATTAGCTTAGCGTAGCTAGCTTGTCTTATTCATTCAGACCCTCCGTCGAGAGGGCAAACGTTGTAATAAGGGTACGTGTATGTGTGCATGTCTTCCAACCCCCATTTCTTTCTCCCTTTTACTTATCAGCTTTTGATGGTTAGTTTAGGGCATATTTCGATTAGCATACCTAATACTTGCATGTGTGCATCATTCATTTGTTTTGCATGTACCGGGCTCGGCACATCATTCAAACTGCATAATATTTCAATACCTACTTGAATACGTGTATCAAAATTGTTGCATCCATATGCCATCTTAGATAGCCGAGCCTATTTAGTTGCATTTTTTGCATGTGTTGCATTAGGCATTGTTGACATAGTTAGGAGCATGCATTGTTTTCTAACTAGCTTTTGTTTTGGCTCGGAGTACACTGTAAGTGTTTATGCTTTAGCATCCTTGCATGAGTGTGAGTGTTGCCATGACAGCATGCTTGCCATGAGGCTATTTGCTTAAGTGATTAACTGCCTGAATGCATGTGGGTGAAGGCTTTATTGCCTGAATTGGAATAATTCATCAAATATGTGTTTTAAGCCCACTTAAGGGTGGCAAATCATCATGTTTTAAAGCCCACTCGAGGGTAGCAAATCCATGTTTTAGCCTACTTCCGAGTGGCACTTTCAAACCATTTTCAAAAACAAATATGAGTTGTTTTGTTCCAATTCTCGTGATTGAGTCTATACTTATGTGCTATACATATCACATAATAAGCTAGTCTAATAAACCAAAACAAGAATGCATGCATTTATAAAACAACATATCATGTTTACTAGAGGCCGATCCTTTGATCGGGCGAGCGGGGGTGCTCATTTCAAGACCTTTCCCTCTCGTACCCAAGTTCCCGAGCCAAGGCAATTTTGGTGATGACGGACACGTGGCCTTTGGCACGAGTCAGGGTTTCCTAAATTTTCCAAAAAAAAAAAAAATTTAGGTGGCAACTCTGTAATCTGGCAAAGCAGTCCATGTTTGACGCTTTTTGATTCAAAATTGATTTTTCAAAACCAATTGCCGGATTTGGACTCTTCGGTAATTTATCAGTCTTACATTGCACTTTGTGAGATTAGATTTAGAACCGTGACAGGAGTCCGAACTGTAGTAGCACGGACCCAATTCGCGCCCTCTCCGAAAGGGGGGCTACACAGAGAGAGTTCAGGGCGGTCTACAGTTTCTGGCGACTCTGTTGAGGATTTAGAGAACTTGACTCGAACATCATGATATGTTGTTTTGTTTACACTTATGTGTTTCTTTGCATTGCATTTGCATAGGTGCGCCTAAGTCACAGTGTTTGCCATCTGCTATTCCTGAATGGTTTGCCGGAGGCTTTCTTAGAAAAGCGTGCCATAAGGCTGACTGGTTACGGGCTCTGCACAATGGGAACACAAACCTCAGTTTTTGCCGAGGCACCATTTTTTACCATTCGGCCTAGTTGCATATCGAGAGCCATAGAGACCATTCCAAATTAGGACAAGTTGCTCACCCGAATGCAGGATTCTTTGAAACCGCATGAGTGCGTAGTGAAACCCTAGCTTCTAACAAAATAGGACAGGGAAACCCTACCCCACCATAGGGGTGTTTTGGCTCTCACTTGCTTGATATGTGCTGTTAGGGTGTGTTTCTACAAGCTGTATGTATTAGCTGCAAGTCTGGGTATCAGCCTGAGGGTATCAGATTTGAGGTAGAATTTTGGGGCCGAATTCAGTAAAGAGCACAGTCATTCAGCTATGCTCATATCTGTTCTAGTGAAACCAGGATGAGATGCTGTCTGTTTTTGGTTTTGCAAGGTAGTCCTGGAACTATAGCTTCAGAAGGCTCCAATATCCCCTGGGTACATTAGACTTGTGTTGATAGACTTTGTCAAGTCAGAGATTGAGTTCAAGGGCAACCAGTGTTCCTTCGTTGAGGCAAGGCAAAGAAAGGCCAAACAGGGCTCACCGGTTCTACTGTTCCGGCATTTATCAACGAGGTCAACGTCGCACCAGGCTCTGCAAAGTCTATCGTCACTAGATCAGTGAACTCGGGAGATAATGTAATTATATGATCGGGGGATGAATCACCTGCTGATGGCGCTTGATTTACTCCAGACGTGGGAATGGCACGCACTGTTTTGAGCAATTTGCGAACGCTGGTTATTTTACATTCTGACTTGGGTGTTGAGCCAGTCTTTTTGTGCTGAGTCAATTGAGTCGGTCTTTTTGTGCTGAGTCAGTGGAGTCTGTCTTGTTGTATCGAGTCTGTCCTGTTGCGTTGTAGTCAGGTGATTTCAGGGGTGTTACCTCGGACATCACTATCTTGTTTTGTGTTTGTCTTTTCACTTTCTTTTGAGTCCGTTTCTGCCATTGAGCCAGTTGCGCTAGAAGATCTAAATGAAACAACAGTGATTTTCACCCTTTTGCGTCTGTTTTTGCCATGAAGCTAGTTATGCCAGAAGATTTGAATGAAACGGTAGAGATTTTCACCAACTTTTCTGTGCCTTGAAATCATTGCATTGACCTAAGTTTTTCAAAACTTTTCTAACACTGTGATAAAAACAAAGAGGAAGGAATTCCTCTAGATTTACAAAAATTTGATCAATTGAGAGAAAAAGAGGCATGCTAAGCCCTTAATGAATGAGATCATGTTTATTAATGTGAGTACTAAGAAGGATCCTGGATTGATCTAGATTGGTTCTACATTGTCTTCGCCATGAGCAACTAGTCGCTTTCTTAAAAGATTTCAAAAAATGTTTTGCGTGGTTCTGCGAGACATGTATGGAATCACTCTCGAGATTGTGCAGCATAAGATCGCTCTCAGCCTCGAGACTTGACCCCTTTTTCTTTCAAACCTTGAACTTTGACTCAGAATGTTTAACGGTCAACCACAACATGAGGCTTGTATGGCCAGATTTGAAGCAACCCATGAACTAGGGGCAATAAGGGCGTATGACATCAAAGGTGGCCCGCTAGGCCAAATCAGAAGTAGCCCTTGAACTAGGGGCAGAAAAAATGTCAAATGCTCTCAAAGATTCAAAAGATGGATCATTCTGCAAACCAATGAAGACTGGCAAGAAAGCCAAATCCAAGAAACAGAGAGAAGAAAGCATTGCTGAAGGACAACCAATTTCCTATCCATAACACTAGGGGCAAATTCAGCCCCCATTGGATGGACTTCTACATCATCAGCGAGCAGCAGCCATTCTCCTAGATTCAGATGGCTTCGAGAACTCAAAACCATTCAACATGGACAAAGTTATTCTATCCTTGAGAGGCTCACTAGGCCGAAAACCCAGAAGGGTGACCCAAGCAAAAGTTAGAGCAAGAGAAAAAGAAGAAAAAGAACAAAAAAGAAAATGAAAAGAACAAAAAGAACAAAAAAAAAAAGAAAAGATGAAAAGAAATGAAATGAAAAGAAAAACATAGCTTACAAGGTTCAAAACCCAAAAAGGGCAGCCTTGGCAAAAGTTAGAGCATAAAAGGAGAGGTTAATACCCGAGTGTACCTTAACCCAGAACTACGTCAGGCTTGATTCCCATCTTCGGGATACGTAGGCAACTTCATTCTGAAGTTCAGCCGTAAACACTTCAAATTCAACTATCCTGTCCATGAGATTGAACGGGCCATCTTTGTCGCTCTATATCCGAGAGCTCAGTTGTGATCGTCACCTTTAAGGACTGATTACAATGCGCTGTGGTGCCATTCAGACAAGGGGCAACTTTCCGTCGTCGTGCAGTGCCCTTCAGACAAGGGGTAATTTTCCATTGTTTTGGATCTAAGGTTGTGCATCTCAAGAGTAAATTTTATGTTGGTCGAGTAGTGGCCATTTGCAAAAAATAGTTTTTGAGAATTTTTAATGAAGTTGACTAATTCTCTTGAAAATTATTCCATTTTTCCAAAACTGGACCATTTCTTGGACCCAAAAAAGGAAAATTTTCAGTGCTCATAACCTGACTTACAAGATTTCAAATTAGAAAATCGAACAAGCATGTTAATCTAACTCTCATTTTGGTCAAAATTGTTTTAGCAGAAGCCAAAAAATAAAAAATGGTCAAAATGATGAACTAGGGGTACAGTTGAGTCAGGTTTTCTGTCTGTTCCCTGTTGTCACCATATTTGTCGGAAAAGGCACCTTGCTTGCCAGAAAAGGGCACAACTAAAGCTAACAGCAAAAGGGCAGCAAGCTCTTACATCCTCCAAGCAGCGAGGTTTCAAGCCAAGTGCGAAGCATGAGCTGAAATTGAGCAGGATATTCCTCTCCCTCATCTGGACAGGTCTTATCACATCCGAATTGGCCAAAGGCATCGCCAAATGATGTCAATTGCAGATCTGCTGCACGTCCAATCGCATCACAACCCTTCTATGGGAGAAGTTCACTGTTGTGAGCCAAAGAAGGCGAATCTAGTAGAATACTAGGGGCAAGAGCCCACAACTTCCTGTTTATCCATCAACCACCAGGGGAGGGATAAAAAAAATAAGAGAGATTGAAAAATAGAGAGAAGTGCGCTGAGGGAAAAAATGAGAAATGGGATTTTCAAAAAAACAGAGCCTGAGGGCTGAGTGATGTGAGAATCACAAATAAGAAAATGTGGGAAACAATATTTGAAGAAACTGGGCTCCTCATCAACCGAGAGGTCTCTCGCCTTTGGAACACATCTGAGTGTTATTGTGTTTTTTGTTTTTGCTTTGTCTCGATTTTTGTTTTGAGTCGTTTCGAGTGTCAATAGATGTGTTTAGGTTGTTTTACCTTCGTTTTCTCTTTGTTGAGTCGTTTTGACTATGGTCAGTCGTAGGCTCAATACCCGATTAAGAACTCTTTCTTAATTTCAATTTCAACAAAAAATCGTTTTGTGCTCAGAGTGTTGTGTCATTCTCCATATTTGTGCAAAACAGGATTTGTTCTTCCATAAAACTGTAGGGTTCAACCCAGGTCATGAGAGAACAATAGAACCAGGACCTATCTAAAGCTACATGGGTTCCAGACTGCAAAGCAAAAGAAAAGAGGGAAAATTGAAGCATCTGAGTGTGTTTCAACTTCAGCAAATTTCGAGACTGCATTCCAGATACAGCTTCTCAGGCCTGGCCTTTCTCTGGAGTATGAGTGTATCTCGACCCCAAGTTTAAGCCTACTTCCAGTCAGAATGGCAATCTAAGCAGCACCCGTGGTTTTCACTTGCAGATGTTATCTCTCACCAATATGAACAAGTTGTACCCTTTTGAACTGAGCGTGTTGCAACGTCCTCTAAGAGGTAAATCGGAGGCACCAAACTACATATTTGATGCCCCTCTATTAAATAGAATGTGCATTTTCATATACACTTCTGTTGCATGCGTGACGTTCATCGTTTATGATTCTTGCATAGAATATGCTTTCAATATTGCATAGAATATATCTGTCTCTTGCATAGAAAATGTTCATATCTTTTGCATAAAAAATGCACCCATCCTTGCATAAAAAATGCATTGCATCACACTTTTTTGTGCACCTCACTAGCATAGAACATGCATTTTATCGCACTTTTTTGTGCACCTCACTTGTATAGAAAATGCATTTTATCGCACTTTTTTGTGCACCTCACTTGCATAGAAAATGCATTTTATCGCACTTTTTTGTGTACCTTACTTGCACTTTCTTGTGCATTTGCATTTACACTCGCGCTTTCTTGCGCATCGCACTTTCTTGTATAGTTTACACTCACGCTTTCTTGCGCATCGCACTGTTTTGTGCAGTTTACACTCGCACTTTCTTGCGCATCGCACTTTCTTGCTTCCCATCTTAGGGTTTGTACGGGTTCCTTCGCGATGTGTCTCCGATTCTAGGGTTATTTGTGAATGAACGAGAAGCTAAGAGCTTTATTATAATAACTCAAAAGTCAGGGACTTAATAAGGTTTACAAAAGTTAGGGGCCTCCCAAAGAATTTGTCTCACTAGAAATTTGTGAACTTCCTTACAAAATGTATATTACATGTGCCTCGCTGCTCACTTCATTGTTATGGACTAGAAATTGCATAAAATGATCTTAAACTTTTGTTTTATTTCTAGCCACAAAGGTGAGGCAATTGGTAGGGTAGTGGAGGCATGTTTGATGGATTGGGTATAGAGAGATCGTGCACACTAATAGTTGATAATGCTAGTGCAAATGATGTTGTTATTTCATATTTGAAGAGCAAGTTCTCTAAAAAGAGTGACACTTTCATTTAGAATGGTGAACTTTTTTTCGTATGAGGTGTTGTGCTCATATCATTAACTTGATGATGAAAGATGGATTGAATGAAATCAAAGAGTCAATAACCCAAATTCGTGAAGCAGTGAAATATGTTAGAAGTTCTCCACAAAGAGAACAACGGCTCAAGGCTTGTGTAGAGAAAGAGAGGATAACATACAAAAGTTCATTATGTCTAGATGTTCAAACTAGATGGAACTCTACATACCTCATGTTAAATACAACACTTAAGTTCCAAAAGGCTTTTGAAAGGTTAAAAAATGAGGATCCACATTTCTCTATGGAACTTAATGAGGTTCCTCCTACCATTAAAGATTGGAATGATGCTAAGCATTTTACTTCATTTTTGGAGAAATTCTATGATGCGACTGTTCATTTGCCTAGTTCTTTGTATGTCACTTCAACTATGTACTTCACTAATATTTGAGCAATTGAGGGTTTCTTATTTGAATTGTCAAAGAGTTTGGATCATTCTTTAAGTTCAATGGCTATGTGAATGAAGAGTAAATTTGATAAGTTAATATGTTGTTGTTGATTGCTATTGTGTTGGACCCCCGTTGAGAGTTGTGGTATGTTAGCTTTTGCTATTTTGAACTTTATGAAACTGTTGTTGTTAATGAGCTTACAAAAAAAGGTGAGAGTGGCATTGACTCAAATTTATGAGTAGTATGAAAAGTTTGAATTTGATACTTCATCTTCTAGCCAACTTGTATTGACATGGAAGTTGACTAACCAATTTGTAATGCAAGCAATTACTGTCTCTCAAATCAAAGTTTCAAAAACATTTGGAATGAGAAGAAGTAATGGTGGAAAATCCGAAGTAGATAAATATTTGGTTGTGAAAAGGAAAGCCCGAAGTCACATTTTGACATTTTGAATTGGTAGAAGATGAACTCCTCTAGGTTTAGAATTCTTTCTCAAGTTGCTCGTGATATCTTTGTTATTCTCATATCTATTGCTTCAAAGGCTACATTTAGTACTAGAGGTCATGTCATTGACCAATTTTTTAGTTCTTTTACTCCTAAGCTTGTAGAATGTTTGATTTGTTTGCAAGATTGGTTGTGTGCTTCACCTCTCCCACTTGAAATAGAGGAAAATATTATGGATATTAAAGAGCTTGAACAAGGTAATACTTATTTGGTATTTTGTTGAATTTTTTTTCTCTCAAGTATTGTATTTTATCTTTTAAACTATTATTATGATTTTGCAATTCCAACTCTACACACAGTTTCTCTTAATGCGGTTAAGGACTAATGGATGATGATTTGGCGGCTAGAAGTTTTGTTGTTGTTTGATATTGGAATCTCATCTTCATTGCTGGAAATATCTTTTTTGGCTTTAAAAGCTCACTTTTGTTCTTTTCTTTTCTTTTCTTTTTTTTTTTTTCGAGGAAACCCAATGCTCTTTTATTTATTTTATTCTTGATGTTTGATGTTTGAAGGATATTATCTTTATTATATTGATGTTGAGGAGGAGTCTTCGTTGAACTTGTTTACAATGTCTGTTTGGATGATATGAAATCCATTAATATTGTTTGAATTATTTTAAGTTTCATATCTAATTGGATTCAGTTTTTATCAAATTAGTGTTTTTTTATACTAATTAATTATTTTGATGTTATTAGTTTTTATCGTAAGTTAAAGTGATCATTTTACCTTAATGGAATATTGATGATTTGTTGGAACCGTACGTTAACCGATCCGAGACCAAACCGTTTTCTGGTTTCATTTTGGTGCGGTTTTAAAGTTGTGAATGGTTCGGTTTGGTTCTCACAATTTAAGAACTGTAAGGACTGGGTTGGTTCCTGGATTTCCTCATAACTGAACCAATCCAAATCGTGTACATGCCCAAATATTCTCTTAGGTTTGGATGTTGTAAATTTAGGGTATGATATGTAATTCGTCATAAAAAATAAAAAAATAAAAATCTCTTAATATTTTTCAAACGTCACGTGAACTTCCTGTGAGTATTTTGTGTCTAAAATTTTAATAATAAGTGATGTGAGAACCAAATTAGAACACAAGTTAAATTTGATAATTTAATTATTAATAATTAAAAATAGAGGGAAGCATCGATAAATCCTATTTTCATATCTTTGTAATCAATAAGTCTTCCAAATAATCTAATGAATCCAACAGTCTTATTTGTGTGGAAATGAAAGTATAACCGTATATGGATGCTAGTTAATATACCCTTAAATGACTGAAATCTTCACAGTTTGAAATTACATATTTGCCCAAAACTTACTAAGGGGTTTTTGTACTCCTTTTGGAATGTTTGAAAAATCTCACATTTTAAGTCATTCCAAATCAAAACCCCATAATTTGAAATTACACATGTGCTCAAAGCTTACTAAAGGGTTTTATACTCCTTTAGAATATTTGAAGAATATCACATTTCAAATCATTCCAAATCAAAATCCCAAAATTTGAAATTACACATTTGCTCAAAACTTACTAAAAGATTTTTATACTCCTTTTAGAATATCTGAATAATCCCATATTTCAAGTCATTCTAAATCAAAAAGGGCAAATCAAAACCTCACAGTTTGAAATTACACATTTGGCTAAAGCTTATAAGTTATTTTTGTTCTCCTTTTGAAATGTTTCACAATTCAAGCCATATCAAAATAAGATTCTCATATAAAAATACACGCAAATTTAAATACACACACCCCACCTCAAAAAGATTCTCATATCAGAAGATCTTTAGCTCAATGAAAATCAAAGTAGATTTGTGCTACTAGAGTCATTCAACTAAATTTCACAAAATAATAAGTTGTGTATTTTACCATTTTAGCACAAAAAAATAAAAATAAAAATAAATAAGGAAACATAATGGAAATAAGGGTATAATCGTAAACTTAATTTTCAAAATAATATATTAACTCTACCTTCCCAAAATCAATTGGACTAATTGGTCTATAAGAAAATTCTTAGAACTAAACGAGTCACCATTCCTCAAAATGGGATTTATAGATAAATTTTTCTTAAAAATAAGAAATTAAAATCAAATTTTAATAATAATTTAAGAGAAAATTGTGTAAAAAATTTTTTTCCCTTGTGTATTTTTTTTTTTTCCTTCATATTTGTCACTCGTTTTAATAATAAAAAAAATTTGAATTTTTTTTTAAAATGTATTTTGTGTTTAGGAAATGATCAATTAGTATATGATAATAATAATGAGAAATCTATCAAAGTGAAAAATGATTGGAATATTTTATTTTATGTTTGTAAATTTTAATTTATTTTTAGTTTACTTGTATTAATTTATATTGAAATATGATTTGAGAAATGTAAATAATTAAAGAGTGCTCGAGTGTTAAATCTATTTTTGAATTTTCTTTGCCCAAAGGTCCAAACACTAAAACATTATGTCAATAAGGACAAACTCCTATAAAATGAACAAAATACCCATCACTATTTATTTTTGGATCACCCATGTTTCAAACCTTTCACACCTATTGTCTCTCTTATCCTCTCTCTCTCTCTCTCTCTCTCTCTCTCTCTCAAGAAGGCAAAACCCTAGTTGTCTCTTTCCTCCTCCATCATTCCTCTGTCGTCCTCTATGGCAGCAATCACCAACCACCACTACTAAGAATGGCAACGAGGCAGGCTGAGGCCAGAGATCACACTTCCCGTCCCCGATCCTCGATGGTAGAATTTTTCCCGTCTTCGGCCCCGACAAGGAGCCTATTACCACCCCCGCCCCCGCCCCTTAACGGGGATCGAGTTTCCCCAACCCCGAAAATTCTCCAGTCAAAAAAAAAATAGATATTCAACAACAACAGATCTGAGCATATTTGTTTATCATCATCAACAACAACACACCCATACATCAAATTTAACATATATATTCAACAAATCAAACAAATTGGAGCTCAAATGTAAAAAATAAAAAATCTGAAACATTCACAGAGAGAAAGAGAGGTCAAGAACAAGCACAAGAGTTGTCAACAATGGCAGCCGAATCATCATCTTCCTCATCAGCCCCAACAGAGCCATCGTGGCCAGCCTCTTAGGGCTGTGGTTGCGGCAGAGTTTGGAGAGGAGGGGGGCCTCGATCGGTGGTCAAACTGAGGAAAATGAGGATGAGGGAGATCGGCGAGAGATCGGCGGGTAGATGAGGGAGATCGGCCGCGAGAGAGAGATGAGAAGGGAGATCGGCGAGAGATCGGCAAGGAGAGGAGGGAGATCGTGAGAGAGAGAGAGAGAGGCGGAGTGACTCACCGTGTGAAAGGTTGTGTGTGTTTTAGGGTGTGGTTTATATATATATATATAGGGGTATAATAATAATTTTACATCGAGGAAAAGAGGGACGGGGCCAGGGCCGGGGCCAGGTACGGGGCTGAGACACTTATCCCCGTTCCCAACCCAAAACTGATCGGGGATTAATTTTTAAATACCATACCCTCCCCGTCGAGGATATTTTTTAGGGAAAAACCGCTCAAATTGGGGTTGGGAGGTCGGGTCCCAGTCGGGCCTCGTTTAAATTGCCATCTCTAACCACTACCACTATCTCACCTTGTTCGCCACTAGACCACAGATCTAAAAACTCTATTCTTTTCTCCTTTAAACTCCCTCTCTCTCTCTCTCTCTAAAACCACCACTTTTTCCTCTCTGATCTCTCTCTGAGTAAGGACACGAGACATCTCCGGCGATCTCCAAGTTGTGCCGTCATGAGCAAGCGCCATCTTCCTCAATCGGTCACCGCCGTAGCTCCACCGATCTCATTATATACTTCAACCATGAGCCAAGAAAACTTTAATCAGGATTTACAATGATCTATCTCTATTGTCTGATCACTTCTTCTACTTCAATGTTCTATATCCACTTTGACCCATCTACATACTATTAAATGATATGAGGTCTCAACACAGATATGGAATTGTTTCTCTCTCTCTCTCTCTCTCTCTCTCTCTCCCCCTTCTCTGCAAAACCTTTTTCCTCACCCTAAAACCCTTATTTGGTTGCTTTGATCATACTAATTTAATTTCTTTGGTGTTACTTTGAGACCAGTCGTGATCCATTCAAGACCAAGTTTTTCTTCAGATCTAGGCATGTCTGGATCGGATCAGCATCCTAGTCATTCAAATCAAGAAGTCTTGGGATGGTTTAGCTCCATAAAATAGACCAATGTTGTTTTTCCATTTTCATGAATGTTTTGGTGCTTTTAGAATTCCGTGCTTGTGTTGTTGTTTGATTTGCAAGTGAAAACCTTAAAACATCAAGTTTTTTTCTTTTTGTTAGTCATAGCACAAATAACATGATTTTGATGATTGTTTTTTATTTTGTTTTGATTTTTTTTGAGAAATGGAATTGAAAACTTATTATTTGATTAAATCATTATAATCTATGATTATATTTGTATTTAACTATGTTTTTGAAGACTAAAAAGAAGCTTAAACAAGTGCTAAAGAGGTCCCATAACAACAACAAACAGCAGCAGCAAGTAGCGGTAGCAGAAGTAGCTAAAACAAATCAGATTGAAATTATATTGGGTGGTCGACCGGCTAGGCCAAAATCAGCCTGTTTCGCTCCAGTTCAGTTCTGCTTCGCACCGATTGTCAGACCAACAGTATGCTCAATGACCACAGTAGTTATCCTGCACGACCAGGAATTGACCAGATGACCAAGTGGTCATCCAGGTAGAAGTCCAAGCAGACAACCACCAAGAGAAAATGGTCACAGTAGACATCCGGGGTGGACGACCAACTTGTGCAGAGTTATCAGATTTTGTGAACTAATAAAAGAATGGTTTGCACAGACATCCATCATTCAACGGGCAAATCTCACATAAACTAGAGACAACTACTGAGAATCCATTTGTATATCATCTCACCCATCATCATCCCATCTCTTCAACGGGAAGAAGATGATGGGCTTGTTAGATAGAGTAGAACACTGAGCTCTGCTATACATACAAAGCTCTGTGAAGTGAAGAGAAAGAGAAACAGAACTAGAGAAGTGAACAAGAAACCAAAATATTTTCTTATCATTCATCAATCACATATTTCATCTTCTCTGAGTTATCTAAAGAGGTCTTCATCTAAGTTTTACATTCATCCTTCAGTAAATCAAACACGGAGCCTTTAGCCTTAAGCTTATCTACCTGTAAGAGGTTATAAGAAAAATCGGAGAGACTTGAGCTAAGAAATTTCTTTGATTTTATCATCAATCTCAAACTCATCCTTAGAGTGATCTAAAGAGTTCTTTAAACCTTAATACATCACTCACCTTCAGAAATTATACATAGAGCTTAAGCTTTAGGCTTATTCACCTTTAAGAGGGTTACTGTTGTATCTTCTGAGCTTCAACATTGTATATCTATCTGTGAGAGATATTTTGTGGCGTGCTTTGAAAGCAAAAACACTCATTTCCAATCTTGTAAAAGATCACTAGCAAGCCTATAAAGGTAGGGAAATCTATGGAGGATTGTTACATGTATATGAGGTTATTAGCACCCCTATGAAGTTAGAAAATCTATGGAGGATTGCTCCATGTACATGAGGTTGCTAGCACCCTTGTGAAGCTAGAAGATAATGAAAATTCTCAAGTGAAACTTAAGGAGTGGATATAGACTTAGCAGAAGCCGAACTATTATAAATCATGTTTGCATTATCTTCCCTAATCTCTTTACTTTCCTACTACTGCTATAGTTATCTGATATTCATATGTTAATCATGTGATTTACTCTCTATGTTAGCTATACTTCTTTGTTATTTTGCTTGATCATTTATTGATAAGTTTATCATTGCACTATAGACACCCCATTTTGACTAGCCCTAAGACTTGGGCGCTTTCTTTTAATTACTTTATGATGACAAAACAAGAATGTGTTTCTCACAGAATCCTCAATAAGAAAACTTAAAATTTGAGCCCTGTTTTCAACCCTAAACAGCCACAAATTACCTTTCCAATGGAATATTTTGACCTCACGGTTGCGGCCAGAATGGTTCGTTTAGCTAGGATCAACCTTCGCTGCACTTCCGAGGGCCTCACTAAAAAATTCTCCCAAAATCTGCGTTACAGCACAATTATTTGAAACTTCTAGGCCAAATTGTAATTTTCAAAATTTAAGGAATATTCTGTTATGTGAGAGAATATTCTGTTAAGTTAGGGAATATTCCATCCATATGCAGAATATTTCATCAATGCTGACTGTGACGCTGACGTGGTGGTCTTACTGACGTGACAGGATTGGATTGGTCCTTGCTGATGATGTGGCGCTGACTTGTCTTTACCTAAAAAAATGAATTTAAAGAATGCTGGCGAATGGGTTTGAACCCTCAACCTAAGACTTCACACCCAATACCTTAACCACTTTACCAAAGCTTTGCCTTGTATTATATTTCCCTTCAAATAATATTTGACCATTTCAAACCAGTAGGCAAAAAAGGTGTATTTTTGCATTTTTTCTTGTGTGTAGGACACTCCCCTACTCCATTGGTCAACCCATATATCACTAAATACATACCTAATCATCCTCCATTGTCAAAAAAAAAGGTTTTGTTTGCATCCATAAAGGAGTATCCCATGCAACCACCTTGAAAATTTGTCCTCCTATCACATTCTTATCTCCCACCTTCTTTTTGACCTTAACTCTCTCTCATTGCCTATATAGAATGATCAAATTGTAAGCGCGAGAGAGAGAGAGAGAGAGAGAGGACCACAAAATTGAAGAGAAAAGAGTGAGAAAAGCGTGAAAAAAGATAGAAAAATTGAGTTTTGAGCCAAAAACACTCTTATCTTCCATATACATCCCATACCTTCCATACAAACTAAAATTCTATCTTTCCTACACCCAAAACTCCTCCAAAAATTTTGAAATAGCTAAATTTCAGTAGTGATTGATCAAAGGAAAGAGTGAGTGTTGTTGAAAGTGAGAAAAAAATAAGAGAGTTAACCATTTTTCCACCATACATACCCTAGAGTTCCATTCTAGTTTTGAATTGGGGATTGAGAACACACTTCCTAAACTTGAGGGTGATCAAGAGGAAGTTTGAAAATCAAGAAGTTCAATCTTTTTTTGAAAGGTGAATTTCTAGTCTTTCATTTTCTTATAGTTTCTATCTCATATTTATTTCCTTGCTTTTTATTTCATAGTGTTTTGTAATAACCTAAGTGGTTTGTTTATCTCATATTTATTTTCTTATTTCTTATTTCATAGTGTTTTGTTACAATCCAAGTGATTTGTTCATCTCATATTTATTTTCTTACTTTATATTTCATAGTGTTTTGTTATAATTCAAGTGGTTTGTTTATCTCATATTTATTTTCTTACTTTATATTTCATAGTGTTTTGTTATAATCCAAGTGGTTTGCTTATCTCATATTTATTTTCTTTCTTCTTATTTCATAGTGCTTTGTTATAATCTAAGTGGTTTGTTATCTCATATTTATTTTCATACTTTATATTTCATAGTGTGTTATTATTATTTTTTTTCTTATTTGTTTGCTCTTGTTTCATATTAGTTGTGTTGTAAGCTAACCGGTAGTGATTAGTTGAGCCACCTACATATTTCTTGTTTGTTCATTTTTCTTGGTTTCGCAACAAGACAAATTTTTCTCGGCCTAGTTGGCCGGTCAGTTAGCTTCTTTTGGACACGATGGCGTAATCTCCCAATGTTGGCCAATTTTTGCCGACGATTCCAAGGAACATGAAGCTTTTATTTTGTTTATTTTTATTTTGAGTGTTTTGTGAGGTTTTGTTTTATTTTATTGCAATATTCCCTCCTCTCTCTCTCTCTCTCTCTCTCTGTTAGGTCCCTTAGGCTTGTCAATCCCACGAACAAACTTGAGTTATTGAGTTGTAAATTTCCTTTATGTTTTGTCTTGCTCGCTCAAGTGAAGGCTGCTTCTGTAAAAAACTTGAGAATGATGAATGTACGCTCGAGCGCAGGTAGCGTGGCTCGAGTGAAGCCACTTAAGCAAAACACGCGAGATTAGTTCCTCGCTCAAGCGAGAGAGTCTTCGCTCGAGCGAGCTTCACTGGCCCAGTTTTCTATAAATACTAGTTTTAGTCCAAAACTAGAATTACGTTTTGAGATCTACTTTAAGGTATTCTGAGGTTTTCTTTAGAGTTTTTTGTGAGTTTTCCTTGATGATTTGAGTGAGTATTAAACTCATGTTTTGATAAGCACATATCAAGGAGGTTGACTGGTTATATTCAAGAGTGTTCTTCTTCGGTGGAATCCGGAGATTCAAGCGTGGAGTTTCAAAGGAGTTTGATATTGTGCGTAGTCATTGATTCGACAATAGAAGTTGTAGATTCAACTTCAATCTAATCAATTCTGAGACGAAGGTTGTGGTGAAAGATATACAGAAGATTTGAAGACAAATTGGAAGCATTTGGGTGATTTGTTTGTTATCTTTGTAATCTTTCTTTCTTCAATATTGGATTGATTAGTGGCGTTTCGCTCGTGGTTTTTTTATCACAATTGAAGGTGCTTCAATTGTGGTTTTTCCACATAAAAATCATTTGTGTCAATTTATTATTTTTCGAAAACAACAATCTAAATCACTTTCATAAGTGGTTGATGATTTAGATTGTGTGTTTTGAATGATTGGAAATTGGAGTAATTAAATCTTGATCTAATCACGAATCACTTAGGATTTTCACTCACATTTGGTCTGTAATAATTTATTCAAAGTGTTGTAATAATTTCCCGTCCTACTTCTTTCTATCCTATTCTTTTACTTGCTTTCCTTATTTGTGGATATGCATATGTTTATTTTATTTTATTTTATTTTTAGTATATCCTTGCTTTGCATCCATGTTTCATGCATCTTGATTCGGCTAATTTTGCATTTGTGGATTTAATCAATTCCTATGTGATTATGTGTGCTACCTCATATTCTTAAGATGATACACATGTCATATCTTAGAAGTCGAATCTTTAGTTGCATCTCATGAGTGAATTGCATTAGGATTTTGTATATAAGATCATGTATGTTTTACTAATTTTGTTTTGTAGTTTGTTCGCGGGACGTCAAATATGTAAGTTTTTATGCTTTAGCATCCCATTTGTGTGTATATTTTTTACTATGTTTAGCATTCTACCATGAGACTATTGGCTTATGTGATATAAATCTATGAATGCCAGTGGATGGAGGTTATGTCGCTTAATTTGGAATGATGTAGGTTTTCATGACTATAGACTCAATTTCTTTGAGTTGTACATCTTCAAAACTCTTTCAAAAAATACATGAAATCAAATTATTCCAAAATAAATGACATAGTCTATACTTGTATGCTTCACATAGTAATTTTTAGGATATATTAAATAATCAAAATATAAACATATAAAGTAAATAAAATTCATATCATGATTTAGTAAAGGTCGATCTTTTGATCAGGTGAGCAGGGGTGCTCAATTAATGACATTCCCCTCTCATACCTAAGGTTCCAAACCGAGAAAATTTTGGTTATGACGAACAATGGGCTTGGCACAAGTCATGGGTTTCCTAATTTCCCAAAATATTAGGTGGCAACTCTGAGATCTGATGACGCAGTTCATTTCTGGCAAAAAAATTTTTGCAATAAAATGGATTTTCTAAAATTTCCCAAATGTAGACTCTCGTCTATGTTTCATATTGCAGTTGTGACACTAGATCAAAGAGACCAAGGGTCCAAACTATTTAATGCGCACGAGTACCCCCCGAGCATGTTACATGCACTTGTTAATAATTTGTTCTACTAGTTGGTAATTTTTATTGGGGTATTATTATTTTTATTCGTAGAAACCTAATTCACCTCCCACTTAGGTTGTTTTTTGGGTAATAATTGGTATCCGAGCTAGGACTCTTGCTTAGATTTAACAATCTTAGAGTTTTTTATCCATGGCAACCATAGCTAGTACAAGCACTATTGAAGGTCAAGCCACCAATAGGCCATCCTTGTTTAATGGTAGTAATTATAATCACTGGAAAGAAAAAATGACTTTGTTTCTTCAAGCAACTAATTATTCTTTATGGTTCATTATCACAAAAGGTCCTAAAATCCCTACCAAGACAATAGACAATGTTAGAGTGCCTAAATCTAAAGATGAATTTGATGAGCATGACTATAAACTCCTACAAGCTAATGCTAAGGCCAAACTTATCCTTGTGTGTGGATTAGATACAAATGAGTACAATAGGATTTCTAGTTGTGATACAGCAAAAGATATTTGGGATAAACTTGAAATTGCCTATCTAGGAACTAGTCAAGTAAAAGAGTCACGTATTGATATGCTTATTCATGATTATGAGCTCTTTAATATGGAAATCCATGAATCTATTTCTGAAATGTTTTCTAGATTTACCAACATTATTAATGATCTAAATCCTCTTGGTAAATCTTATACTAATTGTGAGCTTATGAGAAAACTTCTTAGGTCCTTGCCAAAGAAATGTGAAGCTAAGATCACTACTATTCAAGAAGATAAGGATCTAACAAGATTGAGCATTGAAGAACTCCTAGGCTCACTCATGGCTCATGAACTTACAATGATGGATGGAAGCAAAAATAAAAAGAAAGCTATTTGGAGAGAAGATGATGAAAGTTGCTTTGAGGATGAAGGCAACAATGAAGCATCTCATCTATGCTTAATGGTAAAAGAAGATGATGAGGTAATCTTTAACTATGAAGAACTTGAAAGTGCATTCAATGAATTACATGATGAATATAGAAATGTTTGTGTTGAAAATTCTATGTTAAAGAAATTAGTTACTTCTCATTCAAATGATTTAGATGTATTAAAAATAGAAAATTCTACTTTGAAAAATGACTTTACATTTATTGCTAATGAGAAAAATATTTTGAAAAACAATGTTGAGGATTTAAACAAAACTTTTGAAAATTTTTTGAAAGGAAAAGAAAACCTCAACAAGTTTCTTGGAAATCAAAATTGTGTTTTTTATAATGCATTGATTTTAATCATTTCAAGAAACAAAAGAACTTCCAAACTATTTTTGAAAGGAGTCGTCCTAAACTACCTATGAGATTAAATGTTCTTGAGGTTAATTCCCATGGACCGAAGAAAGTATGGGTACTAAGAAAGAAATCAAGTCATTTTGTAGGTGAAACCTCGAAGAACACCAAGGACTTTGAGAGAAGATGCACAACAAGAGTGTTCAATCTTAAGAGCAAAATCAGTGCCTACAAGAAGACAAATGATGAAATGAGCATCACCAAGATGAACATGAGAGGTAATGTATGGGTGAAGATTCCAAAGAGGTAAATGAAGGTATAAACCTCTAACACACCTTTAAGCTTAAAAGTTCTATAGATCTTAAGGTGTGATGTATGTTTAGTAGGTTAAATTTACTTATTGATTTCATGAAACCTAATTTTGCTAATTTTGCTAAGTCATGTTCTGCTTGTTTCATTTCAAACTATCATTGAACTCAAATTTTAGATTTACATTTCTTGATGAATGCCTATTGAAATTTGGATGATTCATATATACATTGACTATTTTATCTCATGTCATCCATTGCCATGAAAAAGAAAAATAATTTTTTTTGTGTGAAAATACTCTTATATTTTTGACATCATATATATGACTACATACTAACATGTTAATTCTTTTTTAGACATATCTTTATAGAATCAACTTTGATGATATAGCATGTTTTGAGATTGTATTCTAACTATTTTGTTAATACTTGTGTTTAATACATCCATGTTCTCTTGTGATCTCAAAAGTACGCTCAATATGAAAAAGTTCATGTTCATATGCTTCACATGGAATATTTGAATGAGTTTTGAAATTCTTTGATTAATGGTCTATCAACAACGTCTAAATGAAATGAAGAATCATATGTTTGTAGAGACATTGCATCTATCATATTGAATATCATTTGAATATGGATTATATTGGCATATATCTCATGAAATGCTATTGAGTGCTAAATTGTCATACTTACTTGTTTTATAGCATTCATGTTGTGTTCCACATTGCATAAAATTTTATATCAAACTTAAGTATGTTGATTGAACATATGCCTTATGAGAATGTTTTATGATTGCTATTTTTGCATGATATCACCAATAGAAAAAGGAAGCACCAACATAGAGGGAGAAATCAGTTTGTTAGACATACTTGTTAAACTCCTTTTGCGCTAACTTATTTGTGAAAGAAAATTGAAGTCTAAAAAAGCTTCCAACTCTTGAACCAATGGTATGTTTCCTACTACTCTCTTAAAGCTATTGAGATAAAATTCATATGTTTTCTCATTTCCTTCGAACTGACATTTTCTTTACAATGATATGAAAGGGATTGATTATTCATATTGTTTAAATATACATCATATGATTTGCAATGTATACTCTTTGATACTGAATGAAGAGAAATTTACTCTTGCCTAAAAAGGAAAAAGGAAAATCATGCCTATGCTTAAATATGTGCTATATGTTGATTTCATGATTTTGTTTACATATGAACTACTTGTACTTTGGACATGCTTCATTTGTGGAATTACCTTAACTCCATGAGATTATGATGAGATTAAGTTATTATGAGATATATTTAGTATTCTGCATAATGCTTATGCTTTAATTATTAAATCTTCTAGATTGCATGTTGTTATCCTATTGGCATCATTGAAGAGAATTTTAATTCTAAGCTTCATATATCATATCTTCTATTGCTTTTGTCAAATGAAACAGGAGAAGAATTTCACTAAGTTGAACTTGAATGTTCTCAAATTGTATTTTGTTTCTGGTATCAATCATATGGGCTTGCCCCTTTAAACTATTTTTATTCCATTGCCCATTATAAATGGTATGAGCTTAAATTGCATGATCAGTGTGTGCTACTATTTTTCTCTTCTCTACATTCGTAACTTACTTGATATAGATGATTATTGGTGCAACAAAATAAGACTTGTCATTTTTCATCATCCTATATTGTTGAGTAGTGCCAAACTCCCTTGTTGTTGATTATGTTGATAATGTCACTGAAAGAGAGAGAGAGAGAGAGAGAGAGAGAGAGAGAGAGAGAGAGTTAATTGTTTTGGTATCTCTACTTTTGGTATCTTAATTCTTACAAACATGATCTTTGAGCTTATTAGTTGTTGATAATGTAAGAGTAAGATGTTTTCCTCAAGGGGATAGTGACTTGAACATCAAATTTTAGTTTTGATAATGTCACAGGGGGAGAGAATGAATGTTTTTGTATATGAATGTGTTGTTGTCAAGGGAAGAAAATTTAAAGAGAGCATGCCTTCAGGAGGAGTTGTTCTTCACTCTAAACAAATCAAAACATCCTTATGTGCCATCATCAAAATGGGGGAGATTGTTAGTCATAGCATGAATAACATGATTTTGATGATTGTTTTTTGTTTTGTTTTGATTTATTTTGAAAAATGGATTATAATTGAAAATTTATTGTTTGATTAAATCATTATAATCTATGATTATCTGTGTTTAAATATGTTTTTGAAGGCCAAAAAAAAAAAAAGCTTAAACAGGTTGATTATAATCTATGATTATCTTTGTGTTTAACTATGTTTTTGAAAGCCAAAAAAAAAAACTTGAACATGTGTTAAAGAGGTCCCATAACAACAGCAACAGAAGCAGCTAAAATAAAGGAGGCTGAAATTACACTGGATGGTCGACCGGCTAGGCCAAAATCAGCCCATTTCGCTCTAATTCAGTTCTGCTTCACACTGGTTGTCAAACTAGCAGTATACTCGACGACTGTGGCAGTCGTCCTTCACAACCGAGACTTGACTGGACGACCGGGTGGTCATCCGGTGTGGTCACAGTGAACATCCGGGATGAACGACCATCTTGTGCAGAGTTGCCAAATTCTATGAACTGATAAAAGAATGGTTTGCATCAAACACCCATCATTCAACGAACAAATCTCATATGGGCTAGAGACAACTACTGAGCATCTATTTGTATATCATCTCACACATCATCATCTCATCTCCTCAACGGGAAGAAGAGGATAGGCTTGTCAAACAGAACAGAACACGAAGCTCTGCTATACATATAGAGCTCTATAAAGTGAAGAGAAAAAGAGATAGAACCAGAGAAGTGAACAAGGAACCAATATATTTTCTTGTCATTCATCAATCACATATTTCATCTTCTCTGAGTTATCTGAAGAGTTCTTCATCTGAGTTTTACATTCATCTTTCAGTAAATCAAACATTGGGCCTTTAACCTTAAGCTTATCTACTTGTGAGAGGTTATCAGAAAAATCAGAGAGACTTGAGCTAAGGAATTTCTTTGATTTTATCATCATCTCAAACTCATCCTTAGAGTGATCTAAAGAGTTCCTTAAACCTTGATACATGATTGACCTTCAGAAATTATACACAGGGCTTAAGCTTTAGGCTTATTCACCTTTGAGAGGGTTACTATTATATCTTCTAAGCTTTAACATTGTATATCTATCTGTGAGAGATATTTTTATAGTTTTCTTTGAAAGCAAAAACACTTATTTCCAATCTTGTAAAAGGTCACTAGTAAGCCTATAAAGCTAGGAAAATATGTGAAGGATTGCTCCATGTGTATGAGGTTACTAGCACCCCTGTGAAGCTAGAAAATCTGTAGAGGATTGCTCCATATACATGAGGTTGCTAGCACCCCTGTGAAACTAGAAGATAGTGAAAAATCTCAAGTGAAGCTTGAGGAGTGAATGTAGGCTTGGTTGAAGCCAAACCACTGTAAATCGTGTTTGCATTCTCTTCCCTAATCTTTTTACTTTCCTACTACTATGATAACTGTCTAATATTCATGTGTTAACCATTTGATTTACTCTCTATGTTAGATATACTTCGTTGTTATTTTACTTGATCATTTACTGATAAGTTCATCATTGCACTTGTTAATAATTTATTATACTAGTTAGTAATTTTTATTAGGGTATTATTATTTTTATTTGTAAAAACGTAATTCACCATCCTCTTATGTTGCTTTTTGGGTAACAATTTTCTTTTCTTTGATCTTGAGTTTTTTCTCATATTCTCTTTGTCATCGTCTTTGAATAATCTAGATCGTCTCAGATGTGTATGTGTTCAACATCTGAACAGATCTCTATTTTTTTTTTTATAGTTATTATTGATTGTTATTATTGTTGTTGTTGTTTGATTGAATCTGTAGTGTAATGATGATAAACAGATCTGTGGTGTGATGATATTTTTTTTTCTTTTTTTTCTTTAGATTGGATGATGATGAATCTGTGGTGTGATGGTCTGTTGGATATGTTTTTGTTATTGTTGATGATTAACAGATTGCAATTTTTTGTGTAATATTTTAGTGTTGGTCGTGGATAATTCCAGTAGAAAGAAAAATTAGTTTGTGAATTTCAAACATATGGGAAAATATGCTTCCAAATTTGAGTAACAGATAAGAAATTCTTATTTTTACAGATAGGAAAAATTGAATAGATAGTAGAAAAAATTAAAATTTAAACAAAAAAAAAATGAATCGATGGGAAAATATTTGAACAGATAGTTAAACAAATTAAAAAGATTGTTAAAAAATTTGAACAGATAAAAAATAACTTGAATAGATGGTTAAAAAAAGTCAACAGATAAATTAAGAGGTAAAATTACAAATAAAATGTCCTTCAAAATAAATAAATGGACTTTTTATTAAACTATTTCACAAATGGTGAATTTTTCACCAACAAAAAATATTCACTGAATATAATGTCTTATACCCTCTTAAATTGGACTTTTAAATAATTTTCTCATAATTAAATTATATTTTTTAAAAAGATAATTTTATGGTGATGAATTTATCTTAAAAAGTAAAATAAATTTTTTTAATACATAATAATGTGGATGTTGGGCTACGAAATCTGGATATGTGTGAAATTGCATGGGTCCCTCAAATCTAAGAGATGAGCTGTTGCTCTTTTGGCATCAATCACTTTTTTTTTTTTCTACAAAATTCTCTGCATTCTCACTTCTCTGTCAATGAAAGGGACCCTTCTTAAAAAAAAAATCTGTTGGCCCACCCTACTGTCCGGTTCAATATTAAGATTTTGAAAAGTCATTTTAATTTAGAACGTCAAGTTGAGCTAATATTTTCAGTTTCAAATATTAATAGATTGAGTTTAAAATTTATATTTTCAATCTAACTTAGCTCGACTTGGTCCGCTAATTAATTAATTATAATATATTTAAATATATATATTTTTTAGGATATAGATTTTATTTTTGTTAGTTTGATTGAAACTCACATTTATTGTGATGTGTAATTGAATTTATTTAAGAAACATTTCAATTTATATACAAAAAAAATTTAATTTATGATAATATCAATATATTTAGTTAAGAAATATAATGCATGATTAATGTTTTAATTTATTTTTTTTTTAACATATAACCGATGAGTGAATTTAGAATTTATAATATTTTTTAAATTAAATTTAAACAGATATAGAAACTCAATATTAGAATCAAATCAAACTTAAACAGATATAAAATCTCTTATTATGAAGCATTAGCCCGAACGCGACCCCGCGTTTTCCACCCCTGCTTTGTACCGCCATGCCACTTTGATAATGAAACACTAGCTGTTTATCAATCATAATTTAAAAGTTATATGTATGCATGTATCTATAAGGTATATGGCCTTATCATCATCATTCACCAACCTTTTATTTCTCTTATACTAGCATTATGGGAGCTTTTATTTGTACACACTAATTATTCTCCGTGCATACACTTAATGATACTTATTTTTATTATAATTTTATCCCTTAGTAAAATTATTATTATGGACATCCACACACAATTCAAATAAACACAAGTTCTCAATGCACATCCATATCTCAGACTGCACATTGAACCTCCACAGTCCATGGTCACACACTCCATTCTTCCATACCCAATTTGCTAAACCTCCACACTCCATCCTCATCCTTTCAAACCCTTCATTTCATTCAGTAGTTTACACACTAAACACCCCCATTCTTGATTCTTAATTTTTTATTAGTTTACACACTAAACCTCATCCTCATTCATCATTTTATTATGAAAGATTTTCTTTCTGAAAATTTAGATTTTCAGAAGTAGATAACTGTTTATGAGAAAGATAGCCAAGGAAATGTGAGTTTTGCTATGTAAAAATCGTAATTTTTTTTTCCAATATCTTTCGAAAAACCAGGGTCGAAATATATCAATTTATTCGATAGTCTACTACCGAAATAATTAGTTACTTTCGAAAGTTTTCTTCCGAACTAATTTCAAATTTTCGACATGCAACTTCCGAACCATTAAAAATAATTCAAACAACTACATTCGAATTGTAGCATTTTTTTCAACATTGTACTTCCGAATGAAGTAAAAGTTTTTTTTTTCATTTTATATTCCAAGTTGGTAAATTTCATAATAAATTTGCAGTTTCAAATAGCAAATTTGTCTTTATAATGCCATTTCAAATTTGTAATATTATACAAAACTTGCAGGAATATGTCTCAACTCAAGGAAGTGAGGTTCGCTCAAATCGTTCACTCTACAAAATTATAATGATTGCGTTTTGAATTGCTCAACAAATGTAAATGCTTGATAATATTTATTTGACTTTGTAAGTGTTCAAAAGTAAGGATGAATTGCTCAACTGAGTACGTGAAGTTGGAAAGAGAAATGGTTTGATCATTGTAATCAAAACATCAGACTACGATGGAGGGAAAAAAAGACCCAAGATGTATCTTGCTTGTGAGATAAGTGGCCAATATAGAGCAACAAAGAAGTTAAAACATAATGGCAACAATATATCAATAACCGGTACGAAGAAGTGTGGTTGTCCTTTTAATATGAGAGCTCACAGGGTGACCACAAATAATGAATGGACATTGACCGTAATATGAGGATTGCATAACCACCCACCTATAGAGCACCTTGAGGGACATTCATGCACATGTGGTCCATCAGTGCGCATATATAGGTGTGTGATATTCTTATACCAATCCATGTAACCTGGTATGTATTCCCAAGACTGATGAACTGGTGTACTCCTCCGCTGCTCAGATAACATGTGGTTGTCATAAGCCTCCCAAATCCTATCCAAGTATCTATACATGATTGTATATCGTTCAGATATGTTGCCTCGAGTATCATGAGTGGGAGCCAGCAGTGCATCTAGGATAGTTTAAACCCTGCCAAACTGCCTTAGAACTCTATCTAGATGATAGGGTTTGACCACATCCAAGCACTTCAAGCATCCATGGTAGAACGTAACTAGGTTACATGGATGTTGGTCTCTATAACTCTGGTATGTATCCCAAATACCTTGTAAATGTAAAGTGTTTTTAAATTAAAGTATATAAAGGGTAAAATAAATGGAAAGTGTTGAAATTATCTCAAGACGAGTAAACTTACATCAATCACTACCAAACTATCAAGCTCCGCTTGAAAAGATTTCAAATGATCAATAGAGGAACGATCCTCTCTCCTAGATGTCCAATGGTACACGCGTGGCATGTCTTCATTATAGCCCATGTTATGGTGAGGTTGGAATGCTCGGAAGTTCTTATAAATCCACGCCTCCAGAAGAGTTATATAACCACCGATCTACTTAACACCGGACTGGCTAGCATACCCCAACTGTCTATATAAAAATACTAATACAGCAGCACCCCATAAGTATGAACAGATCCCAAATCCATCAATAAGCCAAGGTAAACAACAAAAATGCTGGTACCACTTTTTTCAATGAAGAGCGTACATCCCAACAGAAATAACAAATAAGCTCTAGCAGCGCACTGTATGGCCTCCTCTGGGTCTAAATCTGTGACACTAACAAACTGACTTCGCAGCCACTCAAGCCTGACTGAATTTCTACCAATAGTAGAAACCTCATTATGTGTTACACCTTCAGTAATCCCCAAGCCAATACCAATAGTGTAACTCCATGAAGTTCCGTCACATCTGGAATTCTAACTAATCTGCCTACAATGGGAAGGCTAAGAATAGTGCCAACATCATCCAAGGTCAAGGTCATCTCACCAACTGTCATATGAAATGTGTTTGTCTTCGGTTGCCATCTCTCAACAAACTTGGAGATTAGAAGCTTGTTGACGAACCAATAAGTCCAACGAGCTAACTGTGACAGCCCAAACCGCTCAATAATGGCTTTGAATCTGGTGTGGTTGTCTATTGACCACCATGCCCATCCAAGGATCTTTGAAGAGTGATTATGACACTTTAGGGGCCCTCCTTCCTATAAAAGAAATTAATATCTCATTAGAAACTACCATATAACACCATAAAAAAATCATATACAAATGAATTTAGCTTCTACTCAGAAATGTTTACCTCCTCCTGCTAAACAACTGCAATGACATGACAATTAAAACTCTACAGTATTGATGGATCAGTCGGTCCACCTAGAAAAGCATAAGTAAGGTCCTCTTCCTAGACAGTAGAAGAATCGGGTAAAGGGGTATCCTCCATGGCAATGTCAAGCATACTACCTTTAACTCGTCTTTGGCTTCAGCAATGACTTTGACTGTAACTGGCACTAGAGATATCATATTCTACCGAAACTGGATCACGACCTCAACCATGACCTTGACCCTGACCCTGACCTCGACCTAGCCCACATCCTTATCCTTGTTCATGGTCAACATTCAATTCATGACATCTTCTATTTGAAGCAGTAGATGGGACACATTGTTGACGTTCAGAATCCATATTATCTGCAAAAATAATGAACATACAATTATAAAAAAGTATATACAATGGAGAATATATATATATATATATCGTTCGGAAGTTGAAAATTGCCAATGCCTCTATTGTTCGGAAGTAGAAAATTGAAAAAATAAATTACTTTCGGAAGTTAAATGTAGAATGAATTAAAGAAATTTGGAAGTTGAATGTCGAAATAACGAAAAACATTCAGAATTCTAATGTCGAATTAAATGTTAATTTTCGGACTTCTACTTCCGAACAAATATGTTATTTTCGGAAAACCAACTCCGAATGAGGAACAGAGTGCTCAATTACGATGGGCTATGTGTTCGTTTCGAAAATGGTAAAAACAAACCCTACATTAAAAATGAAATAGGAATGAGGATTAATATAAGTAAACTAACCTAAGTTCTCCAAATGTGAAAATTTCCTTCAATGATTCACGTGATTTTGTTCAATGCTCTTCAATGCCAATGCTTCAATGAGACGTCTTCAATAGATGGATGAAGCTTTTGGGGACGAACGGTAGAATGTTACAGACGGGTCTGAGGGGTTTGTGTGTTCTCTGAGGGTGTGTGCATGATTTACATTTGAGGGTAGATGAGAAATAAGAGGTGTATGGAGTGAGCAAAATATATTGGGATTAATTTTAAGTGTGTGTATTGAGAAGAATATGCACAAAGAAGACTGGGTGTGTGCAAATAGAAGCTCACTAGCATTATTAAGCAGTTGCTCATACAATCATATTCTGCCCTCCAACATTTCCCATTTTACAAAATTGCCCTCGTCGGAGTAAGCAAGAAGCAACAAAAATGTTGGCCCCACTACTTATTTGAGGGATCTCATTTAAACTTAGAGTAATTTTTCATATTATTATTATTCATACTCTTATATATTTTATTTTATAGGTCTAATCTCAAACTTATAATAATAATTTGAATTGTTCATTTTATAAATCTAACAATATAGATGAATTGTGTAGAAAATTTATCGAATATCACTAAACACATAAACAAATTAGATTAAAAATAAATAAATAAAATGGCAAAATTTATTTTACTCCATGTTAATATGACCCGATAGCACTTAACCTCCATGTCTTTTAAAAATAACCGCATACCTCTTATGTAGTTTTGGACTAAAATGCTACAATTAGAATTTCCATCCAAACTAGCAGAGGGTGTGTCTCACATGCCTATTTCGAGAGTGGGAGAGGGAAAAAAAATTAGTCAAAGTTACATTTCAATGTAAAAAGACAAAACTAACTTTATTCTACATTTTTATCTAAATTTCTTATTTAATAGTATTTTAAATTAAACATACATTATTATACATATAACAAATTAAATTAACCTAAATACCTTAAGTTATTATTATAAAATTAATCATCAAACTACTTTAATCCAATGTTTAATTTTTAACCCATTTTTTTATTTAATAACATTTTAAAATAAATATAAACATATATATATATATCATATCATAAAATATATAAGTAAAATAGAGACTTTACTGAGTTATTTTTAGAAATTTGATGTGTTATTTTTAGCCTCTAAGAATTTTGCTAAGTGTCCTTCCTAGAGTTAAAGATGTGACTTTCTATCTTTTAAGTTTTTCCTCTTCCTTTGACATTTTTTTTTTTTTTATCATCTCTTTCTTTTATCTTTTATTCCTCTTATGATTTTTTTTTTTATTTCACCGATAAATGTATTATTTTATATATACGTTTTGAATTATTCCACCCTATATATTTATGTTTATTAATTTTATGTAGAAGAAAATTATAATTTTAAAATACTTTTACAAAAGTATAATAAAGCAAATGTAAAAGTTTGTTAGAAAAAAAAATAAAGAAAAAAAACTAAAGCAAAAAAATAAGAAACATAGAGGTGGAGGGTGGAATTTGACAATCTACTTATAGGAGTACATGAATAAGCTTAGTGAATGATGTAAAAAAAAAATTTGGTGGTCAATGTGTTTCATTATTAATTTGTTAGTTCTGTTAGTTTTATAATAATCTCATTGGAAACAAAATATATATATATTGTTAAATTGATATTGTATAGGTATCAGACTAATTTTATTTGTTATACACTATTTTCATTAAAAATATTTTTCGCATTTTGTGATATTTGATCACATAAAATGTTAATAAAATATTTTTTAACAAATCATTTTATATTGGATCATTTAATATTATTTACAAAATTATATTTGGTAAGTCAATTTATACGATACTACATTGTGTTTTGACTTATTTAATAATATTTTCTAACAAATATTATCATCTTATAATGCTTTCAACATGCTTAAACTTTTCCATGACATTTAAAAAGTTCTTAGTTAAAAAAAAAAAAAATACAATGCTTAAGTTTATAATATATTTATATTAAAATGAATTTAATTTATAAAATCTATCTTAAAATCAATATGATTTATTTTATAATTTTTATTTGAGATAATAGAAAAGGTGTTGATAATTTTTTCTTCTTTGACATGTATTTTTTCTTCTTTTAAAACGAAAAAAAAAAAGAAAAAGAAAAAGAAAATTGAAAGTACTCCATACTTTTACCGCATAACTACTAGGTATATACATTCATATTTATTATTTAACAATATTTATGTTTATAAATATATTTTATTTAATTATTAATTGTAAATTTTAAAATTTTAAATAGAAAGTGTGCATGGTGCAGGATTGAAAACTAGTATATATATAACGAATTAAGTCATAAATTAAATTAAACGTTCTAATTTATTACCATAAAATTATCTTATTTAATAACTTTTAAATTAAACATGCACATATGCATATATGTTGTAATATGTTGTATTTTGCAATATCTTGTACTCAAGGAAGTGTTTTCAAAAACAAAGGTATAACCTTATATTGAGGCGTAAGTAATTTCTTAAATCTTGTGGAATTGGTTCAAGTAATGAATTGAGCACAAATTGATAATGGGTGTTGAACATATTGTTTTGGATGGGCTAGTCTTGTTTAAATGTGTCGTATTATGGTGTAGTTTATGGGTCAAGTTTCCAAGGCGAGTTTCTTTCTATTGGAAGAATTGAATAAGAGTTTTGTCATGACTGTACATTTAGCCTTGAGTTAGGGATGCTAATTACTAGGAGTGTTTAGTGCTTTGTTTTGAGCGAATTAGCATTGTTGAATTCGTTTAACAAGAGAACTATCTTGTGAATCAAGTTTTCCTTGGTGAACTCTATTCCTTTGTGAAAGCTTCTCATTTGTAGTGCATTATTGTTCTTGAATTCTGGGTTGCTAATTGTCCAATGGTTGTTAGATGCTAAGTATACCGTTGAAATAGGGGTAACGTATCTTAAGGGTTTGGATGCTCATCTGGCGAAATTTTAGTTTAGTAAATCTTGGTAAGCTATCTGGTTTGTGGGGGTGTTCATAACCTTTTGTTAGAATTGCGGTTTCTAAAGTTGTGCATTTTAGGGATTCTATCTTGTTTTGTCAATGCTAAGTTGTTATCGTAGGTGAGTCGAGAATAACTCAAGAAAAAAAAAAAATTTCCCTTGACTTGTTGATCTATTCACTCGGGGTCAAGGGGGTGCTGTGGTGTTGGCTTGGGAATCTAAGAGGTTAGTCCTGGAATGGATTTAGGCCCCTAATTGCAGGTGCAGTTTTTGTTGTTTTCCTCATTCTGAATTGGATATATCTTTAATTTTGGGGATGAAATTTTCTAAGTGGGGGAAATGTGGTAATAGTTCGGGTCAAAATCCAAATTTTCTATCAAAAATTGGACTTACACTAAAAATTTTCTTAGTGTAAAAAAATTAGATTTTTCAAAACTTGTGATTTTGAAAATAATATTTTCCAGTAATTGTTCCTTATATATTAAATAATCTAATTTGATTTTATGAGATTTTTCTATGAGATATTAATCACTTTATTTCAACGTCAAACTTCGAAATTTCATCGGAGAATTATTTTTGAATTAAAACTAGGGAAGTCACTTTTTGATTTAATTGGATCTTCATTTTTTTTTTTTCCCTTTGAATCCAAATGGGGGGTATTTCTATATTTACATTGTAAACTTAAATAAACGAAATATAAATGTAAGAGGCTAAATAAAAACATTTACTTAAATGGTTACATATAGAAATAAGGTTGCTGGGAGTGCCTTAGGAACTGAACTGTGTGACTAGTTGCATCTAGGGTAACCGCTCAAGCGGTCAAGTGGTCGCTTCAGCAAAAATGCGAGGCTTCTAGTATTTTTACTATAGATTTACAAAACTTCTAAGAGATTACGTTTATCGCTCAAGCGGTGAAATGTTTGTTCAAACAGTCTATTCAGATTCAATACTTTAAAAAGTCATTTTTGACTATTTTTATTCATTCTTCCAAATTCTTTCTCTCTCTCCTCTCCCTCTTTTCTGCCATTGCTTTTCTGCCATTGCTAAGCTCTAAACCTCCTTAAACCTTGGATTTCATCTCTTTAGAGTGAGAACCCTAGTTAAAAATGAAGAGCACAAAGAGGGCTTCCTATTAATCTGAGCAGATCATGTTTTCATCAACATTGGATTTTCAGGTCTCCTT